>CP136060.1:559609446-560973196 GCA_032464435.1 Aegilops umbellulata
ATCAAGAGGACCCGAACCTGGGTAAAATAAAGTGTCCCCTGTCTCCTGTTACCATCCGACCTTGACGCACAGTTCGGGACCCCCTACCCGAGATCCGCCGGTTTTGACACCGACATTGGTGCTTTCAATGAGAGTTCCTCTGTGTCGTCGCTTTTAGGCCCGATGGCTCCTTTGATCATCAACAACGATGAGGTCCAGGGTGAGACTTTCCTCCCCGGACAAATCTTCGTCTTCGGCGGCTTCGCTCTGCGGGCCAATTCGCTTGGTCATCTGGAGCAGATCGAAAGCTACGCCCCTGGCCATCAAGTCAGGTTTGGACGCTTGAACTACACGGCAGATATCCACGGAGACTTGATCTTCGACGGGTTCGAGCCACAGCCAAACGCGTCGCACTATCCCGAGGGGCATGATATAGCTCTGCCTCCAAATAGTGCCCTGGAGGCCGCACACGCTCCGGCGCCGATCCTTGGCTCGGAGTCCGCTACGTTCTTTGAGGATGAACGGTTGGACGTCACCTCGGAGGCGGCGACCTTAAAGGCGATCGAGCCGAACGCCAGCCCCGCACTCCGCATGGCCCATGACTCCAAGAAGTCGGACTCTTCTCCGAACTCCGGGCCTTCCGTGCCCCCGCCGATCGAATCTGATTGGGCGCCTGTAATGGAGTTCACCGCCGCGGACATCTTTCAGTGCTCACCTTTCGGTGATATCCTGAATTCTCTCAAGTCTCTCTCTTTATCAGGAGAGCCCAGGCCGGACTATGGTCTGCGAGGTTGGGATTCGGACGACGAAGAAATTCAAAGCCCACCCACCACCCACTTAATAGCCACTGTCGATGATTTAACCGACATACTTGACTTCCGATCCGAAGACTTCGACGGTTTAGACGACGAAGATGGAGACGAACTGGAACCAGCACCTATAGGGCACTGGACCTCCACCCCACCTAACGATGTATTCATGGTGGATACCCCTAAAGGAAACGACAACGAGGAAAAAGGGGGCGAAAAAAGGGGCAAACCCTCCGAAAAGCAGTCAAAGCGGCGACGTAGACGCCGAGCCAAGCCCCGCCTCGATCAAGACCCAGCCTTAGAGCAGGATGAGCCGGTAGACGACGAGCATGCCTCAGAGCAGCCGTCCGAACAGGGTAACACGGATAGAGAGGACAGACATCCCTCCCCCGGCCATAATAGAACTCCGGACGATTTCACGCCGGCTAAACCACGGAGCAGAAGAATCTCCACGAAAGGCTCGTTGCCATAGCACGCAGCCTGAAAAAGAAGAAGCAGAAGCTAAAGACGGCGGAAGATGCACTTAGAACAAGATGGAGCAAGGTAATCAAGACCGCAGACAAATACGGCGGCAGCCGCCGCACCAAAAGCTATCCGAAGAGAAAACTACTGCCCGAATTCGACCAGGAGGCCCTAGAGCCCCCACATTTAAAAAATAAAAGAGCCACACGGTCGGATAGACGACCCCACGGCCACCATAAAACGGCAAGCGGCGCCGCACTCAATGCGGCATGCGACCCAATTAAAGACTCGCATCATGGCCCAGCCAGGTCCATTTACGGGCCAAGAAAGCAAGCTCTCACAAGCAATGCAAAAAATCCATCATCAGAATCCGGCACACCCAAATACAAGGCGCCGCACACCCCCTATGTTTCACCGATGAGGTCCTGGAATATGAATTTCCAGAGGGATTCAAACCCGTCAACATAGAGGCGTACGATGGAACAACAGACCCTGGAGTCTGGATCGAGGATTATATCCTCCACATACATATGGCTAGAGGAGATGACCTCCACGCCATAAAATTTTTACCCCTTAAGCTTAAAGGGCCCGCCCGGCACTGGCTCAAAAGCCTTCCCGAAAACACAATTGGAAGTTGGGAAGAGCTCGAGGATGCTTTCCGAGCAAATTTTCAAGGGACCTATGTCCGCCCCCCGGACGCAGACGATCTCAGTCACATAACTCAGCAGCCCGGAGAATCAGCTCGGCAGTTCTGGAACAGATTCCTCACTAAAAAGAATCAGATAATGGATTGTCCGGACGCCGAAGCCCTAGCAGCTTTCAGGCATAATGTCCGACACGAATGGCTCGCCAGACACCTCGGCCAGGAAAAGCCAAGAACAATGGCCGCACTCACAAGCCTCATGACCCGCTTTTGCGCAGGAGAGGATAGCTGGTTGGCATGATGAAGCCCCAGCGACCCAAGTACATCAGAAATCAGGGATGGAAACGGAAAACCGCGGCGAAATAAGGACCGTCGCCGAATCAAAGGAAAAAGTCCGAAGAGCATGGCAGTCAATGCCAGATTCAAAAGCTCACGGCAAAATCAGACAATACCACCCCTTCAGGATAATAGGGATGATCCGTCCAGCTTAAACAGAATCCTGGACAGAATATGTCAGATACACAGTACTCCTGGGAAGCCTGCCAATCACACCCACAGAGACTGTTGGGTTTTTAAAAAATCCGGAAAGCTTAACGCCGAACACAAGGGGCTCGATACACCAAGTGAATAAGACGAACCCCAAAAGCAGAACACCAGGAAACAAAAGAACTTCCCGCAAGAAGTCAAAACAGTGAACTCACTTCACGTAACAAAACGTGTGGCACCCATAAAGGTACGCACAATAAAACCGATCCCTCAGGAGTCCCGCCACTGGTCATTAAAACCAATCATTTTTTATCAGCTAGATTATGCTAGAAATATCAAAAACGCAGGCCGGACTGCCCTGATACTCGATCCAATAATCGATGGATTCCAGTTTACCAATGTCCTTATGGACGGCGGCAGCGGACTAAACCTAATATATCAGGATACAATCCACCGCATGGGCATAAACCCAGCGAGAATCCGCCACAGCAAAACCTCCTTTCAAGGGGTAGCACCAGGCCCGGACACCCATTGTATGGGTTTTCTCCGGCTGGTAGTCATATTTGGCTCTGCCAATAACTTTTGTCGCGAAAAGCTGACCTTCCATGTAGTCCCGTTTTCAAGTCGCTATCAAGCACTAATGGGACGCGGAGCTTTCGCTCGCTTTAACGCAATACCGCATTATGCATCTCTCACGCTTAAGATGGCCGGTCCTCGAGGCATCATCTCTTTAAAGGGAGTGCACTAAAATACGCCTCCTCCAAACGGAGGATTGCGCGGCCGCTTAAACAGCCGCACAATAAAGTGGCCTCGCTAGTGAAACGACTTTTTCGATACAAGTCATTAAAGGCCATGGACCCGGACTCAATGAGCTCGGCACAAGTCCATCATCAACGCAGGCTTCATTCGCCATATACCCCCACTCCAGGGGCTGTACGCAGAGACAATAAAGCTCAACTTTATATATTTTTTACTTTATATTTTGTTTATTATCCTTTTTGTTCCGCACGACCCATTTTCAATTTTGTTCCTCCCTTTTACAGATGAACATCGTGCGGCGCCCGTCCAGGACACGGCACAGCGGAGACACAGGCGCAGACGTGCAGTAGGGACCCGACCTAAAGGATTCTTTTTAGATTAAGACCCTGCGTAAACCTTTTTTACTGTCTCTTGCTGCCATACATCCCCTGGTTTTTTCTGCTATAACCAAGGAGGAGGATGGCGTTTTGGCATGTGGCCACGCCAGAATTCTTGCTCGTACCTGGACACTAGGGGCTCTTTCCTTTTTTTAAGGGTGTTGTTTCACACGCGCCCACAAAGACCGAACACCTTAGGGAGTGTTCGGCGTCGCAAGTTTTGGCACTATATGCATCAGCTCCGAATCATGTCTTTGGTCAAATGTTGGGTTGCCCGGCTCCTGAGTTCTGCTACCTTACGTTCCGCTTTATCGGCTAAGGTAGCACCAGGAGAACTACTGCGATTGTGCGCCGGTTCGGCCGGGCGAGCACCTCAGTAGAGAAAGCCGAAAACTGACTGTCATGATGTAGCGCGAGACTGGTCGCCACTTGATGACTTATAGGAATTTATCGAATTCCTCCATTTTGACGAAGGGCCGCTTCCCGGTCAGGCACGTATGCGCCCCGAATTCGGGTAAATGCAGTCGCCACTAAGGGGCTACCTAAAGAGTCCCACTGTCAAGCTCCTATGGCTAAGTGAAAGTGTTAAAGCATTATAGTCCGGTTGCCTAGCCCGCTGCACTATCACCTCCTTTGTAGGACCAAGACGTTGGGTTAAGTGTGAAAATGCGTCTTCTGCGCACACCCCCACACTATGTGCGTGGGGGCTGAAGCCAACGACTGCAATCTTTCAGAATTTATATATTAAACGGCCGCACAGGAGGTGTTCCTAATACTTGCAGGCACAAGTCTAAAATATGCCACTACCATTTATCAAAATAATGTTTTACGATTACATATGTTGTCATAACACATAGCATCCTTCGAGCACTGCGTCTTTATTATGCGAGCGCCTTCGAGGACTTCCTCAAAATATTGCTCGGATGTTATTCGGCTTTTATCCGAATCCCGGGACGCAACAACGGTGGGCTCCATATCTGCCCAGTATGTCTTGACACGGGCAAGTGAAGGAAATATGCCCTAGAGGCAATAATAAAGTTATTATTTATTTCCTTATATCATGATAAATGTTTATTATTCATGCTAGAATTGTATTAACCGGAAACATAATACATGTGTGAATACATAGACAAACAGAGTGTCACTAATATGCCTCTACTTGACTAGCTTGTTAATCAAAGATGGTTAAGTTTCCTAACCATAGACAAAGGAGTTGTCATTTGATTAACAAGGTCACATCATTAGTTGAATGATCTGATTGACATGACCCATTCCATTAGCTTAGCACCCGATCGTTTAGTATGCTGCTATTGCTTTTATCCATGACTTATACATGTTCCTATGACTATGAGATTATGCAACTCCCGTTTACCGTAGGAACACTTTGTGTGCTACCAAACGTCACAACGTAACTAGGTGATTATAAAGGTGCTCTACAGGTGTCTCCGAAAGTATTTGTTGGGTTGGCGTATTTCAAGATTAGGATTTGTCACTCCGAATGTCGGAGAGGTATCTCAGGGCCTTCTCGGTAATGCACATCACATAAGCCTTGCAAGCATTGCAACTAATGAGTTAGTTGCGGGATGATGTATTACGGAACGAGTAAAGAGACTTGCCGGTAACAAGATTGAACTAGGTATTGGATACCGACGATCGAATCTCGGGCAAGTAACATACCGATGACAAAAGGAACGACGTATGTTGCTATGCGGTCTGACCGATAAAGATCTTCGTAGAATATGTAGGAGCCAATATGGGCATCCAGGTCCCGCTATTGGTTATTGACCGGAGATGTGTCTCGGTCATGTCTACATTGTTCTCGAACCTTAGGGTCCGCACGCTTAAGGTTACGATGACAGTTATTATGAGTTTATGAGTTTTGATGTACCGAAGAAGTTCAGAGTCCCGGATGAGATCAGGGACATGACGAGGAGTCTCGAAATGGTCGAGACGTAAAGATCGATATATTGGACGACTATATTCGGACATCGGAAAGGTTCTGAGTGGTTCGGGTATTTATCGGAGTACCGGAGAGTTACGGGAATTCATATTGGGCCTCATTGGGCCATACGGGAAAGGAGAGAAAGGGACCAAAAGGTGGCCGCGCCCCTCCCCTTGCTCTAGTCCGAATTGGACTAGGGAAGGGGGGCGCCCCCTTCGTTCCTTCTCCTTCTCTCTTCCTTTTCCTTCTCTCCTACTCCCCCTACATGGAAGGATTCCTAGTTGGACTAGGAAAAGGGGAATCCTACTCCCGATGGGAGTAGGACTCCCCTTGGCGCGCCAAACCTAGGGCCGGCCTCCTCCCTCCCTTGCTCCTTTATATACGGGGGCAGGGGGCACCCCATGGGGACACAAGTTGATCTTCGTGATTGTTCCTTAGCCGTGTGCGGTGCCCCCCTCCACCATATTCCACCTCGGTCATATCGTTGCAGTGCTTAGGCGAAGCCCTGCGCCGGTAGTACATCAAGATCGTCACCACGCCGTCGTGCTGACGGAACTCCTCCCCGAAGCTTTGCTGGATCGGAGCCCGGGGATCGTCATCGAGCTGAACGTGTGCTAAGAACTCGGAGGCGCCGGAGTAACGGCGCTTGGATCGGTCGGATCGGGAAGACGTACGACTACTTCCTCTACGTTGCATCAACGCTTCCGCTTCGGTCTACGAGGGTACGTAGACAACACTCTCCCTCTCGTTGCTATGCATCACCATGATCTTGCGTGTGCGTAGGAAATTTTTTGAAATTACTACGTTCCCCAACAGTGGCATCCGAGCCAGGTTTTTATGGTTTGATGTTATTTGCACGAGTAGAACACTAGTGAGTTGTGGACGATACAAGTCATACTGCCTACCAGCATGTCATACTTTGGGTCAGCGGTATTGTTGCATGAGACGGCCCGGACCAACCTTACGCGTACGCTTACGCGAGACCGGTTCCCTCGACGTGCTTTGCACACAGATGGCTTGCGGGAGACTGTCTCACCAACTTTAGTTGAACCGAGTATGGCTACGCCCGGTCCTTGAGAAAGTTAAAACGGAGTCTATTTGACAAACTATCGTTGTGGTTTTGATGCGTAGGTGAGATTGGTTCTTGCTTAAGCCCGTAGCAGCCACGTAAAATTTGCAAAAAACAAAGTAGAGGACGTCTAACTTGTTTTTGCAGGGCATGTTGTGATGTGATATGGTCAAGACATGATGCTAAATTTTATTGTATGAGATGATCATGTTTTGTAACCGAGTTATCGGCAACCGGCAGGAGCCGTATGGTTGTCGCTTTATTGTATGCAATGCAATCGCCCTGTAATGCTTTAGTTTATCACTAAGCGGTAGCGATAGTCGTAGAAGCATAAGATTGGCGAGACGACAACGATGCTACGATGGAGATCAAGGTGGCGCGCCGGTGAAGATGGTGATCATGACGGTGCTTCGGAGATGGAGATCACGAAGCACAAGATGATGATGGCCATATCATATCACTTATATTGATTGCATGTGATGTTTATTTTTTGTGCATCTTATCTTGCTTTGATTGACGGTAGCATTATAAGATGATCTCTCACTAAATTATCAAGAAGTGTTCTCCCCGAGTATGCACCGTTGCCAAAGTTCGTCGTGCCCAGACACCACGTGATGATCGGGTGTGATAAGCTCTACGTCCATCTACAACGGGTGCAAGCCAGTTTTGCACACGCGGAATACTCGGGTTATACTTGACGAGCCTAGCATATGCAGATATGGCCTCGGAACACGGAAACCGAAAGGTCGACCGTGAATCATATAGTAGATATGATCAACATAAAGATGTTCACCATTGAAAGCTACTCTATTTCACGTGATGATCGGTTATGGTTTAGTTGATATGGATCACGTGATTACTTAGAGGATTAGAGGGATGTCTATCTAAGTGGGAGTTCTTAAGTAATATGATTAATTGAACTTTAATTTATCATGAACTTAGTCCTGGTAGTATTTTGCAAATTATGTTGTAGATCAATAGCTCGCGTTGTTGCTTTCATATGTTTATTTTGATATGTTCCTAGAAAAAATTGTGTTGATGTTAGTAGCAATGATGCGGATTGGATCCGTGATCTGAGGTTTATCCTCATTGCTGCACAGAAGAATTATGTCCTTGATGCACCGCTAGGTGACGGACCTATTGCAGGAGCAGATGTAGACGTTATGAACGTTTTGCTAGCTCAATATGATGACTACTTAATAGTTTAGTGCACCATGCTTAACGGCTTAGAATCGGGACTTCAAAGACGTTTTGAACGTCATGGACCATATGAGATGTTCCAGGAGTTGAAGTTAATATTTCAAGCAAATACCCGAGTTGAGAGATATGAAGTCTCCAACAAGTTCTATAGCTAAAAGATGGAGGAGAATCGCTCAACTAGTGAGCATGTGCTCAGATTGTCTGGGTACTACAATCGCTTGAATCAAGTGGGGGTTAATCTTCCAGATAAGATAGTGATTGACAGAATTCTCTAGTCACCATCACCAAGTTAGTAGAACTTCGTGATGAACTATAATATGCAAGGGATGACGAAAACGACTCCCGAGCTTTTCATGATGATGAAATCGATGAAGACAGAAATCAAGAAAGAGCATCAAGTGTTGATGGTTGACAAGATCACTAGTTTCAAGAAAAGGGCAAAGGAAAAAAAAGGGGAACTTCAAGAAGAACAGCAAGCAAGTTGCTGCTCAAGTGAAGAAGCCCAAGTCTGGACCTAAGCCTGAGACTGAGTGCTTCTACTGCAAAGGAACTGGTCACTGGAAGCGGAACTACCCCAAGTGATTGGCGGATAAGAAGGATGGCAAAGTGAACAAAAGTATATTTGATATACATGTTATTGATGTGTACTTTACTAGTGTTTATAGCAACCCCTCAGTATTTGATACTAGTTCAGTTGCTAAGATTAGTAACTCGAAACGGGAGTTGCAGAATAAACAGAGACTAGTTAAGGGTGAAGTGATGATGTATGTTGGAAGTAGTTCCAAGATTGATATGATCATCATCGCACACTCCCTATACTTTCGGGATTAGTGTTGAAACTAAATAAGTGTTATTTGGTGTTTGCGTTGAGCATGAATATGATTTGATCATGTTTATTGCAATACGGTTATTCATTTAAGTTAGAGAACAATTGTTGTTCTGTTTACATGAGTAAAACCTTCTATGGTCATACACACCAACGAAAATGGTTTGTTGGATCTCGATCGTAGTGATACACATATTCATAATATTGAAGCCAAAAGGATGCAAAGTTAATAATGATAGTGCAACTTATTTGTGGCACTGCCGTTTAAGTCATATTGGTGTAAAGCGCATGAAGAAACTCCATGCTGATGGGATTTTGGAATCACTTGATGCTTGCGAACCATGTCTCTTGGGCAAGATGACTAAAACGCCGTTCTCCGGAACAATGGAGCGAGCAACAGATTTGTTGGAAATCATACATACTGATGTATGTGGTCCGATGAATATTAAGGCTCGCGACAAGTATCATTATTTTCAGAACTTCACATATGATTTGAGCAGATATGGGTATATCTACTTGATGAAACATAAGTCTGAAACGTTTGAAAAGTTCAAAGAATTTCAGAGTGAAGTGGAGAATCATCGTAACAAGAAAATAAAAAGTTTCTACGATATGATCGCAGAGGTAAAATATTTGAGTTACGAGTTTTGGCCTTCAGTTAAAACCGTGTGGAATAGTTTCACAAATCCATGCCACCTAGAACACCACAGCATAATGGTGTGTCCGAACGTCATAACCGTACTTTATTGGATATAGTACAATCTATGATGTTTCTTACCGATTTACCAATATCGTTTTGGGATCATGCATTAGAGACAGCTGCATTCACGTTAAAAGGGGCACCATCTAAGTCCGTTGAGACGACACAATCTGAACTGTGGTTTGGCAAGAAACCAAAGTTATCGTTTCTTAAAGTTTGGGGTTGTGATGCTTATGTGAAAAAGTTTCATCCTGATAAGCTCAAACCCAAATCGGAAAAATGTGTCTTCATAGGATACCGAAAGGAGACAGTTGGGTACACCTTCTATCACAGATCTGAAGGCAAGATATTCGTTGCTTAGAATGGATCCTTTCTAGAGAAGGAGTTTCTCTCGAAAAAAGTGAGTGGGAGGAAAGTAGAACTTGATAAGGTAACTGTATCTGCTCCCTTATTGGAAAGTGGTTCATCACAGAAATCTGTTCCTGTGACTACTACACCAATTAGTGAGGAAGCTAATGATGATGATCATGTAACTTCAAATCAAGTTACTACCGAATCTCGTAGGTAAACCAGAGTGAGATCCGCACCAGAGTGGTACGGTAATCCTGTTCTGGAAGTCATGTTACTAGACCATGACGAACTTGGGAACTATGAGGAAGCGATGATGAGCCCAGATTCTGCGAAATGGTTTGAGGCCATGAAATCTGAGATATGATCCATGTATGAGAACAGAGTATGGACTTTGATGGATTTGCCCGATGATCGGCAGGCCATAGAAAATAAATGGATCCTCAAGAGGAAAACGGACGCTGATAGTAGCGTTACTATCTACAAAGCTAGAATTGTCGCAAAAGGTTTTCGACAAGTTCAAGGTGTTGACTACGATGAGAGTTTCTCACTCGTATCTATGCTTAAGTATGTCCGAATCATGTTAGCAATTGCCGCATTTTATGAAATCTGGCAAATAGATAAACAAAACTGCATTCCTTAATGGAGCTATTAAAGAAGAGTTGTATATGATGCAACTAGAAGGTTTTGTCAATCCTAAAGGTGCTAACAAAATATGCAAGCTCCAGCGATCCGTCTATGGATTGGTGCAAGCATCTCAGAGTTGGAATACACGCTTTGATAAGTTGATCAAAGCATATAGTTTTATACAGACTTGCGGTGAAGCCTGTATTTACAAGAAAGTGAGTGGGAGCACTACAGCATTTCTGATAAGTATATGTGAATGACATATTGTTGATCAGAAATAATGTAGAATTATTCTGCGAAGCATAAAGGAGTGTCTGAAAGGAGTTTTTCAAAGAAAGACCTTGGTGATGATGCTTACATATTGAACATCATGATCTATAGAGATAGATGAAGACACTTGATAAGTTTTTTCAATACCTTGACAAGATTTTGAAGTAGTTCAAAATGGAACAGTCAAAGAAAGAGTTCTTGCCTGTGTTACAAGGTGTGAAAATGAGTAAGACTCAAAACCCGACCACGGCAGAAGATAGAAAGAGAATGAAAGTCATTCCCTATGACTTGGCCATAGGTTCTATAAAGTACGCCATGCTATTTACCAGATCTATTGTATACCCTACACTGAGTTAAGCAAAGGAGTACACTAGTGATCTAGGAGTAGATCACTGGACAACGGTCAAAATTATCCTTAGTGGAATAAGGATATGTTTCTCGATTATGGAAGTGACAAAAGGTTCGTCGTAAAGGGTTACGTCGATGCAAGTTTTGACACCGATCATGATAAATGTTTATTATTCATGCTAGAATTGTATTAACCGGAAACATAATACATGTGTGAATACATAGACAAACAGAGTGTCACTAGTATGCCTCTACTTGACTAGCTTGTTAATCAAAGATGGTTAAGTTTCCTAACCATAGACAAAGGAGTTGTCATTTGATTAACAAGGTCACATCATTAGTTGAATGATCTGATTGACATGACCCATTCCATTAGCTTAGCACCCGATCGTTTAGTATGCTGCTATTGCTTTTATCCATGACTTATACATGTTCCTATGACTATGAGATTATGCAACTCCCGTTTACCGTAGGAACACTTTGTGTGCTACCAAACATCACAACGTAACTAGGTGATTATAAAGGTGCTCTACAGGTGTCTCCGAAAGTATTTGTTGGATTGGCGTATTTCAAGATTAGGATTTGTCACTCCGAATGTCGGAGAGGTATCTCAGGGCCTTCTCGGTAATGCACATCACATAAGCCTTGCAAGCATTGCAACTAATGAGTTAGTTTCGGGATGATGTATTACGGAACGAGTAAAGAGACTTGCCGGTAACAAGATTGAACTAGGTATTGGATACCGACGATCGAATCTCGGGCAAGTAACATACCGATGACAAAAGGAACGACGTATGTTGCTATGCGGTCTGACCGATAAAGATCTTCGTAGAATATGTAGGAGCCAATATGGGCATCCAGGTCCCGCTATTGGTTATTGACCGGAGATGTGTCTCGGTCATGTCTACATTGTTCTCGAACCGTAGGGTCCACACGCTTAAGGTTACGATGACAGTTATTATGAGTTTATGAGTTTTGATGTACCGAAGGAGTTCGGAGTCCCGGATGAGACCGGAGACATGACGAGGAGTCTCGAAATGGTTGAGACGTAAAGATCGATATATTGGACGACTATATTCAGACATCGGAAAGGTTCTGAGTGGTTCGGGTATTTATCGGAGTACCGGAGAGTTACGGGAATTCGTATTGGGCCTCATTGGGCCATACGGGAAAGGAGAGAAAGGGACCAAAAGGTGGTCGTGCCCCTCCCCTTGCTCTAGTCCGAATTGGACTAGGGAAGGGGGGGCGCCCCCTTCCTTCCTTCTCCTTCTCTCTTCCTTTTCCTTCTCTCCTACTCCCCCTACATGGAAGGATTCCTAGTTGGACTAGGAAAAGGGGAATCCTACTCCCGGTGGGAGTAGGACTCCCCTTGGCGCGCCAAACCTAGGGCCGGCCTCCTCCCTCCCTTGCTCCCTTATATACAGGGGCAGGGGCACCCCGTGGGGACACAAGTTGATCTTCGTGATCGTTCCTTAGCCGTGTGCGGTGCCCCCCTCCACCATATTCCACCTCGGTCATATCGTTGCAGTGCTTAGGCGAAGCCCTGCGCCGGTAGTATATCAAGATCGTCACCACGCCGTCGTGCTGACGGAACTCCTCCCCGAAGCTTTGCTGGATCGGAGCCCGGGGATCGTCATCGAGCTGAACGTGTGCTAAGAACTCGGAGGCGCCGGAGTAACGGCGCTTGGATCGGTCGGATCGGGAAGACGTACGACTACTTCCTCTACGTTGCATCAACGCTTCCGCTTCGGTCTACGAGGGTACGTAGACAACACTCTCCCTCTCGTTGCTATGCATCACCATGATCTTGCGTGTGCGTAGGAATTTTTTTGAAATTACTACGTTCCCCAATAGCAAGAGCCAGCCGAGCACCCTGTGCATGCTGACCTCTTCATAGCATCGATACGGGGCACCACGTCGAGAAATTGCTGCACCAAGCTGAAATAACTCTTCGGCTTCGATCTCCCCGGACACAGATGATCCGTGACGTACTTCATGGCGAGTCCGGACAACCTATTCAGTTCGGCCCATTGGGCCAAGCGATCGTCCACTGCCAGTGGACGCTCTGGATTGATGAATTGCGACCAGAAGAGCTTCTCCACTTCATGACCCTTCTTATCTTGAAAGTGTTTGGTCGCATCAGCTGCACTAGCCGCCAAATCCAGATAGGTGTCCTCTACACTCCACGCTCGGTCCAACGGGGCAAACTTCGGATCACAGAATTTTCTCTGCAGCAAGAAGGGCTTTCCATCCGCAATTTGTCCGGCTTGACGTAGCTCTTCCCTTGCCGCTCTCATTACAGAGCGGGCGTCCTTGGCGTCAGCAACAGCCTTCTCTAAGCTCGTTTGCCTTGCCCGACCATCCTCTTCAAGAAGCTTGCAACGGTCAGTAGCACTTTTTAACTTTACGGCCATACCAGCCATCTCCTCCTTGCTTCGGCAATGGGCAGCCTGTTCGGCTTTCAGCTCTTCAAGGGCTTTCACCGCAGCCGCATCACTTTTTCTGGCTTGTTCTTTTGCTCGGGCGAGTTCGGCCCTAAGACCTTCCACGACGGCCGCACCATCTGCGTCAAGCATACACACGATAAGATATTGACATAAAGCTCCTCTTACTAACAATCGCCCAATGATTTCAATACCTTGAGCATCATCAAGCCGCTTGTTAACAAGCACGGTGTCGGCTTCTGCCTCATCAAGTTGTCGCTTCAGTTCGGCAAATTCACGAGTCCGGCTTGACTCCGGACAATCAACCACCTAGATATAAAGGTGCCACTTAAAGGACCTGGGATTAAGATCCTCTGCGCGTCGTACATCTTTACGACGCACAGAGTCTCAGGGGCTACTATCTACATAGGGCGCACTTTATTTATGCGCAACTAACATAAATATACGTTATTTAAAACATACCTCAAGGCCTGCCAGTAAACTCTTGACGGCCTCGTGCAGTCCGCTTTCTGCGGATGAAATCTTTTCAATCACCGTGTTCATTAACGCGCGGCGCTCCTCTGAGACAGAGGCTCGCCCCAGCAGAATCTTTAGCTCCTCCGGCCGAACACCAGATGGTGTCGGACTCGTCCCATGGCCTTCCTCAAAGTCCGGACGCGGAGAACCTCGGGGGGCTGCATGGTCACCTTCTGCCCTCGGCGGATCTGAAGAAATCCCCCACGACGACACTTCAGCGTCGCCCGCCTTGCTAGGCGATACAGAAGGAGGAGGCGTTCCGCTCTCCATCATCTCCGGAAGAAGATCCCCCGAGGACGAGTTTTGCTGAGAAGGGCTGAGGTCCGAACTACAAAGTAAAGTTTCGGTTAAAACTTCTCAGATATAAATCAAGGATTTCTCTTAAAAGAATAACTCTCCTTCTACTTACGGCTCGCTGGAGGGCTGTTCCCTTTGAGGGTTTAGTTCGGCCGAGGGGCTCCCCGGCGTCGGGCCCTCTGACAAGGATTCTTTCCCCCGCTTCGAAGCTATGGTTTCTGGGTCGTCAGAGGCGGCCCTTTTCTTTCCCTTAGAAGGGGAATTATCGATTCCCCCCTTCGGAATGGCCTCTTTCGAAGAGGCCATGGTTTCCTTGTCCGCCCCCTTATTTCCCTCCAAAGGCACTACCTCTAGCATCCTGACTAGCACGGGATCTAGCCTGGTTTCGGGAAGGGGAGCCGGACACCGGATCAGCTTTGCCTTCGCTATCCACTCCTGCTTAAAGGGAGAAGTGCTGTTAAAAGAGCAAGTCAATTATGCGGATAGAAGGTTCGGGCACAAGGTCACTTACTTGAGTATCCGGGCGATTGCGGCTTAAACCAGCATCCTCGGTCAAATCCGGACTCACTTCTTGTGATCCGAAGAACACTCTATACATCTCCATAGGCGTCATGCCCATAAAATTCCGGAGAGCTCGCGATCCCTCTGGATTGAACTCCCACAAGCGAAGGGGGCAACGTTGGCCTGGCAGTGCCGACGAATCATCATGACTTGTGTCACTTTGACCAGGTTGAGGTCTCCTTTCAAGAGATCCTTAATGCGGCCCTGCAGCAGAGGAACGTCTTTGGGCAAGCCCCGATCTAACCCTGTGTTAATCCACGATGCTAACTGTGGTGGGGGACCCGAGCGAAAGGCAGGAGGCGCCACCCATGCGGTGCCCCGAGGAGCGGTGATGTAGAACCACTCCTGTTGCCATAAGCCAAGCTCCTCTTGAAAAGCGCCCTCGGGCCATGGAGCATCGGTATTTCTTTTTATAACAGCGCCTCCGCACTCTGCGTGGCGCCCCTCGATTATCTTCTGTTCTACTTTTAAGGTCTTGAGCCATAATCCGAAGTGAGGGGTAACACGGAGGAACGCTTCGCACACAACTATGAACGAGGAGATATGGAGGATGGACTCCGGAGCTAGGTCATGGAATTCCAGCCCATAATAAAACATCAGCCCCCTTACAAAGGGATCCATTGGGAAGCCTAATCCCTGAAGGAAGTGGGATATGAATACCACGCTCTCACCAGGCTGAGGGCTAGGGATCACCTGTCCTTGAACAGGCAGCCTGTGTGGAATCTCGCTGGTCAGGAATCTAGCTTCCCTCAACCTTGATACGTCCTCCTCCGTAACAGAGGAGGGCATCCATTGGCCCTGGAGGTCAGAGCCGGACATTGTCGAAGGTCCGGTGCGCCTGGAATCTGGAAGCCTAGGGTGTTGGAACTCGAGCCAACGGGCGAGCTCATTTTGAGAGTAGAAGAGGGGAACCAGGTCTTGGTCTCTTTATAAGAGGCAGAATACCAAGAGCCCTCCCCGTAACCGTCTTGGACTAGCCTTTAGTTAAGGCAAGACGTGCTAACGGGCACGGTTGGGTTACCCACGTTCGTATTAATGAGAATCCCGTTAAAAGGGGCACACGATCTCTGCTTTGACAAGACGTGCCATGAAAACCGCCTCGCTAAACGCGCTGAGGTGGAACGATGAAAATAATTTATATAGAAGGCTTGGCCATTGTGTTATGACGCACTGCGGAATACGTCAGCAGATTTGATTTGTGTTAATATTATTCTCTATATGGCAATATGTGGAAACTCGTTTTGCAGAGCCGGACACTATTTTTGGTGTTTGTAATCTTCTTGAAGAACTTGGAGGAGGAACCCGCCTTGCAATGCCGAAGACAATTTGCGCGCCGGACTCGTCGTCATTGAAGCCTGGTTCAGGGGCTACTGAGGGAGTCCTGGATTAGGGGGTGTTCGGATAGCCGGACTATACCTTCAGCCGGACTCCAGGACTATGAATATACAAGATTGAAGACTTCGTCCCGTGTCCGGAAGGATCCTTTCCTGGCGTGGAAGGCAAGCTAGGCATGCGGATATTCAAGATCTCCTACCATTGTAACCGACTCTGTGTAACCCTAACCCTATCCGGTGTCTATATAAACCGGAGGGTTGTAGTCCGTAGGACAACCATCATCATACACAATCATACCATAGGCTAGCCTCTAGGGTTTAGCCTCCTTGATCTCGTGGTAGATCTACTCTTGTACTACCCATATCATCAATATTAATCTAGCAGGAGTAGGGTTTTACCTGCATCGAGAGGGCCTGAACCTGGGTAAAATAAAGTATCCCTTGTCTCCTGTTACCATCGGACCTTAACGCACAGTTCGGGACCCCCTACCCGAGATCCGCCGGTTTTGACACCGACGCCACTCAAAAAAAAAGTAGCTACAGGCGTGTGCAGGTAGGCTGGGGCGCTGCAGCGTTGAACCAGGATAGCACGAGAAAGCCAGATTTAAAGCATTGTGGAAATTTGTTAAAAGGAAAAAAAACAGGATTAAAAGCATCGTTTCCGAAGGGAGCTGCTACAGCGTGTTAGAACACGAGAGTTCCGGTTACCATCAGGTTGATCTATAGCATGGAAAAGTAAAGTACAAGAAAATAGTCAAGAAGAGTCATGGGTACTGCATGCATGAAGGTGTGCTTGCTGCTACATGTACCAGAAGACTTAAAAAGGGATTGCTTCTGGTGTTCTTTGCATGGTACGCTGAGAAGAAGACATGATGATGATGGTTGAAGGTGCTGTTGTTTGACATGGCAGATAAAGGGGAAACGAGGTCTAAGGTTAGAAGGAGCCTGAGGTGCGACGTACAAGGATCATGCATATAAAGGGCGTTAAGCAATGCACGGAGATGTGCGGGACAAACATGACACAGGGTGGAGCATGGTTGCAGTCGGATAAGTTTCGGATGGGTCGAGCTGGACAATCTGATGGATCGACCTGGATGTCGGTCAAAGTAGAAAACAGCGGTGATTTAGCGACGACAACATAGGAGTGTGATGCTAAAGGTTGCCGACTTCTGGGGCATGGAAACACGTGGCGCACGTCTGACGGCTTGTGCGGCTTCGCCAAGACTTTGACGCGGGTTTGATTTAAGATGGTGCGCACAAGAGAACTTGAAGTCAACGGATCACAGGGTAGCATGGCTAGCTACATGGAGTCATGTTGAAAGTGGAGCTGGAGTCTGGCGTAAGACTTCACTCTGAGCTGTTGGAGGGGCTACGGCATAAGAATTCGAAGAGTTGAAGCCTATTTCAGCGGGACAGTAAGAGACACGTGGGTCGGGCTGGGTACGGTGGTCTGATGGAGACATGATACTCGGCATCGGTCGGTGATGATCAGTGGTTCTCTGCAGTAGGGGTTCAGTGATGTGGGTTCGCGATCTTGGTAGACTCGACCAGGACAGCAGAGGCACGACGCGGTGATAGCGGGAAGGCGTGCGGTAAGCACGGGACACGGCGACAGGCCAAGGCATTGGTGGTCAGACAAAGTGTGCGGAGGGTGCTGAAGCAGTGTTGGCGAGTACCAGGTTCAAGTTGGTGACTAGATCTATTGAGTTTGACATGTCAGATGGATGAGAGTGGACCATAGGGAATCTGAGAAAGTGGCGAAAAGTCTGAAATTGTCAAAAGCTGAGAAAGTACATGGCTATACATTCGGTGGTGTTCAGTGCACATGGAAAAGTTTGAATGACAGATACAGAAGGATGTGGAGTGTCGTAGTTGTGGGGCATGTAAGAGATTATATGGGGAAAAAGGATGAGACAACTGCGAATTTGACTCATGATGACACATGGCGATGGTGAAATTCCTTCAAGTTTTAAACAGACAGTCAAGAAAGAGTGGTGATGTTGAGTTCAGGTAACTCTTTTATGTGACGTCCAATATTTGGGTGGTTGTACCTTTTTTTGTCTCTGGTTCCAGCTTTTGTCGGTGCACTGTGGTCGGTTGTAGCTTTGGCCAAAGCTGGCTCTAGCTTTCGACGTCGCCAGTTGTAGTGCTGCTCTCACCCTCGTTTCACAACGTCCATTCGGTTGAAGCAAAAAAAAAAAAAAAGAGGTCGTCGCTCGCAGCGCCGCTGCCCACTGCAGAAGCCCGAAAAGGAAGCTTAGAGTAGTGGCAGAGGTGGGCCATTACAGCAACGGTGGTGAGGGGCGTGCAAATGGTGGTTCTCGTGGGGAGGTAGAGATAGAGGAGGGGAAGATGTCAAGCTTGAGGGTGTCGTGTCCATGACTGTTCGAGGAGAGAGGCTCGCCGGCAACGCCGGAGCGCGCGAGGTTGGCGCTGAGCAAGCCGTGGAGATGTGCTAGTGGATGGTGCGAAGAAGAAGTGGACGAATTGAGAAGGAAGACACCCGGGAGGGGACAAGGTGGGCCTACATGTGAGCGAGCGTGCTGGGCCGTATGATCGCTTCTCATCCAACGCGTCGCGCGCAACGGTTCGGCCGGCACGCCGTGTACAAGCGTTTTTTTTTGCGAGGTTCTTCTCTGATTGTTTTTTTAAAAAAGGAGGATGACCCCCGGCCTCTGCATCTGGGCGATGCATACGGCCATTTTAATTATTCTCACAAAATCTTACAAAGTGATACAACAGTAAGACTAAAGCCACCGTCTAAGCACCTCTATCCAGTTGATGAAGGGGCGCAGATAGTCTGGGCCTAATACCAAACAGACATCGCAGCCAAACCTAACATCTAAGACCTGAGATCCCATCCAGGACGCCTGCTGGGCATGGGTCTCACCGGTCCGGCGTGCACTCAGAAGCCGCCGCCGCCAACTGCCACCGCTCCATCTTCAGAACTGTACTGATGCATCAACCTTGCTTGGTTCAGTTATCGTCGACGCCACCACAGCGCCCAACGACACATCCTCGCTGCGCGCAAACAACTGAGCACATCGCGGTAGCCACTGATACACCTCAGCACCATGCTGCCAAGTACCATCAGCCGACACGGCTTAAAGTCTTTGAAAGAGCTGTCGTGCGTAGCACCTGCCGACCAGGCATGACAAAGTGTAGCACCTGTCGGTCAGGCATGACTTGACATCTCCACCGAAGCTCCATGCAAGATGAAGCCGCTCCACCTCCAGCCTCTCTGAACGGGACGGGAGCACCCCAGGAAGACACGGCGAAGATTTGAGCATCACAATCACCACGAGAGCCGGACCAGCCGACCGCCATGGCGAAGCGACACCACTAAAGAAGGAACCGCCGCCATCAGGAACGCCAAGAACGCGTTGCGGTTGTCCCACCTTCCCGCGGACCCAAAGCGGCGCCTTCAAGAAGGTGACGGAGCCGGGCACCGCCGCCGCCCAACCAAAGTTGTGGGTTTTCACGCGGGTGCAGGGGGAGGACGAGGGGGAGGGAGCTGGATCTCGAAGCTGCCTTCAAGAAGGAAACAGCGCCTGGAACGCCGCCGACGTCGTGCCGCCGCAGCCGACCAAGAAATTACTCTGATCCAGATCTCCCAACCCCACATCCGCGCAGTCCGCCACCGGATCCGGCCGGACTGACGAGGAGGAAGCAGCAGCACGGGGGCGCCGTCTTCAGATCTAGCGAAGGAGAGCAGCAGGGGATCCCTCCACGCGGCGCCCGCTTCCAACGCCAACTCGCCACCCGCGCGGCCGAGTAGACGCGGCCCTCAACTCCGGCGAGCGCGCTGCCAGGACGACGCCGCCCTCACCAGAAGAGGCCGCCGCCTCAAACCCTAGGCCCGAGCCCGAGCGGCGTCGCGGCCGAGGGCCTCGCCGCCACCCTCATCGGCGGCTGCGGGAGGGACCCGACGCCCGTCTCCGGCGGCGGCAAGGACAGGAGCGGGGAAGGGGAGGAGGCGGACGGAAGGATTGGTCGCCCCCGAGTCGCCCTCGAGAGAGAGAGAGAGAGGGCGACCCGAGGGAACGCGAGGTTCTCCTCTGATAGTTTTAGGGTCCGACTATGTCACATCTAGATGTGAGATAATATCTCACATCTAACTATAGTGTCATGTGTTTTTTTTAATCACGTTCCACCTCCACCTTTGTCGTTGTTTGTTGTCGTGGGCTGGCAAGTCTGAAAAACTGGTCCACTTATTTGTCGTGTCGGGGTTCAAACCTACACTGGCTGCCCCGTCGCTGCAAAGCTAGCCACCCAAACTAAACTTGGTTCTTATGTTGTCCTAAATTTGACTTATACAAGGACGTCTCGTTGTGCATGCATGCACCATGCAAAGGTAATAAAAAGGCAAGCCAACACGTATCCTTCAGTTTTTCTTTTCTTTTTGCGAGGTCAATCCTCTTACCCCATTTGCGGACCTGAAAAATGTTTGTGTATTTTTTTTCACAAATTTGAAAACTGTTTGAAATTAAAATAATATATTTAAAAAATATTCATCAATTCAGGAAAAATGTTTGTGAATCTAAAAATGTTCATGAATTCTAAGAATGGTCACGAAATTGGAAAAAATATTAAAGATATAAAAATGTTTGACAATTGAAAAAATGTTCATGCATACAAAAAATGTGAAATTTAAAGGTTTTTTGTAATTTTGTGAATTTTCATGAATTTCAAAAAATGGTCATGATTTTTAAAAAAATCATAAATTAGAAAAATGTTTGTGAACTTTAGAAAATTACATTGGGCAAAAAAGCATGTCGCTGTGTAGTTGGACTTGCAACTAACAAAAATGGGTTGGGTCCAGTTGCGTGTTGAGGGTGGACTTGCAGCTGGGACAAAGAAAGGCGAGCCCCCAATTGCATCTCGGGGATGGAGTTGCAACTGTGACAGAAAAGGGTCGGAGCCCCCAGTTGCATGTCGAGGATGGACTTGCAACTAGGATAAAAAATGGGTCGCCCCCCAGGTGCGCATCGAGGATGGGCTTGCATCTCGGGGAAAAGCAGGCCCCCAATTGCATGTCGGAGGTGTAAGTGCAACTAGGGACAAAAATGGGTCGTCCACATCCCCCTCTAGGTTGCGTGTCGAGGGTGGACCTGCAACTGGGACAAAAATGAATAGAGCCTAGTTGCGTACCGAGTGTGGACATGCAAGTAGAACTAAAAAGGTTGGCCCTCAAAGTTGCATGTAAAGAGTGCACTTGCAATTGCGACAAAAAAATGGGTCGCGCTCAGATGCATATCGGTGGTGGACTTGCAACCGGGACAAAAGAGTCAGGCTCCCCACCCCAAGTTGCATATCGAGGATGAACTTGCAACTAGGAAAAATGGGGGTCGGTTGCATGTCGGGGGTGAAGGTGCAACTAAGGCAACAATGAGTAGACTGCTAGTTGCGTATCTAAGTGCGAACTTGTAACTAGGATTAAAAAAAGCAAGCCCCAATTATATTTTGGGGATGTTGTCGCAATTGGGACAAAGTAAAGCATCAGCGGGCCCCAGTTTCACATCAAGGGTGGAGTTGCAACTGGGACAACAACACAAAACTATGATACCATTTGCGAGTCAAGGGTGGACTTGCAACTAAGACAATAACAAACTTTAAAGCCCAATAGCGAATTGAGGGTGGACTTGCAATTGGGATGAAAAACAAAACACATACCCAGTTGCGAGTCGAGGGTGGACATGCAACTAGGACAACCACGAGCCCAATTGTGAGCCGAGGGTGGACATGTAACTGGGATAACTAAGAAACTATGAGCCCAGTTGTGAGTCAAGGGTTGACTTGCAACTAGGACGAAACAAACTACGAGCCTAATTGCGAGTCAAGGATGGACTTGCAATTGGGATGAAATACAAAACACATACCCAGTTGCGAGTCGAGGGTGGACATGCAACTAGGACAACCACGAGCCCAATTGTGAGCCGAGGGTGGACATGTAACTGGGATAACTAAGAAACTATGAGCCCAGTTGTGAGTCAAGGGTTGACTTGCAACTAGGACGAAACAAACTACGAGCCTAATTGCGAGTCGAGGATGGACTTGCAATTGGGATGAAATACAAAACACATACCCAGTTGCGAGTCGAGGGTGGACTTGCAACTAGGACAACCACGAGCCCAATTACGAGCCGAGGGTGGACATGCAACTGGGATAACTAAGAAACTACGAGCCCAGTTGCGAGTTAACGGTCGACTTGCAACTGGGACGAAATAAACTACGAGCCTAGTTGCGAGTCAATGGTGGACTTACAACCGGGATGGAAAACAAAACATATGACGAGTTGCGAGTAAAGGGTGGGTTTGCCACTGTGATGAAACAAACAACGTGCCTAGTTGCGGGTCGAGGATGGACTTGTAACTAGGAGAACTACACAAAATTACGATACGAGTTGCAAGTTGAGGGTGGACTTGTAACAGGGAAAACTACACAAAACTACGATATGAGTTGCGGGTCGCGAGGGTGGACTTACAACTACGACAACTACAAAACTACGAGCCCACTTGCGAGTCCAGTATGGACATGCAACTGGGACGAAACAAACTACGGGCCCAGTTACGATTCAAGGGTAGACCAACAACTGGCGTGCAAAACTAAATACGGGCTGAGTTGCGAGTCAAGGATGGGCTTGGAACTAGGATGAAACAAACTACAGCCTAGTTGCGAGTCGAGGGTCTACTTGCAACTGGGACAACTACACAAAACTATGATACGAGTTGCGAGTCGAGGGTGGACTTGCAACTAGGACAATTATACAAAACTATGATATAAGTTGCGAGTCACGAGGGTGGACATGCAACTGAGACAACTACGAAAGTATGAGCCTAGTTTCAAGTCAATTATCGACTTGCAATAGGAATGAAACAAACTATGGGCCCACTTGTGAGTCAAAGGGTGGACTTGGAACCGGGATGAAAAACACAAGCTCTAGTTGAGCCGGGGTGGACAGGCAACTCGGACAACTATGAGCCCAGTTACGAATCGATGGTGGACTTGCAACTAGGACAACTACAAACTATAAGCCCATTTGTGAGTCAAGGGTCGAATTGCAACTAGGATAAAACAAACTACGGGTCCAGTTACGAGTCAAGTCTGGATCTGCAACCGGGATAAAAAATAAAAACACATATGCCAAGTTGCTAGTCAAGGGTGGACTTGCAACTGGGATGAAACAAACTACGGGCCTAATTGCGAGCCGATGGTGTACTTGCAACTAGGATAAAACAAACTAAGGGTCTAGTTGCGAGTCAAGTCTGGATCTGCAACTGGGATAAGAAAACAAAACACTCATGCCGAGTTGCGAGTCAAGGGTGGGCTTGCACCTAGGATGAAACAAACTATGGGCCTAATTGCATGCCGAGGGTGTACTTGCAACTAGGATAACTTCACAAAACTACGATACAGGATGCGAGACGAGGATGTGCTTGCAATTGGGACAAGTACACAAAACTACGATATGAGTTACAAGTCAGGGTGTACTTGCAACTAGGACAACTACAAACTATGAGCCCAGTTACAAGTTGATGGTGAACTTGCGAGTGGGATGAAAAATAAATTACATGCCAAGTTACGAGTCAAGGATGGGCTTGCAACCGGAATGAAACAAAATTATGGACCTAAATGCGAGTCAAGGATGGATTTGTAACTGGAACAAATGCACAAAACTAAGGGGAAAAGGAAAATAGAAAAACAAAACAAACAAAATAAAAAACTGAACCGTAGCTGAACGGAGCAGAGAGAGAGAGAGAGAGAGCAACGAGCCATGTTACTCTATACAAAAACTGAATCACACCCACAATATAGAGTGAGAAAAGCTGCAGCACGCAGAACGAGTTATTTTAAAATATACTTATGAAATTTAAAAATCATAAATTTTATGAACAAAATGAAAAGAATAAAACAAAAGTTTAAAAACCAAAAGAAAAAATGGGAAAAAACAAACAAGGGAAAAATCAAAACAGAGTGAGTATAGAGAGTGGCAAATAGGAAATACTTCGGAAAAATACTTGCCCCTGACTCTTTCAATTGGTACTCTCCACATGGACAAACAAAAAGGACCAGCCCAATCCAGACCCAGGAGAAACAAAAAGACCAGCCCACATGCACACGTAACGCAACCAACAGAACACACGCGTACACAAACATCAAAAGGAAGTCACGCACAGCGGACAATCATAAAATTTGCACGAAAATTACAACTCTAGATCATGTGGTGAGAAATTTAGACGTAAACTATATCTCATCTAGATGTGACTTAGCAAGTCTGAAGAAAAACTTCCATGACTTCAAAACAAAAAATGAAAAAGAGAAAAGAAAACAAAAAAGAACAAAAACAAAAATATATAGAGTGAAGAAGGCAAGCGACCAGGGCCAGACCCTTCTTTTACAGGTAGAGCAAGCCAGCACCAAATCAATGAGAAGTCAAAATAAGAGTGAGAAGATAGAGATGAAGCGAGTGAATCAATCAAGAATAAAAAAGGACAAAGCACTCTGCCACTTATTAGTAGAGAACGCGAAAAGAAAAGGCCCAAACAGACACAGGGACAACGGGCCAAAAACATTGGATGCATGCGCCACACACATGAGGCCGAAGAAAACAAAACAGCTACTACACGGAAGCAACCAGCGAGGCAAATCAAGCTTCCCAGAAAAAAACAAGCTAGATCAGACGGTACTAGATTTAGATGTGAGATAATATATTACATCTAGATGTGAAATAGCAAATCTGATAGTTTTAACGCTAATAAGTCGTCGGACAGTGGGAGTCCATCGTCTTTGAACTTGATTATGCATCATCTATCCGAACTCTTGTCCGTATCGTACATAAACCCAATCATAGTCCGTTCCATATATACACACACATGAGTATATAATCCTACGAGAATCGAATTAGATTGCATCGAGCCTAAACTGACGCGAGGTGCGTTATCGCTTGCCTAACTTTTTTAATCGCGCCGCATATCTTTCTTCCTGCCGCCAGCCGTGAAACTCTTACGTCTAATACCGTGCATTAATATTATTATAGTTTTGCATATTGTTGAGGTATGGATTCCGTGGTTCCAGTAACCTTTTTCAATCTATTATTGTTTATAGTTTTTCTAACAAAATAAAGTTGGTTTCTTGCAGGTTTGGATCGTGAATCTGTACCAGCAATATGTCACCTTCACTGCCGCCGACCACCCGGTCTCCATGGGCATCGCTGCCAGAAGATATGATTCGTCTTGTGGCGGGCCGCCTGCTGGCCGGCGACCTGACGGACTACGTTCGCCTCCGTGCCGTGTGCACCAACTGGCGGTCTTCCACCGTGTCTCCGCGGGGCCGAGGCGTGATCGACCCACGCTTTCACCCGCGCCGCTGGATGATGTTCGCTGAGGGCCATGGACTTCACCCCGGCCATGAAAATCTCGGTGGACACATCCGGTTCTTCAACCTCGACTCGGGGATCTTTGTCCGCGTCCGGCTCCCGCTGTTGACGGATCATTGTGTTCTTGACTCCGTCGAGGGCCTCCTGGTCCTCCAGCGAGACGAGGACACCGCCATCCGCCTCCTCCACCCTTTCACTGGCGACATCGTCGAGCTCCCACCGCTCACGTCTCTTGCCATGCAACTCAAGACCGATTATACGGAGGCAACCAAGCTGAAACTAATGAGACACATCTCTGCTTCCATCTCGGTCGCTGACGACGGAGTCGTGAGAGTCATGGTTATCTTGATTCGTATGATGCGGGCAGCTGTTGCTACCTCCCAAGATACGGAGTGGAGTATGCTGTCATGGAGAGTTCCAAGTCATTACCAACCATTGTCAACAGGAGGCAAGCAATATCTGGTGCATGACACTTTCTTTGAAGATATTGATCCTGATGTAGCACAGGTTTTTCAGATGGAGGCGCACCTGCAGGATACACCAAAGCTGATTGCCACGATCCCAAGGGAGATACTCGCCTATCCTGTCTATCTGGTAGAATGTGACTCGGAGGTCCTAGTGGTCGGGCACAACGACATGTCCTTCACCCACCTGGCGGTTCACAGGCTGTCGGATCTTGTTTCAGAACGGTATGTCCCGGTAAAAGGAATCGGAGACAAAGTCATATTCGTGGGAGGACGGGCATTGTGTGTCTCTTCCAAGATACTGCCTCCCACTACAGGCAACGCCGTGATCTATCAGCGTCCACGGGAGTTAACATTTTCTCAATACTGTCTTGGTAGTAGCACCTGGTCGCTAGCAACCGATGAATGCAGCATGAGCAATTTGACACAAGGACCATGTAGCCTTATCACCCATGTCTTTACATGTTGCTCACGTGGTCACTGGTATGTATGTATGATTTACCTGCTTAATTAATTGTTAATGATAAGATACATTGTTAATTGATTATTCACTTGCAGGAACAAGGGACTAATGTATTGGCGGGATAATGAACCACTCACGTGGAAGGTGAAGCAAAAGTTTCGAGACGGGGTAAATCATTCTCATGACCCCTCCCTCATAAGCCCTACTCGTTTATTTAGCTAGCGACACTTGTATGTATAGCATGGGATATTTTTAATAGTCAGTTTAACCATTGATTTTATTACGAATATGTAAGTAAGTAATTATGAAAATGCGTATTATTAAACTATTTTCTTGACAATCCCACGTTATCATTTTCATCTATTTGAGAAATTTGACTGCAAGCTCTCTAGAACATCTTTTATTTTCAATTAGACGAAGTAGAGTCGTACTTTCAATTTGATGTCTTTTTTTCGTTCTACCCAGCCTGTACTGTTCATAATCTTAAATAGCTTCTGCGAAAACAAGCTAGATTAATTACAGACAGAAATTGCTTCAAAAGTTTATTTTACCTATCTGATCCATGATTTGCTTGTACATGTGCTCATTCTAATTTTATTGGCCTTTTTTTATGATAACCCTCTGACATCTTTTTTTGTGTTCATGTCCTTTTCTCTAGGCCTAATTGTTCTTGCATCCAAAACGCTGGAGATTGCTATCCTCTGCATCCGCCATGAAGAAAAATGCAGAAATATTGGAACGTGCTATCGCTTTTTTAGATGAACCCCTTCGATTCCAGCTTGGCAGGCTAAGTGTTAGATATTACAAATATAACAGACCTAGAAATCTCACCCATCAGGGAGAAACAAATTGAGTTACCTTTAGAGCATCTCTAAGAGAAGAGCCAATTGTATCTGCATATGATGGTTTCATACACATGTTGATATATCACGATGCGTTGAAATAAATAGGTGGGATTTTGAAAAACAAATCTAGCGAAGATACTAATTAATCTTTTAAACTGACTAGCGAAGCTAGCTAGCTACCAACAATTTTTTTTCGTTTCTCATCAGTGTTGAGTATATTGATTATTAGGAAAGACGAGATAGACTAGGATTTATTCTGCCTTGTCTTGTACTCCAAGTAGATAAATTATGTAATCCTATATATATGCCCACGAGGCTCAAGCAATACTATGAATTATTCCACCAAATCCCCCTCTCCTTTCTAACATGGTATCAGCCTAATCGATCCTAAACTCTAGCCGCCGCCGCTTCCGCACCCGCGCGCCGCCCCTGGGTTGTCATTGGTGCACCTGGACATGGAAGTTGTTGTAAGGAAGTCTGCGGGTAATGACGTCAGAGCATTGGTGGTGATGGGTGAACTTGAAGAAGAACTGCTACGGGTAGTTGTTCACGACCGTGACATCGTTTGGTAAGGCGCCGAAGGGGACCGAATGCCTCCTTGATCTTCTAGATGGGGATGTTGGAGCAGGCACCATTGAGCCAGACCACTGCGGCATTGGTGGAGAGGAACGTGGCCTCTTGCTTCATCTCGGGGATGGAGGACATGATGATGGAGTCCTCCCTCGGGCGGACCGTGGCGTCGCCCCACCGTGAGGCAGTGGCTTGATTGCGATGTGTGCCTTGGAGATGATGTTGGGCGACGTTGGTGGCTTGTGGAGCAGCGGCGGTGGGGCTTGACGATGGCCTTGAACCGGCGGGGGTGGGGAGCAGTAGGAGCAGTGCAACCCTGAGATTTACGGCCCAAAATTGTGTAGTTGTTGCATCTCAGCGGCACTCTGCATTTTGGCTGCCCAGTGCCCCTCTTCATGGAAACGACGACACCGACCCCGCAGCCACTCTGGAGGTGGCAGACGCATCTTCATTGCCGGTGGACGAAAGTCGCATGATGCGGCCTGTGACGCGACTGGACAAGTTGCCAAGGCTCCTCCGGGCGCCCTACGCCGCCCGACATGTCGACCATTGGCGCACTTGAGGCGCCAACTGTTGCTTCTATATGGCATTGAAGCAGCACAGCCTGCTGCCCATCCTGTGACCGGTCGTTGAGCAGGAGGTCGTCGTATTGACGCTAGACACGATAGAAGTGATGTACTGAAGGCGACGTCGTTGTTCGCGTGAGAAGAATTTGCTAGGATTCGTAGAAGCGTCTCAACTGTCATACATGACAGCCCGCGGTTATATATTGATTGAGGCGAGGCCAGCTCTCGCAGAGGCATACATGATTCGGTTGCAACAACCAGAAGAGATACATGGAGATAAGGGAGTACAAAGATAAACATAACAGAAAGGAGATCTCCCTAACTACCTAAGCTTGTGCGCCAAGTTCCTGGATGCTGAGCATGACAGAAGGTTGTTTAACACGCCCCCTTAATCACAACTAGATTAGGGTGAGATTACGCCTAAATTCCTCAAAGCTTCTAGTTGGCAAGGGCTTGGTAAGTCCATCTGCAATTTGTTCCTTGGAGGGAATGAATCTGACATCTAGTTGTTTGTTTGCAACACGTTCTCTTACAAAATGAAAATCTATCTCAATGTGTTTGGTCCTGGCATGAAAAACTGGGTTAGCAGACAAGTAGGTGGCACCAAGATTATCACACCATAAGCAAGGAGGTTGGGCTTGTGGCACTCCAAGCTCTTTGAGCATAGACTGAATCCAAATAACTTCTGCTGTTGCGTTTGCTAAGGCCTTGTATTCTGCTTCTGTACTTGACCTGGAAACAGTAGCTTGTTTCTTGGCACACCATGAAATTAAATTAGGACCATAGAAGATAGCAAAACCACCTCTTGATCTTCTGTCATCTAAACAGCCAGCCAAGTCAGCATCTGAGAAAGCACTAACAAGTGTGGAAGATGATCGTCTGAAGGTAAGACCTGTAGTCAAAGTGTTCTTTATGTACCTTAGAATTCTCTTGGCTGCTGTCCAATGAACTGTGGTTCGTGCATGAAGATATTGACACACTTTATTAACTGCAAAAGAAATGTCGGGTCTGGTGAGAGTCAAGTACTGAAGGCCACCAACTAGACTTCTGTACCCAGTGATGTCCTCTTGGGTCAAAGGTTCTCCTTCTGCCAAGGATAGAGTCTCTGAGCTGGATAAAGGTGTTGGTGAAGGCTTGCATTTTTTCATTCCAATTCTACTCAACAATTCGGTTGCATACTTAGCTTGTGACAAGTGAATACCATTGTTTATTTTGTTCACCTCAATGCCTAAAAAGAAATGCAAGTCTCCCAAGTCCTTAAGAGCAAATTCAGACCCTAGGTCCTTGAGTAAGGCTGATACTGCCCCATTTGAGGAACTAGTGACGATGATATCATCAACGTATATGAGAACAAATATAAAGGTTTGATACTTGCTGTAGATAAACAGGGAGGTGTCAGATTTTGATGGAACAAACCCAAGTGCTTGAAGCTTCATACTCAACCGTGAATACCATGCTCTGGGTGCTTGTTTTAATCCATACAGGGCCTTGTCAAGCTTGCATACATGGAATGGTGCATTTCTGTCTTCAAACCCAGGAGGTTGTTTCATGTACACTTCCTCTTCCAGAACACCATAAAGGAATGCGTTCTGTACATCTAGTTGTCTAAGACTCCATCTCCTGGACACAGCAATTGACAGTACCAAACGTATTGTTGCAGCTTTAACTACCGGACTAAAAGTGTCCTCATAGTCTATGCCATACCTTTGCTTGAAGCCCTTGGCTACAAGTATTGCTTTGTATCGATCTATGGTACCATCAGATTTCTTCTTGATTCGATACACCCATTTACAATCAATCAGATTTCTGCCTTACTGAGGAGGAACAAGATGCCATGTCTTGTCCTTCTTCAGTGCCCTGATTTCATCATCCATGGCTGCTTTCCACCTGGAGTCATCAAGAGCTTCTTTCAAAGTGTTAGGTTCACTAGTAGTACACAGCATTCCAAATTTAGAGAAATTTTTATAATTTAGGCGAGAAGTAACTCCCCTTTGTAGCCAAGTGCGTGGCGCCACAGGAGGGATCAAAAGATGTTGCGGCGCAGGCGATCCAGGTGGTGGTGTCTCCTCTGTGTCAGCGTCAGGTGCTGGCGACCCCAATCCCGAAGGGGATCCTGTCGCTTTCGCGGGAGCAGGCGACCGGGGCTCAGGCGATCGCGGTTCGGGCGACCGGGTCACGCTGGCGGGGCCAGGAGAAGTGGGACCAAAGGAATCTGGTGCTGGACCGCGTGTCCCATCCCGCCACGCGCCGTCCTCCTGTTGGTGCGGCTGGGCGCTGTCGCGTCAGCAGCTGGTGGGCTGCATGCGGCCGCCCGCGGTCCCGCTGTCCACGTTCGTACGCGCGGAGACCGAGGAGGGACCAGGTGCTGTAGTTGTGGATCCCAGTGCAGATCGACCTGCTGCATGCAGCGGTGATCCCGGGGTGGATCTGCCTCGTGCTTCGATGTTCCCAGCCGGGGCACACATGAAATAATGGCCATTTCCACTGCTGTTTGCACTGTTTGAGCCCAAATTTTCTTCTGAAGATGGATCTGCAGCAATACACTCAGGCAAAATATGATGAGTAGTCAAAGATTGATCAGTACTATTGTTTTCACCCCCTTGATCAACACCGGAAAGAGTAGTTGGAAGAAGAAGAATTTCTTGTCTTAGGAGGGCATCAGCATTAGCATAAGGGTTTCGAAGGGGAATTTTGTTTCATCAAACACAACATCACGAGAGATATATATTCTACCCGTGGCAACATCAAGGCACTTGACCCCCTTGTGTTGGGTACTATAGCCAAGGAAGACGCATTGTTTGGAGCGGAAGCTGAGTTTGCGATTATTATAAGGACGTAGGTTTGGCCAACACGCGCACCCAAACACACGGAGAGAGGCATAATCTGGTTTGGTATGAAAAAGACGTTCGGTTGGGGATTCATTGTTGATAACTCGGCTAGGTAACAAGTTTATAAGATGAACCGCAGTTAGGAATGCTTCATCCCAAAACTTTAACGGCATAGACGCAGCAGCAAGAAGGGAGAAACCTACATCAACAATGTGCCTATGCTTGCATTCAGCGGAACCGTTATGTTGATGAGCATGGGGACAAGACACGTGATGAGAAATTCCTATTTGTTGAAAAAAGGAATTTAACTTCTCATACTCACCGCCCCAGTCCGATTGCATGGCGATGATTTTGCTATCAAATTTTCACTCAACTAGGGCTTGAAAGTTGTGGAATACTTGAAAGACATCGGAACATTTTTAAGCAAATAAATCCACGTGTACTTGCTGTAGTCATCAATGAGGCTTACGTAATATGTGTGTCTACCAACGGAAGAGGGGGCAGGACCCCACACATCAGAAAAAATAAGTTGCAAGGGTTTTGTTGACACACTAGTAGAAATAGAGTAAGGCAATTGATGACTTTTTGCTGTCTGACAAGCATCACAAATAGTTTCACGATCATGCTCACCGACAAATGGGAGCTTATGTTTACTAAGAATTTGATAAACAATAGAGAAAGACGGATGGCCTAAACGATTGTGCCATCGTTCTGAAGAGACCTTGAAGGCTCCATGAACTTGTTTATTGGACTTGCAAAACTTGGGAATCAACGGATAGAGACCTTGCACACATCTACCGCGATAGAGGACCCTCCTTGTGACCTGGTCCTTGATCAAAAAGAAGAACGGGTGAAATTCTATGAAGACACCATTATCAAGAGTGATACAATGAACAGAAACGAGATTCTTTGATGCAGCGGGAACATGTAAAACGTCTTTAAGATGGATATCACAATGTGGGGTTTTAATAGTAGACTGACCAACATGACTTATCATCATACCTGGAGCATTCTTTGCCGTGTTGATCTGATCTTTGCCGTGGTATCTCTCATGCATGGTCACCTTCTCGAGATCTGAGGTGATGTGCTCGTTGGAGCCCGAATCAACATACTAGTTTGAGTCGGGACTACCATAGGAGATGTCTGCTGCAGCGGCAACACGCTTCTTCTGGGAGTTGTCCTCTGCATAGCGCCATTTGCATTCTTTTGCAATATGGTTAGTTTTTTTACAGATCTCACATTTATTTTCGTACTCTTCATACCCAGCAAAACGGCGCCCTTGATTGTTGTTGTAGAAAGGGCGCGGAGGGCCGTTGTTGTTGTAGTAGTCCCCACCGCCACCGTAGTTGTTGTTGTAGTTTCCACCACCGCGCCACCGTTGATGTGATTGTTGTTGTAGCCGCCGTCGCCGCCGCCGCGGTAGCCACCATAGCCACCGCCGCTGTTGCCGTTGTTGTTGCCGCCCTTGGGGAAGCCGCCGCGGTTGCCTTTGGAGAAGCCACCGCGCCCTCGAGAGGCGGCATTGGCGGATGTTTTGAAGGCACCCGATCTAGAGCCGTGGAACATCTCCACCCTTTGATCAAAGTTCGACACCATGTGGAACAGATCATCAACGGAGAGAGGCTCGGTGCGGACATCTAATGCAGATATAAGAGGTTGATAGTCCATATTGAGGCCAGAGATGAGAAAAGAGATTAACTCCCCCTCGAGAAGCGGCTTTCCAGCCATGGCAAGTTCGTCTGCAAGCGCTCGCATCTGACCAAAGTAGGCTGCGGCAGATTGGGAGCCCTTTTGGGCATTGGAAAGGGCAGCACGGCAATTATCTGCACGTGATCTGGATTGAGCCGCAAACATGTTTGGGAGAGAAGACCAGATGGCATGGGATTTTTCTAGGGAAGCGACCTGTACTAGGACTTCTTTGGAGAGGTTGCGGAGCAGATATGCCACAAGCTGTTGATCTTGAATCAACCAGGCGGAGTAGGCTGGGTTTGGTGTGGTTTGATCTTTTCCTTCTGCGTTTTTTGAGGTAATGGTGGCTGGTGGTTCTGGGACTGTTTGATCAAAGTATCCGAAGAGACTTGCCCCTATGATCTGAGATCGGGCTTGGACTCGCCACAAAACATAGTTTGTGCGAGTAAGAGGTTCTGAGATTGTATTGTTTAGGCCAGAGGAGATGATTTGGCTAGAGGAAGACATGGCGATGGGAGATGGGCGAAGGTTGAAGATGATGGCTAGATGAGATGGAAGAGGGAGGCTCTGTATACCGTGTTAGGATTCGTAGAAGCGTCTCAACTGTCATACATGACAGCCCGCGGTTATATATTGATTGGGGCGAGGCCAGCTCTCGCAGAAGCATACATGATTCGGTTGCAACAACCAGAAGAGATACATGGAGATAAGGGAGTACAAAGATAAACATAACAGAAAGGAGATCTCCCTAATCTTACATTCTTAAGAAGTTGGTCCCAATTCTCTTGACATGCAGCCTATCCACCTCATCTCATCATGTAATTATTCCATCTCAGCACTCATGCCACATCAGCAAAAAATTTAAACACTCACGCATGTCAGTTCAGAGCCATCCGATTCCAGGCAACCTCGCTGAGCCACGTTTCCTAGCCACGCACTATCATGTGTCGTCTCGCATGCCCATATGACTCACGGTCTTCAAATATGGCGGCTCATCTTCTGAAACTGATGCATGCATCCGAAGAGACGTAACAGATCGCCTTTATTTACCTTCTTTGCCTCCATCCAGGTCGCAACATCATCCCCATCAAATCTTGCCCGGTGCATATGCAGGCAGAGAGGATATAGAAGGAGCAGCGGTGTGGAGGGGTGGGAGGACCGCATCTCCCCCAACGCGCTGCAGCTGCAGATTCTAAAAGTAGTTGCGGCCTGTGTCTTCCCGGTCCGGCCTCCGAATTCCGTTGGGCACGTCCGCTCAGCTGGGACGGGGGATCAACTCGCGGCCATCTACATATGGTCGTTCCAATGAAACGAGACTTACTCGGCCGCAGCGGCACCGTAGTGCCCCGGCCGCTCGACGATGCGGTGCTGGCCTTCGACACACCGTCCAGCGGTCCAGGTACTACGACCTCGCAAAGGAACCTGACATCAATATGTACGAGGTTGATGCGGGTCGCGGGAGGCAAGACACACATGAGTCATCATGGACGCGGTGCCCTTTCCATTTTTCCTTGAAGCGTCCATCGTGGCCGTCCTCGGCGCGGGGCTGTTCAACCTCATGTGGGTGCAGTTCTATAACAACCCGCTCATACTTTTTTTCGCAAAGCATCATTCGTCGCTTCTGTGCTTCGTTCCCTTCTCAACGCAAGAGCTTCTTTCACTCACAGGCAACATGGGTCTACTCAGGTGAGCCCGTGAGAGTACACTACAGACTACACCCTGTTGCAATTATATTACCCGGCCGATAGCTTAATACTAACAATCTATCTGACATCTACACATGTGCGCTTTATATTCGTACTCAGATTGAACGAGCCAGTTCTGGAGTTCAGGTAGAACAAGAATGTGCGTTGATCCAATCGTATTCTTGGATACCTTAGTTCTGCACCTTATGGGATTGCTAATGCAATATTATTACCTTTGTTGTATATGTACTGATTTTATCCTTCAATAAAAAGGGTCACGTTTTCTTACCTTTTTCCTCGCATGCTTATGTATTTTTATGCAATGGAAAAGATAGCGATTTTCTTATTCCAGCATACCGGGTGCATGCCAAATTAAGTTTGGTTCCTTAAATACTTCCATGGAATTTCAAGGGGATTATATTTCTATCTTCCTAATTGACTTGCAGCTAGCAGTGCTAACTATACCTTCTCTTTTTGTATGATCGATTGTCATACACTCATACTGAATTGATTTTTTTTCTGCCATTGGAAGTGTTTGTGCACCTAGCAGTGTGTAATCCGGATTATATATGTTTGATATTTTTCTTCAAAACTGCAATCTTTGTTCCATGCCGAAATCTGTCTGAGCACTTCTATACGCCTTTAGACATTCTGACAGGATTAAAGTAAACACTTTGCCTATTGATGCTCTCTTAAATCACCACATTAGTTCTTATGATGACCAGTAACATATTATTGCAGAAGCTATTCACAGTACAGACCATTCTTGCATTACTACACCTGTGATGCATCCCTATATGATAGTGGAACTTACATCCTCATAATGGGTGAGCTCAAACAACAGCTGCTATGTAAGAACTATATCATCTGATTTTGTTTTGCTTAGGTAGTTGGTAGTTTCTACTTAGCTAAAATGGAAAACTGTATTATGTTCTCTACTATATACTAAGCCCATGGGCAGTAGAAAAAAAAATAAGACATGCACTTTGAGGTCCTAACGTTTGTCACCCTGAACCTAGATATTTTTCTGTAATTATATTCTTCTTTTAGAGATTGCTTCCACTTAAGATTTTTTCTGTATATTATAGTTATTTTGCATAAATTTCCGCCGCAACGCGTGGGGAATCTTCTAGTTACCTAAGCTTGTGCGCCAAGTTCCTGGATGCTGAGCGTGACAGAAGGTTGTTTAACAGAATTGAGTCGGCGCTCAGCAGCCTGCTTGGCAAGCACATCGGGAGGAGTCTCTGCCACAGCCTCGTAGACGGAGGCGCGCCCCACCCACGGAGGAGGCGGCGGGGGGCGAGACCAGTTGATCTGGATCTCGGCGCGAAGAGGAGGCAGCGGGCCGTTGGAGAAGCTTCGGGGATGAGCAGCAGCGATGCATACCTGGGGAGGGGGGCTCTGGACGAAGGAGGAGGTAGGGGCATGGACCAGGAGGTGGCCGGAGCGGCGGCAGCCGGGAGGTCAACGCGACCGGCGCTGTGGATGGGGGACTGGGACAGGAGCCCAGGTTATTTTCTGATGTTTCAGACTTCAAATTAGGGGTTATGCTCGTTTCTTGCAGATATCAGAAGAATAAAGTTGGTAAGTTCACAAAATGGCTTCGATGATCAGCTTGCGGTTTAGTTTGCAATTTTGTATAGTGCATATGAATCTCTGCTTTCGCGTTATCTTGAGCACCACCTGTCATTTTCTCTCCCCGGTCATAGACACACATGTCTCATAACTGTACCACCACAGGACAACGATGTCGTTGTCGGCAGCTTGTCAAGCAAACTCAAACAACAAAATCAAGATTGACAAACACAACCCAGATTAGTCTCTCAATTGTACAAAGACCATCATTCATACCACTTAATCAAATCTTACCCGTATGCCCATCTCACGGTTCAAGCAGCTCAAAGCACAAAATTCCACATCAATCCAGGATTATTGTCATTCTACAACCTTTCGCACATCAAGCAACGCCTTATTGAAAGATAAACACATTTGCTGGATCTATTACACAGGCAGCATGATCAAATGTCAAAACCCATAAACTTCCATTGCCAGACGTCACTACCAAGACAACGATTCATAGCAAAACACACTATGAAGACACGAGGGGATTGATTGGCCATATGACCAACTAGATCATTGATAGTGCGCATTGCCGTGCCCGCCCATTTTGGCGATAGAATAATAAGAATTTTCATAAATATATGTAGGCACTTGGCCTACTCATAAGCTCATAAATTAAACCATGATGAGGTTTGTTGGCACATCCATCCATTTATACAATAAAATGATATTAATTTCGCTTCGCATTCGCCATGCATGATGTGGTGTGGGCAGCGGCAAAGCCTGTGTCCTCATCGGTACGCGTGCTGCTCAAAACATGGCTTTCTGCTAGCCATGTTCGCCCTCGCCGTCGCGCCTCGTCGATCTTGACAGCGTTGATGTAGTCGGTGTTGGAGTAGCATGGGTTCTGCTTGGCTCGGACTTCTTGACGATGTAGTGGCTTTGTCGGGGTATGCAAGAGGTTCAACTCGTGGTAGTATTACTTGATGGAGACCGGCGTCGGTGTAAAACCAAGGCGCGCTCATATCGGCATAGCCAGTGTGGTTGTCTCAGCTAGACTCCGAGTTTACGGCAGTCCACCAAGGCAAGGGACCCGCTACACGGGGCCGCCTCCCACTGTCGCACCTTGTCTTCATGGGCTCCGGGTTGCGAGTAGCAGCATGTGGCACCGTCTTCTCCTTTGGGTCATGGACACCACTGAGTAGTGCCATCTTCTTCTTTGTGTTGCGGGCGTGTGTCGTCTTTATGACTCCGGGTCATATGCTCCATCTTGATGAGGTAAACATTGATGGCGTCGTCCTCCAATCTCCACACCTCCATCCTTCATGGCACCGGCTTGATGATTAGCGTCGTCCTAGTGAGTTCCATGTCGCCATCCACCGCGGCACGGCGGCGACATCCTCCCAAGCTCCACGCCTCTGTCCTGCGCGGCGCCGGCTTGATGAAAAAGACGACAGGCGACGTCCAAGCGAGCTTTGTGTCGCCATCCTCTGCGGCACGCGGTGGCATCCCCGTGAGCTCCATACCTCCGTCTTCAATGGCGTCGTGTTGAAGAAGAAGAAGACGGGCGTCATTCGGGCCCCCTCCGTGTCACCATCCTCCGCGGCACCATCTTGACAAAGTGAATGTCGGCGGCATACCTCGAGCTCCACGACGCCAATCTCTGAGGAACGGCGGCAACCACCATGCGAGCTCCACGCCTCCATCCTCCGTTCCAGCATGACAAAGTAGACGGCGGGCGTCCTCCTTGTGAGCTCCACGCCAAGATCCTTCGCGGCACCGGATTGATGATATTGGCGATGGGCCTCGTCTTGGCGAGCTCCGTGCCTCCATCCTCCGCGGCACCGGCTTGATGAAGGAAGACGTCAGCGGCGTCCCTTCAGCTCCACGACGCCGTCCTCCGTGGCTCCGACTTGATGACTTAGATGACGGGCGTCGTCTTGACGAGCTCCCACGCCTCTATTCTTCATGGCGCCAGCTTGATGGAAGATCGGCGGCCTCGTCGCCAAGGGCAGCCACCACAAAGAAGTCCAACAAGCTGCGCGCCGGCAGCACTATCGGCATTGCCATCGTCTTCAACAGCGTCCTTTAGGAAGGTGGCGGCGGCCGGCGGGCTGCGAGATCGCATGCTCCACAAACGTTGTCTCCGGTGCCGATTGTGTGATGACTTGCTCGTGCGCATGCATGTTGTATGCTAAGGAGAAAGAAAAAAAATAGATGAATTAGTTCAAAGTCTCACCCTCGGGGAACGTGAGCTTCATCATGGGATGTGTTGCTGGCTTGCTGCGCGCGTGTTGGCTGCGACGTGGTGGCTAGATGTGGTGAGTTGTGGTCTCCCTCCCGGTTGTAAGGTCCTCATGTATTTATAGGCTGGAGGTGGAATCATCGGCCGCCGCACGCCGGTGCAAACTTTTCAATACTTCTTCTTGCACGCCTTGCACAAGTAAGGAAAGAAAATATAATACTTACCCTCTTTAAGTCATGCATGCCTTCCAATGATGATGAACAAAGTCGGTTTGCCTTCGTTTCTAAAATTGGGCAAACTTCCGATTACACGCACACGTCCGGTCATGCCTTGCACCAGGTATTCTTGTTTTTTCTTGGGATTGTACTAGATATTCGGGTATACATATACACGCCAGCTTGCCGCGGGCCGAGATACCCGAATACGTATACATAATACTTGGCAAAGCTTGTCACATGAATGCCAAACTTTTTTTTTCTTTTGAACGTGCATGCATAAGATGTGTACACATGATAATAAGCCAATTATTATTACACGTGGGTAGGAGTACTTGGTACCTATGATCTGCACTTCAAATTCATCCAATATTAAAGAAAATTATGTGAGACCTTCAAAATAACAATAATAAAAATTTAACTAATAAAACTCATCGAACGAATGTCCCCTCGTCGAGTTGAGCTTCAGTGTGAAGAAAATCGAGATTGACTCGACGAATACTTTTTATTCGGCGCATTGTTCATATGCGGTCTGGAGAGCAAACTCAGAGATGATATCTCCGTGATGACGTGCGCGTTGTTTTGAAGATGATTAGTTAATAATTATGTGATTAGTGTAGGCATGTCCATCCACACTTGTGTTCTCTAGGGAGCTCGTTGGATCGAATAACATGCATTCTGCCAGCAAACAAAGCAACCCTATCATGTCTTCATTCCATGGCGAAACATCATGCCTTTTCCTGAAAACAAAAACAAAAATTTTAGCAATCTCGTCGCGACCGTCTAGCTGCTACGGTGCCAGCCGACTTGATTGGAGGGTTTCACAGATTCACGCTGGCCGCACTGGCGCGTTGCACTGCTCCAGTGATCTCCTTGTGTTGATGTAGGCAAGGCATTGGTAGACTGCCGATAGCTCCCCTTCATTGAATGAATCGCCACGCCTTTCACGGCGAGGCAATTTTGATGGTATGCCGGAATTCCATCGGTCTTATGGATGATTTGTGGGGTTGATGTTGCCGCCATGCTTCATTGTTGTTGGAGATGGGTGCCGGAGTTCTTTCGGCGCCACCTTTACAAGTGCACAGATGCTGCCTTCAAGCGCCCATCATGCGTGTCGGTGTAGACGATTGGTCACCGGGACGTCAGTGGCGGCATCATGGACCCAAATTGTGATGGTCTGAGAAGAAGCGTGAAGATAAGAGGATAAGGGGGGTTCAAATTAGAGAAGATGAGAAGCGAAGTTTGAGTTGGAGGAACGCAGGATCCGCCTCGAGGAGACCAAGGCGAGGGTAAGCATCATTGTCGAGGAGAACTATGTGGTGATGGTGGATCTAACTACACTGGATCCTCTACAGAAAGAGTGGTGGGAGATGAGATGGGCGGAGATCATGCACGAAAGAAGTTTAGCAGCAGCTACTGATGTTGCTTCAGCTGCAGCTATTGCCGCTGCTGCAACAGCTACTGGTCATGGTGGTCGTGCTCTGGCAACCGGTAGCGATGGTATCGTCTAGGGCTCCGGTATTGCTTTACTTTTCTTTTTTTGGAAAAACTTCTAATTTATTCATCTTTAATCATGGCAGTACAACAAATACCAGAAATAAAAATTTCATCCAGATTCGTAGACAACCTAGCGACAACTACACGCACCGAAGCGAGCCGAAGGCGCGCCGCCGTCATCGCCCTTCCATCGCCGGAGCCGGGCACAACTTGTTGTAGTATACAGTCGGGAAGTTGTCGTGCTAAGGCCCCATAGGACCAACACCCCAGAACAGCAACCGCCGCCGATGAAAAATAACGTAGATCGGAAGGATCCAAACCGAAGACACACGAACGTAGACAAACAACGACGAGATCCGAGCAAATCCACCAAAGATAGATCTGCCGGAGACACACCTCCACACGCCCACCAACGATGCTAGATGCACCGCCGGAACGGGGGCTAGGCACGGAGACCTTTATTCCATCTTCAGGGAGCCGCCGCCGTCTCGCCTTCCTGAGTAGGACACAAACCCTAACAAGATTAAAAAAAAACGACTAAAGACGGAGCCCTCCCGCTGGCACTTGCCAGGATCCACCGCGCCTCCATGGCCCTAGGGTCACCGGAGACGAGGCGGACCTGCGCCGGCGCCGGCGAGAGGCACAAACCCTAACTTTCTTTCTTGGAGGAGGAGGAGGAGACGGGGACTACCTCTATTAAGTGGATGATGGGATTTCTATCGAAATCTTTTGAAAGTTTGAATAAGTACTTTGTCTGGCCCCATCTTCTAAAATATTTTGAATTTGCAATGTTTCAATTAGCTTTCGAATTAGTTGATGCATTCATCCTTTTCTCTAAAAAGCTTACAAACAACTGGAAATCTCTTTTGTGATACCTGAAAAGTGTCGGCACAGACCAGATCCCGCATTGCAGTACAATTATGCGGGATCTGGTCTACGCCGACGCCTTTCAACGGCAGAAACAGCTTTGCAGTTTACCACTCGGGAGTAGGTTCCGCCAAATGCTGTATCTGCTAGAGTTGCTTTTACCTCCACCGTGTTTCCCAAACCTAATACTACTAAAAGTATCTAAGCAATTGTATTAAATATACATAGAGAAACTACGAAAAAAGGGGATTTTATATTATGCCTACTATTTCCTGTTGTAAAACTTTCTCGGTAAACTACCTACTATGTTTTGTGATGTTTTTAATTGATCTGGAACAATTGGATTAATTTCAATTTGGACTGAAATCTAATTTTTACCTAATAATAAATCAAATTGGGTTTCTTTCGTCCGTCATGGCATTTTTCAGAAAAGTCCCTGTCTTTTGTTGAAATCAATCCGCCGTCCGGATTTAAGTTACCGAACCATTATTTTTCAATTTTTGAAACCCCCCCTGATGTTTTAGGTAATTCATCCGCGGATCATATTTAAGTCAAACAAATGCTTTTTAAAATCATCCATATCTTTTAAACCGTAACTCCGATTTGAACATGTTATATATGAAATTTGATTAGAAAAATATGGAATATGAATATGAGATTATTTTTACCTGTTAAGTATTTTAAATATTATTTTAAAATATATTTGAGTCAAACCAAATGATTTTCTAAATTATCTGTATCTTTTAAACCGTAACTTCGATTTTGACATATTATATATGAAATTTTATTAAAAAAATATGTGGAATATAAATATGATGTTAATTTTACCTGTTAAATATTTTTAAAATATTATTATGTAAGCAAACTTATAATTTATAGCGCAAGATTCGGTTTTTTTTTCATACCAGTGGCGATCCGGATTGCAAATAAACACCCCACTATAACCATATATGGAAAAGAAAACATCGATAACTACACATGCATACCTCTGAAAAATGTCGCAGGGGAAAACAACATATTTCTCATCGCGAGAGTGAGAGAAAGTGAGAGGGAGAGAGAGAGAGAGAGGGAGAGAGAGACGCCTTAGGATTAACCATATTTAACACACGTTTTTTGTTGTTTTGTGTGAACACCGAGGCCATCGCCGGCGAGGGTGAGAAGGAGGATAAGCGGCAACACAAATATGATGCCTCGTAAAAATAAAGGAGATGGACCTATTATGGTCTTGAGTGATGGTTGTTGAGTTAAGAGCGTGTGTTATGTTTTCTGTCCCGTTGCAACGCACGGGCTCTTTTGCTAGTAACAAACAATTTGAGTTCTTTGGCAACATTAGCCAAATTTTATTTTTTTGTTCAACGTTTTTCATTTTTTAAACAAGTATAACGAATATTTTGGGCGAAATTGAAATCCGAAATTGCTTGCCCGGTCTGCGAAGGACAGTTCCTTGCCATCCAAATCTCGTGCCCTGTAGCGCTGCATGTATGATCGTCCAGGAGCCGGGCACAATATTATCGTGTGTATAGCAGCAGCAGCACTCATGAAAATCTCACCCTGGGGAGACACGCCACCGATGCCCACTGCAATCACACCGCCGGCGCCAGCCACCTACAGCCGTAATATCCCACTGTCGCTTTCATCTGCGGTCTGCCCCTCCTGCTAAGAACAATGAACCAGAAGGACTCGGCGAAGCCCACGCCCCGTGCCTAGCTTGGACCATCCACAAGGCAACCAACGGGAGCAAGACGAGGAACGTCTTCTCCGGCCCGGCGTTCCACCGCTTGTATGGGCAGCTTCTTCCCCAACACCGGTCGCCGCGCTCAGCCGCCGGGTTCTCCTTCCTTGGTAAGCGCCACCGCAATCCCTCTCTCCCACGCGAGACATGTTTCCTGCAGTAGTTCTCGCTGGAGTTGTCTTAGTCGGTGTTATTGGAAGGTGATTTGACCCACCGGAGGGCCGCTTGATCAAAGGGGGCGGCATCTTGAGTCGGCGAACATTTTTTTCGAAATTGGTGGAACAATTTTTCAAATTCATAAATATTTTTTTTAACAAACATTTTTAAATGCATAATATTTTTTTGAATCAGTGAACAATTTATGAATGATTAACTATTTTGTATGTCGTGAACAGTTTTTTTTATTCAGATATTTTCCATTCATGAATTATTTTTGAATTGGCCAAATTTTGTTCAATTTCATTAACATTTTTTAATACATGAACTTTTTTTAAATGATAATTTGTTTTGATTTCCTGAACATTTGTTTCAAAATTCCAAACATTTTTTGAATAAGCAAACTTTTTTACAAAATCGTGAATTGAATCCACAACATTTTATTTAAAAATTATTATTTTTATAACTTTTTGTAGAGAAAAAAATGGAAAATAAAAAAATAAAAAACGAAATTTATAAAACAGGCCGCCTAGGTACGTGCTGGCCCAAAAGTGCACGCTGCGTCTTCTCCCAGCTCGCACACTATAGGAGGTCCCTACTGCATGGGCCAGCCCAGGTGAGCGATTCCCCTATATAGAACATTTTTTTATCACTTATAGGTGGCATTGGTGAGTAATATTTTGCAATTTTGGGCTCAATTTCTGTGACGTTCCGACAGAATAGGTGCTAGGATCTTTTTTTGGGGGGGGTTAAAAAGAAAACAGGCCAATCTTGATTACTACCTACTAATGATCACTTTTGCGTATTGCAGTTTGCCATGGGTTTCTTTGCAAGTCTTGTAGTGTTCATGCTGCTGATAGCCCCTTCCAGGTAATGCCCGCCAGCAAACCTTTAATTTTTCCTTTACATACATATATCAAATGAAATATTTGTCTTGTTCCCTAATTAATTTCCTTTGCAGACAACAAGCATGGGGTCAGCCATCGTATGCAAGAACGTTCGAACTGGAAACAACCAATTACATTGAGGTGCCTATTTGGTTGGACCAAACGGCAGACCTCACAAGAGCATCACAAATAGTTTTTCACCCGGTATTACCGCCACAACAACTTCACCAGCCGCCACATCCATGGATCTACCAGCTTCTAAGGGGCCTTCCACTACCTGGAGGAAATGGTCATGAAGCCATCGCGATGGCTATACGGCCAGACAACAGGTATTGGCTCGGCTATTTCACCTTTCGCACTGGTCGTTGGCATGCGTTTGCGGGAGCGGAGGGATTCTTCGAGAATCCAATTCCGCTGGGTTTCGACAGTAGCTACAAGACTCTGGTAGGAGGATGGAAGAATCTTCAGTACGTGCCATTAGGGAAAACTGCGGCAGAGCAGGCGGTTACAGCGCTCTATTGGTCTAACTTCGGAACCAAGAGAACAAAGAAAGCTCTTAAGAAGTCAGCAGCAGGACTGCTGGTAATGTTTCTCGAGGGCCACCGGTTTTTCCCCATCAGGAACCACGTGGAGCAACACTGGAATTCAGACACTCCAGTATTCCTTTCTGAAAAACTAGCCCGGTTGGTGGTCAACTGGTCTGACATTAGCTGCTCAATATCATATTGGGCTGTCACCGGCGATTGGGCATCCGGAGGCGACGCACAATACCTCATTGGTTTGAACATCGGGGTGAGCACCGTGGGGGAAGCGCTTTCAACTATCTACCCAATTCTGCAGGCAACATCCTGCAGGCAGTATCCATGATCCTGAAAAGGGGGCCCCAGTCAGTCACTCGACGGATGATCGAGGGAGTTAGACTAGATGCTGTGTGGTGTTGCTACGTAGTAGGGTTGTTTTTATTTCAACAAATTTGCTTCCATGTATTTCCCTTTCCTTCAAAGTTGGCGACTGTGCCCGTCGGCGCTGTCCATGGCCAACAGCATTAGAGTAGTGTAGGGTTACTTTCTCTATCAGTGTATTCACAACCCTGTAACACCAACGGTTTAATTAAATTCTTCTGCAGTTTGCATCGTCCATTCTCACCTTGCATTTGCATAGCATGTCCTATTTGTAATACAAGTTACTCCTGGGACACTTGGTTTTTCCATTCCCACCTCTACCATACATTGTGGTTTAACTCTAGTTTCATCTACTGTTCTGGTGGAAACAACCAGGTGGTAAATAATTTTTAAATCACAAGAAAGTTACAAGCATATATTTGTTGCTACTTTCTAAAAATTGTTGTGGTGTTCAAGGAGATGCACCTAACTGCTGTTTGATTGAATAGACAGGCCATCATATACGTTCTATATATTTCTACATGTTAGTTGATATCTTCTGTATGCAAAATTCTGCACTAGTCTTTTGGTATTATTAGGATTGATCTTAAGACACTATTAGATGATGACTCACCAAGTACTCTCACAGTTTTCATGAAATTGCACAAGGTTCTCTCACAGTTGTTATTTCTTTTTGCCGATAGAATTAATAACCTTTTAGACCCTATTGGTGCACAAAACTATTGTTTGTTTTATGTATATTTTAACTATCTTTACTACTGGCTAAGTGTCCATGTGATGCCACGGAAGAGAAAAAAATGCATGTAAAGATTACCAAAGACGAGCCCTACGCGGTCAACCACAGAGGAAGGATTTAGTGAAGTATTATGAGCCACTTTTTGTGCAAAAAAAATTAAGTATCAAGCATAACTTCACCAGCGACAATATTCTTCCTTCACACTTAAAGAGGCTGACGTAAATACACAAAGATGAATATATTCTCCCATAGAACTTAAAAAGCATCGTCTTGTACAATCAATATTTGTGATGCTTTTAAAAAGCAAAAGAATTTAGGGGGGGTAAAGATGGTAGCTTCTGTGTGCAATGTTCAGTATACTACATAAATCGTGGTGATCCTGTATTTGAAGCACTCATAGAAACAGGATCGCCATGATTTTTTTTCTTTTCTTAGGGCAGCTGCGTGGGAGCTACTACATGACGCTAGTTGCGTCAAATAGCGTGTGAGACGCACAACAGTTCGTGTCTAGGCCAGCCCACTCACAGGCACCGAAATAACCTGCGTTTACAAGACACGAGTAATAATCCAAAAAAATGACGTGTTGAATGATTGAACACATGACCTTAAAGACCCGACCACGTGCCGCTAACCACAGCAAAAACGCCTACTGCTAACCAATGGCCAGCATGAATATTTAAGAACATAGTGCAACGGCGGATTTATGAATTACCGAATATTCTTTGAAACGTGAACATTTTTTGAGATTACGAACATGTTTTTAATATTCCATCCAATTTGGAAAAATATAAACAAAATTCGAAACAACATCATTTTTTGAAGACACGAACCTTTTATCATAACCCAAACATTTTTTAAATTTGTGACCGACTTTTGTAAACGGAACATGTTTTGAACATTCAGAACAATTTTAAATGTTTTTTTAAACGTGAACATGATATCGAATCTGTAAACATTTACTAAAATAAGAATATATTTAAAATTTTGAATATTTTATAAAATAAAAGGTTTTAATCACAAACAATTTTGGGATATTTCTGAATTTAAAAAAAATTCGGACGAGAAAATAAATTAATGTTGCAGACATTTTTGAAAACGGGAAGACAATATTGTAATTCGAACATTTTTCAAAAATTTACAAAAATTTAAATTCTGAACTTTTTTTGAAATTTTTGAATTAAAAAATAAGGTAAAAATAAAAATAAACATATCTACAGCGCGTTTTAGGAAAAACCGCTACTGCTAATGGAAGCAGTTATTTCTTTTGTTTAGTAAAAACATCAAAAATATACATTGGTAATCATTGATTTTTTTGTGTATAATCTAAATAGTCAACATGAATCCTCACTGTACCTGTATAGGTACAGGCGAGGATTCATATTGCAACCACAAACCATACACATATAGTTCAGTGAAGACCAAGTGCTCGAGATAGATTGAGAAGCAACATATTTAAGGTGGTAAACACCTTGTTCGCCTAGCAGTATGGGACTAAACTTAATTAGTTGCGGTCTTACTTAGCAGTAGCGAGGTTTGAGCAAAACCGCTGCTACTAAGTTCTTTAGCAGTAGCGCGTCCACTGGAAGGGCGCTACTACTATATCTAGCCTGGAGGTAACACCGTGGCAATTATAGTAGTAGCGCTCTTTTCACCTAGAGCGCTACTGCTACACGGTCATTAGCAGCGCTCTTTTCTAAAGCTCGTTGCTGCTAATTAGCAGTAGCGCCTATTTTTAGACCGCGTTGCTGCTAAGATTCTGTGTATAAGTTTTTCCCTAGTAGTGATGATGTAGCAAATATATCTAAATAACAAAGTGTGGATTAGACAAATAAGGCAAGAGTCCTAACGTTAGATAAAACCATGGTTTGTAAGGCGGTAAGGCGACCTAAGGCGAGCACCACCCGCTCTAGTACCTAGTCGACGCCTAAACGCCTAAGGTGGGAATATTTGTAAGGTGTTGTGCCTTATTGCCTAAGTGTCTAAGGCGGAACGAGCAATGTATAAAACCCTACAACTCTCCAAGTACTAACAGATGTGGCATTATGGTAGATAAAACCCTAGAAATCGCCATGTCTCAATGGCTAGCACACAGAAAAAGTCACCATGGCTCGACACGTAGAGGCACACCCAGGAGTTGGTTTTGGGAGGGGCGGAGGGATCCGTACCTCCTGTCTGGTCAATCGCCATGGCCAAAGCAGGGCTAGGGTTGGGGTTGCTTCACGATCAGAGAGAGATGCTCTCCTGCAGCAGAGAAGAGAGGGAGCTTCACAAAAAGAGAACCAACTCTAAATCAAACACACAAACACAAAGTGAATGGGAATCAATGGATGGAAGAATGGACACGGAGTATATTAGTACCAATTTTCAAGAACAAGGGGATTTCAGAGTTGTACTAATTGCCGTGGAAGTAAGCTGATGAGCCATACAATGAAGCTATGGGACAGAGTCATTGAGCACCGTTTAAGAAGAATGACAAGCGTGACCAAAAATCAGTTTGGTTTCATGCCTGGGAGGTCGACCATGGAAGCCATTTTCTTGGCACGACAACTTATGGAGAGATACGGGGAGCAAAAGAACGACTTACATATGGTGTTCATTGACTTGGAGAAGGCCTATGATAAGATACCGCGGAATGTCATGTGGTGGGCCTTCGAGAAACACAAAGTCCCAGCAAAGTACATTACTCTCATTAAGGACATGTACGATAATATTGTGACAAGTGTTCGAACAAGTGATGTCGACACTGATGACTTCCCGATTAAGATAGAACTACATCAGGGGTCAGCCTTGAGCCCTTATCTTTTTGCCTTGGTGATGGATGAGGTCACAAGGGATATACAAGCAGATATCCCATGGTGTATGCTCTTTGCGGATGATGTGGTGCTAGTTGACGAAAGTCGTACGGGGGTAACTATGAAGTTAGAGTTATGGAGACAAACCTTGGAATCGAAAGGGTTTAGTCTTAGTAGAACTAAAACCGAGTACATGATGTGTGATTTCAGTACTACTAGGTGTGAGGAGGAGCACTACCGGAATCGCCCACTATGCCGACGGCCAAGGCCGTCGGCATAGCCCTGCTTCCCGTCGGGACAGACCTATGCCGACGGCCCCCGTCGGCTCTACATAGCCCTGCTTCCCGTCGGGAAAGACCTATGCCGACGGCCCCCGTCGGCATAGAGCCGTCGGCAACATATACGTCGGCACAGCCAGGGAGGTCGTCGGCATAGAAAAGCCATCGGCACATATGCTACGCCGACGGGGGCCGTACATCTATGCCGACGGCCCCGGCCGTCGGCAACGATCGCGCCTAACGGCGGCCGCCGTCAAGTTTGCCCAATGACAGGTCGCCACGTGGCACCCCTATGCTGACGGCTAGGCCGTCGGCTTAGTCAAGAACTACGCCGACGGCGAGGCCGTCGGCATAGGTTTGCCACGTGGCGACCAGACGCTGCTCGTGGACCAGGGCTATGCCGATGGCTAGGCCGTCGGCTTAGTTTGCCGTCGGCATACTCCTTCGTACAGAGCTCCTAGTAGCTGACACGTGGGACCTATGCCGACGGCCTAGCCGTCAGCTTAGTTAAAAAACTGTGCCGATGGCTAGGCCGTCGGCATAGGTGCCACGTGTCAGCTACTGGGAGCTCACGCTAGCCCTATGCCGACGGCATAGCCGTCGGCATAGTTTGCTTTTGAATTTTTTTTCTTTTTTCTGTTTGTTTTCAAATCAATTCAATTCAAATAACAGCACATATCAGCAGATATATATATATGATGGAATAGACATATAGAACACAACGAACATAAGCATAAGCATCATCACAACAATAATTGCATAAGCGTCATCACACACAAGTCTCTAAATGATCATCATCACAACCAACATAAGCATAAGCATATAGAAAAGCACACAAGTGATCTAAATGATCATCACCACACGCAAGTCATCTCAAGCATCATCACCACACACAAGGCTTAAGCGCCAGGACGTCGAGCACCGCGGAGGTTGTCACCGCCAAGATCGCCGAAGCCCAGGTCGTCCCTGCTAGCGGCAGCGCTACCGCCAAGACCGCCTCCACCTCCGCCTCCGCCTTCGTGGATCGGACTGGTCGGGCTCCGTGTCTCCGGAGTGCTGCGAAGACCACCGCCAACGGTAGATCCACCTGTTCCCTGGATGTTGAAAAGACATATTAATGGGATATATGGTTGTGTTGAAAGGCATGACATGCTTTGGGTGAATAGATTGGGGATGAACTAACCGGCGAGGGGCCAGCGTTCTGTGCCACAAACTCCTCAAAGGTCAGCAGCACTGGTTGTGTTGGAGGGCATTGTGCTGGAGGGAACTGAGGACACCTGCCAGCCGCCATTTCCTGAAAATCCTGCTGCATCTGGCTATCCCTCTGCACTTGGTGTTCATAAAGCCTCTGATGCCACGCCATGGTCTCCTGGCGTGTGTACTCCAGGTAGGCCTACTGTATGCCATGATGGAACTCATAAAACTACTAAATGCGGAAAATAAAGTGAGTAATGAAGATAAGAGGGAAAATACTTACAGATTGTTGCTCCTGAAAGAGGGACTGTGCACTGGTCACTGGCTGGCTCGTGCGCTGGCTCAGGCTCGGGTCGATCCAACGAAGTTGTGTGTAGGAGATAGTAGGAGTGATCACAGCATCGAGAACCGCCTCCCGACAGTGCTGCTTGGGCCCCATGCTCACCACCGCCCTCTCGTCCAGAGCCGCCGCAATGGGGTCAGGTGTGCCAGGATGTAGCTTCAGATATGCTGCGGAGTAGGCCTTCATGTTCCCCGCGGTCTTCTTGCCATAGTACTTGGGCTCGCCAGGCTTGGAGTCCTTCCGCGTATGGGCGATCTCCCATGCCTGCATGTCTGAGAGCGGCTGCTTCAGTTTCTCCTCCTGCACCACCAAACAGAGGTTAGTCATACATAAGAAAGTGATGGTAAATAGAAGAAGAAGAATGTTTAATGGGGTTAGTCATACATTAACTGCCTTGTGGAGATAGTGGTTTCGGTTTCCCTGAGCATGTACTCCCTCCGTCCCTCGGTTAGCCTTATTTTTGGTTCTCATAGCCGCCCAGGCTCCAGCCTCATCACACCAAAGATCCACCAATGCCGCCCAGGACTCGTCTTTTCCATAACACCAATTTGGACACACCTACATAATAAAAGCATAATGGCATGTAGGTGTGTCCAAATTGGTGTTATGGAAGCATAAAGCATAAAGCATAATGTACCACAAGGTAATGAAAGCATAATGAAAGCATAATATATGAAAGCATAATGAAAAATATTTTATACTTACCGCCAAGAACTCAGGCCTCTCCAAGGTAATGTCCATCCTCCGCGCTTCTTCCTTGGTCATCTTCACACCAAGAACGTCGTGGTAGTATGTGGAGATGGCCACATAGCGCACCTCGTACTGCATCTGGCGGGCCTTCTTCTTGCATTGGCGCAGCACGATCTGGTCCGCTCTAGCCCTGTGCTCCGGAAGAACTCGATAGAATTTCTACAATCATACAAGAAACAAGAATGGAAGAAGCCTTGATTTAAATCATTCATGAAACTAGAATGGACTTGTGCTTCTGAAGAGAACTCACCCAGAAAGTAGTGATCACGGCCTTGGCATGGGTCTCATGGTACGCATGGTGGACCGCTTCCCAGTGGTCCCAGCTCGTGGCCAAAACCCAACGATCCGGCTGCCTGACTGGATCCGGACAGTACAACCCCGACCAGTATAACTTCAGCAAGACGGTGATGAGGCCGTTGGGAATACGGACCCCTTTAGAATATATCCAGTTGCTGCAAAAGAATGAACTATTAGCATGTGACAAGAAAAATAAATAAAAACCGAAATAAGCATGTGACAAGCAAAATAATGAAATTATTACAAAGTGGCACTTACTCTTTTCCCGTGGGCTCAATGAGCCACTTCTGCTCCTCAGTAGCAGGAACCTACTTTGGTAGCTTTGCGTTACCACGCAGCCACCCCTTGTTGTCAACCCCCTTCCCGTCACCACCATCATCCCCGCCACCACCCTCCTCCTCGCCTGCCTCCCCCTCCCCAACCTCCTCCTCCTCCTCCTCGCCTGCCTCCTCCTCCACCTCCTCCTCCACCTCCTCCTCCTCCTCCTCCTCCTCCTCCTCCTCGTCCTCCTCCTCCCTAGAGTGTACCTCACTAGAGGAGGGTACCTCACTAGAGGAGGGCCTCGAAGACAACACCCCTAAGTCGGTGTGGGTGTGCTCTTTCTGGCCGCGACCCCCTGTAGTGGCTCTCCCCCCACCACCTCGCCCTCTAGAGGCTCTCCCCCTGCCCCCTCCTCCTCTAGGGGCACCTCTCCCTCGACCTCCCTGTGAGGATTCATCGTCAAGTAGCCGAGGGGGAGGATTACGTGCTCGACCACTCCGACTAGGCAGGCCGACGACCTTGCGTAGGAAACCCACGCCGTCGGCCTTCCCCTTTCCCATGTTCCACGAACCTGCATTGAAAAGAGAATAAGAAATTAGTAAATTAATGAAATGAAGGAAAAGGCATGATAATAAACACATTAATAAAAATGCATAAAAAGGCATATTCCTAAACTATAGAAAAAAATACTTGAAACGTACATCTGCTAGAACCCATATGAATCATCACTGTTGTAACCTCTTTCTCGGTCCGTCTCATCATCACTATCAATCATATCATCTTCGTTGTCCGAAGGAGGTGGAGGCTCTTCCTCGTCGTCAGCGTCTTCGTTTAACTTTTCTAGCATAAGTATGTCATTTTCATTGACAATGGTATCACCATCATTCCGTGCATCGTCGATGTTTGGATCCGCATCATCATCACCCAATGGTCTAGCGTCATCGTTTCTAACCACATCATCATCATCATTAGGTTGCTCTTGATAGAACACTCCCTCGTATGTCATGGGGTTAATGTTGTAGTAATCGTCTTCATTCGGGTCTGGTAGCTTACCATGTGGCGACACCTTGAACACAACTTCCCAACCCTTTAGATACACTTTCTGGCATGGGTAAGGCAGATAATATACTTGTGTAGCTTGGGTAGCCGCAATGAAGAGATCGGCTCCGGCATAGACGGTTGATGGTTTAACTTCGACCAAACCAATGGAAGGCGTATGTTTTACCCCCTCCCGCGGATCGAACCATCGGCATTTGAACACAGGCAGACTTAGGGTCTCACGCCCCTGGCGGAATTTAACCTCGTATATATTCTGTACCCTTCCGTAGTAGTCTACTGAATTTTGACCGGGGGTGTACACTCCAGTATTTATAGTTTTGGGATCGGGCCGGCTGTTTTGCTGCTCCTCTGTATGGAAGCGATACCCATTCACATCATACTTTTTACATGTCATGACGGCAGGGTCAAAACCCATGGAAACCCATCTCAATTCATCATCCATAGATATGTTCGGATCTTTTCCCTACAAGTATAATGGAAATTGTTGCGTGCATTAGTTTGGTTAACTAATAAATGTTGAACTAGGTATTTAATAGGGGAGTGTGGAAAATTACTTTCTCCATGAACCAAGCAACAAAATTTTTACGTCCATGGTTTCCATGACGGAGAAGAGTAAGTGCCTCCGCCTTAGTAGGAGGATTCACTCCCGTCCATTCCCGTTGAACGAAATCACTAAAAAAAGAACAGAGGTGTTAGACCGGGACTAAGTGAACATGGATCATGATGATGTGGAAGACATAAAGGAATGGCGTAGTGGTATTACCTCATCCACACTTCCTCAACTTCCTTGATGTTGTGGAAGATATAGAACATGAGGTCCTCCCACTCTTGTCATGGCATGTTATAAGATTTCGAGGCCCCAGCCCTCCCACCTTGCGCGTTGAATAGATCGAGCCTGGGTTGATACTTGGGCTCTTCTATATTGTATCGAGGCACCTTGTTATGCAGATGGGGAACGTGGTCTGGATAGTATGATGTCCTGAGGTCTGACACCTCCTCTAGGATAACTGCCTCAGCTATGAAGCTTCAATCTTAGCTTTGTTTCCACATTTCCGTCGGAGATGCTTGTTCTGCCTCTCAGGGCCGTACTGCCAGCGATTTTGCATAGGGCCCCCAACAATACCTCGTTCGTGAGGTGCAGAATGAGATGTGTCATCGGAGTAAAGAAGCCTGGCGGAAAGATCTTCTCTAGCTTGACTATCAACTCCGGTGCCTTCTTATGCAATTTTTCAATCACCTCTTTACTTACTTCTTTAGCATAGAGCGTGCGGAAGAAATGGGTAAGCTCGGCAAGCAATCGCCAGACATGCTCGGGGACATAGCCTCGAACCATCACCGGCATTATCCGCTCAATCCATACATGGTAGTCATGACTCTTCAGGCCTGTCACTTTGCCCGTTGAAAGATTGACTCCCTTACTTATATTCGATGCATAACCATCGGGGAACTTCAAAATTTGTTTCAGCCAGATAAGTACTTCTTTTTTTCCTGGCGGTTTAAGGACAAAGTCAGCATCTGGCTTGAACCAGTTTTTTCGACCGCTTGTGGGAGGCTTCATGTTCAGCCGTGGTCTATCATAAATTCTCTGTTGATCGGCTCTAGCTTTAACGTTATCCTTCGTCTTATCAGGAATGTTGAGGATCGTTTTGAAAAGGGACTCTGCCACATTCTTTTCGGTGTGCATCACATCAATATTGTAAGGAAGTTTGAGGTCCTTGAAATAGGGAAGCTGCGAGAAGGGGGTAATGTGAGTCCAGTTGTGTGTCTCACCATATCCCTCGAAGCCTTTGGCTTTGCCTTTGCCTTTGCCTTTGACTTTAGGCTTGAGATCTTTTAGCTGAGCAAGAACATCTGCCCCCGAAAATGTTGGAATCTCGGTTACTTCATGAACAACCCGGCCTTTCGTGAAGTTCTTCTTGTCTTCCCTGTTTGGATGGTATAGAGGGAGGAACTGTCGATGCAGGTCAAAGGCTACATACTTGCCACCCTTACTCAGCCAAATCATTCGCAGAGCCTGCATGCACACTGGGCATGGCATCTTCCCACTTGTACACCATCCGCAAAATAGAGCATAGCCGAGAAAGTCATGCATGCAATAGTGCAACCAAACTTTCATCAAGAAATTTCTCTGCAGATCCTGGTCATATGTCAACCTCGGAAAGTACCAAGAATGGTGCAAAGCATCCACAAGCGGCTGCATAAACACACCCAATTGCTTCCCCGGGTATTCAGGCCCCGGAATGATGAGCGACAAGAACATGGTCTTCCATTGCATTAGGGCACCGGGAGGAAGATTGAGCGGCATTACAAACACAGGCCAGCAGCTGTATGGATTGGACGACATACCATATGGATTCAACCCATCACCTGATATGGCTATTCTGACATTCCCAGCCTCGGCTGCTTCCTCGGGGTATTCTTCATCGAACGACTTCCATGCTTCCCCTCCCGATGGATGTACGATTTTTTTTGGATTGTACCTTATACCTTCCTTGTGCCACTTCATCATTTTGGCAGACTCCTTCGTGATGAAAAGGCGTTGCAGTCTTTTTATAAAATCAAGATACCGAAGAATCTTAACGGGGATGATTAGCTGCTTTTTCTCACCATCCTCACCGACCACCTCAAGGTACCGAGACGAACCGCACTTCCTACAGTACTTGTCATCCGCATACTCGTGCCTAAACAAAAGGCAATTCTTCGGGCAAACATCTATTTTCTCATAATCCATAGAGAGTGCCTTCATGATTTTCTTTGTATCGTACATGCTTTTCGGCAGTTCATGACCCTCAGGGAGGTTGTTAGCCCATACTCCCAGGAATGCTTTGAAGCATTTCTGGCTACAGCCGTACTCAGCCTTGACTGCAATCAGTTGCGAGATGGCATGCAGCTGAGATATTTTCGCACCCACATAAAGAGGTTTCTTCGACGAGGCCAAGACCTCCAAGAAGGCCTTTGCGGTTGCCTCCGGCTCCTCCGGTTCATTCTCTGAAGGTGTCGCATTTGCCGTTTCTGCAACAATGACATCATCTAGCATGTCCCTGACCCCGTCGTCCTCATATCCATCGATGCGTTGTCGCATCACCTCCTCTCTACCACGGTCCTGCTCGGCTATGTTTATCGGCGGCATGTCAAAGTTTGGCATATATCCGTGCATGCGAAGGTGCTCACTCATGTCCGTCTGATTTCTACGGTGACGTCTGGCACATCTCGCACTGGGGCATGGTGGGATAATTCTCATTGGACGACGGAATATCTCCTTCAAATACACATCGGTTTTCACGATCCACTCTGATGTTACTCGATTCCGACGGATAAAACCACTGTACATCCACTGATTATCTGCCATCCTCTGCTTTTTTGCAAGCCACACAACATAATTAAGGATTCACTTAAATTAATCACATCAAATTTTCAGTTTCTACCGTGTTGAATCCACCTACATCTCTAATAGGTAAAGATGGGTCCTAATCCCACCCGAGGATGTGTAGATTGAGTACGTTCTCCATTCTACCCTGTTCCGAGACAAAATTTCGGCAGCACCTCCCCGCTGTTCTCCAGATACACGTCTCGGCAAATAGCCGAGAGAATGTGCTCCGGAGAACAATGGGGAGGCGCTGCCGGAATCCTGTCTCAGAACAGAGTAGAACATGGAGAACATACCCAATCTACACATCCTCGGGCTGTCCATGGAAAACGTTGGACAATCCGAAAGAGCTGTGGTGATAAATATGCAATTGAATGCATATTTATCGATGCAACCCTTTCGGACGGGAGACGCCTAGGTTACGCCACTTGACTTGAGAATGAAATCTAGTGATATGAAAAAATGGAGGAGATGGACTTGTAGCTCCCCCTCGATTGTAGAGGAAGTAGTCGAACAACAGAGGGATGCTCAAGGTGACCAACGCGTCAGACAACGGTCACTCCGATGAATGCAACACCACAAAGCCTGCAAATTCCATCGCAACAAATAATTAGAACATCACAACTCATAGAACATATTTAAAACATTTAAACATGCATTCATTTATTTTTGCATCATGTAGACAAAGAAACTATAGGGACTCATCATCTATTCGTCACATATTCATCATAATCATCTATCCATCTATATAGCATGATGTAGTATCCACTCATCTATCCATCTATATATCAACAACAATTTTTTTTCTCAACTAACCTATCAACAAAATTTTTATATCGTATAATCCATCTATCAAACTATTTATATATCTAACTAATCTATCCATCTAAACCCTGAACTAACTAACCTAACGTAGCAGCAGCAAGTAGCAAGCAGCGGCAGCAGCAGGAAGCAGTAACCAGCGGCAGCAGCAGGAAGCAGCAACCAGCGGCAGCAAGCAGTGGTGGCAGCAAGCAGCAAGCGGCAGCGGTGGCAGCAAAGCAGCAACAGGGGGCTCACCGGCGAAGCAGAGGCGGGGCGGCGACGAGGTCGGGGTGGAGAAGGGCGGCGACGGGCGGGGCAGTGGCGTCGGCCGCTGGCGCAGTCGGGGACGGGGCTGCCGCAGCCGGGGACGGGCGGCCGAGGACGGGGACGGGCCGGCCCGGCGGCGTCGACGGCGGTCTTGGGGCGGCGCGGGCACTGGGGCGGTGCGGCGGCGGTGGGGGAGGGGATGGGGGCGACGCGGGCAGTGGGGGCGGTGCGGCGGCGGTGGGGGAGGGGATGGGGGCGGCGCGGGCAGTGGCGGTGACGTGGCGGCGGTGGGGGATGGGATGGGGGCGGGGCATCACCGGAGTTGGGGGAGGGGATGGGGGTGGCGGCGCGGCGAGGGTCGGGATAGGGCATCGGCGGCAGCGAGGGTGGGGCAGCGGCGAGGGTCAGGATAGGGCGGCGGCGGCGGCGCGGGTGGTGATCGGGGTCGGGCGGGGGGGAGACGGTGCGAGGGAGGAAGAATGAGTGGAGGGGGTGGGTGCGACGTCGGCATAGGTACTTTGCATTTTTTTATTACGGCATATTTTTTATTTTTTTTATTACGGCATATTTGTGAGCTCCGGTATTCATTAGACTTGTGCTAAGAAAATGGACAATTACGGTGAAACGTTCAATTACCGGCCCGGTGCCCGGGTGTAAGCTGTGGTGGTCGTTTCCCCCCTCCGAGACATGGCGGCAGCGACGCCCGTGAGGGGGGAACACCCCGAAGACGCGTGTCGGGCGTCTGAGCGTGCCACCATGCTTCCACAAGCATAGGAGGGCCCACTGCAACACCTGGTGGCATTGCTACCCCCCCCCCTCCGGTACCCCGTCCAGTCTAACCCTGACACAGACGACCGCCGGATCTAGCTCTTTGACTTCCGCCGGAATGGGTCTGACCGGTGGACCTTTTCACCTGGTTGTCGTAGCCTAGCCCATAGCTGCACCCCCCAACACAATCCCGACCCAACCCACCTAAAGATACCCTCTGTGTCAGCCCGACGTGGCCGTGCACATGGAGGGGGGAAACGGACGCGTCGGGTCTACACGGAGGGGATCTTGCTGTGGGTCTGCCCCGGATGTTGCTCCAAAGTGTTCCTATGGGCTGACCTAACACAACCGGGTCTACCCCGAAGACGTTCTATGGTAACGATGCGACGTGAATATTATTAAATACTCGGAGCGCGATAAAATTATGAGTTTTTAACACGACATGGGCACATGTGCTATAGGACTGATGGTATTTTTTCATAATTATTCATGACAGAGAAGTATCTGGACACTTCCCTCTACGCGGATTGCTCTTCGCGTGTCTACGACTGTGGCCGGCGGCCTCCGGGGGCTAGCATGCCGCCAAATCTTGCGTAGGCGGCCTATCACAAGTCTGGAAGTGTTGTGGCGGGTGCAAACGCCCAGCACGCGTCTCCGGGGTGTACCCCCCCTCACGGACGGCGCCGCCGCCGGCACCTGAAGGGGGGAAACAAACGTGTTGGGTCTACACGTAGGGGATCTTGCTGTGGGTCTGGCCCGGATGTTTCTCCAAAGTGTTCATATGGGCTGACCTAACACAACCGGGTGGAGAGGTCCACTGCTCAAAGCCCGTCCGTGCAAAGTCAAAGGGCTAGATCCCGTGGTCAAACGCTACAGGGTTAGGCGGGACGGGGGCCCTGGGGGGGTAGCAATGCCACCGGAGTGTCGCACCAGGACCTCATACATGCGGGGTGGTGTGGTGGCATGTCCGAAGAGGCAGCACGCATCTCCGGGGTGTGCCCCCCCCCCCCTCACAGACGACGATGACACGGTAGTAGACGTTCTGCGGTAACGATGCGGCGTGAATATTATTAAATACTCAAAGCGCGATAAAATCATGAGTTTTTTACACGACGTGGGCACATGTGCTATAGGACTGATGGTAATTTTGCATAATTTTCCATGATGGAGAAGTATCTGAACACTTCCCTCTACGCGGATTGCTCTTCGCATGTCTACGACTGTGGTCGGCGGCCTTCGGGGGCTAGCATGGCGCCAAATCTTGCGTAGGCGGCCTCTCACAAGTCTGGAAGTGTTGTGGCGGGTGCAAACGCCCGTCACACGTCTCCGGGGTGTGCCCCCCCCCCCCCTCACGGACGGCGCCGTTGCCGGCACCTGGAGGGGGGAAACGGACGCGTCGGGTCTACACGGAGGGGATCTTGCTATGGGTCTGGCCCGGATGTTGCTCCAAAGTGTTCCTATGGGCTGACCTAACACAACCGGGTGGAGAGGTCCACTGCTCAAAGCCCGTCCGTGCAAAGTCAAAGGGCTAGATTCCATGGTCAAACGCTACAGGTTTAGGCGGGACGGGGGCCCTAGGGGTAGCAATGGCACCGGAGCGTCGCACTGGGACCTCAACCGTGAGGGGAGCACTCCCCAGAGCTGCGTGTCGGGTGTCTCACTACTAGAAAAAGGGCTACTAATGGCGCACCTAATTTGGCCATTAATGGCGCATCTGTGGTGCGCCATTACTAGCACGCCATTAGTAATATTTACTAATGGCGCACCACTTGTGCGCCATTAGTATCTGGTATACTAATGGCGCACCACTGGTGCGCCATTAGTATGGGGCACGGTGCGCCATTAGTATGCCTCGCAGGGGCCATGTATAGCCAGGTGCTTTGGCATACTAATGGCGCACGAGAACAGGATGCGCCATTATTAACCTAGGCATACTAATGGCGCACTGCTTAAAGATGCGCCATTAGTATCCTCTGGCATACTAATGGCGCACTGTGGTGTGATGCGCCATTAGTATGAATATTAGGTTTTTTTAATTTTTTAATTTTCTGTTTTTTTGCACAAGTTACAAAATGTATAATTGGACAAAATATAGACGCACACATCAACAACAGATTCATCGAATACAATAGAAGATTAGTCTCTGAATACAATTCATCATATTAGTCTCCGAATACAATCATATTAGTCTCCGAATTGAAAAGACATAACAAAGATAGAACATTATATTACAAGTCTCGAGACCGCGAGTAGCGAGTTTGTCTTCACATTACAAGTCGATATCAATCATCTAAACTACCATCACATAGAAGAGAGCTGTGGTCATCACTATGAGCATCATCACGATGAAACTCGTCTTCATCCGGTTCCTCCAACGCTCCCTCCCCTCTCCCGCTAGATAGCGGGCGTATCTAGATTCGGCCTCGGCCCTAGTGGTGTACCCTTTGTAACTGTTACCGCTGAATCGGTGAACCTGTCTCCGACACTCCTCCCAGTCGTCGTAGACTCCGGGAACCTTACCCTTGTACACGACATACGACGGCATCGCTATGCACTAGCCAAACGAAACGTTAGTACCAATTCACAGACAATACATAAGCAATATATAAGTATGCAACAGAACGGTTGGAAGAGAAAAGCAAGACATTAATAGCATCGATTACATCTAAGTTGAACGACTCTCGAAACCAAAGAGACATACTACAAGTTCATTAAAGTTTAATTACAACATGAGCCAATCGATGTTTCAGAACTAGACATAGCATAACTGCTTTCGACTCGACTCAAGGGACCGGAGCGTGGATGAAGCCGCCGTCTATCGTGGGAGTCATGAAATTACGGGCGTTGTCAGCCTGCATTTGTAGCATTCCGTCTATCTCACTGTTGGACGGTTGATTTCTGAGGTAGAACTGCCCCGAGGTACGAAGGACATCTTGATGGATGATTTCCGTAAACTCCGACTGGATGAGAAAGAATTCTTGTCTGATGTCCGCGTCCTGGATTGCCGACACGCTCGCGGCCCAATCTTTGAGTTTACTCGGTAGCAGAAGTTGACGATGGTCCCGTACGATCGCCCGCATGTGATGGATGGCGTAGTAGGCACCCTTTTGACCGCCAGGCGGCTGCTTGACGCAGCAGAACGTCGTATTGTGGGAGAACACGTGCTTGCCGTACTTACGAGTAGGCCTGTTGAAGGTGCCTCCAGATATGGCGTAGCCGGGGAGAACATCATCAAGAACCTTCTTGACATTTGTGTAGTCTACGTTCGACTGACGGTCCGGGTCAAAATACGTGGCCATGGAATATTTGGGGCTTAGGAGGATGAGCGTGCAATGTGTGTCACTGCAGAAAACACGGAATGTTAAAAGAAAAACGATCGAAATCTAAGAATTCGTATGTTACGGGGCGGTTGAGGGGAGGACTTACTCGGGAAAGTAAGGCACGAGGAAGTTATCCTTATCTGGGTTTGCCAGAATGACGCCTTCGAGGTAAGAACTCGCGACTTGCCGATCCCCAGCGCTGCCCAAGATCTTGGCACGCATGTAGAAGGGGTCGACTATCACGATGTCCGGGGTCTTGTCGCGAAAGATCCGCATCTCCATACTCAGCGAAAATAGCTGAACGAAGGTGTAGTGCAGCGGATGAAGGTTCAACATAGCGTGGATGTCATCAAATCGCAGGACGATCGTACCCCCGATGGAGTTATCCACAAAGCCCTTGCCCTCTGGCACCTTGGCCACGAAAACCGGGTATGCCACATCCTTCTCTCTGAGACGCCGCTTCTCCAAAGAAACAACACTGTCATGCAGACTCCGCATAGCACCGGCTGCAACATCGAGCATATTTCTCGGTAGCATCGGCCTACCCGCCACATGAAGGAAATATGCCCTAGAGGCAATAATAAAGTTATTATTTATTTCCTTATTTCATGATAAATGTTTATTATTCATGCTAGAATTGTATCAACCGGAAACATGATACATGTGTGAATACATAGACAAACAGAGTGTCACTAGTATGCCTCTACTTGACTAGCTCGTTGATCAAAAGATGGTTATGTTTCCTAGCCATAGACATGAGTTGTCATTTGATTAACGGGATCACATCATTAGGAGAATGATGTGATTGACATGACCCATTCCATTAGCTTAGCACCCGATCGTTTAGTATGTTGCTATTGCTTTCTTCATGACTTATACATGTTCCTATGACTATGAGATTATGCAACTCCCGTTTACCGGAGGAACACTTTGTGTGCTACCAAATGTCACAACGTAACTGGGTGATTATAAAGGTGCTCTACAGGTGTCTCCAAAGGTAGATGTTGGGTTGGCGTATTTCGAGATTAGGATTTGTCACTCCGATAGTCGGAGAGGTATCTCTGGGCCCTCTCGGTAATGCACATCACTTAAGCCTTGCAAGCAATTCAACTAATGAGTTAGTTGCGAGATGATGTATTACGAAACGAGTAAAGAGACTTGCCGGTAACGAGATTGAACTAGGTATTAGATACCGACGATCGAATCTCGGGCAAGTAACATACCAATGACAAAGGGAACAATGTATGTTGTTATGCGGTCTGACCGATAAAGATCTTCGTAGAATATGTTGGAGCCAATATGGGCATCCAGGTCCCGCTATTGGTTATTGACCGGAGACGTGTCTCGGTGATGTCTACATTGTTCTCGAACCGTAGGGTCCGCACGCTTAAGGTTTCGACGATAGTTATATTATGAGTTTATGAGTTTTGATGTACCGAAGGAGTTCGGTGTCCCGGATGAGATCGGGGACATGACGAGGAGTCTCGAAATGGTCGAGACGTAAAGATCGATATATTGGACGACTATATTCGGACATCGGAAAGGTTCTGAGTGATTCAGGTATTTTTCGGAGTACCGGGGAGTTACGGGAATACGGGGGAGAAGTATTGGGCCTTATTGGGCCATACGGGAAAGAGAGAGGGGCTGCCTAGGGCAGGCCGCGCGCCCCCCCAAGGCCTAGTCCGAATTGGACTAGGGGGAGGGGCTGCGCCCCCTCCTTCCTTCCCTTCTCTTTTCCCCTTCCTTGTCTCCTACTCCTAATAGTTGGAAGGGCTCCTAGCTGGACTAGGAAAGGGGGAATCCTACTCCCGGTGGGAGTAGGACTCCCCTAGGGCGCGCCATAGGGAGGGCCGCCCCTCCCCTCCTCCAATCCTTTATATACGGGGGCAGGGGCACCCCATAGACACACAATTGATCAACGTGATCGTTCCTTAGCCGTGTGCGGTGCCCCCCTCCACCATATTCCACCTCGGTCATATTGTCGCGGTGCTTAGGCGAAGCCCTGCGTCGGTAGTACATCAAGATCGTCACCACGCCGTCGTGCTGACGGAACTCCTCCCCGAAGCTTTGCTGGATCGGAGCCCGGGGATCGTCATCGAGCTGAACGTGTGCTAAGAACTCGGAGGCGCCGGAGTAACGACGCTTGGATCGGTCGGATCGGGAAGACGTACGACTACTTCCTCTATGTTGAGTCAACGCTTCCGCTTCGGTCTACGAGGGTACGTAGACAACACTCTCCCCTCTCGTTGCCATGCATCACCATGATCTTGCGTGTGCGTAGGAAATTTTTTGAAATTACTACGTTCCCCAACAGTGGCATCCGAGCCTAGGTTTTTATGGTTTGATGTTTTGCACGAGTAGAACACAAGTGAGTTGTGGATGATACAAGTCATACTGCCTACCAGCATGTCATACTTTGGTTCGGCGGTATTGTTTGATGAAGCGGCCCGGACCGACATTACGCGTACGCTTACGCGAGACTGGTTCTACCGCCGTGCTTTGCACACAGGTGGCTGGCGGGTGTCAGTTTCTCCAACTTTAGTTGAACCGAGTATGGCTACGCCCGGTCCTTGCGAAGGTTAAAACGGAGTCTATTTGACAAACTATCGTTGTGGTTTTGATGCGTAGGTGAGATTGGTTCTTGCTTAAGCCCGTAGCAGCCACGTAAAATTTGCAACAAACAAAGTAGAGGACGTCTAACTTGTTTTTGCAGGGCATGTTGTGATGTGATATGGTCAAGGCGTGACGAGATATAAGTTGTTGTATGAGATGATCATGTTTTGTTGAAGTTATCGGCAACTGGCAAAATCCGTATGGTTGTCTCTCTATTGCATAGGGATGCAAGTGCCAAATAGTTGCTTTACTTTATCGCTATGCGATAGCAATAGTTGCAAGAGCAATTGTTGGTGAGACGACCATGTGACGACACATTGATGTAGATCAAGATGATGGAGATCATGGTGTCATGCCGGTGATGATGGAGATCATGACAATGCTTTGGAGATGGAGATCAAAAGCACAAGATGATGATGATGGCCATATCATGTCACATATTTTGATTGCATGTGATGTTTATCTTTTATACATCTTATTTTGCTTAGTTCGACGGTAGATTTTTAAGATGATCTCTCACTAAATTATCAAGAAGTGTTCTCCCCGAGTATGCACCGTTGCCAAAGTTCGTCGTGCCCAGACACCACGTGATGATCGGGTGTGATAAGCTCTTCGTCCATCTACAACGGGTGCAAGCCAGTTTTTGCACACGCAGAATACTCGGGTTATACTTGACGAGCCTAGCATATGCAGATATGGCCTCGGAACACGGAGACCGAAAGGTCGAGCGTGAATCATATAGTAGATATGATCAACATAATGATGTTCACCATTGAAGACTAATCCATTTCACGTGATGATCGGTTATGGTTTAGTTGATTTGGATCACGTGATCACTTAGAAGATTAGAGGGATGTCTATCTAAGTAGGAGTTCTTAAGTAATATGATTAATTGAACTTTAATTTATCATGAACTTAGTCCTGGTAGTATTTTGCAAATTATGTTGTAAATCAATAGCTCGCGTTGTTGCTTCCCTATGTTTATTTTGATATGTTCCTAGAGAAAATTGTGTTGAAAAATGTTAGTAGCAATGATGCGGATTGGATCCGTGATCTGAGGTTTATCCTCATTGCTGCACAGAAGAATTATGTCCTTGATGCACCGCTAGGTGACGGACCTATTGCAGGAGCAGATGCAGACGCTATGAACGTTTGGCTAGCTCAATATGATGACTACTTGATAGTTTAAGTGCACCATGCTTAACAGCTTAGAATCGGGACTTCAAAGACGTTTTGAACGTCATGGACCATATGATGTGTTCCAGGAGTTGAAGATAATATTTCAAGCAAATACCCGAGTTGAGAGATATGAAGTCTCCAACAAGTTCTATAGCTAAAAGATGGAGGAGAATCGCTCAACTAGTGAGCATGTGCTCAGATAGTCTGAGTACTACAATCGCTTGAATCAAGTGGGAGTTAATCTTCCAGATAAAATAGTGATTGACAGAATTCTCTAGTCACCATCACCAAGTTAGTAGAACTTTGTGATGAACTATAATATGCAAAGGATGACGAAAGTAATTCCCAAGCTCTTCGTGATGCTGAAATCGACGAAGGTAGAAATCAAGAAAAACATCAAGTGTTGATGGTTAACAAGACCACTAGTTTCAAGAAAAGGGCAAAGGGATAGAAGGGAACTTCAAGAAGAACAGCAAGCAAGTTGCTGCTCAAGTGAAGAAACCCAAGTCTGGACCTAAGCCTGAGACTAAGTGCTTCTACTGCAAAGGGACTGGTCACTGGAAGCAGAACTACCCAAGTATTTGGCGGATAAGAAAGGATGGCAAAAGTAAACAAAGGTATATTTGATATACATGTTATTGATGTGTACTTTACTAGTGTTCATAGCAACCCCTTAGTATTTGGTACTAGTTCAGTTGCTAAGATTAGTAACTTGAATCGGGAGTTGCAGAATGAACAGAGACTAGTTAAGGGTGAAGTGACGATGAGAGTTGGAAGTAGTTCCAAGATTGATATGATCATCATCGCACACTCCCTATACTTTCGGGATTAGTGTGGAACCTAAATAAGTGTTATTTGGTGTTTGCGTTGAGCATAAATATGATTTGATCATGTTTATTGCAATACAGTTATTCATTTAAGTTAGAGAACAATTGTTGTTCTGTTTACATGAGTAAAACCTTCTATGGTCATACACACCAACGAAAATGGTTTGTTGGATCTCGATCGTAGTGATACACATATTCGTAATATTGAAGCCAAAAGATGCAAAGTTAATAATGATAGTGCAACTTATTTGTGGCACTACCGTTTAAGTCATATTGGAGTAAAGCGCATGAAGAAACTCCATGCTGATGGGATTTTGGAATCACTTGATTATGAATCACTTGATGCTTGCGAACCATGCCTCTTGGGCAAGATGACTAAAATGCCGTTCTCCGGAACAATGAAGCAAGCAACAGATTTGTTGGAAATCATACATACTGATGTATGTGGTCCAATGAATATTAAGGCTTGCAGCAGGTATCATTATTTTCTGACCTTCACAGATGATTTGAGAAGATATGGGTATATCTACTTGATGAAACATAAGTCTGAAAAGTTCAAAAGGATTTCAGAGTGAAGTGAAAAATCATCGTGACAAGAAAATAAAGTTTCTACGATCTGATCGCGGAGACGAATATTTGAGTTACGAGTTTGGTCTTCAATTAAAACAATGTGGAATAGTTTCACAAACTCATGCCACCTGGAACACCACAGCATAATGGTGTGTCCGAACGTCATAACCGTACCTTATTGGATATAGTGCAATCTATGATGTTTCTTACCGATTTACCACTATCGTTTTGGGGTCATGCATTAGAGACAGCTACAATCACGTTAAATAGGACACCATCTAAATCCGTTGAGATGACACAATATGAAATATGGTTTAGCAAGAAACCAAAGTTGTCGTTTCTTAAAGTTTGGGGTTGTGATGCTTATAAGAAAAAGTTTCGTCATGATAAGCTCAAACCCAAATCGGAGAAATATGTCTTCATAGGATACCCAAAGGAGACAGTTGGGTACACCTTCTATCACAGATCCGAAGGCAAGACATTCGTTGCTGAGAATGGATACTTTCTAGAGAAGAAGTTTCTCTCGAAATAAGTGAGTGGGAGGAAAGTAGAACTTGATAAGGTAATTGTACCTTCTCCCTTATTGAAAAGTAGTTCATCACAGAAATCTGTTCCTGTGACTACTACACCAATTAGTGAGGAAGCTAATGATGATGATCATGTAACTTCAAATCAAGATACTACCGAATCTCGTAGGTAAACCAGAGTGAGACCCGCACCAGAGTGGTACGGCAATCCTGTTCTGGAAGTCATGTTACTAGACCATGACGAACTTGCGAACTATGAGGAAGCGATGATGAGCCCAGATTCCGCGAAATGGTTTGAGGCCATGAAATCTGAGATATGATCCATGTATGAGAACAAAGTTTGGACTTTGGTTGACTTGCCCGATGATCGGCAAGCAATTAAGAATAAATGGATCTTCAAGAGGAAGACGGACGCTGATAGTAGTGTTACTATCTACAAAGCTAGAATTGTCGCAAAAGGTTTTCGACAAGCTCAAAGTGTTGACTATGATGAGAGTTTCTCACTCGTATCTATACTTAAGTCTGTCCGAATCATGTTAGCAATTGCCGCATTTTATGAAATCTGCCAAATGGATAAACAAAACCGCATTCCCTAATGGAGTTATTAAAGAAGAGTTGTATATGATGCAACCAGAAGGTTTTGTCAATCCTAAAAGTGCTAACAAAAATATGCAAGCTCCAGCGATCCATCTATGGACTGGTGCAAACATCTCGGAGTTGGAATATACGCTTTGATAAGTTGATCAAAGCATATAGTTTTATACAGACTTGCGATGAAGCCTGTATTTACAAGAAAGTGAGTGGGAGCACTACAGCATTTCTGATAAGTATATGTGAATGACATATTGTTGATCGGAAATAATGTAGAATTATTCTGCAAAGCATAAAGGAGTGTCTGAAAGGAGTTTTTCAAAGAAAGACCTCGGTAAAGCTGCTTACATATTGAACATCAAGATCTATAGAGATAGATGAAGACGCTTGATAAGTTTTTTCAATGAGTACATACCTTAACAAGATTTTGAAGTAGTTCAAAATGAAACAGTCAAAGAAAGAGTTCTTGCCTGTGTTACAAGGTGTGAAATTGAGTAAGACTCAAAACCCGACCACGGCAGAAGATAGAAAGAGAATGAAAGTCATTCCCTATGCCTCAGCCATAGGTTCTATAAAGTATGCCATGCTGTGTACCAGATCTATTGTATACCCTACACTGAGTTAAGCAAGGGAGTACAATGGTGATCTAGGAGTAGATCACTGGACAGCGGTCAGAATTATCCTTAGTGGAATAAGGATATGTTTCTCGATTATGGACGTGACAAAAGGTTCGTCGTAAAGGGTTACGTCGATGCAAGTTTTGACACCGATCTGGATGACTCTAAGTCTCGATCTAGATACATATTGAAAGTGGGAGCAATTAGCTAGAGTAGCTCCATGCAGAGCATTGTAGACATAGAAAATTGCAAAATACATAACGGATCTAAATGTGAAAGACCCGTTGACTAAGATTCTTTCACAAGCAAAACATGATCACACCTTACTCTTTGGGTGTTAATCACATAGCGATGTGAACTAGATTACTGAATCTAGTAAACCCTTTTTGATGTTGGTCACATGGCGATGTGAACTATGGGTGTTAATCACATGGTGATGTGAACTATTGCTGTTAAATCACATGGCGATGTGAACTAGATTATTGACTCTAGTGCAAGTGGGAGACTAAAGGAAATATGCCCTAGAGGCAATAATAAAGTTATTATTTATTTCCTTATTTCATGATAAATGTTTATTATTCATGCTAGAATTGTATCAACCGGAAACATGATACATGTGTGAGTACATAGACAAACAGAGTGTCACTAGTATGCCTCTACTTGACTAGCTCGTTGATCAAAAGATGGTTATGTTTCCTAGCCATAGACATGAGTTGTCATTTGATTAACGGGATCACATCATTAGGAGAATGATGTGATTGACATGACCCATTCCATTAGCTTAGCACCCGATCGTTTAGTATGTTGCTATTGCTTTCTTCATGACTTATACATGTTCCTATGACTATGAGATTATGCAACTCCCGTTTACCGGAGGAACACTTTGTGTGCTACCAAATGTCACAACGTAACTGGGTGATTATAAAGGTGCTCTACAGGTGTCTCCAAAGGTACATGTTGGGTTGGCGTATTTCGAGATTAGGATTTGTCACTCCGATAGTCGGAGAGGTATCTCTGGGCCCTCTCGGTAATGCACATCACTTAAGCCTTGCAAGCAATTCAACTAATGAGTTAGTTGCGAGATGATGTATTACGGAATGAGTAAAGAGACTTGCCGGTAACGAGATTGAACTAGGTATTGGATACCGACGATCGAATCTCGGGCAAGTAACATACCGATGACAAAGGGAACAATGTATGTTGTTATGCGGTCTGACCGATAAAGATCTTCGTAGAATATGTAGGAGCCAATATGGGCATCCAGGTCCCGCTATTGGTTATTGACCGGAGACGTGTCTCGGTGATGTCTACATTGTTCTCGAACCGTAGGGTCCGCACGCTTAAGGTTTCGACGACAGTTATATTATGAGTTTATGAGTTTTGATGTACCGAAGGAGTTCGGAGTCCCGGATGAGATCGGGGACATTACGAGGAGTCTCAAAATGGTCGAGACGTAAAGATCGATATATTGGACGACTATATTCGGACATCGGAAAGGTTCTGAGTGATTCAGGTATTTTTCGGAGTACCGGGGAGTTAAGGGAATACGGGGGAGAAGTATTGGGCCTTATTGGGCCATACGGGAAAGAGAGAGGGGCTGCCTAGGGCAGGCCGCGCGCCCCCCCCCCCCCCCCCCAAGGCCTAGTCCGAATTGGACTAGGGGGAGGGGCTGCGCCCCCTCCTTCCTTCCCTTCTCTTTTCCCCTTCCTTGTGTCCTACTCCTAATAGTTGGAAGGGCTCCTAGCTGGACTAGGAAAGGGGGAATCCTACTCCCGGTGGGAGTAGGACTCCCCTAGGGCGCGCCATAGAGAGGGCCGCCCCTCCCCTCCTCCAATCCTTTATATACGGGGGCAGGGGGCACCCCATAGACACACAATTGATCAACGTGATCGTTCCTTAGCCGTGTGCGGTGCCCCCCTCCACCATATTCCACCTCGGTCATATTGTCGCGGTGCTTAGGCGAAGCCCTGCGTCGGTAGTACATCAAGATCGTCACCACGCCGTCGTGCTGACGGAACTCCTCCCCGAAGCTTTGCTGGATCGGAGCCCGGGGATCGTCATCGAGCTGAACGTGTGCTAAGAACTCGGAGGCGCCGGAGTAATGGCGCTTGGATCGGTCGGATCGGGAAGACGTACGACTACTTCCTCTACGTTGCGTCAACGCTTCCGCTTCGGTCTACGAGGGTACGTAGACAACACTCTCCCCTCTCGTTGCCATGCATCACCATGATCTTGCGTGTGCGTAGGAATTTTTTTGAAATTACTACATTCCCCAACACCACATGCACCCTCCTCATTAAATCCTCAGGTGAAGGTGGCCCGTCCTGAGCACGGATCGTACTCGGTGCCGGCTGGCCTGCACCCTTGTTAGTCTTTCTTTTGCGTGCCTTCTTCTTCTCCTGTAATGGGACCGAGTTCTGCTCACAGACCGCCTTCTTGAGTGTGTTGGGGCTGAGAATATTTTGCACCTTGCCTATCTGAGGCTCGATGAAGTCGGCAGCTGGAGGCGTCTCCTGAGAGCTGAACGGCAGACGACGCCTGTTGCAACTTGGCTTCTCCGCGGTACCAGCTTGATCGCGCACGTCTTTTGTTGGGTTGGGTTCTTGAGAAGGAGGCCCCATGAAGTCGCCACCGTACCCATGATCGGCAAAGTACTGATCGACGTTGTCGAATGTATCGTCGTCGTCTTCGTTCTGATCCCGTGCCATATGCATGTTTGGATCCAGTGGCATAGGGATGTCCGGCACCGTTGCGGCGGTCTTGCCATGGGGCCGACTTGGCGCCGGCACGACTAGCGGTGTTGTCTTTGGGGTGGTGTCCCCCGCCCCCAAACGAATCTGGCTCTTCGGCCAAACCAGGGGCCAGCCGATCAGGCAGGCGCTGAGGGTCATCACGTCATCATCGTCGGCCCCGACAGGTCGAATCGGAGGTAGCAACTCGTCGCAGCCTGGTAGCACCCGAACCAGTTGAACCCTAAACAAGTTGGGTGGCATCTGGGTACCGTGGAACAAGGGGTTGCCCGGTCGAACGATTTTGCCCTTGGCGACATCGACCAACTCGTTGTTCACGAAGTGGAGGAGAGTGCACGGAACGTCGGCGGCGCCCTGCGAAAACATGTAGGGCGTCAGGGATGCCCAGTCAAAGGCAAGGAGATGAAGTCCTCGGCCGAGAGAGGCTTAATTAGTTACCGTGATTATGGCATCGAGCTCGGCTAATGTCGAGGCACCGCCAACGGCGGGCGTGCAGTTGACGGAGGGGCCGCTTGCTGCAGAGGTGCCGGCCGGCGTACACACGGGTGAATTAAGCTCCCGTGCCGGCGTCGGAGACACCAATGCCGCCTCCGCCGGAGACACCAATGGCCCCGGCATCGCGTTCAGCGAGTTGCTGGCCGTGAAGCTAGGAATCGGGGGCGGCCCCTGTTGGCCGCCCGCAATCCACGCACTCAACCCCGAGATCAAGGTAGGCACAATGGCGGTGATCGTCGCTCCGAGTTGTTGTTGCACTTGCTCTTGGACAATCTCCGGAATCCGCGCCACCTGTGCCTTGAGTTCTTGAACCTCGCACGCCTGGCTTTCCGAGCTGGTCTTTTTCTCCTTTCGCCCACCAGTGTTATAGTATGACCCCCATTTTGTCGACAAGCCTTTGCCGGCCACACGACCAGCTGACGTCGGCTTACTGAGCTTATCCTTGTTCTTCATTACATTCAACACCCTATTTAGAGTGGTGTCCCAAGGGTTGCTCTTAGTCGACCTCGCGCTACTGCTTTCAGTCGCCTGCGGAAGGAATGTGAACCATTTAGAAATTTGGCTTCATTAATTAGAATGCAACCATATGGAGCTAATTACGCGGGGTGTATTCCTTACCAGAACAAGCTCAAGCGCCCTGGTCTTTGGATCCGTGGTAAGCTCCTTTGTTTTCGGGTCCTTCTTGTACCGGGCCCTGACATAGTTCCTAGTCTGCTTGTCACCGTATTTATCGAAGAGGGGCGGTAGGCCTTGCTCGGCACGGTCCGCCTCCTCCTTGTCCCGTATAGGCTCTGCCACTCTGTAACCGCCGGGACCGAGTGTGTGTTCCCCTAAGTTCAGCTCCCGCATTTCTTTCCCCCACTTACTTGATTCGGAGTGTGCGGTGCTCGAGCAATTGATCTTGAAGTCGTTGTAGTCATCTTCGGTGATCGAAGGATTTTTCTCCTTGATCTTCTCATAACTCTCACCTTTCTCGATCATTCTCTTCACATTGCTTTTCCAAGTAGACAGGGCCTTGCTCATCTTCGTGAGGGCAGCATTGTTCACTTTATTCCCTTTGAGGCTTGTGTTTTCAAATTCAGCGGGGAACTTGTATCGTTCGTGCAGCTTCGTGAAAAGGAGGTTGCACAAATTCCCTCGGTCAGGATGCCTCAGGTTCTCGGTGTTGATCGAGACGGTGCTCCGGAGAATGCACCCGAGCTGAAGCGAGTACCCCTTGACTATTCGTTCGGGCATCGTTGGATTCCCGTCGGAGTCCACTTCAGTAACCTCCTCCTTGAGGGTGCGGAGCATGGTCGGGCGCAGGTCCTTCCATTGCCTCTTCTGGCTGCCATCTGTGCGTGCGCCGCCATCATCAGTGGTGGCATCCTCGGCGGCACCATCAGTGGTGGCATCAGTGGGGTCATCCTCGGCGGCACCATCAGTGGTCTCAGGATCGGTGGGGAAGGCGGCGTCCTCATACAAGTGAGGTTGTTCCTCCATCTCCTGGGACAGCTCCCAGAATGCCTTGCCGCCCGAACCCCCGGCCTCATCGTTGTGGGCCATGTTTCTCTCTAAATAGAAACAAAGTTTGGTCAAAAAGTTGGTTATTGTCAAGGAACAAGATCATGGTCTCATCATTTAGGGTTTGTCGACACCGAGGCATCCTAAAATCTAAGCTTTTATCATTGAGGGTTTTTCGACGCCGAGGCACCCTAAAAGCCTAAGCTTTCATCATTTCGGTTTTTATCGACACCGAGGGACCTTAAAAGCCATGCATTAGTCACAAGTACGCCGGGGCACTTGATCCTACTTAATTAACTACTAAGATACCCCGGCCCATGCATTAGTCACAAGTACCCCATATGTCCTATTTTTAGCAAAGTCGTGCTAAAATTCACGGAAAATTTCGGCATGACCTTTGCTGAAAATAGGACATATGGAGTACCCGAATTTGCCGGAACGGAAGTTAATCGACATTCCGGCAAACTCAAGGGCCTCTCGGGGTACCTGCAAAATTTCAGCATGATCCAATGCTCTATTTACAAGACAAACAACACGTGGCAAAGCCCAGTGTTAAAAAAAGGCCTGTGCTGATTCAGTTCTACCATCATGCTCACAAAAATATGGTCAATCATTGGGCCAGACCCAAAAATAAACGTAGGCCACCCTACATTGAGACTCATTGAGGATCACACTTGTTGCTTCAATTTGAAATTTGTTGTACGTCTTTATATAATTAACAAAGAGTGTATAGTTTTTTCCTTCAAGTGTTGAACATAAATTCAGATTGCATGACTATATAGAAGGTCTATATATTCGGATTACATGAACATAAATGCAGCATCCGTTCTTTATCAGATTGGAGAAGAAAATGATTGATAAAGAAATGCTTCTATATATTCAGATTATATATAGAAGATCTATATATAAAAAATAACTTAATAACTTGGATTATATATAGAAATGCTTCAGTGAGCTTATAAAAAATAACTTGTTCCTAAACAACCTAAATCTTGGTCATTTTGTTGTTCTAAACAACTTAAATTTGGTTGATGCCAGCTTACCGTTATAGAAACAACATACTGATGTACCTGAACCCATGCAAGATATGCCAAACTTGCAAATAGGCAAAAACCTACTACACCTACATTGTACCCATGGGCATTTTTCAGAACTTTGTAAAAACTAATCATAGGGTAGCTTAGCTGCTAGTCAACAGTATTGTAGATAAAAACAAGCAGAGATAACCAAGATTCACATCGACTAACTGTATCGTCGTGTTGTGGTGACAATTATGTTGTGGAGTAAGATCCTAGTTGAGCAACTTGTGAATCAGAAATCAATATACCCAGTGCATTCATTGCTTTTCTTGAAGGTAAGGCTGGAACTTACAGCTACAGCACCTGGTGAACTGAAACATAAAACAAAATTCCCATTGTCTAATTTAGAATGCAACAAATCAATCTCTCAATGTTCCTTCTCACAAACAAATAGAAGAAAATTCTCATAATTTGTATAATTCAGAATGTATGATTTTAGTCCCTAAATGTTCCCAGATAAATAAGTTTCGACACCTTGTCGGCCCCGGAGAAGAAGGCCACTTGAATCATCCGTGCATGCATGTCACCAGTCTGCTGCTCATCTGCTACTTCCGATTTTTATTCCGTTCATGATCACTAGACACAAACAATAGCAATATTATATATGGTCTAGTTCTTCACTTAGCTGCTGGACTCAGCGTTGCCATAGCTCGAAAGCGCAACTACTCGAAATAGGAGTGTTCATGCCAATTGACTGCTTACTTAACCGAGTCTCGGTGGGCAGTCTCAGTTGGCATTAACCGCCGCCGAAGAAGGCTTGAATCATGCATAATTATTTGGCTTTGAATGACAACAAGAAATTTGCTCAGATTTGAGGCTTCCTTCCTCCCCACTAACCAAAAAATGCTCAAATCTTTGAGCGACGGTAAGCCATTGGCTATGAAGAGAGACTTGCAAGCCATCAAAATGGCATCATAAATATGCATCAAGAATAGGTGCTCTACAGACTTGATCTAGTTCACGAAACTGCAAAGACTTTTGTTGTTGCAGACCTGGTTGCTGCTCTTGTTGCTGCAGACGAGGAGGGGACGGGCACCTTGCCGCCGGAGCACCTTGGAGGAGCAAGTGGAGGACCAGGACCTTGCCGCAGGAGGAGCAGAACCTGGTCAAAAGAGAACAAACAGGCCGGTCAGAGAGAGAGAGAGAGGGGGGGAGGGAGGGAGGGAGAGAGAGAGACCTGCCGGCGGAGGGAAGGTGGCGCGGCGGAGACGGCCCGGCGAACTCAACCCTAGCGGGCGGGGAGAGGTAGCGGCACTGATGGGCGGGCCAGCTTTGGGTAGCGGCGAGGCGGCGGCGCGAGGAGGGGCCGGCGTCGGAGGGTGACGGCGAGGCGGCGGCGCGAGGAAGGGGCGGTGAGGGAGAAGAGACAGGGGGCGGGCGGGGCGGCGGCGTTGGGAGAGGAGAGGGGAAGGGGATCGAGGGCGAGGGCGAGGGAGAGAGAGGGGAAGGGGATCGAGGGCGGGCGGGACGAAGGAGGGGCGGCACAATACTAATGGCGCACCACCCCTCGGTGCGCCATAAGTATATACATGCTAATGGCGCACCTCACCCTGGTGCGCCATTAGTATTTTTTTTATTTCTGCTCGAGCCAACAGGTTATCTACCACCTGACCTGATCCACATCAATTCCCCTCTACTAGCTCGACTGGTCAGCAGCCAGTTCTCACACCAGGAGGTCCTGGGTTCGATTCCCAGGCTCCACAAATTTTTTTATGCATTTAAAATGTTGTTTCATACTTATTTGTGTTTAAATATGTTCAAACTTGTTTAAATCATAACAGTAATATTTTTTTAATAAGACAGTAATAATTTTTTTTAAAATTTCATCAAACAGTAATGCCGGTGGAGCGGGGGAGGGTGCCGGGGGTCGGCGGCGGCGGTTGAGTAGGGGAGGGGTGCGGGGGGTCGGCGGCGGCGGTTGAGTAGGGGAATCGAGGGTGCGGGCGGTTGGCGGCGGCGGCCGGTGGACCGGATCTGGCGAGGTGGGATAGCGATCGAGATGGAGGGGGATCGAGATCGAGTGTCCATGAAATTTAAAAATATTCATGATAGTTCAAAAAGTGCCCATGAAATACAATCGAGAAATGAAGGCTACGATTTAAATACAATCGATCTTAGCTAGCTATCTGTTCACAATATTCTTGCCCTTCTTTTTCGCAAATGGAGTTCTTCTGTGGAACGGACGTCCTTTAGGTAGGGTGGTCCTGCTTCTTCTTGTGGTGTATGCTGCTACTTCATCATCGTCGTCATGTTCGATCCTCGGGTCGCCGTACTTGTCGAAGTCTTGCTCATTGGCTACTCCATCCATTCTGATGATCTTCCTTTTGCCTCTCCTCACGACAACACGACTGGGCTTTGGCGGGTCGGTAATGAAGAAGCATTGGTCCACTTGGGAAGCCAGTACCCATGGCTCATTTTTCGCGGTGACGTTTGCGCCCGCGGTCTTGGATTTGGCTTCGGGTATAACCATGGTGGTGAAATACTGGTCTTCTTTTATGACGTTCTTGGCCCATCTGACACGGAACATCGGGACCTTCTCTCCAGCGTAGCTCAGCTCCCAGATCTCCTCGATCCTTCCGTAGTATCTGTCCTTGTCGTTACCGGTGTAGGATTCCATCGTTACCCCGGAGTTCTGATAACCATCGCTCTTCATGTCCTTGGCCTCGGTGTAGAATGTGTAGCCGTTGATATCGTACGCCTCATAAGTCATCAGGTTGTGCTCGGCGCCCTGTGACAAGGCGAATATGAGTTGTTCTTCCGCGGAAGAATCCTCATGTAAAGGGTACGACAGAAGCTTCTGCTTGAACCAACGCATGAAACATGAGTTGTGCTCTTTGAGTATATCTCCGTCCGTCCTCTGTTGGCCTCGGTCATTGTACGTCTTCTTAATAAAGGTTTTGTGCTCTACCACCCAAGGATCGACCACGTCTATGTGTTGTAGCGCGACTAGGTTTGCTCTTTCAAAGTCGGCGAGTCGACCCTCGAAGTCGACATGCATTTCGCATTGACCCTCACGGTGACCCCATCCAGCGAGCCTGCCGAGGTGCCTGTTGACGGGCAGACCAACGGGGTTGTCGATGCCTAGATAATTCGTGCAGTAGGAGATGCACTCTTCGGTCAGAAAGCCCCTGGCTATGCTTCCCTCTGGACGTGACATGTTGCGAACGTATCCTTTGATGACACCATTCATCCTTTCGAACGGCATCATGCTGTGCAGGAACGTCGGCCCGAGTTGGATGATATCCTCTACTATATGCACCAGCAGATGCACCATAACGTCGAAGAATGCGGGCGGGAAGTACATCTCAAGCTCGCATAGTATCACCACGATCTCTTCCTGTAGCCTTCTGAGTTGCCTCACGCCAATCGACTTACGAGAGATGACGTCGAAGAAGTTGCATAGGCCAAATAGCGTTTCACGGACGTGCGCGTCCATGATACCACGGATTGCAACTGGAAGTATCTGCGTCATCGTCGTGATCAACTGGAAGCATCTTCTACATGATGACTGTGTACAGCATCACCGTCGTGATCATCTCCTGGGGATTCTTCGTCTTCTCGCCCGCCCGAGCCGCGGTGGTTGTCTTGCTGCCCTTCCTCATTTCTTGCCCGGCCCCCATGGACGACTTCATAGTCATCTTCATCACCTTGCCACCGATAGCCATCCATGAAACCACGCAAGAGCAGGTGGTCCCGCACCTGCCCGGCATCCGGGTCCGCAATAAGGCTCTCCAGCTTGCATCTTCGGCACGGACATCTTATCTCCGTCTCGTTCTTTTGAAGCATCTCGGCCTTCGCGGACCTCAAAAACCTATTCACGATGCCTTCGGTCATCGTGCGGACCATGGTCGCCTGCGGGGTAGAGCAAAACGATATTTTAGAACCAAGAAAAAATTTGGCATGACTTTCCCTAAAAATAGGACCAAAAAGAATGCTTAATGCCAAAATTATCGCCGAAACAGAAATGAATCAACATTCCGGCAAAATATTGGCAACTATCGCATTTCAAATACCGGTACACCTCCAAACACAAACACATATGCAACACCACAAACATATGCAACACCACGAACATACATAGATCTAGCTAGGCCATAAAAAGTGCATGTGCACATTGTTGTAGGGAGAACAACATAAATATAGCTTCCCGCTTACTTACCTATCAAAACAAGGTAATGTAACCACTTAATTTGAATGAATCTATGGTGGGAATGAGGTGAAAAAGAGGAGGCACCCGAGACAAGGAGGAGGTGGAGAGAATGAAGTGGGGAAAAAGTGAGTGTGGGTAGGAGAGGCTGCCCAAAATATCTTGTTGCTGCCCACTTACTAATGGCGCACCAACAATAAATGCGCCATTAGTAATCCAGGTTACTAATGGCGCACCTACGTCTGATGCGCCATTAGTAGTTTGGCCAAAAAAACATACTAATGGCGCACTGCTCCACAGTGCGCCATTACTAGTTTGAACTAGTAATGGCGCACGGAGGAAGAGTGCGCCATTAGTAGTTTTGCAACAAAAGGAATAAAAAATATAATTAAAAATACAACATTAGTGGCGCACGCTGGGACTGGTGCGCCATTACTAGTTACAACTAGTAATGGCGCACTGTCTGTGGATGCGCCATTAGTATGTTTGGACAGGCGCACTAGTTAAAAAAAATTGATACTAATGGCGCACCCTAGGCTAGGTGCGCCATTAGTAGTTTCAACACTAATGGCGTATGAGAAGGTGGTGCGCCATTAGTATATACTAATGGCGCACCTCTTGTCTGGTGCGCCATTAGTGTCAACTTCATCTATAGCCCTTTTTCTAGTAGTGTCTGCGCCTGCCACCATGCTTCCACAACCGTAGAAGGGCCCACCGCAACGCCTGGCGGCATTGCTACCCCCCAGGTACCCCGTCCCGTCTAACCCTGACACAGACGACCGCTGGTCTAGCCCTTTGACTTTTGCCGGACGGGGTTTGACGGTGGACCTTTTCACCTGGTTGTCATAGCCCAGCCCATAGCTAGACCCCCCAACACCATCCCGGCCCAACCCACCCCAAGATTCCCTCCGTGTCGGCCCGACGTGGCCGTTTCCCCCCTCAGTGACACGGTGGCAGCGTCGCCCGTGAGGGGGGCACACCCCGGAGCCGCGTGTCGGGTGCCTGAGCCTGCCACTACGCTTCCAGAACCGTAGGAGGGCCCACTGCGACACCTCGCGTCATTGCTACCCCCCAGGTAAACCATCCCGTCTAACCCTGACACAGACGACCGCCGGGTCTAGCCCTTTGACTTTCACCGCACGGGGTTTGACCGGTGGACCTTTTCACCTAGTTGTCATAGCCCAGCCCATAGCTACACCCCCAACACAGTCCCGGCCCAACCCACCCTAAGATTCCCTCTGTGTCGGCCCGACGTTGCCGTTTCCCCCCTCCAAGACACGGCGGCAGCGACGCCCGTGAGGGGAGGGGCACACTGAAGGAAATATGCCCTAGAGGCAATAATAAAGTTATTATTTATTTCCTTATATATCATGATAAATGTTTATTATTCATGCTAGAATTGTATTATCCGAAAACATAATACATGTGTGAATACATAAACAAACAGAGTGTCACTAGTATGCCTCTACTTGACTAGCTCGTTAATCAAAGATGGTTATGTTTCCTAACCATGGACAAAGAGTTGTGATTTGATTAACGGGGTCACATCATTAGTTGAATGATGTGATTGACATGACCCATTTCATTAGATTAGCACCCGATCGTTTAGTATGTTGCTATTGCTTTCTTCATGACTTATACATGTTCCTTTGACTATGAGATTATGCAACTCCCGTTTGCCGGAGGAACACTTTGGGTGCTACCAAACATCACAACGTAACTGGGTGATTATAAAGGAGTACTACAGGTGTCTCCAAAGGTAGATGTTGGGTTGGCGTATTTCAAGATTAGGATTTGTCACTCCGATTGTCGGAGAGGTATCTCTGGGCCCTCTCGGTAATGCACATCACATAAGCCTTGCAAGCATTGCAACTAATGAGTTAGTTGCGAGATGATGTATTATAGAACGAGTAAAGAGACTTGCCGGTAACGAGATTGAACTAGGTACTAAGATACCGACGATCGAATCTCGGGCAAGTAACATACCGATGACAAAGGGAACAACGTATGTTGTTATGCGGTCTAACCGATAAAGATCTTCGTAGAATATGTAGGAGCCAATATGGGCATCCAGGTCCCGCTATTGGTTATTGACCGGAGACGTGTCTCGGTCATGTCTACATTGTTCTCGAACCGTAGGGTCCGCACGCTTAAGGTTTCGATGACAGTTATATTATGAGTTTATGAGTTTTGATGTACCGAAGGAGTTCGGAGTCCCGGATGAGATCGGGGACATGACGAGGAGTCTCGAAATGGTCGAGACGTAAAGATCGATATATTGGACGACTATATTCGGACATCGGAAAGGTTCTGAGTGATTCGAGTATTTTCGATAGTATCGGGGAGTTACGGGATTACGGGAGAAGAAAAAGGCTGCTGCGCCCCCCCCCCCCTCCCCTCTAGTCCGAATTGGACTAGGGAAAGGGGGGCCGGCCACCTTTCCTACTCCTCCACTTCCTTCTCCCTTCCTCCCCTCTTGATGGACTCCTACTAGGACTTGGAGTCCTAGTAGGACTCCCATCCTGGCTGCACCAATAGCCTTGGCCGGCCTCCTCCTCCTCCATCCTTTATATACTAAGGCAGGGGGCACCCCATGGACAGACAATTGATCAACGTGATCGTTCCTTAGCCGTGTGCGGTGCCCCCCTCCACCATATTCCACCTCGGTCATATTGTCGCGGTGCTTAGGCGAAGCCCTGCGTCGGTAGTACATCAAGATCGTCACCACGCGTCGTGCTGACGGAACTCCTCCCCGAAGCTTTGCTGGATCGGAGCCCGGGGATCGTCATCGAGCTGAACGTGTGCTAAGAACTCGGAGGTGCCGGAGTAACGGTGCTTGGATCGGTCGGATCGGGAAGACGTACGACTACTTCCTCTATGTTGCGTCAATGCTTCCGCTTCGGTCTACGAGGGTACGTAGACAACACTCTCCCCTCTCGTTGCTATGCATCACCATGATCTTGCGTGTGCGTAGGAAATTTTGAAATTACTACGTTCCCCAACAGTGGCATCCGAGCCTGGTTTTTATGGTTTGATGTTATTTGCACGAGTAGAACACAAGTGAGTTGTGGACGATACAAGTCATACTGCCTACCAGCATGTCATACTTTGGGTCAGCGGTATTGTTGGATGAGACGACCCGGACCAACCTTACGCGTACGCTTACGCGAGACCGGTTCCCTCGACGTGCTTTGCACACAGATGGCTTGCGGGAGACTGTCTCACCAACTTTAGTTGAACCGAGTATGGCTACGCCCGGTCCTTGAGAAGGTTAAAACGGAGTCTATTTGACAAACTATCGTTGTGGTTTTGATGCGTAGGTGAGATTGGTTCTTGCTTAAGCCCGTAGCAGCCACGTAAAATTTGCAACAAACAAAGTAGAGGACGTCTAACTTGTTTTTGCAGGGCATGTTGTGATGTGATATGGTCAAGACATGATGCTAAATTTTATTGTATGCGATGATCATGTTTTGTAACCGAGTTATCGGCAACCGGCAGGAGCCGTATGGTTGTCGCTTTATTGTATGCAATGCAATCGCCCTGTAATGCTTTACTTTATCACTAAGCGGTAGCGATAGTCGTAGAAGCATAAGATTGGCGAGACGACAACGATGCTACGATGGAGATCAAGGTGTCGCGCCGGTGACAATGGTGATCATGACGGTGCTGCGGAGATGGAGATCACAAGCACAAGATGATGATGGCCATATCATATCACTTATATTGATTGCATGTGATGTTTATCTTTTTATGCATCTTATCTTGCTTTGATTGACGGTAGCATTATAAGATGATCTCTCACTAATTAGCAAGAAGTGTTCTCCCTGAGTATGCACCGTTGCGAAAGTTCTTCGTGCTGAGACACCACGTGATGATCGGGTGTGAGAGGCTCTACGTTCAAATACAACGGGTGCAAAACAGTTGCACACGCGGAATACTCAGGTTATACTTGACGAGCTATGCATATAAGATATGACCTCGGAACACGGAGACCGAAAGGTCGAGCGTGAATCATATAGTAGATATGATCAACATAATGATGTTCACCATTGAAACTACTCCATCTCACGTGATGATCGGACATGGTTTAGTTGATTTGGATCACGTGATCACTTAGAAGATTAGAGAGATGTCTATCTAAGTGGGAGTTCTTAAGTAATATGATTAATTGAACTTTAATTTATCATGAACTTAGTCCTGGTAGTATTAGCATATCTATGTTGTAGATCAATAGCTCGCGTTGTTGCTTTCATATGTTTATTTTGATATGTTCCTAGAGAAAATTGTGTTGAAAGATGTTAGTAGCAATGATGCGGATTGGATCCGTAATCTGAGGTTTATCCTCATTGCTGCACAGAAGAATTATGTCCTTGATGCACCGCTAGGTGACAGACCTATTGCAGGAGCAGATGCAGATGTTATGAACGTTTTGCTAGCTCAATATGATGACTACTTGATAGTTTAGTGCACCATGCTTAACGGCTTAGAATCGGGACTTCAAAGACGTTTTGAACGTCATGGACCATACGAGATGTTCCAGGAGTTGAAGTTAATATTTCAAGCAAATACCCGAGTTGAGAGATATGAAGTCTCCAACAAGTTCTATAGCTAAAAGATGGAGGAGAATCGCTCAACTAGTGAGCATGTGCTCAGATTGTCTGGGTACTACAATCGCTTGAATCAAATGGGGGTTAATCTTCCAGATAAGATAGTGATTGACAGAATTCTCTAGTCACCATCACCAAGTTAGTAGAACTTCGTGATGAACTATAGTATGCAAGGGATGACGAAAACAATTCCCAAGCTCTTCGTGATGCTGAAATCGACGAAGGTAGAAATCAAGAAAAACATCAAGTGTTGATGGTTGACGAGACCACTAGTTTCAAGAAAAGGGCAAAGGGAAGAAGAGGAACTTCAAGAAGAACGGCAAGCGAGTTGCTGCTCAGGTGAAGAAACTCAAGTCTGGTCCTAAGCCTGAGACTAAGTGCTTCTACTGCAAAGTGACTGGTCACTGGAAGCGGAACTACCCCAAGTGTTTGGTGGATAAGAAGGATGGCAAAGTGAACAAAAGTATATTTGATATACATGTTATTGATGTGTACTTTACTAGTGTTTATAGCAACCCCTCAGTATTTGATACTGGTTCAGTTGCTAAGAGTAGTAAATCGAAACAGGAGTTGCAGAATAAACAGAGACTAGTTAAGGGTAAAGTGACGATGTGTGTTGGAAGTAGTTCCATGATTGATATGATCATCATCGCACACTCCCTATACTTTCGGGATTAGTGTTGAACCTAAATAAGTGTTATTTGGTGTTTGCGTTGAGCATGAATATGATTTGATCATGTTTATTGCAATACAATTATTCATTTAAGTTAGAGAACAATTGTTGTTCTGTTTACATGAATAAAACCTTCTATGGTTATACACACCAACGAAATGGTTCGTTGAATCTCGATCGTAGTGATACACATATTCATAATATTGAAGCCAAAAGGATGCAAAGTTAATAATGATAGTGCAACTTGTTTGTGGCACTACTGTTTAAGTCATATTGGTGTAAAGCGCATGAAGAAACTCCATGCAGATGGAATTTTGGAATCACTTGATTATGAATCACTTGATGCTTGCGAACCATGCCTCATGGGCAAGATGACTAAGACTTCATTCTCCGGAACAATGGAGCGAGCAACTGACTTGTTGGAAATCATACATACCGATGTATGTGGTCCGATGAAAATTAAGGCTCGCGACAAGTATCATTATTTTCTGACCTTCACAGATGTTTTGAGCAGATATGGGTATATCTACTTGATGAAACATAAGTCTGAAATGTTTGAAAAGTTCAAAGAATTTCAGAGTGAAGTGGAAAATCATCGTGACAAGAAAATAAAGTTTCTACGATCTGATCGCGGAGACGAATATTTGAGTTACGAGTTTGGTCTTCACTTAAAACAATGTGAAATAGTTTCACTACTCACGCCACCTGGAACACCACAGCATAATGGTGCGTCCGAACGTCATAACCGTACTTTATTGGATATAGTACAATCTATGATGTTTCTTACCGATTTACCAATATCGTTTTGGGATTATGCATTAGAGACAGCTGCATTCACGTTAAATAGGGCACCATCTAAATCCGTTGAGACGACACTATATGAACTGTGGTTTAGCAAGAAACCAAAGTTGTCGTTTCTTAAAGTTTGGGGTTGTGATGCTTGTGTGAAAAAGTTTCATCCTGATAAGCTCAAACCCAAATCGGAGAAATATGTCTTCATAGGATACCCAAAGGAGACAGTTGGGTACACCTTCTATCACAGATCCAAAGGCAAGAAATTCATTGCTGAGAATGGATACTTTCTAGAGAAGGAGTTTCTCTCGAAAGAAGTGAGTGGGAGGAAAGTAGAACTTGATAAGGTAACTGTACCTGCTCCCTTATTGGAAAGTAGTTCATCACAGAAATCTGTTCCTGTGACTACTACACCAATTAGTGAGGAAGATAATGATGATGATCATGTAACTTCGGATCAAGTTACTACCGAATCTCGTAGGTAAACCAGAGTGAGATCCGCACCAGAGTGGTACGGTAATCCTATTCTGGAGGTCATGTTACTTGACCATGACGAACCTACGAACTATGAGGAAGCGATGATGAGCCCAGATTCCGCAAAATGGTTTGAGGCCATGAAATCTGAGATGGGATCCATGTATAAGAACAAAGTATGGACTTTGATGGATTTGCCCGATGATCGGCAAGCCATAGAAAATAAATGGATCTTCAAGAGGAAGACAGACGTTGATAGTAGTGTTACTATCTACAAAACTAGAATTGTCGCAAAAGGTTTTCGACAAATTCAAGGTGTTGACTATGATGAGAGTTTCTCACTCGTATCTATGCTTAAGTCTGTCCGAATCATGTTAGCAATTGCCGCATTTTATGAAATATGGCAAATGGATAAAAAGAACTGCATTCCTCAATGGATTTGTTAAATAAGAGTTGTATACGATGCAACCAGAAGGTTTTGTCAATCCTAAAGGTGTTAACAAAATATGCAAGCTCCAGCGATCCATCTATGGACTGGTGCAAGCATCTCGGAGTTGGAATATACGCTTTGATAAGATGATCAAAGCATATAGTTTTATACAGACTTGCGGTGAAGCCTGTATTTACAAGAAAGTGAGTGGGAGCACTACAGCATTTCTGATAAGTATATGTAAATGACATATTGTTGATCGGAAATAGTGTAGAATTATTCTGCAAAGCATAAACGAGTCTTTGAAAGGAGTTTTTCGAAGAAAGACCTCAGTGAAGCTGCTTACATATTGAGCATCAAGATCTATAGAGATAGATCAAATCGCTTGATAAGTTTTCAATGAGTACATACCTTGACAAGATTTTGAAGTAGTTCAAAATGGAACAGTCAAAGAAAGAGTTCTTGCCTGTGTTACAAGGTGTGAAATTGAGTAAGACTCAAAACCCGACCACGGCAGAAGATAGAAAGAGAATGAAAGACATTCCCTATGCCTTGGCCATAGGTTCTATAAAGTATGCCTTGCTATGTACCAGATCTATTGTATACCCTACACTGATTTTGGCAAGGGAGTACAATAATGATCTAGGAGTAGATCACTGGACAGCGGTCAAAATTATCCTTAGTGGAATAAGGATATGTTTCTCGATTATGGGCGTGACAAAAAGGTTCGTCGTAAAAGGTTACGTCGATGCAAGTTTTGACACTAATCTGGATGACTCTAAGTCTCAATCTAGATACATATTGAAAGTGGGAGCAATTAACTAAAGTAGCTCCGTGCAGAGCATTGTAGACATAGAAAGTTGCAAAATACATACGGATCTGAATTTTGGCAGACCCGTTGACTAAACTTCTCTCACAAGCAAAACATGATCACACCTTAGTACTCTTTGGGTGTTAATCACATAGCGATGTGAACTAGATTACTGACTCTAGTAAACCCTTTGGGTGTTGATCACATATCGATGTGAACTATGGGTGTTAATCACATGGTGATGTGAAGTATTGCTGGTAAATCACATGGCGATGTGAACTAGATTATTGACTCTAGTGCAAGTGGGAGACTGAAGGAAATATGCCCTAGAGGCAATAATAAAGTTATTATTTATTTCCTTATATATCATGATAAATGTTTATTATTCATGCTAGAATTGTATTATCCGGAAACATAATACATGTGTGAATACATAAACAAACAGAGTGTCACTAGTATGCCTCTACTTGACTAGCTCGTTAATCAAAGATGGTTATGTTTCCTAACCATGGACAAAGAGTTGTTATTTGATTAACGGGGTCACATCATTAGTTGAATGATCTGATTGACATGACCCATTTCATTAGCTTAGCACCCGATCGTTTAGTATGTTGCTATTGCTTTCTTCATGACTTATACATGTTCCTTTGACTATGAGATTATGCAACTCCCGTTTGCCGGAGGAACACTTTGGGTGCTACTAAACGTCACAACGTAACTGGGTGATTATAAAGGAGTACTACAGGTGTCTCCAAAGGTAGATGTTGGGTTGGCGTATTTCAAGATTAGGATTTGTCACTCCGATTGTCGGAGAGGTATCTCTGGGCCCTCTCGGTAATGCACATCACATAAGCCTTGCAAGCATTGCAACTAATGAGTTAGTTGCGAGATGATGTATTACAAAACGAGTAAAGAGACTTGCCGGTAACGAGATTGAACTAAGTATTAAGATACCGACGATCGAATCTCGGGCAAGTAACATACCGATGACAAAGGGAACAACGTATGTTGTTATGCGGTCTAACCGATAAAGATCTTCGTAGAATATGTAGGAGCCAATATGGGCATCCAGGTCCCGCTATTGGTTATTGACCGGAGACGTGTCTCGGTCATGTCTACATTGTTCTCGAACCGTAGGGTCCGCACGCTTAAGGTTTCGATGACAGTTATATTATGAGTTTATGAGTTTTGATGTATCGAAGGTGTTCGGAGTCCCGGATGAGATCGGGGACATGACGAGGAGTCTCGAAATGGTCGAGACGTAAAGATCGATATATTGGACGACTATATTCGAACATCGGAAAGGTTCTGAGTGATTCGAGTATTTTCGGGAGTATCGGGGAGTTACGGGATTACGGGAGAAGTAATGGGCCTTGATGGGCTTTAGTGGGAAGAGGAAAAAGGCTGTTGCGCCCCCCCTCCCCTCTAGTCCGAATTGGACTAGGGAAAGGGGGGCCGGCCACCTTTCCTACTCCTCCACTTCCTTCTCCCTTCCTCCCCTCTTGATGGACTCCTACTAGGACTTGGAGTCCTAGTAGGACTCCCATCCTGGCCGCACCAATAGCCTTGGCCGGCCTCCTCCTCCTCCATCCTTTATATACTAAGGCAGGGGCACCCCATGGACAGACAATTGATCAACGTGATCGTTCCTTAGCCGTGTGCGGTGCCCCCCTCCACCATATTCCACCTCGGTCATATTGTCGCGGTGCTTAGGCGAAGCCCTGCGTCGGTAGTACATCAAGATCGTCACCACGCCGTCGTGCTGACGGAAATCCTCCCTGAAGCTTTGCTGGATCGGAGCCCGGGGATCGTCATCGAGCTGAACGTGTGCTAAGAACTCGGAGGTGCCGGAGTAACGGTGCTTGGATCGGTCGGATCGGGAAGACGTACGACTACTTCCTCTACGTTGCGTCAATGCTTCCGCTTCGGTCTACGAGGGTACGTAGACAACACTCTCCCCTCTCGTTGCTATGCATCACCATGATCTTGCGTGTGCGTAGGAAATTTTGAAATTACTACGTTCCCCAACACACACCCCAAAGCCGCGTGCCGGGTGCCTGCGCGTGCCACCATGCTTCCACAACCGTAGGAGGGCCGACCGCAACACCTGGCGGCATTGCTACCCCCCCCACCACCACCCCACCCCACAGGTACCCCGTCCCGTCTCCCCTCTCCGTAACATGATGGAAGCGACGCCCGAGAGGGGGCAATCGATATATATAGAGTAACACTATTCTGATCCTGGGATCAGAATAGTTATTCTGATCACAACGTCGCTATATAGAGATCTCGAACGGAGGAAAACAGAGCTACATGTCGGCCCGTTGTGCACAACCCGAATGGCCCACTACCACAATCACGACCTTCTCCTCTCCCTCGATGACGCCTCACCGTCCCCCGATCCCTACCAACCAAACCACCACGCCGCCCCTCCCCTGCCTGCCGCGCCGCGCCGCCCGTGCCTGCCGGACCGCGCGGCCCCTCCCCGCCGGCATCTCGTAGCGACTCCTCGCCGGCCTCGCGCCACCGTCCACCGGCTAACCCCCGCTGCCGCCCATCGTCCTTGCGCGCCGCACCGCTGCCCCAAATCTCCACCGCCCACAGGCCTCGCGCGCCGCCGCGGGCCGTGGATCCGGGGTGCCGACGCCTGGATTTGGATCGCGCCCACCGCCGCCATGGTCCTCGACTGAAGACGAGCAAGCCCGCGGCCCCCTCACTCACGTAGCCCCCACATTCGGATTTTTCACATTATTAAAAAAACAAGAGGTTCAAAATTTTAAAACAAAGAGGTTAAAAAAACTCGAGTTTCCTCGTTACTAAAGAATAAAACTAAGAAGTTCAAATTAAAATAACAGAGAAGTTTAAATTTGATAAAAATCTCAGATTCTCGTTCTAAAGAATAACTAATAATTTCAAATTAAAATAATAAAACAACAAAAAAAATTAAAAAAGATTTTCCCCGTTTTTTAAAAAATTGGATTTTCTGCAATACTAAAGATTAAACCAAGAAGTTCAAAAATTAAATAACAAGAAGTTCAACTTTTAAAAATAGAGCGCTTCAAAATTTCATAAAGAAATTTAAGAAATAAAAACAGGAAGTCCATATTAAAAAGATGGAGAAGTATAGAAAAGTCATATTTTCCTCGTTATTAAAGAATGAAAACAAGAAGTTCAAAAATTAAATAACAAGAAGTTCAACTTTTAAAAATAGAGCGCTTCAAAATTTCTTAAAAAAGATTAAGAAATAAACCAGGAAGTCCATATTAAAAAGATAGAGGAGTTCGATGATTATAGAAAACTCAGATTTCCCTTGTTATTAAAGAATGGAAACAAGAAGTTCAAAAATAAAATAACAAGAAGTTCAACTTTTAAAAATAGAGTGCTTCAAAATTTCATAGAAAAAAATTAAAAAATAAAACAACGAAGTCCAAATTAAAAAGATGCAGAAGTTTGATGATTATAGAAAACTCAGATTTATCTCGTTATTAAAGAATGGAAACAAGAAGTTCAAAAATAAAATAACTTCTAAAAAAGGTGTTGCTAGAAGTTCAAGTGCTCTGTCAGGGGAAGTTCAAAAATTCTTGTGAGAGAGGTTGAACAAAAATACATGACAGAAGTTCAAGATGAAAACAGCGGGAAGTTCAACTACTACACGAAATGCGTTTCGTATAGGAAAATAAGAATAGAAAACAAAATGCTTAAAAGATTTTGTTGCTAGGAGTTCACGTGCTACTCCCGGTGAAGTTCGAGATCTCTAGTGCGAGACGTCCGATCTTCAGTTACATGTAAAAAACAGGCAAAAACAACGTTGTTTTACGCATTCAAAAATATATTTTGAACCGTTGCGAGTATGAAAAACTCATCAACACAAAAAAGTTGCGTGGTTTTAATATCTTTCCATCGGTATATCATTTGCTCAATTACGGTAAGTGGTTTGAGAACTACGGGTGAAAAACATCACGTCAAAAAACAGTGTGAAGTTCAAACAAAACTGCCACAGAAGTTCAAGTACTTCACGCGATGCATTTTCGACGAATCTGTTTCGCGATAAAGGTAGAACGAATGATCTCGCTGTTTTTGTAATTTCATGAAAACAGCTAGGAATCAGAGAAAGTCGACAACATGAAAAAGATTCGCATTTTCCATAGCTTTTCAACGGTATATTATTTGCACCATTCTGATAAAGTTCGTAGAAATTACTTTGAAAATACGTTTTTAGCTTTTTTCAAAATCGACTTAAAACCGTAAAGAATTAGGAGAAACAATACATATCAAAAAGTTGCACATTTGTTCAAGCTTTCCAACGCCATATCATTTGCTGCATTCGGACGCAAGGTTAAAAAATAAGCTCGAAAATACGAACTCAGTAGGACTTGTACTGTTTTCTAAATTACTCTTAAACTGTTCCAAATTAGCTAAAACTTTCAACATGAAAAAGTAGCGCATTTTCATAAGCTTTCCAACGCCATATTATATGCCTCAATTGGATTAGCCGTTTAGAAATGACATTAAAAATACGAACCCGGCTGTTCGGTTTGTGAAATTTTATGTTTTTCCATATTACTCTTTCACCATAGGGAATTAGGGAAAACTTTCAACATGTGGAAGGAGAGGTTTTGCAGAAGCTTTTCAATGCCATATTATATGCCTCATTTCGATAAACGGTTTAGAAATGCGATGAAAAATACGATTCACGTTTTTTGTATGAAGAAAAAACGGTTTTCAAAACTGCTCTTAAACCGCTTACATTTTGCCAAAAATTTAACTTAGGTCATGATACTGGTGTCCATAGCTTTCCAACGGTATATAGCAAGCCCCATTTGGGCAATATTGGCGGAAGTTCAACCTAGCACAAGGGGAAGTTCAGGTCGAACAACTCAGGCAGTAAAATTGCAAAAAACGCGAGTTCATCACGACCCGAGTGCAAAATTCGCCTATGAGCGATATTCCAATTTAAAAGGTGTATTTAGTTGTTAAAAATTGTTTGCGGATTATACTAACATCATATAGAACACAACTAACAGAAATAATTCGCGGGGGAAGCCACGGTTGCGAAGATAGCACAGAGGGAAGTTCAGACGCGTTACTCAGGCAGTTCAGGTTATGATCAGAATATTATTCTGATCTCGTGATCAGAATAGTGTTTATGTATGTGTGTGTGTGTGTGTGTGTGTGTGTGTGTGTGTGTGTGTGTGTGTATATAATCGAGATATGTTTTCTGTACATAAGGCACATTTAAGTTAATCTAATTATTTTGGAAAAAAAATAAAAAGGAAAAAGAGAAAACAAATAAAATATGAAAAAAAAATATTAGAAATATATGCATACGGCTATGCCGTCGGCATAGCTACAACCACAGAAGGGTAGAGCCATGGATCAATGACGTGGCGTATGGCGCGGATCGATGACGTGGCACCGTCCATGGGCCAAGCCTATTCCGACGGCAAGGCTGTCGGCATAGATATGCCACCCCACGGACTGGTGAGCGTTTCGGATCGTTGACGTGGCAGATCACGTGGATCGATGACGTGGCAGATATGCCGACGGCCACCGTTAGGCCCCGTCGGCGTAGGCTTCACGCCGTCAAAGGATGTCGCCGCCCGGGCAGTCGGGCCCACAGATATGCCGAAGGCAGCCTCTATGCCGACGGCCGCCGTAGGCATATTTATTGGGATGCCGACGGCCCATCTGTGCCAATGGCCCCCGTCGGCATAGGTGGATGTATGCCGACGGCTTTTCTACGCCGACGGCCTGACCTGGGCCATCGGGATAGATCCGTCGATGCCGACGGGGGCCGTCGGCATAGATTTGGCAGTTGGCAATTGGGTAAATTCTGGTAGTGGAGGAGGTTAACCTTGATGGGCAGGTGGTGCCTCAGAAGGACACCTTTCGATATTTGGGGTCAATGCTGCAGGAGGATGGGGGTATTGATGAAGACCAAGCTTCTGGCATTCTCTGTGATAAGAGAGTGCCACAAAAGCTAAAAAGGCAAGTTCTACAGGATGGTTGTTCGACCCGCAATGTAGTATGGTGCTGAGCGTTGGTCGACTAAAAGGCGACATGTTCAACAGTTGGTGTGGCGGAGATGCGTATATTGAGGTGGATGTGTGGCCATACGAGGAAGGATCAAGTCCAGAATGATGATATACGAGGTAGAGTTGGGGTGGCACTAATTGAAGAGAAGCTTGTCCAACATCGTCTGAGATGGTTTGGGCATATTCAACGCATGCCTCCAGAAGCTCCAGTGCATAGCAGAAGGCTAAAGCGTGCGGAGAATGTCAAGAGAGGTCGGGTAAATCAAATTTGACATGAGAGAAGTCAGTTAAGAGAGACCTGAAGGATTGGAGTATCACCAAAGAACTAGCTATTGACAGGGGTGTAGTTTCAGAATTCAGATGCATTGTGCACTCTTGATTGCAGTGATTTTGGTAGGTGTACTCCACAAACTAACAAAAAATGAGATGCAGTAGCAACGACATGTAGATACACAAACATTTCAGATCCTACTACTCCAGATGTACTCTAGAATCACAAGCACAAGCAACTTCAGTCAAAATCTTCAGTCAAGCAACCTTTTCAGAGTACAGTACAAATATTACTACAAGCACAAGCAGTACAAATATTACTAGAATTTGCTCTAAATTTTTACAGTAAGAATATGAATGAAAATGCAAGGAGTAAATAAAAATTATGCTTTTCTTAACTAAATATTCCCCCAGAAAATTAGATTCTCTTTCAAAATCTATCCTGAAGGCCATTTGACTTGGATGTACACTGAACCTGAATTCAAGAACATTTCAAGTGCAACAAGATTAAAACAAGAACCTTCCACCAATTGGTTGTACACTGAACAAGCTCTACTTCTGTCCCAAGTTGACAGCACACTGAACTTGCATGCTCAAGTTGATCAGCTCTACTTCTGAACTTGCATGTGTTGCTGCACACTTGTCTTTCAGTTCAATGTGCTCAAGCTCGGTTCTTCCTGAGACTGAGAACAGCACAGCAGTCCCTACTAGAATGCCACATTAATTCGGTCTTTCCTTTTTTTATTCCCTACTAGAATGGTTATGGTTGGTGTTAAAAAATTCAAAGGTCTGTGTAGAATTGCATTCCTATCTTAGTGAAGCTGCTGGGAGATGTTTTAAAGATGTTTATGTCACTGCAATGAAAGAGATCCGGGCAAGCTGGGATGGAAAGACTACTGTAAGTGGGCATCCATTGATTTCAATTCACTTGTTAGGTTGTTAGTTCTACTCCTGGGTAAATGTTCAATGTAAACTCTTACAAAAATTAGTTTTTGCAATCAGCACCCATTACATATCCTGTTGTTCACGAAGTCCTCTAGTGGATTTTGTTATTACTCCCATCTTATGCAGTACTCCTTGGGATACAATATGTTGTGAAGAAATCTTTGGATGGACAAAGTGGGGAAGAAGTGGTAACCTAGTGGTCGCAGTTCCCGCAGGCCAAGAGGAGCACTTTCTGGTCCATATTGTCATGACGGATACAATATGTTGTTGCGTCCCCAAAAAAGAGAGAACGAAACCAAGTTCCGGTGATCTGCATGACTGCACTAAGATCCATCACCCAAACAAAGCTGCTGATTCAATGGAGTAGAACTAACAAGGAAAAGAGGGAAACATTTCCATTCACGACCACACTAAGTGGTTGTTTGGATAGCTAGTATTTGAGAGTAGTTTTAGGAAAACCAGTTTTAAGAGGATTTTTAGGAAAAACCAGTTTTAAGTTGTTGTTTTCGTAAAACTAGCTTATAAAATACTTTGTTTTGACGTGATTGATCATGCTGCAATATCACACAACCGAGGCTTTCATGCCAACGCTACTTCGCGTCATCCTCAACATTAAAGAAATAGGCAAATAGCCCAAGTGGTTCACGCGAGAGGTGAGGACTGAGGAGATCGAGGAAGGGAGGCACGACCACGCCTAAGACGCCTACAATGGCAGAGTTCGTGCTGCTCCTGATGGGCCTGTCATGGACACGGACCTGGGCGTGCTCGGCCTCGTCATGTCCGGCAACTTCCAGGGCGTGCGTGCATCCAGCAGGGAGATCGGGCACCACAGCGTGCGCGTCAACCTTATGTACCCAAGTGGCTGAGCTGCGTCGTGGTGGGCATCAACGCCGAAGAGATGGTGGCCATGACAGAAGGTGTTGCGCGCGGCCAACCTGAGCAGCATGACAGTACATAGAACGGCTGAGACACAGACACGACGGCCACGGCGGCGCTTAGCACGCCAATGGTTAGGAGCAACGTGGGCGTCGTCCTGGCTGAGGAGCACAGCAGGGCCTGGAACGACTAACATACAGACACGGCGGCCGTGGCGGCGCCTAGCATTCCAGCGGTCCGGAGGAACACGGCCGTCGTCCTCGTTGAGGAGCAGCAGCCACGGCGGCCATGGCGGCGCCTAGCATGCCAAGGAACACGGCTGTCGTCCTCCGTGGCGGCGCCTAGCATGTCAGCGGTCCGAAGGAACACGATCGTCGTCCTCGTCGAGGAGCAGCAGCCACGGTACCTGAGCGGCTGATGAAGGACTTGCGATCCAGCTACTGGTTTGTGGAAAAATGACTAATAGGCGTTTTTCCATATACTCGTTTTTTGGTTTTTGGAAGGCCAAGTTTTTCTTATCCTGAGATTTGTTGGGCTAAACAAACATGGTTTTAGGTGGTTAGACTCCTAAACGTGATTAGTGGAAACAGGTTTGGTATAAACTCCTTATCCAAACAACCCCTAAGATCCATCACCCAAACAAGGAAACAAGGAAAGCTACTCTATCAGGCTAAGAATACGACAGAAAGTAAAGAAATATTTTTGTCCCTATTCAGTTATACAGTGTGAAAGATAACTACAGCAAACGTTCTGAAGATTTCTGTTGCATTGAGATACAGTATGAAAGATAACTACAGCAAACGTTCTGAAGATTTCTGTTGCATTGAAATACTGTACAATGATCATCCAAGAAATTCAGAAACAGGATATATGCATTGTAACAGGGATAGTGTACAACGATCGTGCCAGGCTAGGAATATGACATAAAGTAAAGAAATACTTTTGTCCCTGTTCGGTTATACAGTATGAAAGATAACTACAACAAACTTTCTGAAGATTTCTATTGCATTGAGATATTGTAGAACGATCATCCCAGAAATTCAAAAACAGGATATATACATTGTGACAGGGATAGTGTACAACGATCATGTGCGTCTGCTGGAAGTACTTGAATTGATCAAAATTCTGCATTGTGACAGGGATAGTGATGATATGGTCAGATGAACTTCTTGAGAGCAACATAGATGAGGACTGTAACCCTGTGTCCTTGCCTGAGCAGCTAGCTGGACTGTCTACGACGGACTACTGCGTGCAAGAAATGCAAGTTCAAGCTGACCAGACCCGTGTGTGTTCAAGCTCAGTCACTAGTTGATTCCTTAGTTCCCGCGGCTGCAAGAAAGATATCAGCCGGTATACAATATCAGCAAGGTCCCAGAGGATCTTAGCTTGAAAGATCAAGTAATTGTGAATGGTTCATAAATGACAATAGCAACTCCCACCCAAACAACAGAAGAAGAAAAATTCAAACTCCCCACGTCCAGCAGTGAGGATTGGTCACCCACCCATCACATAAAACGCACATACCATTCACATAAAACTCCCAGGTAGGCAATCTATCCTCAACAACTTGTCATAGATTTTTTTTAGTTTTCATAAGAATCCTTAACTTCCAAATTTTCTGCAGCTTAAGGATTAGAAACTCCCTTATAAGCTAACCAACAACATTGATACAGTAGAGTACTCATTTTTATCAAATTCCCATATCACACAGATGACCATCAATGTGTAACTAACTAATTAAGAGATTCATATAAAGTGTTTTGACAATACCTCTCTCTTTCACTGAATTGAAACGATTTCTCGTCATCGGACCAACAAACGGCAGATCTTCAAGAATAGGAATGTCAACGTGTTGATTACGTATTGAATCATCTGCAGTTTGCCATGCCTGCACGGTCACTCTGCGACCTAACTGAACTTCCTGAGTTTGAGGTCCAACTCTCCCAGCTTCTGCATAATTAGTGCAACAGAAAGAAAAAAAGGCCACTGTTATGGTATATAAGTAGTTCTTCGCAAAGTAATTATTTCTCTACATGTATTTTTGTCATAGTATTCTGAATTAATCATGTACAATCTCATGTCAAAGAGCTATTACTATTTGCGTAAATAAAAGAATTACCTCTTCTTTTCTTCAGCTCAAGAGTACCCCAAAAAAGCAATCCTATTAGCACCACAGCCAGTAAGAGCACTAAAGGCCAACGAAGAGATTTGACATTCTTTGGTTTGCTAGCAATAATAGCCACTTCAGGTATCTTCTGGGTCGGAGCAACTTCAGTCACTGTCGCTGTTGGTGCCGATGAGCAATTCTGTGCATCTTCAAGTAATTCCGGATGTTGCCCTCCACACGACGTATATTTCATGAGAAAGTTATCCAATTCTGTACCGTCATTCATCAATTTGCAAATACAGCCTTTAGAATCCAAAGCTGGAACTAAAAGTTCACAGCAAATAGGTTCTGGCTGTGTTGGAATGCACGCTACAGCAATTCTCCTAGATAACAAGTAATGATTACTGCAGAACTCGGACTCTGAAAGTTGTACAATCTGTCTTGCCTCGGACAAAGGGAGAAACATAGATACAATGATCAACAATAAGTAGCCAGTGAACCAAAAGCCCTGTTTCATCACGGAAATAAAACTATTAAAAATTATAGGGACATTTACATTTTTTCCATAATTTCTGCCCGGCCTCATCTTTACCCCAAAATAAAAACAGTGCTCAACTATACCACTCTTCCGTCTAGTGTTCGTATGGAAATACACTCCGTGTCGTTTCAATCCGGTCAAAGGCCTTTGACCGTCTACTAGACGTTTTCTAGAGTCTAGACATAGTTGCCCTTGTGTGCATATGCCACTGACATGTGGGACCCACCCTGGAAACTCTCTCTCACACACCTCTCCCTGACATGTGGGCTACCCTGGAAACTCTCTGTGTCACCTATATGTCTCTCTAACATGTGGGCCATAGGACCCACGGTCAGAGTCAATTGAGATTGAAGTTAGCTGGCCAATTAAACATGGGTCCCACATGACAAACTAATGGTTTAACTAAATGGGTAATTAACCTAAACTAGTGGGAGGTCATCGCCGAACTACGCCTATGTTGTCTCAACATAGCCGGTCCCAAGCCCAGGTAAAGGTGAAGGGTTGTGATAGGCTTGGCGAGCCAACGTAAAAACTCAGCCACTCTTATGGAGATGAAACCCAAAAGATTTTCATCGGGGCGTAAACCTCTCAACGACGCGCCACATCGGAACCCCCTGGTGGCGCGCCGTATCTTGATCTAGATACGGTGGCAAGTGAGCGAGGATCGGGTCGTCGCATCCTTAGTGGCGCGCTACATCGGCACACGGGTGTAGTGGAAAATGAGCAAGGGTCTTCGCATTTGACTCGACGAGTGCGAAGGGTAAGGAAGCTAGCCAAGCCTAGGAGGATTCGCTTAGGTAGCTAGAACGTAGGGTCTCTGACAAGGAAGCTTCGGGAGCTAGTTGATGCAGCGGTGAGGAGAGGTGTTGATATCCTTTGCGTCCAAGAAACCAAATGGAGGGGTCAGAAGGCGAATGAGGTGGAGGATACCGGCTTCAAGCTGTGGTACATGGGGACGGCTGTAAACAGAAATGGCGTAGGCATCTTGATCAACAAGAGCCTGAGTGGTAGACGTCAAGAGACGTGGGGACCGGATTATCCTAGTCAAGCTGGTAGTTGGGGACTTAGTTCTCAATGTTATCAGCGCGTATGCCCCGCAAGTAGGCCATAATGAGAACACCAAGAGGGAGTTCTAGGAAGGTCTGGAAGACATGGTTAGGAGTGTACCGATTGGCGAGAAGCTCTTCATAGGAGGAGACCTCAATGGCCACGTGGGTACACCTAACACAGGTTTTGAAGGGGTGCATGGGAGCTTTGGCTATGGAATAAGGAATCAAGAAGGAGAAGATGTCTTAAGCTTTACTCTAGCCTATGACATGATTGTAGCTAACACCCTCTTTAGAAAGAGAGAATCACATTTTCGTAGTGGCCAACACTAGCCAGATTGATTTCATCCTCTTGAGAAGAGAAGATAGGCGTGCATGCCTAGAGTGTAAGGTGATAACTGGAAAGAGTGTTGTACCCCAGCATAAGCATAAACTGGTGGTTGTTGACTTCCACTTTCGAATTCGTGTCCAGCGGGATAAGCGTGCCAAAGTCGCTAGAATAAAGTGGTGGAAGCTCAAGGGGGGGGGGGGGTAGCTCAGGTGTTCAAGGAGAGGGCCATTAAGGAGGGCCCTTGGGAGGAAGGAGGGGATGGCGACTTGCATTCGTAAGGTGGCCTCGGAGGAGTTTGGAGTGTCCAGGGGAAGGAGAAGCGAGGAAGGATACCTGGTGGTTGAATGATGATGTCCAGAAGGCGATTAAAGAGAAGAAAGATTGTTTCAGACGCCTATACCTGGATAGGAGTGTAGACAACATAGAGAAGTACAAGATGGTGAAGAAGGCCGTAAAGCAAGCTGTCAGTGAAGCAAGGGTTCGGGCGTACGAGGACCTCTACCAACGATGAGGCACGAAGGAAGGCAAAAGGGACATCTATAAGATGGACAATGTCTGAGAGAGGAAGACGAGGGATATTGGCCAAGTCAAATGCATCAAGGACGGAGCAGACCAACTCTTGGTGAATGACGAGATTAAGCATAGATGGCAAGAGTACTTAACAAGTTGTTCAATGGGAAGAATGAGAGTTTTACCATTGAACTGGACGACTCCTTTGATGACACCAGCACGCATATTGTGCGGCAAATCCTGGAGTTTGAGGTCAAGGAGGCTTTAAAAAGGATGAAAGGAGGCAAGGCGATGGGCCCTGATTGTATCCCCATTGAGGTGTGGAAAGGCCTCGGGGACATAGCGATAGTATGGCTAACTAAGCTTTTCAACCTCATTTTTGGGGCAAACAAGATGCCAGAAGAATGGAGACAGAGTATATTAGTACCAATCTTCAAGAACAAGGGGGTGTTCACAGTTGTACAAATTACCGTGGAATTAAGTTGATGAGCCATACAATGAAGCTATGGGAGAGAGTTATTGAGCACCGCTTAAGAAGAATGACAAGCGTGACCAAAGATCAGTTTGGTTTCATGCCTGGGAGGTCGACCATGGAAGCCATTTTCTTGGCACGACAACTTATGGAGAGATACAAGGAGCAAAAGAATAACTTGCATATGGTGTTCATTGATCTGGAGAAGGCCTATGATCAGATACCGCGGAATGTCATGTGGTGGGCCTTTGAGAAACACAAAGTCCCAGCAAAATACATTACCCTCATCAAGGACATGTACGATAATGCTTAGACAAGTGTTCGAACAAGTGATGTCAGCCCTGATGACTTCCCGACGAAGATAGGACTGCATCAGGGGTTAGCTTTGAGCTCTTATCTTTTTGCCTTGGTGATGGATGAGGTCACAAGGGATATACAAGGGGATATCCCATGGTGTACGCTCTTTGCGGATGGATGTGGTGCTAGTTAACGATAGTCGGACTAGGGTAAATAGGAAGTTAAGAGTTATGGAGACAAACCTTGGAATCGAAAGGGTTTAGGCTTAGTAGAACTAAAACCGAGTACATGATGTGCGGTTTCAGTACTACAAGTTGTGAACCATCGAGTCAAAACCGGATGGATGAAGTGGTGCCAAGCTTCTAGCATTCTCCATGACAAGAGAGTGCCATAAAAGCTGAAAGGCAAGTTCTACAGGACGGCGGTTCGACCCGCAATGTTGTATGGCGCTGAGTTTTGGCCAACTAAAAGGCGACATGTTCAACAGTTAGGTGTGGCGGAGATGTGTATGTTGAGATGGATGTGTGGCCACACGAGGAAGGATCGAGTCCAGAATGATGACATACGAGATAGAGTTGGGGTAGCACCAATTGAAGAGAAGCTTGTCCAACATCGTCTGAGATGGTTTGGGCATATTCAGCATAGGCCTCCATGAGCTTCAATGCATAGCGGACGGCTAAAGCATGCGGAGAATGTCAAGAGAGGTCGGGGTAGACCAAATTTGACACAGGAGGAGTCCGTTAAGAGAGACCTGAAGGATTGGAGTATCACCAAAGAACTAGCTATGGACAAGGGTGCGTGAAAACTTGTTATCCATGTTCCAGAGCCATGAGTTGGTCGCAAGATCTTATGGGTTTCACCTCTAGCCTACCCCAACTTGTTTGGGACTAAAGGCTTTGTTGCTGTTGTAGTGAGAGGTCATCACCGGCAACCAAACCACACGACGAACTCCGCATCCAGTGGCCACAAGGGGGGGGCGGAAGTGAGTTGGCGGCAGACCTAACTGGTGGCAGCTGCTCGGGCACGACGGCGGCAATGCTTCAAGGCACGGACGAGCCGGCTGAGGGTCTCATTAGCCTACTAGAGATGCCAGGAGCACATCGACGGGGTCAGAGCCGACGAGCACGAGTTGCGCAACGCTGGCGCGCGGCATGGAAGGCGACGACAGAGCTCGGCCATCGTGGGGATCATAGGTCTGGTTTGAAATTGAGGAAGGGAGAGGGGAAAGATTCACGAGCTCAAAGCAAAGCTTCCGGTGCAGTTTGCGAGGCCGGGGAGGCTCTGCACATGACGAATCAAGCGACGGTGACGCTCAGATAGCAGCGGCAAAGATGAAGTCGATTGTCTACTCTCGATGAAGCTCTGGATGCATACGTAGTCCTAGAAGCTCCTCAGTCCTCATGGTGTGGCGGTTCTATTGGACGTGATGGATAGGCAGAACGACAACAATGGATACGCCGGCGCGGGACGGCGGCAATGGTTGCGCACTGGCTTCTCTCTGCTGGGCTAGAGATCGAGTGAGAGGAAGGGAGAGAGTGAGCTAAGAGAGAGGGGAGTGGTCTATGGTTTGTGCTCATCTCCTAGGTTTGTCACGCTGGCTGGGGAAGCCGCAGGGAGGAGGTGGCCGCGACGCACGCACGCTCGCGAGGCAGAGTCCTCCTAGCGAGGGGTTGAAGACGGCCCCTTGTTGGGCTGGGCTGCTACATGGGTCGCCTACTCTCTGCCTTTTTTTCTTCTTTTGTTTTAGTTTTCTTGTATTTTCTTTAGAAGGGGTAAAAATGTCCAGAAAATGTCTGTAGACGGTCAAAGGCCTTTGACCAGACAGAAACAGCACGGAGGGGTATTTTCATAAGGACACTAGACGAAAGAGGGGTATAGCTGAGCACTCTAGGACACTAGACGGAACAGGGCTATAGCAAAGCACTCTTTTTATTTAGGAGTAAAGATGAGGCCGGGCAGAAATTAGGGGGGAATAAAATTGGCCCAAAATTATATGAAAAGCTAACAAGGTCATATCATTCAAATGAAGAACCATACCTTATGAATCATTAAATTTTTTCTGTTGCCCAGGTGATACATAAGTGCCACTTGATAACTGAGTGCTTTCCGCTTTTGATGATGAAAGATTCTGTGAAGAACATACATGATAAACTCAGATAATAGAAAAAACAATCACACCAAAACTGCAATACGAAAATCAACCCAAAACATAGAAGTATCCTTGGTTGTAACGAAGCTCTAACATAAACTTTGCCCCTTGTTTGTGTGGTTGTCAAATTTTGTCCATTTGCCTATGCTAGTTCATTTTTTCTTGCCTACATGAGCAAGCAAAACCTTGGCCAGCTTAAAAAATTGTAGAGTAGACTTAGGGATGTAAACGGATCGAATCGGATAACGCTTTTACCATATCCTTAACCATATTTTTTTGGTCGGATTCGGATCAGAGCGAATAATGATCGGATGCGGATTCGAATGCGGATTATATCAGATTACGGATTCGAAGCGGATTCGGACAAGAAACGGACAAAAAATATTGTTGTAGATATTTTTCGTAATATATTTCTACATGTGATCTATACAGAGAAGAACAATACGAATATATGTAACCAACCAGTTTTTATTTACTGCTTATAATGGGATTACTAGCTTACAAGCTGCAACAAGCATGACCGCCGGTTCTTGTACGTGCAGTTTTAGTACAGTACGTGTTCTTAATGGGATTAATAGCTTACATCACAGATTTATATAATTATGTTGTTCTCTAACCTACAATAAAATTGGTTTAAATAATAGCTAAGTTAACTACTAAGTAGTACAGTATGCTGTTCTTAAGTTTATTGGCTGTGCTTGTACGTGCATGTAAGACTCTAATAAGGAATTAGTTATATTATATTTATATGTGATTCTAAAAAGTGGACTATTTGTGTATTTGGGCTAGACTTATCGGATAATCCTATTTCACAATGTCGGATAATCCTAAAAAAATACATGATACATGTAAAAGGTGGGTTATACCGAAGATACTGTTTTTGTGCCATCTTCATTGGTGCTTGCATTTGCATCACTTGTTGCAGCAGCCTTTGTAGTAACACCTTCAGCGAAACCATATTCTTCACACTTTGAGATTATACATGCATATAAAGATGGTACACGACATTAAGGAATAACTCCAGAATTATTATAACTTTACTAATTGATAAATTGTAGGCGTTGATATTTTTCATATAAATATAGTCAAACTTTAAACTAAAAAGGACCAGAGGGAGTACCGTTTCATCTGAAGTGATGTCTGCTTCTATTTGATCAGACATAACTTTGAGAGCCTTGTCATTTTGTAACTCGGCTAATTTGGTGTACCTGGAGAATGGAACATAGCAAATGGACAAGTTAACTATAATTAAGTGTAGAAAGTGATAATAAAACAGAGAGAGATTAAGCTACCAACTTGCGAGGAAGCATGTCGAAGAGGCTAACCAGCCTTTGAGATGCATATGCACTCAGCCTATGCGCATGAGGACCCATGATTGCTAGAATTACAAGACAGTTTGTGTGAAGGTAGACATCCTGCAAGTACAGACAAGCTTGCCATTAGACAGTTATGAACCAGTAGTTTCACATGCAAAAGGGAACTTCTAGAGGTATGATCGGAAGTCCTCCTTGCAAATGGAAACTTCTACATAGGCAAGTGTGACATGCATCATGAAAGAATTCATTAAATAAACTAAACCTAGTTAATTTTGGTACCAATTTGTGCAGATTAGCATTGAAGGTTGAATCTTGACAGGGTATCAGGAGAATTATCAACAGCATGTAGATCTGATTGGAAGTCTTCCTTGATGCATCATAGAGCATTTCAAAGGTAGGCATAAGCTGTCGACAAAATCAAAACTATAATAACTCACGATATTGGGGAAAAACAACTCAGGCAGTCGATAAATGGTATTTGCTAATATATGTAATCAAAGGCTACCTTACATGTATAGAGTATGTGTTGGATCATTACTTTAGATATTACTCCTAATAATGTTTCATGCTGACTGAGATAGTCACTGATTTACTATGTGTTTCACCAACAGATAGAATATGCCAATTCATGGAAGTATAGGAAAAATAAGTCATGGTGCAGCTCTTACTAATGAAAAACATATTAACCACTGATATATTCTCTCACTAAAAGGGGAAAATAGTTTAAATGCAACTGTCTTTTTAACTCAAAGCATATTTTGTTCGACTATTAAATGCCCACATGCTCCAATGCTCCAACAAGAAGGGTTGTAAAAGTAGTTACAAGAAAACATACCAAAGTATCCAAGTCTGTTCGAACCAGAACATACTCCTGAAAATCGCAGTTCCCATGGACCAGAGAATAGAGCAACAAAACTGAGCTCTCATCTTTTAAGCATCTGTATGGATAGTGGAAAAAAATGAATTACACACCACAAAGGTCTTTTGGTACATAGTAACTTACATCCTGAAACAAGATGAACATACATGATCCTCGATCTTGAATAAATAATGATAGGTCCTAGATAATGGGCCCACAGAAGATGTCAAAATATATAATTCTAAAACATTAGTTTCGAATTACTAACAGCAGTCTCATTACTACCATCAAACCCTGCTACATGACTCCATTTTGCAATGCAGCGTTAACTGTTCAGTGTTATTCATAATCTATAGATCACCAAAATCATCGCTGAGTGCAGTGTTGTTTTTATCCATCAAATTTGATATTAGACCGGAATAATTGCTACATTTTCATTTGTTAAGAAAAAGGAAATGATCTCATTGTTTTCGGCCCCAGAAATATTTTGTGAAATTGTACAAATCTAATAAATAAAGTACGAGCATATCACTGAATTAGCATGATGATGTATTACTTACGTGCCAAGAGCATCAAACAGCGATGCAAAAGACAGCCTGACAACAGGTCCATTTTGAGCATTTCCCTCAACATCAGCACGATCAACTGCAGCATAATTCATTTCTGCAATTGTTTAGTGATACATATGAGTATATCAGTGCCACAATTTCTCTATATTGCAGGTGTATCTTACATTGAATATCCTTAGCATTGTTTAGCGCCTTACAGTAAGGGTTCTCATGAAAAGCTGGTGCATCCTTGACATTGGTAGGGCCTAGTTGGTTAGTATACTAAGGTTACCAGCATTTGCCACACTTATTTATGCCAAACATGACTAAGGTTAGGCAATCAAAATGGGTGCCACACTTTGCTAAACTTGGGACGATCAAAATGGGTGCCACACATTGACAGGCTAAGGTAAACTTGTCAGACCCGTGTTGCAGGAAAGGAATATTGTTACAAGTGTGGCTCTGAACCAAACATGTGATTAAGGGGTTCTGTTCCCAGCCTAAGCCTGCAATGCCTAATCCTAGGCACGCAACAATTGCTTATGTGGGTATTTTGGTTGGTGCCACAGTTGTGCCTTGCCACCTCACATTCAGTCAAAACTTACCGACTTGTGGTGTGGCAAAGTGTGGCATGGTTAGTCAATCAAACAACCAGGCCCTGAATTTTGGCAAATAATACAGTAGTCACAATAAAGGTGTAAAATGGCCTAGCATCATCTATTATACCATAAATCTCAATAATGAGCTTGAGAAATATGGATGAGATGTAGGCAGCATTAATACCCTTTCTATAGACGCTAGAAGATACAGAAGAAGCCGATGTGCACTCTTGCAAACACCAAACCAAATGAATCAAGATCTTTGCAAGATACTTCGTATGGTAGTTGTTTTGTGCTGCACATACACATAACCCAGACTGTCAGACCAATGAGCCAAAGACAATTATGATTTAAGTACAGGAACTAATAATACAAATTCTGTCAAAGCATTAGAACCATAAGTTTAACACTTAACAATGGGTATAATCAAGTAAAATATTTAGGGATGAACTATAGTGTGACGGCATGGCGTGATGCGCGCCATACCGCGTGATATGCCCGCATCACTTTGCGTCATTCACATCACAGCCATGCACTCAGCCGTGTGGGGCCTGATCGCACGTGCCGAGCACACCACACTGTGCAAAGGGGCAGCGAACATTCACGCCCTAAAAATATCAAAATATTTATATCATGCAAGTGGCTCCGATAACATGAAACTACTTAGAAAGATTGGGTTGGTGATCGTGGTATGACACGCCTTTCCCCTTTCAGCTTCCCAGAAAATATCTAACATGTTGCACTTCTATCCATATCAATGTACATAAAAGTGTTAAGTGGAAGGTAGGCATACCATACTAACAGGTAGTTAAACATACAACTCAAGCATCCATAGGATATGCCTACCTTCCATTTTAACATTCTGAACACAACAAACAGCAGATGGACAAAAATGTGAGTCATAATATACACATTTAACTACCAAAAATAACCTATGGGCAGATGTTGACAAAGGCCCACGTACATAAGTGATTCCTTCATACCATTTTTTTGTCCTAGTTTTTTTTCCTGTTTTTTGTTGCTGCATTATATATTTGTGGGAGTTTAGATGTGACATCCTTAAAAAACATCTAGATGTGAATTAGACAAACTGAATCTCATAACCCCCCCCCCCCAACTGATTTCCAGCTGTGGGGCCCGTGACATCCAATAAAATCACAACACGTCAGCTTTTTTCTTAGAAGTCCCATAGGCTCTACTTAGGTGTAGCATTGCTCTTTAACTACCTATTAATATTCTATCTTGTTTACTACAAACCAGACTAAGTTAAAAAAATCATCGATTCCATCACACAGGCCAATTCACCAATGAAGTCCCTCACTGCTGGCAACATGAATCGCAAATGCAGGTCTCAAGCCCCTAGTTTACACATTGATGCTTCACCAGAGTTAAGCTCTGGAACCAACAGATCATTGCAATGTTCAATACACTATAACAAGCACTTAAATCCTTCACCCTAACTACAATTAGCCAAATCATCTATTTGCATTGTCACCCACCATAAAGAATTTCAGGACAAGAATCCATAATTTGCCTTTCTTACTGAAAAGGTAAGGTTTCTTTCTTGTTCAACAAAGTACCCAAGCACTAAATTAAAGTAGGCCCAGGAACTCTCATGGTATAAATTAGAATTACAAAAGTTTCACATATTGCAACGCACTAAGCTCAGTCATCCTTGATCACACAGTAAATTCAGTCGGGCAAATGCATGCCTTGTTTCCTTCCAATCTACTAAGCTCGCCACCTAAATTCCCATTCTAAGCACCAATGCAGGTCGCAGTCAGACAGAAATCAACGCCCCTAAAGACACAGTAAACACGGCAAAAGTGCCCGAAATGCCACATCAACCCTGCCATCTCACCTCAACGCAGCACATAACCGTGCGAGAGATCCACAGTCGTGCACGCATAAATCACATGATCCGCATTGCCCCCGCAGATCAAACCCCACAAAACAGAAAGTAATCACCACGAAGCAACAGCGAGAACGGGGGAAACGGAAGCGATCAGAGCTACCGCAGGGAGGAGGCGTGGCGTGGATCTCGAGCCGTCGGTCCTTACCGAAGGGGTGGCAGGCCTGCAGCACGCGGTCCCGCGGCCCCTGCAGGGTGAGGGGCAGCTCGAGCAGCTGCCTCCAGAGCTCGGAGGAGATCGGGTAGGCCTTGTCGCCGACGAGCGCGGCGAACATCTGCTCCGCCGCCCCCAGCGACGCGGAGCCCGCCTCGCGCAGCCTCGGCGTCGACGGCGCCTCCCCCGGCGACGCGGAGCCCGCCTCGCCCAGCCTCGGCGTCGACGGCGTCGCACCCATTGGATCTGAGAGGGCGCCGCCGAGCGCGTTGGGCTCGGCGGGGGAACTAGGGTTTGAGGGGGGCGGGGATTGTGCGAGGGAAAATGGCAAAAGTGGAGGCGGGACGACGCGAAGGTTTTAGATGGAGACTTCGGGCGGAAGGAAGGGGAGGAGGAAGAGGGGAAGGGGCGCCGGTCGGGTTTGGGAGGTTTTGATGGGATTAAGGATGGACTGAACTGCCCATGGGTTCTGGTCGAGACCCGGGAGGTGCGTGGCTTGGCATGCCTGGAACGGGAGGGGCCGAACGGTCTTTTGCCGGGGCTCGTGGGGGTGCCGTCGGTGGAGGTGGTGGAACATTCGGGAGGGTGGAGGCTGGAGGGAAGGGGACGGACGGGGGCGTGCGAGACTGCGAGGTGCGACGCGTACCCCGACGCTTTGGCCGTGTCGCACTTCGTCGCTTCGTTCCAAACTTCTGGTTTGGCGCTTTTGTTTGCTGGCTCCAATTTTCGCTTTTGTAGGAGTAAATATTGGCGTTAAATACGTCGCGCAGTGCGAAAGACCATAGTTTTCATAAAAGTTTGCTGAAAGCACTAGACCCTCGCCGTTTAATGCAAAATATGACATGCTGGAACCGCTGTCAATGCTGAAGTGGCATCAAAATCAAACGCGTTTGCGGGATCGTTAAGTTACCAAAGGGCCCACCCGACAGTAGACTCCAAGTACACTTCACCGATGCATTTTATTGACAAAATTGCTACACTTACGGGGCTGGGTTACGGAAAGAAGTTACGGGACGACGTGTGCCAATGCAATCAACCGCCTCCCCTGCATTTAACTGTGGGGACCGGCCCGTGATTAATCCTAGCGCCTCCACCTCAGCCCCGTAAGTGTTTACTGTAGAAAATTCCCGTAAGTGTAGCATCACTGTTTTATCGAGCATGTTGTGGGCAGCACGTCCACCGCAGCACACTCGATCGCTCGAGTTGCTCCCGCCGGCGTGCTTGCCATCGGAGCACCGCCCCACCGCTGACCCTCCCTCTCATCCTTGCTCCAAGCCTGAGCCCTGCTCTGCTGGGTTCGGTCGTCCACCCGGCCGCTGCCACATCTCCTAGCGTGGACGATACTGAAGACCGTCACCGCCGCGAGCTTTTGAGCTGGTTGTCGACGGCTCAGGGCGGCTTTTTGACGTTTCTCCTCCGCCCTATATGTGCTTCGGGGCGATCGAGTTCGCTTTTTAATGAGCAGCGAGAGACCGAAGGCGGTCTTCCTCGACTCATACCGCATCGGGGAAGATATGCACGGATCATCGCATGGAGGGAGAGGGCTGGGACTTCCTCGACCTACAAGCCCTCCCACGAGTCCACGGTAGACATGATCTTTCCGGCGACCAAAACACACCGAAAATCATAAGCTCACACACTGTGCGATCTATGCGGCGGATAAAGCAATCAGTGAGCCCCTCGCTTGGTCTAAGGAGACGGTGACGTTCAACATCAACGATCTCACCGAAAACATTGCTCACCCAAGCAAACATGCCTTTATGGTAGATCCAATCGTCGGGGGCCGCCGTCGCCCACGTGTCCTTATGGACGGGGAAGTGGTCTCAACCTCGAGCATTCTTCGCCGACACTTTGAGCAAGATGGGAGTCTTCCTATTCGGCCTGCAAAGGTTGGATGCGGGCTTCCACGGCAACGTACCAGGACGTCCAGTCCGCCCTCTGGGGTGGATTGAGCTCGAGGTCGTCTTCGATGACGAGGACAACTTTCACATCGAGTCACTCCAAATAAAGGTCAATCCTTTCCACAACGGCTACAACGCCATCTTCGCGAGGCCGGCGTACATAAAATTCATGGTGGTACCATCATATGCATACGGCGCGATTATTGCCCACAGGAGCCTAGAGAGAGCTTTCGAAGCAGAGGTTGCCAATGTGGATCTCGCAGAGGCCGCCTTTGCCTCCATGAAACTTGGAAGGATTAAGCGACATGTAAACCTGTCACACACAGAGCTCCCAGTAAAACCCAGACCAGGACCAGTGTTCTAGCCGGCTCGAGATACGAAAAAATTTCAAGTCCACCCGGAGGACGCCAAGAAAACAGTGACGATCGGAGGAGACCTCTTAGAAGAACAAGAAGCAGAGCTTTTGGCCTTTCTTCGAGCAAATTGGGACATATCCGCCTGGAAGCCCGTCGATATGCCAGGAGTACAAGCCGAAAAAGTTGAACATTCGCACGACTAGTAAAGCAAGCCATATGTCGCTTTGCCACAGAAAAGCGGATGACTATAGGAGAAGAAATAGCCCGGCTACTAGCCGCCAGATTCATCAGAGAGGTCGCGCACCCAGAATGGTTGGCCGACCCAAGCATGGTACGCAAAAAAACATGCCATGGTGTATGTGCATGGACTACACCGACCTCAACATAGCCTGCCCCTAGGACCCATTCCCACTTCCAAGTATCAACCAAATCATCGACTCTCCCCCGTGCTGCAAATGTCTATGCTTCATCAACGCATACTCCAGATACCATCAGATACGAATGAAGGACTCTGATAAGAGGCAACCTCCTTCATCACATCTTACGGGCCTTTCTGTTACATAATGATGCCTTTTGGACTCGAGAACGTCGAGGCTACATACCAGCGAACGATGCAGAAGTGCTTTAACAAGCAGATCGGCGTCAACACGGAGGTCTACATCAATTATATTGTAGTCAAGTCACGACAGGGCTTCAGCCTCCTTGGATAACTCCAGTAGATCTTCGACAACCTTCGCAACTTCAACATGAAGTCGAACCCTGAAATATGTGTCTTCGGGGTCTCTGCAAGACAGCTCTTGGATTTCATAGTATCTCAAGGAGGGATCGAAGCAAACCCAGAAAAGATCCAAGAAATACTCAACATAAAACCCCCAAAGACAGTACGAGATGTATCGAAGCCCGCGGAATGCGATCAGCAGGTTTATCTCTCGTTTGGGAGAGAAAGCACTTCCCATGTACCACCTCTTAAAGAAAGGAGGCAACTTTTACTCGAGCGACGAGGCCAAGGCAGCTTTCGAAGACCTTAAGAGGCTACTACAGTCCAACCTGCTCCTCGCTTCCCCGGCCCAGTCCAAACCAATGTTGTTGTACATATCGGCGGCCACCCAAGTGGTAAGTGTGGTCATTGCAGTGGAAAAAGAGGAGGCCGAAAAGACACAATAGGTGCAACACCCGGTGTAGTATGTCAGTGAGGTACTAACGTCATGCAAAGCGTGATACGCGCACTACCAGAAGATAACCTACGGAGTGTTCATGGACGCAAGAAAGCTATGACACTACTTCCAGGCCAACCCGATCATGGTGGTCAGCAGCTCTCCGACATCATCAATGACAAAGGCGCAACAAGTCACGTGGCTAAGTGGGCAATCGAGCTTTTGTCGTTTGAGATCTCCTACAAACCACGCTCGACAGTCAAGTCGCAGGCGATCGCCGACTTTTTGGTTGAATGGACCGAGGCCTAGTAGGTCCCTGATACATCTCTGACGTATCTATATATTTTTTATTATTTCATGCAATTATATTATCAATTTTATATGCTTTATATGCAATTTTATATCATTTTTGTGAACTAACCTAACCGAGTGTTTAATGCCAATTTCTGTTTTCTATATGTTTTGGGTTTTACAGAAAATCCCTACCAAACAAAGTTCAAACGCGGTGATTTTTTTTTGATTTTTTCTGTACCAGGAGAGACCCTAGAAGCTTTCGGGGAGGACTAGAAGCGCGACGAGGAGACGACAAGGCAACATGACGCGCCCTGGGGGGTAGGCACTCCCTGATGTCTTTTGGCCCCCACTTGGCTCCGTCTGACCTAATTTTAACCCTATAAATTTCCTAAAATCCCAAAACCCACGTAGCAATACCTGAAACTTTTATTCCGGCGCTGCAAGTCTCTATTCTTCCACTATTCCATCCGGAGCTCCGTTCCTGCGCCCTGTCGAAGGGGGAATCGATCACGAAGGGCCTCTACATCAACCTTACTGCCTCTCTGATGATGTGTGAGCAGTTCCTCACAGGAACTATGGGTCCATAGCAGTAGCTAGATGCCTCTCTCTCTCTCTCTACACACACACACACTTTTTGTGATATGTTTGTTGGGATCCAATGAATTGTGGGTTTTATGATCAGATTGTTCATTGAAAGTAATTGAGCTATTTGTGAACTTTATTATGTCTGATTGTTATAGTTATGTAATGATTTCCGATCTATGAGTTTTCTTTGGCCAAGTCGATGATTAGATCTTTAGTGGAATATGATACGTCTTTGTCGTATCTATAATTTTTTATTGTTTCATGCCAATATTATACAACTTTCACGTATTTTCGGCAACATTTTTTATGATTTATTGGACTAACATATTGATCCAGTACCCAGTGGCAGTTCCTGTTTTTTGTTTCACAGAATATTCATATCAAACGAAGTCCAAATGTAATAAAATTTTACGAAGAATTATTTTGGAATGTTTATGATTTTTGGGAGGTGGAATCAACACAAACGTAGGCCCACAGCCACCACAAGACACCTGGGCGCGCCAGGTAGCCCATGCGCATGGTGGTGGGTTGTGCCCTCCTCCTAAGTCAGTTGGAGCTCTACTTCGAATGCAAGAAAGCTTATATCCGGAAAAAAATTGTGTTAAAATCTCAACGCAATCGGAGTTATGGATCTCCGGATATTTAAGAGACGGTTTTCGGTCAGATGTGGGAACACAAACACATAAGAGAACAGAGAGGGAGATCCAAGGGCTCCCGCCCCTCCGCCGCCATGGAGGCCATGGACCAGAGGGAGAACTCTCCTCCCATCTAGAGGGAGGCTAAGGAAGAAGAAGGAGGGGGGCTCTCTCCCCCTCTCTCCCGGTGGCGCTGGAGTGCCGCCGGGGCAAGGATCATAACGATGATCTACATCAAAAATCTTGCTACCGTCACCACCAACTTTCCCCCCTCTATGCAGCGGTGTAACACCTCATCTCCCCGCTGTAATCTCTACTTAAACATGATGCTCAACACAATATATTATTTTCTAATGATATATGATTATCCTATGATGTTCGAGTAGATCCGTTTTGTCCTATGTGTTGATAGATGATCATGATCGGTTTGAGTTGTATATTTTATTTTGGTGTTGTCCTACGGTGCCCTCCGTGTCGCGCAAATGGAGGGATCCCCGATGCAGGGTGTTGCAATACATTCATAGTTCTCTTATGATAGGTGACGTGAGTGACAGAATCACAGACCCGAGTTTGGGGGTTATTGCGTATGGGATAGAGAGGACTTGATACTTAATGCTATGGTTGAGTTTCACGACCTTAATGATCTTTAGTAGTTGCGGATGCTTGCTAGAGTTCTAATCATAAGTGCATATGATCCAAGTAGAGAAAGTATGTTAGCTCATGCCTCTTCCTCATATAAAATTGCAACAATGATTGTCGGTTTAGTTATCGATCACCTAGGGACAAATGACTTTCTTTTGTGACAAAAGCTATCTACTTTTATTATCTTGCATTTATTCGTAGTTTTATTCTCGCAAAGTACTTCTAGTTTTATTCTTGTTCTAGGTAAAGCAAACATCAAGTGTGCGTAGAATTGTATCGGTGGTCGATAGAACCTAAGGGAATATTTGTTCTACCTTTAGCTCCTCGTTGGTTTCGACACTCTTATTTGTCGGAAAAGGCGACAAACAATCCCCTATACTTGTGGGTTATCAGAATAATACTGCAGGAATGCCTAGCAGTGGTGGGTGCAAAAAACCTAGTAGCTAGCGTCGGGCCAAGCTCTCAGGGCCGCCTGCTACCGACCTCCTGCCACTGTATTATGGCATCAATGGCGGGCGGACGGCCCGCCACCGGTCGATCACTGAAGTGGCGGGCACGCGAACTTGCATCCGAGTCGAGATGAATGGCATTCGAGTCGTTCGGATCTATTGCAAACGTCCAACCAGTCGGATTTTAGCTTTGTTGTTTTCTGAATTATCCGAATATGAAAAAAAAATCATTTCATATCTCTAGCTTGATAAGTTGGACAAACTGTGTGTGACCGGTTTGCAGGTTATGAGATTGAACCCTCTCATCGGCTTTTTTTTGCCAACTCCCTGGACCTGGACCTCAGTGCGCCGCCAGTGGGCTTTTTCCATTCGGCCGAAAACGGATGGCAAGTAAGGAAACTAAATAGCGTACGTGAAATTAACTGAAGCGGGACTAAACCAATAATATCACCTCCCTTTAATAATACGAAATAGCAAAAAGGCCTGTGTGTTGCAACAAAAAAAATCATTTCATATCTCTAGCTGGGTCAGTTAGATAAACTGTGCGTGGCCGGTTAGCAGGTTATGAGATCGAACCCTCCCATCGCTATTTTAGTTTTTGTCAGCTCTCCGGACCTGAGCCACAGTGTGCCGTCAGGTGGGCTTCTTTCGTTGGGCTAAAACGGGTGGCAATTAACGAAACAAAATTATCTCCAGCTGGGTTAGTTAGATAAACTGTGCGTGGCCGGTTTGCAGGTTATGAGATCGAACCCTTCCATCGCTATTTTAGTTTTTGCCAGCTCTCCGCATCCGAGCCATAGTGCGCCGTCAGGTGGGCTTCTTTCGTTGGGCCAAAATGGGTGGCAAGTAACGAAACAAAATAAGGTACGCGAAATTAATTAAAGCGGGACCAAAGCAAGCTGGACGAAACCAAGAATATCATCTCCTTTTAATAGTAGGTATAGATATAGATATAGATAGAAGTATAGACATAGATTTTTCAGAAAATGTCAGGTAGACATTTGTGAAACGTGCGCACATTTTTAAATGGTAGAAACAATTTTTAAAAGTAGAGCGAACATTTTTTACATTGCATTTATTTTTTCGCAATGTACAATTTTTAGAAAATATTAAATTATTATTTTCATATATATGTATTTTGTATTTTCCAAAGTACTCCCTTTGTTCCGAAATATTTGTCTTTTTAGAGGTTCAAATGGACTACCACATAGGAATGTATATAGACATATTTTAGAGTGTAGTTTAACCCATTTTGCTTCGTATGCAATTACTTGTTGAAATATATAGAAAGACAAATACTCCCTCCGTTTCAAAATGAATGACTCAATTTTGTAATAAATTTATAAAGTTAGTACAAAGTTGAGTCAACTATTTTGGAATGGAGAAGTATAATAATAAATAAAGAAGAGTAAAAGAAACACGTGGCGTCTGCATGACGTCAACGTGGCGATACTACGTGGTAACTGGGCCAGGCAACGGCCGGTTGGTTGCGGGATTGGCCCATTATATAGTCTCTCCCGCAAAGTTATGGATTGGCCCATTATCCGATGCCTGAACCGCTAGGAATGGGCCAGCTGAAGGGGAGCAGCTTCGCGCCGTCGCGGGAAAAAAGAGGGCGGGAGAACCGAATCCGGCGGCGGCGGCGAGGCGCGGGTCCAGGGAGCGGAGCTGCGGGGATGAGCTCGTCGACGACGTCCGGCCAGGGCCAGGGCGACGACGCGCCGGACCTGGTCTGCGTGGTGGACTGCGTCCACGGCATGGTCGACGCCCTCTCCTGCGTCCGCTGGAACAAGCATCAGGTCAGCACCCGCCCCCCTCTCCTCTCCTCTCCTCCGCACGCTGGCCGCATACGCTCCATCTAAGGTCTCGTCGCGCAGGGCGCGGTGGTGGAGCTGTCGGAGCACGGCATCGTGGTCACCGTGGAGGAGAGCGGCTGCCTCCAGGCCAAGGTCTACCTCAAGACCGAGGTTCGTGCCCGCCAGGTGTTCGCGTTTATTCCTCACCGAGCCCGGCCGTTGAATTTCCAGTGGGGATTGACCGTTGCAGCTGTTTGCGGAGTACGACTACGGGGCGGAGGGGCGTCCACGGTTCGGCCTTAGCCTGGGGCTCCTCGTCGACTGCCTCAACATGTTTACGGTCCCCGGGTTCGCCTCCCCTGTCGAGATCCGGTACCCTGGTCCCGACATGCAGCTTCTCCTCAGGTATGTATCTTCTCTGTCTACACAGATCTCTTTGTTCGTACTTACTAATAGTACTGTCAATTGATCATGTAACTCACTAGACATTTGCATAGTCTTGGTGGATAAACTACATTTATGATTTATAATCTTTGGAAAGTTGATCAAGCGACTCACTAGTCGTTTGGATACCGTGGTGGATAATACTACATAGCTATTTGTTCATACTTGGAATTGACTCTACCCACTTCTGTATTATTAAACCTTGATTAGATCAATAAATTGTGCTCCTGAAGTTCACTTCGCTACATTCTCACCCTCACCAAAAACAAATAAACTTTCAAGCTTCGTGTTCAGCTCAAAATTTAAGTTAATTCTGGATATGGATGTAAGTAATGTGAAACAAATAAAAAGGTTGACTACAGGCGGTTCTCGTGGGACTTTTGCGTTAAGTGTTTACATTCATTCAGTGCTGTACTGTTACATTAGCTTGTCACATTCAGTTATTCTGTGACTTAGTCCTAGCCTATACTAGCCCACGATGCACGATTCAGTACATGTCTGGTTCTGTAACTGCTACAAGCAGAGCTATATGTATCCCTCTGCTGAACTTCAATGAAAGCAAGTCAATCATTTTGCTCCTACGACTATTTGGTTGTCTTTGTTTTCCTAACATCACAGCTACCACTCATAAGCTTGCACCTAGATCTCTTCCATGTGTGTTCTTACGATATCCAGATGAACACCATGGATATAGGTGTTTGGACTCGGACTCTGGAAAGATGCTATGTGTTCTGAATATGACACTCTTCTTCAAAATGAAACATGGGAGCTTGTTCCTAGGCCCTCCTGTGCTAATTTAGATTTTGGGAAATGGATTTTTAGACACAAATATCATGCAGATGGGTCGCTTGCACGCTATAAAGGCAGATGGGTCTGTAGAGGTTATTCTCAGCAGACAGGTATAGACTAGAGGAAACCATCTCTTCTGTAGTTAAACCAAGCACTATTCAAATTGTTTTATCCATTGCAGTATCGTCCTCATAGCCTATTCACCAACTTGACGTTAAAAATGCCTTTTTTGCATGGATACTTGCAAGAAACAGTAAGCTGTCAACAGCCTCAAGGTTTTGAAAACCCTTTTTTTCCTCATCATGTTTGTCTCCTTAAAAAATATCTCTATATGGTCTAAAACAAGCTCCTTGATCTTGGTTCCATCAGTTTTCTACCTTTATTTCTCTGCTTCTAAATCTGATAGCTCCCTGTTCATTTATCATCCAGCTACTCAAACTGCTTACCTTCTTTTATACGTTGATGATGTTGTTCTCACTGCATTTCTCAACATCGTCATTGATTCCCTCTATTCTGAATTCTCCATGACTGACCTAGGTCCTCCTCACCATTTCCTTGGTGTTTCTGTTAGCAGATCCACTTCTGGTCTCTTTCTCTCTCAACGTCAATACATTTCTGAACTCATCGACAAAGCTGGAATGACAACTTTTTATACTGCTTGCACTCCAGTTGGCACCGGTTCTAAGCTTGATTCTAGTCGCTCCCCTGTTTCTGACCTAACCTTTTTTCGCAGCCTTGCAGGTGCCCTGCAATATGCAACTCTAACTAATTTCATATTCTGTTCAGCAGGCCTGCCTGTTTATGCATGATCCTCGCGAACCTCACCTCAACCTTATCAAACGAATAATTTGATACCTTAAAGGAACTCTTAACCTTGGTCTGCATCTCACCACTTCCACTCCTACCTCTCTGACAGCATGCTCAGATGCCGACTGGGCTGGATGCTCTGAAACTAGGCGCTCTACTTCTGAGTTTTGTGTATTCTTAGGTGATAATTTGATTCCATGGTCTTCAAAGAGGCAGCACACTGTTTCCTGTTCATTGGCTGAAGCAGAATACTGAGCTATTGCTCACGCAGTTCCTGAGATTGTCTGGCTCCAGCAACTCCTGCAGTTTTTCAGGAATTTCGCTCCAGTCTCAGCATCTCTGGCGGCTGATACTGCAGGGGGCTGTTAATTGTATACATTGATTCAGTGCTGCACTGTTACATTAGCTTGTCATGCTCAGTTATTCCGTGACTTAGTCCTAGCCTGTACTAGCCCATGATGCACGATTCAGTACACGTCTACAAGCAGAGCTATATGTATCCCTCTTCTGAACTTCAATGAAAGCAAGTCAATCATTTTGCTCATGCTTTTCATTCTGGTAACACAACTGCAGGTCAGTGGGGTCTCCAGATGCATGTATACATGCAGAAATCAGAACCAGAATTCCTGATACTGTCGCCTGGGATTACCATTTTGAGCATGCAGGGAATACTCCAGTCACTTTTACTGTTAAGGTACCTGCAATACTTCCTCCATTCTTTTCTCGTTGCATTCGTCGCTACGAGTTCTAACGTTTAATGCCTCAGAACTAATCTTTCACCTTTTACAATGCCAGTCTGCCATCCTGAAAGAATCAATTGATGACCTTGAGTGGCCAGGCTCCAGCATTCAGATTCATTTTCATCCAGACCCCCCTTCAGTAATATTTAAAGGCGAAGGGCATGGTGACTTGGAGGTGTGTCATGAATTGCTTTCTGTCATTCAGATAGCTTCCGTTGGTGTCCATATCTAAATGCTACTTAATCCATTTGGCAGATCGAATTCTCCTACTATGCAAATACTGATCTTCTAATTGCATTCCAGTGTGACCAAGAATTATCCTACAGGTAAAACTCTTGCTTCTAAAATCTGCAGCATGCTTCTTTGTGCTGACCTTACGGTTCTCTGCAAGGTATAAGTACAAGTTTCTTCGTGCCACTACCTCGAATGTTCCAAGTAGCGTCTTGAAGGAGAATCGTGGGAGTAAAGTGACGATTGGGAGGGGAGGGATGCTCAAAATCCAGCACCTGGTTTCAGTTGCGAGGCTAGGTACGCAATCCTACCATAACTTTGCTGGTGGGGCTCAACAGCCAAGCCGGATTGCTTTTATCGAATTCTTTGTCAAGCCGGAGGAGGAGGATTAAAGCACAAATGATCCCTAGCATGTATTGTATATAGGTTATTTTGTTGGCCTGTGTCATCTATGAGGTCTAGCTTTTTCTTCCGTAGTTGTGAAACTGAAGGTGATGCCGTGATGGCACTCTTTTTCTGTCTAATGACTTTTGTTGTAAACTACTAGTCTCAGCTCTGTGGATCTTTCTTTTATGCTCATTAGTTAAATTATATGGAAATGAAGAAAGTCCATGCCATCGTTCTTCTTTCTTCCAAATCAGCTTCATTTTAATTCTTACCATCTGAACTTTTGCAAAGTGGCAAGGACATGCTCCCTCCGTCCCATAATATAAGATTTTTTTTGGCACTACACTAGTGTTACAAAACGTTTTACATTACGGGACGGAGGGAGTACAAAGCAATAATTAGAATAGTAATAGTTGGAAGGTGGAGTACAAAAACTATTGACATGAACTGAATTTGAGCCCCAAATATGTGGATCATTTCTAGATATTTATCCACGGCTATTTTAATGACTATGAATATTATTTCATGAAACCATTTGATTTATCAATGGACTATGTGGCCATTAAGGTGGTGGTCCAAGTTTGGGAGCAAATGGTCTTGTTACACTGCAACTACATCATATGTTGCCTGAAAATAATCCAGAGTTGGTACTGCAAGCTAGTTGAGCTCATTATGTCTCTGTCTCGTCGTAGCCTCACACTGCTCTCAACAGGCCCCAAATTAATCTAGCTTAGTGCTGCAAATAACCAGGCCACTATTGGTGGCCCATTGTTCAATTGCTAGCCATTCCCAAGGGAGGCATGTGTACGGTCCTTTTTCGCTCCCTTTGCTGTTGTTGCTCCTGTTTGTTCTGTACCCTGTACATAATGTGCTTGCTGAAGTTGATAAACTTGCACATCACACCAACTGCTTACCACGACAAACGCTCAAATAGACAAAACGTGTGGATTGGCTATACATTAACTTTGAGAGGAATGCCAGCTAAGAGAAGTTCTTTTATCTGCAACAGTGAGGGCAGAAGAAAAATATCTTCCATTCATTTATCACCAACGAATCTTCAACAAGTAAAAAGTGCAGGAAAAAAGATTGCATCCTGTTGGAACTATGTTTCTTTGTGGTCAATTATAGGAATGTGTCCAGTCAAGACCTTAACTTAGCAACAAAGAAGATGGGGGGCCCCCGGAAATAAAAATGGATTGATGGCAAAAGTATGTAAACCCTAGTTCTGCTTTACCTTGTCAGAGTGCAAGGACCTTACCAGATCTCCATTGTTTTAGCAAGCTATTCTCCTGATGGAAGGTAAAGTAATCTTCTCTTATCTGTCCAGTGACAACTCACAGATGACTGGCTATGCTTGGCATAAAAAATTGCTATGCTAGCTAAGCCAAGAGATGATTGGCTATTCGATTGTTCAAAGCACTAGAGGGTGTGTTTTTGTACTTACTTGTGACTGTGACACTGCACACTGAGTGACCCATTAGATGATTCGGAAGGGCCTGTACCAAGATATATATTCCGATTATCATTGTGTTTGCTGTACCTAATGCTGTTTGCCCATGCTTATGACTGCGAAATGGCGTCTTGATGTACCTAATGTCCTCTGCTGCCCATTCTCGTGACTGCGAAAGAAATGGCGGTTCGATGTTTCCAAGATATCCACGCATGAGGGAGGATCACGCATATCCGTAAGCAGCCCCTATTCTATGCAATGAAGGTGATGCGGCTCTTACTAAAACCACAATTAACGAGACATGACGGTGAACACCGTACTACTCCCCCTCTCTCTCAGTTTACAGGGCGTGCGCGTACCCCTAGGTCGTCAATTTGACCAACCTAATATAAGTCATATATTATAAAAAATATGTCAGTATATACTTCAGATGTTCTACTTTCAAACCTTATATTTTTGTGTTATATAGTTTACATTAGGGTGATAAAATTGACAACTTAGGTATACGCGCAGAACTTGTAAACTGAAACGAAGGGAGTAGTATAAACCGCCGGTTGGTTTCCATTCAAAACTGCTTGTTTAGTGCTCCACCACAGGCCATCCTAGTGTATAATAAGTACTGGTGAGAGGAAAATGTGCATTTGGTAGGACTTGAGCATATAGTACAATGCTCTGTTGTCAAACTTCCCTTTTCCCTGCCAGCTTCTTTAGAAAGAAACATGACAGGATGAACACATAGTTGGGTGAAGAAATGGCTATCTTCTCTGCATTTGTCGTTGCCCTTAAGAAGAAAAATACTACTCTGAACTAAAACCACGACACTTGTTATGGATAGGAGGGAGTAACTCGTATACGTGGTTCTAACTGAAGAGTACATTTTCTGAAACGCAAACGCATCAATGATCGGAGTAGAGAGAAACTTGAAAAGCAGCGCCATTTGGAGTACAGAAAATTTGTGTGCTTCCCGCAGGAACTGAGCATGCAAGATCCACCGCTTTTCAAGCATCATCGAGAACTCAATGGCCGCCCATTTTTTTAAGGGCAACCGGTGTTCATTCATTTTGGTGACGAAGGAAGCTGCAGGCCTACGTGCTTGTGGGCTCGTGCGGTTCATGCAATGCAATGCAGTGGGGGGAGTGAGCGAGGTCCTGTACCTTCAACGGCAAACCGCAAATTTTCTCTCGCATCCTTCCATGGACAGGGGACCAGTCCGCAGGCACGGATGCGATAGACCGTTATCCAACTGTAGCCGCATATAGTTTGACAACAACTCTGACCAACAGGACAAAATTTATCCATACCTGACCGATTTTCGTATAAACATGACGAATCTCATACAAACATGGTGGATTTTCATTACATTTAGAACAAAAAAAATAAAAGACCTGACCCTAAACCTATCCTACGGCAGCGGCGCCCAGCGTCCAAGCCCGTGTCGTCCTCCATTCGCTGTCTTCATGAGCACCGGCGATAAGACCGATGAAGTGAAGGTGCGGTCTTCGGCGAGGAAGAGTAGAACACGGGAGACGAGAATACGGGAAACGGACTAACCCACATGGGATATAAGGCACCACCACCTCACGTGGCCTACTCATCCTCGGAGAAATCCGCGACCTGTCCGTCATCGGTGGATGTGAGGTCCATGATGGAAATGGTGGCGCCGACGTTGTCTTCATCCCACCGAGCCGACTGATGGTTTGTTGGCGGCCTGTAGGAGGCACGGCTGGCGTTGTTCTCCTCCGTGATCGCCTGCAACTGAGCTTCCGTGACGGCAGCTTCCTGGCGAGCGGCGGCTGGAGCACGGACGCCAGACACACTACTCTGCGGCGAAGTTGGGGTTCGCCGCAGGTGACGGAGGAGGGGTTTTGGTAGGTCAGAACGGTCAGAAGAGGGCGTAGGATCGGTCCGGGCTTTCATAAAGCCCTTCACATTTGTCTTCAGTTTGCAGAAGAAATCGTGTCTAGATTGCTTTGCGGACCGATAGGACCGGGTTGAATGGATTCCGCGATCCTCATAAGAGTTTTGCCGGTCCTTGTGGAAGCTTTGCCGGGCCGCCTTGAAGATGCCCTTGGTACAAGTGATTGACGCGTCGAGCTGCGCAGCCGTGCAGGAGTACAAGTGAAACGCATCAATAATCGGAGTAGAAACAAACTTGAAAAGCAGCACCATTTGGAGTACAGAAAATTTATGTGCTTCCTGCAGGAACTGAACATGCAAGATCCACCGCTTTTCAGGCAGTGACGTGTACGTCGAGAACTCAATGCCCACCCAAATTTTTTAAGGACAAGTGATGTTCATTCATTTAGGTGACGAAGGAAGCTCTGCAGGCCTACGTGCTCGTGGGCTCGTGTGGTTCATGCAATGCAATGCAGTGGGGGAGTGGAGTGAGGTCCTGTGGCTACTTGTCACCTCCACGTGCAGTTTGTTAGTACAAGTTATCGACACGTCGAGCTGTGTAAGGGTACAAGCGATTGACACGTCGTGCTGTGTAGGGCAAGCTAGCTCCTACTTGGTGCACAGTGTACTTCCGGACGACACCCTCCCTGTGTTAAGTGCATGCTTGTTAATAAGGTCAGAGTCGGACCGGGCGGACCCAGGCCACCAAACCCTAGTTAGCCAACCTATTCGGGTGCCATTAACTAGTGCTGACCGACGACGCCATCGCCAGGCAAAGCCAGTTCCAACGTACGTACGTACTCCTTCTGTTCAGAATTAATTGTCATAAAAATGATAAAAATAAACGTATCTACAACTAAAATATATCTAGATATTTTTTTGAATGAGTAATTTCGAACGGAGGAAGTATTAGGCACTACGGTCCAAGGTGCACAGTACGTAATCGAGTAATTAGCCACCTCCACTGGTAGAAAAAGGGGCTTCCATACGCCGCCATTAGTCCCCAACAGAACCGAACCGCGACCAAAGGGCTCTTTAGTCGCGGTTCGGGAGAAGGCCCGCGACCAACTACCTGGGCCCCCGCGTTCGGTCGACAGCTGGCCGACGGGAGGGTCTTTAGTCCCGGTTGGCCAGGCCAACCGGGACTAAAGGTCCCCGAAGGCCTTTAGTCCCGGTTGGCCAGGCCAACCGGGACTAAAGGCCCATCCAGCTGGCGGACGGGAGGGCTTTAGTCCCGGTTGGCCTGGCCAACCGCGACTAAAGGCCCATCCCTATATATACTCAGCTCACTCCACTTCACTCAGCTCATCACACTTCACAATTTTCAGAAGGTGGTGGTGGGGTGGTGATGGTTTGCTTTTGGTTTCTCCTATGCACACAAGGTGTTTGATGAAATGCCCGAGAGCCTGAAACAAGCCACACTTGAGCTTTCTCATTTATTTTTCCTCCGCGATCGCGGTTAGCAACTCGAACCTTTCATGTGTCATTGATAAAATACGCATGTGTGTAGTTCATTGTTTAATTAGTATTATTTCTAGCTACTTAGTTTAACAAATGCATGATGGTTAATTATATACTTTATATAATAATAATGCAGATGAATCGGCAATGGATGTACGGTTCCCGACTCTCCGGCGAGTTCACTACGGGTTTGAAAGATTTCCTCGTAGTGGCAAATGCGAACAGGCAGCAAGGTTTTATTATCTGTCCATGTGCTGTCTGTAAGAATGATAAGGGTTACTCCTCGCCAAGAAGAGTTCACATGGACCTGCTTATGCATGGTTTCATGCCAAGCTATTATTGTTGGACCAAGCATGGAGAAAGAGGGGTCAGAATGGAAGACGATGAAGAAGGGGATGATATCGATGACAACTATCGTGATCATTTCGGTGATACTTTCATGGAGGATGATGCTGAAGGTGGGGAAGGGTTAGGTGAAGGTGAAGAAGAGGCACATGATGAGCCCGCTGATGATCTTGGTCGGACCATTGCTGATGCACGGAGACGCTGCGAAACTGATAAGGAGAGGGAGAATTTGGATCGCATGTTAGAGGATCACAAAAAGTCGTTGTATCCAGGATGCGATAATAGTTTGAAAAAGCTGGGCTGCACACTGGATTTGCTAAAATGGAAGGCACAGGAAGGTGTAGGTGACTCATCATTTGAAAATTTGCTGAAAATGTTGAAGAATATGTTGCCGAAGAATAACGAGTTGCCCGCCAGTACGTACGAAGCAAAGAAGGTTGTCTGCCCTCTAGGTTTAGAGGTTCAGAAGATACATGCATGCATTAATGACTGCATCCTCTACCGCGGTGAATACGAGAATTTGAATGAATGCCCTGTATGCACTGCATTGCGTTATAAGATCAGAGGCGATGACCCTGGTGACGATGTTGAGGGCGAGAAACCCAGGAAGAGGGTTCCCGCCAAGGTGATGTGGTATGCTCCTATAATACCACGGTTGAAACGTCTGTTCATGAACAAAAAGAATGCCAAGTTGTTGCGATGGCACAAAGAGGACCGTAAGTCCGACGGGCAGTCGAGACACACCGCTGATGGAACGCAATGGAGAAAGATCGACAGAGTTTTCAAAGATTTTGCAGCTGACGCAAGGAACTTAAGATTTGGTCTAAATACTGATGGCATTAATCCTTTTGGCGAGCAGAGCTCCAGCCATAGCACCTGGCCCGTGACTCTATGCATCTACAACCTTCCTCCTTGGTTGTGCATGAAGCGGAAGTTCATTATGATGCCAATTCTCATCCAAGGCCCTAAGCAACCCGGTAACGACATCGATGTGTACCTAAGGCCATTAGTTGAAGAACTTTTACAGTTGTGGGCGAAACCTGGTGTACGTGTCTGGGATGAGCACAAAGGAGAGGAATTTGATCTACGAGCGTTGCTTTTTGTAACCATCAACGATTGGCCTGCTCTCAGTAACCTTTCGGGACAGACAAATAAGGGATACAATGCATGCACGCACTGCTTACATGAGACTGAAAGTGTACGTTTGGTTAATTGTAAGAAGAACGTGTACCTGGGTCATCGTCGATTTCTTCCCCGAAATCATAACGTAAGAAAGAAAGGCAAGCATTTCAACGGGAAGGCAGATCACCGGCCGAAGCCTGCGGAACGTACTGGTGCTGAGATATTTGATATGGTCAAGGATTTGAAAGTCATCTTTGGAAAGGGTCCTGGCGGACAATCAGTTCCGCGGGGAGTTGACGGGCACGCACCCATGTGGAAGAAGAAATCTATATTTTGGGAGCTAGAATATTGGAAAGTCCTAGAGGTCCGCTCTGCAATCGACGTGATGCATGTTACGAAGAATGTTTGCGTGAACCTGCTAAGCTTCTTGGGCGTGTATGGGAAGACAAATGATACAAAGGAAGCACGGCAGGACCAGCAACTTTTGAAAGACCCAGATGACCGGCATCCGGAATGTTTTCAAGTTCGTGCCAGCTACGCTCTTACCAAAGAAGAGAAGGTCATTTTTTTTGAATGCCTGAGCAGTATGAAGGTCCCGTCTGGCTTCTCGTCGAATATAAAGGGAATAATAAACATGCCGGAGAAAAAGTTCCAAAACCTGAAGTCTCACGACTGCCACGTGATTATGACGCAATTGCTTCCGATTGCTTTGAGGGGGCTCCTACCGGAAAATGTTCGAGTAGCCATTGTGAAGCTATGTGCATTCCTCAATGCAATCTCTCAGAAGGTAATCAATCCAGAAGATCTACCACGGTTACAGAACGATGTGGTCCAATGCCTTGTCAGTTTCGAGTTGGTGTTCCCACCATCCTTCTTCGATATTATGACGCACCTCCTGGTCCACCTAGTCGAAGAGATTTCCATTCTCGGTCCTGTATTTCTACACAATATGTTCCCCTTTGAGAGGTTCATGGGAGTATTAAAGAAATATGTTCGTAACCGTGCTAGGCCAGAAGGAAGCATCGTCAAGGGCTATGGAAATAAGGAGGTAATTGAGTTCTGTATTGACTATGTTCCTGACCTTAAACCGATTGGTATTCCTCAATCGCGGCACGAGGGGAGACTAAGTGGAAAAGGCAAGATCGGAAGGGATACCACGATATGTATGGACGGTTATTCTATGACTGAAGCACACCACACAGTCCTGCAAAATTCCAGCTTGGTGGCTCCGTACTTCGAGCAATACAAGAATATTTTACGCTCGGACAACCCGGGGAAGCCTGAATCCTGGATTAGAAAGGCCCACATGGAGACTTTCGGCAGTTGGTTGCGAAAACATTTCATGAATGATAATGATGTTGGAGATCAGCTGTACATGTTGGCCAAGAAACCATCTTCGACTATAACGACTTTTCACGGGTACGAGATAAATGGGAATACATTTTACACCATCGCCCAAGATAAAAAGAGCACCAACCAAAACAGTGGTGTCCGCTTTGATGCAGTAACCGAGAATGGGCAAAAGGTCACATATTATGGTTACATAGAGGAGATATGGGAACTTGACTATGGACCCTCCTTTAAGGTCCCTTTGTTCCGGTGCAAATGGTTCAAGCTAACAGGAGGTGGGGTAAAGGTGGACGAGCAATACGGAATGACAATGGTGGATTTCAACAATCTTGGTTACCTTGACGAACCATTCGTCCTTGCCAAAGATGTCGCTCAGGTTTTTTATTTGAAGGACATGAGTAGCAAACCGAGGAAACGGAAAGATAAGAAAACGATCAGTACATCATGCGACGATCCAAAGCGCCACATTGTTCTTTCAGGGAAAAGAAACATCGTGGGAGTGGAGGACAAGACAGACATGTCAGAAGATTATAATATGTTTGGTGAAATTCCGCCCTTCAAAGTGAACACTGACCCAAGCATTAAGTTAAATGATGAGGATGCTCCATGGATACGGCACAATCGTAAGCAAGCAGGGACGTCCAAGGGAAGAATTGATGTGTAATAATGTATAATTGTACCAAACTTTGTATTTGGTCGATGAACTGAATGATGTATCAAACCTTTTGTCAAACCTTTAAGGGATTTTAAGATTTTTTTGATATATAATTGTATTTTTAAGATTTTAAAATGAATTAGTTTTATTTTTCTGATTTTTTTGATATATAATTGTATTTTTAAGATTTTAAAATGAATTAGTTTTATTTTTCTGATTTTTTTGATATATAATTGTATTTTTAAGATTTAAAAATGAATTAGTTTTATTTTTCTGATTTTTTTGATATATAATTGTATTTTTAAGATTTTAAAATGAATTATTTTTATTTTTCTGATTTTTTTGATATATAATTGTATTTTTAAGATTTCAAAATGAATTAGTTTTATTTTTCTGATTTTTTTGATATATAATTGTATTTCTAAGATTTTAAAATGAATTAGTTTTATTTTTCTGATTTTTTTGATATATAATTGTATTTTTAAGATTTTAAAATGAATTAGTTTTATTTTTCTGATTTTTTTGATATATAATTGTACTTTTAAGATTTTAAAACTAAAAATATGCCACCACGGACCTTTAGTCCCGGTTGGGGAGGCGGACCGGGACTAAAGGGCACCCTTTAGTCCCGGTCCGCCTCCCCAACCGGGACTAAAGGGTCGGTCTGCGCGGGAACGAAAACACCTTTAGTCCCGGTTGGGGAGGCGGACCGGGACTAAAGGTACCCTTTAGTCCCGGCGCGCCTCCCCAACCGGGACTAAAGGTCCTACTACATATATAGCACTTAGCAGTTCGCCTCCCATTCTCCTCATTCTCTCTCTCGATCGACGCCGAAGCGCCGCCCGACGCCGACGCCCCGCCTCGCCGTCGCCGCGTCGTCCCCGCGTCCCCGCGCCGTCCCCGCGTCCCCGCGCCACCGTGAGCTCCTCCTCCTCCCTTCCCCCTCTGTCGTCGGCGCCGTCGTCGCCCCGCCTCGTTGCGCAGCGCGGTCATCCTCGTTCTTGGCCGCCTCTGCCTCTGCCGAACGCCTGCAGCTTCTCGTCGCCGGCGGCAGACCCGCCGTCTTGCTGCCTCTTGGCCTGGGGCGCTGCTGCAGCGGCGCCGACGAAGGCCCGCCGCCGGAATTAAAGAAGAAGACACAGAAGAAAAAGAAAAAGAAGAAGAAAAACAAAGAAAAAGAAAAATAAAGCAAAGAAATAAAGCAAATTGAAGAAGAAAATAAAGCAAATAAAGAAATAAAGAAAATAAAGAAAAATAAAGCAAAGAAAAAGAAAAAGAAGCAAAGAAAAAGAAATAAAGAAATAAAGCAAATAAAGCAAATAAAGAAATAAAGAAGAAGAAAGGAAGAAGAAAGGAAGAAGAAGAAAGAAAGAAAAATGAAAAAGGAAAGAAGAAGAAAGAAAGAATAGAAAGGAATAAGAAGAAAAGGAAGAAGAAGAAAGAAAGAAAAAAGAAAAAGGAAGAAGAAAGAAAGAAGAAGAAAGAAAGAAAAAAGAAAAAGGAAGAAGAAGAAAGAGGAAGAAGAAAGGAAAGAAGAAGAAAGAGGAAGAAGAAAGGAAAGAAGAAGAAAGGAAAGAAGAAGAAAGGAAAGAAGAAAGAAAGAAGAAGAAAGGAAGAAGAAGAAAGAAAGAAGAAGAAAGGAATTGTGTATGGAAACTTGTTCAAAGTTGTATATATATATTATATATTCCTCTTGAATTCTTCTTGTTTGAAATTTCATATGCATGTATATATATAGTAGCGTAGAATATGTGTACTGAAACTTCATCAAAAATAAAATAAAACACAAAATAAAATATAAAACAAATAAAACAATACAAATTAAAAAGAAACCAGGTTTAGGGGGGCTAAAACCCTAAACCTGCGGAGGAGGCCTTTAGTCCCGGCTGGCCACGAGAGCCGGGACTAAAGGTCCTCGGCCCCGGCGGACCACGGGCGCCCACGTGGCGGGCCTTTAGTCCCGGTCAGCCACAAGAACCGGGACTAAAGCCTTTTGTCGCGGTCCGGAAGAGCCGCGGCTAAAGAGGGGGGGGGGGGGCTTTAGTCGCGACCCTTTAGTCCCGGTTGCACAGCCGGGGCTAAAGGCTGTTGCGAACCGGGACTAGAGGGCTTTTTTCTACCAGTGCTCTAAGCCTTTATGCTAGTATCATTGTCGCACATTAGAGCATCTTCAATCGATGGTCCAAAATTTGATGGTCGAAAATCGAAGATGTAAAATTTGGACCGCCAAAAAGTGCGTTTTGGAGCTCCGAAAAAAGCTCAACTCCAACAGATGATCCAAATTGATGGTCCAAAAGAGCAACTCCAATAGATGGTCCAAAATAAAGATGTAAAACGACATACTACTAGTCCATTCAACATAGTTCAAACATCAAATTCAACATAATTTCATACATCAACTTCAACTACTACTTATTCAAACTACTAGATAAACTACTCCTCATCGGAGCTACGGAACTGCTCCCAAAACTCCTCCTACATCGAATCGTCGCACCCCTCCTCCTCCTCCTCCTCCGAGAAGTCTGCCCAGTCCTCCTCTGAAGAGGACTCGATGGGGATCACCGTCGAGGGACCGGCCTCATCCTCCTTCTTCGGCCCCTTCTTCTTCTGCTCCGCCTCACGCTTTCAGTAGTACTCCATCTCGGCCTGGACGTACTCTGGATGCTCCCGAGCAAACCCCGAGAACTCCACACCCCAGTTGCCGGAGGGCTTCTGCCTCACACCGAAGAAGCCCGACTTGCCCTTCGGCGTCTTCTTCGGCGCCATCGGAGAGCGATGGAGCGGCGTGCGGCCAGGGCGGTGGCGGGCGGAGCGGTGGCGGAGCTGCGGGGCGGCGGTGGCGGGCGGGGCGGTGGCGGATGGAGCCGGGCGAGTCGAATCTGCGGGGCGGCGGTGGCGGGCGGGGCGGTGGCGGAGCTGCGGGGAGGGAGGGCGGCGACGCGGCGTGGAAACAGCGGCGGGGGCGGGGCCGGATCTGCGACGGGCGAGCGGCGGGGCGGCGGGAAAACAATGGCGGGGGCCGGGGCGGCGCCGGATCTGATGCAAGCGGCGTGCGGCTGGGGCGGTGGTGGAGCTGCGGGGCGGCGGTGGCGGGCGGGGCGGTGGCGGACGGAGCCGAGCGAGTCGGATCTGCGGGGCGGCGGCGGAGGGCGGGGCGGTGCCCCCGACAATCTAAAAGTTAGTTGTTTTTACATTTGAACTATCTATTGAAGATGCTCTTACCAAGCGGCTAGCTTGGTAAGCTACTAACAAAAACTTGCAATCAATCAGTGTCGCACATTTTTGGGAAAAAAACACACCTTGTCAAACATGGAGTATCTACACCTTGTCAGTCCATGGAGCCATCGCCATCGCTCACCCACAATTCTGTTTCGGCAAATGAGCGGCCGAACATTGCGCCCAGTGTAGCTAGAACGATGAAGCACGGCCCGGCCATTGATTCCTCACTTGCTCCTCCATTTAGCAGCCAGGGACTCAACGGGACCAAACATATTAGCGTAAAGGTCACTGTAGTTAGCCTGCTTCATTGCCCTCAATAATAGCGCTAATAGTACCGTGCTTAATTAGCACCCAGAGGCGCAGCGCCGCTGATCCAGCAGTAATGGTGCGCCTCAAAGATAGCAGCTAGCCACCGCTTTTGGCATGCGAGGCCTATCCTTTTTGGTCGTCTACTAGTACTAGGGTTGTGGGTGGATGAGACAACGCAGACTCTTTTTTAAAAACTCCCTCCGTTTTTAAATATAAGTTTTTTTAGACATTTTTAATAGACTATAACATACGGATGTATGTATACATATTTTAGAATGTAGATTCATTCATTTTACTTCGCATGTAGTCACTTGCTGAAATCTCTAAAAAGACTTATATTTGGTAACGGAGGGATTAATTCTTAAAATAGTTTGAATTGCCATGTGGTGAAACAACGCAGATTCAGTACTACTACCTGTTTTTCTACTCCTATTTTTCCAGTTCAATATACACCTGGTTGTTACTCTCCGTTCCAAAGTCACACTTAGCAAAGTTTGATCAATTTTATAGATCTACCAGTATCTAGACTACCAACCATTATGAACAAAGGGAGTGCTGCGGTTTTTTTTAGTCCTACGTGGACACCATCAATCTTTGAATTCGAAAAGGAAAACTGCTTCATAGTGTCTCGCTCCATTTCTAATTGCTCAATAATCTGCTAGCTAACACCGCAAAAAAAAATCTGTTAGCTAAAAGCTTATGTTTTCTTTTGATATTTTCATTCAAAATGTTGGTTCCATTTCTAACTACTCGGTGATTTCATAGCTAAAGTTATGTTTTTATTTTTATACTTTTTCCTGATTTCTTGTTCAAAATACATGGTTACATTTCTAATTGCACAATAATTTTTTACCTAATTACTTATATTTTTCTTAATATGTTTCATATTTTCCTTTGAAATCAGATTCCATTTCTAATTGATTGAAAATTTGTTGGCTAAAATATATATTTGTTTTCATATTTTTTTATTTCTGATTTTCCTTCAAAATATTTGTTTCCATTTCTAGTTGCAAAATAATTTGTTAGCTTGTATTCTTTTGGATCTCCTTACGTGTGCAAACAACGGTCATGTGTAGTACTACTTCTGATTGGAGTTAAGAGATAAAGTCTGTGCGCAATTCAAACTTAAAGGTCAAAACCTCATATGATATTGGAATCAATTATTAACGTTTAGAAGTTATAATAACTGTATCGAGACAGTTTTCCAACCGGGCTCACACCCCTTTCCATTAATTTTGCAATCAACGAAAATACAAAAGTTCAGTTCAATATGTCTGTAGGGACTAAACCCAAAATAAAACGACCACCAAAACCCAAATAGGACTGAAAGGGGGAGAGCGAGCTGGAGCATCGCCAGGAAATCCACAACGAGAAGACCCTAAAACGGATCAGCCGCCATGGGGCGAAAACCTGACGACACTAACAAGCTACTATCCTAGACAGCAATATATAAAGATGAAACTACGCAGCCACCTAGGAGGGGCATAAAGCAACCATGAGTCAACCTCTGACAAACACCAGAACGGGCATCAAACCCCAGTGGTATCGATGAAACTGGCGAGATGACCAAGCTAACCGATCTGAACCCCATCTCCAGCCCTTAGCAGCATCCTCCCCTGTGTGTACGACCTGTTTACCAGAGCCGCTGCCCCAAACGCCAATCTTTTCACCCCAGCCTGGAACCTCGTCCTATCATCTACTTTCAGCAATCCTGCCCAGTACAACATAAAAGAACAAGCACTGAAAACAGCCTCCAGCGGAGTATGAGCATTGTACTTATCAAAAGTAACTTTGTTTCGGAGGCACCAAACACCCCAGCAAATCGCAACGATAATCATCATATAAAATGTCTTTTCGCCTGGAAAGAAATTATATAGCCACGCCCACATTGCCACAGTGATCGGGGGCAACAAGAAGCCCCAACTGTTATACCCAAGACCCCCATACAGTTCGGGCAAGCGGACACGTAAAAAACAGATGATTAGCATCTTCCATGCTATTGCAAAAGGAGCAGGCAGGATTTCCAGGCCAGTTCCTTTTCCGCAAGTTATCTCGTGTAAGCACAACATTTTGAAACAACTGCCACATGAAGATTTTGATTTTTAAAGGGATACTGGCTCTCCAAATCCATTTGTAATTCGGACCAGCTAAATCCTTTTCTAGCCACTCATAAACTGATTTGGTGGAAAACCTCTTCTTCTTATTAAGGCTCCATGAAACTACATCAGGGAGGCGTTCAGGGTATATTTTTTAGCCTCAGAAACCACCCAATCCCACTGATTATTAACCTCTCCAAACAGTCTACGCCTGGACCCCAGTTTGTAGTCTTTCGCCACAAACTCAGCAATAGTCACATCCTGATCATGGCATATACTAAATAAGACAGGCATCTTATCTCGCAAAGGTTTTTCATCCAGCCATGGGTCATGCCACACCCTAGCCAGATCACCATTATTGATCTGGATAGCCCTTCCAGCCATATATGTCTCCTTGACTTTCATTATAGCCTTCCAGCAAGGAGAATCCGAAAAGCGGCTACGAATATTAGCTACAGTTCTGTTTTTAAAGTATTTGGCACGAATAATACGTTGCCACAACCCATCACTAGTCTCGAGCTTCCACCACCATTTAGTTAAGAGGCTAATATTTTGCTTATGGAGATCTTTGAGACCCACTCCCCCAATACTTTTTGATCGGCAAACCCTAGCCCATTTCACCATATGATAAGCACGCTTCTTACTTTTTTCTCCTCCAAAAAAATATTCTACGGTGCTTATCCATATTGTCAATAAAGGTTTTATTGAACAAAAACATCGACATAAGATATGATGGGATTCCATCCAGACTAGAATTCAACAGGGTTAATCTAGCCCGAGATGATGCCGAATATGCAATCCAAGCATCAAGTTTTTTTTTTATCATTTTAGCGTCCAAAAAGTCCAACTCTATATTTTTCAAAGTGGAGTAAGTGATCGGGGCACCCAGGTATCTCATAGGTAATTTCCCCACCTGACACCCAAACATCTCAGTGTATGTTGAATCAATCTCATTATGCCCACCTATAACAACAATCTCACTCTTATCAAAGTTAATTTTCAACCCCGACATTAGCTCAAACAAGTATAGTAGGAGTTTAACATTGACAGCCTTGGTAATATCATTCTCGAAGAAGATAATTGTATCATCCGCACCATTCTCAATCAGATCAGAGGCCAACCCTTTAATGAGACCATTTTTTTGGGCAGAAGTCATCATCTTAGTTGGGCATTCTGCCGCAAGATTAAAGAGGAAAGGAGAGTGTGGGTCTCCCTGCCTGACCCCTTTCGCGCTTTGAATATAAGGGCCCAACTCATCATTGATTTTAACACTAACCGTCCCATTCTTAAGAATTTGAGCTACCCAACCACACCATTTTTGGTTAAACCCACGTTTTTCATGACATTCAAGCAGAAACTCCCAATTGACTTTATCATAGGCTTTCTCGAAGTCAAGCTTAAGAACAACTCCAACCTGTTTTTTAACATGAGTATAGTGCAAAACTTCATGCAAAGATAATATGCCATCTACTATATGCCTCCCTTTGATGAATGTGTTTTGCTGAATGCTGAATAGTTTGTAAGCATACTTACTGGCCCTAATGTCCATAACCTTGGTAATAAGTTTGTATGGATAGCGAAGCAAACATATTGGCCTATATTGCTGGATCTTACTAGCGTCAGCAGATTTCGGTAAAAGGGTAATAATGCCATAATTCAACCTTTGCACATCCAGTCTCCCTTCATAAAACCATTCAAATAATGCCAATAAGTCTGAGGCTACAACATCCCAACAATGTTGATAGAATTCAACAGGTATATTATCCGGTCCAGGGGCACGGATAGATTTCATATCAAAAAGGGCCTTTTTAATTTCATCAATAGAAAAAGGTCGTGTCAAGTCATCATTATCCTCAGGAGTAATTTTCTCCTCTTGTGACCAAAGGTTTTCATCTATATGACATAGATTACCAGGGGCTGGACCAAAAAGATTTTTATAGTACTCAGTAGCATGAGCTAAAAGGGTTTTAGTCCCTTCGATAATAGTTGTTCCACACTTCAGTGAAACCATCGAATGTTTCCTACGTCTCCCATTGGCCACTTTATGGAAAAAACCAGTATTATTGTCTCCTTTCAGCAGCCACCTCTCATTAGAAAATTGGTGCCAAAAAAGCTCTTCCTCCACATACATATTATTCAGTTCATTCAATATTTCCAGCTTTCTGGTATAAGCCTCACCACACAGCCCAATAGTTTCCTCAAGCTTTTCCAATTCTTGCAATTCAAGTTTGATAATATTTCTCTTAATCTTGTTGTGCCCAAAGATGTTAGAACCCCACCCTTTAAAAAAATTCTTAACTCTTTTCAGTTTAATATTCAGGGTATCTATGGGATCATCAGTATATACAGGTTTTGACCAAATATCAGCCACCAAAGGTAGGAAGGTTGGATTATTCAGCCCGTTATTATCAAATCTAAAGCACCTATTCCCTGGTGCTCTAGCTGCAGCCCTCCCCCCATCCAGCAACAGAGGATTGTGATCAGATAGGTCCTTAACTAATTTGTTAACCGCGACATGAGGATATAAGTCCTCCCATTCAGGTGACATTAAAACTCTATCCAGCTTCTCCAGAGTGGGATTCTCCTGCTTGTTCGACCACGTGTACACCCCTCCAGACATGTAGATCTCCCTAAGTCCAAGCAGGTGGATGACAGAATTAAAAACATCCGAGAAATGAGACATGGGCGTCTTTTTATTCTTCTCACCGCTGTGATGAAGTATATTAAAATCCCCACCCACTAAGTAAGGGATCTGAGTGGCATGACACATATGAGATAATTCAGCAATAAACTCGGGCTTATTCTCATCCTGGGCTGCTCCATATACTACCATCAAGGACCAGCAACATTTCATGTTTTTATCCAAAAGATCTAATTGAATCGAAAATTTGTTTCTGAGCCCGGGCTCAGCTACACCTGATATCTTAGCCATCCAGTGACATGTGGATCCGCGCTGTAACTTGTATTCTATTAGGTATTCCCACTGTATGCAACATAAAATTATTGTGGACCATCTTCTCATTTAATGTGGCTGCCGTCGCCACGGGCTAAAGGAACAACTCGTCCCTCACGGCTCTGGATTTTCCTTGGGCCATCCTGGTCCATCTGCGCTCCAGCCTGACATTTAAAATTTGAATTGCAGCACGCTACACTAGACCCTGCACAAGCTGCCTGTGCGCCACGTGTTTCTTCCATTCCCATGAAACCTACCATATGTCGGCACTACCCACACATTTTTTCCGGCAACAAATTTAATCAAAATATCTCGCCTGTACGCCAGTAATTCACTCAACCCAGCGTGCAAAAAACACTACGATCACAGAAACGCCAACGTTTTCATAACCAGTTTATTTAAAATTCCTCACTCCATAGTGACACCATTTGTTCGATCTCTCCGAATACAATGAACAAACACACAATGTTTTACAGTCTTACAACATGGAGGAACAAGCATGGACAACACACCAGAAAAATCCCCAGATCAAGCTATAGCCCGACAAATTTAATTCTGCACGCCACCTAATGGTCATGTGCATGTGTTCCGGTGGTGCCCCTCGATCCCACAGTTTTTACACTTGCCGGGCTTTACATGGCTGCTTCAGTGCATCCCAGGGCATGTCGTTCTTTTGCGACCTTCCCGTCATCTGATGCTACAGAATCTTCATGCGTTTGCTCAGCCCTTCTCCCGACTGTTTGTCAACCTGGCTGTGTGCTCGAACTCGCCACACTCACACTCAAATTCAGTCCCGTCTTCCTTGATGTTGACCTCATACACCACTCTACACCATTTTTCACGTTTGGCAGCATTGTTGTGTGTGTCAGATATTTCTTCCCCCTCTCAATCTCATTAACCTTCTATGAAGTCCCTTCGTTGAATACCTTGCCCGAACCGCTTGAACATAGCCTTCGTGTATATTTTGCTCGCATGACGCTCAATAGCCAGATTTGTTCGCCTCACAGCACCTGCATGTAAAATCAACTTTCAAAGGTCATCACGGGCAAAATAAGATGCCAAATCAAATATATATACCCAAAAGATTTATGTCTTCGACATACTCGGATCCATATACTTACAATCATAGTTCTTTTCTCCTCATAGCTCTCCTCCCTCTCACCCATCGAACTGGAGACGAATGTACTGCCTCACAAATATAAGCATAGCGCTCTCGCTGCATTTGGTGCTTGCCATCTTAGCGCAGAACACACCCTTGAAGTAAGGCTTTGCGCACTTCGTTCTAACTAGAAGCGGTTGAGTGCTTTGCTGCGCCGCCTAGACTGTACGTAACCTTCTTTTCCGCGGAAGTGAAAAGGTTGGTTTGACACATGCACTGCTTAGTAGTTAGCAAAGACACTCCGACTCAGCTGTGAGGATTCTGGGCTTCTCCAAATATTGCTTGCTAATTCTTTGACCAAACGCTCATTGGATGATAAGCACTCATCCAAAATTTGCTTGCTTGAGGTGGATTGACTTATCAAAGGACCAACATGGGCATCCAATCTATCTGCCAAATCTCCCAAGACACCTACTAAGTCTTCATCACAGAATCATCCCTGAAACGGCTGAGAGATAATTTTAGAAAATTATTGTGTTGAATTATGAGTCTCATTGAGCTGAAATATTTGTCCATTGTTGTGATAACAATTCACTGCCAGTGCTTATAATAAAATAATGAGACCGATCATCATATGGGTGTGGCATCGGTTGGCTTAGATGATCGAGGGAGAGATTTTGTTATGGCAATAGTGTAAGCTGAGTATAAGTGCGACAACACCGTCCTAACAGTATTTGGTACTGCTCCTCTTAGTGGCAATTTGAAGGCAAACAACATAAAAATGGCCAGGCTTAGTCCATTTACAAGAAATTTTTTTCCAAAATTTAGTGTGAAGTCCACTAATAACTGAAAGGCCAACACTGCAATCTAAGGTAGCAATTCATAATCAGAAGCTCAGCAACATAAAAATTTAGAAAGTCTTAACTTGACCAAGCATGCTGTCTAAATCAGCTTAAATTTATTCAACACCTTTCCAGGTTCTACCATATTGTTAGAACTGCAGGTCCCTATCACTACGTGATTGGACATTTGTCAACCTATACCCCCACTTTAGAGAAAAATGTGTATATATCACTGAAAAACGCCTAGTTTCATCATATCCACTGAAAAACATTATTCATTCGATACGACTCGCTTCCAAAATCTCTTCATTATTTTCCTTCACTGTTAGATGGGAGTTAATGAGCTTACACCTAGTGCGTACCATTTTGTCGTGGTTTAGAAGTGCCATTTTGCACCATCTGTGCACGGTGTGTGGATACACTTTTGAATTGCAACTTCCATAGCTCTCTTTTGATCTGCACAATTTGTCAAAAAGAACTACTCAGCATCACCAAACGCAAGTCAAGCACAAATAAATACTGCCAGGCAAAGTTAGTACAGTGCAAAACCTTGTTAGTTGCAGGTATGCCCAACATCCTAAGAAATTCTGCGAACACCAACTCAAAACTTTGTACTTGCTCATCCCTCATCAGCACCCTCGCCAGTATAACACTCTGGAAATGGTGTTTCACCCGAACAAAAAGACCGAATGGCATGTCATATAGACTTGTCTTGTCACTGCACCTGCATGACCGGCTGTTCTTCACCTCCGGCTTCCCCTGCACATCAAGGTCCACCAAATAAGTAACCAACGGAAACTCACTTCGCCAAAAATCATCGTTTGTCAAAAAACAAAACGAACATCAAAGCATTATCTCTCACTGCACAGCCGGACAGGATCTCCTGCATTATCTTCGCCCTCTTATCGTTCAATCTACTCTTACCATAGCGTATCCCAAAGCCAACCACCCACGAATACAAACTGTAAAAGTCATACGCCTCACCCGACAAGTCAAAACTCAGACCAAGTTCAGGTTTCACCACTCTTACTAGGTTCTTTTGCAGATTTCTGGATGGATTGTTCCAGGGCGGTGTACTCCCCAGCCTCAACCTGAATTTTGACACAACCTTGGTATAAATCGAACAGTGCATGAACAATCAAATCCTACAGAAAATCATCCACTCTAATATTCGCAGTGCACTAAACATTTATCACACTACGCCAACACATTCGATGAGTGCTGAAAATAATCTTTGCCAGACTCCTTAGCAATTTTTACTTCCCACAAAAAGATGGCCGCATTGAACTGATAAGAAATTTGTTTGCATTACCTTGGTCCAGCCAGGTGCTTCGTGATTCACCTTCCCCGTGGATTGTGGAGACCTCGTTGGTGAAGCATTCTTCCTTCGCCGAATCTCGCATCCCGATCTCCCAGGGCTGCAGTCCCCTAAACACCGGGCACAACCGGACCCGTAGTTCAAATACACCGGCAACGGCGGTTGTAACTCGCGGCGTGGCAGTAGCGCCAACGGTACCGGATCTGGATGTTCCAAATTATCTGCTGACTCCTCTCTTAGTGGAAACTGGAAACCTGGGACGCAGCAAACAAGTCACCGGTGGCGGGGGCATGGGGGTTCGATTCAACGGATCGCGGGGGAACAAGTTCGTATTAAAGGTGGAATCCCAGAGATAAGGAGAGCAGGCGCTGGCCTAGGGGAACTCACCGGTCTACTGGATCCAGTAGGAATTCTAGCCCGCCGTCAGCTTCCATCGCCACGCCGCCGGCAGAAGGAGCGGTCGCCGCACACGCCATACACACGGGAACTCCCCTTCCCTGGTCGGTTTCACCGCTTGTCAGCCGCCCACACCTGGAACACTCCACAATTTCCCCATTTGGTGGACCCCACACACACGTCCACTGTCGTGACGGCTCAGGCTAGCACGGAACGACCTCGAGTGTTCTGTTCCACGTCCCATGACGACGAACTAACGATGGGCGCGGCGAGCTACGAAAAGGGACCACACGAGCGCACTGTCGAAAGGCGTATAAGTCTCGTATCCTCATTTTTTCGCGCTGCAACTCTGTCGCGCGTGTCAGACTTTCTGCAATCTCAACGCAGCAGGCGAAGGCTCAGATTTCGGGCTCATCTGAGCCCGAGCACCAAATCGCCTCTCTCTAATTGAATGATATATTTTCCATACTTAACAGCAATAAGATCAAACTTGTCCTTATTAACACCACATAGAATGCCTCCAGATTTGCCTCGAGAGGGAATCCATTCCCAATAAATTTTTTGTCCAGGATCTAACTTCCTAAAAAAGGAAGGTTTATAGGACTTTTTCATAGTCTCTTGAAGACCAATAAAATCAACATTATTGGCATTAATCATATCAGTGAGGCAGGTAGACATGCATTTCTTACCTGCCCCCCTACAGTTCCAAAATATTCCTATCATTTATATCTCTCAGGTTTCCCCCTCTCCCTAGTGGGTCTGCCAGGATTCAGGGCATTCCCATCATTTCCCTTTTTCTTTTGACTTCTAGTAACAGGTCTATCAATATGTATAGGAGATAGGATTTTTACTTTTTTCTTATGCTGTGTTTTTTTCTTTTCTGCCTGGACTGCACAAGGGTATACAGTTCTTCATCCTCTACACTATCATTATCCCAAGTTAGTAGCAGAGGAGTGTCATTTCCTAACCCATCATTGACAGTAATAGGTTCAGGATTACTCTCAACTTTCTTATCACGGAGCAAGTTTCTAGATAATTCTAATTCACGCAACACATCAATTGTAGCAAAGTTATCATCAGGTATTTGGACCCCCATCATGGAAGCCCGAACAATAATAGCATCATTAGACAAGGCAGAAAATTGATTGCTCGAGTGTAACACTTTTTTACCTTCAGCATCGCGTTTCTTGAGCCTGTTAGTAGCCATCTCTTCAACACGCATCAGCTTTTGATATTGCCTGCGTGACGCCCTGCCTTCAGGAGCTGCAGCTTCATGGATTGGGGACCCAGATGGAGATTTTATAGTGTACACACTGCAACTTCCCCCTTCCTCTGCATATCCCTCCTCAATAGGCATAATATGAGGCAGAGATAGCCATACCACATAATCTAACAAGGGAGGAAATGATTTTCCATAAGTGTCACCAGCATAGTGTAGAAACATCGGAGAAGAGGGAACAGGAGTTTGTACAATATCCCAAGCACCTTTTTTCATGCTGTCAATAGCATTAGGAGACTTATTCATATCACCCTCCTCTTTTTCTTCAGAATTTTTCCCATATGAATCTCTTTCAACAGAAGAATCAGAATAAGACATTTTTTCAGATGCATATTCTCTGGCCATGGTGTCAATCAATAGTTCATTGTGGTTCCCCTCATCACTTTCCCCCTCCTCCTCACTCTCAACCACTTCAGCCAACCTCTGCACTCCCTTATCATAGTGTTGGGATGTATAGTTCCCAGCCCTAGACATGCTAGTTTCCCCTTGCCCATCAGAATAAGCAGGATATGAATCCACCCTGGCTTTCTTTGGGAATGAAGGAGAGGCACTGCTGTCTACAGTAACAAAGACCTAATTTTTCTCACCTCCCATAGTTACAATTTTTTCAACTTCATAGAAGAAGTCATAAACTGGTCTCCCAGCATGCCCTCAGCAGAAGGAGGAATTTTCTTGACCTCTCTGCATCCCAGGAGAACTCTAACATATTCAGGTTTGTGTATAGTGGACTCATCTACTTCTAAGGTAATACCAACCAGTGCTCCAGCATAAGCAGCGTGCTCAGAACATCTTTTTTCTAAAGGAATATTGCTCACCCTAACCCAAACTTTTTCCATTTCCCCTTTAGCACCCACAGTAGCTGACCAAGGCTTTATACTAACTACAGCAGCCCCATCTTTCAATGGCAAGCACTTCCCATAACAGCAGGCCCTCTCCACCTCACTGGCGTTAGGAAAGCGCATGACGAACTGATTATGGCCAACAGGGCGAGCCGTACAGCTCCATTTCTTCCTGCCAGGTTTATGAGCAAATAAGCCATTAAACTCAGATTCTATTTCTTTTGCCGTAGCATCCCCCTCCATAATCGTAATCACCACATTGTTAGTTTTTTCACTCTTTTGTTTGGCAGCACACATATCAGGTATATAGAAGAAACCCTGTCCAGGGGATTGAAACCCACAGAGAATAGGAACGCACTCCCAAGGCCTCAGCGTTTGACACAACTGCGCCATATGCCCAAGTTTATTGCACTTTTCACATCGAACAGTAGGGCAGCGAGGAGCAAAATGACCTGGGAGGTTGCAGTTGAGGCAGAGCTTGTCGTTGATCTTGGTAGTCGAAGCATCTGGCGCATCAGGTACAGCAGGGAGCGTCGTCTTGCCCGTCGAAGTCGTCGCCGTAGGTCGTCCCTTGGCGTCCCCTCCTGCCGCCCGAGCCGCAGCTTCCCATCGATCCTCAGCTCCTTCGGATCTCGCCCCTCCGGTCGACGGCGGTGGCGGATCTGGGCGCTGCCACACCATATGGCGCGTCTGGTTCTGCTGCGGCGCCTTGCGCCCAGCCCCGAATCCACCGCGCATCGGGTTGTCGCGCCACCCTCCAGATCCGCCTCTGCCTCGATCTCCCATCGGTGCAAGCGGAGCACTGTGCCCACGCGCGCGCTCACCCGCCACCTGAGCGAAGGAGCGCTCATCGCCGCCAAACTTGCCGCGCCACCAGCCGAAGGAATCTCGTGGAGTAGATGGGGAATGGCAAACCCTAGGTCTCTCCCAAAGGTGCCCGAAGAGATAAGCGAGATGTGAATCGCAGCCGGTAGTGGGGGTAGGTGGGGAATAAGAAGCGGCCGCTCCCCCTCCGCCTCCTGTGGTCAGCACATCCTCCTGGTCAGATCTGGGCCCGTCATGGCGGGGCCGCCATGGATCCACCTCAGCCTCTCGCGCGCTGCCAGATGGAGCGCGTCCGTCCGCTGCATGGCTCCCCTCCTCCCCCTCCTGCATGCATGTGCCCACTCCCAGCGACCCGATGCATGGCGATCGGTCAACCCTAACCCGGTGACAAGGGAAGGATATGACCTGATCCGGCTCGATACGCTCTCCCTCGCGAAGATATCGTGCGTCCACTGTCACGCCTCGCGAATCCACCAGCACCATGCGGAGCGTGGCGTGTCGGAGAACGATCTTGCCGGCGGCGGCGGTGAGTAGGCGCGCCGCGGCTAGGTCCGCGACGTACGTGACATGCCAGCGCGTCTCGTCCATCCCCTCTCTGTATCGAGACAGTTGAGGGATAAAATTAGAACTTTGTTAAGAATCAGTTATAACTTTTAGAAGTTACTTGCATCCAGCTTCTTTGGGAAGATCTCCGCAGTTGCTTGTTCGTGCTAGCGATCAGAATCGACCAATGTTGGAGATGCCCTTACACGGGAGCGAGTGACACTGGTAGAAAAAAGCCCTTTAGTCCCGGTTCGCCACAGCCTTTAGTCCCGGCTGCGCAACCGGGACTAAAGATGCGCGACTAAAGACCCCCCCCCTTTAGACGCGCCTCTTACGGACCGCGACTAAAGGATTTAGTCCCGGTTCTTGTGGCCGACCGGGACTAAAGGCCCGTCCACGTGGGCGCCCGTGGTCCGTCGGGGCGGAGGACCTTTAGTCCCGGTTCTCGTGGCCAACCGGGACTAAAGGCCTCCTCCGCAGGTTTAGGGTTTCAGCCCCCCTAAACCTGGTTTCTTTTTAATTTGTAGTGTTTTATTTGTTTTATATTTTATTTTGTGTTTTATTTTATTTTTGATGAAGTTTCAGTACACATATTCTATGCTACTATATACATGCATATGAAATTTCAAACAAGAAGAATTCAAGAGGAATATATAATATATATTCAATCTCGGGTGACCATATACAACTTCGAACAAGTTTCCATACACAATTAGGATGGATGACCATATATAACTTCGAACAAGATTCAATCTCGGGTATGCATATAAATTTCTTCGTCCTCGGTATAGTGTTCTCCTTTAGGATTGATGACTTCCCTCATGAAAAATCCTGCTAATTCTTTTTGAATTGGTCGGAAGCGAGCTTCTGGACTAAGCCTCCTCCGCAAGTTATCCGTTGCGTTCCGCACGCTATCTGATGCCTTCCGCTCAGTGGTGTGTCTCCGGATGTTCTCACAAACATAGTATCCACATAGATTGGTCTCCTGTGGCTGCTTATCCACATTAACTAACCTTCTGAAATCTAGCTCATGTTTGAATTCACCGACAATTTCTTCTGAGAACCGTCTCCAAACCCTATAGGGCAAAGAAAATTAAATGAATAAGGGAGTTATTAGTTACTTGATATTAGGAAATGAACGAAAGAGACCGATCGATATAGAGCTCAAATGATTGAAAATAATTACTTTTGCAGCATTTTTCTCATGTCGGCCCAACGCTTTGGATCCGAATCCATAGAGTCCATGATTAGAACTCTGGAGGTGTGAAGTTCAATATTTAGCAGAATCCAGTGGAACCTGCGGACACGTTACATGCACAGTCATGCATAACTCATCGATTAGACATACCATGCATGGAGTAAACAAAAGAGAATGGGCACAAGAGAGAAACACTCACTCAAAATTGTAAGGAAATGGAATATGACTTTTGAGTTGATGCTTTCTAAGAAACATGTACAGGTCTTTCTCCACGTCTTTGGGGTGATGTTGTAACACATGTCCATTAACGATATGTGGGTCAATGAACCCAACATCATGGATGTTTCTTATTTTGCATTCCCAAATCTTCAATCTGCATAATAGCGTACGCAACAATATAGTTAGGACAATATATATATATATAGTGCAGGCAATGAAGAACGAGATGAGGTAGAAATAAATCACTTACAGAACGTAGCAACTCAGCATAGATTTGTCGAGCTCGCGCAGATTGAACAGCTGGAACAATTCACTCATATGAATTTCTACAGAGTACCGTTTGGTGTGATGCTGTTCTGTAACATCCGCATAAACATATTGTTTGTCGACCCATTTTATGAATTGCTTGTACCAACGTAGCAGATTTCGCATTTGTGGTGGTAGACTATTTTCCTGCGCAGGCTCGACGAGAGGCCCATTCCGCACATATTGCAATGCTATCTCACATACTGGCGCATCCTCAAGGTCTAAGAAGGCACGAAGAGTCAAACCCATCTCGGACGCTTGTTTCATGGCACCCGCTACAGTCAATCCAAGTGCTGCCGCAGCTGTTATGATCTCGGGGTCCTCTTCCGGACCGGCTTTCACTATGAGCGGGGGGATCGATTGTTTCTTCTGCATCCCGAGCTGGTCAACTTGTTTCCCGCTTTTTTTACTTTCTTCCTCCTTCAATATTTTTGCTTGCCTACGAAGTTAATGTCCATAGTCGTCAGGCATATTTAGCTCGGCTTGGGACGGTGTCGTCAAAAAATCCTTAGCCCACTTCTTTTGCTTCTCAGTGAATACTTGCTTGGGCTCAGGCTCTTTTTTCGCCTTCATATCCGCCTTCCATTTCTCATAATCAGCAGACGCGGCCAATTTGATTTCAGCTTCACTAAGTTCCCCAGGCCTTGGGAGGAGAGGCTTCAGTGATGGCTCCGGTACCCTTGTGGTCTTAGGTACATAAGGGTCCGGGTTAATAGTCCAGGAGCGGGTTTCCTTGTTGTCCGCCTGCTTTTGCTTCTTCGCCGGAGGTGGATTGGGGGGCGTCGTACCCGCCGGAGGAGGATTGGGGGGCGTCGTACCCGCCGGAGGTTGTGGATCGGGGGACGGCGTCGAATGGCGTGAAGGAGGTGTAGGTGAACCACCACGACCACCACCACCGCCACCACTGCCACCACCACCACCACCATCGGAGGGGGGTGGACTTGCTAGCCTTGGCGCCTCGCCTGGAAACACTATGTACTTCTTTTTCCATAGAATGTACTGGCGCTTGACATCTCCAAGTCTTCTCTCCCCTTCGGGTGTAGGTTTGTCAATCTCCAGGTCCTCAAACCCTTGGACTATGTCTTCCACCGTGACACGAGCATAGCCATATGCAATGGGGTTGTTGTGGTGGAGTGCTCCAGGTGTATAGGGTAAAGCACTGCCGCTAGCTACCTTCGTGGAAACGTTCCCCACGGGATAATGCAGATCACATTCTTTCATCTCCTTTACATCATCCACGGGGTAGTGAGGCTCCGGTGCACGAATCTCGATCATCGGTGCACTAGCACCAGGCGGGGCATCCGTGGAAGCCACGCTGCTTCTCCGCTGCTGGCTTCCGCGATCCGCTTCATGATCTTCATGCGGCCCTGCAGCCGATTTTTCTTTCACTAGTTCATGCACGGTCTGCTTCAACTTATGGAGTTCCGATGCAAACTTCGTCATAAGATCTGCATCCTGATCCGTCTTTCTCTTACGGCTTCTGTAACAGTACGGGTCATTGTCCTGGGAAAACCCTACTTTCCACGAAACTTTGCCTTTGCCTCATACACGTCCTCCGTGTTCATCATTCCCGAGGGCTATTGTCAGTGCGTCTTTCTCTCTGTTGAACTTGATCAAGCCCTCTTGAGCTTGGGTCATTGCGTCAATAAGGGCTTGGGTGGGAGCAAAATGTCTCTGCCGGTGAACACACACCCCTGTCTCCGGGTCTAGCGATCCCCCATGCCCGTACCACCAGCTTTTGGCCCTTGGGTCCCATCCCTCTGTACCTAGAGGTATTCCTCGCACCCTCAGGTCCTCCTCCATCTTCTGCCACCTAGGCTCCGAAAGGAGGTATCCTCCTGGCCCCATAATATGATGGTACTTTTTCTTACTCGCATTATCCTTATTTTTTTCGATATTTCCTTGAAATGCTCCGATTGCTTTTGCCTCACAAATTCTGGCCAATCATCTTTCAGTTTCTCATGTTGTCCATTGAAATCCGGAGTCTTACCCTTGTTGACATAGTCACGGGTTAAAGTTTTCTTGAAGTTCCGGAATGCTTCGCCCATCTTCTGAAGAGCGAACTCTTTAACTAGCCTCCTCCTCTGACGTCCACCCGGAACCTCGTTACCGAATTCATCGACTTTGTTGTATTCCGGAGGTAGAATGAAATGTTCCATAAGCTTTCTCCAGCAATCCTTTTTCGTTCTCTTGTCGACAAAACTGAAACCAAGACGTGCCTTCTTTGGCTCCTTCCATTCCTGAACGGTGATCGGGACGTTGTCTCTAACAACGACTCCGCATTGGTTGATAAACTTTGAGGTGTGCTGTAGGGGCTTGCCGGTTTCACTGACAAACTCAATGGCATATGTTTCTCCTGTTTTCATCGCCTTGGATTTGCCACGCTTTGTCGTACTCGATCCGGCCGAGGGCTAAAAAAAGAAAGAGAGTCGCGCGCGTTAATACATATGTATTCACATTTCAGTAAGTTTGTATCACGAGAGGCTCAATGTATATATATACCTCGCCGGAGGTGGTTGCTACTTGCAATTCGAGATCGTCGGTTGTTGACGGTTGACCTCCGTCGACAATGTCCGTTCCTTCACCTTCTTGATCATCGACAATCTCTGTTCCACCGTCAAGGTTCAGAAAAGAAGAGACTACATCCTCTTCTTGCTCATATTCTGAGCCCGGCACATAAGGAATCTCGTTGTTGATGATGCCCATTAAATAACGTTCAGCCTCCGGATCCCTAAGCGGCTCGGCTCTATCGTCTGCCATATGTCACTCCTGCATGTAGTAAAAATTAATTAAGTATAAAGGAATTAAAAAATAAGATTAAGGGGACATAGAGGAGGAGGAATTAAAAAATAAGATTATTGAGCACTGCCAAGTATTTTGTTTTTCCTTTTCTTTTTCCTTTTCTTATTTTATTTTTCCTTTTCTTCTTCCTTTTCTTTTTCCTTTTCTTCCTCCTTTTCTTCTTCCTTTTCTTTTTCCTTTTCTTCTTCCTTTTCTTCTTCCTTTTCTTTTTCCTTTTCTTCTTCCTTTTCTTCTTCCTTTTCTTATTTTGTTTTTCTTTTTCCTTTCTAAGGCGGCGGCGGGCGGCGGGCAGGGCAGGGCAGCGGGCGGCAGGCAGGGGCAGGGGCAGGGGCGGCGGGCGGCGGCGCGCAGGGGCAGGGCAGGGGCGGCGGCGACGCGCAGGGGCAGGGCAGGACAGGGGCGGCGGCGGCGCGCAGGGCAGGGCAGGGGCGGCGGCGGAGCTCACTGGGGGCAGGGGCGGCGGCGCGCAGGGCAGGGAAAGTGGGGGGCGGCGGAGCTCACTGGGGGCAGGGCGTCGGCGTCGATCGGTGTCGGGGCAGCAGCCTGGCGGCGTCGGCGTCGATCGGCGTCGGGGCAGGGCGTCGGCGTCGAGAGGAGAATGGGAGGTGGGGGAAAATGCTAAGTGCTGTATATATAGACACAACCTTTAGTCCCGGTTGGGGACGCCAACCGCGACTAAAGGTAGCCTTTAGTCGCGGTTGGTCTCCCCAACCGGGACTAAAGGGTATTTCGCGCCGCTTTCGTTCTCGCGCGGAAAGAGCCTTTAGTCGCGGTTCGTGTCACGAACCGCGACTAAAGGTCCTTTTTCATATACTTTTCAGAAAATACAAATAATATATCAAAAAATTCAGAAAAATAAAACTAATTCATTTTAAAATCTTGAAAATACAAATAATATATCAAAAAATTCAGAAAAATAAAACTAATTCATTTTAAAATCTTCAAAATACAAATAATATATCAAAAAATTCAGAAAAATAAAACTAATTCATTTTAAAATCTTAAAAATACAATTATATATCAAAAAAATCAGAAAAATAAAACTAATTCATTTTAAAATCTTAAAAATACAAATAATATATCAAAAAATTCACAAAAATAAAACTAATTCATTTTAAAATCTTAAAAATACAAATAATATATCAAAAAATTCAGTTCATCGATCCCTTGAAGGTTTGACAAAAGGTTTGATACATCATTCAGTTCATCGACCAAATACAAATCATCCGGATTCGTCATCGTACGTTTTAATTCACATGATCCATTCAACAAAGTTTGGTACAATAAATTATTACACATCAATTCTTCCCTTGTGTCCCTGCTTGCTTACGATTGTGCCGTATCCATGGAGCATCCTCATCATTTAACTTAATGCTTGGGTCAGTGTTCACTTTGAAGGGCGGAATTTCACCAAACATATTATAATCTTCTGACATGTCTGTCTTGTCCTCCACTCCCATGATGTTTCTTTTTCCTGAAAGAACAATGTGGCGCTTTGGATCATCGCATGATGTACTGATCGTTTTCTTATCTTTCCGTTTCCTCGGTTTGCTACTCATGTCCTTCAAATAAAAAATCTGAGCGACATCTTTGGCAAGGACGAATGGTTCGTCAAGGTAACCAAGATTGTTGAAATCCACCATTGTCATTCCGTATTGCTCGTCCACCTTTACCCCACCTCCTGTTAGCTTGAACCATTTGCACCGGAACAAAGGGACCTTAAAGGAGGGTCCATAGTCAAGTTCCCATATCTCCTCTATGTAACCATAATATGTGACCTTTTGCCCATTCTCGGTTGCTGCATCAAAGCGGACACCACTGTTTTGGTTGGTGCTCTTTTTATCTTGGGCGATGGTGTAAAATGTATTCCCATTTATCTCGCACCCTTGGAAAGTCGTTATAGTCGAAGATGGTTTCTTGGCCAACATGTACAGCTGATCTCCAACATCATTGTCATTCATTAAATATTTTCGCAACCAACTGCCGAAAGTCTCCATGTGGGCCTTTCTAATCCAGGATTCAGGCTTCCCCGGGTTGTCCGAGCGTAAAATATTCTTGTGTTGCTCGAAGTACGGAGCCACCAAGATGGAATTTTGCAGAACTGTGTGGTGTGCTTCAGTCATAGAATGACCGTCCATACATATCGTGGATTCCCTTCCGATCTTGCCTTTTCCACTTAGTCTCCCCTCGTGCCGCGATTGAGGAATACCAATCGGCTTAAGGTCAGGAACATAGTCAATACAGAACTCAATTACCTCCTCATTTCCATAGCCCTTGACGATGCTTCCTTCTGGCCTAGCACGGTTACGAACATATTTCTTTAATACTCCCATGAACCTCTCAAAGGGGAACATATTGTGTAGAAATACAGGACCGAGAATGGAAATCTCTTCGACTAGGTGGACCAGGAGGTGCGTCATAATATCGAAGAAGGATGGTGGGAACACCAACTCGAAACTGACAAGGCATTGGACCACATCGTTCTGTAACCGTGGTAGATCTTCTGGATTGATTACCTTCTGAGAGATTGCATTGAGGAATGCACATAGCTTCACAATGGCTACTCGAACATTTTCCGGTAGGAGCCCCCTCAAAGCAATCGGAAGCAACTGCGTCATAATCACGTGGCAGTCGTGAGACTTCAGGTTTTGGAACTTTTTCTCCGACATGTTTATTATTCCCTTTATATTCGACGAGAAGCCAGACGGGACCTTCATACTGCTCAGGCATTCAAAAAAAAAATGACCTTCTCTTCTTTGGTAAGAGCGTAGCTGGCACGACCTTGAAACCATTCTGGATGCCGGTCATCTGGGTCTTTCAAAAGTTGCTGGTCCTGCCATGCTTCCTTTGTATCATTTGTCTTCCCATACACGCCCAAGAAGCTTAACAGGTTCACGCAAATATTCTTCGTAACATGCATCACGTCGATTGCAGAGCGGACATCTAGGACTTTCCAATATTCTAGCTCCCAAAATATAGATTTCTTCTTCCACATGGGTGCGTGCCCGTCAACTCCCCGCGGAACTGATTGTCCGCCAGGACCCTTTCCAAAAATGACTTTCAAATCCTTGACCATATCAAATATCTCAGCACCAGTACATTCCGCAGGCTTCGGCCGGTGATCTGCCTTCCCGTTGAAATGCTTGACTTTCTTTCTTACGTTATGATTTCGGGGAAGAAATCGACGATGACCCAGGTACACGTTCTTCTTACAATTAACCAAACATACACTTTCAGTCTCATGTAAGCAGTGCGTGCATGCATTGTATCCCTTATTTGTCTGTCCCGAAAGGTTACTGAGAGCAGGCCAATCGTTGATGGTTACAAAAAGCAACGCTCGTAGGTCAAATGCCTCTCCTTTGTGCTCATCCCAGACACGTACACCAGGTCTGGCCCACAACTGTAAAAGTTCTTCAACTAATGGCCTTAGGTACACATCGATGTCGTTGCCGGGTTGCTTAGGGCCTTGAATGAGAATTGACATCATAATGAACTTCCGCTTCATGCACAACCAAGGAGGAAGGTTGTAGATGCATAGAGTCACGGGCCAGGAGCTATGGCTGGAGCTCTGCTCGCCAAAAGGATTAATGCCATCAGTATTTAGACCAAATCTTATGTTCCTTGCGTCAGCTGCAAAATCTTTGAAAACTCTGTCGATCTTTCTCCATTGCGTTCCATCAGCGGTGTGTCTCAACTCCCCGTCGGACTTACGGTCCTCTTTGTGCCATCGCAACGACTTGGCATGCTTTTTGTTCATGAACAGACGTTTCAACCGTGGTATTATAGGAGCATACCACATCACCTTGGCGTGAACCCTCTTCCTGGGTTTCTCGCCCTCAACATCGTCACCAGGGTCATCGCCTCTGATCTTATAACGCAATGCAGTGCATACAGGGCATTCATTCAAATTCTCGTATTCATCGCGGTAGAGGATGCAGTCATTAATGCATGCATGTATCTTCAGAACCTCTAAACCTAGAGGGCAGACAACCTTCTTTGCTTCGTACGTACTGGCGGGCAACTCGTTATTCTTCGGGAACATATTCTTCAACATTTTCAGCAAATTTTCAAATGATGAGTCACCTACACCTTCCTGTGCCTTCCATTTTAGCAAATCCAGTGTGCAGCCCAGCTTTTTCAGACTATTATCGCATCCTGGATACAACGACTTTTTGTGATCCTCTAACATGCGATCCAAATTCTCCCTCTCCTTGTCAGTTTCGCAGCGTCTCCGTGCATCAGCAATGGTCCGACCAAGATCATCAGCGGGCTCATCATGTGCCTCTTCTTCACCTTCACCTAACCCTTCCCCACCTTCAGCATCATCCTCCATGAAAGTATCACCGAAATGATCACGATAGATGTCATCGATATCATCCCCTTCTTCATCTTCTTCCATTCTAACCCCTCTTTCTCCATGCTTGGTCCAACAATTATAGCTTGGCATGAAACCATGCTTCAGCAGGTGCATGTGAACTTCTCTTGAGGAGGAGTAACCCTTCCCATTCTTACAGACAACACATGGACAGATAATAAAACCTTGCTGCTTGTTCGCATTTGCCACTACGAGGAAATCTTTCAAACCCGTAGTGAACTCGCCGGAGACTCGGGGACCGTACATCCATTGCCGATTCATCTGCATTATTATTATATAAAGTATATAATTAACCATCATGCATTTGTTAAACTAACTAGCTAGAAATAATACAAATTAAACAATGAACTACACACATGCGTATTTTATCAATGACACATGAAAGGTTCAAGTTGCTAACCGCGATCGCGGAGGAAAAATAAATGAGAAAGCTCAAGTGTGGCCCGGACACTTCATACCATGTTTGTTTCAGGCTCTCGGGCATTTCATCAAACACCTTGTGTGCATAGGCTCTCGGGCATTTCATCAAACACCTTGTGCGCATAGGCTCTCGGGCATTTCATCAAACACCTTGTGTGCATAGGAGAAACCAAAAGCAAACCCACCACCACCTTCTGAAATTTGTGAAATGAGCTGAGTGAAGTGAAGTGAGCTGAGTCCTACATATAGGGATGGGCCTTTAGTCGCGGTTGGCCAGGCCAACCGGGACTACAGCCCCTCCCGTCCACCAGCTGGATGGGCTCACCCTAACCCAAACTTTTTCCATTTCCCCTTTAGCACCCACAGTAGCTGACCAAGGCTTTATACTAACTACAGCAGCCCCATCTTTCAATGGCAAGCGCTTCCCATAACAGCATGCCCTCTCCACCTCACTGGCGTTAGGAAAGCGCATGACGAACTGATTATGGCCAACAGGGCGAGCCGTACAGCTCCATTTCTTCCTGCCAGGTTTATGAGCAAAGAAGCCATTAAACTCAGATTCTATTTCTTTTGCCGTAGCATCCCCCTCCATAATCGTAATCACCACATTGTTAGTTTTTTCACTCTTTTGTTTGGCAGCACACATATCAGGTATATAGAAGAAACCCTGTCCAGGGGATTGAAACCCACAGAGAATAGGAACGCACTCCCAAGGCCTCAGCGTTTGACACAACTGCGCCATATGCCCAAGTTTATTACACTTTTCACATCGAACAGTAGGGCAGCGAGGAGCAAAATGACCTGGGAGGTTGCAGTTGAGGCAGAGCTTGTCGTTGATCTTGGTAGTCGAAGCATCTGGCGCATCAGGTACAACAGGGAGCGTCGTCTTGCCCGTCGAAGTCGTCGCCGTAGGTCGTCCCTTGGCGTCCCCTCCTGCTGCCCGAGCCGCAGCTTCCCATCGATCCTCAGCTCCTTCGGATCTCGCCCCTCCGGTCGACGGCGGTGGCGGATCTGGGCGCTGCCACACCATATGGCGCGTCTGGTTCTGCTGCGGCGCCTTGCGCCCAGCCCCGAATCCACCGCGCATCGGGTTGTCGCGCCACCCTCCAGATCTGCCTCTGCCTCAATCTCCCATCGGTGCAAGCGGAGCACTGTGCCCACGCGCGCGCTCACCCGCCACCTGAGCGAAGGAGCGCTCGTCGCCGCCAACCTTGCCGCGCCACCAGCCGGAGGAATCTCGTGGAGTAGATGGGGAATGGCAAACCCTAGGTCTCTCCCAAAGGTGTCCGAAGAGATAAGCGAGACGTGAATCGCAGCCGGTAGTGGGGGTAGGTGGGGAATAAGAAGCGGCCGCTCCCCCTCCGCCTCCTGTGGTCAGCACATCCTCCTGGTCAGATCTGGGCCCGTCATGGCGGGGCCGCCATGGATCCACCTCAGCCTCTCGCGCGCTGCCAGATGGAGCGCGTCCGTCCGCTGCATGGCTCCCCTCCTCCCCCTCCTGCATGCATGTGCCCACTCCCAGCGACCCGATGCATGGCGATCGGTCAACCCTAACCTGGTGACAAGGGAAGGATATGACCTGATCCGGCTCGATACGCTCTCCCTCGTGAAGATATCGTGCGTCCACTGTCACGCCTCGCGAATCCACCAGCACCATGCGGAGCGTGGCGTGTCGGAGAACGATCTTGCCGGCGGCGGCAGTGAGTAGGCGCGCCGCGGCTAGGTCTGCGACGTACGTGACATGCCAGCGCATCTCGTCCATCCCCTCTATGTATCGAGACAGTTAAGGGATAAAATTAGAACTTTGTTAAGAATCAGTTATAACTCTTAGAAGTTACTTGCATCCAGCTTCTTTGGGAAGATCTCCGCAGTTGCTTGTTCGTGCTAGCGATCAGAATCGACCAATGTTGGAGATGCCCTTACACGGGAGCGAGTGAGAGATGGTGTCTTGTCATTTTATTTCACCATCATGCGTTTGTGATTGCTGGCCGGACCGACAAATTGTCCGGCCAAGACCGTTGAGGTTGGTCCAATGAAAAGTCAGCACGGCTTGAGCATTGGGCGCCTGAGCGTGAGCCCCCCGCTTCCTCCTGCGTGCCCTCCCGTCTGCAATTTTGGGCTCTTAAATGGAAGGGCGCCATGTTCAGGGACGGGAAGACGAGGGAAGAGGCAGAGAAGAAAGGGCCAATCCAGTCGGCTTGAGACGACAAGGCTGTAGGGCTCTTCGTAGCAAATCAAGGCTTTCGGTGGTGCACTCCGTGTCAATCTATCTGTCCGTGTGTGCCCTACCCAAGTACCGATGGCTGATGCACGCGCCGCGCACACGACGCAACAGCTCCGGCCGGCCCTGGCGGTGTGGCGACCCCTTCTTCCTCCTCCACCTCGCTATCTGTCTTCCTGGCCAGTGATCCATCATGAGTCTACATACCACATGGACTTAGCTATCATGACATCATGTAGTACTCGTATCTGCTTAATCGCCACCGCGCATTTCCATGCCATTTGCCATTGTTCTTTGTTCCCGTTGTGTGAAATACTATTATATTCTCTACATGTGTCCAGCGTCTTACACTTACCTATATTCTCTACACGCCCGATCATATTAAAAAAAGGCGGATGTTTATAGCTTTTACATGCGTCCGATCACAGAAGTTCCCATCTGGCAGTCCATTAAAAAAAATGGCAATTTTTCCCTGCCAGACCAGTTGTCTGAGCCTTCTCGCTCAGTCTGCCGCCGGCTCCTCCTCACCATCCGCCTTCTTGGCTACCTCCATCACGGCCATCAATCACTTCAACCTCTTGACACGTATGACACGCATGATCATTGCCACATCGTCATCCAATTTTTCCATTCTCATGGTCAACGCCCGAGTATCCTTCGAAGCAGCCGCGAGCTCAATTTTTCTCTCTTCGAGCTTGGCCTCCTTCTCTTCGAGGTTGATCTTCTTCTCGGTTACCGCCATCAAGATGTTAAACCCCTTTGTCTTCTTTTTCTCCTTCTTGTCGGAGCGCTTGACACATGCCTCCTTCTTCTTCATCAAGATGCCCTTGAACATCTCTGTCATCTTGGCCACCGCCCCTTCCCACTTCTCCTTTTCCTCCTCCAACTTTTTTGCCAGAACGCCCTTCTAACCTTCTTGGGGCACTTTTGTTGGGTCGGTTGAATCACCAGATGGCGGCGGAATAAAAAAAACGCAGGAATTGGGGTTAAGGGTGGTGAAAAAGGGGCCGTTTTGGAGCGAAAACATTGCGGACCGCTCAAAATGAGCGGACTATGTCAGTTTGGGTGGGCTGCGGGTGTCGGAGTCCAACGTGTCGGAGGACCGAACTCCCGTAAAGCCTGCCTAGTTTGTGTCCGATTTACGGGAAAACCACGCGGACGCACCCGCAAACAAATACGGTCCGCGTTGCATGGCTTGCAGCGTCCGGACAGATCATCACCTTGTCTTTGTAACTTTACTTTTGAGAGTCAGAGCTGTCAATTCGGAAGCTCACAAGTTAGCTAAGTTTTCTTTGTCTTTACCACCAGGGTGTCATGTGTGACTTGGCCAGCGTCATGATCAACATTGTATCCCACATATTGTGGAGTTTGATTAATAAAGTTGGCTTTATCCCTAAAAAAACTAATTCCTATTACATCTCGCATACGATGAAGATACAGCGAGATATACACGAGAGGTCACCAATCCCAAGATGTGCGGATGTCGGAGATATCGAGAGCATCTGAGACTAGGCTCAGAAACACATTTTCGTACTATGCATTTCCTTTTTTCTTTCGGACAATAAAAAAGGTGATCTCTCTCGATCAGCATGCAGGGAGCAGTCGACGTCACCGGAATTAAATGGCGCACCAACAAGCAAGAATCGGTTAAGACATGCCTGTTTTCCGGTTCAATCTGCTCGCGTTTTGTCCATCCTTTTTTTCCAGATCGGTCTCAACGCATCTCACCAAGTGCATACACATATCAGTATCCAGTATCCGAACTGTCCGTATCGGGCCAGAGCGATCGATGGAGGACCCGGCCGCAAACTAGCAACAGTTCCGGCAACGAATCGTCTTGAATAATCTTGATCAAACATCCAGATTAACAACAGTATCGGATTAGCGGTGCCATTACATCCCTAGACAAAATGATTAGCAACACAGTGCAATGAACCAATTCTTCATATTTTCTCTCGTGCTGTGCATATAGTACAAAGCACTACTGTTTGTATTTGCTCAGCAGTGCCATCGGTACGCTAATTTATCACCAGCTGCTGATTAACATCATCGCTTAGCTCAACACTGACAGCTAAGCAAAGTTAGCAAACTCTCAAACAGTGGCAAAGCTCGCATCATCCAAATCCAGTCCCAGGCCATAATTATGTACAGCGCCGTTGAACTGAAAATACGCACATCTTTCCCTGTCAATGTACCATTCTTCCGTCGAAAAATCTCGAAGTTGCTCGCTTACGTGGTGTAATCAGGGACGGGTTTTTGATGCGCGATCGATCGATCGATCGAGAAAGGTTGACGGCGGCGTCCATCGACCTCCGCCCATGCCGGCGTCCATCAGCTGTCCGCCTCCCGGCGCCGCCGCTACAGTCGCCCGGCCGGTGCGCCGTAGGAGCACACGTACACGCCGTAGCTTTCATCTGACCGCGTCTCCGTGATACGTGGCTCTTCGATTTCTCTCCTACTGGTCGATGTAGATTAGATTCCTGATTATCCCGGCTCGGCCTGTACACAAACATGTCCCTTGTTGATGGGCACGCATGAGAGCTACTAGGATGGTGTACGCATCAGATTTTTTGTTGGAGGCCGGCGGCGCCATGCTCTTCGTACGACGTTGATCGACCGTAGCTTTCGGATCACCGCGTCTACATTAGCGGCTTCTTTTGCTTTCTTGAAGCTTACCGGTTCATTTACATGCGATTACAAGGATGGCACCGGCACCACCGCATGAACAAGCTCACGGAACGCAACCCCCAACGACACGCTATAATTGACAAGAAACTATGGTGTCTAAACATAGTAAAAATAGATCAGTTTTATCATTTTTTGCTCTAGCTGAACTACTGTAGGTTTTTTTTAAAGGAGGATAACCCCGACCTCTACATCAGCATGATGCATGCAATCATATATTATTAATAGTGCAAAATCCAGCAACCGAACATCATCGACCCGGAAATAAAACGGAAAACAAACCCTGAGGCCGTATACCTCGTGAGAGTACCTCCCCCGTTAGCAGAGGCGGAGCCAGGATTTCTCAAAGCCTAGGGCTAAAACTAAGTGGCAATTTTTTTTTTGCCAAAGACCACGCATACTATTGAATGTCAGAAGTACGCCACAAATTCACATGAATAATGAAATATGAATTCATATACCATGAGAGCAAATTTGATAAGAACATGTAAACAATTTAACGAAGTGCATCACTAGAAAGTTGATACCAATTTAATGAAGACTTTGTTCATGTGAGGTCATTGTTTCTTCACCAGCAATAATAAAAGGACATGGACCTGTAACATAAATCAAGTAATATTTAAAATCAAGACATTGGACATAGACTAAATCGATTGTTCTTGTGAAATTTTGCAAAATAAGAACATATGAAACAAAATTGACTAAAGCAATACAATATTAACATCAATAATTAATTGATTTAGGCTGATAAAAAAGAACTAGGGAAAAAATATATGATACAACAAAGTAGAGATTACCTATCATGTCCAGTCGGCTGTGTAGATGGATGATCCGAGGATCCGAACACCGCCCGACGGTCGCAGGCGCACTGGACATCCGGTCCGTCGAGTCGAGTAGACAAGGGGAATTGGCAGCGCAACATGAACGAGGTTTTGTTTTTCTGATGGATCTAGCGAGACGATGGAAACGAGAGAGCGAGCCTGAGTCGTGCATCATGGCGATGGAGAGCAGCGAGCAGGCGAGATGTGCGATTCCTTTTGGAGCGGTTGTGCGTTGTTAAGGATGGCAATGGGTAGGGTATGAGCAGGGTAGAGCAATACCATACCCATACCCGTATAGTCAGTGGGCACAAAATTCTACCCATACCCGTACCCATGGGCATGAAACTTTACCCATACCCATACCCAACTGGTACCCGCACCCATTGGGTATCCAGCGGGTAGAACAAATACTACACAAGTTGTTCACAATTTTACGCTCATTAATAGCACAATTGACAAAAAAAACCAATTATGTCAGCTCAATAATAGGTAGATGAGTAATTGACCAATATCAAAATTTAGAAATCACAACATACTCTTAAGTCAATAGGAGTAGACGAGTCACATGAAAAATTAATGACTAATTGAGGACAACTTAACATTAGTTCACCAACGGGCAGGGTATGGGTATACCCATGGGTACAGAACTATACCCGTACCCTATCCATGACTTAATGGGTAGTATATGGGTACTACCCGTGGGTATAAAAGTGTGCCCATACCCTACCCATGCAGGTACGGTACCCGCGGGTACCCGTACCCATGGATAAAATTGCCATCCTTATGCGTTGTGGGCCGGTTGCGATGGAGAGCTCTATGGGTTGTATATGGGCTTAGGAATGGGAATGGATGTGCACGTCTGGGGCTGGGCCTTTACAAGTGTACAAATACGAAAAAAAAAATCTACTGGACATGTAGTTGCGAGTTGGGCCATGCCTGGGGCTATAGCACCAGTTGCCCCAGGCCCAATTCCGCCCCTGCCCGTTAGCCACTAATCCCTATGATACAAGACACAATATAAACAAAAATACACAACTCCTAGGCTATGCCTTCAAGAAGGAATTGCCGCGCATCGTCGATGATGACGAGACTACCACATGGTTGAACTTCGGATTCTCATCCCCAAAGCCAAGCTTCAATCCACCACCTTCAATAAGGACGATAAATATATGTTGAGGGTTGCTGATGGATTCTACATAAAAGTTTGGACGGTTCCAACAATGTTGGGGACGAATAACGTATATCCCATCGTGCATCTCCGCCCTTAAATTAGCCTCAGTAATTCGTCGACTGAAAATAGGATGCACCACTAGTAGAAAAGGGGGCAAAGGTTCAGGCCGGGTAAGCCCATTAGTCCCGGTTCAGTCCAGAACCGGGACCAATGGGTGCATTGGACCCGGTTCGTGAGCCCAGTGGGCCGCCCGGGCCACGTGGGCCATTAGTCCCGGTTCGTCTGGACCCTTTGGTCCCGGTTGGTGGGACGAACCGGGACCAATGGGCCTCGCTCCTGGCCCACCACCATTGGTCCCGGTTGGTGGCATGAACCGAGACCAAAGGCTCCCCTTTAGCCTCGGTTCATGCCACCAACCGGGACTAAAGGGTTTGTCCTCGTTGCGCTCAGAGTTTAGTCCCACCTCGCCAACCGAAGGGCGCTCACACCTGTTTATAAGCTCGTCCCTTTCTGCCTTGTTGAGCTCCTCTCAAAGTGAAAATAGATGCCTCTATACAGGAAATTTGACCTAAATTCATAGTGAATTTCTCTGAAATTCATAGAAATTGATTATGAATTTAGGTTGAATTTTCTCTATCGGCGCATCTATGTTCATTTTTTTAGTAAAGTTAATCACAAACTTGTGACTCACAAAATTTCAAATAATTCAAATTTTAACTATTCTAATTTGAAAACTAATGACACTAACAAAAAGTTTATAATTTTTGGTTCCTGGGTTAAGAGATACATAGCTGGAGAGGGATCTCTGTGGAGAAAGATTACAGATAGTAAATATAATACTAAAAATCCTAATATTCTGTGTTGTAGAGACCCACACCCTTCCCAGTTCTGGAAGAGTTTTATGTGGGCCCTGCAGGCAGTGAAGATGGGGTATGAATGGCAAATAGGTGATGGTAGATTGGTTAGATTATGGGAAGATACCTGGTATGGTAACACTCCCCTAGCCACACAGTACTGGGACCTATATGTTTTGGTTAATGAAAAGAATAAAACCATTGCAGATCTCTGGGATGGACAGGAGCTCAAATGCACCTTTAGAAGGATCTTCTCGGATGAACTGATGTTACAATGATTTGAATTGATTGAAATACTTTCCCTGACTGACTTTACTTAGGGGACAGACTCTTTGATTTGGAATTATGAGTCTAAAGGAGTTTATTCTTCTAAGTCTCTATATGCTATTGTTAATTTCAGGGGGTGCAGCCTATTTACCTCCCTGCTGTCTGGAATGTGAAAGTACCACCTAGAGTTCAAGGGTTTTTGTGGCTTTTTTCTCAGAATAAAATCATGACTTGTGATAATTTGAGGAAAAGAGGCATAGCAAAACCACTAGAATGTGTTTTTTGCAAAGAGATTGAGTCTGTCCATCATTTGCTCTTTGAATGTGTAGTAGCTAAGCTGGTCTGGACTGAGGTAGAATCTGTCTTTAACATCTCGGTTAGTGGCTTTGTTTCTGTTGTGAAAAACTGGTTATGTGTCAAGAAATGCAAGCAACTGATTGTTTTGAGCTCCGCTGTCCTGTGGGGACTTTGGAATTTTAGGAATTCTGTAGTCTTTAATAGATGTTCTTGGATTTCTATGAAACAGGTCTTGGGAAGAGTCTATCGTTATCTGAGGGACTGGACCAAGTTGTTCCCAGATCTCTAGGGAGGGAAAATGCAAGAGTTTCAGGAACGGATCTCTGAGTCCTTTTCTTTATGTTGTCTTGTTGAGTCCTGATTTTGTAAGACTTGTCCTGCTAAAAGAATTAAAAAATAAAGCGAAAAAAAAGAAAATAAATAATGCAGAAAACAAAACAAAAAAACTGAAAAATAAAATAAAAATAGCAACAATAAGTATTTTGTTGTAAGTAGAAACAAAATAAAATAAATAAAGCAATAAAGAAAACAAAAAAACAAAAAAAGGGTTTTCAAATTTGAAAACTAATGGCATTAACAAAAAGTTTATAATTTTTCTAAAACTAAAAGCATAAAGAGTTAAAAAATAAAGCAAAAAACAAAAGAAAATAAATAATGCAAAAAATAAAAAAAATTGGAAAAAAAAATAAAAATAGCAACAATAAGTATTTTGTTGTAAGTAGAAAAAAATAAAATAAATAAAGCAACAAAGAAAACAAAAAACAAAAAAAGTGTTTTCAAATTGAAAACTGATGGCATTAACAAAAAGTTTATAATTTTTCTAAAACTAAAAGCATAAAGAATTAATAAATAAAGCAAGAAACAAAAGAAAATAAATAATGCAGAAAACAAAACAAAAAAATGGAAAAAAAATAAAAATAGCAACAATAAGTATTTTGTTGTAAGTAGAAATAAAATAAAATAAATAAAGCAATAAAAAAAGAAAAAAAAAGTGCCACCTACTGGGCCCCCACGGCCTGAATACGACTAGAAACCCATCCAAGGGCCAGGATTCAGGCCCGCAGGAGGCCCAGTAGGCCCACAGGCATAGCAGTGACAATTGGGCCCGTAAGCCTGCAAAGGAGAGGAGCTCGAGAGGGGTGCGGCAGTGAGGCTTATAAACCACTGCGCACCCCTCTCAACTAGCGAGGTGGGACTAAACTTTTGACGTGGGCGCAGCTGCACAAGGCCTTTGGTCCCGGTTGGTGGCACCAACCGGGATTAAAGGGGCATCGCTACCAGTTCGTGGCACCAACCGGGACTAAAGGGGCATCGGTACCGGTTCGTGGCACCAATCGGGACCAATGCCCCGCCTTTAGTCCCGGTTGGTGCCACCAACCGGGACCAAAGGCCGCCGCTTCCCGCCCTTTGGGCTGCCGAAAAGTGACCTTTGGTCCCGGTTGGTGCCACCAATCGGGACTAAAGGTGGCATTGGTCCCGGTTTGAGCCACGAACCGGTACCAATGCTCGGTCTATATACACATCACTTGTGAAAATTTGGGGTCAGTTCTTCGATCCTGCACCGACGACGCCGCCAGGCTGCCCCTGTGCGCCTCGTCGTCGCTGTCGTCGCCGCGCGCCGTCCCGCGCCGCCCCGACGCCGTCACCGCCCCGCGCCACCCCGATGTGGCTGCCCTCTGCCCCGACCTTGCCGTCGCCGCCCTCTGCCGCGCTTCGTCGTCGCCGCCCAGTGAGCCTCGGCCCCTCCCTTCCCCCACGCCGCCGCTCCTGCCTTCTCTACTTGCCGCGCGCCGCCGCCATCGCCCCGGCCTGCTCTGCTTTGCCGCGCGCCGCCGCCGCCGCCCCGGCCTGCTCTCTGTTTTTTTCATTTTTTTTGTAATTCATTGATGTATGTATATATGGATGTTGTATGTATATGTATATATGCAGATGTATGTATGATCCATTGATATGTATGAATTGATGTATGATTTTTTTGTTCATAGATTTTTTTTTGTCAATTTATGTATATATATGTTCATATATATATGTGCATATTCAGAAAAAAAATTGTGTTGCAAAAGTTACATTTAAGGTTAGTTGATTTAATGCATTTGAGGTTATTAGTTCTACTGTTAGTGCATTTTAAGATAGTACATTCTAGGTTAGTGCTTTGAATTAGTTTAATTAGTAGTTGAATTAGTTGATTTAATAAGTACTACTTTATTTTACTATATATACAAGTAGTTTATTTTTAGTTAGTACTACTTTATTTTATTTATAGTAATTAAGTGCTTATATTAGTAGTAGTTGAACTGGTTGATTTAAGAAAACTAGTTTATTTACTATATATAGAAGTAGTTTACTTTTAGCAAAAAATTAATAGAACTAGTTCATTTTCTTAGTTCAAGCAATTATTCCCGCATCGACGTCGACGATGCCTATCCCGCATCCTCGTCGTCAACTCGGTGGAGGAGGCCGACTTCATCAGAGGGGCCATGTCCGGGACTGGGCTCCGCCGGGCTGGTTTTGGGAGGTGCTACCTTCTGGGGGTGTAGGTTGGTGAGGAGCCAGCCCGTCGTTGACCAGATCCTTGTTTGGTGGCGGTCGCGTGGGCCAGTGACGGTGCCGAGGCTTCCGGACACCGCGAAGGTGGTACGTCATCGTGTCAGCGAGGAGGACCAGCACGTCCGTCGCTACATGATTGCGTTGGAGGGAAGGTTCGAGAATACCTGGCAGGTTCTTCAGGGATCTCACTGGAGCTATGATCCTGTGATGGTTCCTTCCCTTTGGGTATCCACCGCCCGCGCCGATACCCGTCAGGCGCTACGGTTCTAGCTGTACTGGCGATATGTATGATAGTATTCGACGTGTATTAGTAATAATATTCGACGATGTACGGACACATGGAGATGATGTAGTTTTTCTTATAATTGAATGCATCCTAATTTGAATACTACTTTATTTTGCGATTTGATTTTTTTTATTGAATGCTCAAATTGGAGAGCACTATGCAAGGTATGTGCATATGATTAGTTAAATAATAATGATCTAATTTTGTTTTTGTAGTACATATATTTAATTGTACATGTTTAATCTTTGAATTATGAACGTAGGAAATGTCATCATCGGACGACGGAAGTCTCCCGGGGGAGTGCGACTGGTGCCATGACGATCGAGGTCTGTGCGACAGGCCTCACCTGGACGATGATCGGTGCTTCAGCATTAAGCTCGAGGAGACCTTCGAAGTTGAAACGGTACGCAACGACGACGAGTGTTTTTTTCATAATTAAGCATGACTTCAACTATTTCAACGTGTAATTTTCATCTTTTACAATTCGAGTATAGTTTATCCCATGCCATGCAAGACGCTATGTCTTGGAGAGGATGGATTTTGAAGACCATGAAAATTTTGAAATGAAGAAAATTCACCTAAGGACCCATCATGATGTGGATTTTGAAGTAAATCTGTATAATGCTGAGAGCGTAACCTAAGGACCCATCATGATGTGGATTTTGAAGTAAATCTGTATAATGCTGAGAGCGTAACCCATTTTGGTTACAAAAATTGGGAAGCATTTTGCAAGTTGTATGGTTTTGATGAGTGTATGCTTGTCACCATGGATCTTGGTGATCCTGAAATCGAGCAAGACAATATGGACATTTGGGTCCTTGTTGATACGCCTCCAGTTCTACCGCTATGTGAGTTTCTCAAACATAGTTAAATATTAACTAATTTATATTTTTCATTTCAAAATAGTTGACAACTTATTTCCATTGACAGCTTATTTTGAAGTATCAAAGAATGTGCAGAAGATGGTAGATAGAACTTACTACACCGATGGCTCTGAGTTAACTTACAAGGGGAAAAATCATTTGGTTGGATTTTGTAATGATCTTGAGAATTACAATATCTACAATCAAACTCCTCAACATTATGGTCAATACGTGCCACTAGTGAACGTGTTGAACTAAGGTAACTACTATGGATATACCCTGGTAAGATTTTTTACTATTACGACATCCGTGCATCTTTTGCATACTTCTATAAAACTAGTATATCATTGCTAACTATGAAGTTATTACTATGTTTTTCAACAGATAATCCCAGAGAATTGTGTGCCTCATCTGATGTATGAGCATGGCCGCCTTGATGTTTTGAACATATATCCAGGTCATCCTATGAATCTCAACTGTCCATACCGGATTTCTAAAAGAAGTGGAGACATGCAAATCAGAGAATGGAAAAAATGTATGGACACTCGTAAAGAGGTTCTTGACGCAAAAGGAAGCACAAGAATTGGAGACACGATGATCTCCATTCTCCATAATGGAGAGTCAGTGTCTATACTGTTTTATGCTATTTTACCTTAAAAAGGGTATTTATGTCCTACCTAATACTGATGATCATGTGCTAAGAACAATTAAGTAGGGTTGGTTCGATGACTATGAGGATGATGATCGTATTACTTGTTATTAATAACGAGTAGAAGTTGTATCATGATGATTAGTAGGACTTATTATTATGATGATGCATGATGTGAACATGAAGAGTTATTATATATCAGTGGGTGAAATGAACATGGATTAGATTGAAGTGAAGGCAACATGCATGTGGTGCATGTCGAAAGTAGTACTAATCCAAACTTGATCAAGTTAGGATTAATTAGTATTACTTTCGACATGCATCACATGTTGCCTTCACTTCAATCTAAGCCATGTTTAGGCATAGCATAGCGTTGGTATAACCAAGCACGGGGATATAAGAGAGGACACTTCTCTCTATTAGCTAGCAAATAACAAACTAAATTAACCCCCAAAACCCCTAAACCAGCCCCTTAGAAAAAACAAAAACCCCAGCCACAGAAATGCTGACGCGTGGAGGCCTATTGATCCACCAACCGAGACCAAAGGCCCTCCTACCTAGGCTCAGCGCGCAGGCCACGTGAAGGCCCATCTGTCCCGATTCTGGTTAGAACCGGGACTAAAGGATCAGAGCATTAGTAACGATCCTTTAGTCCCGGTTCTGGAACTGGGACAAAAGGCCCTCATGAACCGGGACAATAGACTCGTTTTCTACTTGTGCACGTGCTACGTACGGTGTGATGGCACATGCCATTACCATCGCTCAAAATCAATCCCGGCTTAATTAGCTCGGTATGGTGGCACATGCCATCGGTCAAATCAGTCCGGCCAAGATAACAAAGCTAGCTGCATTCTCGGTGGAACCAACCCACGTGTCCTTGACCAGCAGTACGTATGGCATGCCAACATTTACCAGCGGAAACTTTCGTTTACAAAATCAATCAGCGTTCCGCCAATTTACAATAAATAGAAAAAAAAAGAAATCATTCAAAGCATCTCCAACAGCCGCCCAACATGTGAAGCGCTAAAAAAGCGTTTGCAGCGTGCTGATCGTCTATTTTAGCGCGGCGACGAGCGCTGGCTCAAGCGGCCGCTGCAAATTTTAGCGTGCGTAGCTCCAGCAGGTGGGCTAAAAAGCAGCGCGCGAGCAGCCGGCGCTTGCCATATGTTACATTTTGGACACGAGATGATATTTCAAACATGGCATAATTTAAATCACCCAAACAAGTTCATGGCATAAAAGTTCATGCCCACAAGTTCAAATTCATGCCCACAACATCATCCAACCAAGTTCAAAATCCGAACCAGGTTCATGACACAAAAATTCACACGAACGAATGGCCCAACAACAATCAAGCCTCGTCCTCGTCTTCATCCGCATCTTCCTCCGCTTCATCATCCTCCTCCGATGATTCTTCCTCCTCCTCTTCATTGCCGCGCGCCACATCATCATGTAAGGCTCGGAAAGTGTTGGCAAGATCTTCAACACATGATGCGAAGGTGTGTGAGGCACATCGGAAGACATTCCGCCCATGCCGCCCGGAGGTGCTCCCATGCCTCTCATGAGAGACGCAAAACTCATACCTCTCATGCCGCCCATGCCGCCCGGAGGTGCACCGAAGCCACTCATGCCCCCCAATGGTCTCCAGGGTAGCTCCAAAGCCACCCATGGCACCCATGCCGCCCATAGTAGCTCTGAAGCCACCGATGCCTCCCATGCCGCCAATGCCACCTCCATCCATGCCGCCAATGCCACCGCCACCCGTGCCACCCATGCCACCGCGAATCAGGGCTCTTTTTTGGATCAAGACTTCTTCACGGGAAAGATTGACGTACTCCTGTTGCGCCTCATTGAGGATAGATGTGTCCATGAAGAACAAGTACTTCTCCCAATCCAACAACCTACCTCGCTCCTCCATGGCCACCTTTCTCTCCTCCAATGCCTCCTTCCTCTCCTAGGCCGTCACCCTCCTCTCCTCGGCCGCCAACCCCTCTCCTCGGCCGCGGCATCTTGGTTTCTTGCCATCTTCCTCACCTCGTTCGCTTCCTTTCTTGCCTTCACAATAGTTCCCATAGCATTTTTAGCTCATCATCTTCTTTCCTCTTCTTCTTTTCTTTTGCGTCTTTCTTGCTCCCATCCGGTTGTTTTGGCTTCGAGTATGAGACCGAGTTTGGTGTAGGGCTTCTCTTGCCGTCATCACTTGATGCCTCGTCCTCATCATCATCCAAATCAAAAGTTCGCCTGCGTTTGTTGCTCTCATCAACATCGTCGATATAAGAAGTGAGCCTAGCTCACTTGGCTAGTGGAGTGGATGTACAACCCAGCCACCCAGGTTCAAGTCCTCACGGGCGCGAATTTGGGTTCTTATTATTTTCAAAAAAACTCGCTGTGGGGGGCTTCCCCTACTGCTTTCCTTTCAAAAAAAAAACATCGTCGATATCATCATGCTTCTTCCATTTCTCATCATCCTTCGATGCTTCATAGCAATGAGGCAAGGTAAATGGTCTACCTTTCTTGATCTTCCCTTTCTTGCTCATCTTTTCCTCTCCTTTGAACAAGTTTTGTGCAATATTGAACTACATAAAAACAAAACAAGTTAGCACTACAAAACATCAAGAACAAGCATGATGAACATGGATGGAATGGCACTTACCCTATCTATATCATTAGTGCCACTTGGGTTCAACTTGTCAACCGCCTTTTGTGCAGCCGCCCACTTTTGACAATCTCGGTTGATTGTCGACCACCGGGAGCAAAGAGATCGGTCGGAGCGGTCAACTCCACTCTTGTTGTGTAGATCAAAGTGCTCCTTCATCCGGTTCCAATATGCATCTCTACTTTGATCACCTCCAATGGATGAATTCCTCGATACTTGCAACCAAGTATTGCATAGCAAGACGTCTTCGTCATTGGTATAGTTGCCTCATCTTTCTTTCGGTGAGTCGACGATGCCCTCACCATCCTTGTCGACCTCGAACTCATGGTCATCGAAATGCATGTCATTGGTTTGAGACAAATGAGAATTGTTGAAGCCAACACCCATAATTGACATATATGCATCATCATTGAAACTACAAAGTATATACAACGAAGCAAATAAGCTATCTATATGTATGCATTCAAAAAACAACAACAACAAAAAATTTGGCGAAAATTTATACCTTTGGGGCATTTCATCGAACATCTTGTGCGCGTTGACCGCCGACTCAACAAATGAGCTCCCCGGCGCTTCGGTAGCCATCGCGTCCGTCGTACGGACTGCAAGCTTCTTCCTCGACGGCAAAGAGGAGCCGGAGCCGTCCGCCGCCTTGTTCTTCTTCACGGATACCTTTCCCTTCTTCGGCAGCTCCGCATCTGGGAGCTTCGAGAGGGGGGCATGTGGCTTCACGGCGGGCGCCGGCGCGCCGCCACCCGCCGCCGAGGTCATCCGTGGCGGCGTGAAAAGGCCGCACACGATACCGGTGCTTGGAGGAGCATCGGCGGAGGCGAAGCCAAAGCTCCCCGCGCTACGGTTTGCGGCGGCGGCGGAGGGGTCGCGGGTGTAGGAAGGGGTGAGGGGGGTGCCGGCGCGGGCGTCCATCGGGTAAATTCGCCGGCGGCGGCGCAGGCGGGGCGAAGGTGGCACGGTGGAGAGAGTGCGGCGCGAGCACTCGAGTGTGCGGCGCGCGAAAGCGGACGCACCAAGTAAACGGCGCGGGATGGAGGTTTAGACCGCGCGCTAAATACTTTATACCGCGCGCGCAGTTATTGCGCCTTCGCTGGAGCTAGTTTACTGATTGCGCGCGCTAAAAACCACTAATTTACGGCGCGGCGTTTATATAGCGCGGCTGTTGTAGATGCTCCCAGAAAAAGACAGAGGATCATGTCGGACGGCAAAACGGCCGGGAATCCGACTGTACGCGCCCGCACGCACCCCGTCGCCGGTCGAAAAGCCCCGGACACGCACGCATGAATGGACGAAGCAGCAGCAACAAGCGTACCTGGCCGGGTGTCGTGCTCCCGGATCTCCGCCAAGACCGCAGCGTATGACTGGCAGCTCAACATGGGTATGGTGTGATCCAGTGGGACGCACGGTAGATAGGCGCCCTCCGCTCTGTGCGCGGTACAGCCTACAGTGGAGTGGCGGTAGATAGGCGATTAACTCCGGTCGTCGGTCGTCGTCTCGATCCATAGATTCGTTTCGTTCAGAGTTCAGACAAGGGCACGGATGACCAATGGCGGAGCCAGGAAATTATGATTAGGGTGGCCAAATGACCTAAATTTTTGATTACGGAGGCCAAACTACATTAATGCATGTATTTTTTCCTAATTTTTGCACTGTTCATCCTGAAACTAATAGCAAATCAGGGATGTTAGGGGGGCCAGGGCCCCTGCTGGTCCCCGCTGTCTCCGCCACTGCGGAGGACGGCACATTTATGCATGTCCCGGCGACCCAAGGCCGAGCCCGTCTCCTTCTTTTGGCAGCGCCACCGGTTTTTAACTTAACCTCACGTGCACAGTTGCATCTTTCCGGGACGACCGTATGTAGTATAGGAGATGCATGCCTAGTTGGTTGACCTGAGCGGGTGGTTCGGAGGCTCGCCCACGAACAAACTGAACTAAATTGAACCGTTCCAACGACGAGCAGTGTAGTTATTGCCTCTACTCTACCATGTCAGCGAGATTCCTCGGCGGCCGGCTCCAGTTCGGCATACATGCGCGGCAGCTGTAGCACCGACTGATCGGTGCAAGCGGTGGTTCGGCGCCGGCATGGGCGAGCTGCAGACGCGACGATGTTGAGACATTCATGGCCGCCCGGATATGTATATACAACGCTCATTAACTGCCGTGTTGGTTCGGGATGATTGTTATCTGGCACTAGACGACGCGTGTAGGTGTAGCCAGGTCAACCCGCGGGAAAGGGGGTGGGTCAACCGCCACCCACCCGTCCCTCCATCCTGTCCTGTGTAGAGTTCCCGTGGATACTGGAATTTGAGGTAGAGCAAGCAGATGTACTGATCATCTCATGCATCGTAGTTTCAGTCCTTGGGTGCGCCTTGGAAAAAGAGACAGAGGTCAGTAGAATGCATGCCCTCAAATTAGGTTATGAGACCGTTACATACGTAGGGTGAATTCCAGTTCTTACACTCTTAAGCACATTCCTAGCCAGACTCCCTGTAACCGCCGGTTAGAGGAGTTAAAATTCGTTTTTGCTTCTCTAACCGGCACCTAGCCGATCCCCGATCAACACTACTGGAGGATAAATTATCATGTGCTTCCCTATATTTACTCCATTGGTCGGCGGTCGAGTAAAAAATCTCATCCGCTCCTCTGCCTCTCCTTCCTCACTCTCGCGCCGCATCTACGCCGGCACCGTCCCTCCCACTCTCGTCCGCTACCGCCCGCCACCGTGGATGCTCCGTAGGCTCGCCACGATCCTTGACCAGTCAGATTTGGGCCTCCTCATCCCGTCGTCGGCGCAAAACCGATGGATCAGCGGCTGCCGTCGGCGACTACGACTTGCCATGGATTGGCCGGGTACCGGACAACACAAACCCGGCAACGCCTCCGCGCCGCATGCAGGCATTGAATACGCCTCTAGCCGCTCGGATCTCTGCCGACGGCGGTTTGCCTGCAAAGACACAACCGGCCGTCGCCCGGGCTCGGCGCTAACCTAGCGGCTCGCCGGCTCACCGTTGCCGAATATAAAGTGCGATGACTGCCAGCAGCAGGTGATGCGCCGAGTTTCTACCACGCCGGAACATCCCAGATGGGTGTTCTTCAAGTGCAAAAAATATGGAATATGTGCTTCTTTTGATTCAGTTGTTCACCGGGTTCGATGCAATTTTGATAGCTCGTTGTTTGCTCAAATGTATTTGTAGGATGGATGCAAGTTTCGGTATTGGAAAGAGAATTGCATCGATCTATTAAAATTTGATATATGCTCGTGCACTCGTTGCTACAATAGAGGCTAGAGGTGAGACTAGATGTAAAGCAACGCCGAATTCTTCAGAATCAAAGAAGAAAAAAAGCGTGCAAGCTTTAGAAGTCAATAGAGAGAATCAACAATGAAGACATAGATAAGATTTTAATCCAACTAGTGGGAGCAGTTATGGAAGTTGGATATCTTTTAAAGTGTTTAATTATGGTTCTTATTTTTTATCTTGCTCTCGTAGCAAAGAATTGGTGAATTATGTACTCCAATGATGAATTATGTACTTCTATGTATAAAAATGCCGTCGAATGAAATAAAGAAGCAAAAAATGTGTTTCGGAGGCCGAAAATGAAATGCAAATGTTTAAATACTCCATTAGATACAAGGGATTGGTTAGGTCCGACCAAAACTTAGTGGAGTAAAAATACTCCACTGAGGGTTTACTCCGCCGGATACTCCGTTATTTTCAGGGGATCGGTTAGAAATGTCCTAAGGTTGAGTCTGTGACGTGTTCACCTCATTTGGTAGAAAATTCTTAAAAATACAATATTTTAGCAAGTTTGTTCCTGTTTTACCTTTTAAATGTTCTGCCATCCCATCAAGTGGGCCCCATTATATGGTCAATGGGGTAAAGTGTGAAAAACTCTGTCTTGGGGAGTGAAGAGTGAGTAAATAGTAGTACTCAAGGCTTGCGGGATTTTGACCTCGTCTTGGATTCGGGTTGGATCTAGCGACGACGCTCGCTGGAGCTGGAGCGGCACTGCTCGCTGTTGACCTCGCCTGGCTCCCTCGTCGGGCACCAGCGTCCATGCCGTGAGACGCATGAGACACTGACGAGTGGCCCCCTTCTTCTAGTGTAACGGGCAGGTGCAACAGTGTCATGTTAATTTAGCCACATCAGCACTTGCAGCGGGCCCCATCTGTTAAAAGCGATGTCAACATGCGTTTAGTGACAGATCAGTGTTTTTTGAAAACTGTCAGCACAATGTTGGCGGTTTTTTGAAAAAAAATTCGAATGATGGTGGTTTTTTTAATTAGAGTCCCCAATTGTGATGATTTTTTGCAATTTACTCCTAAAGGGAAAGATCTTATTGATCAGTATTACTAGTGTAACCATTGCGTCGATCCCAAAACCAGCCTTATGTTGGATGCCACATGTCGTGGTTCTAAGTCTGACAGTAGAATGGGGGGTGAGTATGAGCAGGCAAGATCCTAGCTACGGTGGAGTTGTGCACGCACGATTTACGAGTTCAGGCCCTTCTCAGAGGAAGTAACAACCCTACGTCTCGGTGCCCTGAGGTTGGTCGATTGGATTTACGCGTGAAGTTACAGTGGGTTCGAACCCCTGTACCCGAGGAGGGGGTGGCTTATATAGAGTTCGCCAGACCCCTCCGGCCCTCAGTTACACATGGTTCAATGTACATAAAGATAGGAATGTTACTGGTAACGCCAACATTAAAGTCACATAAATGATCATTAAGACTACGGAGTGAACGCTCGACCGTTGTCATTCACACTACTAGAAAAAAGGCTATTAGTGGCGCACCCAATATTGCCATTAGTGGCGCACCATGGGTGGGCCACTAATACCACGCCACTAATAAGGAATACTAATGGCGCACCTCTGATGCGCCACTGTTAATCCAAATAACAGTGGCGCACCACTGGTGCGCCATTGGTATGCCACCTAGTGCGCCACTGGTATTGCAGCAGGGGTCCCTACTGATGCGCCACTGATATTCATATGGGTGCGCCACTGTTATTTAACTGGGTGCGCCACTAATGTGCAAGATGGTGCGCCACTGGTATTGCAGCAGGGGTCCCTACTGATGCGCCACTGATATCCATATGGGTGCGCCACTGTTATTTAACTGGGTGCGCCACTAATGTGCAATATGGTGCGCCACTACTATTAATTCTAGGAATTTTTTTTTGCATTTCTGGTATTTGCACAGGTTACAAAATACAATACATCACAGAATATAAACAGCACATAATACAATTCATCACATTAGTCTCCGAATTCGAAATAGCGAACAAAGTTCAAATATTAGACAAGTTTAGGTCTCGAGACCGAGTAGCGAGTTTGTCGTCACATTACAAAGTTGATATCATCTAAACTACCATCACATAGAAGAGAGCTGCGGTCACGATGAGCATCATCGCGATGAAACTAGTCTTCATCCGGTTCCTCCTCCGCTCCCTCCTCTCTCCCTCTAGATAGCGCTCGTATCTAGCTTCCGCCTCCGCCCTAGTGGTGTACCCTTTGTAACTGTTACCGCTGAAACGGTGAACCTGTCTCCGACACTCCTCCCAGTCGTCATAGACTCCGGGAACCCTACCCTTGTACACGACATACGACGGCATCTCTATGCACTAGACAAACAAAACGTTAGTAGCAATTCACAGATAATATATAAGTATGCAACAAAAGGATCGGAAGAGAAAAGCAACACATTAATAGCACGGTTCATGGTCCTACTAATAAATAGCATCGATTACATATAAGTTGAACGACTGTCCAAACTAAAGAGACATACAAGTTCATTAAAGTTTAATTACAACACGAGCTAATCGACATTTCAGAACTACATACCATCAATACTTTCTTCGACTCGACTCAGGGACCGGAGCGTGGATGAAGCCGCCGTCATCCGTCGGCGTCATGAATGTGCGGTAGTTGTCAGCCTGCATTTGTAGCGTTGTTTCTATTTCCCTGTTGGACGGTTGATATTTGAGGTGGAACTGCCCCGAGGTACGAAGGACATCTTGACAGATGATTTCCGCAAACTCCGACTGGATGCGAAAGAATTCTTGTCTGATGTCCATGTCCTGGATTGCCGACAAGCGTGCGGCCCAATCTTGGAGACCCTTTGGTAGCATAAGGTGATTATGGTCCCGTACGATCGCCCGCATGTGATGGAGGGCGTAGTAGGCATCCTTCTGACTGCTAGGCGGCTGCTTAACGCAGGGGAACGTCGTTACGTGGGTGAACACGTGCTTGTCGTACCTACACATTTCCTTCCTGAAGGTGCCTCCAGATTTGGCGTAGCCGGGGAGAGCATCATCAAGAACTTTCTTGATATTTGTGTAGTCTTTCTTCGACTGACGGTCCGAGTCGAAATACGTGGCCGTGGAATATTTCGGGCTTAAGAGGATGAGTGTGCAACGTGTGTCACTGCACAAAACATGGAATGTTAGAAAAAAAAGAACGATCGAAATCTAAGAAATCATATGTTACGGGGCGGTGAGGGGATGACTTACTCGGGAAAGTAAGGCACGAGGAAGGTATCCTTATCTTTGTTCGCCATAATGACGCCTTCGAGGTATGAACTCGCGATTTGCCGGTCCCCAGCGCTGTCCAAGTGCTTGGCACGCATGTAGAAGGGGTCGACTATCACGATGTCCGGGGTCTTGTCTCTAATGATCTGCATCTCCATATTGAGCGAAAATAGCCGAATGAAGGTGTAGTGCAGCGGATGAAGGTTAAACATAGCGAAGATGTCATCAAACCGCAGGACGATCATACTCCCGATGGTGCCATCGACAAAGCCCTTGCCCTCTGGCACCTTGGCCACGAAAACCGGGTATAAGTCATCTTTCTCGGAGAGACGCCGCTTCTCCATAGAAAGAACACTGTCATGCAGACTCCGCATAGCACCGGTTGCAGCCTTGAGCAGATTAGCCGGTAGCATCGGCCTACCCGCCACATGCACCGCCCTCATGATATCCTTAGGTATTGGTGGCCCGTCCTGAGCACGGATCGTACTCGGTGCCGGCTGGCTCGCACCCTTGTTAGTTTTTCTTTTCTGTCCCTTCTTTGGCTTCTGCTGATGTAATGGGATCAAGGTCTGCTCAGAGACCACCTTCTTGAGTGTGGTGGGGCTGATAATATTTCCCACCTCGGCTGTTTGAGTCTCGGTGAAGGCGGCAGCTGGAGGCGTCTCCTGAGAACCGAACAGACGACGCCTGTTGCAATTGGGTTTCTCCGCGGTACCAGCTAGATCGCGATCGACTTTTGCAGGGTTGGGTTCTTGAGAAGGAGGCGCCAAGAATTCGTCACCGTACCCACCATGTTCGTTGAAGTAGTCATCGACGTTGACAAATGTACCGTCGTCGACGTCCGGATCCTGTGCCATATGCATGCCCGGATCAACTGACGGCGGTAGCGTTGCGGCGGTCTTGCCATGGCTTGGCGCCGGCAGGACTGGCGGTGTTGTCTGTGGGGTGGTGACCCCCGCCCCCAAACAAATCTGGCTCTTCGGCCAAAGCAATGGCCAGTTGAAGCAGGCGCCGAGGGTCATCACATCCTCTTCGTCGGCCCCATGGGGTCGATACGGAGGTAACAAGTCGTCGCAGCCCCGCAGCACCCGAACCAGTTGAACCCTATACACGGTGGGTGGCATCGGATTATGGTGGAACACGCGGTTGCCCGGTTCAACGATTTTGGCCTTGGCGACATCGATCAACTTGCCGTCCACGAAGTGCAGGAGAGTGCATGGAACTTCGTTGGCGTCGCCCTGCGAAAACATGTAGGGCGTCAGGGATGCCCAGTCAAAGGCAAGGAGATGAAGTCATCGGCCGAGGCTTAGTTACCGTGATGGCGTCGAGCTCGGCTAATGTCGAGGCACCGCCAACGGCGGGCGTGCAAGTGACGGAGGGGCCGCTTGCTGCCGAGGTGCCGGCCGGCGTATTCTTCCCACACCCGGGTGCATCAAGCTCCAATGCCGGCGCCGGCACCGGAGACACCAATGACGCCTCCGCCGGAGACACCACTGCCGGCGCGTTGTGCGAGTTGCTGCCCGTCAAGTTGGGAATCGGGGGCGGCCCCTGTTGGCCGCCCACAAACCACCCCCGCAGCCCCTCAACCAAGGTAGGCATAATGGCGGTGATCGTCGCTCCCAGTTGGTCTCGCACTTGCTCTTCGACTATCTGAGGAATCTGCGCCACTTTTGCCTTGAGTTCTTTAACCTCCTGGCTTTCCAAGCTGGTCTTTCTCTCCTTTCGCCCAGTCTTATAGTATTCCGACCATTTCGTGGACAAGCCTTCGCCGGCCACACGACCAGCTGACGTCGGCTTAGTTAACTTATCCTTCTGTTTCATTACATTCAACGCCCTATTTAAAGTGGTGTCCCAAGGGGCAGACGGGGAGCTCTGAGACCCCGCGCTACTGCTTTCAGTTTCCTGCGGAAGGAACGTGAACCATTTAGAAATTTGGCTTCATTAATTAGAATGCAACCATATGGAGCTAATTACGCGGGGGTGTATTCCTTACCAGAACAAGCTCAAGCGCCTTCACCTTCGGATCCGTGGTAAGCTCCTTTGTTACCGGGTCCTCCTTGTACCGGGCTCTGATATAGTTCCTGGTCTGCTTTTCATGGCGGTATTTATCGAAGAGGGGCGGTAGGCCTTGCTCGACACGCTCCACGTCCTCCTTGTCCCATTTAGGTTCCGCCACTCTGTAACCGCCGGGACCGAGTTTGTGGACCCCTAAGTTCAATTCCCGCATTTCTTTCCCCCACTGACTTGATTCCACGGATGCGTTGCTCTCGCACTTGGTCTTGAACTCCAGGTAGTCAGCTTTGCTGATCGAAGGATTTTTCTCCTTGATCTTCTCATAACTATCACCTCTTTCAATCATTTTCTTCACCCGGGCTCTCCAAGAAGCCAGGGCCGTGCTCATCTTCGTGAGGGCGGCACTGTTCACTTTATTCCCTGAGAGGCGTGTGTTTGCGAAGTCACCGGGGAACTTGTATCGTTCGTGCAGCTTCGTGAAGAGGAGGATCCGCAAATTCCCTCGTTCACGATGCCTTAGGTTCTCGGTGTTGATCGTGACGGTGCTCCGGACAATGCACCCGAGTTGTCCCGCGTACCCACTGACTAATTCTTTGGGCGCCGTTGGATGCCCACTGGAGGACACTTCAGTAAATTCCTCCTTGACGGTGCCGAGCACGTTCGGGCGCCGGTCCTTCCGTTGCCTCTTCGGTTGGCTGCCATCTGTGCGTTCGCTGCCATCATCAGTGGTGGCATCCCCGGCGGCACCATCAGTGGTGTCATCCCCGACGCCACTAGGGGTTGTGTAGTCGGGATCGGTGTCTTTCGCGGCGTCCTCATAGCGGTGAGGGTATTCCTCCATCTCCTGGGACTGCTCCCAGAATGGCTTGCCGCCCGAGCCGCCGGCCTCATCGTTGTCGGCCATGTTCGCTCTAAATAGGAAAAAAGTTTGGTCAAAAAGTTGGTTATTGTCAAGGAACAAGATCTCATCATTTAGGGTTTGTGAGGAATTATCATGGTCTCATCACTTAGGGTTTGTCGACACCGAGGCATCCTAAAAGCTACGGTTTTATCATTTAGAGTGCCGTTGATAGAAGCTATTCAGAACTAGTCCTACTTAATTCTTGATCCTACTTAATTAAGTACTAAGATACCCCGGCCCATGCATTAGTCGCAAGTACCCCATATGTCCTATTTTTAGCAAAGTCATGCTAAAATTCATGGAAAATTTCAGCATGACCTTTGCTGAAAATAGGACATATGGAGTACCCGAACTTGCCGGAACGGAAGTTAATCGACATTCCGGCAAACTCAAGGGCCTCTCGGGGTACCTGCAAAATCATCACGACACGATGGTCGGAGACAAAACCCAGCAAACTAGCACCACAATGTGCCTCTACTTTCATATGGATGAAAAGGCCACAGACCATATGGTCCTCTGCTTTCATATGGACAAAAAAGGCCTACATATAGGCACAACAGAGCAGCAAGCCCATCACTCTTTTGGTGAACAGAAACTATGTTTGAATCTGTATAATAACAGAGCAGCAAGTCTATTGTCCAATACTGAAGCGGAATTCAGTTTGCCCTAGGACTTGGTGCTATTCTGAACAAGTGTACTTTCAGAACCATGATAATAATTTAAGTAAAGTAGTATAAGAACCTGTATAGGAACATGGCAGTAGCCATATAACTAGTGCTTATATACCTACAAGAGTGTAACAGGACCAACAGCATAACTGCATTTAAAGAAAATACAACAGTAGTATAAACCTACCAGTAGAAGTGTAGAACTAGACATAACAGGAAACCCAATTATACAGTGTAGAACTAGTATGCACACGTGCTTTTTGTACAGAATTGGAAAATCACATTCAGTCTTGTTTTCTTCAGTTATCTTTTTTGAGTTATTTTACATGTCCTAGGTAAAATCTGCCACTAGTAACTAGTTGTTTCTCTAAGCATGTCTCAATCGTTTTCTGAATCTCCGTTTTTATGACACCTAAAGAATTATTCAGTAAAATGGATCTCATTTAATGTTCATTCGTTTTTGTTATCAAGTAAAATGGAGTTTTTTTTAGATTTTTAGTAGGACAGCTACCCTTTTTTAGCTTTTTAAATCCTCGGGTTTGATTTCTTCAGAACCATGGTGTGGCTAGTACAATGTAGTTAAAACTAGTTTTCTCCCTTAACACGTGCCTCTTTTTCACAGGAATGGGAAGTCACATACTGTCAAGTGTTCCTTCTTTCAGTGAAGTTTTTTGACTTATCTACTCCATCCTAGGGAAAATCTGCCACTAGTACTAGTAGTCTACACACATGCTAATTGGAAATTCAGATTATAGTCTTGTTTTTATTGAGTCACAGTGGAATTGGAAAATCTGCCACTAGTACTAGACATAACAGTAGTATAAGAGAGAAGTTTAGAGTTCTATCATGCCTATTAGGTGTAGAAAATAAACCAGTTGCAAGTTCAATACAGAGTATCTCAGGTTCGCAAAGTGCAGGAAACAACAATAAGAGTGGGAGCGAAACCAAACCTCCTTCTCCTGGAGCTGGAGCTTGTTTGTTGGGCCCGAAGATTTACTTCAACAGGCAGAGCTTGCTCTCGTTGGTGGTGGTGTCGGGCAGCGTCTTGGTCTTCTCCGCGTACTCCTCAAACTCCTCCTGAAGAACCATTAGGTGAGTCTGTAGCAGCCTATTTAATAAAATCAAACTGAGTTCAATTAGTTCCGACAAAGAGAACACTGAAGTTTATAATCTGTAAATAAGACACGCTTAACAAATACATCCAGCTGAATTAATTGATTAATACATGATATGGTTATAGTCAAACCATTAGGATTTAGGAGTAGCAGTAGTGGTAATTAAATAGTTAGGGATCATTGGATCCAGGGCAATTAGGAGTAGAACCTCTAGTGTTGCATAACCAGTAATAGAAGTGAACCAACACTGCATAACTGAATTTAGCCAACACTTGACAGTTCACTGTCAGAACTGAAATCACATTCAGTTCAATTAACTACACATGTTTTTCTCTCACAAGTAAGCAGCAATTGATAATTAGGTAAAAAACAACTGGTAGATATTCAACCCAAGCCATTAGAACACTAGAATACTAGAACAACTGACAGTAACCACTTAACACTTTATGTCTGACGAAACTGAACTTTAGGTTCAGACAAATTTTGAGACAGAGATGATTAGCTCGAACAAGTAATTAAATTGAACCCTAGAATGAAGTAGAAGCTAGATTAACACCCTAGGAACCCTAAGCTAGTACCCAATTGAACCAGAGCATCATCAAAAGGTATGAACCCTAGAACAGGAACCCTCGAATTCGACAGAGAGCTGGCAGCAGAGAGAAGTTAGATTAGAGAAAGAGAGAGGGAGAGGAAGGGAACTCACGAGGAGGGCGTCGGAGGAGGTCGTCGGAGGAGGGCGTCCAGATGGGAAGAAGCGGCCGGATGAGGTCGCGAGGAGGGCGTCGGAGGAGGTCGGGGGCCGCGGTCCAGGCCGGCAGCACGCGGGGAAGGAGAGAGGGCGAGGGCGGAGTGCGGCGGCGGTGGGGGAGAGGGCGGAGTGCGGCGGCGGTGGGGGCGGGCGGCGGGGAGGGGGGATTTGGGTCGTCCAAAGTGCGGGAGTGGGAGGAGAGGGAGGCGCGGGGAGAAGAGAAAGCAGGGGGAGGGCCAGCTAGCAATGGCGCACCAGGGGACATGCGCCATAACAGATCGATATCAATGGCGCACTTTTACGTCGTGCGCCATAAACAGCTCAATATTGAAGTCATAAGAATTGTGTGTGTGGTTATGGACAGAACCACACACATGGCCTAGTGGTTGGCGCGTTGGTTATGGACAGAACCACCCAGGTTCGAATCCTGGCAACCCCACTTTTTGCATATTTTTTAAAATTTTATTTTAACCTTATGATAAACATCCAAACACTTTAAAATAAACACATGGCAATTTTAATACTCCCTCCATTCCTAAAAATAGGGCGTATAATTTTTTTACAATGCATCTCCTTTACTCAATCACATGTAATAATTTAGTTGCATGTAATAATTTAGTTGCATGTAATAATTTTTTATAATTTAGTTGCATGTAATAATTTAGTTGCATGTAATAATTTAGTTGCATGTAATACTCCCTCCATTCCTAAAAATAGGGCGTATAAACACATGGCATGTAAAGTAATATAATGTTTAAAAGATCTTTAATAATGGTTGAAATCAAGTGATACATGTAATAATTTAGTTGCATGTAATAATTGAGCTTGCCACTGACACACACACACACGCGGCCGACACGTCGTGATTCAATCTTAGCTATCTTTTCACAATCTTCTTGCCCTTCTTCCTCGCGGTTGAATAATTTAGCCCCGGAACCCCTTGAATTGATCTTCTCTTGAACGGACGTCCTTTAGGTAGGGTGGTCCTGCTTCTTCTTGTGGTGTATGGTACTTCATCGTCGTCGTCATCTTCCATCTTCGGGTCGCCGTACTTGTCAAAGTCTTGCTCATTGGCGACTCCATCCATTCCGATGATGTTCCTTTTGCCTCTCCTCACGACAACACGACTGGGCTTTGGCGGGTCGGTAATGAAGAAGCATTGGTCCACTTTGGAAGCCAGTACCCATGGCTCATTTTTCGCGGTGACGTTTGCGCCCGCGGTCTTGGATTTGGCTTCGGGTATAACCATGGTGCTGAAATACCGGTCTTCTTTTAGGACGCTCTTGGCCCATCTGACACGGAACATCGGGACCTTCTCTCCAGCGTAGCTCAGCTCCCAGATCTCCTCGATCCTTCCGTAGTATCTGTCCTTGTCATTACCGGTGTAGGATTCCATCGTTACCCCGGAGTTCTGATAATCGCTCTTCATGTCCTTTTCCTCGGTGTAGAATGTGTAGCCGTTGATATCGTACGCCTCATAGGTCATCAGGTTGTCCTCGGCGCCCTGTGACAAGGCGAATATGAGTTTTTCTTCCGCGGAAGAATCCTCATGTAAAGGGTACGACAGAAGCTTCTCCTTGAACCAACGCGTGAAACATGAGTTGTGCTCTTTGATTATAGCTCCCTCCGTCCTCTGTTGGCCTCGGTCATTGTACGTCTTCTCAATAAAGATTTTGTGCTCTACCACCCAAGGATCGACCACGTCTATGTGTTGTAGCGTGACTAGGTTTGCTCTTTCAAAGTCGGCGAGTCGACCCATGAAGTCGACATGCATTTCGCGGCGACCCTCGCGGTGACCCCATCCAGCGAGCCTGCCGAGGTGCCTATTGACGGGCAGACCAATGGGGTTCTCGATGCCTAGATAATTCGTGCAGTACGAGATGCACTCTTCGGTCAGAAAGCCCCTGGCTATGCTTCCCTCTGGACGTGACATGTTGCGAACGTATCCTTTGATGACACCATTCATCCTTTCGAACGGCATCATGCTGTGCAGGAACGTCGGCCCGAGTTGGATGATATCCTCCACTATATGGACCAGCAGATGCACCATAACGTCGAAGAATGCGGGCGGGAAGTACATCTCAAGCTCGCATAGTATCACCACAATCTCTTCCTGTAGCCTTCTGAGTTGCCTCACGCCAACCGACTTCCGAGAGATGACGTCGAAAAAGTTGCATAGGCCAAATAGCGTGTCACGGACGTGCGCGTCCATGATCCCACGGATTGCAACTGGAAGTATCTGCGTCATCAGCACGTGACAGTCGTGAGACTTCATCCCGCTGAACTTCTGCTTCGCTGAGTCTAGGTATCTGCTTATCTTCCCCGCGTAACCGTAAGGAAGTTTTACTCCTACGAGGCAGGTGAAAAACTGCTTGATCTCCTTCTGACTTAGAGTGAAGCACGCGGGAGGGTAGTCATATTCGATCTTCTTGGCCTTTTTGCCTTTGCGATGACTTTCCGTGTCCTTCGCCTCATCATCATCATCATCATCATCATCATTAGGGCGCCAGAGCTCCTCCCTAATGCCCATTTTTTGCAAGTCTGCCCTTGCTTTCGGCCCATCTTTGGTCCTCTCTGGCATGTTGAGCAGGGTACCAAGCAGACTCTCGCACACGTTCTTCGTGATATGCATGACATCAAGGCTGTGAGGCACACGGAGGATCTTCCAGTACGGCAAGTCCCAGAAAACAGACCTCGTTTTCCATACCTTCAGCAGCGGCTCTGGCGCCTTTCGCTTCTTTCCCGGCGGTGGGCACTCTTTCCAATTTTTCAACAGCTCGTCTATTTCCTCGCCGCTCCTCGTACGTGGGGGTCTTCGGGGTTCGGTTTCACCATCGAACAGATCCTTGCGTTTTCTCCATGCATCATCGTCGCGAAGCCACCTTCGGTGTCCCATGAACACGGTTTTCGAAGACCCGGGATCTCTATCTAGCTGGCGATACGTTGTGTCATCCATGCACCGTACGCATCCAGAAAATCCATGGACTACCTGCCCCGCGAGATATCCGTAACCGAGATAGTCGTGCACCGTCGTGAGCAGTGCGGCTCTCATAGGGAAATATTCTTTCTCTGCGGCGTCCCACGTATTGGCTGGCGTTTTCCACAGCGTGTCTAGCTCCTCCTTCAGCAGCCCCAGATACAGATTGATGTCGTTCCCTGGTTGTTTCGGCCCTTCAATTAGCATACTCATGTGAATGTACTTCCTCTTCATGCACAACCAGGGGGGAAGGTTGTACATCCACACAAACACAGGCCAGGTGCTATGTGTGCTTCTCTGGCTGCCAAACGGATTGACTCCATCGGTGCTCGCGCCGAGCACGATGTTCCTTGGATCCTTCCCAAATTCTGGGTATTCAAAATTCAACGCTTGCCACTGGCTCGCATCCTTAGGGTGACTCAGCATCTTGTCTTTTTTATCTATCTCCGGATCATTTGCGTCATCTTCTCGCTTCTTCTCCTCCCTATCCGCGTGCCAACGCAGGAGCTTTGCTACCTTAGGATCCGCGAAATACCGCTGCAGACGAGGAGTGATCGGAAAGTACCACACCACTTTTCGAGGAGCTTTCTTCCTCTTCTTGTATCGAGTGACGCCGCACACCAGACATATGGTAGACTCCGTGTGCTCGCCCCGATAAATGATGCAATTGTTCATGCAGACATGGTATTTCACGTGCGGTAAATCCAGAGGACACACGATTTTCTTCGCCTCCTCCAAACTGGTCGGGCACTTGTTCCCCTTCGGAAGACGTTCGTGCCAGAATGACATGTTCTCGTCGAAGCATGCGTCCGTCATTTTGTGTTTTACCTTCATCTCCAGAGCCATGAGCGTTACTTTCAGGCGGGTATCCTCGGGCCTGCATCCTTCATACAATGGAGTAACCGCGTCTGTCTCCAGTTGATCCAGCTTGGCTTTCTCTCGGGCGGCAACTCTTGCGTTACCCGTCTGCTTGCGAAGCAGCTCTTGAATATGAGGGTCATGCACCCAGCCCATCGATGGTCCATCGTCGTCTGCTCCGGCATCTTCATCTTCATGATCATGCCCTTCATCTTGATCTTCCTCATCATCATGTCCGGCATCTTCTACATGATGACCGTGTCCTGCATCTACTTCGTGATCATGTCCTGGAGATTCTTCGTCTTCTCGCCCGCCCTCGCCGCTATTGTCTTGCTGCCCTTCCTTTTTTCTGCTTGCCCGGCCCCCATGGATGACTTCATAGTCATCTTCATCACCTTGCCACCGATAGCCATCCATGAAACCACGCAAGAGCAAGTGGTCCCGCACCTGCCCGGAATCCGGGTCCGTAATAAGGCTCTTCAGCTTGCATCTTCGACACGGACATCTTATCTCCGTCTCGTTCTTTTGAAGCATCTCGGCCTTCGCGGAGCTCAAAAACCTATTTACGATGCCTTCGGTCATCGTGCGGACCATGGTCGCCTGCGGGGTAGAGCAAAATGATATTTTAGAACAAAAAAAAATTTGGCATGACTTTGCCTAAAAATAGGACCAAAAAGAATGCATATAGTGCCAAATTCTTGCCGAAACGGAAATGAATCAACATTCCGGCAAAATATTGGCAACTATCGCATTTCAAATACCGGTACCTGCAAACACAAACATATGCAACACCACAAACATACGTAGATCTCTAGGCCATAAAAAGTGTGTACGTTGTTGGAGACGGAGAGAAAAGTAGATCTAGAACATAAAGAAAGCTTTCCCCTTACTTACCTATCAAAAAAAGGAAATTTAACCACTTAATTTGGGTGAATCTATGGTGCAAATGAGGTGAGGAGGAGGAGCAAGACGACCAAATCTGTTTTGGTGGAGGGGGGAAAGTGAGTGTGTGGTAGGTGTGGCTGCCTAATTATAGCTACTGCTCCCAGGTTACCAGTGGCGCACCACTTCACCGGTGCGCCACTAGTAGCCAGGAATACTAGTGGCGCACCGGTGAAGGGGTGCGCCACTGCTATGTTTTTTTTGGACCACCATGCCCAGCCTTACCAGTGGCGCACCAGGGCAAGGTGCGCCACTACTATCAAAAATAGTAGTGGCGCACCATGTCCTGGTGCGCCACTGGTAAGCCTGGGCATGGCTGGTTACTGTTCAAAAAAATAGTAGTGGCGCACCCCACACCTGGTGCGCCACTAGTAATGTTACTATTAGTGGAGCACCTGTTTGTGGTGCGCCACTGCTATATAGTAGTGGCACACCACATCTCTGGTGCGCCACTAACAGTGATATTACCTATAGCCGTTTTTCTAGTAGTGTCAGAGTGACCTTAGATCTTCTGTTCTCCGAGTGGTTTCTGGTATGGTCGAGTGGATATATCCTGGTTGAGTGGAATTGGGCTATCCGAGTGAACACTCAGTCGAGTGGGTTGTGTCCCGCGGTGATTTCAGTCGGTAGAATCTGCTGTCCATTGGATGTCCTTGACTGTAGGGCAGTGTCCTTGGGTAGGGTCCTTAGAACAGGTCCATTGTCCTACCCTAGGTACATGTAATCGTCATTAGCCCCGGAATGGTTCTGGGTCCGAGTAGAGATGGAGTTGAAGGTGTTTTTGACTCAACTTTCATGCTTTGGAAGCATTTTACTTGGGTTGGAGAACCATGCAAAAACTTCGATCTCATTTTCAGTCGCCTTGAGCCATTCAGAGGTTGTCGAGTGAACTTCATTGATAAGCTTCGAGTGTTTGATATGGTATAAAATCTCTGGCATGATTGACTGCTCTGCCGTTCCCGGATCTCACGAGATTCGAAATTTGGGGAAGCGCGCGGGGCGGAGAGGGCCGTGGTAATCGGAGTGGATTAGGGAGGGGCGCCTCGATCCCCATGCCACCTTTTTCCCCACGTATCGAGCGGGTGACTTTTACGGGATTTGACAGGATTGCCTGGACCCACAAGTCAGTCACTCGGGGAACTAGCCCATATAAGGTGTTTTGGCCGGTGCCTTTGCACTGTGCGCCTCATTTCTTCTCTTCCTCCTCTGCTTCTCCTCTGCGCCCGCCTCCTCCCTCGACGCCGCCGCCCAGTCCGAGCACAACCTGCAGCGATGGCGAAGGACAAGACGGCAGCCTTGGAGCGTGCGAAGTGTTGGGTTCTACGGTAGGGTGCGTAACCAAGAACATGCTACGAGAGATGAATCACAGTTCGTTACCACTAGACGCGCAGTGCCGTGCAGCGGAAGAAGATTCGGGGCAGCGCGTCCGCATGGATCGTCTCCTCCTCGTCCGATCTCCCTCGAGCAGCTGGTCGTCGGTTCCCACGTACAGGTTCGCCGGAGCGGCGCAAGTGCACCGCCTCTAACGATATCCGCGCGTGCAGGAGGAACGTCGTGCGGCAGACTGCTAGGTTCGATCACACAACCGGCGGCGAGCGGAGGTGTCTATTCGCAACACATGCAAAGCCTATTGACAGCACTGAAGCGATCAATCTCATGAGTGTACGGCGCCTCCACTTTATATAGGCGTCCATCGCAGGCTCAACACTTGGGCCTCGCACGGACCCTAAAGCCCATAAGTCTACTCGGCCACAATCCGGATACAACTCGGATCACATCCGACGAGTGTCCTCGGATCCGACCTCGTAGGTTCCTTCCCTTAAGCGCGCGACCCCTTAGATTCAAGTAAGCTTGGTCGCAGTTCGGATCACCTCCGAGCTGCATGCTACGTCTCGAGCTAGCGTTGGTTTTCCCTGAAGAGGAGGGGGTGATGCAGCACAATAGCGTAAGTATTTCCCTCAGTTTTTGAGAACCAAGGTATCAATCCAGTAGGAGGTCACGCGCAAGTCCCTTGTACCTGCACAAAACGGTAGCAACTCGCAACCAACGCTTAGGGGTTGTCAATCCCTTCACGGTCACTTACGAGAGTGAGATCTGATGGAGATAATATTTTTGGTATTTTTGGTATAAAGATGCAAAGTGAAAAGTAAAAGCAAAACAAGTAAAATAAAGTAATGGAGATTGATATGATGAGAATAGACCCGGGGGCCATAGGTTTCACTAGTGGCTTCTCTCAAGAGCATAGATATTCTATGGTGGGTGAACAAATTACTGTTGAGCAATTGATAGAATTGAGCATAGTTATGAGGTTATCTAGGTAAGATCATGTATATAGGAATCACGTCCGTGACAAGTAGACCGACTCCTGCCTGCATTTACTAGTATTACTCCACTCATCGACCGCTATCCAGCATGCATCTAGAGTATTAAGTTAAAAACAGTGTAACGCCTTAAGCAAGATGACATGATGTAGAGGAATAAATTCATGCAATATGATAAATACCCCATCTTGTTATCCTCGATGGCAACAATACAATACGTGCCTTGCAACTCTTTCTGTCACTGAGTAAGGACACCGCAAGATTGAACCCAAAGCTAAGCACTTCTCCCATTGCAAGAACTACCAATCTAGTTGGCCAAACCAAACGGATAATTCGAAGAGACTTGCAAAGATAACTCAATCATACATAAAAAAAATTCAGAGAAGATTCAAATATTATTCAGAGATAAGTTGGATCATAAACCCATAATTCATCGATCTCAACAAACACACCGCAAAAAGAAGATTACATCGAATAGATCTCCATGAGAGAGGGGGAGAACATTGTGTTGAGATCCAAAAAGAGAGAAGAAGCCATCTAGCTACTAGCAATGGACTCGAAGGTCTTAAGTAAACTACTCACACTTCATCGGAAGGGCTATGGTGTTGATGTAGAAGCCCTCCGTGATGGATGCCCTCTCCGGCGGAGCTCCGGAACAGGCCCCAAGGTGGGATCTCGTGGATGCAGGAAGTTGCGGCGGTGGAATTAGGTTTTTGGCTCCGTCTCTGGTCTAATGGGGGTACATAGGTAAATATAGGAGGAAGGAGCATGTCGGTGGAGCTCCGAGGGGCCCACGAGGCAGGGGGCGCGCCCAGGGGGGCTCCCTCCACCCTCGTGACCTCCCTGGAAACTTTTTGGAGTAGGGTCCAAGTCTCCTGGATCACGTTCGGTGAGAAGATCACGTTCCCGAAGGTTTCATTCCGTTTGGACTCCGTTTGATATTCTTTTCCCCCGAAATACTGAAATAGGCAAAAAACAGCAATTCTGGCCTGGGCCTCCGGTTAATAGGTTAGTCCCCAAAATAATATAAAAGTGGAAAATAAAGCCCAATATAGTCCAAAACAGTAGATAAAGTAGCATGGAGCAATCAAAAATTATTGATACGTTGGAGACGTATCAGGCATCCCCAAGCTTAATTCCTGCTCGTCCTCGAGTAGGTAAATGACAAAAAGAGAATTTTTGATGTGGAGTGATACTTTGGCATAATTTCAATGTAAATCTTCTTAATCATGGTATGAATATTCAGATCCGAAAGGTTCAAGAAAAAAGTTCATATTGACATAAAAATGATAATACTTCAAGCATACTAATCAAATAATTATGTCATCTCAAAATAACATGGCCAAAGGAAGTTCATCCCTACAAAATCATATAGTTAGGCTATGCTTCATTTTCGTCACACAAAGATGTTCCCAACTTCTATACCCCCGATGACAAGCCAAGCAATTGTTTCATACTCAAATAATCTCAAACTTTTTCAACCTTCACGCAATACATGAGCGCGGGTCATGGACATAGCACTATGGGTGGTATACAATATGATGATGGGGATTGTGTAGAGAAGACAAAAAATGAGAAAGTCTCACATCAACGAGGCTAATCAATGAGCTATGGAGATGCCCATAGATTGGTGTTAATGCAATGAGTAGGGATTGCCATGCAACGGGTGCACGCACTAGAGCTAAGAATGCTCAACAAAAGAAAATTATTGGGTGTGCATCCAACTTGCTTGCTCATGAGGACCTAGGGCATTTTGAGGAAGCCCATCGTTGGAATATACAAGCCAAGTTCTATAATGAAGAATTCCCACTAGTATGAACAAGACAACTTATGAGACTCACTATTTGAAAATCATGGTGCTACTTTGAAGCACAATATATGAGACTCACTTCATGAAGAACAAGGTGCTACTTTGAAGCACAAGTGTGGAAAAAGAGATAGTAGCATTGCCCTTTTTTTTCTCTTTTTTTGGGCCTTTCTTTTTTTTCTTTTTGGCCTTTCTCCTTTTTTTTGATTGGGCAAAGCTCTAATAATGATGATCATCACACTTCTATTGATTACAACATAATGATTACAACTCGATACTAGAACAAGATATGACTCTATTATGAATGCCTCCGGCGGTGTACCGGGATGGTGCAATGAATCAAGAGTGACATGTACAAAAAATAATGCATGGTGGCTTTGCCACAAATACGATGTCAACTACAAGATCATGCAACGGCAATATGACAAAAGTAAAGCATGTCATGATGATGATGATGGTGGTGGAAGTTGCATGGCAATATATCTCAGAATGGCTATGGAAATGCCATGATAGGTAGGTATGGTGGCTGTTTTGAGGAAGATATTGGGAGGTTTATGTGTGAAAGAGCGTATCATATCACGGGGTTTGGATGCACCGGCGAAGTTTGCACCAACTCTCCATGTGAGAAAGGGCAATGCACGGCACCGAAGAGGCTAGCAAATGGCGGAAAGGTAAAAGTGCGTATAATCCATGGACTCAACATTAGTCAAAAGAACTCATATACTTATTGCAAAAATTTAGAAGTCATCAAAAATCAAGTACTACGCGCATGCTCCTAGGGGGATAGATTGGTAGGAAAAGACCATCGCTCGTCCCCGACCGCCACTCATAAGGATGCACAAGCCAGGTACACTTCATGCTTCAAATTTGTTACACAACTTTAACCATACGTGCATGCTACGGGACTTGCTAACTTCAACACAAGTATTTCTCAAATTCACAACTACTCAACTAGCACGACTATGATATTATCACCTCCATATCTCAAAACAATTATCAAGCATCAAACTTATCTTAGTATTCAACCCACTAAAAATAAAGTTTCACATATCTTGAATACCAAGTATATTAACATTAAGCAAATTACCATGCTATTAACGACTCTCAAAATAATCTAAGTGAAGCATGAGAGATCAAGTTTCTTTAAAACAATCCACCACCATGCTCTAAAAGATCTAAGTGAAGCACTAGAGCAAAAATTATCACGCTCAAAAAGATATAAGTGAAGCACATAGAGTAAACTATCAAGCTCAAAAAGATATAAGTGAAGCACATAGAGTATTCTAACAAATTTCAATTCATGCATGGCTCTCTCAAAAGGTGTGTATAGCAAGGATAATTGTGGTAGAATAACAAGCAAAGACACAAATAATACAATACGCTCCAAGCAAAACACATATCATGTGGTGAACAAAAATATAGCTCCAAGTAAATTACCGATGGAAGTGGACGAAAGAGGGGATGCCTTCCGGGGCATCCCCAAGCTTTGACTTTTTGGTGTCCTTGGATTATCTTGGGGGTGCCATGGGCATCCCCAAGCTTAGGCTATTGCCACTCCTTGTTCCATAATCCATCAAAAGAATTCACCCAAAACTTGAAAACTTCACAACACAAAACTCAATAGAAATCTCGTGAGCTCCGTTAGAGAAAGAAAACAAAAGACTACTTTAAGGTACTGTAGTGAACTCATTCTTTATTTGTATTGGTGTTAAACCTACTGTATTCCAACTTCTTTATGGTTTATAAACTATTTTACTAGCCATAGATTCATCAAAATAAGCAAACAACACACGCAAAATAGAATCTGTCAAAAACAGAACAGTCTGTAGTAATCTGTTACTAACGCAAACTTCTGGAACCCGAAAAATTCTACCAAAATTATACGACCTGGGCAATTTGTTTATTGATCAGCAGCAATTGGAATTACTATTTTATCACGTTCTGGTGCTTTTTAACAATTCGGGCACTGAGCGCAAAGATTCTGGAAATTACAGCAAGATCAAATAACTATCTTTCAAGAAGATCTAATAGGTTTAACTTGGCACAAACACTAATTAAAAGATAAAACCACATCTAAACAGAATCTAGATGGATTATTTATTCCTAAACAAAACCAAAAACAAAAAACACAAAATAAAATTGGGTTGCCTCCCAACAAGCGCTATCGTTTAACGCCCCTAGCTAAGCATAAAAGCAAGGATAGATTTAGGTATTGCCATCTTTGGTAGGCAATCCATAAGTGGCTCTCATGATAGATTCATATGGTAATTTTATTTTCTTTCTAGGAAAGTGTTCCATGCCCTTCTTTAAGGGACATTGGAATTTAATATTCCCTTCCTTCATATCAATAATTGCACGAATCATTCTAAGTAAAGGTCTACCAAGAATAATAGGACATGAAGGATTGCAATCTATATCAAGAACGATAAAATCTATGGGCACATAATTCCTATTTGAAACAATAAGAACATCATTAATTCTTCCCATAGGCTTTTTAATAGTGGACTCCGCAAGATGCAAGTTTAGAGAGCAATCATCAAAGTCACGGAAATCTAGCAAATCACACAAAGCTTTGGGGATAGTAGAGACACTAGCACCCAAATCACACAAAGCATGAATCTCATTATTTTTAATTTTAATCTTAATTGTAGGTTACCACTCATCATGGATTTTTCTAGGGATAGAAACTTTCAACTCAAGCTTTTCCTCATAAGATTGCATTAAGGCGTCAACAATGTGTTCGGTAAAGGCCTTATTTCGACTATAAGCATGAGGAGAATTTAACACGGATTGCAACAAGGAAATACAATCAATTAAATAGCAATTTTCATAGTTAAATTCCTTGAGATCCAAAATAGTGGGTTTAGCAATATCTAGATTTTTATTTCTTTCAATCCCTTTTTTATCAATTTCATCATCAGGATCTAAAAACTCAGAATTCTTAGAACGCCTTCTAGGTAAGGGAAGATCATAATCAGATTCATCAAGATTCATATTGCAAAACAAAGATTTAATAGGAGACACATCAATAACTTTTAGATCTTCATCTTGATTTTCGTAGGAATTAGAAGAACACGCTTTAATAAAGGCATCTTTGTAAGCACGCATCCTAGTGGTTCTTTCTTTGCACTCATCAATGGAAATTCTCATGGCTTTGAGAGACTCATTGATATCATGCTTAGGAGGAATAGATCTAAGCTTTAAAGAATCAACCTCAAGAGAAATTATATCAACATTCCTAGCCAAATCATCAACTTTAAGCAATTTCTCTTCAATCAAAGCATTGAAATTCTTTTGCGAATTCATAAACTCTTTAACACTACTCTCAAATTCAGAGGGCATCTTATTAAAATTTCCATAAGAGTTGTTGTAGGAATTTCCATAATTATTAGAAGGATTACTAGGATAAGGCCTCGAATTAAAATTCCCTCTATACGCGTTGTTACCAAAACTATTCCTACCAACAAAATTCACATCCATAGATTCATTATTATTCTCAAGCAAAGTAGATAAAGGCATATTATTGGGATCAGAAGAAACACTCTTAACAAATAAATTCCTAAGTTCATCCATCTTTTCACTCAAAACATTGATTTCTTCTATAGCATGCACTTTTTTATTAGTAGATCTTTCAGTATGCCATTGAGAATAATTGACCATAATATTATCTAGGAGTTTAGTAGCATCTCCTAAAGTGATTTCCATAAAAGTGCCTCCCGCGGCCAAATCCAAAAGATTTCTAGAAGCAAAATTCAATCCAGCTTAATTTTTTTGTATAATCATCCATAAGTTCAAACCATGAGTAGGACAATTACGTAGCATTAATTTCATTCTCTCCCAAGCTTGTGCAGCATGTTCATGATCAAGTTGCTTAAAATTCACAATATCGTTCCTAAGCGAGATAATCTTAGCGGGAGGAAAATACTTAGAGATAAAAGCATCTTTGCACCTGTTCCAAGAATCAATACTATTTTTAGGCAAAGATGAAAACCACGGTTTAGCACGATCTCTAAGCGAAAAAGGAAATAGCTTCAATTTAACGACATCATTATCGACATCCTTTTTCTTTTGCATATCACATAAATCAACAAAGCCATTTAGATGAGTAGCGGCATCTTCACTAGGAAGGCCGGCGAATTGATCTGTCATAACAAGATTCAACAAAGTAGTATTGATTTCACAAGATTCAGTATTGGCAAGAGGAACAATCGGAGTGCTAAATAAATCATTGTTATTGGTATTGGTGAAGTCACACAATTTGGTAGCATCTTGGGCCATCACGACAAGCAAGCAAACTAACACACAAGAAAACAAAAGGCAAAGGGAAAAAGAGGAGGAGATTGGGAAAGAGAGGGCGAATAAAACGGCAAGGGTGAAGTGGGGGAGAGGAAAACGAGAGGCAAATGGCAAATAATGTAATGCGAGAGATAGAGATTGTGATGGGTACTTGGTATGTTGACTTTTGCGTAGGCATCCCCGGCAACGGCGCCAGAAATCCTTCTTGCTATGTCTCGAGCTAGCGTTGGTTTTCCCCGAAGAGGAGGGGGTGATGCAGCACAGTAACGTAAGTATTTCCCTCAGTTTTTGAGAACCAAGGTATCAATCCAGTAGGAGGTCACGCGCAAGTCCCTTGTACCTGCACAAAACGGTAGCAACTCGCAACCAACGCTTAGGGGTTGTCAATCCCTTCACGGTCACTTACGAGAGTGAGATCTGATAGAGATAATATTTTTGGTATTTTTGGTATAAAGATGCAAAGTGAAAAGTAAAAGAAAAACAAGTAAAATAACGTAATGGAGATTGATATGATGAGAATAGACCCGGGGGCCATAGTTTTCACTAGTGGCTTCTCTCAAGAGCATAGATATTCTACGGTGGGTGAACAAATTACTGTTGAGCAATTGATAGAATTGAGCATAGTTATGAGGTTATCTAGGTATGATCATGTATATAGGCATCACATCTGTGACAAGTAGACCGACTCCTTCCTGCATCTACTACTATTACTCCACTCATCGACCGCTATCCAGCATGCATCTAGAGTATTAAGTTAAAAACAGAGTAACGCCTTAAGCAAGATGACATGATGTAGAGGAATAAATTCATGCAATATGATAAATACCCCATCTTGTTATCCTCGATGGCAACAATACAATACGTGCCTTGCAACTCTTTCTGTCACTGAGTAAGGACACCGCAAGATTGAACCCAAAGCTAAGCACTTCTCCCATTGCAAGAACTACCAATCTAGTTGGCCAAACCAAATGGATAATTCGAAGAGACTTGCAAAGATAACTCAATCATACATAAAAGAATTCAGAGAAGATTCAAATATTATTCATAGATAAGTTGGATCATAAACCCACAATTCATCGGTCTCAACAAACACACCGCAAAAAGAAGATTACATTGAATAGATCTCCACGAGAGAGGGGGAGAACATTGTATTGAGATCCAAAAAGAGAGAAGAAGCCATCTAGCTACTAGCTATGGACCCGAAGGTCTGAAGTAAACTACTCACGCTTCATCGGAAGGGCTATGGTGTTGATGTAGAAGCCCTCCGTGATGGATGCCCTCTTCGGCGGAGCTCCGGAACAGGCCCCAAGATGGGATCTCGTGAATAGAGGAAGTTGCGGCGGTGGAATTAGGTTTTTGGCTCCGTCTCTGGTCTAATGGGGGTACGTAGGTATATATAGGAGGAAGGAGCACGTCGGTGGAGCTCCGAGGGGCCCACGAGGCAGGGGGCGCGCCCAGGGGGGCGCCCTCCACCCTCGTGACCTCCCTGGAAACTTCTTGGAGTGGGGCCCAAGTCTCCTGGATCACGTTCGGTGAGAAGATCACGTTCCCGAAGGTTTCATTCCGTTTGGACTCCGTTTGATATTATGTTTCCTCGAAATACTGAAATAGGCAAAAAACAGCAATTCTGGGCTGGTCCTCCGGTTAATAGGTTAGTCCCAAAAATAATATAAAAGTGGAAAATAAAGCCCAATATAGTCCAAAATAGTAGATAAAGTAGCATGGAGCAATAAAAAATTATAGATACGTTGGAGATGTATCACTGCACGGTTGGTAGCGGCCTCTAGCAAGGCATGTCGAACACCAAGCAGACTATGAAGCTGGTTAGGCGAACCTGTACATCACACATCCATTCCTTTTACCACACGATATATGTTGTCGAGCTCAAGGCGAGTCTGTCATCCTTGTGCTAGCCCGACCTCTTTCTCGTTCCAGTGATGCCGACCACTATCTGGATTATCTCCTAATCCTTGTCGCATGGCCATGCTTATCCAGCATTCTCTGTTGGTGTGATTGGCTGGCTTATCGGGGGTGCCGTGGATTTGACACGAGCGATCGAATATGCTGTCTAAACTGGACGGGCCCGGAGTGCTTCTTTTGAATGGCTTTTTCCGATGACCGGATTTAAAGCCTCTGAATCCGGCATTGACTGCCGTATCCTTGGCGTTATCACCGTTACTGTGGCGCTTGTGTTTGCTGCGACGTGGCCTGCCATTACTGTCCTTGGTATCCGAAGTGCCAAGGTTCCTTGATATGTTATTACTACGAGCCAGCCAGCTATCTTCTCCCGCGCAGAAGCGGGTCATGAGTGTCGTGAGTGCTGCCATAGACTTCGGCTTTTCCTGGCCGAGGTGCCGGGCAAGCCACTCATCACGGATGTTGTGCTTAAATGCCGCTAAGGCTTCTGCATCCGGACAGTTGACAATTTGATTTTTCTTGGTTAGGAACCGTGTCCAGAATTGCCTGGCCGATTCTCCTTGCTGCTGAATTATGTGGCTCAAATCATCGGCATCTGGTGATCGCACATAAGTGCCCTGGAAGTTGTCGAGGAATGCGTCTTCCAGATCCTCCCAACAGCCAACGGAGTCTGCTGGCAAGCTGTTCAGCCAATGCCGGGCTGGTCCTTTAAGTTTTAACGAGAGGTACTTGATGGCATGTAGATCATCACCGCGGGCCATGTGGATGTGGAGGAGGAAGTCCTCGATCCATACCGCGGGGTCTGTTGTACCATCATATGATTCGATATTTACAGGTTAAAAACCTTCTGGGAATTCATGCTCCATTACTTCGTTAGTGAAGCATAGGGGGTGTGCCGCGCCTCTGTGCTGGGCTATGTCGCGACGCAGCTTGTATGAGTCCTGCCTGCTGTATTCGGCCCGTCCGGATTTGCTTTTACTGTATCCGGCGGGGCGGTCACCGTCCCTTGTAGGGGCATGGCCTCGTGATCTGTAGATCGATCTTACGTGTTTTGCCCTGTCTTCCAATACGTCTTGTAGGTCTCGCGTGTTTCCCGGTGCCTTGGTATTTTTTTTTGAATGGCGGCGGGGTGCAGGCTGATTTTCAGGCTGGTCTACCTCTCTATCTCGGCCACGAGGTGGCCGATCAGCCGCATCGCACGCTGGTGATGTAGGTTTCCATCCTTCCTCCTCAAGTCGGGGTAGCAGCCTGCGCTTTGGGTAACTCTTGGAAGGGCGTTCAAGTTCATATTCCTCGGCCACAAGGACTTCAGTCCATCTATCTGCTAGCAGATCCTGATCAGCTCGAACCTGTTGCTGCTTTTTCTTCAGGCTATTTGATGTGGCTATAAGCCGGCGCTTAAAGCGCTCCTGCTCGACGGGATCCTCCGGCACGACAAATTCTTCGTCGTCGAGGCTCGCTTCATCTTCGGGGAGAGGCATATAGTTGTCGTCCTCCGTTTCTCCCTCTGCCGCTCTCTTGGGAGGGCTGGCTTGTTCATCCTCCGGCTCTAGATCGTGCTGGAGGGGATTGTCATCATCTTCGGCACTATCCGGAGTACTTTTATCTCAGGTGCCGGTATCACCGCTTTTGTTGTGGCGAGACTTAGAGCGGCGCCACTAACGTCGGCACTGGGGTTGCTTCTTGGAGGTGTCGTCCTCCGTTGTCTTGTCGCCATTGCCTTCTTTGGGTGTGTCCACCATATATATATCATATGATGAGGTGGCGGTCCAATGCCCCATGGGCAGTGGTTCTTGTTCGTCTTCTTCATCGTTGACCATGCCATCGATGTCTTCGGAGTCGAAGTCGAGCATGTCGGTTAAGTCATCGAAAGTGGCTACTAAGTCGGTGGTGGGTGGGGAGTGAATTTCTTCATCATCCGCATCCCACTCTAGCCGGACATAGTTCAGCCAAGGTTCTCCAGACAGGGAGAGAGATTTTAACGAGTTCAGTATGTCGCCGAAGGGCGAGTGCTGAAAAATATCCGCGGAGGTGAACTCCATGATCGGCGCCCAATCGGATTCGTTAGGTATGGGCGCGGGCGGTTCGAAGTTCGTGGCCGGGGACGAGTCCAGTAGTCCGGCGTCACGACTCTCGTGAGGGGTAAGGTTGGTGTCGGTGTCAAAACCGGCGGATCTCGGGTAGGGGGTCCCGAACTGTGTGTCTAAGCGGATGGTAACAGGAGACAAGGGACACGATATTTTTACCCAGGTTCGGGCCCTCTCGATGGAGGTAAAACCCTACTCCTGCTTGATTCATATTGATGATATGGGTAGTACAAGAGTTGATCTACCACGAGATCGGAGAGGCAAAATCCTAGAAGCTAGCCTATGGTATGATTGTTGTTGTTGTGTCCTACGGACTAAACCCTCCGGTTTATATAGACACGGAGGAGGCTAGGGTTACACAAAGTCGGTTACAAGGAAGGAGATCTACATATCCGTATTGCCAAGCTTGCCTTCCACGCCAAGGAGAGTCCCATCCGGACACGGGACGAAGTCTTCAATCTTGTATCATCATAGTCCAACAGTCCGGCCAAAGGTTATAGTCCGACTGTCCGGATACCCCCTAATCCAGGACTCCCTCAGTAGCCCCCGAACTAGGCTTCAATGACGATGAGTCCGGCGCGCATATTGTCTCCGGCATTGCAAGGCGGGTTCTTCTTCAAACCCCGAGCTCTTGTTAAATAGTGTCCGGCTTCTCGTAAATGTTGCGTTTCTTGGCTTCTGCACCCAATAATGGAAATCTTCCACGTGTCAAGCGAATGTGAGAAGCCAGGGCGTTTTTACATTTACCACCCTAGTTGTGTGAATGAACTGTATATTTAAAGAGACGAGGATTCTCAGATCCAAACTACACCATCCTCCCTCATCGAGCGTTCATCGGAGCGCTCCTGAAAAAATCCATCCCAGCATGGCCGGCCACCACAGCTCCTCCTCTCGCTCCCACAGCCCCAAGCCTGGAGATTGGGAGAGGTGTTCCGTCCCGCACAGTCAATTACTGAAGCTCCTGACCCAGGGATTTCACCCCCCGGCGTATATGGTTCCGGTTCGAGCCGGGCTCGCCACCTATAATGGCGGGGAGTAGGCGAACAGCTTTCCCAACCCCTCTAAGGGATAGCGGGTATGCCTTGTCCCGTATTTGTTAAGGGGACTCGATTTCCAATCCATCAGTTTCTCCACGGGCTCCTGGAGTTCTATGGTCTCCAGCTGCATAACCTCACCCCTGGCTCCATACTGCATATTGCGGGTTACATAGCCCTTTGCGAGCTGTTCTTGGGTTGCGAAGCTCATTTCGCACTGTGGAAGAAGTTGTACTGCCTTGTGCCCCGTTCACAGACGGGGTCAATATATCACGTGGGCGGCGCCGAAGTATGGCGCATCGTCGGGACTGGATACCTATCCGAAACCCCGAAGAAGGCGTCCGAAGACTGGCCTTCAGAGTGGTTTTACATAGAGGACATCCCCCTTCGGATCCTATTCGGATCAGCCTTCCTGATTTTGACAATGCTCCTTTGAAGAAGCGCCCGAGCTGGCGACCAAGGAGCCCTCAGGAGGAAGATGATAGAGACGTTCTTTACCTGATGGGCCGGATAAAGGTCTTGGCTCAATCAGGACTGACCATAATCAAGGTTATGGCAATATGCATTATGCGGGGGGTGCAGCCGCTTCAATATTTAGGCCACCCTATGTGGGATTTCAACGGGGAAGATGACGCCACCCGCTGCTGTCGCAAGGGGCCGGATTCGACCGCTGCCCTAGCGAGAATCTTGTCCGATTTGTACAAGGGGGAGGAGGAAGAATTCCTCCGCATCAAGCCACAAGATGGATTTTCCATGTACAATCCTCCGAGCTGGGTAGGTCGCCACTTGTTATGCCCATCCGTTCCATATTCCCACAATTAAATGTTTTACCTTGCAAATTCATCACAGGAGCTGCGCAAGGCTGTAAGGGAGATCAACAGCCCAGCTACACAACCAGAGGATCCAGAGCGGTCCCTCGACCCGGTCTCCAAAGAGGACCCGGACATATCCGTGGAGCTTGTCGACAGGGTATTCTACCAATTAAGCAGCGATGACACCTTGGTGGCTGTCGGTGTCAAAACCGGCGGATCTCGGGTAGGGGGTCCCGAACTGTGCGTCTAGGCGGATGGTAACAGGAGACAAGGGACACCATGTTTTTACCCAGGTTTGGTGCCTCTCGATGGAGGTAAAACCCAACTCCTGCTTGATTAATATGGATGATATGGGTAGCACAAGAGTAGATCTACCACGAGATCGGAGAGGCTAAACCCTAGAAGCTAGCCTATGGTATGATTGTTGTTGTGTCCTATGGACTAAACCCTCCGGTTTATATAGACACCGGAGGGGGCTAGGGTTACACAGAGTCAGTTACAAGGAAGGAGATCTACATATCCGTATTGCCAAGCTTGCCTTCCACGCCAAGGAGAGTCCCATCCGGACACGGGACGAAGTCTTCAATCTTGTATCTTCATAGTCCAACAGTCCGGCCAAAGGTTATAGTCCGGCCGTCCGGATACCCCCTAATCCAGGACTCCCTCAGTAGCCATTGAACCAGACTTCAATGACGATGAGTCCGGCGCGTAGATTGTCTTCGGCATTGCAAGGCGGGTTCCTCCTCCGAATACTTCATAGAAGATTTTGAACATGAGTATCGTGTCCGGCTCTGTAAAACAAGTTCCACATACCACCGTAGAGAGAATAGCATCTCCACAAATCTAATCTGCTGACGCATCCTGCAATGTGACATCACACCACAGCCAAGCCATTATGCGAACCGTTTTTTACAGACAACCTCAGCACGTCTTGGAAGGCGGTTTCCTTGGCACGTCTTGTCGAAGCAGATATCGTGTCCCCTTATCGCGGGTTTCTCATCAATACGGACGTGGGTAACCCAACCGCGCCATCAATTACGACGCTTGGGGGATGAGCGGGCTTTACCAGGCTAGTGGGGACGCATAGTTTCGTCCGCCCATATAAAGGGACAAGGGTTCACCTTTCTCCATCCACGCCTTCTTCCTCCTTTGCTCATCCATTCTTGCACACTCGAGCTCTAGCGCCCAAGTCCACATTTTCTTCCTCAACCTTCTCCAACCATGTCCGGAGCGGGAGGCAAGTGGATAGTCTCCTCCGTCCGCGGACTGGGATATGGACACATCAAGAAGCTGAGGGGAGCCGGATACTTGTCCGCGGACATCGCGCATCGGCTCCCGGATGCGGGGCAGTTCATCCCCACCCCTAGGCCCCACGAGAGGGTAGTATTCCTCACCCATTTCCTTCGCGGACTGGGATTCCCTCTCCACTCATTCGCCCGCGGACTCATGTTCTACTAAGGCCTGGACTTCCACGATCTGGCCCCGAACTTCATCCTCAACATATCGGCGTTTATCGTCGTGTGTGAGGCCTTCCTCCGCATCAGGCCCCACTTCGGCCTATGGCTGAAGACTTTTAATGTCAAACCGAAAGTGGTGCGCGGCCAGCAGGCGGAGTGTGGAGGCGCCATGGTGGGAAAGATGCCCAACGCCACATGGCTCGAGGGCTCCTACGTGGAGACCATAAAGGGATGGCAATCGGGGTGGTTCTACATCACCAAGCCACGCGATCTCGAATGGGCAGCGGCCCCCGAGTTCCGATCCGGAATCCCCACGCGGCTCACCTCCTAGAAAGAGAAGGGCCTGCCCTGGGGTAGTCCAGGAGAGCTGACCAGACTCCAAACCTGTGTCTAAAACATGATGAACAAGAAACTCAAGCTTGTCAATATAGTCCATGTCATGCTCATCCGCCGGATCCTTCCATGTCAACGACGGGCATTCAATTTGTGGGAGCTCGACCCGGCCCAGCACCAGACTCTGAGCGAGCTCTTCGACACAACACACGAGGATGCTTGGAAGGTGCTTTTCAAGGGTGCCGAGGTTCCCCCTCCCCTTACCGAGGATCACGGATTCAGCGTGAAGTGCCAAGCCAGCGCGGTAAGCTGTTTTACCTCTGATAGGGTATTCATTCTTCATAGTTTAATCATATGCGAGGTATAAGCCCCCATACCTTTGACAGGACTGGCAGGAGACGGCCGGACAGATCGACTGTCCGGCTCCTTTGCCCGAAGGCCCAGCAGACGCTCGCCTAGAGCTGTTGGTTCCGGCACCTTACGTGGTGCCGGAGAAGAAGGCCAAGAAGAAGGCCACGGGAACCTGAAAGAGTTCCCGACGCCCGGTGGTGTCAGACTCATCGTCCGATGACTCCGAGGGGCACTCCTCCCATGAAGATGAGGAGGAGGAAAAAGAGGTTTCTTCCCCTCCAGTAGGGGGAGAAAATAAAAGGAAGGCCGCCCCAACTGGGGAGGCCGGAGGGTCCAAGAAGGTAAGAACCCTTCCTCCGGACTACTCCACCAACGCCGCCGACAGCGAAGACGAGTGGCCACCCAGGGCCATGCTCCTGGTGAAGTTGTAAGTATTCGGACACCAGAGTGACTCATAGCGTTCCTTTATTGCACAGCTTCTCCTGACGCCGAATATAATCATGCAGTCCGCCCCGAGCCCGAGTCGACATATCATCGAGCGGTTCCTTGGATTCGTCGGATGTGAATAGCTTTTCACTTCCGATCGCTTCCACCCCTCGCCCTACGGACAACGCCGAGGTGTTGTCCCAAAGGGTACCAAGCTGAAGGGAGGTGGTCCTGGAGGCGCCGCAAGGCGACCTTCCAGACTGCAGGCACAAAGGGAGCAAGGCACCCAAGGGTTCCAAGTCCGGCCCTGGGCCGAACACCGCACCGGAACCTTCAGTGGTTCCGGATTCCGACAGGCGGCCCCTCACTAAGAAGGGCAAGACTACCGCGCTGATGACCTCCGTCCAACCGGAGGCACCGGATAACTTGCTGGAGGTTCTTAACGGCGCCTCTATCGACGAGGAGCACCGCACTATTATGAGTGCGGTGATCGAGAAAGTTCAGTCCGCCAAGAGCGGGCTGACTGAAGCCTGTGCCAGCCCCTGATGCTCTGTTCGGTATGTAAAAAATATATGAAAATATTACCGCATAGACAGTAGCCCCTGATGCTCTGTTCGGTGTTCACGAAGAAAAGCCGAATAGAGGATCTAATAATACTCGCAGGAGTCTAACGTAATTATGTCGATACACGTATGCAGGCTTCGCTGCTGACCTCTGCCGCACTGACTGCGGAGGTTAATGCGCTGAAGCAGAACCTCGAGCGGTCCGAGAAAGAGCTCGGCCTTGCCAAGAAGCAGCTCGAGGAGAACCAAGGTACGTAATGCCTTGTTTGTGTGTATATATAAAAAAGATGCAGTTGCAAAAAATGATAGGATCGTTACTTATGTGCTAGGGTCCACAGCCGAGGTGGCGACCCTAAAGCAAGCACTTACCAAGGCCGGAAAGAAGGCGGCCACGGAGCGCACTGAGCGGGAAAAACATGAGGCATGGGTTGGCGAGGTGCAGCAAGAGCTCCATGCTGTCGCGAAGAAGCATGAGGCTTTGGAGCTTGACCCGAAGGCTTGAGAGTCCGAGCTCGCTGCGGCCCTCGAAAGCGCCAAGTCTGCGAAAGCCGAAGCCCAAAAAGCCCTCCAGGAAATTGAGGCGATGAAGAAGATAGCGGCGGTTAAGGCATTCATTATGCAAAGCAAGCACGTGAAAGTGAATTACTTGTTACTTACCCGAGTCCGGAGCTCTCCAGGAGCATTCGCAGATTTGCCCCGCAGCGTGTCAGATGCCGCCACCTACTACCGGGCCGAGGAAGGGAGCTCGACTGAGAAGGTGTTCTGGTCTCAGTATGCTAAGACCGGACACCCGGTGCCCTTGAGCGACCAGCTAAAGCAATTGGTCGAGCTCCATAAGGTGGCCGAATAGGCCATGAAGGGTCTCATAGTCCGGCTGTGGCCTGGAGAGACCATGCCTGGGAGCTACTTCGGGCTGGTGAGGCGGCTGGCGGATGCCTGTCCGTGGCTTGAAGTCATCAAGCGCTCCGTCTGCATCGAGGGCGCCCGCAGGGCCCTTGCCCGCGTGAAAGTACACTGGAGCAAAATGGACGCAGAGAGGCTGGTGAAGGACGGACCACCGCAGGGCAAGGAGCATCGCCACCCCGAGATGTACTATGAGGGCGTCCTGAAGGGTGCCCGCCTTGTGGCGGATGAATGTTCCAAGGATGTATATTTAAGTAAATTCACTCGTGTGATCCTGTACGCTGAAAACTAGTTCATATGCGCCGTGCAACGCTTGTTTGAATTTAAAATATTACCTTCTATACGGCCGTTTATTAAATCTAAGAGATGGCGAGTCGTCGGCTTTTGCCCCCGTGCCACGAGTGCTGGGGTGTTCGGGATAGACCTGAGCACTCCTTTTACCATTCTTGGGTCCTTCGAGGGAGGTGCTCGGCACAACGAACAAGGCAATCCGACTATAATGCTTTGTCACTCTCACTTAGCCAGAGAATTCTATAATTTTAAATTTCGGTGAAGCCCCTAGTGTTCAGAAGACCGAGTTCGGGGCGCTATACACGCCTAGGCTAGACAAAGCCGGCTCCTCGCCCTAAGCGGCATAAGTCTTTAGGGACTCGAAACCTCTCGAACAGCGACCAGCTCTCGCCCTATCATGACAGTCAGTTTTAGCTTTCTCTACTGAGGTGCTCAGCCCAGCTGAACCGGGGCACAATCGCAGTAGTTCTCCCAGTGCTACCTTAGCCGATATAGCGGAATGTAAGGTACCAAAACATGGGAGCCGGGCAAACCCAACTACTGACCAAAGACATGATTCGGAGCTGATGCATATAATGCTATAAGTTCGGAGTGCCACACTTGTGAAAGTGTTCGGACTTCTCATGCCGTATTATGGGGTGCTTGAGCCCCTGGTGTATTAGTCGTACCAAAATGTACGGGTGCTGAATGTCATGAATGAACATATATACATAAAAAGGAATGAATAGAGAATGCAATAATAGACTGAAGCTAAGCATTGTTTATTCGAAAAAGGTGCATTAAAAGCAGAACGATACAAATAGTGCGATAAGCAAGAGATGGGACCATTTGACATGTCCCCTCCAGGGGCGAACTGCTGAAAGGTATTTAAAACAGGTATTTTGCTCGTTATAGACACCACCTGGGAATTCCACAGTGTGACGTAGCTTTCTGACTCCCTGGTTGTTGTATCGTGTGTTCGGCAATTGTACTGCCGAACAGGTCTTCCAGAGAGTAAAGTCCTGAAAGTAAGAAAAAATGATAAAATCGGCAGCCCCTAGTGCGGTTGAGCCGCGTTTTTGGGGCGTGCCGTGGCCTTGTCCCTCCCCCTGTGCCCATGGTATTTGCAGAGCGTAATTATGTACGCGTAGCTCGGATTTCACCGTTTCGCTGGGGCTGGGGTTGGGGCCGCATTGCTACGCTTGCTCGGAACGTGTGAGGCGATCTTGTTGTAGGTTACTCCGAGCGCGCTTGACGGTGTCCGGAATTTTTATCGCCGGACTGGAGAATTGCCTTGAGAGGCTGCTTTGTACTTCCGCTGCGAGGGCCGCCGTGTGCTCCTCCGTTCTGAGAGAGCGCTCGGTGTTTCCATTGACTGTGATGACTCCCCGAGGTCCTGGCATCTTGAGATTGAGGTATGCATAGTGCGGCACCGCATTGAACTTTGCAAATGCGGTTCGCCCGAGTAGTGCGTGATAACCACTTCGGAACGGGACTATTAACTCCTCGCTTCGGAAATTATCCGGGGATCCGAAGACCACTTCTAGTGTGACTGAGCCTGTGCATTGGGCCTCTACACCTGGTATGACGCCCTTAAGGTCGTTTTTGTGGGTTTAAGCCTTGAGGGATCGATGCCCATTTTGCGCACTGTGCCCTAATAAAGCAGGTTCAGGCTACTGCCGCCGTCCGTAAGGACTCGAGTGAGGTGAAATCCGTCAATGATTGGGTCTAGAACCAATGAGGCAAATCCGCCATGGCGGATACTAGTGGGGTGGTCCCTGCGATCGAAAGTGATCGGGCAAGAGGACCATGGGTTTAACTTTGGGGCAACTGGGTCCAACGCGTATACGTCCCTTAATGCACGCTTCCGCTCCCTCTTGGGGATGTGGGTTGCGTATATCATGTTCACCGTCCGCACTTGTGGGGGGAAACCCTTCTGTCCTCTGTTGTTCGGTGGCCGGGGCTCCTCCTCGTCGTCGCTATGTAGCCTCTTGTCTTTGTTTTCGGCATTTAATTTGCGGGCCTGCTTGAACACCCAACAATCCCTGTTGGTGTGGTTGGATTGCTTGTCGGGGGTGCCATGTATCTGACACGAGCGATCGAGTATACGGTCCAAACTGGACGGGCTCGGAGTGCTTCTTTTGAATGGCTTTTTCCGCTGACTGGGCTTAGAGCCTCTGAATCCGGCATTAACTGCCGTATCCTCAGTATTGTCGCTGTTAATGCGGCGCTTGTGTTTGTTGCGACGTGACCTGCCATTGCTGTCCTTGGTATCCGAATTACCAGGGATTTTTGAAATGTTATTGCTGCGAGCCAGCCAGCTGTCTTCTCCCGCGCAAAAGCGGGTCATGTGTGTTGTGAGGGCTGCCATAGATGTCAGCTTTTCCTATCCAAGATGCCGGTCAAGCCACTCGTCGTGGATGTTATGCTTGAAGGCCGCTAGGTCCTCTTCATCCGGACAGTCGATGATTTGATTTTTCTTGGTTAGGAACCGTGTCCAGAATTGTCTGGCCGATTCCTCTGGCTGTTGAATTATGTGGCTCAGGTCATCAGCATGTGGTGGTCGCACATAGGTGCCCTGGAAGTTGTCGAGGAATGCGGCTTCCAGATCTTCCCAACACCCAATGGATTCTGCTGGTAAGCTGTTGAGCCAATGCCGAGCTGGTCCTTTAAGCTTGAGTGGGAGGTATTTGATGGCGTGTATATTGTCGCCACGGGCCATGCGGATATGAAGGAGGTAGTCCTCAATCCATACCGCAGGATCTGTCGTACCATCGTATGATTCAATATTATCGGGTTTGAAACCCTCTAGGATTTGATGATCCATTACTTCATCTGTGAAGCATAACGGGTGTGCGGCGCCTCTGTACTGGGCTATATCACGACGTAGCTCAAATGAGTTTTGTCTGCTGTGTTCGGCCCGGCCGGATTTACTTTTACTATGTCCGGCGTGACGTTTATCGTCTCGTGCAGTGGGGCGCCCACGCGATCCGTAGATCGATCTTGTTTGCTTTGCTTTGTCCTCCAATATATCTCGCAGGTCTAGCGCGTGTCCCCGTGCCTTGGTATTTTTTGAGTGACGCCGGGGTGCGGCTTGAGCTGTGGGCCGAGAGGCCTCTCTATCGCGGCCATGAGGTGGCTAGTCAGCCGCGTCATACGCTGGAGATGTAGGTTTAGATGCTTCCTCCTCTAATCGGGGTAGTAGCCTGCGCTTTGGGTAGCTCTTGGAGGGGCGTTCGAGTTCGTATTCCTCGCCCACAAGGACTTCAGTCCATCTGTCAGCTAGCAAGTCTTGATCAGCTCTAAGCTGCTGCTGCTTCTTCTTAAGGCTATTTGCCGTGGCTATAAGCCAGCGCTTGAAGCGTTCTTGCTCAACGGGGTCCTCAGGCACGACAAATTCGTCGTCGTCGAGGCTTGCCTCGTCTTCGGAGGCAGGCATGTAATTGTCATGCTCTTCCTCTCTGTCCGCCGCTCTCTCATGAGGGCTGGCTTCTCCGTCCTCCTGCGCTGAATCTTGCTGGAGGGGGTTGTCTTCGGCACTGTCCAGGGTGTTATTATCTCCTGTGCCACAATCACCGTTTTTGCTTTGGCGATACTTAGAGCGGCGCCGCTGACGCCGGCGCTTAGGTTGCTTCTTGGAGGGGTCATCCTCCGCTGTGCCGTTGCCATTGCCTTCTCTGGGTGTGTCCACCATATATATATATATATATATATATATATATATATATATATATATATATATATATATATATATATATATATATATATATATATATATATATATATATATCATACGACGAGGTGGCTTTCCAGTGCCCTGTAGGCGCTGGTTCCTGTTCGTCTCCTACATCGTCATCCATACCGTCGATGTCTTCGGAGTCGAAGTCGAGCATGTCGATCAAATCATCGACAGTGGCTATGAAGTGGGTGGTGAGTGGGCGTCGAATTTCTTCATCGTCCGCATCCCAATCCTGCCGGTCATAATCTGGCCAGGACTCTCCTGACAAAGAGAGAGACCTTAGTGAATTCAGTATGTCGCCGAAGGGCGAGTGCTGAAAGATATCCGCGGCGGTGACCTCCATGATCGGCGCCCAATCGGATTCGATTGGCAGGGGCGCTGATGGTTCAGAGTCCGGAGGAGAGTCCGGCAAGGTGGAGTCATGGACCTTGCGAAGGGTAAGGTTGGTGTTCGGCTCAATCGCCGTTGAGGCTGCTGCCTCCGTGGCGGGGTCTAACCGCCCGCCCTCGGATGGCGCAGTCGGCTCCGAATTGAATGTCGGAGCGGATCCGGGTGTGGTCTCCAGGACATTGTTCGATGGCAGAGCTAAATCATGCCCATCGTGACATCGTGACGCACTCAGTTGCGGCTCGATTCCGTCGAAGATCAAGTCCCCGCGGGCGTCGGCCGTGTAGTTCAAGCTTCCAAACCTGACCTGATGGCCAGGGGCGTAACTTTCAATCTGCTCCAGATGGCCAAGCGAATTGGCCCGCAGTGCAAAGCCGCCGAGTACAAAGATCTGTCTGGGGAGAAAAGTCTCACCCTAGACTGCATCGCTAACGATGATTGAAGGAGCCATCAAGCCCAATGACGATGACACATAGGAACTCTCAATGAAAGCACCAATGTCGGTGTCAAAACCGGCGAATCTCGGGTAGGGGGTCCCGAACTGTGCGTCTAGGCAGATGGTAACAGGAGACAAGGGACACGATGTTTTTCCCAGGTTCGGGCCCTCTCGATGGAGGTAAAACCCTACTCCTACTTGATTAATATTGATGATATGGGTAGTACAAGAGTAGATCTACCACGAGATCGGAGAGGCTAAACCCTAGAAGCTAGCCTATGGTATGATTGTTGTTGTGTCCTATGGACTAAACCCTCCGGTTTATATAGACACTTGAGGGGGCTAGGGTTACACAGAGTCGGTTACAAGGAAGGAGATCTACATATCTGTATTGCCAAGCTTGCCTTCCACGCCAAGGAGAGTCCCATCCGGACACGGGACGAAGTCTTCAATCTTGTATCTTCATAGTTCAATAGTCCGGCCAAAGGTTATAGTCCGGCCGTCCGGATACCCCCTAATCCAGGACTCCCTAAGTGGCCATTACGGCCGACTACCCTGAGCTACTCCCAGCTTCGCAGGTGAATGAGACCAAAGTCCCAACTTTTTGAAAAGGATTCGCCTTTACATACTTCACTTACCGTATACCAACGGCGTTTTATAGGGAAGGCCCTTGGGACGCCATGCCGAGCCCGCGGCGACTAGCCAACAAGGGGCTCCGAGGCTGGGCAGGCTAAAAAGGAAAGCGGTCCAGACTGAGACGCCGGCGCAGAGATATGATGCAACACCTCACTCCATGGTGTCGTCTTTAAAGACATAACAACGCCCATGCTTTCTAGAAAGAAGAACGCTCGCCGGACTATATTCGGAGAGGTCGCCAATCATGCTTCAACCAGTCGGGCTCCAGGGCCGGACAAGGACGCGGAAGTGAACACGAGGCGCACGCCGGATGCTCCTCCGACAGAGGATGCGGATAAAATATCCGCCACAAATTCCGAAGTGGAGAGCGCCATGAACCACAGGCGTCGCCGAGCCATACTCCGTGACGCTTGTTTCTCCCAAGAGGCGTTTGATGCCTTCAACTAAGGAGACGCGTACATCCGTGCTGCTCAAAATGGTCTAGCCAGAGCCACAGACCACTATGTAAAGGATATACGGGTAAGAAAATTTGATGATTACATATAGCAGTAGCCCCTGAGACTTGAAACAGTTAGGATAACTGATTTAAGGATCATCTATTATGCAGGTTCTTACAGAGAAGAATACCCAATTGTCTCATGAGCTTGAAGAGTGCAAGGCCCAGCTAACGGCCGCAGTTGCCACAACGAAGGAGTCCGAGGAGGCCTCCTCTGGTAACATCTTTTGTTTTAGAATGATATGTACCGTATAGAGTGCGGCGTAGCTGCAAATCGGACAATAAATATTGCAGATGACGCCGGAGTGAATCCGGATAAGTAACATCTCCTACGCCGGCTAAAGGCTGGCGAGCGCGTGCTTACAAAAGTTAGGAAGTAGAAAATCAATCTCCAGGGTGCCAATACCCAGCTGAGCGTGGAACTAAAGGATGTTCGCGCCCAGCTGTCGGACTCCGTGAAGGAGAATAAGCGGCTTCGACGCGGCATATTTAGTAAGTGCTTGAGCAAACTTTTAAAAAGAGTTCGGCAAAGAAGCCAGCTAACGGAGTTATTTCTGTAGGTATGCTGACGGGTCGTCCCACGGATGAAATGCCCGGGTGGGCAGGTGATCTTCTACCAGAGCTCTCACAACTGCACGAACAAGTGCGGCAGGTGCTGCGAGGTATTGCCCAGGCCTTGTGGCCCTCCTTCTCCCTGCCCGAAGGCTTTGGAGAGCTTGCGGAGAAGCTCAAGGGAGCGCGGCGGCGCTTCCGATTATGGAAGATACCGGCCTGCCGTCAAGGTGCCAGGGAAGCCTGGGCCATGGTGAAGACGGGGTATACCAAGGCTGACCCAAACCACATGGCCGAGGTCGGCCCTGTGGGGCCTGATGGGAAGGAAATCCCCGTTAGCTTAGTGTATGGGCAAGTAGAATTAGCAGCAAAGTATTCCCAACAGGATTGTAAGCTAGACAGCCTGTTGGATGGTATATAAGTGGAATTTAGCCAGTATAAGTGACTATGTATTTGAAACGACATGTCAAATGCCTTCTAGCCGGATTGTAAATAATTTGTCATGGCAGACCTTTTCGCTTCAACCTCTGGACCCGATAGTCCGGAGTGTTTCCGAATACCCTCTCAGTTATATAAGAACCGGGGCATGTGTGGAAACCAGGCGTAGGGGTCATTGGTGCTTGAACAGACAAGTGCCCAACTAGTTATGTTATATTACATGGGTAGTAGGAAACATCTTCCAGGGAGAATAGTTTCGTTAAGGGTTCCTTTCCCTAGGTACGCATGCCCTAAAGTGCATGTCCGGACTGCGAAAAAAGGACGCAGGAAAAAACATCTGGGGGCGCATATAAAAAATAAAAAATAACAATCAACTTTTGTTCACCGACCGAATATTCCCTTAAGAACGCTAGCTTTCGGCTTCACCCAGTCTGAGGTACACATCCAGCTGACCCGGCAGTAACAATCGCAGAGGTGCTCTCCTTATGCCCTAGCCGAATCAACGGGAACGTAGGGCATAAATACAAGAGCCAGGCAACCCAGCTTGGCCAAAACTTAAGTCATATTGATGCATATAATGGCGAAGAAAAGGTACATGTGGAAGAGTAACACATGTGCTGGGCATGAAGCCCAGATAGATAATTTAAGCTTCTGTGTAAGAAGCCCCTAGGTATAGTGAGCGCGGTTAGCGCATCAATAATGTGCAAGCAGGGGACAAGTTGGCTTTTAAGGGCCTCAAGAAAGAAGAAAGAGGGGGAGAGAGAAAGAAAAGACAGATAATGTATATGTAAAAAATGGACAGAGGAAGGAAACGGACTTAGAGTCCGGCACTAGGCGTAGAATCTTTGGAGCCTGGCTGCGTTCCATGGATTCGTCTCAAGTCGGTTATCCGATGCATCCCGCAGACGGTACGCTCCACCGGTCAGAACTTGGTCAATAATGAAGGGACCTTCCCATTTGGGCTCGAGCTTGGTCTTTTTCTTCTCCGGCAGGCGTAGAACTAGTTCGCCAACGTTATAAGTTTTGGCCCGTACTTCTCTGCTTTGGTATCTTCGAGCCTGTTGCTGATAAAATGCGGAATGGGCTTTTTCCATGTCGCACTCCTCCTCCAGGGTGTCCAGACTGTCCTGCCGATCGAGCTTGGCTTCTCTTTCTTCGTACATGCGCACTCTAGCTGAGTCATGGATTATGTCGCAGGGCAGAACTGCCTCTGCGCCGTACACCATAAAGAAGGGTGTGTATCCGGTGGTGCGATTCGGCATGGTCCGTAGCCCCCAGAGTATGGAGTCGAGCTCCTCTACCCAGTGCGTGCTAGATTCCTTTAAGGACCGCACTAATCTGTGTTTGATGCCGTTCATGATAAGACCATTTGCTCGCTCGGCTTGACCGTTAGTTTGCGGGTGATAGACAGAAGCATAGTTGAGCTTGATGACCATATTGCCGCACCAGAGTTTTACCTCATCGACCGTGAAGTTTGTGCCGTTGTCAGTTATGATGCTGTGGGGGACGCCGTAACAGTGTACAACCCCGGATATGAAGTCTATCACCGGTCCGGATTCGGCCGTTTTAACGGGTTTGGCCTCTATCCATTTGGTGAATTTGTCCACCATTAACAGTAAGTATTTTTTCTTATGCGTTCCCCCTTTAAGGGGTCCAACCATATCAAGCCCCCAGACCGCGAAGGGCCAGGTAATGGGGATTGTTTGGAGGGCAGCGGGTGGCATATGGCTTTGGTTTGCAAAAAGCTGGCAACCGGCGCAGCGTTGGACCAGGTCCTGTGCATCTGCCCGGGCCGTCGGCCAATAAAAACTTGTACGGAAGGCCTTGCTTACAAGGGCCCTGGCTACGACGTGGTGGCCGCCGAGTCCGGCATGAATTTCTGCCAGAAGTTTCCGCCCTTCCTCTTCGGAGATGCACCTTTGAAGGACTCCGGTAGTGCTTTTCTAATAAAGCTCTCCCTCGTGGACCCTGTAGGCTTTAGACCGCCGCACTATGCAGCGTGCCTCATTTTGGTCCTCGGGAAGTTCCTGCCTAGTTAGGTAAGCCAGGAATGGTTCTGTCCACGGGGCGATGATGGCCATTATTACGTGGGCTGAAGGTGTTATTTCGGTGGCAGAGCCTCCGATTATGTCAGAGTGTTCGATATCGGGCATTGTGGCCGGGTCCGGACTGTTGTTACCGGTGTCCCCTTCCCATACTATAGATGGCTTAAACAGCCTTTCCAAGAAGATGTTCGGTGGGACCGCATCGCGTTTTGCACCGATGCGGGCGAGGATATCCACCGCTTGATTGTTTTCTCGAGCCACATGGTGGAATTCGAGCCCCTCGAACCGAGCTGACATCTTGAGGACGGCGTTGCGATAGGCCACCATTTTCAGATCCTTAGCGTCGAAGTCTCCATTTATTTGGGATATTGCAAGGTTTGAATCCCCACGCACCTCCAGGCGTCGAATGCCCATGGAAACTGCAATCCGGAGACCATGTAACATGGTCTCGTATTCGGCTGCATTGTTGGAGTCCGTGTACAGTATTTGGAGTACATACTGGACTGTGTCTCCGGTGGGAGACGTCAGGACGACGCCAGCCCCCAGACCGGCCAGCATTTTAGAGCCGTCGAAGTGCATAATCCAATTGGAGTATGCGCCGTACTCTTTAGGGAGTTTGGCTTCTGTCCATTCGGCGACAAAATCGGCCAACACCTGCAACTTAATAGCTCACCGAGGTTTATATGTTATGTCGAACGGAAGGAGCTCAATGGCCCATTTGGCAATCCGGCCTGTGGCATCGCGGTTGTTTAATATGTCGTTGAGTGGTACTTCCGAGGCCACTGTAATCGAACACTCCTGAAAGTAGTGCCGTAATTTCCGGGATGCCATGAACACCGCGTATGCTATCTTTTGATAATGCGGGTACCGTGATTTGCATGGAGTGAGGACAGTGTATACATAATATACCGGCTTTTGAAGAGGGAATTTATGTCTGTCCGCTTCTCGTTCGACGACGAGCACTGCGCTTACGACTTGATTAGTCGCCGCTATGTATAGCAGCATTGGTTCGCCGATGTTAGGTGTGGCCAGGATTGGGTTGGTTGCCAGTATGGCTTTTATTTCTTCCAATCCGGCTGTGGCGGCATCCGTCCACTCGAAGTGTTCGGTGCGCCGAAGGAGGCGATAAAGGGGTAATGCCTTTTCTCCTAAGCGGGAGATAAAGCGGCTTAGAGCCGCCATGCATCCAGTCAATTTATGGATTTGTTTGAGGTCCGTTGGGATAGCCAACTATGACAGAGCTCGGATCTTGGCTGGATTTGCTTCAATTCCTCTACTGGAGAAAATGAAGCCCAGGAGCTTTCCGGCCGGTACGCCGAAAACGCATTTTTCCGGATTTAACTTGATGTCGTATGCTCGGAGGTTGTCAAAGGTGAGCCTCAAGTCGTCTATTAGAGAGTCGACGTGTTTGGTTTTGACAACCACATCATCTACGTATGCCTCAACTGTTTTGCCGATATGTATCTCCAGGCATGTCTGAATCATGCGCTGATATGTTGCACCGACATTTTTGAGCCCAAAAGGCATTGTGTTGAAACATAAAGGGCCGTATGGTGTGATGAATGCCATTGCGGCTTGGTCGGACTCCGCCATCTTAATTTGGTGGTAGCCGGAGTATGCGTCGAGGAAACACAATGAATCGTGTCCCGCGGTAGCATCGATAATTTGATCGATGCGTGGGAGTGGGAAGGGATCCTTTGGGCAGGTCTTGTTGAGGTCCTTGAAATCGACGCATAGGCGCTAGGATTTGTCCTTCTTTGGTACCATCACCAGGTTTGCTAGCCAGCCCGGATGTTTTATTTCTCCGATGAATCCGGCCTCCAATAACTTGGCTAGTTCCTCTGCCATAGCTTGTCTCTTGGGTTCGGAGAAACGCCAAAGAGTTTGCTTGACCGGCTTGAATCCTTTTAGGATATTAAGGCTGTGTTCAGCCAGCCTGCGTGGGATTCCTGGCATATCTGAAGGATGCCAGGCGAATATGTCCCAATTCTTGCGCAGGAACTCTCGTAGTGCGGCGTCCACGGGCGGGTTTAACTGTGTCCCGATGGAGGCTGTTTTCGTAGCGTCCGTTGGGTGGACTTGGAATTTGACTATCTCATCCTCTGGTCTAAAAGAGGTGGACTTGGATCTTTTATCGAGTATCACATCGTCCCTGTCCACTGTGGAGCACAGTGCGGTTAATTCCTCGGCCGCGAGGGCTTCGGATAATGCCTCAAGGGCCAATGCAGCTGTTTTGTTTTCGGCTCGAAGGGCTGTGTCTGGATCACTAGCGAGAGTGATGATTCCGTTGGGCCCAGGCATTTTAAGCTTCATGTACCCATAATGGGGTATGGCTTGGAAGATTGTGAATGCCTCCCTTCCTAAAAGGGTGTGGTATCCGCTACTGAACGGGGCCACTTGGAATGTAATTTCTTCGGACCTATAGTTCTCCGGCGTTTCGAATACCTCATCTAGTGTGATTTTCTCAGCACAGCATGCTTGCCGACTGGGGATGATTCCCCTGAAGGTCGTGCTGCTTTGCTCAATGCGGTTCCAGTCTATTTCCATTTTCTGGACAGTTTCCTCATAGATGAGGGTTAATCCACTACCGCCGTCCATGAGTACTTTGGTGAGTCGAAAGCCGTCCACAATTGGACTGAGGACCAGTGCAGCTGGTGCCCGGCCTGTTCGGAATTTAGGTTCGTCACTGGCATTGAAGGTAATAGCCGTGTCACTCCATGGATTTATTGTTGCTACGTGGCAGATTTCGGCAAGGCCGCGGAGTGTTCGCTTGCGCCGATTATTTGATGCAAAGGTCTCAAAGACTATTAATACCGTATTGTTATCCCTTGGATGGTGCTCTGTGGCTTCTGGGATGAGAAGATCCTTGCCACTTTTGGCCACTTGCCGGAGTATCCAACATGCTCTAAGGCTATGTGTTGGTATGGCGCCTTCTGTACTATGAATTTTGTAGGGGCCGTTGAGCCATCCCTCCAATACGGTTCCATGCCCTGTAGAGAGTTTTTGCTTTTTGGTAGTTAACCCGTGTGTCTTGTGATAATGCACCCTTTTATTTCGGATTGGGTGTGTATTTGGGGCTGGATTATCCCAAAATTTTGTTTCGGTTTTCCAGGCGCTTTCCATCGCACAGTTCTTTCGTACTATGGACGCCAAGTCAGCAAAGCGTGTTATTTCACGGCGACTTATGGCGTTAAGGATTCCCTTGTCCGTGCAATTATTGCAGAAGAATGAGACTGTGTCTTCCTCGCGATAGTCCTTAACCTTGTTCATCACAAGGAGGAATCTGGCCCAATAATGATGTACTGTTTCCTGGGGCTCTTGCCTGATGTGGGAAAGATCGCTTATGCTTGGGTGGGTGGGTGGAATTGAATCCGAACCCTCACCCGATCTAAGACCTAGGGGCCTAGGAGCTTCCAATCTTGGAAGTTCGGGTTCCGGGATGTTGCCCGATAAGTCTGGTCCGCTGCCTGACTCTAGGTTCAGGGTTTGGGTGATGTCCTCCCGTAAACAGGTATCCGGCTCGGAGAGCTCAGGAATCTGGACATAATTAGTCCTCAAGATAGAGGAAGAGTCGCCGCATTGTTCCTCCACTACGCGATATGATGGGTGACAGGTGGAGAGTAAATCTCCCTTTGATCGGGTTTAAGCCCAATCTGATCATAGTCCGTGGCGACTCCCAAGGCGGGGATACGATCCAAGAGCTCGTTCAGGGAAGAGAGCTCCATTGGATCCATCTGCTCGGAAAGTTCCGGGTTGACGTGCAGGCAGTTTTCGATGACCCGAGAAGTCATCGTTGGTGCAGCAGATGAACAGGCGGTCGTGATAAAACCACCTAGTCGGAGAGTTTGTCCGACGGCCAAGGCCCCTCCGGCGGTAATGTCGCCTTTAAGGATGAGGCGAGACATCCTTCCCTGTGGTGACGGCACAGTGGAACTCTTAATGAAAGCACCAATGTCGGTGTCAAAACCGGCGGATCTCGGGTAGGGGGTCCCGAACTGTGCGTCTAGGCGGATGGTAACAGGAGATAAGGGACACGATGTTTTTACCCAGGTTCGGGCCCTCTCGATGGAGGTAAAACCCTACTCCTTCTTGCTTCATATTGATGATATGGGTAGTACAGGAGTTGATCTACCACGAGATCAAAGAGGCTAAACCCTAGAAGCTAGCCTATGGTATGATTGTTGTTGTTGTGTCCTATGGACTAAACCCTCCGGTTTATATAGACACCGGAGGGGGCTAGGGTTACACAGAGTCGGTTACAAGGAAGGAGATCTACATATCCGTATTGCCAAGCTTGCCTTCCACGCCAAGGAGAGTCCCATCCGGACACGGGACGAAGTCTTCAATCTTGTATCTTCATAGTCCAACAGTCTGGCCAAAGGTTATAGTCCGGCTATCCGGATACCCCCTAATCCAGGACTCCCTTAGTCGGTATTCGGCTCTATCGCCACTGAGGGTGCGGCCTCCAAGGTGGGGTCTATCCGCCCGTCCTCGGATGGCGCAATCTGTTCCGGACTGAAGGCCGGAGTAGTTGCTAGCGTGATCTCCCGAACACTATCCGACGGCAGAGCTATATCGTGCTCGTCGTGATCGTGCGGCACACCTGGCATGGGCCCAAATCCGTCGAAGATCAAGTCTCCGCGGATATCGGCAGTATAATTCAAGTTTCCAAACCTGACCTGATGGCCAGGGGCGTAACTCTCGATCTGCTCCAAATGGCCAAACGAGTTGGCCCGCAGTGCGAAGCCGCCGAATACAAAGATCTATCCAGGGAGGAAGACCTCACCCTGGACCACATCGGTGTCGATGATCGAGGGGGGCATCGAGCCTCACGGCGACGACACAATGGAACTCTCAATGAAAGCACCAATGTCGGTGTAAAACCGGTGGATCTTGGGTAGGGGGTCCCGAACTGTGCGTCTAAGGTGGATGGTAACAGGAGGCAAGGGACACATTGTTTACCCAGGTTCGGGCCCTCACTATGGAGGTAATACCCTACTTCCTGCTTGATTGATCTTGATGATATGAGTAGTACAAGAGTTGATCTACCACGAGATCGTAGAGGCTAAACCCTAGAAGCTAGCCTATGGTATGATTGTTGTTGTCCTACGGACTAAACCCTCCGGTTTATATAGACACCGGAGGGGGCTAGGGTTACACAGATTCGGTTACAATAGGAGGAGATCTACATATTCGTATTGCCAAGCTTGCCTTCTACGCCAAGGAGAGTCCCATCCGGACACGAGACGAAGTCTTCAATCCTGTATCTTCATAGTCCAACAGTCCGGCCAAAGGATATAGTCCGGCTGTCCGGATACCCCCTAATCCAGGAGTCCCTCAATATTGTAACCGACTCTGTGTAACCTCCTGTTGCGTATGGGAATAAAGAGGATTGTGATGCTTTAATGCTATGGTTGGGTTTTACCTTAATGATCTTTAGTAGTTGCGGATGCTTGCTAGAGTTCCAATCATAAGTGCATATGATCTAAGTAGAGAAAGTATGTTAGCTTATGCCTCTCCCTCACATGAAACTGCAATAGTGATTGTCGGTCTTGTTAACAATTGCCTAGGACAATTCCACACACCGATCCACCATTATTCCACACTCGCTATTTATAATATTTAGTAATATATTCTAACTTTATGATAACAGCACCTACTTTCATATTTTAGCTCTCCGATACCATACAAAGTTATCCTCTTCATACCCACAACGTAGTTTTATTTCTCGTTTCTAGTTGGAAGCAAACATTCAGTGTACATAGAGTCCTATCAGTGGCAGATAGGGCTTGAGAGAATATTGATCTTACCTTTAGCTCCTTGTGGGTTCGACTTCCACCTTTGGAAATTACTACGATGATTCCCTGCACTTGGGGATTATCAACGGCGGCGGAGACCAGCGGCGGGAGGTCGCTGGCGGCGAGAGGACGATCCGGAGACCAGAGGAGGCAGAGTAGGTTACGCGCGGGCGAAGGGGTTCGGAGAAATTTCCAAATTTTGACCCAGCGGTATATATAACCTGACCCTGTCGGTGTGACTGAGTGGAACGACTCGGTGGCACCGAGATGCAAAACTGCAAGCAGTTACTGCAACTCGGTGTGACCGAAAAGTTCTAATCGGTTGCACCGAGATTGAAAACCCTAGATCAACTTGGTGACTCGGTAGGATCGAAAAGGATGAATCGGTCAGACCGAGATGCACAAAGAGGTTTTGGAGGTTTAAGTCTATGACGAATCAGGATCTCCGAGTGCTCCTCACATAGAGTGGTTCGAATCTGACTTGATCAAACTTTGTGATGTAGCATGAATAGAGTTTGATACGAGAAAAGCATAGATAGCTAGAGGGTGTTCTTAGGCATTCTTGTCCATCCATTTGGCAAAAGGGAAAGAGCCAAACAATCATAGCAACAAATGGATGTCCTCGAATGAGTAAAATATGCATCCAACATGCTCACACAATTAAAATGGCAAATGAAATATGTGACAAAGCATGCACAAATACTCTAGCATCTATCAAGCAATTTGGCGATGACTAGGTCATATACATATATGAGTATATTGACTTAGGAGTCAAATGAGAACATTTGATCTTAAGTCATACTCATCGTTTAAGCATGAGTGGGGTTACCACTTTTACATAAAGCATTGTTGTGTTCACACCATTAGAGTTGCTTTAGCTCATTGATTTGAGTAAAGCTCCCGCTAGATGTGACATCCCCCCTAAAGGGAATGAACTAACCTGGGGTTTTGTCGATGATGACTTCATGTAGGTGTTGAAGATGTAGATGCTCAATGGTGATGTAGATCATTTAGAGCAATCCTTTGGAGTGAGATGCACTTTCAATACCTACATGGGTTAGTCCCACAAGGAACAAACAAAGATATCCATAGACATAGAGTGACACATACACAAGATGATGTCCATGAAGTCGTTAGGTTACCTTGTCCCTTGTCTTACCAACAAGAGGGTTTGTGACTCCTTGAACTAGTGCAAGATATGTAAGTTGTTTGCACTTGTCCTTGCCAAAACGATAGGAGTAAAGTATGTTGGCGGAGTCACCCTCAAGAACTCTCTGGTTCTTCTTCTTCATCTGGATCCACTCCATCTTGATGGGAACCCTTGGAGTCGTAGTTGTACTTGATGAAGTGGAACTTGATGTAGTCTTGGGAACCCACTTGACCAAGGCCTTAGGTGCTTCTTCAAATGCATCAATTTCCTCTTGAAGCTTATCCTTGCCTTTTTGCTTGAGGTCTTGTGGTGGAAGATCATCTTGAGCTTGTGTTCCTTTGAAAGAAGTAGGATCATACTTCTCTTGTTGAGGAACAAACTTCATCTTGGGGTATTGATCTTCTTCCCACTCAACTCCATTGGCATCGAACTTCCGTTCAAAACCAACACCTTGATTCTTCCGGTGTCTTCCTTGCTTGCGCACAATTTCCTCAAATTGCTTACTTCCGGCAAGACTCTTGTAAACACCTTTCTCTATGATTCCCTTCAATAAGCTATTTTCTTGGTAAAGTGTAACTTGGCTAAGAGAATCATTAGTGGAATCAAGAGAACTACTACAAGAATCAACATTGGATTTAGCATGATTGTTGTTACTACTAGATGAAGAATCTTTCTTGTTCTTGTTGCTAGATTTAACTTGTTCTTGTTGCTAAATTATCCTTAGTGGAATAAGGATATGTTTCTCGATTATGGAGGTGACAAAAAGGTTCGTCGTAAAGAGTTACGTCGATGCAAGTTTTGACACTGATCCAGATGACTCTAAGTCTCAATCTGGATACATATTGAAAGTGGGAGCAATTAGCTAGAGTAGCTCCATGCAGAGCATTGTTGACATAGAAATTTGCAAAGTACATGCGGATCTGAATGTAGCAGACCCGTTGACTAAGATTCTCTCACAAGCAAAACATGATCACACCTTAGTACTCTTTGGGTGTTAATTACATAGCAATGTAAACTAGATTACTGAATCTAGTAAACCCTTTGGGTGTCGGTCACATAGCGATGTGAACTATGGGTGTTAATCACATGATGATGTGAACTATTGATGTTAATCACATAGTGATGTGATCTAGATTATTGACTCTAGTGCAAGTGGGAGACTGAAGGAAATATGCCCTAGAGGCAATAATAAAGTTATTATTTATTTCCTTATATCATGATAAATGTTTATTATTCATGCTAGAATTGTATTAACTGGAAACATAATACATGTGTGAATACATAGACAAACAGAGTGTCACTAGTATGCCTCTACTTGACTAGCTCATTAATCAAAGATGGTTATGTTTCCTAACCATGAACAAAGAGTTGTTATTTGATTAACGAGATCACATCATTAGTTGAATGATCTGATTGACACGACCCATTCCATTAGCATAGCACCCGATCGTTTAGTATGTTGCTATTGCTTTTATCCATGACTTATACATGTTCCTTTAACTATGAGATTATGCAACTCCCGTTTACCGTAGGAACACTTTGTGTGCTACCAAACGTCACAACATAACTGGGTGACTATAAAGGTGCTCTACAGGTGTCTCCGAAGGCACATGTTGGGTTGGCGTATTTCGGGATTAGGATTTGTCACTCCGATTGTCGGAGAGGTATCTCTGGGCCCTCTCGGTAATGCACATCACATAAGCCTTGCAAGCATTGCAACTAATGTGTTAGTTGTGAGATGATGTATTACGGAACGAGAAAAGAGACTTGCCGGTAACGAGATTGAACTAGGTATTGGATACCGACGATCGAATCTCGGGTAAGTAACATACCGATGACAAAGGGAACGACGTATGTTGTTATGCGGTCTGACCGATAAAGATCTTCGCAGAATATGTAGGAGCCAATATGGGCATCCAGGTCCCGCTATTGGTTATTGACCGGAGACGTGTCTCGGTCATGTCTACATTGTTCTCGAACCGTAGGGTCCGCACGCTTAAGGTTTCGATGACAGTTATATTATGAGTTTATGAGTTTTGATGTACCGAAGGAGTTCGGAGTCCCGGATGAGATCGGGGACATGACGAGGAGTCTCGAAATGGTCGAGACGTAAAGATCGATATATTGGACGACTATATTCGGACATCGGAAAGGTTCTGAGTGATCCGCGTATTTTCAGGAGTATCGGGGAGTTACGGGATTACGGGAGAAGTAATGGGCCTTGATGGGCTTTAGTGGGAAGAGGAAAAGGCTGCTGCGCCCCCCCTCCCCTTTGGTCCGAATTGGACTAGGGAAAAGGGGGCCGGCCACCTCTCCTTCTCCTCCTATTCCTTCTCCCTTCCTCCCCTTTTGGTGGACTCCTACTAGGACTTGGAGTCCTAGTAGGACTCCATATCCTGGCCGCACCTTTTGCCTTGGCCGGCCTCCTCCTCCTCCATCCTTTATATACAGGGGCAGGGGGCAACCCATAGACACACAAGTTGATCTACGGATCGTTCCTTAGCCGTGTGCGGTGCCCCCTTCCATCAAATTCCACCTCGGTCATATCATTGCAGTGCTTAGGCGAAGCCCTGCGCCGGTAACACATCAAGATCGTCACCACGCCGTCGTGCTGACGGAACTCTTCCCCGACGCTTTGCTGGATCGGAGCCCGGGGATCGTCATCGAGCTGAACGTGTGCCAAGAACTCGGAGGTGCCGGAGTAACGGTACTTGGATCGGTCGGATCGCGAGGAGAACGTACGACTACTTCCTCTATGTTGAGTCAACGCTTCCGCTTTCGGTCTACGAGGGTACGTAGACAACACTCTCCCCTCTCGTTGCTTTGCATCACCATGATCTTGCGTGTGCGTAGGAATTTTTTTTTTTGAAATTACTACGTTCCCCAACAGTGGTATCCGAGCCTAGGTTTTATGGTTTGATGTTATTTGCACGAGTAGAACACAAGTGAGTTGTGGACGATACAAGTCATACTGCCTACCAGCATGTCATACTTTGGTTCAGCGGTATTGTTGGACGAGACGATCCGGACCAACCTTACGCGTACGCTTACGCGAGACCGGTTCCCTCGACGTGCTTTGCACATAGATGGCTTGCGGAAGACTGTCTCTCCAACTTTAGTTGAACCGAGTGTGGCTACGCCCGGTCCTTGAGAAGGTTAAAACGGAGTCTATTTGACAAACTATCGTTGTGGTTTTGATGCGTAGGTAAGATGAGTTCTTGCTTAAGCCCGTAGTAGCCACGTAAAACTTGCAACAACAAAGTAGAGGACGTCTAACTTGTTTTTGCAGGGCATGTTGTGATGTGATATGGTCAAGACATGATGCTAAATTTTGTTGTATGAGATGATCATGTTTTGTAACCGAGTTATCGGCAACTGGCAGGAGCCATATGGTTGTCGCTTTATTGTATGCAATGCAATCGCGATGTAATGCTTTACTTTATTACTAAGCGGTAGTGATAGTCGTGGAAGCATAAGATTGGCGAGACGACAACGATGCTACGATGGAGATCAAGGTGTCGCGCCGGTGACGATGGTGATCATGACGATGCTTCGGAGATGGAGATCACAAGCACAAGATGATGATGACCATATCATATCACTTATATTGATTGCATGTGATGTTTATCCTTTTATGCATCTTATCTTGCTTTGATTGACGGTAGCATTGTAAGATGATCTCTCACTAAATTATCAAGAAGTGTTCTCCCTGAGTATGCACCGTTGCGAAAGTTCTTCGTGCTGAGACACCACGTGATGATCGGGTGTGATAGGCTCTACGTTCAAATACAACGGGTGCAAAACAGTTGCACACGCGGAATACTCAGGTTTAACTTGACGAGCCTAGCATATAACAGATATGGCCTCGGAACACGGAGACCGAAAGGTCGAGCGTGAATCATATAGTAGATATGATCAACATAGTGATGTTCACCATTGAAACTACTCCATCTCACGTGATGATCGGACATGGTTTAGTTGATTTGGATCACGTGATCACTTAGAGGATTAGAGGGATGTCTATCTAAGTGGGAGTTCTTAAGTAATATGATTAATTGAACTATAATTTATCATGAACTTAGTCCTGGTAGTATTAGCATATCTATGTTGTAGATCAATAGTTCGCGTTGTTACTTCCCTATGTTTATTTTGATATGTTCCTAGAGAAAATTGTGTTGAAAAATGTTAGTAGCAATGATGCGGATTGGATCCGTGATCTGAGGTTTATCCTCATTGCTGCACAGAAGAATTATGTCCTTGATGCACCGCTAGGTGACGGACCTATTGCAGGAGCAGATGCAGACGTTATGAACGTTATGCTATCTCAGTATGATGACTACTTAATAGTTTAGTGCACCATGCTTAAACGGCTTAGAATCGGGACTTCAAAGACGTTTTGAACGTCATGGAGCATATGAGATGTTCTAGGAGTTGAAGTTAATATTTCAAGCAAATACCCGAGTTGAGAGATATGAAGTCTCCAACAAGTTCTATAGCTAAAAGATGGAGGAGAATCGCTCAACTAGTGAGCATGTGCTCAAATTGTCTGGGTACTACAATCGCTTGAATCAAGTGGGAGTTAATCTTCCAGATAAGATAGTGATTGACAGAATTCTCTAGTCACCATCACCAAGTTAGTAGAACTTCGTGATGAACTATAATATGCAAGGGATAACGGAAAATATTCCCAAGCTCTTCGCGGTGCTAAAATCGGCAAAGGTAGAAATCAAAGAAAAACATCAAGTGTTGATGGTTGACAAGATCACTAGTTTCAAGAAAAGGGCAAAAGGAAAGAAGGGGAACTTCAAGAAGAACGGCAAGCAAGTTGCTGCTCAAGTGAAAAAGCCCAAGTATGGTCCTAAGCCTGAGACTAAGTGCTTCTACTGCAAAGGGACTGGTCACTGGAAGCGGAACTACCCCAAGTGATTGGCGGATAAGAAGGATCGCAAAGTGAACATAAGTATATTTGATATACATGTTATTGATGTGTACTTTACTAGTGTTCATAGCAACCCCTTAGTATTTGGTACTAGTTCAGTTGCTAAAATTTAGTAACTCGAAACGGGAGTTGCAGAATGAACAAAGACTAGTTAAAGGGCAAGGTGACGATGTGTGTTGGAAGTGGTTCCAAGATTGATATGATCATCATCACTCACTATACTTTCGGGATTAGTGTTGAACCTAAATAAGTGTTATTTGGTATTTGCGTTGAGCATAAATATGATTTGATCATGTTAATTGCAATACAGTTATTCATTTAAGTTAGAGAACAATTGTTGTTCTGTTTACATGAATAAAACCTTCTATGGTCATACACACCAATGAAAATAGTTCATTGGATCTCGATCGCAGTGATACACATATTCATGATATTGAAACCAAAAAGATGCGAAGTTAATAATGATAGTGCAACCTATTTGTGGCACTGCTGTTTAGGTCATATTGGTGTAAAGCGCATGAAGAAACTCCATGCTGATGGGATTTTGGAATCACTTGATTATGAATCACTTGATGCTTGCGAACCATGCCTCTTGGGCAAGATGACTAAAAACTCCGTTCTCCGGAACAATGGAGCAAGCAACAGATTTGTTGGAAATCATACATACTGATGTATATGATCCGATGAATATTAAGGCTCGCGACAAGTATCATTATTTTCTAACCTTCACAGATGATTTGAGCAGATATGGGTATATCTACTTGATGAAACATAAGTCTGAAACGTTTGAAAAGTTCAAAGAATTTTAGAGTGAAGTGAAAATCATCGTGACAAGAAAATAAGGTTTCTACGATCTGATCGCGGAGACAAATATTTGAGTTACGAGTTTGGTCTTCAATTAAAACAATGTGGAATAGTTTCACAAATTCATGCCACCTGGAACACCACAGCATAATGGTGTGTCCGAACGTCATAACCGTACTTTATTGGATATAGTACAATCTATGATGTTTCTTACCGATTTACCAATATCGTTTTGGGATCATGCATTAGAGACAGCTGCATTCACGTTAAAAGAGGCACCATCTAAATCCGTTGAGACGACACCGTATGAACTATGGTTTAGCAATAAACCTAAGCTGTCGTTTCTTAAAGTTTGGGGCTGCGATGCTTATGTGAAAAAGCTTCAACCTGATAAGCTCGAACCCAAATCGGAGAAATGTGTCTTCATAGGATATCCAAAGGAAACTGTTGGATACACCTTCTATCACAGATCCGAAGGCAAGACTTTTGTTGCTAAGTTCGGAAACTTTCTAGAGAAAGAGTTTCTTTTGAAAGAAGTGAGTGGGAGGAAAGTAGAAAACTTGATAAGGTAATTGTACCTTCTCCCTTATTGGAAAGTAGTTCATCACAGAAATCTGTTCTTGTGACTACTACACCAATTAGTAAGGAAGCTAATGATGATGATCATGTAACTTCAAGATCAAGTTACTACCGAATCTCGTAAGTAAACCAGAGTGAGATCCGCACCAGAGTGGTACGGTAATCCTGTTCTGGAAGTCATGTTACTAGACCATGATGAACTTGCGAACTATGAGGAAGCGATGATGAGCCCAGATTCCGCGAAATGGTTAGAGGCCATGAAATCTGAGATATGATCCATGTATGAGAACAAAGTATGGACTTTGAGGGATTTGCCCGATGATCGGCAAGCCAAAGAAAATAAATGGATCTTCAAGAGGAAGACGGACACTGATAGTAGTGTTACTATCTACAAAAGCTAGAATTGTCGAAAAAAAGGTTTTTCGACAAGTTCAAAGTGTTGACTACGATGAGAGTTTCTCACTCGTATCTATGCTTAAGTCTGTCCGAATCATGTTAGCAATTGTCGCATTTTATGAAATCCGGCAAATGGATAAACAAAACTACATTCCTTAATGGATTTATTAAAGAAGAGTTGTATACAATGCAACTAGAAGGTTTTGTCGATCCTGAAGGTGTTAATAAAATATGCAAGCTCCAGCGATCCATCTATGGACTGGTGCAAGCATCTCGGAGTTGGAATATACGCTTTGATAAGTTGATCAAAGCATATAGTTTTATACAGACTTGCGGTGAAGCCTGTATTTACAAGAAAGTGAGTGGGAGCACTACAGCATTTCTGATAAGTATATGTAAATGACATAGTATTGATCAGAAATAATGTAGAATTATTCTGTAAAGCATAAAGGAGTATTTGAAAGGAGTTTTTCAAAGAAAGACCTTGGTGAAGCTGCTTACATATTGAGTATCAAGATCTATAGAGATAGATCAAGACACTTGATAAGTTTTTTCAATGAGTACATACCTTGACAAGATTTTGAAGTAGTTCAAAATGGAACAGTCAAAGAAAGAGTTCTTTCCTGTGTTACAAGGTATGAAGTTGAGTAAAGACTAAAAACTCGACCACGGCAGAAGATAGAAAGAGAATGAAAGTCATTCCCTATGCTTTGGCCATAGGTTCTATAAAGTATGCCATGCTGTGTACCAGACCTATTGTATACCCTACCCTGAGATTGGCACGGGAGTACAATAGTGATCTAGGAGTAGATCACTGGACGGCGGTCAAAATTATCCTTAGTGGAATAAGGATATGTTTCTCGATTATGGAGGTGACAAAAAGGTTCGTCGTAAAGAGTTACGTCGATGCAAGTTTTGACACTGATCCAGATGACTCTAAGTCTCAATCTGGATACATATTGAAAGTGGGAGCAATTAGCTAGAGTAGCTCCATGCAGAGCATTGTTGACATAGAAATTTGCAAAGTACATGCGGATCTGAATGTAGCAGACCCGTTGACTAAGATTCTCTCACAAGCAAAACATGATCACACCTTAGTACTCTTTGGGTGTTAATTACATAGCAATGTAAACTAGATTACTGAATCTAGTAAACCCTTTGGGTGTCGGTCACATAGCGATGTGAACTATGGGTGTTAATCACATGATGATGTGAACTATTGATGTTAATCACATAGTGATGTGATCTAGATTATTGACTCTAGTGCAAGTGGGAGACTGAAGGAAATATGCCCTAGAGGCAATAATAAAGTTATTATTTATTTCCTTATATCATGATAAATGTTTATTATTCATGCTAGAATTGTATTAACTGGAAACATAATACATGTGTGAATACATAGACAAACAGAGTGTCACTAGTATGCCTCTACTTGACTAGCTCATTAATCAAAGATGGTTATGTTTCCTAACCATGAACAAAGAGTTGTTATTTGATTAACGAGATCACATCATTAGTTGAATGATCTGATTGACATGACCCATTCCATTAGCATAGCACCCGATCGTTTAGTATGTTGCTATTGCTTTTATCCATGACTTATACATGTTCCTTTAACTATGAGATTATGCAACTCCCGTTTACCGTAGGAACACTTTGTGTGCTACCAAACGTCACAACGTAACTGGGTGACTATAAAGGTGCTCTACAGGTGTCTCCGAAGGCACATGTTGGGTTGGCGTATTTCGGGATTAGGATTTGTCACTCCGATTGTCGGAGAGGTATCTCTGGGCCCTCTCGGTAATGCACATCACATAAGCCTTGCAAGCATTGCAACTAATGTGTTAGTTGTGAGATGATGTATTACGGAACGAGAAAAGAGACTTGCCGGTAACGAGATTGAACTAGGTATTGGATACCGACGATCGAATCTCGGGTAAGTAACATACCGATGACAAAGGGAACGACGTATGTTGTTATGCGGTCTGACCGATAAAGATCTTCGCAGAATATGTAGGAGCCAATATGGGCATCCAGGTCCCGCTATTGGTTATTGACCGGAGACGTGTCTCGGTCATGTCTACATTGTTCTCGAACCGTAGGGTCCGCACGCTTAAGGTTTCGATGACAGTTATATTATGAGTTTATGAGTTTTGATGTACCGAAGGAGTTCGGAGTCCCGGATGAGATCGGGGACATGACGAGGAGTCTCGAAATGGTCGAGACGTAAAGATCGATATATTGGACGACTATATTCGGACATCGGAAAGGTTCTGAGTGATCCGCGTATTTTCAGGAGTATCGGGGAGTTACGGGATTACGGGAGAAGTAATGGGCCTTGATGGGCTTTAGTGGGAAGAGGAAAAGGCTGCTGCGCCCCCCCTCCCCTTTGGTCCGAATTGGACTAGGGAAAAGGGGGCCGGCCACCTCTCCTTCTCCTCCTATTCCTTCTCCCTTCCTCCCCTTTTGGTGGACTCCTACTAGGACTTGGAGTCCTAGTAGGACTCCATATCCTGGCCGCACCTTTTGCCTTGGCCGGCCTCCTCCTCCTCCATCCTTTATATACAGGGGCAGGGGGCAACCCATAGACACACAAGTTGATCTACGGATCGTTCCTTAGCCGTGTGCGGTGCCCCCTTCCATCAAATTCCACCTCGGTCATATCATTGCAGTGCTTAGGCGAAGCCCTGCGCCGGTAACACATCAAGATCGTCACCACGCCGTCGTGCTGACGGAACTCTTCCCCGACGCTTTGCTGGATCGGAGCCCGGGGATCGTCATCGAGCTGAACGTGTGCCAAGAACTCGGAGGTGCCGGAGTAACGGTACTTGGATCGGTCGGATCGCGAGGAGAACGTACGACTACTTCCTCTATGTTGAGTCAACGCTTCCGCTTTCGGTCTACGAGGGTACGTAGACAACACTCTCCCCTCTCGTTGCTTTGCATCACCATGATCTTGCGTGTGCGTAGGAATTTTTTTTTTGAAATTACTACGTTCCCCAACAGATTTTCCAAGGTAGTTTCATGAGCTAACTTAAGGGTGTTTAGTTCTTTGGTTAGACGCTCAATCTCCTTCTTATCATCGTCATTCGTTTTATCTTGATTAGCATGTTTAATTGACATTTCATCATAGTTTCATCACTAGAGTTGTCAACAAGTAAATCATCATCACCTAGCAAATCGTCTTCATCACTATTGAAATCAACATACTCGGAATGTGTTATCTTTGGACCTTTGGCCATGAAGCATCTTCCAATTCCTTCATTTGGTGAGTCAAATATGTCATAGGAGTTGGTTGACACAAGTGCTAGACCGGCAACACCTTCATCTTGAGTATTTTCGGAGTCGGAGTGTAACTTCTTTCGGAGTGATTGTCGGAGTCGGAGCCGGATACCCATTCACCAACATGAGCTTGATGTCTTATTTTTGTATAGCTCCTTGATGACTTTTCCTTTCTTTACGAATCCTTGCTTCTCCGAGAGGGTCTTCATTCATAACGATCATCTCTACTCCTCCTTTCTCTTAGTGGTGATTCTTCTCTTCTACTTCTTCTTTTGGGAGAATCTTCTCTTCTTTTGTAGGGAGCCGTACACTCATTGGAGTAGTGTCCGGGTCTTCCACAATTGTAGCAATTACGCTCACGACTAGAAGATCTTTTGTCATTGTAGGACCTTGACTTGGAACTTCTTTCTTTGCTTCTACTCTTGTAGAACTTGTTGAAGTTCTTTACCATTATTCTCAATTCTTCATTGAAGTTTTGTTTCTCACTTGAAGATGTGGGAGTATCACATGAGGCTTTGTAAGCACCACTTGACTTGTTGTGAAGCTCTTCCTTATCCTTGAGTGACATCTCATGAGCAACAATTCTTCCAATGAATTCCGTTGGCTTGAGATCTTTGTAATTGGGCATCATTTGGATCAATGTGCACACTGTATCATATTTTCCATCCAAGGCTCTTAGGATCTTCTTGATGATGAATTTGTCGGTCATCTCTTCACTTCCTAAGCCGACAATCTCATTTGTGATGAGAGCAAGCCTAGAGTACATTTCAGCGACACCTTCACCATCCTTAATTTTGAACTTGTCAAGTTGACTTTGAAGCACATCCAATTTGGATTCCTTGACGGAGTCGGTACCTTCGTGCATATCAATCAAAGTATCCCAATTTTTTTTTTGCATTCTCAAGACGGATGATTTTGTTGAATTCTTCGGGGCACAATCCGTTGAAGAGAATATCACAAGCTTGAGCATTGTATTGTAGCATCTTCAACTCTTCCGGGTAGCTTCACGGTTCGGTTCTCTCCCATCAAAAAATTCACCTTGCAAGCCAATACACACAATAGCCCAAACGGCGGGGTTATGTCCAAAAATATGCATATTCATCTTATGCTTCCAACTAGCAAAATTAGTGCCATCAAAGTAAGTACCTCTACGGTGGTAATTTCCCTCACTAGACGCCATACTCTCCTAGGTTGTGAAACCAAGGCTATGACCACTAAAAGCTATCGAAATCAAAGCAAATGGAGACCAAAGCTCTGATACCACTTCTAGGATCGGAAGTATGTCTGGAGGGGGGGGGTGATTAGACTACTTGACCAAATAAAAATCTAGCATTTTCCCAATTTTAGTTCGTGGCAGATTTTAGCAACTTAGCATAAGTCAAGCAATTAACCTACACATGCAATTCTAAGAGTATAGCAGTGGAATGTAAAACAATTGCATATGAAGGTAAAGGGATGAGTTTGAGGGAGCAAACGCAATGTTGACACGGAGATTTTTTATCCGTGGTTCCGATAGGTGGTGCTATCGTACATCCACGTTGATGGAGACTTCAACCCACGAAGGGTAACGGTTGCGCGAGTCCACAGAGGGCTCCACACACGAAGGGTCCACGAAGAAGCAACCTTGTCTATCCCACCATGGCCGTTGCCCAAGAAGGACTTGCCTCACAAGGGTAGATCTTCACGAAGTAGGCGATCTCCTTGCCCTTACAAAATCCTTGGTTCAACTCCACAATCTTGTCGGAGGCTCCCAAGTGACACCTAGCCAATCTAGGAGACACCACTCTCCAAGAAGTAACAAATGGTGTGTTGATGATGAACTCCTTTCTCTTGTGCTTCAAATGATAGTCTCCCCAACACTCAACACTCTCTCATAGGATTGGATTTGGTAGAAAGAAGATTTGAGTGGAAAGCAACTTGGGGAAGGCTAGAGATCAAGATTTATGTGGTTGGAAAGGAATATCTTGACCTCAACACAAGTGTAGGTGGTTCTCTCTCAAAAAATATGTATTGGAAGTGTAGGCATGTTCTGATGGCTCTCTCCATGAATGAAGAGTGGGTGGAGGGGTATATATAGCCTCCACACAAAATCTAACCGTTACACACAAATCACCAAACTCGGTGGGACCGAATCATTAAACTCGGTCGGACCGATTTAGTTCAAAATGTGAACGTTAGGATTCTCGGTGGGACCGACATGTCAACTCGGTGGGACCGATGTCATTAGGGTTAGGGCATAACGTAATCTCGGTGAGACCAATTACACACACTCAGTGAGACCGATTTTGGTAATAGCCAAACAGAGAGTTGGTCAGGCAAACTCGGTGGGACCGACTCGCTTATCTCGGTTGGACCGAAACATTACGAAAAGGAAACAGAGAGATTGCAATCCCATATCGGTGAGACCGAGATCCCTATCGGAGACCGAATTGATTAGGGTTTCTGGCAGTGGCTATGTCAGCTGAACTCAGTGGCTCCGGATGGAAAGAATCGGCGGGGCCGAGTTGGACTTTTTGGTTTAGGACATATGTAGATATGAGAAAGTAGTGGAGGGTTTTGGAGCATATCACTAAGCATTTTGAGCAAGAATCTCATTAAGCAACACTTCGTCCCTTCTTAATAGTATTGACTTTTTCTATAGACTCAATGTGGTATTGGATCACTAAAATAGAAAATGTAGAGTCTTGTGCTTTGAGCTTGAGCCAATCCTTTGTCCTTAGCATTTTGAAGGGTCCACTTTCTAATCCATGCCATGCCAATCATTGAGCTTTCCTGAAATATTTATCTTGGAATAACATTAGCTCAATGAGCTATATGTTGTTAGGAATTACCAAAACCACCCAGGAATAGTTGCACTTTCAAATTTCCATACCAGAACCACTTGCAGTGAGTATTTGATCATGTCCACGGTATTTGTCTCTGACTGTCAGCTTGTCAACTTCCCCTGTGATATGATTTGTAGCGCCGGTATCCGCATACCAGTTCGTGTCGATGCCGTAGGAGTCGGTGGTGAAGCTTGCCTCCTTCTCCTGGTAGTCATCTTCCTCATAGCGATCCGAACACGCACGGGCACCCCGGCGGTGATGCTTGAGGCAGAATTGGCACTGAGGATAATCCCGATGTTGTGGGCATTGTTGCTGCTGTTGTTGGGGACGGCCACCTCTCCTGCTATTGCTGCTTGGAGAAGAAGAGGGTGAGCGCCTCCCTCGGCCATGGCCTCTGTTGCTGCGCCCGCAACCCCTTCCACGAGACTGGCCACGCCCCTGTACGCCAAGTTTGTAGAGGTGTTGAAGCCAGCGTTGGAGCCGTCGCCTAGCATCTCCATCCGCTGATCAAAGGCGGAGATCTGGGCGAAGAGTTCATCGATGGTGATGGAGGTTTTGACGGCGCCAATGGCTGCCATGACCGGATCATAGTACCGATCAAGACCAGCAAGGACATAGTCCACCATCTCTGGATCAGAGACGGGCCGGCCTGCTGCAGCAAGTTCATCCCCTAGATTTTTCATCCGGGCGATGTATGAGGTACTCGACATGGAGTCCTTGGTGGTGGTGATTGCAATTCTGAAATTCGTGATTCGAGATTGGGACTGCGAGGCAAACAAAGTGGTGATGGCAGTCCATAGATCAAAAGTATTTTCTTTACTCACAACTTGGGCGAGAATCTCCATTGACAGAGAGTTCAGGAGGTGGCTGAGGACTTGCTGGTCCTTGGACAGCCATGGCGCATAGAGAGGATTTGGCACCATGATTGTTGTCTTGTCCGTCTGCTGCTGGTCCACCATCTTTGAGGGCGCTGCGTTGGATCCATCCAGGAGGCCGGTGACCTGCGCTCCTCGCAGGCCCGACATCACCTGTGCCTTCCACAGGAGAAAGTTCCCCTTGGTGATCTTCTCGGCAGGTGGAGCTCCGAGGTTGAGGGAGACAGGAGCCGAGGTAGAAGACATAGCGATTGGTTCTGGCGATCGATGGGGTTTTTGGAGATCGACAGGTTTTCTCGCTAGATAGATGGGAAGAGGATGGCTCTGTATACCATATTAGATGGAAGCGTTCCTACTCCCCAGGAGGAGAGCCGCGTGGGTATTTATTGATCTGGGCGTAATATGCCGTGAGGTACAAGAAGCAGTCGATCGCTAGGATACAACTGTCGTACATGAGAGACTAGGATGAGTACGAGAGAAAGAGGGAGCAGAGAAAGATACAGATGCGATTACAATAGCAGGTTTAAACTATTTCTAATAGGTTGAGGAGCTAGCCGGGCGGCAATGCACATTGCCACGTGCGTGTGGCAGGAGAAGGCGGCGGCCATGGGCGCGGCCGCCGGGGGCTGGGCCGGCGAGTGCAGGGTGTCGCTCGTCACGCTGCTGCTGGCGGCGGGGCGCGCCCTCAACTGCGTGGTGAGCTTTGTGGCATTCTCCTTCCTTGACGTGCTGGACATGGTGCTCTGCCTGGTCTACAAAGTGGTGGACTACGCCGTGGAGGCCGAGTGGAAGCCCTGCTACTGCTCCGCCGCGGCGCGCAAGGACGGCGGAGGCGGCGCCGGCGCGGGGGCGAAGGGGCAGCTGTCATTTGTGGCCCCGCGCGCGGCGGCTGGGGCGGCGGGGCCGAAGGTGGTGCGGCTATTGTCGTTGGCGGCCAACAAGATGCAGCTGGAGGACGGGTCGGACACGCTCAAGGTGCGTGCCTCGCTGCTCTCGGACGCCACCCCAAAGCCCGGTCCCATCGCGCCGGCGCTCACCGTGACTCCGTGAGCCAGGAATCGACGAGCTCATCCGCGGCAAGATCGACCGCGCGCCGCGCCCGCCGCGGCAGGCTGTGTGCCGGTCTCAGCTTTGCCGTAAACTACTAGTCTCAGCTTTGTGGATGTTTCTTGTATCGTGATTAGTTAAAATATATGAAAATGAAGAAATACCATGTCATTGTCTCTCTTGATTCCAAATCAGCTTCAACCGAACGTTAGAGCAACTCTAACACACCCCTTATACTCGCGCGAACTGAAAAATTCTCGTGATTATACGGGGTTGGCCCGTTTTTTTGCTAGACCAGAGTCCATATAGTCGCTCGACCTGTAAATAATTTTATGGTGGGCCGCAAACCACCCCCCACGCGGTATATCTACAGGTTTGCCACGAGGATACGGGCCGAAACCCTATCCCCCGCTGCCGCGACTTACCCAATCCCCTCTTCAATTTCTCGTCATTGGTGAGAGGTCAGGCGCGCCCCGCACCCCAATCAGCGAGGTGGCGGCAAAGACCTGGAGTGCAAGCACTGCGTCACCTTCGACGCGGCGCGCAAGCGCGCGGCCAAACACTACACGAAGTACGAGGTCCCGGAGCAGGAGTCCCTCCTCCGCCGTGAGACGGAGGAGTACGACCTCCGCCATGCGTGGCGCTCTGGCGTTGGGCTGCTTCTGGTGCAGAGGGAGTCCGGCGACCTCCCCGCCGTCAAGATCGAGCTGGGGGAGGAGCGCCCCCGCGACAGCGGCTTCATCGGGCCAGAGGACTACCTCGTCGGGGCCGACGCAGAGGCCTTCGAGGTGGCGCACGCCAAGCGCACTGCATGTGAGCAGCAGGATGAGGACGCATGTCGCCAGCGGCACGACGAGCTCAACGACCTCCTCTTGAAGCAGGCGCTCGCCGCCGCCCGCGAGTTCCACGTGAATCAGGCCGCGTGGCGCCGCGAGCAGGAGGAGCAGGACAAGAAGTACGTCGACCTTGTCTCCTCCGACTCCAACCCCGACGAGTGAGCGCCGCCGCCACACCCGGAGAGCTCTAGTGAGCTCCGATTTTGCCCAGTTAGGGTACGTCGGTATCGCATTGTAGTATAAATGTAGCCATGATCGACCTATGTAGCCATGATAAAACTATGAATGTACCATGTGTTCTTCAATTTCGCCCGCGAATGATTTATTTTGAAATTTATGGTGTCAAATATGGTGTCTGTTCGGCCACAGCAGAAATGGCTCCTCAAACCTCTGCTGTCTCGGCATGTATGCCGCTTTTACAGTTCACGAGTATAAGGGATCTGCTAGAGTTGCTCTTACCATTTGAACTGTTGCAAAGCGCCAAGGACATACAAAGCAATAATTAGAATAGTAATAGTTGGAAGGGGGAGTTAAAAAACTATTGACACAAACTGAATTTGAGCCCCAAATATGTGGATCATTTCTACTGTAGATATTTATCCACGGCATGTTTAATGACTATAAATATTTCATGAAATCATTTGATTTATCAATGGACTATGTGGGCATTAAGGGCTGGTGGTCCAAATTTTGGAGCAAATGGTCTTGTTACACCGCAACTACATCGTATGTTGCCTGAAAATATTCCAGAGTTGGTACTGCAAGCTAGTTGAGCTCATTATGTCTATGTCTCGTCGTAGCCTCACACTGCTGTCAACAGGCCCCCAATTAATCTAGCTTAGTACTGCAAATAATCAGGCCACTATTGAGTGGCCCATTCCCAAGCGAGGCATGTGTACGGTCCGTTTTCGCCGTTGTTGCTCCTGTTTGTTCTGTACCCTGTACATAATGTGCTTGCTGAAGTTGATAAACTTGCACATCACACCAACTGCTTACCACGACAAACGCTCAAATAGACAAAACGTGTGGATTGGCTATACATTAACTTTGAGAGGAATGCCAGCTAAGAGAAGTTCTTTTATCTGCAACAGTGAGGGCAGAAGAAAAATATCTTCCATTCATTTATCACCAACGAATCTTCAACAAGTAAAAAGTGCAGGAAAAAAGATTGCATCCTGTTGGAACTATGTTTCTTTGTGGTCAATTATAGGAATGTGTCCAGTCAAGACCTTAACTTAGCAACAAAGAAGATGGGGGGCCCCCGGAAATAAAAATGGATTGATGGCAAAAGTATGTAAACCCTAGTTCTGCTTTACCTTGTCAGATAGCAAGGACCTTACCAGATCTCCATTGTTTTAGCAAGCTATTCTCCTGATGGAAGGTAAAGTAATCTTCTCTTATCTGTCCAGTGACAACTCACAGATGACTGGCTATGCTTGGCATAAAAAATTGCTATGCTAGCTAAGCCAAGAGATGATTGGCTATTCGATTGTTCAAAGCACTAGAGGGTGTGTTTTTGTACTTACTTGTGACTGTGACACTGCACACTGAGTGACCCATTAGATGATTCGGAAGGGCCTGTACCAAGATATATATTCCGATTATCATTGTGTTTGCTGTACCTAATGCTGTTTGCCCATGCTTATGACTGCGAAATGGCGTCTTGATGTACCTAATGTCCTCTGCTGCCCATTCTCGTGACTGCGAAAGAAATGGCGGTTCGATGTTTCCAAGATATCCACGCATGAGGGAGGATCACGCATATCCGTAAGCAGCCCCTATTCTATGCAATGAAGGTGATGCGGCTCTTATTAAAACCACAATTAACGAGACATGACGGTGAACACCGTACTACTCCCTCTCTCTCTCAGTTTACAGGGCGTGCGCGTATCCCTAGGTCGTCAATTTGACCAACCTAATATAAGTCATATATTACAAAAAATATATCAGTATATACTTCAGATGTTCTACTTTCAAACCTTATATTTTTGTGTTATATAGTTTATATTAGGGTGATAAAATTGACAACTTAGGTATACGCGCAGAACTTGTAAACTGAAACGAAGGGAGTAGTATAAACCGCCGGTTGGTTTCCATTCAAAACTGCTTGTTTAGTGCTCCACCACAGGCCATCCTAGTGTATAATAAGTACTGGTGAGAGGAAAATGTGCATTTGGTAGGACTTGAGCATATAGTACAATGCTCTGTTGTCAAACTTCCCTTTTCCCTGCCAGCTTCTTTAGAAAGAAACATGACAGGATGAACACATAGTTGGGTGAAGAAATGGCTATCTTCTCTGCATTTGTCATTGCCCTTAAGAAGAAAAATACTACTCTGAACTAAAACCACGACACTTGTTATGGATAGGAGGGAGTAACTCGTATACGTGGTTCTAACTGAAGAGTACATTTTCTGAAAGGAATATATTTGTGTTGCTAACTAAAGGGGTCTAGCTCCTGAGCATATGTTATATGGAGTATAAACTAGGAGACAGTAGGTCACTGTCACCCTATAAATATCTAGTTTCAGTGACCACACAGTCAGGTTTCGGTGGGCTCCTGTATTTAGACCAGAAACCAGTAGTCGTCGTCTCATACATGATTACCACAACAACCATCGTCTGTTAACTACCTCCCCAACTAACCATCCGATTGTACCAACTGTTGCTGTTGCGATGTGAGGGTAAGGGGAAAAAATCTACTCCGGCGAGGCAACATTTTGGGCTGTTTTTGGCATCGCGGCAGTAGCTTTAAAAGGTACTTTCATCTCTCTTTTACTATAGTAGCATATTTGCATTTAGTTGAAAGAGTTGTGAAGCACTCTCCTCCGGGATAACTAATTGGATTCCACTTTCTCTAATGGAAATAAACTTACTCCCTCCGATCCACATTACTTGTGGCTTGGGTTCAGCGACAAGTAATATGAATCGAAGGAAGTATCAGATTTGATAGTTCAGTAATCGCAAACTAAGCTACACGAAGAGAGTATCGTGGTACTTTTTTTTGTTGGTGAAACGCAAACGCATCAATGATCGGAGTAGAGACAAACTTGAAAAGCAGCACCATTTGGAGTACAGAAAATTTGTGTGCTTCCCGCAGGAACTGAACATGCAAGATCCACCGCTTTTCAAGCATCATCGAGAACTCAATGGCCACCCATTTTTTTAATGGCAACCGGTGTTCATTCATTTTGGTGACGAAGGAAGCTGCAGGCCTACGTGCTTGTGGGCTCGTGCGGTTCATGCAATGCAATGCAGTGGGGGGAGTGAGCGAGGTCCTGTACCTTCAACGGCAAACCGCAAATTTTCTCTCGCATCCTTCCATGGACAGGGGGACCAGTCCGCAGGCACGGATGCGATAGACCGTCATCCAACTGTAGCCGCATATAGTTTGACAACAACTCGGACCAACAGGACAAAATTTATCCATACCTGACCGATTTTCGTATAAACATGACGAATCTCATACAAACATGGTGGATTTTCATTACATTTAGAACAAAAAAAATAAAAGACCTGACCCTAAACCTATCCTAAGGCAGCGGCGCCCAGCGTCCAAGCCCGTGTCGTCCTTCATTCGCTGTCTCCATGAGCACCGGCGATAAGACCGATGAAGTGAAGGTGCGGTCTTCGGTGAGGAAGAGTAGAACACGGGAGACGAGAATACGGGAAACGGATTGACCCACATGGGATACCAGGCACCACCACCTCACGTGGCCTACTCATCCTCGGAGAAATCCGCGACCTGTCCGTCACCGGTGGATGTGAGGTCCATGATGGAAATGGTGGCGCCGACGTTGTCTTCATCCCACCGAGCCGACTGATGGTTTGTTGGCGGCCTGTAGGAGGCACGGCTGGCGTTGTTCTCCTCCGTGATCGCCTGCAACTGAGCTTCCGTGACGGCAGCTTCCTGGCGAGCGGCGGCTGGAGCACGGACGCCAGACACACTACTCTGCGGCGAAGTTGGGGTTCGCCGCAGGTGACGGAGGAGGGGTTTTGGTAGGTCAGAACGGTCAGAAGAGGGCGTAGGATCGGTCCGGGCTTTCATAAAGCCCTTCACATTTGTCTTCAGTTTGCAGAAGAAATCGTGTCTAGATTGCTTTGCGGACCGATAGGACCGGGTTGAATGGATTCCGCGATCCTCATAAGAGTTTTGCCGGTCCTTGTGGAAGCTTTGCCGGGCCGCCTTGAAGATGCCCTTGGTACAAGTGATTGACGCGTCGAGCTGCGCAGCCGTGCAGGAGTACAAGTGAAACGCATCAATAATCGGAGTAGAAACAAACTTGAAAAGCAGCACCATTTGGAGTACAGAAAATTTATGTGCTTCCTGCAGGAACTGAACATGCAAGATCCACCGCTTTTCAGGCAGTGACGTGTACGTCGAGAACTCAATGCCCACCCAAATTTTTTAAGGACAAGTGATGTTCATTCATTTAGGTGACGAAGGAAGCTCTGCAGGCCTACGTGCTCGTGGGCTCGTGTGGTTCATGCAATGCAATGCAGTGGGGGAGTGGAGTGAGGTCCTGTGGCTACTTGTCACCTCCACGTGCAGTTTGTTAGTACAAGTTATCGACACGTCGAGCTGTGTAAGGGTACAAGCGATTGACACGTCGTGCTGTGTAGGGCAAGCTAGCTCCTACTTGGTGCACAGTGTACTTCCGGACGACACCCTCCCTGTGTTAAGTGCATGCTTGTTAATAAGGTCAGAGTCGGACCGGGCGGACCCAGGCCACCAAACCCTAGTTAGCCAACCTATTCGGGTGCCATTAACTAGTGCTGACCGACGACGCCATCGCCAGGCAAAGCCAGTTCCAACGTACGTACGTACTCCTTCTGTTCAGAATTAATTGTCACAAAAATGATAAAAATGAATGTATCTATAACTAAAATATATCTAGATATTTTTTTGGATGAGTAATTTCGAACGGAGGAAGTATTAGGTACTACGGTCCAAGGTGCACAGCGCGTAATCGAGTAATTAGCCACCCCCAAGTCTTTATGCAATGGCAGGCAGGTCTTATGCATGTTCTGAAAGAAAAAAACACCTTGTCTGCTTATTCTTAATACAATGGCAGAAAGGTCTTTTGCATGTTCCGAAGAAACAAAATGTCGCACATTTCTGGAAAAAATACCTTGCCTGTTTGTTCTTACTATAATGACACACAATCCTTTTGCCTGTTTTCTGGCATTGTCTCGTTGTAGAGACCCGAGTAGTACTACTTCCTCGGTCCACTTTTGTAAGACATTTTATACATTTAAGACTATACTCAAAACAGTTTAATTTTAGTTGTCTTAAACATCTTATAAAAGTGAATAGAGGGATTACTACATTTTCAGTTTTAGTTTTAGAAATGCTTTATCCAACGCTTTGGGCTTTGGACAGAGCGGCATCACATGATCGATTTCTACAGTCGTTGTAGTGTTTGGACTGATTTTATGCAATAATGTCGAAAGTGGGATGAGCGCAAACCTCTTTGTACGGCCTTCCATCAAGCTCAACATCGATCTACTCCCTCCGTCTCATAATATAAGAGCGTTTTTGACACTACAAGAATATATATCTATCTTTCCTTGCATGCATTCACCGGTTGCTGCCCAACGTACACTGATCTGATCGATCCATCCATCTTTTGCTCACGGACGGACAGGTTGGTTGGACGTCGGTGGGCGGCGAGCCATGTGTTGCATTGCATGCGGTAGTATCCATGGGGCCATCGCCATCGCCCACCCACAATTCTGTTTCAGCAAATGAGTGGCCGAACATTGCGCCCAGTATAGCTACAACGATGAAGCACGGCCAGGCCCTTGATTCGTCGCCTGCTCCAACATTAGCGTAAAGGTCACTGTTGTTGGCCCCCTTTCATTGCCCTCAATAATGGTGCTAATTGTACCGTGCTTAATTAGCACCCAGAGGCGCAGCGCCGCTGATCCAGCAGTAATGGAGCGCCTCAAAGATAGCAGCCGGCCACCGCTTTTGGTATGCGAGGCCTATCCTTTTTCGTCGTCCAGGGTTGTGGCCTCGTGGGTGGTTGAAACAATGCAGATTTTTTTAAAAATAGGTTTTTAAATAGTTTGAATTGCTTATCACATGTACTACATGATACCATGTAGTGAAACAGCGCAGATTTTGTACTACCTGTTTTTTTACTCCATTTTTCCAGTTCAATAAACACCTGGTTGTAAGAGCATCTACAGCTGGACCTCTCAAACCCGCCTCATACGCCCAGACGGGCAGCCCGGTCGCGATCTTTTGAGCCAGACGGCCCCTCAAGCGGCCCTCAAATGCCCAAGTTAACCGGCACCTTCATATCCAGCTCAAATACGATGCGGATATGGGGGCGCCCGGCACGCCCGCCATATGGGTTTGACGACAGGTTCCCACGCAGAAACACCCGGAAACCCGATGGTCCGACGGATGCCGCGTCCGTCGCCGCGGTGTAAACGCCGTGTGGCGCCGCTCTGGCTCGCCGCCCAAGACCAAATCCGGCTATTTAAGCCGGCCTGCGTCCCGCAACCCTAACCCACCCCACTACTAGGAAAAGGGCTAAAGATGAAACTGACACTAATGGCGCACCAGAAAAGTGGTGCGCCACTACTATATACTAATGGCGCACCATGTGGAGATGCGCCATTAGTGTGGAAGACACTAATGACGCACCAGGCACAAGGTGCGCCACTAGTAACAAAATGTTTTTTTTCATTTTTTCAAACATACTAATGGCGCATCCAGTCAAAGTGCGCCATTAGTAGTTCGAACTACTAATGGCACACCAGCCATAGAGTGCGCCACTACTGTATTTTTTTTTTTACTTTTTTGCAAAACTACTAATGGCGCACCGTTGCATAGTGCGACATTACTAGTTTAAACTAGTAATGGCCCACGGTGCGCCATTAGTATAAAAATTATTTTTAATACTTTTTTGCAAAACTACTAATGGCGCATGTCTGTGTGGTGCGCCATTAGTATGTTGGGTTACTAATGGCGCATGTCTGTGTGGTGCGCCATTAGTATGTTGGGTTACTAATGGCGCATGGCTATGTAGTGCGCCATTAGTAACCTGGGACCAGCTAGATATTTTTGGACAGCCACACCTACACACTCATTTTCCCCACTTTATTCCCCCCACCTCCTTCTCTAAGCTTGTCGGCTGCCTCCTCCTCCTTACCTCATTTGCACCATAGATTCATCAAAATTAAATGGTGAAATTACTTTTTTTGATAGGTAAGTAAGGGAAAAGTTATCTTCATGTTGTAGATCTACTTTTTTTCTCCCTAGCTCGCTCCAACAACGTGCACATGCACTTTTTGTTGCCTAGCTAGATCTATGTATGTTTGTGGTGTTGCATATATGTTTGTGTTTGCAGGTACCGGTATTTGAAATGCGATAGTTGCCAATATTTTGCCGGAATGTTGATTCATTTCCGTTTCGGTGAGAATTTTGGCACTATGCATTCTTTTTGGTCCTATTTTTAGGGAAAGTCATGCCAAATTTTTTCTTGGTTCTAAAATATCGTTTTGCTCTACCCCGCCGGCGACCATTGTCCGCACGATGACCGAAGGCATCGTGAATAGGTTTTTGAGCTCCGCGAAGGCCGAGATGCTTCAAAAGAACGAGACGGAGATAAGATGTCCGTGTCGAAGATGCAAGCTGAAGAGCCTTATTGCGGACCCGGATTCCGGGCAGGTGCGGGACCACCTGCTCTTGCGTGGTTTCATGGATGGCTATCGGTGGCAAGGTGATGAAGATGACTATGAAGTCGTCCATGGGGGCCGGGCAAGAAATGAGGAAGGGCAGCAAGACAACCACCGCGGCTCGGGCGGGCGAGAAGACGAAGAATCTCCAGGAAATGATCACGACGGTGATGCTGCACACAGTCATCATGTAGAAGATGCCGGACATGATGATGAGGAAGATGTTCTTCCGGAGCAGACGAAGGGCATGATCATGAAGAAGAAGATGCCGGAGGAGCAGACGACGATGGACCATCGATGGGCTGGGTGCAGGACCCTCATATTCAAGAGTTGCTTCTCAAGCAGACGGATAACGCAAGAGCTGCCGCCCGAGAGAAAGCCAAGCTAGATCAACTGGAGATAGACGCGGTTACTTCATTGTGTGAAGGATGCAGACCCGAGGATACCCGCCTGAAAGTAACGCTGATGGCTTTGTAGATGAAGGTAAAACACAAAATGACCACCGCCGCCGACGAGCACCCCCCGTTTCATATTCATATTCATTTTTTTTAAAAATAATAATAATAAAGTGTAGACTACAATTATTGTTAAACAACAATTATTACTGTTTTTATAAAAAAATATTACTGTTTCATATTCATATTCATTTTCTAGGAAATTATTAGATGCAACAAAAAATAATAACAAATAATAATAATAATAAAATTACTAATGGCGCACCGCTTGGGGGTGCGCCATTGCTATCTAAAAAAGAAACATACTAATGGCGCACCCCTAGGTGGTGCGCCATTGCTAAGCCTCCCCCACACTAAAATCCCCAATCTCTCACATTTCTCTCTAATCCCTCCCCTGCCTCATCTCACCCGCGCCCGACTACCACCGACCACCACCGCCCCCGTGCTCGCCGTCCCCGGCTGTGCTCGCTTCCCCCGCCGCACCCGACCACCACCGCCCCCAACGCCCCCTCCTCGAGCCGAGCGCCGCCTCCCTCGCCGTCCCCCCTCTGCCCGTGCCCGCGCCCTCGACGTCCTCCCGCCCAAGCGCCCCCTCCCTCCCGCGGCCCCGCCTGCGTCAACCTCGTGCTCGCCGTCCAACACCGCGCGGCCTGCCTAGGAGGACCGCCGTCGTCTTCCTCTTCTACTACGAGGACCCGGACGCCCTCGAGCCATCCCTTCGACGCCCGCCGATTTCCTCCGCCTCGGCCACCATCGCCACGCTCGACGCCGAATTCGCGCCGCCTCGACTAGCTCCAGCTACCCCGAGTCGCCCTCGACCTCCCCAGTGAGCACCCGAGCCGCTTCCCCCTCTTGCCCCTCTTGATTTCCTTCTGATGTGTTCTAGGGTTGGGGGTTGGAGAATTTTGGACAAGGAAAGGGGGTTGGAGAATTAAGTAGCTAGGGTTGGGGGTTTGCAAGAGAAGAATCTTCAGGCTTACTCACTGTTCAATTTGTTGTTGTGAGTTTGAATTTGCTGTTCTCAGTACAGTAGTGTACATTGGTTGTCAAGCTGTAGAGGAACTATAGTGCCAATACTGAAAATGTTCAGTGTTCCAATACTGTAGAGAAACTATAGTGCCTGTTATTCAGTTATGACTCCTTCACTGAAACTGTAGTGTTTGCTAAAACTGAGATGTAAACTAAAGGAGTTTGTGATTTGCAGAAGTTGTAGCATACTCCAACAAGTGATAAATGCACTCAAAAGTTCACTAAGAAAATGCAGATGCTTCTCACTTGTTACTGATAGTTTTCTGGAGTGATAAATGCATGCAAAAGAAGTTCAGTTAACTGTTACTGTTGCTGTATGAATTCCAACCAGGTCAATTTGCTGTCAATTGCTCTGTAATACTCAACTAGGTTTATGCAAAACGAAGATCAACCATGTTTATGTAATAGATCAAATTGCAACAGATTATTTGCAGTAGATCAAACTACAGTAGATTACTCAATATTCTTGTCATTTGTTGATAGGTTATAAATATTGACCATAAATAAGAATGAATATTGACCATTTGTTGCTGCTAGCACATGTTGAAGTGTACCTGATGATGCTTCTGTAGAAAATTCAGTCTTCCTCCTCGGGCATGTGTTGTGTGACCTGACAAAATATAAATGTGTTGTGTGCCATGTGTTGGTAATTCAGTAAAGTCAAACAAGCACTGGATTTAGGCATGTTGCTTGCTGAACTTGTAGCAGCAACAATAACTATGGATGAATGATGAACAGGTTATAGTGGTCAGATTAGTTCAGCAACAACAACTATTTTCAGTTTGTCTTCTGGGTCATTTATAGTGGTCAGATTAGTTCTGCATTTATAGAGATAAATACTAGTAAGTCAAGGGAACCAGAATTTGATCATGCCTCTTTTGAGAAGTATGTCTATTGATTCAAAATTGCCATGGCAAAAATATGTTTCAGAAAATGACATGGACTAAAATGTTCTATAGATCATGATCCATAGACAAAAAAATGCCATGATCCATACAGTATAAATTCCATGATGCATAGGCTATATTTGCCATGGGAGATGGCAATTTTGTTGGATCATGATCCAGAGATTAAAAAAATGCATAGACTATAATTTCCTGGCATGATCCATAGAATAAAAATGTAGAATAAAAAAGGACATGATCCATACACTATAATTTTCATGATGCATAGACTATAATTTTCTGTTCTTTCTGTATTTGTACAGACTTGCTAAACTATTGATGATTTTTTGTTGGGTGACCTATTATATCTGGAATGGAAGCTCACATAAGTTGAGCTGATTTGTGTCCATATGAAAGCAGAGGACCATATGGTCTGTGGCTGGGTTTTGTCTCCGACCATTGTGTCGTGATGAATTTGCAGGTACCCCGAGAGGCCCTTGAGTTTGCCGGAATGTCGATTAACTTCCGTTCCAGCAAATTCGGGTACTCCATATGTCCTATTTTTAGCAAAGGTCATGCTGAAATTTTCCGTGAATTTTAGCATGACTTTGCTAAAAATAGGACATATGGGGTACTTGCGACTAATGTTGATTATCTTCTACTCAAAATTTATGCTGCTATAATGTTCTAAGGGTACTAATTGGTCTCTTCTGCTGCTTATCAGAGATGAGGGGAAGCAGCCACCGCCGCTCTGCCTCACCGGAGTACGAGTTGGATGCTTTCGAGTTCTTCACTATCATACTTTCTTCTTTAGTATCAGCCATGAGGCAGGCATATAAAACGGGAGATCTCCCCTTCACCCATCTCATTATGATAACTCTGTTGTTTGATACATCACTCCTTGTCCCAAATTGCAGAGGCTGCTTGACGTTTTTATGAAGATGCTGGGTGAAGATCCGCCAGATAATGTGAAGCTCCGACAGGCCGGCAGCGGGGTTTGCAGGCTGTGGGACGTGGAGTTGGTGATCGAGGAGGGCCACATGTACCTGTGCCGTGGCTGGGAGAAGTTCTACAGTGCCTACGACCTGTGGACCGGGTACTTTCTTCTCTTGAGGTACGACGATGACGCCACAATGCTCATCGTGAAGGTTTTCAACACGACTATGTGTCGCATGCGCTACGCTGAAGGCGAAGATGCCAGTGCGTTCTGCCTCTTCTTATTCCTCTACATTTGGCTTTGTCTCAGATCGATTGTTAACGGTCATTGTTGCATTTGGACAGGCAATGGGAGCAGCAGCAACGACACTGGCTACAGCCAAAGCAGCAGCGATTATGGATGTAGCAAAAGCAACAGCGATTCTGGCCTTAACGAAAGCAGCAGCGATTCTGGCAGCAGCGAAGACAACAAGAAGGATGATCCAGACTGGAGTGGGGGAGAAGAGGAGCAGAGTGGGGATGAGGAGCTGCAGGATGACGATGGACATCAGGCTGAGGATGACCTAGCGCTGGTGGTGGCTGATCAAGGGCAAGAGATGGTGGTGGCTGACCAGGTGCAAGAGATGGTGGTGGCTGACCATGGGCAAGAGATGGTGGTGGCTGACCATGGGCAAGAGATGGTGGTGGCTGAGGGTGGCCTCGCGATGGTGGTGGTGCCTGACAATTACCACGCACCGGTGGTGGCGCCGGCGATCCCACAGCTGGGCGACATGACGACGCCAATTGTGGTAGAAGACTACATCCCACAGCTGCCTCCACCGCCTCGCCGCTCTTGGCGCATCAGGCTGAGGAAGGAGAAGGAGAAGAACAATGAGAACTGAACTATGTCAGATCTCCAAAATTACTTATGTTAGCACAAAATGATCAAGTGTACATCATAAACTTATAGTCTTCTTCTTATTCTTCTTCTTTTCCAAAATGACATATGTTAGCTTCATTTTACCTATGTTGGCTCTAATATACTAACTTAGAGCTTATATGCTTAGTTTCCTATAGGTTAGCTCCAAAATAACTTATGTTAGCACAAAATGATCAAGTTTACATAATAAGTTAATAGTCTTCTTCTTATCCAAAATGACACAGGTTAGCTTCATTTTACCTAAGTTGGCTCTAATATGCTAACTTAGAGCTTATATGCTTAGTTTCCTATAAGTTAGCTCCAAAATTACTTATGTTAGCACAAAATGATCAAGTTTACATAATAAGCTTATAGTCTTCTTCTTATCCAAAATGACATAGGTTAGCTTCATTTTACCTAAGTTGGATCTAATATGCTAACTTAGAGCTTATATGCTTAGTTTCCTATAGGTTAGCTCCAAAATTACTTATGTTAGCACAAAATGATCAAGTTTACATAATAAGCTTATAGTCTTCTTATTCTTCTTCTAGTCTTCTTCTTCTTCTTCTCTTCTTCTTCTTCTTCTTCTTCTAACTTCTTGTTTATCATTTTGCAGATTTGATTTAATTCACGGAAGCTTGCATGGATGGAGCGCTTCTTTTCCATTTGTGTTTTTATTTTGTATCAATGTGAAACTTTTGTGAATTGATGGATAACGGTGTTGAATGAACATTGTGAAACTTTTGTAATATGTAACGATGGAACTATGTGTTGGCTATGTATGTATATATGATGAAACTTGTGTGTTGGATATGATCTGATGGACGCAGGTAACATCGTTACATATGGCCCCCTGTATGTAAGCTAAGCAGATCTGTGTTGTATGTTATCTCTAATATTTTTTAACCTGTGAAAATATCAGAAATGAAAAAAATCCCTAATATTCATACTAGTGGCGCACCACACAAGACACTAATGGCGCACTGTGATAATCACACTAATGGCGCATCACCCAACAGTGCGCCATTAGTATGCCAAAGCACATGGTTAAATATGGCCCCCTGGGAGGCATACTAATGGCGCATGGTGTTCTATACTAATGGCGCACTGCGTGGTGCGACATTAGTATACCAGATACTAATGGCGCACCGGTGGTGCGCCATTAGTAAGAAATACTAGTGGCGTGATACTAATGGTGCACTGGTGCGCCATTAGTACGCCTTTTCCTAGTAGTGCCCCCCTCCCCCCTCTCGGCGCCGCCAGTCTGAGCCATCCACCTCCTCCCTCTCCCGCTTCGGCGCTCTGCCCACGGTTGGATGCTGCGCCCACACTCCGGCACTCCGCCATAGAGGCCGAGGAGGCCGGAGCGGAGCAGCCGGAGGCACCGGAGGAGCTGGAGCTGAACCTGCCGCCCATGCTGCTGGTGCCGGGCATGGAGATCAGAATCTCCGATGAGGAGTAGTTAGGATCGACGCAGTATGTATGTCCTACTTCCTTTTGCATGTCTTTGTATAGATATAAGAATCGAGTATGAGATGTCCGGATGCAATAACTGAAATTTGAGGTGTGCCCGGGCACGTCTCCGCGCGTTTGAGGGGCCGAATTTGCCATATAAGGTTGTAGATGCTCTAAATACTCTCTCTGTTTCAATGTCAAACTTAGCAAATTTCGACCAATTTTATAGATCTATCAATATCTAGAATACCAACCATTATGAACGAAGGGAGTACTGTCGTTTTTTAGTCCTACGTGGACACCACCGATCTTTGAATTCGAAAAGGAAAACTGCTTCAGAGTGTCTTGCTCCATATCGAATTGCTCAATAATCTGTTAGCTAAAAGCTTATGTTTTCTTTTGATATTTCCATTCAAAATGTTGGCTCCTTTTCTAATTACTTTGTAATTTCATGGCTAAAGTTATGTTCTTATTTTGATACGTTTTCCTGATTTTTTTTCTTCAAAATACATGGTTACATTTCTAATTGCACAATACATTTTTAGCTAAATACTTATGCTTTTTTTGATATATTTCATATTTTCCTTTAAGATCAGATTCCATTTCTAATCGATCGACAGTTTGTTGGCTGAAATTATGTTTTTCTTTTGATATATTTTTTATTCTTATTTTCCTTTGAAATATTTGGTTCCATTTCTAGTTTCCCAATAATTTGTTAGCTTGTATTCTTTTGGATCTTCTTACATGTGCAAACGACGGTCATGCCATCTGTAGTACTACTTCTGATTGGAGTTAAGAGATAAAGGTTGTGCGCGATTCAAACTTAAAGGTCAAAACCTCATATGATATTGGAATCGATTATTAACTTTTACAAGTTATAATAACTATACCAAGAAAGTTGAGGGATAAAAGTAGATCTTTGTTAAGAGTCACTTAGAAGTTATTTGTATCCAGCTTCTTTGGGAAGATCTCCGCAGTTGCTTGTTCGCGCTAGCGATCAGAATCGACCAATGTAGTTGCAATTTCAGTATAACTGAAGAACCATTTTTGAGAGCCTGATAACTCTCATAATTTATAAATTGACGTAGAACTGTATAAGTACGTGTTAATCCACTGAATGACCCTAGAAAATATGTGGTACAGTGTGAACTGGCCACTTGGTTTAAAGTTCAGTATGGCACTACCCAAAGGGGTGGTGGTACCGGTCGGGGAGTGATAGCGGTGTTGTAAAAAATCTCTAAAATTCAAAAGTGGTAGGAGAGAGCGAGAGGCGTGACAGATGACAAGTGCAAAGGAAAGGAAGGAGTTGGACGAGGAAGTTACAGTGGTGGTGGAGTGAGAGGGGCCGAGGAAAGGAAGGAGTTGGACGAGGAAGTTACGGTGGTGGTGGAGTGGTTGTTATAGTAGAAGCAAGGGTGCTACATTTTTATAAGCGACTTAGGCCCTGTTCGGCAAATCGCCACGGAGCAGAGCCTCCAGAGCGCCCTTCCAGCCACTCCCCAAATTAGAACTAGATCCTGCTCCGCTCCGGCGTGGAGTTGGAGAGTGGAGAGAGTCCGAACAGCCCCTTAACTAGTCGAACCTCTACTTTGGCATCTATAGCAGACACTCTTAATATTGACAGGACTATGTTCTTTTGTTCTTTCTCCTCTAAAAAGATCAAGGGTCCAACTTGCACATCGTTGGGAGCTCCCTCTTGTTGAAAGCGCATGGATGATGTGGGTGTTGAAATGAAGGCACACAAGTTGACAAGACAGAGTGAGAAGCTGAGTGGGGCGTTCTGAAACTTACACGGGAGCGAGTGAGAGATGGTGGCTTGCCATTTTATTTCACCATCATGTGTTTGTGATTGCTGTCCGGACCGACAAATTGTCCCGCCGAGACCACAGCCGGCCCCAAACGGCGAATCCCCACCCAAGTAGCAGCGGTTGAATCATCGACCGATCAGTTGGTTCAATGAAAAGTCAGCACGGCTTGACCATTGGGCGCCTGAACGGGCCCAGCAGGACCAGTGGGGGAGCATAGTGGGGACAATTCCGGGACCTGGCCCCCCTTTCAAAAGGAAAAATTACCAAATACACTTACTTATCTGCTAATTGCTCTACTAATTGTCCGGCGTCTCTGATCATCCTAGTTTTTCTATGTCATATAGACTCATTTGGCCCCTCCTAGTATTTGATTCACGCTCCGCCGCTGAGCAGGACCGCTCTCTTCCTCCTGCGTCCGGCGTGCCCTCGTCTGCAATTTTGGGCTCTTAAATGGAAGGGCGCCATGATCAGAGACGAGAAGACGAGGGAAGGCCGAGAAGAAAGGGTCAATCCAGTCGGCTTGAGACGACAAGGGTGTGGGTGGGGCTCTCCGTAGCAAATCAAGGCTTTCGGTGGTGCACTCCGTGTCAATCTATCTGTCTGTGCGTGCCCTACCCAAGTACCCATGGCCGATGCACGCGCAACAGCTCCGGCCGGCCCTGGCGGAGCGGCCACTCCTTCTTCCTTCTCCTCATCGCTATCATGCGTCCACATACCACATGGACCTAGCTATCATGTATAGTACTCCTATCTGCTTAATCGCCACCGCGCATGTGTGCATGCCATTTGCCAATGTCCTCCACTTCTGTTTATTGAAATCTCTGAACGTGTCCAGCGTCTTAATAAACTTTCTGGGGGGCACTGCTGTCGATAGTTCTCAATTCTCAAAGACAAGCTAGGCATGACAGGTAGAGAGATGGCGCTGCATCCCTAGGTTACTGTGAAATTTGCAATTACACTGCTTTTTGTACCCTGTGCTGTCGAGACTTGGTGGATCCAGGCACCTATGGGCATCTCCAACAATGCCGTCTCCTAAAACGTATTTATCCATGGACTGCTTCAGATCAGTCCATCTGTCTGTGGACACGGATGCAAAGTCGGCCATCCAACCACATCCTTAAAATGTCCATCTGGATCCGGTCAATTTCATTTCAAATGCATAGATCATAACAAAAGGAGACGGGTGTTCATAGTTTTTACAAGCGCTCGATCACAACAGGCTTTCCGAGCCTTCTCACTCACTCTGTAGCCGGCTCCTCCTCGCCGTCGATCTTCTTCTCGTTCGCCTCCATCTCGGCCGCCAAGCATTTCAACATCTTCACACGAATGGGGCGCACGATCTTCGACACATGTCATCTAACTCATCCATCTTCATGGTCAATATTTTGGTATCCTCCGAAGCAGCCGCGAGCTCAACCCTCCTCTCTTTGAGTTTGGTCTTCCTCTTTTCGAGGTTGATCTTTTTCTCGGTGACAGAATCCAAGATGTTAAACCTCTCCGCCTTCTTTTGCTCCTTCATGTCGGAGCGCTTAACACATGCCTCATCCTTCTTCGCCAAAATGCACTCGAACCTTTCCGCAAGCTTGGCCGCCACCCTTCTCGCTTCTCCTCCTCCTCCCACTTCTTTCCCTGGAACACCCTTATAACTTTCTTCAGTGGCTCTTTTGTTGGGTCGGCTGGATCATCGAATGGCGGCGGCGAAAGTGAAGAGTGCGGTGGTGATAGGAGCAGAGAGGGTGGGGAAAAGAGGGTTTTGGCACGGAAACGGTGCATACCGCTCCAAATGTGGGGGCTCCTCCTAGCTTTTGGATGGGCCGGGGGTGTTAGAGTCCAACGTGGCGGAGGTCCATACTCCCCCACCAAGCCCGCGTAGCTTGCTTCCGGTTTGAATGAAAACGGTCAAGCGGACGCGTTCGCGAACAAATACAGGTCACTGTTGCATGGCTTGCGGCGTCCGAACAAATCGGCCCGAACGTTTGCGGGCGTTTTTTTAAGTTCTGGTTGAAGATGTCCTTGGGACGAGGGGAATGTGACTAATGCTTCATCATTTTATTTTTATCAACCGTGACATGCAAGTACGACGGTGTGTGTGTGTGTATATTTTACTGCTACCTTTGTAAACTTACCGACTGAAAAAATGTTTTACATGAAGTTACAGAGCGAGTAGCAGACAATATATAAGTACTACGCGCATTTCCTTTTTTTTCTTTCGGATAATAAAAAAGGTGATCCCTCACGATCAGCTGGGAGCAGTCGACTTCACCGGAATTAAATGCGGCACCAACAAGCAAGAATCGGTTAAGACATGCCTGTTTCCCGGTTCAATCTGCTCGCGTTTTGTCCATCCTTTTTTCCAGATTGGCCTCGACGCATCTCACCAAGTGCATACACATATCCAGTATCCGATCTGTCCGTATCGGATCCATATATCATGTACTAGTCTTTAAGTGTCAGCCGTACCAGAGCGATCGATGGAGGACCCGGCCGCAACAGTTCCGGCAATGAATCGTCTTGAATAATCTTGATCAAACATCCAGATTAACCACAGTATTGGATTAGCGGTGCCATTACATCCCTAGACAAAAATGATTAGCAATACAGTGCAATGAACCAACTCTGCAGATTTTCTCTCTTAGAGCATCTTCAGCCGTTCAGCACCAGGGCGCCGAAAAAGAGCGGCCTGGGGGCGAACCGGCGCTAGATTGGCCCCTGAGGCGACCTAGCTCCCAGCCACGCCCCCAGGCGCCGCCCCCAGCCGCGGCAAATTCAAACGTTATCATTCCCGCGCAGAAGATAGACACCACAAATCCGGCGATCAAGCGGCCACAAGTTCGGTGATCGGATAAAAAGTTCGGCGTACGGAAAGTAGAAAGGACGCGCGTGCGCATCAGACGGCGAGGTCGGCCTCCGCCGTCGGTGGAGTCGGCGTGCGCGGGCTTGGCGGGGTCTCTGTGCTTGGCGGTGTCGGTGTGGCTTCTGTGCTGCGGGGAGTCTCGGCGACATCATCGCTCGGGCTTGGCGGGGGCGTGGGCGTGGGCGTGGGCGTGGGAGGCGTCCTCGAGGGAAGCTGGTTCAGGATGAGGCCACGCTCCACCAAGTACCACTCCTTGAACGCCTCATCGTTGCTCTGGTGCATGTCTGCCCCGCCCAGCAGGAAAGTCAGGTCGGTGTTCCTCTTCTTCGCAGCGACGTTGGTCCGGAGTAGGTCGAGCTTGGCGGCGCTGCTCGACATCAACGCCGACCACCGCGCGTCAGTCTTCTCTTCACGAAGGACGGCTCGGGCCTGTGCGTCGGCGAGGCAGTGCTCGATGGACTCCTGCACTCGAGCGGTGGCCGCGTCGGCGTGTTTTCCCTTCTTGGCACCTTTGTTGCCGTCCGGCCGCCCTTTTGACGCATCTGGAGTCGGCGCGTCCGGCTTGTAGGTCTCCTTGGCCTTGTCGAGGGTGCGCCGGACTTCCGCCCACTTCTCTCAATGCGCTTGTAAACGTGGAGGTACTTGAATTTGGCGTCGTTGTTGCTCTGCCGATACAGGGCGAACATGCGCAGCAACTGCGCGGAGGAACAAACAGTTGGCGGACGCACAGGGCGAAGAGAGGCGGGAGTCCGGCGTGGCATACCTGATCCTCAACACTGGTGCCGCTCTCCGGGCGAGCCGCGACCTCCTCGACGACCCCATGCCATTTGTTGCACGCCCCCTGGATACGCCCCCCATGGTTCGCCATCGCCTTTGACCCGCGCTACATGTAGACGCCTTTGAAGTAGGGGTCGACAAGTTTGCGCTCGTCGAACTTGGCCTTAATGCGCTCCCAGTACGTCTCGATGCTCTACTTCGTGCCGGTGGTCGGGTCGAGGCCGGCGACTTTCCTTGCTTCGGCGAGGCCCTCCTCCTTGGACGCCCACTTGATGCGCGGCTTGTCTGAACTGACCGCCCGCTTCTTCTTCTTGCGCCTCCTCGCCGGAACAGTCGCCGGCTCCTCCTCCTCCTCGTCCTCCTCCTCCTGCTCCTCCTCGCCATAGACGTAGCCGAACTCGCCGTCCATGCCGCCGCTGAGATCCACCGTCTCGTCCGGGGTGACGAACCCGGGAGACGCGGTGGCCACGGCCAAACCTGCCGCGATGATGTCGTCCATGTCGGCCTCGGTCTCGTCGGTATCGCCGAGGTGCGAGAAGGGCAGCGCGCAACGGCGGAGAGGGGGCGTCGGGGAGGACACGTAGGCGGGCGACGAGTAGTTGTATGGAGGGTACTGCACGCCGGCGAAGGCGGGCGAGGGCGTGCGTTGGGCCGGGTGTCCATATGGGAAGGTGACGTTTCGGTTGAACCCACCGTGCGCGTCCCCGTCGGGTAGCCCGGCAAGGGCGATCCCCATGGCTGCGGCGACGCAGAAGAGCCGACGCCTTGCTGGCCCCAGGGCTCGTACTCGGCGTGGTTGCCGGGCGGATTCATCATCCCCGCGCGAGTCGCCTCGGCCTCGGCTTGGTCCGCCGAAACGGCAGCCGCAGCCGCGCGTGCCGCGTTGTCACGGTCCTTCTTGGCGATGGCCCTGTTCCGCCGGTCGGCGGTGACAGCCTCCCGTCGCTAAACTTCCGCCCTCCAATCGGCGTTTGTCATGCCCGGTGGCTTGGACGGGGGCGCCCTCGGCTTCCTTTGCTTCGTCTGGGCGACGGAGGCGGTCGCGGTTGCCGCGGCGCGAGGGACGACTTACTTCTTCGGTGGCATGGCGGCCGGCTGGGAGGCGAGCGGGAGGGTGATTGGCGGGAGGAAAGGAGAAAATGGGAGGGAAGTGGGAAAAGCTGGAAGAGACGGCGGGAAGAGTCGCTCGACTCGCCGACAGGGCGGACCCACGCGCCCTTTTCGTTTGTGTCGGCGCCCCAGGCGCCCCCCAGGGCGCCAGGTTCTGCCTGGGTCCGGCAGCACCAGTTTCGGTCCGAGCAGGCGAAAAACGGGCTTCTGGGAGGGCGACTGGGCTTTTTTCGGCGCCGGCACGGCAAAAACGTTTGGGGAGGGCATGTTGGGGACGCGGCTGGAGATGCTGTTAGTGTATATATATAGTACAACAGTAGTACAATGTATTTGCTCAGCGGTACGACTCGTCCAATGTAGACGAACGTTACTTTGTAAGTACTATATGACGTGGACGGTGGACGTTACCATCGATCGAGCCCATGTAAGAATGTTAGGCACGTACGCTAATTTATCACTAGCTGCTAACATCATCGCTTAGCTGAGCACATCTACTCTCAAACAGTGGCAAAGCTAGCATCATCCAAATCCAGTCCATAATTATGTACAGCGCCGTTGAACTGAAAATACGCACATCTTTCCCTCTTAATGTACCATTCTGGCTCTTCCATTTTTTTTCTCTCCTACCGGTCGATGTAGATTAGACTCCTGATTATCCCGGCCCGGCCTGTACACGGACGTGTCCCTTGTTGATGGGCACGGCACGCATGAGAGCTAATACTAGGAAGGCGTAGACATCAAAAGAATTGTTGGAGGCCGGCGGCGCCATGCTCTCCGTACGACGTTGATCAACCGTAGCTTTCGGATCACCGCGTCTATTGTTAGCGGCTTCTTTGGCTTTCTTGAAGCTTACCGGTTCATTTACATGCGATTACGCACCATCGCATGAACAAGCTCACGGAACGCAACCCCCAACGACACGCTATAATTGATAAGAAACTATGGTGTCTAAACATAGTAAAACTACATCGGTTTTTATCATTTCTTGCTCTTGCTGAACTAGCGTAGGTAGGAAGATAAATATATGTTGAGGGTTGCTGATGGATTCTTCCTGAAAGTTTGGACGGCTCCAACAATGTTGGGGACGAATAACGGACATCCCATCGTGCCATTCTGCTATATTGTCTCTATCCAAATTAACCCCACCAATTCGTCCACTGAAAACAGGAGGCGCGCACCATTGCCATCGGTCAAAATCAATCCGGGCTTAATTAGCTCGGTGTGGTGGCACATGCTATCGGTCAAATCAGTCCGGCCAAGCTAACAAGCTAGCTGCATTCTGGGTTGAACCAACCACGTGTCCTCGAGCAGCACGCATTGATGCAAATGCAATGCCAACTTTTATCAGCGCAAACCTTCGTTTACAAATAAGGAAACACGGTAAAACGGACGGGCAACCGACTGTAGGCGCACGCACGGCCGAAACGCCCCGGACACGCGCGCACCTGGCCGGGTGCCGTGCTCCCGGATCTCCGCCTAGTCCGCAACGTATGACGGCTCGACTCGCAACACGATGCGTGCACTGCCAACTCAACATGGGTATGGCGTGAACGTGTGATACTGCGTGCATTGTCCAAGCATCCATTCGCGCCCCCGGCTCTGCGCGTGGTACAGTCTACAGTGGAGTGGCGGTAGATAGGCGATTAACTCCGGTCGTCGGTCGTCGTCTCGATCCATAGATTCGTTTCGTTAAGAGTTCAGACACGGGCACGGAGCACGGCACATTTATGTCCCGGCGACCCAAAGCCGATCGAGCCCGTCTACTTCCTTTGGCAGCGCCACCGTTTTTAACTTAACCTCACGTGCACAGTTGCATCTTTCCGGGACGACCGTATGTAGTATAGGAGATGCATGCCTAGTGGTTGACCTGACCGGGTGGTTCGGAGGCTCGCCAACGAACAGACTGAACTAAATTGAACCGTTCCAACGACGAGCAGTGTAGTTATTGTGAGGTGTTACGGTGGCCGGGGGCAGCACGTACGTAGGACCTCTGGCCAGCATGCATGTCAGCGAGATTCCTCGGCGGCCGGCTCGGTTCTGGTTCGTTCGGTATACATGCGCGGCAGCTGTAGCGGCGACTGATCGGTGCAAGCGGTGGTTCGGCGCCGGCATGGGCGAGCTGCAGACGCGACCATGTTGAGACATTCATGGCCGCCCGGATATGTATATACAACGCTCATTAACTGCCGTGTTGGTTCGGGATGATTGTTATCTGGCACTAGACGACGCGTGTAGGTGTAGCCAGGTCAACGCGCCGGAAAGGGGGTCAGCCGGGTTTTTACTAGTGGAACACTGACCTGGCCTGCGTGCATGGGCACCTTGGCAACCGCCACCCACCCCGTCCCTCCATCCTGTCCTGTATAGAGTTTCCGTGGAGGTAGAGCAAGCAGGTGTACTGATCATCTCCATGTTGCCAAAAGCCCAGAACATAGGTCATGCATCGTAGTTTCAGTTCTTGGGGGCGCCTTGCTAAAAGAGACAGAGGTCGGTAGAAAGCATGCCCTCGAATTAGGTTATGAAATAGTTACATACATAGGGTGAACTCCAGTTCTTACACCATTTCTAACCCATCTTATAACCGGTTAGAGTAGTTAAAATTCGAATTTACTCCTCTAACAGGCACCTAGCCGATCCCCAATCGACGATAGTGGAGGATAAGTTATCCTCAGTCGCGCCGCACCTCTATATATTTGCTCCATCTTTACTCGGCCGCCGATGGATGATTATCTCCTCTCCTCCTCTGCGTCCAACGTCCCACTCCCGCGTCGCTTCTACGCTGGTGCCGCCTCTCCCACCCCTGCCGGCCACCGCTCGCCACCGCGGACGCTCCATAGGCTCGCTGCGGACCTTGACCATTCGGATTTGTGCCTCCTCGTCCAGTCGCCGGCACACAACCGGTGGATATGCGGCCGTCGTCGCTGCTGGATTTGGCGCTTCCGTCCGTCGGCGACTGTGCCTTGCCATGGATTGGCCGGGCGCCAGCAAAGATACGCCCAGCCATCGCCCGGGCTCGACGCTGGCCTAGCGTCTCGTCGGCTCACCGTTGCCGGTTATAAAGTGTGACGACTGCCCGCGGCAGGTGGTGTGATAACCCACAAGTATAGGGGATCGCAACAGTTTTCGAGGGTAGAGTATTCACAAGTATAGGGGATCGCAACAGTTTTCGAGGGTAGAGTATTCAACCTAAATTTATTGATTCAACACAAGGGGGCCAAAAAATATTCTCAAGTATTAGCAGTTGAGTTGTCAATTCGACCACACCTGGAAACTTAATATCTGCAGCAACGTGTTTAGTAGCAAAGTAATATGATAGTAGTGGTAACGGTAGCAAAAGCAATATTTTCGGGTTTTGTAGTGATTGTAACAATAGCAACGGAAAAGTAAATAAGCGAAGAACAATATAGGAAAAGCTCGTAGGCATTGGATCGGTGATCGATAATTATGTCGGATGCGGTTCATCATGTAACAGTCATAACATAGGGTGACACAGAACTAGCTCCAATTCATCAATGTAATGTAGGCATGTATTCCGAATATAGTCATACGTGCTTATGGAAAAGAACTTGCATGACATCTTTTGTCCTACCCTCCCGTGGCAGCGGGGTCCTATTGGAAACTAAGGGATATTAAGGCTTCCTTTTAATAGAGTACCGGAACAAAGCATTGACACATGGTGAATACATGAACTCCTCAAACTACGGTCATCATCGGGAGTGGTCCCGATTATTGTCACTTCGGGGTTGCCGGGTCATAACACATAGTAGATGACTATAGACTTGCAAGATAGGATCAAGAACTTACATATATTCATGAAAACATAATAAGTTCAGATCTAAAATCATAGCACTCGGGCCCTAGTGACAAGCATTAAGCATAGCAAAGTCATAGCAACATCAATCTCAGAACATAATGGATACTAGGGATCAAACCCTAACAAAACTAACTCGATTACATGATAGATCTCATCCAACTCATCACCGTCCAGCAAGCCTACGATGGAATTACTCACGCACGGCAGTGAGCATCATGAAATTGGTGATGGAGGATGGTTGATAATGACGATGGCGACGGATTCCCCTCTCCGGAGCCCTGAACGGACTCCAGGTCAGCTCTCCCGAGAGAGTTTAGGGCTTGGCGGCGGCTCCGTATCGTAAAACGCGATTAATGCTTCTCTCTGATTTTTTCTCTCCCCGAACATGAATATATGGAGTTGGAGTTGAGGTCGATGGAGCTCCAGGGAGCCCACGAGGCAGGGAGGTGCGCCCCCCACCCTCGTGGAAAGGGCGTGGGCCCCCTGGCCTTGATTCTTTCGTCAGTATTTTTTATATTTTCCAAAAATAATCTGCGTGGAGTTTCCGGTCAATCCGAGAACGTTTGTTTCTGCACAAAGATAACACCATGAAAATTCTGCTGAAAACATCGTCAGTCCGGGTTAGTTCCATCAAATCATGCAAGTTAGAGTCCAAAACAAGGACAAAAGTGTTTGGAAAAGTAGATACGACGAAGACGTATCAACTCCCCCAAGCTTAAACCTTTGCTTGTCCTCAAGCAATTCAGTTGATAAATTGAAAGTGATAAAGAAAAACTTTTACAAACTCTGTTTGCTCTTGTTATTGTAAATATGTAAAGCCAGCATTCAAGTTTTCAGTAAAGATTATGAACTAACCATATTCACAATAACACTTAGGTCTCATATTTACTCATATCAATGGCATAATCAACTAGCGAGCAATAATAATAAATCTCGGATGACAACACTTTCAAAACAATCATAATATGATATAACAAGATGGTATCTCGCTAGCCCTTTCCGAGACCGCAAAACATAAATGCAGAGCACCTTTAAAGATCGAGGACTGACTAGACATTGGAATTCATGGTAAAAGAGATCCAGTCATAGTCATACCCAATATAAATTAATAGTAATGGATGCAAATGACAGCAGTGCTCTCTAACTAGTGCTTTTCAATAAGAGGGTGATGACTCAACATAAAAGTAAATAGATAGGCCCTTCGCAAAGGGAAGCAGGGATTTGTAGAGGTGCTAGAGCTCGATTTGGAAATAAAGATAAATAATATTTTGAGCGGTATACTTTCATTGTCAACATAACAACCGAGAGATGGCGATATCTTCCATGCTACACACATTATAGGAGGTTTCCAAACAGAATGGTAAAGTTTATACTCCCCCACCACCAACAAGCACACTCCACGGCCATCCGAAACAACGGGGTACCGTCCATACCAACAACAGTCCTGGGGGAGTTTTGTTTGCAATTATTTTGATTTGACTTGCATAAAGCATGGGACTGGGCATCCGGTTGACCAGCCATGTTCTCGTGAGTGAGGAGCGGAGTCCACTCCTCTTGAGAATAACCCACCTAGCATGGAAGATACAGACATACCTAGTTGATACATGAGCTATTCGAGCATACAAAACAGAATTTCATTTGAAGGTTTAGAGTTTGACACATACAAATTTACTTGGAACGGCAGGTAAATACCGCATATAGGAAGGTATGGTGGACTCATATGGCATAACTTTGGGGTTTAAGGGATTAGATACACAAGTAATATTCCCGCTTAGTACAAGTGAAGGCTAGCAAAAGACTGGGAAGCGATCAACTAGAGAGCGACAACAGTCATGAACATGCATTAAAATTAATAAACATTGAGTGCAAGCATGAGTAGGATATAATCCACCATGAACATAAATATTGTGGAGGCTATGTTGATTTTGTTTCAACTACATGCGTGAACATGTGCCAAGTCAAGCCACTCGAATCATTCAAAGGAGGATATCACCCTATCATACCACATCACAACCATTTTAATAGCATATTGGCACGCAAGGTAAACCATTATAAACTCCTAGCTAATTAAGCATGGCATAAGCAACTATGATCTCTAATTGTCATTGCAAACATGTTTATTCATAATAGGCTGAATCAGGAACGATGAACTAATCATATTTACAAAAACAAGAGAGGTCGAGTTCATACCAGCTTCTCTTATCTTAATTAGTCCATCATATATCGTCATTATTGCCTTTCACTTGCACGACTGAACGGTGTGGAAAATAATAATAGTGCGCGTGCATTGGACTAAGCTGAAATACGCAAGCATTCAATAAACAGGAGAAGACAAGGCAATATAGGCTCTTGGTTAAATCAACAATAATGCATATAAGAGCCACTTCAACAATTTCATCAAGGTCTTGTCCTATCGACCCCCAAAGAAAAGAAATAAAACTATTTACACGGGAAAGCTCCCAACAAGCAAAAGAAGAACAGTAAATCTTTTCGGGTTTTTTTAATTACTACTACTACAAGCATGAAAAGTAAACTAGCTAAAAGCTACTACTAATTTTTTGGGTTTTTCTTAAGGTTTTTCAAACACACAAGAAGAAAGCTAGAAAGAGGAAAATAAACTAGCATGGATAGTACAATGAAAAGTATGAGCACCGACAACTAGCAATGAGTGTGTGAACATGAATGTAATGTCGGTGAGAAATACGTACTCCCACAAGCTTAGGCTTTTGGCCTGAGTTGGTCTATTGCCACGGCTGGCCTGGCGGATATCCAAAATTGTAACTGGAGTCGTACTGAGATGAAGCCTCGGATTGCCACTGGTTGGCAATCACCTCCGGATCCCATTGGTAATCAGACTGTCGTGGAGGATCAAATTGTGGTTCCGGCTCTGGCTCTGTAGCTGATGTAGGGTTCCGGTAGGCGTGGATGGCTGCCAGCGGAACGAGATACTTGCCTGCAGATAAGTCAAACAAGGAAGGAGCAGGCAAGGTAATAGTCTCTAGGTGGTTTTTATCAAATAGCAGTCTGTACTTAAGCGCCTTTTCCCTATTCTTAACAATAAAATCATGCGCAACCATACTCTTGTAATCTAGGAAAACAGAAGGCAGCAATTTTTCTTCTTTCTCATAATGCCTAATTGGTATGTTATAATATGCAGCGAGGCGTGAGGCAAAGATGCCTCCCAAGATGGGGCTCTTAGTACGGTTAAGATTTAACCGTCTTGCAACAATAGCGCCCATACTAAATGTGTCATCTCGAAAAAAGGCATGGAACAAAATAATAATATCCGGGACACTCAGGTTTCCACAGTTTCCGCGACCAATTATGCATCTACTAGCAAGTATAGCAAAGTAACGTAGAACAGGAAAATGTATGCTAGTGATTCGTGCGTCAGAAACCTTCCTCGTTTCCTCTACAGCAATTTTATCAATAAATCCCTCCACATGGTTGCTATGTGGTTCCTCTATGATACCTGAAAAAGGTAACTTGCAAACTCTACATAATTCACGAAGGGTCATCTCCTTATACTCATCATATAAATGAAAATCCACCTTAGGTGGTGAACTCCTAGAATGGAAATGAAAATTTTGCACAAAGGTATTGGTGAGTAAGAGATATTGTTCGCGTTGGTCGCGGAAGAAGTCGGTGAGGCCTGCATTCTTAGCCAACTCACAAAAATCATCATATATCCCGGCTGCTCTCAAGAAATCATCACAAGGCCATTCACACGGCCTAACCTCTGCGGTACGAGGCAGATTATATTTGGGCCTCTCTTCTTCACTTTGCTTATCCTTCGAGCTTCGGCTCGAAGAGCCCCTAAAAAATCTCTTCATCATTTTCTGAAAATTTCTGAAATTTTTAGTAACTTCAAAATAAAAGTGAACCAAACTCAACAATATTGATAGCGCAACTACTCCCACAAGTGCCTAGAGACTATATCATGCATTAGAACTACTTGGGACCAAATAAATTTTACATGCAAGCTCAAGAACTAGGTCACCTAAGTAGCAAAAATATGCAATGAATAAAGCACTAGAACAAAAACTAATTGGAGCATTGGAGGAGTCACATACCAAAGATCAATCCCCCAAGGCAGTTTTGTGAATGAGGCTTTGAGAAAAGAGATCGAAAATCGCAGCAAAATGAGCTAGAACTCGTGCTTGAGCTGGTTGGTGAATTTTTGGGAGGAAGAAGGAGTGTGTGGGTGCAAGAATAAGTGGAGGGGAGCCACCATGGGCCCACGAGGCAGGGGCGCGCCCCAGGGGGGGTGGGCGCGCCCTGGACCCTCGTGGCCAGGTGCCAGCTCCCCCTGATGTGTTTTCACTGCTAGATATTCTTAAATATTCTAGAAAAAATCATATTTCATTTTCGGGGCATTTGGAGAACTTTTATTTTCGGGGTATTTTTATATTGCATGGATAATCCAAAAAACAGACAGAAAATACTAATTTTACTTTATTTCTTCTAAATAACAGAAAGTAAAAGGAGGGTACAGAGAGTTGTGCTTTCTAACTTCATCCATCTCATGCTCATCAAAAAGAATCCACTAATAAGTTTGATCAGGTCTTGTTAACAAACTCATTCCGAATTGCATGAAACCGGAGAATTTTTGAATAGCACAAGGTTACCTCAATGGGGATATGCACATCCCCAACAATTATAATATCATATTTCTTCTTGACAGTAGGAAAAGGAAATTCAAAACCTCCAATAGTGATAGTTGGAATTTTTCCAATAGAATTGATACTGTGGACTTGAGGTTGTTTCCTCAGAAAGTGTACCGTATGCTCATTACCATTAACATGAAAAGTGGCATTGCCTTTGTTGCAATCAATAACAGCCCCTGCAGTATTCAAAAAGGGTCTTACAAGAATAATATACATACTATCGTCCTCGGAAATATCAAGAATAACAAAGTCCATTAAAATTGTAACGTTTGCAACCACAACAGGCACATCGTCACAAATACCGACAGGTATAGCAGTTGATTTATCGGCCATTTGCAAAGATATTTCAGTAGGTGTCAGCTTATTCAATTCAAGTCTACGATATAAAGAGAGAGGCATAACACTAACACCGGCTCCAAGATCACATAAAGCAGTTTTAACATAGTTTCTCTTAGTGAAGCATGGTATAGTTGGTACTCCTGGATCTCATGGTTTCTTTGGTATTCCACCCTTAAAAGTATAATTAGCAAGCATGGTGGAAATTTCAGCTTCCGGTATCTTTCTCTTATTAGTAACAATTTATTTCATATACTTAGCATAACGATTCATTTTGAGCATATTAGTCAAACGCATACGCAAAAAGATAGGTCTAATCATTTCAGCAAAGCGCTCAAAATCCTCATCATCCTTTTTCTTGGATGGTTTGGGACGAAAAGGCATGGGTTTCTGAACCCATGGTTCTCTTTCTTTACCGTGCTTCGTAGCAACAAAGTCTCTCTTATCATAACGTTGATTCTTTGATTGTGGGTTATCAAGATCAACAGCAGGTTCAATTTCTACATCATTATCATTACTAGGTTGAGCATCAACATGAACATCATCATTAGCATTATCACTAGGTTCATGTTCATTACCAGATTGTGTTTCAGCATTAGAGATAGAAATATCATTGGGATTCTCAGGTGTGTCTACAATAGGTTCACTAGAATCATGCAAAGTCCTATCATTTTTCTTTTTCTTCCTCTTAGAAGGACTAGGTGTATCAACATTATTTCTCTGAGAATCTTGCTCAATTCTCTTAGGATGGGCTTCAGGATACAAAGGTTCCTGAGTTCTTCTACCAGTTCAAGTAGCCACTCTAACAGCGAAATCATTATTCTTACTATTTAATTCATTGAGGAAATCATTCTGACCTTTAAGTACTTGTTCTACTTGAGTGGTAACCATAGAAGCATGTTTACTAATGATTTTAAGTTCACCTTTAACTCTAGACATATAATCACTCAAGTGTTCAATCATATAAGCATTGCGCTTTAATTCTCTACCAAAATGAGCATTGAAGTTTTCTCGCTTGACCATAAAGTCATCAAACTCATCTAAGCATTGGCTAGCAAACTTAATAGGAGGGATTTCAGCTTTATCATATCTATAGAGAGAATTTACCTTTACTACCTGTGTCGGGTTATCAAGACCGGGTGTTTCTTCAATAGGTGGTGAATTAAAACCATGTATTTCTTTAACAGGTGGTAAATTAAGACCATGTATTTCTTCAATAGGTGGTAAATTCTTAACATCTTCAGATTTAATACCTTTTTCTTTCATGGATTTCTTTGCCTCTTGCATGTCTTCGGGACTGAGAAATAGAACACCCCTTTTCTTCGGAGTTGGCTTAGAAGTTGGTTCAGAAATTGGCTCATGGAGTGTCCAATTATTTTCATTAGTCAACATATTATTCAATAGAATTTCAGCTTCATCCGGTGTTCTTTCCCTGAAAACACAACCAGCACAACTATCCAGGTGGTCTCTGGAAGCATCGGTTAGTCCATTATAAAACATATCAAGTATTTCATTTTTCTTAAGAGGATGATCAGGCAAGGCATTAAGTAATTGGAGAAGCCTCCCCCAAGCTTGTGGGAGACTCTCTTCTTTAATTTGCACAAAATTATATATTTCCCTTAAGGCAGCTCGTTTCTTATGAGCGGGGAAATATTTAGCAGAGAAGTAATAAATCATATCCTGGGGACTACGCACACAACCAGGATCAAGAGAATTAAACCATGTCTTAGCATCACCCTTTAATGAGAACGGAAATATTTTAAGGATATAATAGTAGCGAGATTTCTCATCATTAGTGAATAGGTTGGCAATATCATTTAATTTAGTGAGATGTGCCACAACAGTTTCAGATTCATAGCCATAGAAAGGATCAGATTCAACCAAAGTAATTATCTCAGGATCAACAGAGAATTCATAATCCTTATCAGTAACACAGATAGGTGAAGTAGCAAAAGCAGGGTCAGGTTCCATTCTAGCATTAAGAGATTGCTGCTTCCATTTAGCTAATAACTTCTTAAGATCATATCTATCATTGCAAGCAGAAATAGCTCTAGCAGCTTCTTCATCCATAACATAGCCCTCAGGCACAACACGCAATTCATATTTATTAGGGGGAGAGCCTTTATCATCACTATCTTCAATATTATCAGTTTCAATAATTTGATTCTCTCTAGCCCTAGCAAGTTGTTCATCAAGAAATTCACCAAGTGGCACAGTAGTATCAAGCATAGAAGTAGTTTCATCATAAGTATCATGCATAGCAGAAGTGGCATCATAAATAACATGCGACATATCAGAATTAATAGCAGTAGCAGGTTTAGGTGTCGCAAGCTTACTCAAAACAGAAGGAGAATCAAGCGCAGAGCTAGATGGCAGTTCCTTACCTCCCATCGTAGTTGAGGGATAAATTTTTGTTTTCTTGTCTTTCAAGTTCTTCATGGTGACCAGCAGGCAAGGTAGTCAGAATCCCGACTCGACTGCTACAATCATACGACTTCACGACCCTACGGAAGCATGTCAATCCAAATCCCACTATGAATCCGGATCAGGTAGAATCCGTGTTGAGTCACGATCCAAATCATAGAATCCTGTAGAAAACTGTACAATCCCGACTATGCTATGGACTATATCCGATTCTACTAATTTATCTCAGCCGTTTCTTTAGTTGTAAAAGAATAGTATGACATCATGCAAACCCCTTTTCATATACCTCATGGACCTTTATTCCCCTCCCAAGCCCAAATGCCCAGTCGCCGACACCTTTGATCTAGCTCTCAGAAACCCTAAATCAAAATGGAGGATCAGGCTTGTCGACAGATGGAATTGGCGTGAAAAGGAGGATGCTTCAAGATTGATCGGAGAAGGAGAGCAAGACCCTTCAAGGATTAGCACTGCAGGTAAGATAGACAAGTGATATACTATTCACGCACTCTAAAAAGAACCTAAGTAATTTCATGCATTGAAGGTTTAAATGTTCTATATATTTGCCTCTCGTATGATCCATACATGCTAGCTAGATGGTAGGTTAGCCATAAAAAGAAGTGGAATACAACTAGCATTGATGTGTACGTTCTTTGCTCCATATTTAGTGTCAAAACTCTATAGAACCCATATAAATTTCTTGTGTGCATACAAAATATCTTATTTGAGTAAATCTAGTAGAATCCTTGATTCCACGACTCGATCTTACGACTCGATTCTGTTTGAGGAAAATCGATCCAACTCCGAATCCCGACTCTGACTACCTTGCCAGCAGGTATAATTCCCAAGCGACTCAAAGAATAGAGCTATGATCCCTGGCAACGGCGCCAGAAAATAGTCTTGATAACCCACAAGTATAGGGGATCGCAACAGTTTTCGAGGGTAGAGTATTCAACCCAAATTTATTGATTCGACACAAGGGAAGCCAAAGAATATTTTCAAGTATTAGCAGTTGAGTTGTCAATTCGACCACACCTGGAAACTTAATATCTGCAGCAACGTGTTTAGTAGCAAAGTAATATGATAGTAGTGGTAACGGTAGCAAAAGTAACATTTTGAGTTTTGTAGTGATTGTAACAATAGCAACGGAAAAGTAAATAAGCGAAGAATAATATAGGAAAAGCTCGTAGGCATTGGATCGGTGATGGATAATTATGTCGGATGCGGTTCATCATGTAACAGTCATAACATAGGGTGACACAGAACTAGCTCCAATTCATCAATGTAATGTAGGCATGTATTCCGAATATAGTCATACGTGCTTATGGAAAAGAACTTGCATGACATCTTTTGTCCTACCCTCCCGTGGCAGCGGGGTCCTATTGGAAACTAAGGGATATTAAGGCCTTCTTTTAATAGAGTACCGGAACAAAGCATTAACACATGGTGAATACATGAACTCCTTCAACTACGGTCATCACCGGGAATGGTCCCGATTATTGTCACTTCGGGGTTGCCGGATCATAACACATAGTAGGTGACTATAGACTTGCAAGATAAGATCAAGAACTCACATATATTCATGAAAACATAATAGGTTTAGTTCTGAAATCATGACACTCGGGCCCTAGTGACAAGCATTAAGCATAGCAAATTCCTAGCAACATCAATCTCAGAACATAATGGATACTAGGGATCAAACCCTAACAAAACTAACTCGATTACATGATAGATCTCATCCAGCCCATCACCGTTCAGCAAGCCTACGATGGAATTACTCACGCACGGCGGTGAGCATCATGAAATTGGTGATGGAGGATGGGTGATGATGACGACGGCGATCGATTCCCTTCTCTGGAGCCCCGAACGGACTCCAGATCAGCCCTCCCAAGAGAGTTTAGGGCTTGGCAGCGGCTCCGTATTGTAAAATGCGATGAATCCTTCTCTCTGATTTTTTTTCTCCCCGGACGTGAATATATGGAGTGGGAGTTGAGGTCGGTGGAGCTCCAGGGAGCCCACTAGGCAGGGAGGTGTGCCCCCACCCTCGTGGAAAGGGTGTGGGCCCCCTGGCCTTGATTCTTTCGCCAGCATTTTTTATATTTACCAAAAATAATCTCCGTAGGGTTTCAGGTCAATCCTAGAACATTTGTTTCTGCACAAAGATTAACACGATGGAAATTCTACTGAAAACAGCGTCAGCCCGGGTTAGTTCCATTCAAACCATGCAAGTTAGAGTCCAAAACAAGGGCAAAAGTGTTGGGAAATGTAGATACGACGAAGACGTATCATGATGCCCGAGTTTCTACCACGCCGGAACATCCCGGATGGGTGTTCTTCAAGTGCAAAAAAGATGGAGTATGTCACTAGTAGAAAAGGGGGCAATGGTCCAGGGTGGGTTAGCCCATTAGTCCCGGTTCAATCTAGAACCGGGACCAATGGGGGCATTGGACCCGGTTCATGAGCCCAGGGGGCCGGCCGGGCCACGTGGGCCATTGGTCCCGGTTCGTCTGGACCTTTTGGTCCCGGTTGGTGGGACGAACCGGGACCAATGGGCCTCGCTCCTGGCCCACCACCATTGGTCCCGGTTGGTGGCATGAACCGGGACCAAATGCTCCCATTTAGTCCTGGTTCATGCCACGAACCGGGACCAGTGGTCCAGCCTATATAAACCCCTCGCGCCGGAGCAGAGCACTCAGTGCTCTGTTTTTCTGGGCCGGCGAGAGGAGGGGCTTTAGGTGCTCTAGCTCACCTCCTATGCACTTGAGGTGTTCGATGAAATACCCGAGCCACACTAGTTAAGCTTTCTCCTCTCGAAGCTCGACCTCAAATCTCCATTTTCCTCGAGATTTGTCTAGATTTAGCGGTCCGTCACGCCCCACCCCTGTCTTCACCGCCGTCGATCACCCGCGCCGATCTCATCACCGACACCACCGTGGTGAGCCTCTTGCTCTTATCTTCTTTCTGAAAGGAAAAATATTCTTACTTGTATGTTTAGATAGATACTTGTATCATTTTCTTACTTTTATTATTGCATCTTATATAGTGCGATGGTTTTGGTATCCGCCCCCGTCGGCCCTCGTCCTGTCTATGATTCGGATGTGGTATATATATTAATCTTTATAACTATTGGTTCATTTATTGTTTATGATAATTATGCGGACCAACGTGACATAGATTTTATTTATCTAGGATGTATGTGAACCGGAAATTCCAACCGACCCTATTGTCGAGAGGTTAAATTTAGTTGAAGAAGAAAACAATTTCTTGAAGGAAAAAATAAAAAAATGAGGAGGAGAAGATGATATTGGAGTTGCATGTTGCGGATGTCGTCGATGATCACAAGATCAAGATGGATGCAATGCGCTTGAAGATTAGAAAGATTAGAAAATATGCCATTCATACCGAGGCTTGGTATCATTATGCCGTTGGATCAATTGTTACCTTGGTTGTGATTATGATCGCCTTTGTTTTAATTAATGTATGGTTTAATTAATTAGATGCTCTGGAGAGCTATATGTTGTTAGATGAGAACTATGTATGTACTTTGCTTTTAATGCATGTGATGATGAACTTCTATTAATTTGGACACTTAATTATATATAATGCACGCAGATGAACCGGCAATGGATGTACGGTGACAGACACACCTCCGAGTACATTAAGGGCGTGCATGAGTTTCTCGATGCGGCTCAGGCAAATAAGCAGAATGGTTTTATGTGTTGTCCATGCCCTGATTGTGGGAATACGAAGTCTTACTCTAACCGGAAAATCCTTCACACCCACCTGTTCTACAAGGGTTTCATGCCACACTATAATGTTTGGACGAGGCACGGAGAAATAGGGGTTATGATGGAAGACGATGAAGAAGAAGAGTACGATGACAACTACGTGCCCCCTGAATACCGTGATGCTGCAACGGGGGGAGCTGGTGAAGATCAAGAGGAACCAGACGATGTGCCCAATGATGCTGCAACGGGTGAAGGTGCTGAAGATCAAGAGGAACCAGACGATGTGCACGATGATGGTGATCTCCGCCGTGTCATTGTCGATGCAAGGACACAATGCGAAAGTCAAAAGGAGAAGCTGAAGTTCGATCGCATGTTAGAGGATCACAAAAAAGGGTTGTACCCCAATTGCGAAGATGGCAACACAAAGCTCGGTACCGTACTGAAAAAGTTCCAGAACCTAAAGTCTCATGACTGCCACGTGATTATGACGCAACTGCTTCCGGTTGCATTGAGGGGGCTTCTACCGGAAAACGTCCGATTAGCCATTGTGAAGCTATGTGCATTCCTCAATGCAATCTCTCAGAAGGTGATCGATCCAGAAATGGTACCAAGGCTAAGGAGTGATGTGGCGCAATGTCTTGTCAGTTTCGAGCTGGTGTTCCCACCATCCTTCTTCAATATCATGACGCATGTCCTAGTTCATCTAGTCGACGAGATTGTCGTTCTGGGGCCGTATTTCTACACAATATGTTCCCCTTTGAGAGGTTCATGGGAGTCCTAAAGAAATATGTCTGTAACCGCGCTAGGCCAGAAGGAAGCATCTCCATGGGCCATCAAACAGAGGATGTCATCGGGTTTTGTGTTGACTTCATTCCTGGCCTTAAGAAGATAGGTCTCCCTAAATCGCGGTATGAGGGGAGACTGACTGGAAAAGGCACGCTAGGAGCGGACTCAATAATATGCAAGGACGGGCATTCTTGGTCTCAAGCACACTACACAGTTCTACAGAACTCTACCTTGGTGACCCCGTATGTCGATGAACACAAGAACAGTCTGCGCTCCAAACACCCGGAGCAGTGCGACGATTGGATTACATGTGAACACATCAGGACTTTCAGCAGTTGGTTGGAAGCACGTCTCAGAGGTGACAACACTGTTTGTGATGAGTTGTACTTGTTGTCCAGGGGACCATCTTTGACTGTATTGATTTACAAAGGATACGAGATAAATGGGAATACATTTTACACGATTGACCAAGATCAGAACAGCACCAACCAAAACAGCGATGTCCGCTTTGATGCAACAACCGAGAAGGGAAAGGACACATATTATGGTTACATAGTGGACATATGGGAACTTGACTACGGACAAGATTTTAAGGTCCCTTTGTTTAAGTGCAAATGGGTCAATCTGTCAGGAGGCGGGGTACATGTAGACCCACAGTACGGAATGACAACAGTGGATCTGAAAAATCTTGGGTACACTGATGAACCGTTCGTCCTAGCCAATGATGTGGCACAGGTTATCTATGTGAAGGACATGTCTACCAGACCGAGAAAAAGAAAAGATAAGGAAACGGGTACATCATACGATGAGCCAAAGCGCCACATAGTTCTTTCAGGAAAAAGGGATATCCTGGGAGTGGATGGCAAGACAGACATGTCTGAAGATTATGAAAGGTTTCATGAAATTCCTCCCTTCAATGTCAAGGCTGACCCAAACATCCTGACAAACGCTGAAGATTATCCATGGTTACGGCGCAATAAGCAAATGACACAAGCGAAGAAAAAGTGAAGACTTTCTCCCGCAACTATTATGATGATACCATGCCCAATTTGTAACAGACAAGAATGTTATGCCAAGTATTTTAGAGTTCATTTGAAAACAGACGAGTAGGTGCATCTATGTTAATTTTTTAATTAAAGTTAATCACAAACTTGTGATTCACACAAATTTCAAAGAATTCAAATTTTAAATATTCAAATTTGAAAACTAATGGCACTAACCGAAAGTTCATAATTTTGCTGACCTAAAAGCAAAAAGAATTAAAAAATATAGCAAAAACAAAATAAAGCAACAAAGAAAACAAAAAAACTAAAAAAGTGTTTTCAAATTTGAAAACTAATGGCACTAACAGAAAGTTTATAATTTTTCTAAAACTATAAAGCAAGAAAGTTTAAAAGTTTATAATTTTTCTAAAACTAAAAAAGTTTAAAAGCTAAAAGAATTAAAAAATAAAGCAAGACGAATAATGATAAAACACAGTAATATTAAATAGCAAGAATTTTCTATAGTAAAGTTCTTCATAAACTAGTGATTCACACAAATTTTTAAAAATTCAAAGTTAAACTATTCAAATTTTAAAACTAATGGCACTAAGAGAAAGTTTATAATTTTTGTGACCTAAAATAAAAAAGAAATCACTACAAAACTATAAGTATTTAGTTCTAAGTAGAAACAAAAAAAACAACAAAAATGCCACCTACTGGGCCCCACTGCCTGAATACGACTAGAAACCCTACCATGGGCCAGGATTCAGGCCCGAGGGAGGCCCAGTAGGCCCACAGACACAGATTGCAGTGTTAGGCCCGAAAGCCTGCTTTAGAGAGGAGCTCGAGAGGGATGGCGCACCGCACCTTATAAACAGGTGTGCCTCCCTCTCAACTAGCGAGGTGGGACTAAATTTATTTGGGTTCGGGGCAGCACAGGCCTTTGGTCCCGGTTCGTGGGACGAACCGGGACCAAAGGGGGCATTGGTCCCGGTTCGTAGAACCAACCGGGACCAATGCCCCCTCTTTAGTCCCGGTTGGTGCCACCACCCGGGACCAAAGAGGGGAATTGGTCCCGGTTGGTTTCACGAACCGGGACTAAAGGCTTTGCTATATAAGCAGCATTTAGCAGTTTCTCCAAAATCCATCCCTTTCTTCTCCGCCCGACGCCCGCTGCTCTGCCTCGTCGTCGTCGCTGCCGAGCCGTCAGGCTGCTCCACCTCGTCGTCGCCGCCGCCTCCGACGCCGTCAGGCTGGTCCACCTCACCGTCGTCGCCGCCTCTGACGCCGTCAGGCTGCTCAACTTTGCCGTCGCCGCCGCCCTCGACGCCATCTGCCCCGACGCCGGCGCCGCCCCCCCCCCCTTGCCCCGACGCCGCCCGCCGTGCTCCGCCACCCCTCTGTGAGCACCTGCCTCGTGCCCCTGCCTTGCCTCTCGCTCCCGTGCCCCTGCCCTGCCCTGCCCCACCGACGCCACCGCTGCCGCCATGCCCCTCTGCCCCGCCGGCGCCATCACTTTTTTTATTAGTTTAATTTTTTTCATATATATATATATATATATAATGTATGTGTATGTATGTGTCTATATGTTTTTGTTCATATGTTGCAATACGTTTTTTTATTTTTATTAGTTTATTTTTTGTTCATATGTGATGTATATGTGTATGTGGCTATAATGTATACGTGTATGTGATGTATGTGGCTAGAATTTGCTAAATATATATGTTAAAAATGTTTTTTTGTTCATAGAAAGTTTTTTGTTCATATATAGAAAGTTACAATTTTAGAAAAGTTTTATATATGCAAAAGTTACAATTTTAGAAAAAGAAGGATAGTGGAGAGGAAGAAAAGGAAAATAAGTAGAGAAAGAAGGGGAAGAAGAAGGAGAGGAAGAAGAGGAAGAAGAAGAAAAAAAAGAGGAGAAGAAGAAGGAATAGAGGAGCTTCTTCTCCTTTTTTTTCTTCTCCTTTTTTTCTTCTTCTTCTTAATTTTTATCGGGAACGAGGGTCGTCGAACATGACAGGAAGAAGAGGATAAAAAAAGAAGAGGAAGAAGAAGAAAAAAAGAGGAGAAGAAAGAATAGAGGAGTTCTTCTCCTCTATTCTTTCTTCTCCTCTTTTTTTTCTTCTCCTCTTTTTTTTTCTTCTTCTTCCTCTTTTTTTATCGTGAACGAGGGTCGCCGAGCGGTAGAGGAAACCCTAATTAAATAGCAAGTATCATCAGTGTGAGATACATGTGGCCGTCGGTGTCGGACACTACATCCACTTCCCACAAGTGACGCGGGCTTCGACGCCCACGTCACTTGTGGGACGTGGATGTAGTGTCCAACACCGACGGCCACTTGTATCTCACACCCACGATACTTGCTATTTAGGGTTTCCTCTACCGTTCGGCGACCCTCGACGACCCTCGTTTCCGATAAAAAAAGAAGAGGAAGAAGAAGAAAAAAAGAGGAGAAGAAAGAATAGAGGAGTTCTTCTCCTCTATTCTTTCTTCTCCTCTTTTTTTTCTTCTCCTCTTTTTTTTCTTCTTCTTCCTCTTTTTTTATCGTGAACGAGGGTCGTCGAGCGGTAGAGGAAACCCTAATTAAATAGCAAGTATCGTCAGTGTGAGATACATGTGGCCGTCGGTGTCGGACACTACATCCACTTCCCACAAGTGACGTGGGCTTCGACGCCCACGTCACTTGTGGGACGTGGATGTAGTGTCCGACACCGACGGCCACTTGTATCTCACACCCACGATACTTGCTATTTAGGGTTTCCTCTACCGTTCGGCGACCCTCGACGACCCTCGTTTCCGATATATATGATTCCTTACTATGATTAGCTAGCTAGTTCTACGTTTGCCACTAATATATCCATTTGTCATGTTTGAATAATAATTGCCATGTTGTAAATATTTGTAGAAACTATGGACACTATTGCCCGAGACGAAGCAAGAGAAGCGATGTTGAGGGACATAATCGCAGAAGGAAGTGATGCCGTCTCGTTGTATCTCAACGACACCGATGGTACTCTGGAAGGAGAGGGTGAAGAAGCTGGCTCTGGTGACCTAATGCCGGTGCAAGAAGAAGAACGTGAGGACGGCTCCGGTGACCGAAACGAGTCCGGTGACCGAACCGAGTCCGGCCAGGTATATATATTAGTTAAGCCTGTGCTGACTAGCTAATTGATGCATTCATTGTTTTGGTATGTACACATATTAATTAAGTCTTTGTTCTTTTTTCTAGCCCTCCGGATCGAGCACAACTGAGGTAAAGAGACGAGGCCCGAAGAGAAAGTTGAGGTCGGATGAAAGGTTTGAGATCATAGCAATCGCGCCCGACGGCCAACCTACTGAACCCATCCGAACAAACAAGGCATTTGTTGCTCAGTGCGGGGTTCTGGTTAGGGACAAGATCCCGATCAGCATCAAACAATGGTTCAAGCCGGCTACTGAAGACCCTGAGGTGTCTTACGTCAATGATATGCAGAAAAATGATCTTTGGACTGAGCTGAAGACAAATTTCACCCTACCGCCAGAGGATGATCCGGAGAAGCCAGCTAAAGAGGAATTAATCAAGTCTTTTGCTCTTAAGAGGATGGCAGACCTATTCAGGAGGTGGAAGAAAGACCTGAATAGGTTTGTCGAGAAAAAAGAGACACCAGAATTCAAGGGCATATATGAGAAGATCAGAGATGACTGGCCTGCATTTGTGGCCCACAAGACATCGGAAAAGAGTAAGAAGATGTCGGAGACAAACAAGAAAAATGTTGCGAAGAAGAAGCATCACCATCGCACGGGGTCAGGTGGCTACCTGGTAGCCCGGCCTAAGTGGGCCAAGGCTGAGAATGATCTGGTTCAAAAAGGGATCGAACCAGAGACAATGAGCTGGCCAGACCATTGTCGGACTTGGTTCTTCGGGGCTAACGGAACCTTGGACCCTGTAACAGGGAAGTGCATTTGGACGGACGAGCAACGTGACATTCCCTTGAAGAAGCTTCGGTACTATATCAAAGCAGCGCAGGAAGGGACGTTCCTTCCAGACAGAGAGAACGGCGAGCTCACAAAGGCCCTCGGGAATCCTGAGCACCCTGGACGGACACGAGGCACGCCAGGCTCCATTCCGTGGAAGGTTGGGTTTCCGGACGCAGGCGGTTACAAAAGCCAGGAGAGGAGGAAGCAAGTGCAACAGTCCGAACTGCTGGCGCTTAAAGCAAGGGTACTCGGGATAGAGGAACGAGAAGCAAATCGCAGCAACCGAACTGCCGAAGCTTCCCCTGAAGCTACCCCGCCATCTCAGCGGAGAAGCAGCGTGGCTTCCACCGAGCTGCTTCAGCCGGAGCTTGTCTTGACGGCTCCTGCCAGCTATCCCGTGGATGCTATCACGGAGGCTCAAATTTGCCACCTTATGACGCAATGGATGAGTTTGAAGGTCAAGGCGGCTGTTGGCTCTGTTTTTCCTAATGAACCCGGCGCAACTTTTCACTGCCGGCCGATTCCAGAAGGATATGCTAAGGTGATGGTGGATGAAATAACGGAGGGATTTGAGGACCTCTCGCTTGACCACCATACCGGAGAAGGGGAGACTCGGCTGGGTTCTGCTCTGAAGACTCCATGCCTATGGCGGAAGGAGCTCATCAACCTTCCGAACTGGACGCCTCCGCCTCCTCCTCCTCCTCCGGCGAGTCAGGGCACTCCGCCTCCTCCACCGCCTCCTCCTTCGGCGAGTCAGGGCACTCTGCCTCCTCCACCGCCTCCTCCTCCGGCGAGTGATGACCAGGGCCCTCGGCCGGCTCCTTCTCCGGCGCGTGGCGGCACTCCGCCTCCTTCGCCTGCGCCGGCGCGCCCGAGCAGCCAGCCTCCTCCTTCTCCGCCTCGTCAGCAAGGGCGGAAGAGACCCGCCGCCGCTCCGGCAGCTGCTCCGGCGCGTCATAGTCCTTCTCCTCCGCCTCGCAAAAAGCAAGCAGTAAAGAAGACTGCCGCTCCGTCTGCTCTGCCGGCGTCTAGCAGTACAGCCAGAGGCGGGAGCAAATACAGATTCGGTCCTTCTCTGAGATGAGCCCGGAGGAGAACGCGAGGATCGCGCGAACCGAGAAGGATGACTGGTTTCAAGGGTTGAAAGCACAGAGACATCCACCTTCGAAGGAGAAGGTAGATTCGGTGAAAGTGAAGCGCACTCTGGCTGTCCTGGCAAAACCACCCAAGTCTCCGCCGAAAGGCAACTATGAGCGCATTATTGCAAAGACATGGGCCGAAGCATCGCGGTCGGGAAGTACAGTCAGTGATCAAAGGCTGAAAGAACGACGAGGAGCTGGGAAACAAATTGCCCAGCTCGGCGAACAAGCAAAGCAATCATGCCCCCCGCTCAAGGTGCCTAGCGTCGATCCGAGGATGGCGCCTGGTTATACCAATCTTGACGATTATCTGCCCGACGATGTAGATTATGGTTTCCTGGACGTGCAGATACACAGATACGAGTACGGGAAGCCTCTCGTCAAAGATGAAAGATCTCTAACAACGATGATGCGAAGATTGCATGACTGGTACATGAAAACCTGCAGAGAGTCTGGGGGGAGGAATACTTTGTATATGAGAGTTAAACCGGAGCATGACCTCGTTGGTATTGAACTGTTGCATGTTCCATTTGAGGAGTTCTATCAGTTTTTCAATCAATTGGCCCTCGATAAAGCAACGGTCACCTGCTACTGTCTGTAAGTACTACTACTTCTGTCATTAAGTCTCTCTACATAGCTCAGCTCTTTCATTGCATGTATTTATAATTATCCTCACTATATTATGCAGATTGAAGATCGTCGAATTGAAGAAAAGACAAATCGGTGATATTGGGTTCATTAACACAAATCTCATAGATGCAGTACAGGTTGAAGATCATGCCGCAGATACCGAGGCCAGCTTGCTACGATCATTCCAAATAAATGAACACAAAAATATAATACTCTTTCCTTACAACTTCAAGTGAGTGTTGTCTTGTGCATATTCGGTTTCCCTTATATATTAGTCCAGGTTATAGTAATGTAATTGATGAGTTATGCATGCGTGCGCAGTTACCACTATATTCTTCTGGAGATTAGGCTTGACAAGGGAGTAGTAACTGTCTTGGACTCGAGACGAAAAGATCCCCAGGAGTATGCGGACATGACTGAAATCCTCAAGAAGTAAGTTAAATCGATCATTATCCACCATATCAGCAAATTTGTTCATTTCCTGATATCAAGTAATTGTTTTCTTTTGTCTGGCAGTGTTTGGAGAAAATTCAGCACAAATTCCCCGGGACTCCCGAAGGAGCTGGAATTTAGATACCCGAAAGTAAGTACTATAGTACCATGTTCCGCGCGTCTCCTAGCTATTGATTCAAGCGCTAGTTTCATCAATACCATTTGGCATCTTGCTTATCTGTTTAATTGACCTCTATTTCTTATAAAGTGGTTGTGGCAGGAACAAGGGAATGATTTCTGTGGATACTACGTCTGCGAGTCCATCCGCCACACGACCTGTGAGCGGGGCGGGTACTCTGAGAAACAATATGAAGTGCGTAAGAAATAATATTCACAATTTTTGTTTATTACCATCATTTGTGTTGAGTTTCATTCATTCATATATATATATATATATGTGTGTGTGTGTGTGTGTGTGTGTGTGTGTGTATTGACCCCCTTCTTCAAATTAGATGTTTCGGCAGCGGAATGAACTCCTAGGACCAGATCGCATGCGAGCAATTCAAGAGGAATTGGCGGCATTCTTTCTTGACCACGTGATCGCTAAAGACGGAGAATACTATGTGGACCATGCGTCCGTAATTTAAGAGATTATATTTGTAAAAGATAATTATTGTATATATGTAGCCGGTAGTGTCGGACGATAGATATACGAGAACTTGTTGTTCGACCAATCTCTCGGAGAAGGAGATGTGGTCGATATCACTTCTCTCTGTATGCATATATGTTCATGACGATCTTCTGTTTTCTTCGTTTGCTTACTAGCTAGCATATGCCTAGTCTTCTCTATACGTATGTTTAGTACGTAACGTCGACCAAGCACGGACATAAGAGAGGACACTTCTCTCTATTAATTAGCTATCTAGCTAACACAATATATGAAATACCTAAATTAACCCCCCAAAATCCCCAAACCCCCTCCCCCCTTTTAAAAAAAACCAAAAACCCCAGCCACAGAAATGCTGACGCGCGGATGCCTATTGGTCCCGGTTGGTGCTACCAACCGGGACCAAAGGCCCTTCTGCTTGGGCTCGGCGCACAGGCCACGTGGAGGCCCATCTGTCCCGGTTCTGGTTTGAACCGGGACGAAAGGGTGAGGGTATTAGTAACGATCCTTTAGTCCCGGTTCAGGAACCGGGACTAAAGGCCCTTACGAACCGGGACAATAGGCCTGTTTTCTACTAGTGTGTGCTTCTTTTGATTCGGCTGTTCATTGGGTTTGGTGCAATTTTGGTAGCTCATTGTTTGCTCAAATTTATTTATGGGATGGATGCAAGTTTTGGTATTGGGAAGAGGATTACATCGATCTATTGATAGCACGAAATTTGATAGATGCTCATGCACTCGTTGCTACAATAGACGCTAGAGGTTAGACTAGATGTGAAGCAACGTTGAATTCTTCGGAATCGAAAAAGAAAGAAGTGTGCAAGCTTGAGAAGCCAATAGAGAGAGAGTCAACAATGAAGACATAGAGAAGATATAGTCCAACTAGTGGGAGCGGTTATGGAAGTTGGATATCTTTAAAATTGTTTAATTGTGGTTCTTGTTTCTTTTGTCGTACTCTCGTACCAAAGAATTGGTGAATTATGTACTCCATATAAAAATGTCGTTGAATGAAATAAATAAGCAAAAAAATGTGTTTCAGTGGACAAGAATGAAATGCAAATGAAAAATTATTACTCCGTTAGATAAAAGGGATCGGCTTCGTCCGACAAAGACTTATTGTAGTAAAGATACTCCACTAAGAGCATAACCCCTTAAATGCCCGCGGACGCCCCCAGTCAGTGACCGGGCGTGTCCATTTTGAGCCCCTATTTGTCCGTCCGTGCAGCCACACCCTTCATTTGTTTTCCTCATATGTCCGGTCACTTGCATGTGATTGGTGGAGACGAAGAGACGGAAAGAAAAGAATGAATAAAGAAAGAGAAAATGTGGTCCGGATGGGGCCACATCCTACGTGGCGGACTGTCCGGGCGCGCCCGGGCACGTTCGCGAGCCCTCATATTCTCCCTACATTTGAGATGGATATGAGGGTTCGCGGACAACCGAGACAAGTAGGGATGATATGAGGGGTCTAGTTGGGTCACGTTTTTCCTTTCTCTCCTATCTGGTCACTGACCAGATGCGTCTGCGGGTGTATAAGAGATGGTTTGAGGCCCCTGGCTGTAGATGCTCTAAGGGTTTACTCCGTCGGATACTCCGCTATTTTTAGGGATCGGCTAGAAATGCCCTAAGGTTGTGTCTGTGATGTGTTTAACTCATTTGGTAGAAAATTCTCGGAAATACAATGTATTAACAAGCTTGTTCCCATTTTACCTTTTAAATGTTATGCCCCATCCCATCAGGTGGGCCCCAGTATCTGCTCAATGGGGTAAAGTGTGACAAACTCTGCCTTTGGGAGTGAAAAGTGAGTATATGGGTACCGTGTATTACCAGGTTCACTAGTAAATAGCACTAAAAAGACAACTACTACAGAATACGCTTTACAAAGTTATTCACGGTCTCTTGATAACACTCACAAATACTCGGCTGGGGAGATACTAACGGGAAAGATGATATTGATCAGTATTACTAGTGTACCCACTGCATCGATCCCAAAACCAGCCTTGTGTTGGATGCCACCACCTCAGGAAAAAACGGCATTATCGGTTGATGGTTCCTTCTTGGCTCCCGATGGTACGGCGGTGACGGGTTTGATCTTACGGAGGTTTGATGGGAGTGTTATCTTGCGGCATACAGATTCTTATTCCATTGCAATGATGCACTTGAGGTGAAAATGCATGTACTAATACAAGGTATATTTTTTTCGCGGATACGTAAAGCTTGCAATTCAACATACGGAACTGTCGGTTATTGTTCAGTCTGATTTCAGCCTGACTCGTTGATGGCTCTATCAACACTTGCAACGCTTGTTGATGATTACCTAGACTGTTCTGCTTACGGTCATTTAGCTTCGGAGATTAAAGCTCTTATGGTTGATAGGGAGATTGTTCCACAAAAATTACATCGTGATCAAAATAGAGTGGCTGATTGTTTGGCAAGGTATAGAGAACGTATCACAGTTGTCTGGTTACACAGAGGGTTCCCATGTATGGAGGAATTCTTGCCTTTTAACCAGTGGTGGAGCAAGGAATTAAGTATCAAGGGGGGCAGATGACTCGATTTTTTCGATAACAGGGGCCAAACAATACTAATACATATATTTTTGTCTAAATTATATATTGTTCATCTACTAACTAGCACTCATTGTGTGGACGGCCCGACTCGCTGTTTTCATCTTGTCCCTGCGGCCGGAACCTTAGCCGCCGTCAGGGGAGGCCGATCTTCCAACGCCGTTCTTCGGCGGCTCCCTTCCGCCGGCCACCGCGGTCGTCGGTGGTGAGGGGGGTCGCCGGATTCAAACGTGTGGATTGTTTTTTACCCCCTCGTAGTCTAGGTTTTTAGGTTGTTCATCGTCTTTGCTTTGGCGGCAACGATGACATCGCTGAATAGAGATTCTTCGGATCCTTCCCTGACGAGGCCATCGGTCCTATGGTTGGAGATGGATTTGGAAACCAGTCTGTTCAAGTAAGGATGGTGTGGCGACGGCGGCATCCTCGTGGTGGACCTGTGTCCTCGGGCTCCGCCGTTGCGACGGCTATTCCTCCAGCGTCGGCATGGAGCTTGGGAAGTAGTCCAAGAGCGGATGCAGATTGTGGTCTGCATCGATGACATCTGGAAGACGGAGCATGTGTTGGGTCGTGGTTCGTGGATTACAGGTATGGTTTCCTCCTTCGGTGTTTTAGTCATAGTGGGGTGCCAGGCCTGGAGTTCGATGGCGTGTCCGAGGTGTTACCCCGGTCTGATTCGTTCAACGGCAAGGGCTTCATTTTTGATGAGCCACCTTGGAGGTCCGCAAAGCTGCATATCAGCGATGGAGCCGCGTTGAGCTCGCGTGAGGAGGTGATTCCTCATAGATGTTCCGCTATCTTTTTAATTTTGTCATGTCAGTCTTTATGTGACTTGTACTCTGTTCGTTATGATATAAATGAGACCCGTATTACCATGCAAAAAAGAAAAAACTAGCAGCAAATCAGTGATCTTAGAGGGGGGCCAGGGCCCCTACTGGTTCCCCTGTCTCCGTCATTGCTCTTGACTAGTATAACACTATAATTCTGAAATAAAACCCTTTTTTCCCGAATAAAAAAAATACGCACGTTCCCCCACCTTGAAGAAATATGGGCATCCTTCTAGAAAAAAAAACATGGGTACTATTCTTGTGAGCATCGCCCAGCTGCAGCTGCCTTGCCTGCTGGCTAGCATGTGTCTCGCGGACGGGCATCGTTGCGACCATCGACCGAAAGCGCAGCCTAGCCCGTGGACGCACTCGGTCGGCCGCTACGTAGTCGTATGTTGCGTTGGTTATACAGACAGATCAAAATGACCAACCACCGTACACAAGACGGAGCCGAGCCTTTTCTAGGCTTGTAGCTGTGGTGGTTCGGCCAATGACACACCGGGAGGCGCTTGCGTGCGTGCCACGCCCGGCCGCCGAGCGTGTGCGGGAGGAAGACGCACCGGGCCGGGCGCTCTCGTTTGGCGCCGAGCGAGCCGGCGCGCGTACGCTCGCCAAACGGGCGGCACACGCACAAGTGGCCATGCACGTACGCTCGGGTCTTTTTACTGAGTAAGTTACACAGAAGTACCACAATTGAGGCATTGAAAGCAGATTGGTACCAAGTTTAATAATTTTTACATGTCAGTACCAAGTCTGGGGCTAGACGTTATAAAAAGGTCTAAATCGCGTATAAACGCGTATTGACTGTGTATCTGACCGGCGGGCTCGCATGTCAGCTGCCGATGTGGCATTCTTTTTGCAGAAACCCCCCCGTACCTCCTCCCCCTCTCCCCGTCCGAGCTCGACGCCATCTCCGAGGGCCAGGTCCCCGCCGCCGGCCGCCTCCTCTCCGCGGCGCTCCTCCTGCCCGGCTCCCCGGAGCGCCTCCCGTTCCCCCCGCTCACGGAGCACCTCGCCTCCCTCCCCACGCTCACCCCGGCCTTCGCCCTGCTCGCCACGCTCCGCCACCACCCCGTCCGCCCCTCGCCGCTCCTGCTCGCGACCCCGCTCCTCGGCCACCTCCTCGCGATGCGCCGCGCCCGCGAGGCCGCCTCCGTGCTCCGCTGGCTCTGCCGCCCCGACTCCCCGCGCCGGCCCGACGCCGCCACCTACGGCATCGCCGTCGCCGGGTTCTGCAGGCTCGGGGACCCCAGGAGCTCGCTCGTCGCCCTCGGCGAGATGGCCTCCGACGGGGTTCCGCCCTCGCTGGAGCTGCAGGAGACGGTGCGAGATGTGATGCTGCGGGACGCGAGGATCGAGGAGGCATGGCGCTAGAGGAGGCTATGCGGCTGCCGGCGTGGCGCTGGAGAGAGCTTCGGGTGTGAGAGAGAGAGAGAGAAGAAAAAATGGAAGGAGGAAGAGAAGGAGAGAGGCAGGGTGCGGGGACGGCCTGGTCCTGGTCGCCGGTGGTGGTGCTCCGGTGGCCGGCCGGCGGCGCGGCGAGGAGGAGGCCAGGGCGGGGCGGGGGTTACGGGAGGCGAAGGAGCTCGGGCTCGAGGGGCTCCTCCCCTCGATCCAGATCGGGCCTCGCCGCGCGTGAGCACGAAGGAGGTGCGGGGGGGGGGGGTTCTGCAAAAAGAATGACACATCGGCAGCTGACATGCGGGCCCCGCCGGTCAGATACACTGTCAATACGCGTTTATACGCGATTTAGACCTTTTTGTAACGTCTAGCCCCAGACTTGGTACTGACATGTAAAAATTACCAAACTTGATACCAATCTGCTTCCAATGCCCCAATTATGGTAATTCTGTGTAATTTACTCCTTTTTACTACAAACGTCTTCGGTGTGTGCTCAGCATGCAGCGGCGTCCATGCACACGCGCCCCCTGTCAACTTGCAACGCAATAGGAGAGTACGAGACACACACAAGGAACGCAGAGACGACAACGGACAATTTGCAAGGTGGTTTTGCTGAAAACCCTTGCTGCAATTTATACTGAAGATACCATTTATACCAAAGTTGAAGTCCACTTAAAGAAGAAAAATGTGATTTATTCGGCGTGTATATTTAGAACCATTCGAATTTTGGATAGTATTTTTTGTTTTTGGGCTTACAAGGCAGGTGCACACTGCCTGATTTCATTAAGAAAGAAAATAAAAAACAGTGTAGAATCATTCGAATTTTGGATAGTATATAGATGGACTTATCTCCCATAGTACGATATTGTCATTTTGCTAGATGCTTCATGTTGATCCTTGCCGAGACCCATGATGACGATATCACCCGGTAAACATGTGGCCTTTTCGTTGTAAAAACAACATGGTATTCTGTCGCTGGCGATGGTAGCCCTGCGAGAGCTAGAGAAGGAGATGCCTTGTAAAAGCACATGAACTGTTGATGGAAATCAAGGACGGAATGGGCCGGGTCGGCCCGTTGGGTCAGTGACCTGACTCAAAAAGTCGAGGCCAATGGGCCAAGTCGGTTGGCCTTAAATCATATAATCAATCAATGGAGCCGACACCATGCGACCCGATGGACCAGACGGGTCGACCCAACGGATTGTTGTTCTATAACAACTCACATGCCTACTGACCTTCATACCAATTCTCTCTCTCTCTCTCTCTCTCTCTCTCTCTCTATCTATCTCTCTCTCTCTCTCTCTCTCCCCCCCCCCCCCCACTCCCCTCGTTTTTATCTGTCAAGCTACGACTCTCGCACACCCTTCCGATGGCACAACACACATCCCACTGAAAACACAATCTAGCCGGACCTAGAGGAGAGTATAGATCGATCACATGGATACAATCGGGGCTAATTATTTATCCAAGATTAGATATGATGAAAGAATAGATCTTGTCATTTTACTGGACCGTGTAAACATGGCTGTAAATCTGAATTTGTTGGATTTTGGGTCGGCATCATGTGCAATGAGGCCACAATTTTTTTATGAAATGGACCGACACATGGCCTCACATATTGACCTTGGGGCCATGGGGCCACATCCAAGGCTAGGTCCAGGTCGGCCCATTCCCATCTTGAGACAGAATGACATGGACAACATATGTTCTTGTCAAGGAAGACACCCCATGCTAGAGGGCAACCCATTGATCGTAAAAATGCAAAAAAACGAGGGTATGCAATGCCATTAGCATCGGGTCAACTCCATCGACATAACCCCAATGACTGCCGCCCCTAGCACTAAGCATGAAGAAGTGCCATGGTGGATGAAGGGGGGGTGGGGGGAAGGAAAAATCGAAGAAAAAAATCGGATGCAGGCGTATTGTCACATATTGACCTATCTATCGTTTATGAAGGAAATTATACTAAGAAACGGGTTCTGATGTATTAAGTCGTTGTAATGCAAATTAAAAAAACTATAGGGCTTTTTAACCGATACCCTGGACTTTGGGATAATGACCTACTTACAATTGAAGCATGTCTGATTTGTCATTTAATGTATGACACCTATGCCAGACATGTTAGTGAGTGTAGCTATGTCTTGGCTCTTTTGGCTCTATAGCGTAGTTCAGCTTTGACCCAGGCATATCTGTCTGGCTCAAGAGCTTGATCGAATCTAGCTAGTAGAGAGGCGATGTCGGTGAAGGAAGGAGGCAACCAAATTTGCGTCATGATCATGACAAAAGTTTTTTTTGTAAACCCAACCAAAGTTAAAACAGTTTCGACTGAGGACAAGACAATGTGTCCTCACATCCTTAAATTATCCAAGTTTCATCGGAATAGGGAGGTGGGGTTGATTGGGGCATTGGGTTGTCGTGTCAGGGCTTTTATCGGTCTAGTTTTCGATAACCGACCGGTTACCAAAAATTTTGATGACCCTCAAAAATATTGGACACGAAAATTTAGAAGTTTTTGTATTTGAATGATTGAATAATGGTCAAATAGGTTGCTATACATAAATTACAGCAACCAAGCATTTGGGCTAGCGGTAAGGTTCACGACCTATCGTGTGGACTTCGCCGAATCGACTCAACAATTTTTGAACTACAGTTTTTTGTGTTGTTCAAGCTCAGTAAAAATACTATTGGTCGTGATGCGGTGCTATCAAGTCAAGCTCACGACCTCCTGATGGTTACTACGCTTGCTGCCCACTAGAACAGAAAGCATTTGTTGTATAAATGGGTTAAATGTAATATATTTTGAAGCTATAAACTTCGGCCGATACAAATCTCAAACTCCCGAGTTTTTTCGGGAACCGGGTTTTCTAGGCCCTACCGGAAAAAACTAGAGTCAAAATTAAAAACATTATTTTGTGGGTCTCATTTTTATTTGGTGTGTATCAGTTGTTCCTCGCATGGCTAAAACGCCAGTTATTCATGGCATATCTTGCATAAATGTTTGATGATTTACCATTTTTATGTGTTCTGCTCTATACAGTAAGCATCTTGCAATCTTGCGTGTTTGATGCCAGAGCTGGTGTGTGAATATATTATTTGATGACATCACGCACACTTGTGAATTCACGATTTTGTTAGCTATACTTGATAGCTGATACTATTACACTCTAGAACCATAGAGCATGTTATTTATTTTATCCATACACTCTAAAGAACTTTATCAAGTTTTGTCAATATTTAAGAAACTATAGATAAATACCATAAAAACAAACAAACTAATGGATGTATGTTGAGTGGTGCCATAGTTTTATTTGCTCTAGATTTAAATTGAATTTTATCTTGACAGAATAGTATCTCAAACAATATTTTCAAATATAAAACCAACAAAATATAGTTATCGCTTTGGTAAAAAAATTTACGATTAATAGTAGAATTAAATGATAAATATGTAACTTAACATATATGGTCATTATACAAGTTAGACTTAAAATATTAGTTAAAATGTGAATATATATGAGTGATAAATAAAAAAGTTTAGTATAATGAATATAAATCGGTTCACTTATGTGGTGTGATATAAACATTTTTTATTTTGTTTCATGGTTTTTTAGAATTTTTATAGTCAAAAACAATTTGTTATTATTTAACACCCTGCATTAATAAAATAAAATTATTACACGAAGAAATAATTATTTATTCCCTTAAAATAAAATAAAATAGTAACAGAATAAAATTCATCGACATGCTATAAAGAAGAATGAGTTGAAATATAATTTTATATATTGTGAAACTTATAATTAATTAAATAAACACTGCAGATGCAATTTGTTAAGCTGTTTCATCCAATTTTTCCTAAGTAATGATAATTTTTCGCAACAACGCCGCTCTCTTATACACGCCTTTCTCTTCGACTTTAGAGCTTCGCGTGTACTGTTCTCGTGCTTCATCGGTGTCACCGTCTAGTAACGAAGAGTACAGAATATCATATGTTATAAAATTAATTAATTAAATTTTGTATGTATAGAATGAATTTTTTAGATAAAATAATGTCTTAATGAGTATAGTTTTTCTCATTTTATAATAATAAAGAGAGCGCACATGCACATAAACTTTTCTCTTATGGCATGGCAATGTTGTTACTATGTTGGAATCTTCACCAAACAGTGGCATTCTCCTCCGTGCTTTCCACCCCACGAGCAAAGTTTGAACCGTTCGTCGCTCCCGGGACGGCTAAGCCATGAGCTAATAAATGCGAGTTAACCCAAAGCATGGAGCATATACATACATGACCCGTAACTGTAAGTGAGCCCTCCCCATGAAGCTCGATTGAATGCCGGCCGGGATGGAAATCAAATGACCCGTAGCTTTCATCGGTGTAATCAGTGATCACCGGCGACACGCGTTGGTGTTGCTCGCGAGCTTGCCCAATGCAACCCCACACTCTATTTAACCCCACCACACACTCTGCCCAAACGCACACAAAAAAATACCACAAAGTGTGGTGGAAGGGAGGAAGAAGGTGAGGAGAGGAGAGGAGAACCGGCCGCCTCCCCTCCGCTCCCACCGCGCTTAAATGCGGTTTGTTTTGGTGGTTTTTCCGTAGGCGCGCTGCCCGTTTACTCTTACAAAAGCCCCGCCCGCCTCACTCCTCTGCTCCAGCCAGCCAGCTACTCCCGGTAGCGCACCCACCCCGCCTGCCAGTGCCCAGCTTCGCCAGCGGCCGGCGCGCGCGCCCACGCACCGGGACGTGAGGGCGGTCGAGGAGGAGCAGCCGGGCGGCAATGCACATTGCCACGTGCGTGTGGCAGGAGAAGGCGGCGGCCATGGGCGCGGCGGCCGGGGGCAGGGCCGGCGAGTGCAGGGTGTCGCTCGTCGCGCTGCTGCTGGCGGCGGGGCGCGCGCTCAACTGCGTGGTGAGCTTTGTGGTGTTCTCCTTCCTCGACGTGCTGGACATGGTGCTCTGCCTCGTGTACAAGGTGGTGGACTACGCCGTGGAGGCCGAGTGGAAGCCCTGCTACTGCTCCGCCGCGGCGCGCGAGGACGGCGGCGGCGCGGGCGCGAAGGGGGCGCTGTCGTTCGTGGCCCCGCGGGTGGCGGGGCCGAAGGTGGTGCGGCTGTCGTCGTCGTCGGCCAACAAGATGCAGCTGGAGGACGTGTCGGACACGCTCTACGTGCGCGCCTCGCTGCTCTCGGACGCCACCCGGAAGCCGGGCCCCATCGCGCCGGCGCTGACGGTGAGCCCGGCCATCGCGGAGCTCATCCGCGGCAAGATCGACCGCGCGCCGCGCCCGCCGCGGCAGGCGCCCTGCTGGTCCGACTGCGACTGCAAGATGTGCCACTCGTGGAGCACCGGCTCGCGCGCGTCCCACCTCTACGTGCACGTGCAGGCCCCGCCTTCCCCGCCGCCGGGGGCCGGGGCCGAGCAGGAGGCAGTCATCTTCATCCACGGCTTCATCTCCTCCTCCGTGTTCTGGACGGAGACGGTGTTCCCGGCGTTCAGCCCGGCGGCGCGCGGGCGGTACCGGATGTTCGCCGTGGACCTGCTGGGGTTCGGGCGCAGCCCCAAGCCGGCGGACTCGCTGTACACGCTGCGGGAGCACCTGGAGATGATCGAGCGCTCCGTGCTCCAGCGCTACCGCCTCAAGACCTTCCACGTCGTGGCGCACTCCCTCGGCTCCGTCCTCGCGCTCGCGCTCGCCGTCAAGTACCCCGGCGCCGTCAAGTCCCTCACGCTCCTCGCCCCGGTACGTCTACGTCTACGTTTTCCCAGCCACGCCACGATGCGTGCGTGCCGGTGGCAGTGCCTGTGCCGTGTCCACCACCAGCTAGGCTAGCTGTTGCTGCTGGTGCGCATACGGAGTGCATGAACTTGCCATGCATTTAATCGCCGAACTCCGGCTCCCCGGCCCTGCCGACCACCTTCCATTAATGGGCTGCTATGCTAGTCCAGTGGCCTGTGATCACGTAACAATTAAAGCCACTCACTCAATTACTCTGTGCACTTTGTAGTAGTGATATTCCATCAACCGTGCCCGTTTTTACACGAACAAAAGTGTGGTAATAATAGTTGTATGGTGGTGCAGCCGTACTTCCCGGTGCCGGAGGAGGAGGCGGGGGCGGCGACGCAGTACGTGATGCGGCGGGTGGCGCCGCGGCGGGTGTGGCCGCCGATCGCGTTCGGGGCGTCGATGGCGTGCTGGTACGAGCACGTGAGCCGGACCATCTGCCTCACCATCTGCAGGCACCACCGGGTCTGGAACAGGCTCTTCAGGATCTTCACCAGAAACAGGTAAGCCAACCGCCTCACCTCCTCTCCTCTCCTCTCCTCCTGCATATATTATATTATTTTTACTTCACTTTACTATATAATATATTTATACAGCCCTCGTGTAGCATATTTTCTTCTAGTAGTCTATATATTTCCCAACCACCTGACCTGTCTGTCCTGGCCTGCATGTTCCTCGGCCGGCCCCGTGACAACCCACTCACGATAAGTAACTGCACTAGATAGAGAGCACGTACCCCACACACAAACGGTCGCCGTGTGCACAGGGAACACACACACACACACACACACACACACACACACACACACACGGGCAGTACAGTAAACTACAACTAATTGAACTCCGAATCTCTAGCTACCACTCCTACCTAGTATAGCAAGTCTGAAGTGAAAACACACTTGCTTAGAAACGAAAACACATTGCTGCGGCATTGAATTGGCGTGAGACTGGCGGATGAGCCACAGCTGTCGACCCCATTCATGGCGCCACGAGTCCCCCTCCGATCCCCCGCCCTTTTTTCTGCATTCCTACGTACACTATACCCCCTTCTGCTGCAGGAACGCCCAGAATTTGATTTAAAAAAACGAACCAGACAGGCTATGCGAGGGAGCCGACGGCGACGCCCGTGGGCTCCTATGGCCCAAGGAGGCGATCGCTGTCGCCGCCGCGCGCTATCTTCCCTTAAATGATCGCCCCCAAATGTTGTTCGGTAGCAACAGTAGGTGCATGCTGTAGCGTTCGTCCGGCCGGAATTCATTAGCACCCGCCATTCCAGCTGATAATAATCCCTGTGTGTCAAGTCGTCGTGCCGCTGGCTAATCTTATCAGTAATCACCCTGCCCGATGATGATGATCGCCGTGGGTTTCCTCCGCGCGCGGCGATGAGCACAGTGGCTGTGGTACGTGGTGGCCTGGTGGGTGGGTGGGAGCGTAGTACGTGGAGGATGGATGCGTGCATGCATTCTTGGCTCGGGCGCGGCAGTCGTGCACGTAGGTGAGCGCGCGCGCAGCCGGCGCCTAGATTGGCGGTGGCTCACCACCCGGCCATAAACGGCAACCGGCCGGGGGCCCGCGCGCCATGACCCGCACTTACGCGCCACGAAACAAGACGGGCCGCGGAGAAAGTCTTCGGCCGGTACACTCACCCACCGTTGCTTCATCCTCTTTTGCTAGCTCTCGGTGTCACGTAGTAGAATGTGACACTGTACTGTCCTCCTGTGTTTTCTGGTTGAGAAATGAGAAAAGTTCCTTCACTCCACGGAAAGAATATATGCTTTGCTTTCCTGCATTAAAAAAACGAACATGTCCTTCGCTCTCTTTCAAAGAAGCTGATACGCCGTTTCTCCGTCGTCGAAAACAAAAGCTGGTATGCTTAATTCGTTTTTGCTCTCTCCTCTCGGCCGCAAGACTATGTAGTGGATTCGGTGCGTGTCCACACGTATGTACCTGCGTGCGTGCGTACGGGGCTGGGGTGCATGTTGTGCAGCCGTGCATGTGCGCGGGGCGGGGGACGTGTCGTCTCGACGACGGCGAGTGCCCAGCTAGCTAGCTGCTGGTGCTAGTAAGTAGGACTAGCTTGTGTGCCTTGAATTGCTTCGGTTGTGGAGTCGTGCGGTCGATCGATCGGTCGATGGGCGGACCTAACATGACCAAACCGCATGTCTTGGCACACGAAAGGCCTCCTCCTCCTTTCCCTTGTTTAGCCTAGCTAGTGGCTACATGGTGGACACTGCATGCATGCTTGCTTGCTGCTACGTACGCCCAAACTAATCAAGCGTGTACAATACAAGGTATTCATGGCTTTGCACAGCTTGCATGCTATCTTCATGTACCTCTCACTGTTTTCTGAAGAAACATGTACCTCTCATCGTCTCATCATGCACTTGTGCATACTGTGCGTTGTAAAAGATGGTGCGTGAGTCCCAAAGTCTTGTACGTATGATCATACGTATAATTGGCCGGCAACTAGCTAGCTAGGACGAACTAGTCACATGGCCGGCCTCATGACCCACTGTGCTAGCTTTGCAATTCACCAATAACTGCTGAGCCAGGGCAAATAATGCATACGCCCTCCTGTTGGCGCGTCTCGTGCTACTACTCCACTGTACCGAAGTCCGAAGGTAACCTGAAAGCTAGGACAGTGTGGGGGCAATGAATGCGCTTCTCCATATGCATGCATGACTGAGATCTAGGGAGTTAAGTTTGGCTCCAAGTCGCAATTTTTATTACTGGATTGCGCAAGTACACACGCACGATAGGATACTCCGGGCTACCCCTACATGCAGTGCATGGTCCAGCAGGAAGCAATGCAATGCAAGTGGAGTGAGTGAGTGCACCAGTAACGGGTTCCAGTTATGGTTGTGTCACATGCTGCAACCGGACGGCACTATGGCAGGCGATGCGAGCACGGGGCAAAGCAAAAGATTTTTCTTCTCGTTTTCCATTAGTGGCAGCGCTGTACCGTTGCTCGCCGGCACATGCACCATGCATATATGGGTGTGGGTGACAGAGTGAGTGAATGCCGGGCGCTAACTGACTGTACTGTGCGTGTGTGCGTGCAGGATGCGGACGTTCCTGATCGAGGCGTTCATGTGCCACACCCACAACGCGGCGTGGCACACCCTGCACAACATCATGTGCCTCAGCGCCAGCAAGATGGGCGCCTACCTGGACGTCGTCGCCGGCCAGCTGAGCTGCAAGGTGGCGCTCTTCCACGGCCGCGACGACGAGCTGCTCCCCGTGGAGTGCACCCTCGCCGTCGGCGCCCGGGTGCCCCGCGCGCGCGTCACCGTCTACGACAACAAGGACCACATCACCATCGTCGTCGGCCAGGAGAAGCTCTTCGCCGCCGAGCTCGAGGCCATCTGGCGGAGCGCCGCCCAGGACTAGCTCTCCGCCTCTGCCTCTCTCCCTCGTTCGCCAACCACCACCGCATGTACAACTCTACTACTGCTACTACTACCTCAACTACAGTGATCATCAGCCAGCAACAGTGCACAGGAGGAGGAAGAGAGGAGGGAATCAAGGGCCCGTGAGAAAGATTGCAATAACGATTACCCTGCATGCAAGAGCAGAAGCCAGGCCCAGTAGGAGGAGGATGGGACGTGGGAGAGCAGCTCTGGCATATCCTTTCCAAGAAGTATAAATACATACAGCTGTATTATTTCCATTTTCTTCTTCTTCGTTTTTTTCTCTCTCTTTTCTCCCTGGTAATTAATTAATTAATGATAAAGTGTATGATTAATTGTTTGATTGGACCAGCTTGGCCAATGGTCGTCGTCGTCGTCATCAACAACTGTAATATAATACTGTACGTAGTATATATACTATGGGAATGGAATGGAATGGACTCTTTCAAAGCCGAATTGATTAAGCTGCCGAAGTTGGTTTGATGATTCCTGTGATGGGACGGGTGCTTCTTACGTACTCCTACATGAACATGGCCTGCCTTGTGTTGTTGACGGGCACGGATTGCTCCGTCGGGGCCTGCCCGAATTTATTTCTGAATTGGGCGAGAGAGACCAGCATCGCAGTCCCATTGATCGCCACCGGCTTTGTTCGTCAGTGTCTGCCTCCCCCAATGTGCTGTCTATTTCGATCCTGTGCCGAGTATATATTACTCCCTCCGTTTCACAATGTAGTGCTTTCTCTATCCCCGTGCTTCAACTTTGACCGTAAATTTAATTATCAAGACCGATTGCGGCAGGGGCAAAAGTTATATCATTGAATTCGTACTCGAAAGAAGTTTTTAATTATGTAACTTTTTCTTCCGCCGCAGTCGGTCTCGTTCGTTAAATTTATGGTCAAATTTCGACCTCGGAAAGCGCGGGCGCACTATATTTTGGAATGGAGGGAGTATGATCCTAATGATCAGTAAATACATCGTCCTTTCTGAAACGAAAAATAGCCTCATTTTACGTGGACTGATTTCTTTTGGCATTAGTCAATTATTTTTACAGTGTATAAAAGAATTTGTAGAATGTCATGTACATTTACATTTTTTAACAGTAGTGTTTTTTCTATGACCGAAAAGAACTGAAACCAGGTTCAGACTGATCAGAATCGTCCATGACCGCGTCTCCTACCTCCCCATCCACTTTCTCCACCGACCACCATCTTCTCCACGCAACCTACGCCGGAGGCGAGCTCTCGGAGGCGGGAGCGCGAGGCTCCGCTCGCTCGACCGCTCAGGCCCCGAAATCAGTTTGGGGATTGTGCTACACAACGGCCAAGATCTGATTCGGGATGAGCGGGGTTTCGAGAGAGCGGAGGACGTCGACGGAGGATCTGGAAGCGCTTCTGAAGTCGGCGACCAGGAGAAGGCGGCGGAGCGGTCGGCGGAGAAAGCGAGGGATGCGAAGCTGGTCCTCGTCGAGCGGATTATGGCAAGGGCGACAGAGGAGGAAATCGAGAGGTCGTTCCGATTGGGCTCAACACTAGAGCGGAAGCAGGTGTTGGATTGGGCGGCCGAGGAAGCATCATCGACGTCGAGAATTCAGAGGGCGAGATGGCGCCCATTCCGGCGAGATCCCTGGTAAGCAATTGGCGGTAAGGTGAGGTGATGATTGGAGCGGTCTCGGTTCCGTTGGTTCGATTGGAATCACGAGCAAGCACTCCTTGTCGTCCCTCCCTGTTCCGCGCAATTCCGGCGAGGGCTCGTGCTTGCCGGCGACCTGTGGTGGTGCGGGAACAGGCTGGAGATGCTGACCAGTGGGCCCCGAGAGTCAGTCTGGGGACGCAAAAGGCGGATGATGGTGGCTGTTTTCAACAAAGAAAAATGTACTCTCAAAAGTCACTTCCTCAGGATGGTGAGGAGGTGGTGGAGTTATTTGGGCAGCTTTGGTCCGTGCCGTCCCCAAACAGGGCTAGGGTTCCACCACCAAAAAGGGGGCTGGTCTGGATTCACAGAGACCTCTTCCTCTCCAAGAAATTCACTCCAAAAGATTGCTATCCTGCGAGAGAGTGGAAAGCAGGCTCGGGCGAAGAAGATCAGCTTCTCGAAGGATTTGTGGCAAGGTGGTACTGATCGGGCGAGATACGCAGAAGTGGTCAAAGGGATGGCAGGCAGCAGGGGAGGAGGTCGCCGAGGTGGAGGGAGTGGTACTGGCCGCGGAGAAGGGCACCGCCTGGTCGGCCAGTCACACCCCCAAGCCCATGGTCCGATCCCGATCCAGTCTGGGGGCCTGAATCCACAAGGGCCATAGGCGATGTAGCAGATTCATCCAGGTACTTTCCAAAACATGCATCAATTTGGGGGGGGGGGGCAATTTGCAAGGGATGCCACCATGGTAGGGGATGCAATTCCCTCAGTTCAATCTGTGGCCACAGCAATACTTGCCTAGCTTGCCTGTAATGCACCACCAGCAGCAACAGATGCCAATAATGCATCATCAGCAACAGCAGTTGCAGTATGGGCACCCCTCAGAACAGATACAGTCTGGTAATCAGATGCAAGGTTTTGGAGAAGGGCAATCCAGCACTCAACAACAAATTTCTCAAAACCAACAGAAGAGGAAAAGCAAGAGCTTTAATTCGCAAAAAGAACAGCAAGGAAAATCTTGCAGTGACAAGGCTGATAGCTCTCAGAACAGAAATGAGGAAGTTGTGATCAACTATGATCCAAATTTGAAAGATGTCATTTGCTTTAACTGTGGAGAGCCAGCTCACTTTGTGGGGACCTGTCCAATGCCCAAACAATGCTTCATCTGTCACAAGACAGGGCATCATATGGACAATTGCCTAGAATGGTACAAGCCACAAGCTATTGCCCAATATTATGGCAGTGCTAATGCAGGGTTGGGATTCTTCCACATAGAATCAGATGACAAGGAGGCAATAAAGTGGCTGAACATGTCCAATGTGTGTGTGGCTGTGATTGAAGAAGGATCTATCACATCCCAAGAACTGAAAAACAACTTCTCTGAAATATGGAAAAACCAATTGGCCATGGCAAGTGAGGCAGTTAACTGAGAAAAGATTCCTAGTCAGGTTCCCTCCTCACAAAAAGGTGAAGGACTTGGTTGAGTTACCCTCCATCAATCTCAAGAAGAAAGGAGTGACTGTCTCTTTTGATAAATGGGATGGTGAAGAGGTAGCTTATGCTGAACTGGAAGAGGTCTGGGTGACCATGATTGGAATTCCTGTTAACAAGCTTACTTGGAAAGTGATTTCTCAGATTACTTACATCTTGGGCATCTTGGTGAATGTTGACTGACATGAAATATTTAGAAGCTTCTATGAAAAAGTAAATGTACAGGTTGCTGTGAGGGACATTTCTAATATCCCAACAGAAAGGCTGGTGGAGATTGACAAGGAATTATTCCTTATATCATTCCTTGTTGACACAGCCCCAATCACTCGCAATATAAATCCAAGCACTAGTGGGGGGGGGGGAATCAGATGAAGATCTGCTGGAAGGAAGTCCTGGAAAAGATATGCAAATGCAAGGCCCAAAGGACATGAAAACTGACAAGAACAAAAATCCAAAGCCTAGGGGCCCAGCTTAGAACTCTCAGAAAGCTCCTACTAAGTCCAAAACACCAATGGGACTAGTGAATTCACTAGAAAAAAGGTGCAAAGTGCTATAGTGGGACTGAAAGGTGATTCTAGCATGAAGAAAGATTTGAAGAAGAAAGAACCTGAAGAAAATATTGCTATTCAGCTTCTGGAGCAATTTGATGAAGAGTCTGATGGGGATGGTGCCACCTTGGAGGAGCCAAGGCCACAAAAACACAAATGGGGCCCTGTGGTGGCACCCAGAGTGAGCACCAGGATCAAAAAATATGGGAGAAATGCTATTCAAAAAGCTGAAGACCTGAGAAGACTAAAAGATTTGGAAGTTCCTAAAGGTAACAAAAATAAAAACTATAACTCCTTTTCTGCTTTTATTGATGAAGAGTTACTCTTGAAAGCTAAGAAAGCTGGCTTGAAATTAGGTGATAATGATAGTAATATTTCTCAAAATATCCAAGTCATGAAGCAAGTGGAGGAAAGCAGGCTATCTGCATTCAAGGACAATCACCCAGAGTGTTTCCTCCCTGCTAATTTAGACTTGAATCTCGACAAAATTAGATTGGATCTATCTGAGAAATCAGCCCCAGGATGTGATCATAGTAGTGATCACCCTGAAGATGCCCTTACATGGGCTGAGGTTGTCTCAGGTAGAAAAGGTAGTTGTAGAAAACTAGATTTTAATAATGGTAGTAAGTCTATTTTGGGATGCTAGAGGTTTGAATAAGCCTGAAAAACTCAAGGCAGTGGGTAAGCTCATTAGAGACACCCATGCTGACTTGATTGGCTTTTCTGAGACTAAGGAGTCTTTTAACGACTTCCAAATTGACAATGTTAACCCTCAGGGTAGGTACTCCTAGCACTGGCTGCCTGCTGTAGGCACTGCTGTGGTATACTAGTGGGGGTTAATACTGAGGAATTTGATGTTGTATCTGTAGATATTTTATAATTCTCTATTTCTTGTATAATTAAGGATAAGAAGAATAAAATTGATTGGAGATTTATTTCAGTCTATGGGTCAGCCTATGATAACCTCAAATTAGAGTTCATCAATGAGCTGCATGATATTCTAGATGCCTGGTTGGGGCCCACCATAATTGGGGGCGACTTCATCCTGGTCAGAAGTAGTGAAGAGAAGAGCACTGGAGTTGTTAACTTGCATTGGGTAACCCTGTTTAATGACTGGGTTAACAAGTATGGTCTGGTAGAGCTTAAAAATTCTAGTAGAAAGTTTACTTGGGCCAATAACCATGATAAGCTGGTTATGGCTAATATTGACAAGGTCTTTATTTCCACCTGCTGGGAAGCTATCTTCTCAGCTGTCCAACTCAAAGCTCTCCCTAGAGTGGGTAGTGACCACACTCCTCTAGTGGTAGATACTAGGGCTATCCAGCCACCAAAGAACAAACAATTTAGGTTTAAAAAATGATGGTTAGAAGTTGAAGGTTTTGAAGACATGGTGAAGAAATGCTGGAATGCTCCATGTTCTATTAAAGATCCTTTAGATAGATGGAAATATAAAATTAGATTACTTAGAAGAGTTTGTAATGGCTGGAATGCCAATTATGAGGCTGCCCAGAACAGGAACAAACAACCTATGGTTGCTGAATATGATTTATTAGATATAGAGTCTGAGTCTAAAGCACTTTCCCCACCCTCTAAAAATAGGATGGACAAAATTGCCTCTGATCTTCAAAAAATATGGAGATTGGAGGAAATTAAATCCAGACAGAGATCCAGAGAGAGAAACATTTTAGAGGGAGGGAGAAATATTGCCTATTTTCATGCTATTGCTAACCATAGAAGGAGGAAAAAGCAAATAGATATGCTTGTTGGTCCAAATGGTCCTGTAGAGACCACTTGGGATATAATGGATATTGTTGTAGACTACTACAAGAAGCTTTTTGGCACAGAGGATACCCTAGATATTTCATTAGATGAAGTTTTTTTGGGATCCTTCTGAAAAAGTTTCTGAAGATCATAATAGGATTTTAAAAGCTAATACTACTGAACAGGATGTGAGGAAAGCAATCTTTGGGTCATATGCAGAAGGGGCCCCTCGCCCTGATGGGTTTCCTTTCCTCTTCTATCAACATTTCTAGTCAACTATTAAAGATGATCTTATGTTGATGGTGGAGGCATGCAATAATGACTGTTTAGATTTATATAGGTTAAATTTCTCTCTGTTAACTCTCATCCCAAAAGAACCTGGGACTGACACTATTCAAAAATTTAGACCAATTGCTTTGTCCAATTGTAGTTTCAAATTTTTTGCTAAATGTGTGGCTAACCAACTAGGAGATATTGGTAATTAGATTATCTCATAAAACCAAACTGCTTTTATTAAAGGCAGATTTATTGTGGAGAGTGTGGTAACAGCCCATGAAAGTATTCATGATGTTGTGACACATGATAAAGAGGGGTTTGTATTTAAATTAGACTATGAGAAAGCCTATGATAGAGTTAGTAAAGAGTTTCTTCTGAAAACTATGTATCAAAGGGGGTTTAGCCCCAAGTGGATGAGGAAAGTCAAGTCCATTTTATACAAAGGTTCAGTAGGAGTTAGGATTAATGATTGTAACAGTGATTTTTTTAGACCTTTAAAGGGGTGAGACAAGGAGATCCTGCTTCCCCCTTGCTTTTCAACTTGGTGGCTGATGTGTTTAGTAGAATGCTTAATAAAGCAGCTAGAAATAACATGCTGACAGGTTTGATGACAAATATATTCCCACAAGGGGTGAGAAGTCTGCAATATGCAGATGATACCCTCCTTTTTCTAGACAATAACCTGGTCTCAGATAGAAACCTGAAATGGCTTATATCCTGCTTTGAACATATGTCTGGGCTTAGAATTAATTTCCATAAATGTGATCTGATCCCCGTAAATGTTCAAGAGGAAGAAGCTCATAAGGTAGCTCAAGCCCTATCCTGTGGACTGGGATCTTTTCCATTAAAATACATGGGTTTCCCTCTACATTATACCAAGCTCAGGAGAGAAGACCTACAACCTGTGGTTGATAAGGTTCTGAAAAGAGCTGCTGGATGGAGAGGTAGATTACTAGGTTATGAGAAGAAGCTGGTGCTGGTTCAATCATGTTTAGCTAGCATACCCACATATCTGATGAGCACGATCAAATTCCCCAAGTGGGCCATTAATTTGATCAACTCACAGATGGCTCATTGTTTTTGGGATAACTATGAGGGACACCTTAAGTATCACCTTGCCAACTGGGGGTTGGTAACCCAAAAAAAGCAATATGGGGGCTTGGGGGTCCCAAATATTGCTGAGATGAACCTGAGCCTATTAGCTTCCTGGGTTTATAAATTTCATAATGGTGATAGTAAGATGTGGAAACAGATTATTGACTCTAAGTATATAGCCAATAATCCCAATATGTTCTCTTGCCATGATACTAACTCATCTCCTTTCTGGAAAGGGGTTTTGTGGTCTGCTAAAGCAGTTAAACATGGGTATCAATGGAAAGTGGGCAATGGTAAAAGAGTCAAATTTTGGGAAGATCGTTGGTTTGGGTCATGTAGCCTGGCCATTCAATTCTGGGAGCTGTATAGTATAGCCAATGAGCACAATCAGACTGTTGCTGACCTGTGGGATGGGGTTAACCTTAAAATCACATTTAGAAGATGTGTGGATAACAGGTTGCTTCTCCTATGGTATGACCTATTAAGCATTGTGCAATCTGTAAATCTTAGTGATGAGGAGGATGCTTTAATCTGGAAACTAGAATCTAATGGTGTTTACTCTGTTAGATCAATGTATGCCATGATTAATTTTAGGGGCATTAGCCAAGTTCATATACCTGATATGTGGAAAATTCACGTCCCTCCCAACATCCACATCTTTTTATGGCCGCTAGCTCATAATAAGCTGTTGGTTAGGGAGAATCTTATTAAGAGACAACATTTAAATGACTTGTCTTGCTCTGAATGTGAGAATATCAACCACTTGTTCTTTGAATGTGCTGTAGCTATGGAAATTTGGAGAACTATCCACTCCATCACAGACTGCTTCCCCTTACCTGCTTTTGGTAGGGTAGCAGAAATGTGGGAAAAAGATAAAAACTTGCAAGCTGAGAATCTTATCATATCAGCTACTCTCTGGGCTATCTGGAGATGCAGAAATGACCTGTGTTTTAAGAACACAAACTGGACGGGTGTGCAGGTGGTTCTGAGAAAGATTGCAGGATATTGCAACTCATGGAAGATCCTCTGCAAAGGAAAAGCAAGAGAGCACGTGGAGATGATCATTGTGGCTATCTGGGAGGCTGCAAGAAAACCAGTGCTGCTGCTCTGGCCAGAGCCAGGCTGAAGAGGAACGAGCTCTGGCTGCAATATTCTCTACAAAAGATGGGAGGCTGGATGGGCATGGAGGAGAGCTTGATCCTTGAGGGTTAATATGGCCTCATGTCCCTTTCACACTATGGGGATTGCCAGTAGCTAATCTATTTTCAGCCTATAAACTTTTAGCCAGAATCTTGTATCTCAAGACGTTTGCTTGTTTTAGGTTCCTGTAAGTTGATGCCGGAGAGATACTCAATCTCCTCTCACGATCTGTAATAATGATGTACTCTGTGGGTTTTATTTTCTATGAAAATGGAACTGGGGCTGGCTGCCCTTTTCTTCTATTTTTTTACATTTTTTAAATGTTACAAACATTTGCTTTGGATGTTATCAACCTTTTTTTAATGTTAAGCAAATTTTCTTTGAAAACGCGATGAACACTTTTATAAATTGAAGTAGTATTTTTCAGTGCTCCTTCCGCTATTGGTATGCCCATTTAGGATTGCGTTGTCTCTCTATAAGCGAGGCAAAGTCGAGAGCACCTAATTAAGGGAGTACCAACCTTCCTTCATCATCAATTTCATGATGCTCATCGTCGGCAGTAGGGATGGCAATGGGTACCCATTACCCGCGTACCCTGTGGGTAAAAACCCTATTAGGTTAAGGGTATGGGACAAAAAATTACCCATGGGTACTTAAATGGGAAAATATCATACCCATCGGGTAGAGAGGGTATGGGTATGGGATCGTATAACCCATGCCCGCGTACCCATCTAAAATGTTGAGAGGTGGGTTTCCGTTAATATCCCAATGTATTCATTTCCCCTCCTAATCACACTAGGTAAAAACTCTAATGTGTATTCAAATTATCTCTATAATTTATCATGATTTCGTGAACTTAAAGTGTATGCATATGTGTTGTTATTTATGATTATGTGTTCTTGTTTAACATTTTTATATGTCACTTTATAGGCAAGTATTTTTGTTTATGAGAATATGTTGTTGTACATTGTTGTTTAAAATGTGTTGCTATTAATAATTTATGATTATATGTTGCTTTTTACAACTATTTTCTACTCAATTGATGTGTTTTAAATGCGGGGTTTTTTACCCGCGGGTACCCATATACCCTGTCGGGTGACGGGTATGGGAAAAAATTGTACCCTTGACGGGTATGGGTATGGGTGATGGGTAAACTCAGGGCGGACGGGTAAGGGTATGGGGTAGCTCCACCCATACCCATACCCTGCGGGTGCCATCGCTAGTCGGGAGTGAGTAATTCCTTCGTAGGCTTGCTGGACGGTGATGGGTTCATGAGATTTATCATTTAATTGAGTTAATTTTGTTAGAGCATGATCCCTAGTATTATCCACTATGTTTTGAGATTGATGTTGCTATGACTTTTTAATGCTTAATGCTTGTCACTAGGGACCGAGTGCCATGATTTCAGATCTGAACCTATTATGTTTTTTTTAATATATGCGCGTTCTTGGTCCTGTCTTGCAAGTTATATGCATGTATTACGAGTTATGATCCGCATACCCCTAGGTGACAATAATTGAGATTCTTTCCGGTGATTGCCGTAGTTTGAGGAGTTCATGTATTCACTTTGTGTTAATGCTTTGTTCCGGTTCTTTATTAAAAGGAGGCCTTAATATCCCTTAGTTTCCTATGGGCCCCGCTATCACGGGAGGGTACGACAAAAGATGGCATGTAAATTCTATTTCATAAGCACGTATATGACTATATACGAAATACATGCGGATATTAAGTCTTTCAGGTGTGGTTGAATTGACAACTCAATTTTAATACTTGCGGATATTTTTTGGCTCCCCTTGTGTTGAATCAATAAATTTGGCTTGAATACTCTACCCTCAAAATCGGTAAGGGGGGAGGAGAGGACGGAGCGAGAGGAGAATGAGTGATTTAGGGTTTCGGACCGACAATGCTGATGGGGATTTTTGTGGAACATCCATGAGATCGATGGTGGGCCGGGCTTCCCATGCGGACGCGCCTGGGCATGTCCGGGCCACCCCATATCCACCTTATATTTAGGCTGGATATGGAGGGTGCCGGTCAGTCCGGACGTTTGAGACATGTTTGAGGCGCCCCTCTGGACGAAAGAAACCTGACGGGCAGTGATCGGACAGCCCGACCGAGCGTATGAGACGGCTTTGAGAGGCCCGGCTGTAGATGCTCTAAGATCACAACAGGTTCAGCATCAATTCAACTTTGAGTTGAGTATTAATGGAAGATCGCACCAAGGTATTTCAGCAAAACGACCTTGCAAATTGTCCGTTGTCGTCTCTGCGTTCCTTGTGTTTGTCTCATACTCTCCTTTGTGTTGCAAGTTGACAGGGGGCGCGTGTGCATGGACGCCGCTGCATGCTAAGCACACACCGACGACGTTTGTAGTAAAAGGGCCCGGGCGTACGTGCATGGCCACTTGTGCGTGTGCCGCCCGTTTGGCGAGCGTACGCGCGCGGGGTCGCTCGGCGCCAAACGAGAGCGCCCGGTGTGTCTTCTTCCCGGACACGCTCGACGGCCGGGCGTGGCACGCACGCAAGCGCCTCCCGGCTCATTGGCCGAACCACCACAGCTACAAGCCTAGAAAAGGCGCCCGCAAGATGCCAACGGCGCTGTCCTCCTTGTGTACGGTGGTCGGTCATTTTGGTCTGTATAAACCAACGTAGCGGCCGATGGAGTGCGTCCACGGGCTAAGCTGCGCTTTTGGTCGATGCTCGCAACGATGTACATGCTAGCCAGCAGGCAGCTGCAGCTGGGCGATGCTCACAAGAATAGTGCTCATTTTTTTCCTTAGAAAAAATGTCCATATTTCTTTTAGGTGGGGAATGTGCTTATAATTTGCAGGACTTCTCTTTTCGGTGCTATTTACTCTACTAGTGAATCTGGTAATATACGGTACCCATGTATTCCCTTTTCACTCCCTAATGCAGGGTTTCTCACACTTCACCCCATTTAGCGGACAGTGGGCCCCAACTGATGGAATGTGGCAGAGCATTTTAAGAAGGTAAAACTTGAACACACTTGCCCAAGTATGATATTTGCGAGAAATTTCTGCCAAATGAGGTAAACACATCACAAACTCAACCTTAAGAGTGTAAGAACTGGAATTCACTCTATATATATGTAATTTTTTCTAGAAGACACCTAAGCATGTGTATCATATATTGACAGAGAAAGCCGTAAAGAAGCTGAATACAAGCCTTTTGGCTATTACAATGCCAATTACAAGGATTAGCAACCACATCCACCAAGCGCGCTAACCATGCTACGATACATGCTCCGCCTAGATCAACCTCGTGCATTGGCATTGAGACAAACCACAGAGCAACCAAGTCACGTGACAACCGACGTCGGAGACCTCTACAACAATACCAAGACCCGAGAACAGCACAAACCAACGTACCATACACATTGCACCAAGAGGAAGTCGGCAAATGGACGGCGGGGCCTGGGCGGACCTAGTGAAAGCGTCGTCGAGAGAGCGCCGACAATTTTGCACATTGCACCCCGGAGGCCCACACCCAGAGCAGCAAGTGCAATAGCCACTCCATGCGAGATCCACGCGCCTGACATCAGCCAGCATCGACGCCGTGCCCATATGATCTCCACCCACGCTCTATATATGTAATTATCTCATAACCCAGCGGCATACCTAGCGGATGTGCCATGGCACACTCAGAATTTGTTGGGACATGTTTCTTTGCGATGTAAAAATTGCTGGAATTTAGTCCATTCTGGGCCAACCCAATAGCATTTTAAGAATTCCTAATAAATCCTAGAGGCCCACGCAGCCCATTTGTGCAAGGCAAGAGGTGGAACTAAAGTTTAATCCCACATTACTAGTTTGGTGGGAGTTGGACCTCCTTATAAGGGAGGTCGTTTCCCCACATGTATGAGCATGAGAACAAGAGGGACATTCACGAGTGCTCCTCCTCCGCCGCCCGCCTCGTCACGACACGGCACGGGTTGAGGGAATGAGCCGAGCCGATGACTAAATATTTGCTATGCACGACAGGTATACGAAAGGTCACACGGAAGTTGAAAAGATTTTGCTATAGTGGAGACTGAATACGAAAGGTGCATCCCTTCGACTGCTGGCTATTCACTTCGTTTCACCTCCCATCGTTGCCTGTTCGCTTGCTTCTTCTGTGCCTATAAAAGAGAGGTCACTCTTCTCCAAAGAGACACAACAGAACTTCATCTTTCTCTCGCCACCGAGTTCCAATCTCTGAGCTGCTGCTACGATCTTCCCCCATTCCGACTTGCGGCATGCACCGCAGGTTGGGACAGTAGTCCTCCGAAACCCCACCTCTTTGAGTTCTGTACAGGAGAAGGGTGATAAGATTTTTGTGGAGCGCTCTTCACGACTACTGACCGGTTCATCACAGACGATCCGGACGCCAACGACCACTTCTTCCCTGACGTCGACAACCTCTTCGACAACATGGCCAGCGAGGACGTCGACCCTAGGACCAATGCTTCTACCGATGTTCCGTACGTTCTCATGCTCTTTCTGTTTGAGGTCCTGCTACAATCCCTTGCTCTAGTGTTTGCTCTAGATATGTTTAGTTCTAGTTCATATATGCAGATACTATTTACCTTCTCTGTGTCAGAATGCATGACTTGTTTTATCTTTGCTATAGTAGTCATATTTTATCTAGTAGTATTTCTGTTAATAAAATCATTTGATAAATTGCTTATATTTCCAACAAAACCTAGCTGGTTTTCAAGGCTCATCCAAGCCAATTAAAATATGACTCTTTTTTTAAAAGTGCCCACAACCTACAGTTTATTTCTAAGTCCGCCGCTGTCATAATCTAATTTGACAGCATACATTTTACTGACCTCTGTCTCTTTTTCCAAGGCGCACCCAAACGGTACTCTGTAGAAATTCATATGAGTGAATTGTTCCAGCTGTTCAATCTGCGCGCCCTCGACAAATCTATGCTGAGTTGCTACATTCTGTAAGTGATTTATTTCTACCTCATCTCGTTCTTCATTATTGCCTGCACTATATATATATATATATATATATATATATATATATATATATATATATATATATATATATATATATATATTGTCCTAACTATATTGTTTGGTACGCTATTATGCAGAATGAAGATTTGGGAATGCAAAATAAGAAACATCCATGATGTTGGGTTCATTGACCCACATATCGTTAATGGACATGTGTTAAAACATCACCCCAACGACGTGGAGAAAGACCTGTACAACTTTCTTACAAAGCATCAACTCAAAAGTCATATTCTATTTCCTTACCATTTTGGGTGAGTGTTTTCTCTCTTGTGCCCATTCTCTTTTGTTTACTCCATGCATGGTATGTCTAATCGATGAGTTATGCATGACTGTGCATGTAACGTGTCCGCAGGTTCCACTGGATTCTGCTAAATATTGAACTTCACACCTCCACAGTTCTAATCAGCGACTCTAAGGATTCGGATCCAAAGCATTGGGCCGACATGAGAAAAATGCTGAAAAAGTAATTATTTTCAATCATTTGAGCTCTATATCGATCGGTCTCTTTCGTTCATTTCCTAATATCAACTAACTAATATAACTCCCTTATTCATTTGATTTTCTTTGCCCTGTAGGGTTTGGAGACGGTTTTCAGAAGAAATTGTCGGTGAATTCAAACATGAGCTAGATTTCAGAAAGTTAGTTAATGTGGATCAGCAGCCACCGGCGACCGATCTATGTGGATACTATGTTTGTGAGAACATCCGGAGAGAAACCACTGAGCGGAAGGAATCAGCTAGCGTGCGGAACGCGAGGGATAACTTGCGGAGGAGGCTTAGTCCAGAAGCTCGCTTCCGACCAATTCAAGAAGAATTAGCAGGATTTTTAATGAGGGAAGTCATCGATCCTAAAGGACAACACTATACCGAGGACGTAGAAATTTATATGCATACCCGAGATTGAAACTTGTTCGAAGTTGTATATGGTCATCCATCGTAATTGTGTATGGAAACTTGTTCAAAGTTGTATATATATATTATATATTCCTCTTGAATTCTTCTTGTTTTAAATTTCATATGCATGTATATATATAGTAGCGTAGAATATGTGTACTGAAACTTCATCAAAAATAAAATAAAACACAAAATAAAATATAAAACAAATAAAACAATACAAATTAAAAAGAAACCAGGTTTAGGGGGGCTAAAACCCTAAACCTGCGGAGGAGGCCTTTAGTCCCGGCTGGCCACGAGAGCCGGGACTAAAGGTCCTCGGCCCCGGCGGACCACGGGCGCCCACGTGGCGGGCCTTTAGTCCCGGTCAGCCACAAGAACCGGGACTAAAGCCTTTTGTCGCGGTCCGGAAGAGCCGCGGCTAAAGAGGGGGGGGGCTTTAGTCGCGACCCTTTAGTCCCGGTTGCACAGCCGGGGCTAAAGGCTGTTGCGAACCGGGACTAGAGGGCTTTTTTCTACCAGTGTGATCGTTACATCTGCTTGCTCTACCTCAAATTCCAGTTTCCACGGAAACTCTACAGAGGACAGGATGGAGTGACGGGGTGGGTGGCGGTTGCCAAGGTGCCCATGCACGCAGGCAGGTCAGGTTAGTGTTCCACCAGTAACCCGGCTGACCCCCTTTCCCGCACGTTGACCTGGCTACACCTACACGGGTCGTCTTCTGCCAGCCAGATAACAATCGTCCCGAACCAACACCGCGTCGATCGATCGCCACGGCAGGTCAGGTTAGGATGTTTGGAAGCGTCGACTGCATGCATTGTAAATGGAAGAACTGTCCATTTACTTGGCAGGGGATGTACAAAGGCGCCAAAGACGGTTGCAGTGTGGTACTTGAGGTAGTTGCCACACAGGACCTCTGAATTTGGCACTCCTTCTTTGATATGCCAGGAACTCACAATTACATCAATGTGCTGCAGTGCTCCCGTGTCTTTGCCAAGCTGTTGAAGGTCATTCTCCTCCGGTGAACTTCGAGGTCAATGGGCGGCACTACGACAAGGGATATTACCGAGCTGATGGCATCTATCCGAGATGGTCTACATTTGTGAAGACTATCTCAAACCCTGTGCCAGGAGGCAAGAACTCCCACTTTGCAGAGGTTCAGGAGGCTTGCAGGAAGGATGTCAAGCGGGCATTTGGTGTGCTCCAATCTTGATTTGATGTTGTCCGGTGCCCTGCCCAAACCTGGTCAAAAGATCAAATGTGGGAGATCATGACTTGTTGTGTCATCTTGCACAACATGATCATTGAGAGCGTGCAGGAAGAGCCAGTGTTTGACACTGAACCATATTACAGGCAGGGTCCTCTTATGCAGGTTGATCACCCAGCTACCGGCAACCTGGACCGCCTTCCTCAATATGTGTCAGGAGATCCGAGACCCACAGGTGCATCAGCGACTGCAACGGGATCTGGTGGAGCACCTATGGAGGCTCAATGGAAACGCCTAACTCGACGTGTGATGAAATATGAGGCTTTTTTGTTGAACTACATAATTTGTATTGAACCATTTGTTGTTGAACTATTTGATTTCTATTGATTTTCTATGATGAACTATGTGATAGAAAAAATAACTTTTGTTGAATTTGCGCCGAACCACGACGAATATGGACCGATTTGCCCCGATAAAGGGCCGTTTTTCGCCGAAAGTGGGCTTTAAGCCGGGGGGGGGGGGGGGGGGGGAGGGGGGCAACGGCTGGAGATGCTTATACTGATCAATGTCATCTTTCCCTTTAGTATCTCCTCAGCCGAGTACTTGTGAGTGTTATCAAGAGACCGTGAATAACTTTGTAAAGCGTATTCTGTAGTAGTTGTCTTTTTAGTGCTATTTACTAGTGAACCTAGTAATACACGGTACCCATATACTCACTTTCACTCCCAGAGACAGAGTTTGTCACACTTTACCCCATTGCGCAGATATTGGGGCCCACCTGATGGGACGGCACATGACATTTAAAAGGTAAAATGGGAATAAGCTTGTTAATATATTGTATTGCCGAGATTTTTCTACCAAATGAGTTAAACACATGGCAGACACAACCTTAGGGCATTTCTAACCGATCCCTAAAAATAATGAAGTATCCGACGGAGTAAACCCTTAGAGCACCTACAGCCAAGTGCCTCAAACCATCTCTCATACACCCGTACGATGCGGCCCCATCTGGACCATATTTTCTCTTTCTTTATGCATTCTTTTCTTTATGTCTCTTCGTCCCCACCAATCACATACAAGTGACCAGATATATGAGGAAAACAAATAAGTTTTCGTCGGACCAAACCAAACAGAGTAATAATTTTTCATTTGCATTTCACTTTTTTCCACCGAAACACATTTTTTGCTTATTTATTTCATTCAACGATATTTTTATATGAAGTACATAATTTACCAATTCTTTGCTATGAGAGTACGACCAAAAAAAACTACAATTAAACACTTTAAAAGATATCCAACTTCCATAACCGCTCTCACTAGTTGGATTCATATCTTCTTTATGTCTTCATTGTTGACTCTCTCTATTGGCTTCTCAAGCTTGCACACTTTCTTTTTCGATCCCGAAGAATTCGACGTTGCTTCACATCTAGTCTGACCTCTAGCCTCTATTGTAGCAACGAGTGCATGAGCATCTATCAAATTTCGTGCTATCAATAGATCGATGTAATCCTCTTCCCGATACCAAAACTTGCATCCATCCCACAAATAAATTTGAGCAAACAATGAGCTACCAAAATTGCACCGAACCCGATGAACAGCCGAATCAAAAGAAGCACATACTCCATCTTTTTCGCACTTGAAGAACACCCATCCGGTATGTTCCGGTGTGGTAGAAACTCGGGCACCACCTGCCTCGGCCAGTCGCCACACTTTATAACCTGCAACGGCGAGCCGACGAGACGCTAGGCCAGCGCTGACCCGGGCGACGGACGGGCGTGTCTTTACTGGCGAACCGCCGTTGGGAGAGATCTGAGCGGCTAGAGGCGTATTCAATGCCTGCATGTGGCGCGGAAGCGTTGTCGGGGTTGTGCGGTCCGGTACCCGGCCAATCCATGGCAAGGCACAGTCGCCGACGGACGGAAGCGCCAAATCCAGCAGCGACGACGGCCGCATATCCACCGGTTGTGTGCCGGCGACTGGACGAGGAGGCACAAATCCGAATGGTCAAGGTCCGCAGCGAGCCTATGGAGCGTCCGCGGTGGCGAGCGGTGGCCGGCAGGGGTGGGAGAGGCGGCACCAGCGTAGAAGCGACGCGGGAGTGGGACGTTGGACGCAGAGGAGGAGAGGAGATAATCATCCATCGGCGGCCGAGTAAAGATGGAGCAAATATATAGAGGTGCGGCGCGACTGAGGATAACTTATCCTCCACTATCGTCGATTGGGGATCGGCTAGGTGCCTGTTAGAGGAGTAAATTCGAATTTTAACTACTCTAACCGGTTATAAGATGGGTTAGAAATGGTGTAAGAACTGGAGTTCACCCTATGTATGTAACTATTTCATAACCTAATTCGAGGGCATGCTTTCTACCGACCTCTGTCTCTTTTAGCAAGGCGCCCCCAAGAACTGAAACTACGATGCATGACCTATGTTCTGGGCTTTTGGCAACATGGAGATGATCAGTACACCTGCTTGCTCTACCTCCACGGAAACTCTATACAGGACAGGATGGAGGGACGGGGTGGGTGGCGGTTGCCAAGGTGCCCATGCACGCAGGCCAGGTCAGTGTTCCACTAGTAAAAACCCGGCTGACCCCCTTTCCGGCGCGTTGACCTGGCTACACCTACACGCGTCGTCTAGTGCCAGATAACAATCATCCCGAACCAACACGGCAGTTAATGAGCGTTGTATATACATATCCGGGCGGCCATGAATGTCTCAACATGGTCGCGTCTGCAGCTCGCCCATGCCGGCGCCGAACCACCGCTTGCACCGATCAGTCGCCGCTACAGCTGCCGCGCATGTATACCGAACGAACCAGAACCGAGCCGGCCGCCGAGGAATCTCGCTGACATGCATGCTGGCCAGAGGTCCTACGTACGTGCTGCCCCCGGCCACCGTAACACCTCACAATAACTACACTGCTCGTCGTTGGAACGGTTCAATTTAGTTCAGTCTGTTCGTTGGCGAGCCTCCGAACCACCCGGTCAGGTCAACCACTAGGCATGCATCTCCTATACTACATACGGTCGTCCCGGAAAGATGCAACTGTGCACGTGAGGTTAAGTTAAAAACGGTGGCGCTGCCAAAGGAAGTAGACGGGCTCGATCGGCTTTGGGTCGCCGGGACATAAATGTGCCGTGCTCCGTGCCCGTGTCTGAACTCTTAACGAAACGAATCTATGGATCGAGACGACGACCGACGACCGGAGTTAATCGCCTATCTACCGCCACTCCACTGTAGACTGTACCACGCGCAGAGCCGGGGGCGCGAATGGATGCTTGGACAATGCACGCAGTATCACACGTTCACGCCATACCCATGTTGAGTTGGCAGTGCACGCATCGTGTTGCGAGTCGAGCCGTCATACGTTGCGGACTAGGCGGAGATCCGGGAGCACGGCACCCGGCCAGGTGCGCGCGTGTCCGGGGCGTTTCGGCCGTGCGTGCGCCTACAGTCGGTTGCCCGTCCGTTTTACCGTGTTTCCTTATTTGTAAACGAAGGTTTGCGCTGATAAAAGTTGGCATTGCATTTGCATCAATGCGTGCTGCTCGAGGACACGTGGTTGGTTCAACCCAGAATGCAGCTAGCTTGTTAGCTTGGCCGGACTGATTTGACCGATAGCATGTGCCACCACACCGAGCTAATTAAGCCCGGATTGATTTTGACCGATGGCAATGGTGCGCGCCTCCTGTTTTCAGTGGACGAATTGGTGGGGTTAATTTGGATAGAGACAATATAGCAGAATGGCACGATGGGATGTCCGTTATTCGTCCCCAACATTGTTGGAGCCGTCCAAACTTTCAGGAAGAATCCATCAGCAACCCTCAACATATATTTATCTTCCTAGCTGGAGTAGTAGTACTGTAGTTCAGCAAGAGCAAAAAATAGTACGAACTGATGTAGTTTCACTATGTTTAGACAACATTGTTTCTTTTCGCGAAAAAAAACATGGTTTCTCTTCAATTATAGCGTGTCGTTGGGGGTTGCGTTCCGTGAGCTTGTTCATGCGGTGGTGCCTGTGCCATCCTTGTAATCGCATGTAAATGAACCGGGTAAGCTTCAAGAAAGCAAAAGAAGCCGCTAATGTAGACGCGGTGATCCGAAAGCTACGGTCGATCAACGTCGTCGGAGAGCATGGCGCCGCCGGCCTCCAACAAAATTTTCGATGTCTACGGCTTCCTAGTAGCTCTCATGCGTGCCCATCAACAAGGGACACGTCCGTGTACAGGCCGAGCCGGGATAATCAGGAATCTAATCCACATCGACCGATAGTAGGAGAGAAATGGAAGAGCCACGTACCACGGAGAGAAATGGAAGAGCCACGTACCACGGAGACGCGGTCGGACGAAAGCTACGGCGCGCCGGCCGGGTGACTGTAGGGGCGGCGCCGGAGGCGGACAGCTGATGGACGCCGGCATGGGCGGAGGTCGATGGACGCCGCCGTCAAGCTTTCTCGATCAATCGATCGATCGCGCATAAAAAACCCGTCCATGGTTACACCACGTACGTACGCAAGCAACTTCGAGATTTTTCGACGGAGTGGTGCGTTGACAGGGAAAGATGTGCGTATTTCAGTTCAACGGCGCTGTACATAATTATGGACTGGATTTGGAATTTTGGAAGATGCTGGCATTGCCACTGTTCGAGAGTTTGCTAACTTTGCTTAGCTGTATTGAGCTAAGCGATGATGTTAATCAGCAGCGGGTGATAAATTAGCGTATCGATGGGCGATGGCAACATCCACCGTCCAGTGGTTGACGACTGGCACTGCTGAGCAAATAGAAATAGTAGTGCTTTGTACTATATTCACAGCACTGTGTTGCTAATCATTTTGTCTAGGGATGTAATGGCACCGCTAATCCAACACTGTTGTTAATATGGATGTTTGATCAAGATTATTCAAGACGATTCGTTGCCGGAACTGTTGCTAGTTTGCGGCCGGGTCCTCCATCGATCGCTCTGGCCCGATACGGACAGTTCGGATACTGGATACTGGATATGTGTATGTACTTGGTGTGATGCGTTCAAACCAATCTGGAAAAAAGGATGGAGAAAACGCGAGCAGATTGAACCGGGAAACAGGCATGTCTTAACCGATTCTTGCTTGTTGGTGCGTCATTTAATTCCGGTGACGTCGACTGCTCCCAGCTGATCGAGAGAGATCACCTTTTTTGTCTAATTGTCTAAAAAGGAAAAAAAAAGGAAATGCACACCATATGAAAAAAAAAAAAGGTTGCATATGCCTCTCATCTCTCAGGACGAAAAAAACATTAGCTGCATGCTCACCTGAACTGAATCCACCAAGCCTCGACCGCACGTACTGCGGTACCACCGTACCAGGTTTCACAGCGAGCTACTCATGCTTAGTTTGTCTTGGAGAACTATATATTACAGACAGCTGTTTCCCCAGAAAGTATCCTAAAATATAAGAACGTTTTTGACACTACAATAGCGTAAAAACGTTCTTATATTTTGGGACGGAGGAAGTATTTCAAACAACAGAAACAGAAAATCTTTACACATGCACGGTGGCGATTAAGCAGATGGGCGTACTGCATGGTAGCTAGGTCCATGTGCAATGTAGACTCATGATGGATCACTGACCAGGTGGATAGATAGCGAGGAGGTCGCCGCACCGCCAGGGCCGGCCGGAGCTGTTGCGTCGTGTGCGCGGCGCGTGCATCGGCCATCGGTACTTGGGTAGGGCACATGCACACAGACAGATAGATTGAGAGGCACTGCAGTGCAGTGCAGCACCGAAAGCCTTGATTTGCTACGGAGAGCCCCACCCACACCCTTGTCGTCTCAAGCCGACTGGATTGACCCTTTCTTCTCTGCCTTCCCTCGTCTTCTCGTCTCTGATCATGGCGTCCTTCCATTTAAGAGCCCCAAATTGCAGGCGGGAGGGCACGCAGGAGGAAGCGGGGGCTCACGCTCAGGCGCCCAATGGTCAAGCCGTGCTGACTTTTCATTGAACAACCTGATCGGTCGATGGTTCAACCGCTGCTACTTGGGTGGGGGTTCGCCGTTTGGGGCCGGCTGTGGTCTCGGCGGCACAATTTGTCGGTCCGGCCAGCAATCACAAGCGCATGATGGTGAAAGCCACCATCTCTCACTCGCTCCCGTGTAAGTTTCAGAACGCCCCACTCAGCTTCTCACTCTCCTGTCAACTTGTGTGCCTCCAAGAGTTCAAGCTTGCTAGTGTTGACTAATATAGCGGAGTACTCTGAGTGTGGGATGACCACACTGTTGAGGTGGAAAACATTTCGACCTCAGCGAATTGTCTCTCGGCCGTGGTTCATATCCGGGACATCGATGCGTGGTACAAGCTCACATTGGTTTATGGGCCGACCTCCTCCTCGTGCATGATGCTTTTTTCGCCGAGTTGTTTCGGCAAAATGCCCCCCGGCGGTGTGATGTGGTTGGTTTTGTGCTATTTCAATCAAATATACCGTGCCATGACAAGAACAAAAGAAATGTCATTAAGAGTTGTATCAAACAATTTAGGCCACGCTTCGCAATTAAATTGCGACCGGAGAGAAATGCATCTTCAAAATAGACGCTTCACATGGAGCAATGAGAGGGAGAACCCCGACGATGTGCAAGTTAGAATTATTCTGTTGTAATGTCGAATGGGACATCCATTCCAACACCCACATCCTCCATGCGCTTTGAACGAGAGGGAGAACACAACGATGTGCAAGTTGGACTCTTGATCTTTTTAGAAAGAACAAAGAACATAGTCCTGTCTATATTAAGAGTGTCCGCTATAGATGCCACATTGGAGGTTCAACTAGTTGCGTTGCTTATAAAATGTAGCACCAGTTCTTCTACTATAACATCCACTCCACCACCACCACCACCACCGCAACTTCCTCGGCCAGATCCTTTCGTTCCTCGACCCCTCTCATCCCCCATAAACTTTCCTCCCCCATTGCCCCTGTCATTTGTCACGCCTCTCGCTCACCCTACAACCTTTGAAATTTTTAGATTGTTTACAACACCGCTATCACTCCCCGACCACTACCATCACCCTCTTTTGGCAGCTATTTCTATCGCCCCTTCCACTTATAAGTTTATAGAGAACTCGACATTGGCAATATCATCATGAACTTTAAACCACGTGGTCAGTTCATATTGTACCACGTAGTTTCTAGGGACATTCACTGGATTTGCGTGTACTTATATAGTTCTATCTCAATTTATAAAGTATGGGAGTTATCAAACTCTCAACAATGGTTCTTCAGTTACACCAAATTGCAACTACATTGGTCGATACTAATCGCTAGCGTTAGGCATGCGACGGACGAGCAATCTCTTGATACTATGCCTTGCCGTGGGCTTGCTCTGATTAGGCTCAACATCTACGTCATATTTTGATATAGAAAAAAAAGAACCGAACTCCTCACAAAAAAGCAACTGCGGAGATTTTCCCGCAGATACCAGTAACTTCTAAAAGTTATAACTGACTCTTAACAAAGATTTACTTTTCTCCCTCAACTGTCTCAATATAGTTATTATAACTTCTAAAAGTTATACTCGTATCCAATATCATATGAGGTTTTGACCTTTAAGTTTGAATCGCGGAGTAACTTTATCTCTAACTCCAATTAGAAGTAGTACTACAAATGGCATGACCATTGTTTGCGCATGTTAGAAGATCCAAAAGAATACAAGCTAAAAAATTATTGGGTACTAGAAATGGATCCAAATATCTCGAAGGGAAATCAGAAGACAAATTATCAAAAGAAAATCATGATTTTAGCCAACAAATTGTCTATCAATTAGAAATGGAATCTGATTTTAAAGGAAAAAATATGAAAATACTCTCTCTGTAAGGAAATGTAAGAACGTTCTGATCACTACTTTAGTGATCTAAACGCTCTTATATTTCTTTACAGGGGAGTATCAAGAAAAACATTGGTTTTTAGCTAAAATTTGTTGAGCAATTAAAAATTTAACCGGGTATTTTAAAGAAAAAAATCAGGAAAAATTATCAAGATGAAAACATAACTTTAGCTATGAATTTACCGAGCAACTAGAAGCCAACATTTTGAATGAAAATATCAAAAGTAAACATAAGTTTTTAGCTAACAGATTTTTCTTTTGCATTGTTAGCTAGCTTATTATTGATCAATTGGAAATGGAGCTCGACAGTCTGAAGGGAAAATCAAAAGAAATAGTATCATTTTATGCAGAAAAAATATTGAGAAATAAGAAACAGAACCCAATATTTTGAAAGGAAATGGGGAACCACCGACAGAAATTTCGAAGCAATTTTGCTTTCGAATTCAAATATAGATGGTCTCCGTTTAGGACTTAAAAAATGGTAGTACACCCTCCGTTCTTGATGGTTGATATTCTAAGCATGGTCAAAGTTTTCTAAGTTTGAATTTCGGACGGAGGGAGTACTTACAGCCAGGTATACATGGAACAAGAAAAAATGGAGGAGAAAATCAGGTACTACTAGTACAGAATCTGCGTTGTTTCATCCACCGACAAGGCCACAACCCTGGACGACGAAAAAGGATAGGCGTCGCATACCAAAAGCGGTGGCCGGCTGCTATCTTTGAGGCGCGCCATTACTGCTGGATCAGCGGCGCTGCGCCTCTGGGTGCTAATTAAGCACGGTACTATTAGCACCATTATTGAGGGCAATGAAGGCGAGCTAACTACAGTGACCTTTACGCTAATATGATTGGCCACGCTGAGTCCCTGGCCTGCTAACGGAGGAGCAGACGGCGAGGAATCAATGGCCGGGCCGTGCTTCATCGTTGTAACTATACTGGGCGCGATGTTCGGCCCACTCATTTGCCGAAACAGAATTGTGAGTGGGCGATGGCGATGGCTCCATGGATACTACGGGGCTGTTTGGTTCTAGGACTAGGAGTGCCACACTTTGCCATACAATATTGCCAAACTTGCCTAAGGTTAGTTCTTCAAAATAAGAGCCACAAGTTGGCAAGCCTAAGGGAATCTTGCCACACTTTTTGTGTGTATGTGATGTGGGACCATAGTGTGGCTTGCCTAAGATGTGGCTTGAACCAAACACACACCTAAGTTGGTCAAACTTGCCTAACCTTAGGTGTGGCAAGCTTTGGCAAACTTAGTCTCAAACCAAACAGCCCCTACATGCAATGCAACACATGGCTCGCCGCCCACCCACGTCGAACCAACCTGTCCGTCCGTCGATGTGAGCAAAGATGGATGGATCGATCAGATCAGATCAGTGTACGTCGGGCAGCAATCGGTGGATGCATGCAAGGAAAAGACAGATGGATAGATCGGTGCTAAGCTTGGTGGAAGAGCGTACAAAGAGCCTTGCGCTTCATGTCATTTTTGACATCATTGCATAAGCTCAGTCCAAACACTACAACGATTATAGAAATCTGAGCACGTGACACCACTCTATCCAAAGCCCAAAGCGTTGGCTAAAACATTTCTAATAGGAAATGTAGTATTATTCGGATTGTTGGGGTCTCTGCAACAAGACAATACCAGAAATGCGTGACATTCTTTTCCTTCAGAACATGCAAGACTTGCATGCCATTGTATTATGGATAAACAGACAAGGTGTTTTTCTCCAGAAATGTGCGACAACAATACTAGCATAAAGACTTAGAGCATCCCTCCCCCCCCCTCCCCGCGCCGGTCGCCTCTCAGGACACCCTTTTAGCCTTGGTTTTAGGCTCGGACGACACTTTTTTTGGCGAAAAACAGCCCAGCCACGCCCACAGCGACCCCCCTCCCTCCCGGACGTCAAAATAGCGACGGCAAACCCAGGTGAAACCCAGTGCGTTGGAGGGCTCTTGGGGGCGCCGATGAAAGTTTCGGCGAATAGTGTCTCCCCACATGTCATTTATCTTGGCCCACTTAATCATCTCCCTCACAAACTTTTGGTTGAGGTGGGGTGTGGCTGGGAAGATACCCTCTCCATGCACTTCTATTTCGGCCGGATGAAACATTTGCCCCCCCCCCCCCCCCCGCGTCCCCCAAGACACCATTTTTTTTGGTTTGATGGTGTTTTTGGGGGCTCCAACGGCTGGAGATGCTGTTAGGGGCGGCTAATTACTCTCTTGAACCGTGGTATATAGTACGTACTAACTTGGAAGTGGCTTTGCCTGGCGAAAGCGTCGTCGGTCATGGGTGCACTAGTTAATGGCACCCGAATAGGTTGGTTAACTAGGGTTTGGTGGCCTGGGTCCGACTCTGACCTTATTAACAAGCAAGCATATAATTAACACAGGGGGCCGGTGTCGTCCGGAAGTACACTGTGCTCCAGGTACTCCTAGCTAGCTTGCCCTACACAGCACGACGTGTCAATCACTTGTACCCTTACACAGCTCGACGTGTCATCACTTGTACTAACAAACTGCACGTGGAGGTGACAAGTAGGCACAGGACCTCACTCCACTCCCCCACTGCATTGCATTGCATGAACCACACGAGCCCACGAGCACGTAGGCCTGCAGCTTCCTTTGTCACCAAAACGAATGAACACCGGTTGTCCTTCAAAAATTTGGGTGGGCATTGAGTTGTTGATGTAGACGTCACTGCTTGAAAAGCGGTGGATCCTGCATGTTCAGTTCCTGCAGGAAGCACACAAATTTTATGTACTCCAAATGGTGCTGCTTTACAAGTTTGTTTCTACTCCGATTATTGATGCGTTTCACCGACCAAAAAAAGTACCACGATGCTCTCTCCGAGTAGCATAATAAAATTTAGTTTGCGATTACTGAACTATCAAATCTGATAATCCCTCCGATCCATATTACTTGGTGTTGAACCCTCCGATCCAAGCAACAAGTAAGATGGATCGGAGGGAGCAAGTTTTATTTCCATTAGAGAAAGTGGAATCCAGTTTGTTACTCCGGAGGAGAGTGCTTCACAAGTGCTGGTAATATTTTGTTGTTTACAGTCTTTCAACTAATTGCAAATATGCTAATAAAAGAGATGAAAACTACCTTTTAAAGCTACTGCCGCGATGCCAAAAACAGCCCAAAATGTTGCCTCGCCGGAGCAGACTCTTTCCCCTTACCCTCACATCGCAACGGTTGGAAAAATCGTATCGTTAGTTGAGGACGTAGTTAACAGACGATGGTTGTTACCGTAATCATGACAGGTTAACGGCAGGCTGTGCTTGTCTTCATCTATGAGAAGACGACTACTGGTTTCTGGTCTAAATACAGGAGCCCACCGGAACCTAACTGCGTGGTCACTGAAACTAGATATTTATAGGGCGACAGCGACCTACTGTCTCCTAGTTTATACTCCATATAGCATATGCTCAGGACCTAGACCCCTTTAGTTAGCAACACAAATATTTTTCTTTTAGAAAATACTCTTCGGTTAGAACTACGCATACTAATTACTTCCTCCGATCTATAACAAATATCGTGGTTTTAGTTCAGAGTAGTATTTTTCTCCTAAAGGGCAATGACAAATGCAGAGAAGGTAGCCATCTCTTCACCCAACTCTGTCTTCATCCTGTCCTGTTTCTTTCTAAAGAAGCAGCCAGGGAAAAGGGAAGTTTGACAACAGAGCATTGTACTATATGCTCAAGTCCTACCAAATGCAGATTCTGCTCTCACCAGTACTTATTATACACTAGGATGATCTTTTTTTTTTGGAAAAGGGTAGGATGATCTGTAGTGGAGCACTAAACAAGAAGTTTTGAATGGAAAGGGCACACTTTGATTCTAAAATTATACAAAGGTAACCAACCGGCGGTTTATATTAGTACGGTGTTCAGTGTCATGTCTCGTTATTTGTGGTTTAAAAAAAGAGCCGCATCACCTTCATTGCATAGAATAGGGGCTGCTTACCGCACCGGATATGCGTGATCCTCCCTCATGCGTGGATATCTTGGAAACATCGAGCCGCCATTTCGCACTCACGAGAATGGGCAGCAGAGGACATTAGGTACATCAAGACACCATTTCGCAGTCATAAGAATGGGCAAACAGCATTAGGTACAGCAAACACAATGATAATCGGAATATATATCTCAGTACAGACCCTTCGGAATCATCTCGCGGGTCACTCAATGGGCAATGTCACATTCACAAGTAAGCACAAAAACACAACCTCTAGTGCTTTCAACAATCTAATAGCCAATCATCTCTTCGCTTAGCTAGCATAGCAAATTTTTATGCCAAGCAGAGTGGTCATTTGTGAGTTGTCACTGGACAGATAACAGAAGATTTCTTTACCTTCCATCAGGATAATAGCTTGCTAAAACAATGGACATTTGATAAGGTCCTTGCACTCTGACAAGGTAAAGCAGAACTACGATTTACATACTTTTGCCATCGATTCATTTTTATTTCTTGGAGGCCCCCCTTCTTCTTTGTTGCTGATAAGTTAAGGTCTTGACTGGACACAAATTTCCTATAATTGACCAGAAAGAAACATAGTTCCAACAGGATGCAGCCTTTTTTCCTCTACTGTACTTTTTACTCGTTGAAAATTTGGGAAGATATTTCTCTTCTGCCCTCACCGTTGCAGATAAAAAGAACTTATCTTAGCTGCCATTCCTCTCAAAGTTAATGTACAGCCAATCCACACGTTTCGTCTATTTAAGCGCTTGTCGTGGTAAGCAGTTGGTGTGATGTGCAAGTTTATCAACTTCAGCAAGCACATTATATACAGGGTACAGAATAAACAGGAGCAACAACAGCAAAGGGAGCGAAAACGGACCGTACACATGCCTCGCTTGGGAATGGCTAGCAATTGAACAATGGGCCCTGGTTATTTGCAGCACTAAGCTAGATTAATTGGGGGCCTGTTGAGAGCAGTGCAAGGCTACGACGAGACAGCGACATAATGAGCTCAACTAGCTTGCAGTACCAACTCTGGATTATTTTCAGGCAACATACGATTTAGTTGCGGTGTAACAAGATCATTTGCTCCCAAACTTGGACCACCGGTCCTTAATGCCCACATAGTCCATTGATAAGTCAAATGATTTCATGAAATATTCGTAGTCATTAAACTAGCCATGGATAAATATCAACTAGAAATGATCCACATATACTCAGTTCAGTTCGTGTCAATAGTTTTTGTACTCCACCTTCCAACTATTACTATCCTAATTATTGCTTTGTATGTCCTTGCCACTTTGCAAAAGTTCAGAGGGTAACAATTAAAATGAAGGACGATGGCATGGACTTTCTTCATTTCCATATAATTTAACTAATCAGCATAAAAGAAAGATCCACAGAGCTGAGACTAGTAGTTTACAACAAAAGTTATTAGACAGAAAAAGAATGCCATCACCTTCAATTTCACAACTACTGAAGAAAAAGCTAGACCTCATAGATGACACAGGCCCAACAAAATAACCTACATACAATACATGCTAGGGATCATTTGTGCTTTAATCATCCTCCTCCGGCTTCACAAAGAATTCAATAAAAGCAATCCGGCTTGGCTGTTGAGCCCCTCCAGCAAAATTCTGGTAGGATTGCGTACCTAGCCTCGCAACTGAAACCAGGTGCTGGATTTTGAGCATCCCTCCCCTCCCAATCGTCACTTTACTCCCACGATTCTCCTTCAAGACGCTACTTGGAACATTCGAGGTAGTGGCACGAAGAAACTTGTACTTATACCTTGCAGAGAACTGTATGGTCAGCACAAAGAAGCATGCTGTAGATTTTAGGCGCAAGAGTATTACCTGTAGGATAATTCTTGGTCACACTGGAATGCAATTAGAAGATCAGTATTTGCATAGTAGGAGAATTCGATCTGCCAAATGGATTAAGTAGCATTTAGATATGGACACCAACGGAGGCTATCTAATGACAGAAAGCAATTCATGACAAACCTCCAAGTCACCATGCCCTTCACCTTTAAATATTACTGAAGGCGGGTCTGGATGAAAATGAATCTGAATGCTGGAGCCTGGCCACTCAAGGTCATCAATTGATTCTTTCAGGATGGCAGACTGGCATTGTAAAAGATGAAAGATTAGTTCTGAGGCATTAAATGTTAGAACTCGTAGCGACGAATGCAACGAGAAAAGAATGGATGAAGTATTGCAGGTACCTTAACAGTAAAAGTGACTGGAGTATTCCCTGCATGCTCAAAATGGTAATCCCAGGCGACAGTATCAGGAAGTCTGGTTCTGATTTCTGCATGTATACATGCATCTGGAGACCCCACTGACCTGCACTCGTGTTACCAGAATGAAAAGCATGAGCAAAATGATTGACTTGCTTTCGTTGAAGTTCAGAAGAGGGATACATATAGCTCTGCTTGTAGCAGTTACAGAACCAGACGTGTACTGAATCGTGCATCATGGGCTAGTACAGGCTAGGACTAAGTCACGGAATAACTGAGCATGACAAGCTAATGTAACAGTGCAGCACTGAATCAATGTATACAATTAACAGCCCCCTGCAGTATCAGCCGCCAGAGATGCTGAGACTGGAGCGAAATTCCTGAAAAACTGCAGGAGTTGCTGGAGCGAAATTCCAGAAAAACTGCAGGAGTTGCAATAGCTCAGTATTCTGCTTCAGCCGATGAACAGGAAACAGTGTGCTGCCTCTTTGAAGACCATGGAATCAAATTATCACCTAAGAATACACAAAACTCAAAAGAAGAGCGCCGAGTTTCAGAGCATCCAGCCCAGTCGGCATCTGAGCATGCTATCAGAGAGGTAGGAGTGGAAGTGGTGAGATGCAGACCACGGTTAAGAGTTCCTTTAAGGTATCGAATTATTCGTTTGATAAGGTTGAGGTGAGGTTCGCGAGGATCATGCATAAACAGGCAGGCCTGCTCAACACAATATGAAATTAGTTAGAGTTGCATATTGCAGGGCACCTGCAAGTCTGCGATAAAAGGTTGCGTCAGAAACAGGGGAGCGACTAGAATCAAGCTTAGAACCGGTGTTAACTGGAGTGCGAGCAGTACAAAAAGTTGTCATTCCAGCTTTGTCGATGAGTTCAGAAATGTATTGACGTTGAGAGAGAAAGAGACCAGAAGAAGATCTGCTAACAGAAATACCAAGGAAATGGTGAGGACCTAGGTCAGTCATGGCGAATTCAGAATTGAGGGAATCAATAACGATGTTGAGAAATGCAGTGAGAACAACATCATCAACGTATAAAAGAAGGTAAGCAGTTTGAGTAGCTGAGTGATAAATGAACAGACAGCTATTAGATTTAGAAGCAGAGAAACCAATTCGCTGGATAAAGGTAGAAAACTGATGGAACCAAGCTCTAGGAGCTTGTTTTAGACCATATAGAGATTTTTTTAAGGAGACAAACATGATGAGGAAAAAAAGGGTTTTCAAAACCTTGAGGCTGTTCACATCTTACTGTTTCTTGTAAGTATCCATGCAAAAAAGGCATTTTGAACATCAAGTTGGTGAATAGGCTATGAGGACGATACAGCAATGGATAAAACAATTTGAATAGTGCTTGCTTTAACTACAGAAGAGATGGTTTCCTCTAGTCTATACCTGTCTGCTGAGAATAACTTCTACAGACCCATCTGCCTTTATAGCGTGCAAGCGACCCATCTGCAAGATATTTGTGTCCAAAATTCAATTTCCCAAAATCTAAATTAGCAGAGGAGGGCCTAGGAACAAACACCCATGTTTCATTTTGAAGAAGAGTGTCATATTCAGAACACATAGCATCTTTCCACTTTTGATCATGGAGGGCAGACTGGTAAGTTTTGGGTAGAGGAGAAATAGCTACTCCCTCCGTTCACAAATATAAGATGTTTTGGATATTTCAATATAGACTACATACAGACTGAAATGAGTGAATAAACACACTAAAACGTGTCTATATACATCCGATTCAAAAAACAGTTAGAACATCTTATATTTGTAAACAGAGGGAGTAGAAGATTAAGCAGGCGTACAGAGATGCCAAAACCATGCTTGGTTTGAGTGGTCGTGCGATGAGAATTAGACGGGATGGTAACAGGAATAGCATTGGCAGGAAGAGGTGGTGTGTTGGGAGAGGAGGGTGAAGAATAATAACTAGTGGAGGATGTTGTATAAGGAGAGGATGTAGATTCAGATGCTGAAGCAGATAACGGAAGAGATGGTGGAGAAATAGGTGTAGGTGGATTTTGAGGTGAAGAAATAGGTGTAGTAGGGTTGTGTAGTGTAGACAAGGTGTAGGTGAGGAGATATATGTTGGTCGTGATGAGGATGTACTAGGAGTAATGGAGGGTGGTGGCGGAAGCGTTGTAGTGGAGTGGCAAGAGGAGAAAGGAAAGGACGTCTCATCAAAGACAACATGGCGTGAAATAATTACACGGCCGGAGTCCAAGTCCAAACACCTATATCCATGGTGTTCATCTGGATATCGTAAGAACACACATGGAAGAGATCTAGGTGCAAGCTTATTAGTGGTAGCTGTGATGTTAGGAAAACAGAGACAACCAAATAGTCGTAGGAGCAAAATGATTAGCTTGCTTTCGTTGAAGTTCAGCAGAGGGATATACATATATAGCTCTGCTTGTAGCAGTTACAGAACAAGACGTGTACTGAATCGTGCATCGTGGGCTAGTACAGGCTAGGACTAAGTCACGGAATAACTGAACGTGACAAGCTAATGTAACAGTACAGCACTCAATCAATGTATACACTTAACACAAAAGTCCAACGAGAACCGTCTGGCAGTTAACTTTTTTATTTGTATCACATTACTAAGTTACATCCATCTCCAGAATTAACATAACTTTTGAGCTGAACACGAAGCTCGAATGTCTATTTGCTTTTGGCGAGGGTGGGAATGTAGTAAAGTGAACTTTAGGAGCACGATTTATTGACCTCATCAAGGTTAAATAATAAAGAAGAGGGTAGAGTCAATCCCAAAGTGTGAACAAATAGCTATTTAGTAGTATTACTATTATCCTGCACAGTAAGTCACTAGATGAACTTTCCAAAGATCATAAATCATAAATGCAATTTATCCACCACCAGTATGCAAATGTCTAGTGAGCTACATGATCAATTGACAGTATTGTACAATAAGTAGGAACAAAGAGATCCGTGTGGACAGAGAAGATACATACCTGAGGAGAAGCTGCATGTCGGGGCCAGGGTACCGGATCTCGACGGGGGAGGCGAACCCGGGGACGGTAAACATGTTGAGGCAGTCGACGAGGAGCCCCAGGCTGAGGCCGAAGCATGGACGCCCCTCCGCCCCGTAGTCGTACTCCGCAAACAGCTGCAACGGTCAATCCCCACTGAAATTCAACGGCCGGGATCGGGGAGGAATAAACGCAAACACCTGGCGGGCACGAACCTCGGTCTTGAGGTAGACCTTGGCCTGGAGGCAGCCGCTCTCCTCCACGGTGACCACGATGCCGTGCTCCGACAGCTCCACCACCGCGCCCTGCGGGACGACCATGACATGGAGGGCGGCTCTTAGATACAGCCTACGCGTGCGGAGGAGAGAGAGGAGAGGAGAGGGGGGCGCGGCTGCTGACCTGATGCTTGTTCCAGCGGACGCAGGAGAGGGCGTCGACCATGCCATGCACGCAGTCCACCACGCACACCAGGTCCGGCGCCTCCTCGCCCTCGCCCTGGCCCTGCCCGGACGTCGTCGACGAGCTCATCTCCGCCGCCGCAGCCGCTGGATTCTCTTCTCTCGCATTCTTTTTTCCCGCGAAGCTGCTGCCCATTCCTAGCGGTTCAGGCCTTGGATAATAAAAGGGCCTTTCAATGGAGAGCGGTGTTTCGGTGCCCGGGTGCATCTGCACCCGGTCAAAAAAAATTCGTAAAAAATTCAGAAAAATTTCACAAAAAATTAGGGTGGTAGACAATTTGATGCGTGAAGTACGCTCTAATTTCAAAACATTTGGACTTATGTGCAGCTCTCAGAAAAAAAGACAAATCAGACCAGAACAGTATATGAACAGTACACATTTTTACAGACCTTCGATTTGTCTTTTTTTCTGAGAGCTGCATAGAAGTCCAAATGTTTTGAAAATTGGAGCGTACCTCACGCATCAAGTTGTCTACCACCCAATTTTTTTTAGAATTTTTTGAATTTTTCTAGTATTTATTTTGATTTTTTCCGTGAGTGCAGGTGCAGATGAGCTCGGGCTCAGATTTGAATTTTCCCCTTTCAATGGGCCTATCCATAAGCATTTACGCAACTTTGCGGAACCGAGAGTATGTTCATTGCGTATTCAAAAAATGCAAATGCAGTGTCCAAAAATGCTCGCTCTACTTTTAATAAATGCCGAAATGCTGCAAAAATATGTAAGTGACATTTTATGAAAAGGTTTATACAATGTAAGAAAAATATTGTTTAAATTTTAAAAATATATACGTTAAATTTATAAAATGTTAACTCATCTGAAACAAAACTTCTGTGACATTTCTTTGAAAAATATTATCCAATATAAAAACATCTTTGCATAGTCCAAAAAGACATATCATATCATACAAAAAATTATTCAAAGTTTATTTCAAACATATTTCATATGAAATATACTAGACATATACAAAAACAATGTACAATATGCATGATAAAAGTAGACACACATGAAAACATATATTTAAAAAATATTAATCATGTATATGAAAATGTTAAATGAGTGCAACAAAATGTTCCTGTTGTATACATAAATTGTATAACGTGTATAAAAAATGCAGACATGTGTTGCAGAGAAATGAAGAAAGAAACAAAGAAAACCAAAAATAATTGAACAACTAAAACTAAAATAAAGAGAAGAAAACGTGCGGAAAAAACAAAGCAGAAAAAAGACATGCTACAATACTGGCCCGGTCCACAACCCCAGCCGCAAGAGGCTCGCTGTAAGGGTTTAGTGCGGTGGGTCCTATTTGACGCTCGTGAGCGTCCAGACGACGGGGCTTCGCTCAAGGCGCTCCGAGTTGAGTCGGCCTGTGTAGGCGTCGCTGGTTTTTATGCTTCTTTTTGTTTTCCTTTTTCAAATTTTTGTTCTGAAATTAAAATACAGATCTGAATTCCAAAAAAAAAATATTCAGCATATATCACAACAATGCTCAACGTAAATTTAAATATTGTTCAACGCATATCACAAAATGTTCAATTTGAATTTTTAAATTGATGAACGTATATCAAAAAAATGTTCAATATATATTTAAGAAAATTCATCGTATATAGAAATTTCAGTAAAGGTCTGGAATTGAAAAAAAAATCACATTTTCAATTATTGTTCAGGTTTTTAAGTTTTGTTGGATTTCGAAATTTATTGATGTTTTCAAAAATTATTCAAATATTTTAAGAAAAATCGTTCAGTTTTGTTCCAAGAATTCTTGGAAATTTTGGAGAGAAAAATAGATCTATGATTGTACATCTTACTTTAACATTGGCACTGTAATAAGATCGTATTCAGTAACTTCTTTTGTTTAGATATGGCATAGTCAGTAACTTTTGTGTTTAGATATGGCGTAATCAGTAACTTTTGTGTATAGATATGGCGTAATCAGTACCTAGCTCATGTGGTTGGCGTCCCTGCTACTGAGCATGAGGTCAGGTGGTTGACTCCATCTTACGTGTTTTGTTTTTCGTGCTATTTTTTTCACTCGTTCCCTGGTTATTATGGGCCGTCCCGTTTGCGCAAGCTTTCATAGAAAGCTCGACTCATGGACGCCCGCGAGCGTCCAATATGAGCTCTCGTTTACTGCAACTTCGGCCCTGTTCGGAACTTCCCCGCTCCATGAAGTTGAGGAGCTGGATTTTGGTAGCTCCGCCAAATTAAGGTAAAGTCTCGTCCGTGCCGGGAGCCGAGTTAAAGGAGCGGAGAGAAATCGAACGCAGCCTTCGCCTCAAGCAACGCTGAGAATGGAACCGCAGGCCTCGAGTGTTTCATTTTTTCCTTTCGTTTTTTTGTTTTTTTTTTTGCTTTCTTCTTTTACTTTTGCATAGTCTTCCAAATATTTTAAATCTATATATTACGAAAAAAGACACATAAAAATTTCAAATTTTAGTAAAGTATTTAAAAAATGACCAATATGTATAAAAATGTTTCTCATGTATACAAAAAATATACAATATCTATGAAAAAGCAGTTCATGTAGTTAAAAATGTTAATGAAGCATTTAAAAAAATGAAGTACTAGAAAAATATTAATCATGCATTTGGAAAATATAAAATATGTAATGAAGAAATGCTTCTCATAGATAAATGGGTACAAAACATACACAAGGTTTCTAAAAAAAATATTGATCATGTATTTAATAAATGTTAAAGAAGTATAAGAAAATGTTTTCGATGTATACCAAAAATGTGCACCATACGTTGAATAAAAGTAGACATAAAAAAATATAGTCCCTCCGTCCCATAATATAAGACATTTTATGAGACTATTTATAATAGTGCCAAAAAAAGTTCTCACATTATGGGACAGAGTGGCTATATTTTTAAATCTAGTTCTATGTTTACAAAATCAACAATATATTCCCTCTAGGTTGATCACGGGATGAGATTAATATTCTGGTAACTACATAACCTGACGCGGCAGTAGCACTTGAACTTTCCCGAGTGCTAGGTTGAACTTTAGCTAAAAAGTGTCCAAATAGGCTTGCGATATACTGTTGGAAATCTGTGGACCCTATTGTCACAGTCTAGGTTGAATTTTCGGCAAAATGTACATGGTTTAAGAGTAGTTTTAAATCCGTTTTTCTTCATACAAAAAAAACGTAAATCGTATTTTCAAGCCTATTTCTAAACCATTTATCGGAATGATGCAAATAAAATGGCGTTGGATAGCTGCTGCAAATACGCTCATTTCACATGTTAAAAGTTTTCCCAAATTCCATATGGCTAAAGAGGAATTTAAAAAATGGCAAAATTTCAAAAACCGAACAGTCGGGTTCATATTTTGGGTTAATTTGAAAACAACTAGTCCGATTGATGCAAATGATATGGCGTTGGAAAGCTGATGAAAATGTGCTTCTTTTTTGAAAAGAAAGTTTTTTCCAATTTTAAACTATTTAAATGTAATTTTAAAAACAGCCGTTGTCTAAGAAACAATGCATGATATCGATGCCATAGATGAGGATGAGGATGACGATAACACTCTACAGACTATGACGACGGAGGATTGATGGCTCAGTAGTATGAGTACTTAAGGTTTGAGCGTCATGAGTCGATGCCTGAATTGCTGCCTCCGGAGGCTGAACGTATTATAGACGACCTTCCAGCACCAAAGAAGCATAGGAAGAGAGCGAGGAAAGGCAACAAAGGTGCTCCTATGATCCAGCCGCCTCCACAGCCCCGGGTTCAAGACCGTATACCTATCACGGGTGCAGCGAAATACCATATCCCCGGTGAACCAATCCTACCTAAGGCAGCGGTAGATGCCATATACGGCGATCTAAAGAAACTTCATGACGATGTGCTGCGGAGAGAGAAAATCCTAATCTCCTCGGAAAATCCAGGATACCCACTCTACGTGGTTAACGTGCTGCGACAAAGGTCGTACATCGACACATTCCCCGTGGAGAAGTTCTTCCTTCGATTTGATTACATCTTCGACATGTTTCACTTGAAGAAGCTGGATTTTACGTTTGTCCGCATTTTTGCCTTCACTAGTAGAAAAGGGGGCAACAGTCCAGGCCGGGTCAGCCCATTAGTCCCGGTTCAATCTAGAACCGGGACCAATGGGGGCATTGGACCCGGTTCATGAGCCCAGGGGGCCGACCGGGCCACGTGGGCCATTGGTCCCGGTTCGTCTGGACCTTTTGGTCCCGGTTGGTGGGACGAACGGGGACCAATGGGAAAAGAGTAAGAAGATGTCGGCGACAAACAAGAAAAATGCAGCGAAGAAGAAGCTTCACCATCGCACGGGGTCAGGTGGCTACCTCGTAGCCCGGCCTAAGTGGGCCAAGGCTGAGAATGATCTGGTTGAAAAAGGGATCGAACCAGAGACAATGAGCTGGCCAGACCGTTGCCGGACTTGGTTCTTCGGGGCTGGCGGAACCTTGGACCCTGTAACAGGGAAGTGCATTTGGACGGACGAGCAACTTGACATACCCTTGAAGAAGCTTCGGTACTATATCAATGCAGCGCAGCAAGGGACGTTCCTTCCAGACAGAGAGAACGACGAGCTCACAAAGGCCCTCGGGAATCCTGAGCACCCTGGACGGACACGAGGCACGCCAGGCTCCATTCCGTGGAAGGCTGGGTTTCCGGACGCAGGCGGTTACAAAAGCCAGGAGAGGAGGAAGAAAGTGCAGCAGTTCGAACTGCAGGCGCTTAAAGCAAGGGTACTCGGGATAGAGGAACGAGAAGCAAATCGCAGCAAACGAACTGTCGAAGCTTCCCCTGAAGCTACCCCGCCATCTCAGCGGAGAAGCAGCGTGGCTTCCACCGAGCTGCTTCAGCCAGAGCTTGTCTTGACGGCTCCTGCCAGCTATCCCGTGGAGGCTATCACGGAGGCTCAAAATTGCCACCTTATGACGCAATGGATGAATATGAAGGTCAAGGCGGCTGTTGGCTCTGTTTTTCCTAATGAACCCGGCGCAACTTTTCACTGCCGGCCGATTCCAGAAGGATATGCTAAGGTGATGGTGGATGAAATAACGGAGGGATTTGAGGATCTCCCGCTTGACCACCCTACCGGAGAAGGGGAGACTCGGCTGGGTTCTGCTCTGAAGACTCCATGCCTATGGCGGAAGGAGCTCATCAACCTTCCGAACTGGACGCCTCTGCCTCCTCCTCCTTCTCCGGCGAGTCAGGGAACTCCGCCTCCTCAACCGCCTCCTCCTCTGGCGAGTGACGATCAGGGCCCTCGGCCGGCTCCTTCTCCGGCGCGTGGCGGCACTCCGCCTCCTTCTCCGCCTGCGCCGGCGCGCCCGAGCAGCCAACCTACTCCTTCTCTTCCTCGTCAGCAAGGGCGGAAGAGACCCGCCGCCGCTCCGACAACTGCTCCTACGCGTCGTAGTCCTTCTCCTCCGCCTCGTAAGCAAGTAAAGAAGACTGCCGCTCCGTCTGCTCTGCCGGCGTCTAGCAGTACAACCAGAGGCGGGAGGACATACAGATTCGGTCCTTCTCTAAGGACTCCAGAGAAGTTACCATACGAGATGAGCCCGGAGGAGAACGCGAAGATCGCGCGAACCGAAGCGAATGAATGGTTTCAAGGGTAAGCAAAGATACATCCACCTCCGGAGAAAAAGGTAGATCGGGTGAAAGCGAAGCGCACTCTGGCTGCCCTGGCAAAACCACCCAAGTCTCCGCCGAAAGGCAACTATGAGCGCATTATTGCAAAGACATGGGCCGAAGCGGAGCGGTCGGGAAATACAGTCAGTGATCAAAGGTTGAAAGAACGACGAGCAGCTGGGGAACAAATTGCCCAACTCGGCAAACAAGGGAATCAATCGTGCCCCCCGCTCAAGGTGCCTAGCGTCGATCCGAGGATGGTGCCCAGTTATAACAATCTTGACGATTACCTGCCCGACGAAGTACATTACGATTTCCTGGACGTGCAGATAGACAGATACGAGTACGGGAAGCCTCTCGTCAAAGATGAAAATCTCTAACAACGATGATGCGAAGATTGCATGATTGGTACTTGAAAATGTGCAGAGAGTCTGGGTGGAGGAGTACTTTGTATGCGAGAGTTAAACCGGAGCATGACCTTGTTGGAATTGATCTGTTGCCTATTCCATTTGAGGAGTTCTATCAGTTTTTCAATCAATTGGCCCTCGATAAAGCAACGGTGACCTGCTACTGTCTGTAAGTACTACTACTTCTGTCATTAAGTCTCTCTATATAGCTCAGCTCTTTCATTGCATGTATTTATAATTATCCTCACTATATTATGCAGATTGAAGATCGCCGAATTGAAGAAAATACAAATCGGTGATATTAGGTTCATTAACACAAATCTCATAGATGCAGTTCAGGTTAAAGACCATGCCGCAGAGACCGAGGCCAACTTGCTACGATGATTCAAAATAAATGAAAACAAAGATATAATACTCTTTCCTTACAACTTCAAGTGAGTGTTACTGTCTTGTGCATATTCGGTTTCCCTATTATATTAGTCCAGATTATAGTAATGTAATTGATGAGTTATGCATGCGTGCGCAGGTACCACTATATTCTCCTAGAGATTAGGCTTGAGCAGGGAGTAGTAACTGTCTTGGACTCTAAACGAAAAGATCCCCAGGAGTATGCAGACATGACTGAAATTCTCGAGAAGTAAGTTAAATCGATCATTATCCACCATATTAGCAACTATGTTCATTTCCTGATATCAAGTAATTGTTTTCTTTTGTCCGGCAGGGTTTGGAGAAAATTCACCACAAAATCCCCGGGACTGCCGAAGATGCTGCAATTTAGATACCCGAAAGTAAGTATTATAGTAGCATGTTCCGCGCGTCTCCTAGCTATTGATTCAAGCGCTAGTTTCATCAATACCATTTGGCATTCTTGCTTATCTGTTTGATTGACCTCTATTTCTTGTAAAGTGGTTGTGGCAGGAACAAGGGAATGATTTCTGTGGATACTACGTTTGCGAGTCCATCCGCCACACGACCTGTGAGCGGGGCGGGTACTCTGACGAACAATATGAAGTGCGTAAGAAATAATATTCACAATTTTTGTTTATTACCATCATTTATGTTGAGTTTCATTCATTCATATATATATGTATTGACCCCCTTCTTCAAATTAGATGTTTCGGCAGCGGGATGAACTCCTAGAACCAGATCGCATGCGAGCAATTCAAGAGGAATTGGCGGCATTCTTTCTTGACCACGTGATCGCTCAAGACAGAGAATACTATGTGGACCATGCGTCCATAATGTAGGAGATTATATTTGTAAGAGATAATTATTGTATATATGTAGCCGGTAGTGTCGGACGATAGATATACGAGAACTTGTTGTTCGACCAATCTCTCGGAGAAGGAGAGGTGGTCGATATCACTTCTCTCTGTATGCATATATGTTCATGACGATCTTCGGTTTCCTTCGTTTGCTTACTAGCTAGTTAGCGTGCCTAGTCCTCTCTATACGTATGTATAGTACGTAGCGTCGACCAAGCACGGACATAAGAGAGGACACTTCTCTCTATTAATTAGCTATCTAACACAATATATGAAATGCCTAAATTAACCCCCCAAAACCCCCAACCCCCCCCTTTAAAAAAACAAAAAACCCCAGCCACAGAAATGCTGACGCGTGGAGGTCTATTGGTCTCGGTTGGTGCCACCAACCGGGACCAAAGGCCCTCCTGCCTAGGCTCGGCGCACAGGCCACGTGGAGGCCCATCTGTCCCGGTTCTGGTTTGAACCGAGACTAAAGGGTGAGGGTATTAGTAATGACCCTTTAGTCCCGGTTCAAGAACCGGGACTAAAGGCCCTTAAGAACCGGGACAAAAGGCCGGTTTTCTACTAGTGCTTGTACATGAACTACATCATCGGGATTGAGCAGATACCTTATATCTGTGTCGCTGACCCGTACTTCATGCACGAGGGCTTCTTGGTAGTCTGCCCAGAGCACCGTGAATACGCGGGGGACTACATCGTCGAATTCATGGTCGCCAATAAGGACAAGGAGACGATTCTCGTTCCTTATCATCCCATGTAAGTCATCCACACGGATATCACTAGTACGCGCCGGTGCTATACAAACGGTTTTTTAACCCCTTTCCGTGACGGCGTTTGAAACCGTCGCCTAGTGAGTGACGGCAATAGGGGGGTCCTTCCCACACGACCCAGAAACCGTCATGGATATGCCCTCCTGGCACACACGCTTGGCAAAATGAGGTCGTGTGCGACCGGCGAGCGCTCAAATACGGTTATATGTACACTAGTGATAAAAATATTATTATACAGGCGAAATCATTTCCGGTCGTAAGGATATCCCACACAGTCAATCTCCGCTAAACGTTTCCGTTCGTATATACATCCCACATAGTCACTCTAAGGAAAACGTTTGCGCAAGGTGACGTAACGCAAACAGTTTTTAAGAGAATGTCGTGTGTGGTTGTTCATTGATCCAACACAGTTTATTCCTAGAAACTGTGTGCGTTGCCTAAGGTCATCGCCCACGGTATTTTCTCAATAACCGTTTGCAATAGGAAAACCCAATTAGCAGGCTAATTGCCCTATTATTAACAATCCATTTACTAATCTAATTGACATTCATATTCAGCACATAATATATTTCATTTCCATTAAGGAAGCAGGATTTCATAATTGAAATACATCCGATCTTCAGCACTCAGCTACCCCATTACACAACTGCACCAACACCAAGTTTCACATGCAACATCTAGAACCTTTCGAAATTAGCATCATAGACGGTACATAGACATATGCATCTCATTTGGAAAACTGCTGAATCGAAAGGTGAATATTGAGCCTTCATTCATGTTGAAGGTCTTTGCAACTTTAGGCTAGTGCCTGTGGACGATTGGCCGTCCATCCTTCGACCTCTTCAGGAACACTTCAATATTGAACCGTGGGTGTTGTATGAAAACTTTCCTCTCCTCCTGACCACAGAGGTGGTTTGAGAGGTAATCATCGGTGAACTGCTTTGGAAAGGCCTGAAAACAAGGATGTGCATAAATATCTTCTCTATATTGGAAATGGGGCAAAGGAATAAAAAAAGACAAGATATAATAGTTAGTACCATCTTGTAAAACTCAGTGCTTCCCATTGTTTCCCTGCAACACATATAAGGTAGTTAGTCATCAGGTTAAGTAAGGGGTTCACATGCTATCAGTACAATATGTTGATGATAAATAAACACATTGCAGATTTATCAGATTAATTCAAGCCACATAGAAAACCCATTTATCCAAACCAAGCATGATTAAGAACTAGGAAATATAGCACTTGTATATGTTTCTCATGTATTAAGTGCAGCCAAATTCAATTTATTGCTCACATGCTATACAATAATAGAATGTAGCCAGAACATTGCATTGTAGAATTGAACCAAGCAGTTAACTAAAAACCACAACAAATGAACCAAACTTTAACTGAGCACCACATTACACAATATAACATACTCCTAATAGAAGATCAGACAGTTAACCAAACCAAGCATGCTTAACAACTTGGAAATATAGCAATTGTATTTGTTTCTCATGTATTTAGTACAGCCAAATTCGATTTATTTCTCACATGGTATACAATAACAGAATGCAGCCACAATAATTGAACATCATATTGCAGAATTGAACCAAGCAGTTAACTAAACACCACAACAAATGAACCAAACGTTAACTGAGCACCACATTGCACAATATAACATACTCCTAATAGAAGATCAGACAGTTAACCAAACCAAGCATGCTGCTTAACAAACTTGGAAATCTAGCAATTGTATTTGTTTCTCATGTATTTAGTACATCCAAATTCGATGTATTTCTCACATGGTATACAATAACATAATGCACCCACAACAATTGAACATCGCATTACAGAATTGAACCAACCAGTTAACTAAACACCACAACAAATGAACCAAACGTTAACTGATCACCACATTGCACAATATAACATACTCCTAATAGAAAATCGGACAGTTAACCAAACCAAATATGCTTGACAACTTGGAAACTTGCACCCTAAAGAATTGAACATCACATTTGCAGAATTGAACCAAACAGTTAACTGAACACCACATTGCACGACATATAGAACATATACTCTAGAGCAGAAGATTGCACGGTAAAAGTAGATAGCACAATCCACTAGAATTTGTTAAGGAAAGGTAGTAGCTAGCAAACTGAACATGGGTCCTTATAGTGAGCTAATAAGACAAGCTACTCCTCATTGTCGGAGATATCAATGATGATTGGATCCTTGGACATGGAAGAGGGCGAGGCCTCCTCATCGTGGATGCCCTCGTCATAGAGGTTAGTTGCCTGAGCCGCTCCGGGCTCTCAAGATGAGGTAAGCACGTGCGCGCTGAGAAAACACCTCGTAGTCTTCGTCGAAGGCACCCACGGTGGCGTCGAGAAAACGCCATGAATTGTCGTTTAAAGCAGCCAACCGCATCGCAGCGTCGGAGCGCGAGGCGTCGACGGTGGCCTCGAAAGCGAGGTGCTCCTCCAAGATCTGGGAGTCGACACGAATGGCAGCCATCGCGACCTCACCCGCACATGCGGCCGTGATTTGCTTCTCCGCTGCCAAATGCTCCTTGAGCTCCTGGCTATACTTCCTGCACCATGGCTTAGGGCGACTCTTATTTGCTGGAGGGGTCGGTGATTTGGGTGGAAGGTATCACGCCGGCGGTCGGGGCATGTGGGATGTGGAAGGAGGAGGAGGATGGGGGTCGGGTGTGGATTACCTGCCTGGATAGATGAGGCCGAGCAGCGTGAAGGAGCGTCCCGGCGAGGAGGCGACACTGCAAGCAAGGAGTGAAGGTTTCAACTTGGAAAGGAAGGCGGAAACAGGGGAAATGTGGCTTTTGTTCAGGGGGAGGGGGCGAGGCCGAAAAATTGGAATCGCTTCAGCGAAAAAACTGGCACGAAGAGTGTCATCAGACACGTTCCCTTATTCAGAGCGGACTGTGGACTGTAGCCGTCACACCTTCTCGCGTAAGTCATATGCGTACTATACTCTGACGGTGGCTCCAAGAAATTTTGTGCTGCATCTCACACGGTTGGTTATAATAAACTGTGTGGGGTCTACTTGATTTTTCGTCTTGATTTGAATTACATAATGTGGTCACAGCGACAATGGACGGTGTTTGAATTGCTAGAACTTTTATCTGAAGTGAACATGCAACTATATGTGTGTTGTAAAAGAATTGGAATTATTCCTTGATTCGTTTGGACATTTTATACATTAAATTGGTTTTCTAGCCATTTCAGGTGCAAAATTCAAAATTAAACTACACGCACATGCTCGGGTGCACCAACATGGGTTGTAAAATCATATATGTGTCCATGGGTTTATGCTTATGTCCCATGCAAGAAATGGGGATGAATTTCGAACACCACAGAACCGTGGCTCTCCGGCAAACATTGACGTACTTGCTTTTGTAATTCTAGTAAATCCAAAAGTCATCTGAAATTCATTAAACTTGGCATGCTATCATAGAGCGGCATCAACATGTCGTGGTGAAATTTTTGTCCCATTTGGGGTATGTTTGGGTATAAGCTTCTCATAAACCAGAGCTTCTCACAACCAGCGTGATGGTTTCGGTAGGGAATGTTTCACCTTTCTGGACGAAACGATATTCGTTGCCTCTTCACAATTTCCAATTTTCTCCTAGTGTCAACATAGAACAACAGGAGTATTGTGTCAATTTTTGGGATTTTTCGGGGTTCTCTTGGACATTTTTATACATTAAGTGAGTTTTCTATGCATTCATGTGCATAATTCAAATTTGAACTACATGCATATGCTCTAATGCATATAAATTAGTTGAAAATTCAAATATGTGTCCTTCGTTGCATGCTTAGGTCCCATGCAAGAAATGGGAATGAATGTCAAACACCCTGCCACTGTCACTCGGCTGCTAACATTGAGATACCTGCTTTTTAAATTCTAGTAAATCCAAAACTCGTCTCAAATTCATGAAACTTGGCATGCTATCATGGAGCGGCATCAATATGCTGGGGTAATTTTCTTGTCCCATTTGGGGGCAGGTTTAGGTATATGCTTCTCACAAACCAGAGATTCTCACAACAAGCATGATGGTTTCGGTAGGGAACGTCCCACCTTTGGGGACGAAACGATATCCATTGCCTCTTATTGCTTTCAATTTTTTTCTCGTGGCAATATAGAACAATAGGAATGTTGTGTCAATTTTTGTGATTTTTCAGGGTTCGTTTGGACATTTTATGCAATAACTGAGTTTTCAATGCATTTATGTGCATAATTCAAATTTGAACTACATGCACATGCTCCAGTGCATATAAATTGGTTGAAAAATCAAATCTGTATCCTTGGGTGCAAGCTTAGGTCCAATGCAAGAAATGAGAATAAATTTCAAACACCAGGGCACCGTTGATTGCCGGCAAAATGTTGAGATACTTTGTTTTTGAATTCTAGTAAATCCAAAAGTCGTCTAAAATTCATGAAACTTGGCATGCTATCATGGAGCGGCATCAACATGTCGTGGTAATTTTTTTGTCCCATTTGGGGCAGGTTTGGGGATATGCTTCTCACAAACTAGAGCTTCTCACAAGAAGCCTGATGGTTTCGGTAGGGAACGTCCTACCTTTGGGGACGAAACGATATCCATTGTCTCTTCTCAATTTCAATTTTTTCCCCTAGTGTCAACATAGAACAACAGGAGTGTTGTGTCAATTTTTGGGATTTTTGGGTTTCGTTTGGACATTTTTATGCATTAACTGAGTTTTCAATGCATTCATGTGCATAATTCAAATGTGAACTACATGCACATGCTCTAGTGCATATAAATTGGTTGAAAATTCAAATCTGTGTCCTTGGTTGCATGCTTAGGTCCCATGCAAGAAATGGGAATGAATGTCAAACACCCTGCCACCGTCACTCGGCCGCAAACACTAAGATACCTGGTTTTTAAATTCTAGTAAATCCCAAACTCGTCTGGAATTCATGAAACTTGGCATGCTATCATGGAGCGGCATCAACATGCCGTGGTAATTTTTTTGTCCCATATGGGGCAGGTTTGGGTATATGCTTCTCACAAACCAGAGTTTCTCAAAACAAGCATGATGGTTTCGGTAGGGAACGTCCCACCTTTGGTGATGAAAAGATATCCATTGCCTCAAATTTTTTTCTCGTGTCAACATAGAACAACAGGAGTGTTGTGTCAATTTTTGTAATTTTTCGGGATTCGTTTGGACATTTTTATGCATTAACTGAGTTTTTAATGCATTTATGTGCATAATTCAAATTTGAACTACATGCACATGCTCCAGTGCATATAAATTGGTTGAAAAATCAAATCTTTGTCCTTGGGTGCATGCTTAGGCCCAATGCAAGAAATGGGAATGAAATTCAAACACCAGGGCACTGTTGATTGTCGGCAAAACGTTGAGATACTTTGTTTTTAAATTCTAGTAAATCCAAAATGCATCGAAAATTCTTGAAACTTGGCATGCTATCATGGAGCGGCTTCAAAATGCGGTGGTAAACTTTTTATCCAATTTGGGGCAGGTTTGGGTATATGCTTCCCACAAACCAGAGCTTGTCACAACAAGCATGATGGTTTCGGTAGGGAACGTCCCACCTTTGGGGACGAAAGGATATCCATTGCCTCTTATTGCTTTCTAAATTTTTTCTCGTGTCAACATAGAACAACATGAGTGTTGTGTCAATTTTTGTGATTTTTCGGGGTTCGTTTGGACATTTTTATGCATTACTGAGTTTTCAATGCATTTATGTGCATGATTCAAATTTGAACTACATGCACATGTTCCAGTGCATATAAATTGGTTGAAAAATCAAATCTTTGTCCTTGGGTGCATGCTTAGGTCCAATGCAAGAAATGAGAATGAATTTCAAACACCGGGGCATCGTTGATTGCCGGCAAAACATTGAGATACTTTGTTTTTAAATTCTACTAAATTCAAAACTCGTCTGAAATTCATGAAACTTGGAATGCTATCATAGAATGGCACCCGACATGATGTGGTATTTTTCGTGTCCATTCTGAGAGATGGCGCACTTGAATAGCAGCCAACAAAGGCATTTTGAAAAAATAGCTGCCACTTTAATATCTCAAACGTTTGTATAATTCAAATCGTGTGCGTTTTGTAAACCATTCACGTGACGCCATGTGTCGTGGAATTAACACGTCAGATGTCCTCTTGGAAGGACTTAGTCGTGGAGCCATCGCTACGCGTTAGCTTGAAGGGGTTAAATCAGACAAGGGACACGGGAGTTTTATACTAGTTCGCCCCCTTCGATGAAGGTAAAAGCCTACGTCTAGTTGTGATGGGATTGATTGGATTTTGATGACCAGGGAGCGAATACGCTTTTCCTGGGTTTTGAGTTGTTGTCTCTCTGCCCTGAACTGTCGCCGGGTCACCCCTTTATATACTCACGAGCACCCCGGCCGATCTACAGAGTCCCGAGGCTGGCTCATACAAGTGCCCGCCTCGGTCTCCTCTTTCCTATCTTACAATGCAAGTTTATACAATCATGGCGGTTTACTATCATGGGCCCTAAATCGCCTGCGGGCTCTGGGCCTCTAAGCCTCATCCGTAAAGCGCCATCTTCTGGGTCTTCTTGGGCTTCAGCATAGGTAAAGGTGAACCGGCCCCTCCTGGGTGGTTTACCCTTAGTGGTTATATCCTCAACATTAGGCCCCAGATTGATTTGAACCTGTTCATGTCAATCTTCAATCCTTAGAAAAACTACCTGAATTTCTAACAATTCTCGTAAACCGCCATATTGTCTTCTCCTTGTGAATTTTGGTGAACTGCCATGACGTCATCTTCTGTCACTGCAGTAAATCATTGTGATTCATCCCTGTATAAAAATATTTATGAAGATTCCCTTCTCTTTAAGTAATTCCCGAAGATCAAGGCGACAGCTGCATCGTCTTTTGCCGCTTCAGACTCCTCGATTTTCGCGCCTGCCATTTTATCCCTCTTCCCTTATAAATAAGACCGGGGCTCCTTCCATTTCCCCCCTTTCCTATTCGCATCGTCTTCCTCCTCGCGACCCGAAGACCTCAAGCATCGCCGCCGCCGCCGTTGTCGATCTTCAAGTCTGCACCAACCAGGCCGCTGCATCACCCTGTTCGTACCAGATCTCTTGAGATACTCCGCCGCTGCGTGGCCCTGGTAAATACTCCTTTCCCTTACTTATTAGATCTACATTAGGGTTTCGAAATTTCTTCGGTGTTCGTCAGTGTTCATCAGTACTTTTCTGCTTTTCCTTTAGCATCTTACTGAATCTAGCTAGGCCTGATAGTTTCCCGTTGCGGCTGGATCTGTAGCTTTACTCTGCCGCACTACTGCATCTTACTGTTCCTGTATAGATCCTTATCTGAACCTTCTCTGTTCTGTTTAACACCATTGTAGGGCTCAGAAAAATTTGTTTTTTGAACAACGGTAGATCCAAAATTATATCACCATCTTGTGAAACTTGTTTTTGCAACACTTAGCAGATTTTCAGATTGGGTTCTGCCTCCCAAGGGCGGTTTAACCTTTAGTAATTGATAATCCATCATATGTCATTAGCCCTCTCTTAAACCGCCATCTAGACTTGAATAGTAATGCCCGGTTCACTCCGTATGTACACCTTGATTAAATTGCCGGTTTAACATTGATAAACACACATGAACCGTCAATCGTAAACCGTCCATTTTCCTTTTACAGACTTTGTAAGATGACGAAGCAATTTTCTGCTTGCAACTGGGTTCCATCTCGGATCACAGAAACGCAAATCAATGGATATGTCACCACGAGCGCTTTAGCTTCAAAAAATGTCCTTCATTGGCGAGTTCCTGGCCCTGAGTGCCCTCCTGAGCCTCAAGATGGAGAAGTGATTGTGTTCATGCAACATTTATCTCGAGGTTTCAGTCCCCCCGGATCAAAAAATTTCCGGGATGTACTTGCCAGCTTCCAACTCCATCCTCAAGACATTGTACCAAATTCTGTATCCAACATATGCGATTTCCAAGTATTCTGCGAGGTTTACCTGCAAGAAGAACCAACTGTTGATCTCTTTCGAGATCTCTTCCACTTAAACCACCAGACTGAATTTTCTGACGGCCCCAATACTGAACTTGGTGGTGTGTCGATTCAAAAGAGGAAAGAGGTTGAATTTCCTCACGCCAAACTTCACAACCATCCAAAAGATTGGAACCGAACTTGGTTCTACTGTCAGAATACTGCCCCTGCTGAAGAGAATCCTTTGCCGGGCTACCGTCCGCACGGGCTCAGCAATAGCCACCCTTTACCTCAAAGATTGTCTGCCAAAGATCGACAAGCCTATGCACCTCAAATCGCCAAACTCCGGGCTTTCCTTGCCAACGGTTTAACTAGTGTTGATCTCGTCCGCTGTTGGGTTTCATGGTGCATTCTACCTTTAAGCCGCCGCCCCGGATTGATGTTTGAATATACCGACAAGACCAATGATCCGCAACGATTTAATGAAATAGAACTGACTGATGATGAAGTCACTAAAAGTGTAAAGAAAATACTTGATGAATCGCTCGCCGTATGCACTCAAACTGGTTTGCGCCCTTTTTATGCCTCCAACAAACCGCCAGCGGTAAAAACTTTAACCTTGTACCTTCCCGATCCTTCTCCGCTTTAGCACTGCTATAATAACCCTTTGTGCAATCTCGCAGGCCAGTAGCTCCTTCTAGAAAATGAAATCTCAAGACAAAGCGGCCAAGGCTCCTCGTGTCAAGAGCAAGGTCATCAAGAGAGCTGCCAAGAAGAAAACTGCCGAGTCTTCGGAACCGCCAGAAGATGTCAGTGACTCAGCTGAAGAGGTAAAATTTGACTCCCTTGACTTCTATTTCATATATTTTATTGATAATGATTACTCCCAGGATGATGCGGAGGCCAGCCGTGCAGATCATGTTGAGGTAATTTGTCTTTCTGACTCAGAACTTGTGCCGGTTCAACGATTTCGCCATGCAGTTCGGAAAGTGAAATGCTCTCACCCTCTTGCTTATTTGGATCGAAAACTTTCTTTGAAGACATAACAAACCGAAGGGCGTCACACAACCCGGCACAGCGGTCAACAGGTCACTTCTTCCGGTTTACCTTATACACCAAACCGGAAACGTCGTCAAGAGGTTGCTTGTTCTCCTGAAAAACTTTATCCTTTGAAGGGTTTCTTCCGATGCCCTCTCAATCCATCTGATTCAAATTACCAGGTGTCTTCTAATTCGTTTGGCGGTTCATCAACCACTCAGCTGCCTCCATTGAAAACCGTCCCTGGGTAAGTATGCAGCCCTCCATTTTCCTTAGTTCGGTTAATCATGCTAATCCTTGTTTTAATATTAGTGCCAAAGCTCGTCTGAGCAAGAAGGCTAAGACCAGTGTCCCTACTGGCGAAGTTGAACCGGAGGAAACTCCTGAAAATCCTGATGAAAATCTTGATAATATCATGGATGATTCTATCTCGCCGGAGCCAGCTACCAACGCTGATCCGCCGGAAGCTGATCCGGCCACACATGAGGGCACATCAAGTCCACATGCTACACCTGCAAGTCCGGTTGTTGATCCACTGAGCTCAACTACTAATCCGCCAAGCCCTGCTACCGCTCCCAACCCAGCCAAAGATGATGACGTTATTGTTACTCGCACTGCTTATACCGCTCCGGGCAATCCAGTTATCTTGGCAAAACATACCGCCAAGGATGAGTTTGCTTCTATGGGCAAGGGGAAGATGGAAGTTGACTTGTCAAAATATGCTAATCTTTCTGCCCAGGATCTTCATTTCGGATTCTTGAACCGGCTTTATACAAGACGAGATAATGAAGGTGATTTGGTAAATCTGATGAAGGAACGCTATGAGGTGAACATTTTCATCCTTACCTTTGTATTTTCACTGCCTTGTATTCTGTATCCCCCAAGGGCCGGTTTAGCTTGCAAAGACAAACCGGGACCTTTGACCTTCCATACTGCACATTGTTGACTTTTAAATTCTTGAGAAAATATACATTAGCCCCCAAGTGCCAGGATTGAAACTTGTATTAATCCTCGGGACTTTGAACAAGCAGTAGTAAAGAAGCAATCCGCATTAGCCCCCAAGTGCCAAGTGTAGAACTAGTTGTATACTTAGGACTTTGATAAAATATTGATATGCTCCTCTGATTGTGGCAGGCTAATATAAACCATCAACGCACTCAAATTGCTGATCTTCAAGAGAGTATCAAATCCTATCAAGAAGAATCTTCCAAGGCCAAAGATGAGCTTCGAGCCGCTTTAACTTCCATGGAACAACCTAAGGAAGGATTCAAGACTGAACGTGCCAATTGGGACACTGAAAAGGATACATTGCTGAAACGGGCTGAAGACGTCGAGTCAGCTCTTAAACCGGTGGAAGAAGAGCTTTCTGGGTTGAAGAGTCAAGTGAATGCCATGACCTCTGCAGTATTTGGTAAGTACTCCTACCAAGGCATCTGAAATATCCATTTTGTAGGGTGCCGGTTTAAATATGAAATTCTTAAACCGTTGTAGGTAGCCGCATTGCTCATCTGGGCTCGGATGTACGGATGAAGCTGAAAGCAGCATATACTCTTATTGAACAACTGTACGCCGGTTCCCAACGGGTTATCTGCGCAGCATCCTACAACAACCCGGCCCCAACACTGATCAAGGACACTCTGGCAAGGCTATCCATGGCACCAGCACAGATAGAAGAGGTGAAGCGATCCGCTGCCAGGGCTGGCGCTTTGTTGGCACTCACCCGAGCCAAAGCATGGATAGCCGACTTGGATCCGATTGACCTCGCCAAAGGCTTTCCAAGCACACAAGAAAACGGGGCAGATTTTGATGATGAAGCCCTTAAAAAAGTGACAAGGGAAATGTGTCCTCTGGCGAGTCAGCTGGCAGAAGATGCTAACTTGACTGTTCACCGGTCTTATTATGATGCCAACAACAAATGGGTTAATACTGTCATGCCGGATGCGCAAAATCTGATTCCGCCAATCTGTAAGCACACTTATGCCCCTGACGTTGATCCGTCGGAACTTATCAGTGAAGAAGCTATATTTCATGCCTTAACCCGGATTGACTGGACCACCACAAACTTCCAGGCGGTAGGTGGGGAGGAGGAGGCTGATCCGACGCCAAATGACCCATCAACTTTACATCAACATGGTAATGAGGCGTGATCCGGCAATCAGAGTGATGCTCCATAAACCTTGTTCTGTTGGAAACACCATACTTTGGGCCTTAAAGCGCCTTGTAATAGGCTAGTGAAAATACTTTGATCCGTTGCCATCGTGCACTGGGATATACTTTGCCTTGATCCGTCATGATAATTTCAGTACTGGCTTATGTATTTTCACAATATTATGCAATCCCTGTGTCTGCATAAGAAAAATCCGTCCGGGCAGTTTACCACCGGACAGGTCAAAATACCCAACACAACTTGGTAAGCAACCATGGTTGCTATAACGTAGCAATAATAAATCATACCTGTGATACGAAACATTGCTGTTGGTTTACCAATTGTGATTTTAGGAAGGGTGAAAACCCAACTTCCACCATGCCATGCTGGTATATATGATATAGAACCGGGTTGTGATGAACACCGAACGATTGCTGGAGACAAGGTGTCAAAGCCAGACCGGTTTGAAGGATGTCGGGTTACCTTTAATTGTATGCTTTAACAGAAAAATCCGTAAGCCACACTGGGTTAAGAAACACCGGGTTAACATAAATATTATGAAAGAACAAAAACTTGGCAAGAAGCAAACAAAAAACCATGGTCAAGGCTTTTCAAGGGCTGCCAGGCCCAAATCGAGGCTTTTCATGGGCTGCCAGGCCACTGAGTTAAACCATTTTGACAAAGCCTTTTAAGATGGGCCTCCAACTAACCAATCATCGTTTTAACTTTGACAAGTGCAGGGTCTCAATGAGAGTAACTGTCAAACGTTCGACGGGTCGTGCCAGGATTACCTGGATAGGAGTGGCTTACTTGATGAAGGCAGGTTAACCCGGGGTTTTAGGTGATTACACCAGGCTTCCAAGCCGTGGGTCGATACCTGGCTACAAGGGTCCTTTCAAACTCTTTGGTATTTGACACAAAGAGCCTCCAAATAACTTTGTGAGCTGTGCTCAATGGGTGCCTATGTTTGAGTCGTGCTTTGAGCAATCAAACTCTCTTTGGCCCCTTGGGTGTGAAGCTCCCAAGCTAGGTGGTGGCATGATAGCCGATTTAACAGGTAGTACTTCGCTTTATTAGCTGAAGCCCCCAAGTTAACAGATATTTGAAGAAAATGACGGAGACCCTGCTTAATAGCAAGGATGTCGGTTTATTATATTGATTATAATATATACATTGTTGAAATATGTACATAAGAAAAGCCTATGGCTTCAAGTGTAATAAGGCCGTAGGAGAGCTATGTTCCATGGCCGCCGGGTCTCCTCCTCAGAGCTACGTGAGTCTTCTCGAACGTCAATGAGGTAGTATGATCCGTTGTGCAGATCTTTGCTGACCACAAAGGGCCCTTCCCAAGGTGGGGATAACTTGTGCATATCGGTCTGGTCTTGAATGAGCCGGAGCACCAAATCGCCTTCTTGAAAGGTTCTTGTCTTAACCCGGCGGCTGTGATAACGCCGCAGATCTTGTTGATAAACCGCCGACCGAGCCAAAGCCATGTCCCATTTCTCATCTAACAGGTCCAGCGCCTCTTGGCGTGCTTGCTCGTTGTCCGCTTCAACATAATTCACAACCCGGGGCGACTCGTGACGAATATCACTTGGGAGGACAGCCTTAGCCCTGTAAACCATGAAAAAAGGTGCATAACCCGTAGATCGGTTTGGGGTGGTATTTATACTCCATAACCCACAGATGGTAATTCTTCCACCCAACAACCCGGCGTCCGCTTCAAAGGGACCATAAGCCGAGGCTTGATACCCTTCAGGATCTCTTGATTCGCCCTCTCAGCTTGACCATTAGACTGGGGGTGAGCCACGGACGCTACATCAAGCCGGATGTGCTCTCGTTGGCAAAACTCCTCCATCTCACCTTTAGAAAGGTTCGTACCATTATCCGTGATGATGCTGTGTGGAAAGCCAAAACGGAAAATAATCTTTTTGAGAAATTGAACCGCTGTGGCTGCATCACATTTACCGATGGGCTCCGCTTCAACCCATTTAGTGAACTTGTCAACCGCCACCAACAGGTGGGTCTTCTTATCCTTGGAGCGCTTAAAGGGTCCAACCATATCAAGCCCCCAAGTAGCAAATGACCAAGTGATGGGAATCATGCGTAACTCTTGAGCCGGAACATGAGCTCGACGTGAATTTTTTTGACAAGCGTCACACCGCTTTACCAGATCCTCCGCATCAGAATGAGCTGTCAACCAGAAGAACCCATGTAGGAAAGCTTTAGCCACCAAGGATTTTGAACCGGCATGGTGACCGCAATCCCCTTCATGGATTTCACGTAGAATCTCTTGTCCTTCTTCAGGAGAAACACAACGTTGGAATACGCCTGAAACGCTAGAACGGTGTAACTCGCCATTGTGAACAACCATGGACTTGGACCGCCGGATTATCTGTCTGGCCAAAAGCTCGTCATCTAGTAACTTGCCCCCGTTCAGATACGCCAAATATGGAACCGTCCAATCCGGAGTGGCATGTAAAGCGGCTACCAACTGGGCCTTCGGATCAGGAATAGCTAAATCCTCCTCTGTAGGCAACTTTACAGACGGGTTATGCAAGATATCTAGAAAGGTATTGGGTGGTACCGGTTTACGCTGAGATCCCAGCCGGCTTAGAGCATCTGCTGCTTCATTCTTGCGTCGGTCGATGTGCTCCACCTGATAACCCTTAAAGTGACCTGCTACAATATCCACCTCGCGCCTATAAGCCGCCATGAGTGGGTCCTTAGAATCCCAAGTACCAGAAACTTGCTGAGCCACCAGATCAGAATCTCCAAAGCATCGAACCCGACTTAAATTCATTTCCTTAGCCACACGGAGGCCGTGGAGTAAGGCCTCGTACTCTGCTGCATTGTTGGTACAAGGAAACATTAAGCGGAGAACATAACAAATTTTATCACCTCGAGGGGAAGTAAGGACAACCCCAGCCCCCGAGCCTTCCAACTGCATGGACCCATCAAAGTGAATGGTCCATTATGTATTATCCGGTTTGTCCTCTGGTGCCTGTAACTCGGTCCAACCATTGATGAAGTCAACAAGCGCTTGAGATTTGATGGCTGTTCGGGGCGTATACTTCAACCCATGGGGACCAAGCTCAATTGCCCACTTCGCAACCCGGCCAGTTGCTTCTCTATTCTGGATTATATCGCCCAAAGGAGCAGAACTAACCACTATGATAGGCTGGCCTTGAAAGTATTGCTTGAGCTTCCTACTTGCCATAAAAACTCCATACACTAGCTTCTGCCAATGCGGATATCTTTGCTTTGATTCGATCAGTACCTCACTGATATAATAAACTGGCCGTTGAACCGGATATTATTTTCCAGCCTCCTTACGCTCAACCACAATCGCCACACTGAACGCACGGGCATTGGCAGCCACGTACAATAATAGAGGCTCATTATCAACCGGAGCAGCAAGGACGGGCGGTTCAGCCAGCTGCCGCTTCAAATCCTCAAATGCCGCATTGGCGGCGTTACTCCAGATGAATTTATCTGTCTTCTTCAACATCTGATACAGGGGAATCGCCTTCTCTCCCAAACGACTGATAAATTGGCTGAGGGTTGCAATCCGGCCCTCCAGACGCTGAACATCATTGATACACGCCGGTTTAGCCAAGGATGTGATCGCTTTGATTTTTTCCGGATTGGCCTCAATGCCTCTGTTGGACACAAGAAAGCCCAAGAGCTTGCCTGCCAGAACACCAAAAACGCATTTGTCTGGGTTGAGCATCATTTTGTAAACCCGAAGATTGTCAAACGTCTCCTTGAGATCATCTATCAAGGTTTCCTGCTTCCTAGACTTCACCACAATATCATCCACATAGGCATGAACATTACGCCCGATCTGCTTGTGAAGACAATTTTGCACACAACGCTGGTAGGTTGCTTGGGCACTCTTGAGCCCAAAGGGCATAGAAACATAGCAGAAGGCTGCAAAGGGAGTGATGAAGGCTGTCTTCTCCTGGTCCTTAACTGCCATTTTAATCTGATGATAACCTGAATAAGCATCCAGGAAACTCAGGCGCTCACAACCCGCCGTCGCATCAATGATCTGATCAATACGCGGGAGAGCAAAAGGATCTACCGGGCAGGCCTTGTTCAAATCAGTGTAATTCACACACATACGCCAAGTGCCGTTTTTCTTAAGAACGAGCACCGGATTAGCCAACCACTCGGGATGAAACACTTCGATGATAAACCCAGCCGCCAGTAGCCGGGCTACCTCTTCACCAATGGCCTTGCGTCTTTCTTCGTTAAAACGGCGAAGGAACTGCTTGACCGGTTTAAACTTGGGATCAATATTGAAAGTGTGCTCAGCGAGTCCCCTCGGTACACCTGGCATGTCAGAAGGCTTCCATGCAAAGATGTCCCGGTTCTCACGGATGAACTCGATGAGCGCGCTTTCCTATTTCGGATCCAGATTGGCACTGATACTAAACTGTTTGGATGAATCACCAGGGACAAAGTCAACAAGTTTAGTCTCATTAGCCAGCTTGAACGTCAGGGCCGGGTCATGCTCAGTTGTGGGCTTCTTCAGAGGGGTCATGTCTGCCGGATCAACATTGTCCTTATAAAACTTCAGCTCCTCTGTAGCACAAACTGATTCAACATAGGCCGCTTCACCTTGCTCGCAATCCCAAGCAATCTTTCGACTTCCATGATCGTCCCCTTATAACCCGGCATTTTGAGCTGTAAATAGACATAACAGGGTCTCGCCATGAATTTCGCGTAAGCCGGTCGTCCAAATAGCGTGTGATATGGACTCTGGATTTTCACCACCTCAAAGGTCAACATTTCAGACCTGGAATCATGCTCATCTCCAAACACAACTTCCAAAGCAATCTTTCCAACAGGGTATGCCGATTTACCTGGTACTACACCATGAAAAACAGTGTTTGACGGTTTAAGATTCTTATCTGTCAACCCCATGCGACGGAAAGTCTCATAGTACAGGATGTTGATATTGCTCCCTCCATCCATCAGAACTTTGGTAAACTTATAACCCCCCACCTGAGGTGCCACCACCAAGGCTAGTTGACCCGGATTGTCAACCCGGGGCCGGTGATCCTCTCTGCTCCACACAATGGGCTGCCCCGACCATCGTAGATAATGTGGCACGGCCGGTTCAACAGTATTAACTGCCCTCTTGTTAAGCTTCTGATCCCTCTTGCATAGGCTAGTAGTGAACACATGATACTGCCCGCTGTTCAACTGCTTGGGGTGACTTTGGTAACCTGACTGCTGCTGATTTCTTTGGTTATTCTGCTGGCTATTACCATGGTTGTTCTGATGGCCCTGGTTATTCTGAAATCCAGAGCTTGAACCACCGCCCCCATGGAAACCGGGATCCGAACCGCCCGACGGACCCTGATCGTACCGGTAGAGATCAGAGTTTTTGAACTCCCTCATTATGTGACAATCCTACCAAAGATGTGTGGGAGGGGCCTCCTTGGTTCCATGCTTTGGGCATGGCTGGTTTAACAAGCGCTCCAGATTCATCCCTCCACCGCGCTGGGGCGGTTTACCTTTACGACGCTGCATGTTTGTGTTAGCCACAAAATCTGAACTATCCGCTTTGCGCTTACCATTATTCCCATGGCCTCCTTGGTTGTGGTGCTGTGCTTTTGCACCGCCGTTCTTCTTTCCCTTCTCCGGTTTCTCCTCATCAGACTCTGGATCCTTGGTATTATCTGAATCGGCATAATTTACCAAGGCTGCCATAAGTGTTTCTATGTCATTGCAATGGCGCTTGAGCCGTCCCAACTTCATCTTGAGTGACTTAAACCGGCAATTACGCTCCAACGTTAAGATCGCTTGGCCAGCATTAATCCGGTCAGACGAATGCAAAATCTCTAAAACCCGGCGCACCCAATGAGTTGTTAACTCGTTCTCCCCTTGAACACAGGCATCCAGATCCACAATGGACATAGGCTGTTTGCAAGTGTCTTTGAGATTGGGTATAAATTGGGCCTTCAACTGACCCCATGACTCGATGGAGTTGGCTGGTAGGTTTTTCAACCAAGTACGGGTTGTCCCCTCCAACATCATCGTGAAATATTTTGGACAGGCCGCTTCATCCACCTCCAGCATCTCCATCGCCATCTCATACCTCTCGACCCACGCCTCAGGTGGCTGATCAGCAGTGTAATTTTGTACCTTCCGCAGACTGTTGAAATCCTTAGGCAGTCGTACGTTATGGAGAGCTGGAATAAGACACGCCACCCCCCAGGAACTGAAAGCAACCCCGGTACCCCGGTCTACCGATGCTGTTGGCTGGATTGGGGCGGTTTGATAGCGACCCGCATGCGGTGCTGCCCAAGCGGCCTCCCTGCGTGCTCTGCCATTATCTACCACATCCTGAGCATTTATCTCACCGTGCGCCGCATTACGGCGCCGGGCGCTGCTAGACACTTCCGGTTCATGCATGTGCCTGCTGTAGCTTTTGCTTGGACGGGGGGTCGAATGTATTCTATCCCGGCTATAGGAATAAGCCTGCTGCTGCACCATGGCGGTTTGAAGAAGATCCTTGGTCTGCCGCGTCTCAATCGCCGCCAGTGAATTGCCCTCCATCGGAATAGCCGCCAGGCGAGACGCTGCAGCAATCATATTATCCAAAGGGCTCGAAAAGTGACCTGGCGGTGTTGGCACATATGGTGGCGGGTTGTCCGTCTGTCGAGGTGGTTCCGCCATGCGTGGCTGATCCGGCGCCGCTCTAGGCGCATCGGTCCGGTTTACGGCTGCCGGATTACTTGTCCCAGCCCCTGGCGTATTAAAGAGGTTCAAACCTTCAAAGACCGGTGGCATACGCGATCGGTACTTCCGCCGCATTACCTCATTTGATGCATTCTGATCCAACATGAGCCGGTAATTATTTGCCTGTATCAGCTGTGACTGGGCATCCAAAGCGGCCCGTTCTTCAGCCATCCTAGCATCCTCAGCTGCCAGGTCCTCCTTAGCCTGTGTTATCTGGTCTTTCAGCTTTGCAACGTCCGCATTATGCTGGTCCTGCGTCTCCGGGGTAACTACCGCGGTTAATAAGGTCGCCCAGGCATCCATTAGATCGGAGAGAACTTGAGCCGGCCGGCGCACCGGGCCTCCTGCCGCAGCCGCTGTTGAAGACTGCAAAGTGGGATGTGTTCCTGCCATGTAAACAGCAACCCGACTTGGCGGTTCAAGGAGATCCGGAATACTGTTGCCGTCGGAATATCCTTTGAACCCATCATCATGAATTTGGTATAGGGACTCGGTTTCACTGGTGGATGATTCACTGTCGGAGTAAACAGCCGTCTCGCCCTCAGACACCGATTCAGATCCGGTCCCATGGATACATCCTACGAACGCCCACTTCATGGCAGGCTTAACCCGGGCAGGGCTCACGCGCTGAGCTGTTTCGACGAGGTCGGCGCATATGTCCAACTCAGAGCCCGGTTCGCCGATCTTGCCGATGAAGACATGGATTCCTCCAAAGGGGACCCGGTATCCGTACTCAATTGAGCCGGTCTCGGGGTCCCATCCTCCGTCGTCGATGTAGAGCTTGGCGCGACGACTCTTGGTCAGCCGGCCAACCGCGTACCCTTTGAGTCCTTCAAAGCTGCCCTTCAGGAACTCAAAACCATCGTGCGATAGCCCCACGGTGGGCGCCAACTGTCGTAGTATTAACACGTTAGATGTCCTCTTGGAAGGACTTAGTCGCGGAGCCATCGCTACGGGTTAGCTTGAAGGGATCAAATCGGACAAGGGACACGGGAGTTTTATACTAGTTCGGCCACTTCGATGAAGGTAAAATCCTACGTCTAGTTGTGATGGGATTGATTGGATTTCGATGACCAGGGAGCAAATACGCTTTGCCTAGGTTTCGGGTTGTTGTCTCTCTGCCCTGAACCGCCGCCGGGTCACCCCTTTATATACTCACGAGGACCCCGGCCGGTCTACAGAGTCCCGAGGCTGGCTCATACAAGTGTCCGCCTCGGTCTCCTCTTTCCTATCTTACAATGCAAGTTTATACAATCATGGCGGTTTACTATCATGGGCCCTAAATCTCCTGCGGGCTCTGGGCCTCTAAGCCTCATTCGTAAAGCGCCATCTTCTGGGTCTTCTTGGGCTTCAGCATAGGTAAAGGTGAACCGGCCCCTCCTGGGCGGTTTACCCTTAGTGGTTATATTCTCAACACCATGTGTCTTGGTTTTAATGGCTCTTGATCGCAAACGTTTTAGATAGAACACCTGTATGCGAAGTGAGAGCAGGATTTGTGGATCTCTTGAACGCAAACGGTTCTTTTGGATGACCCGTGTGCAACCACTTACAAACAATTTGGTAAGATTTGCATCTATGATATTGGGTATGTTGCCATTTGTCAAACTGGAATGATTGACATTTGTTGATCTACTAACATTGCCATTTGTCAACCTTGTAACACTACGATTTATCAAAATATGAAGCTAAAAATCACTAGCAGTATCTTATTTTTGCAACTAAAATTCAGTAATTAAGCATAGATGGAGCCGAGGAGGCGTGTTCGGCTGGGCGTTCAGCGGGTGGTGCAGTACTATTCGATTTGACAGCAGGCAACGCAGTTCTCGATATGGCTTTAATGCAGACGGCGGAGAGGGTAGCGGTTCCCGAAATGTTGAACGACGAATGATGCATCCTCCTTCAATTAGCATCGTGTGAATGCACGAGGGAAGTAATGGGAGGAGGACCAGGAAAAGAGGAAGCACGATGTGAATGCAACGCAGTTTGCATTCATATATGCCTCTCCATTCCAATGCATCTACCACATCATATGCACCTAAGCATTTTCCTAAGCACCTACACTAATAAGGGCAAAAGGGCTCACTCCAGACCCATGGCGGTGATGCGCGCGAGCGGCCAGCGGCTGTGCCAGATGGTCCACGATGCCGGCCTGCGGCATGGCACCGAGGATAGTCTCCAGACGGTGTTGGTGACCGGCTGGTGGATGGCCGCCGTCGACGCCAGCTACGACTCTCAGTTGGACCAGATGATCGTTGCCACTACCAACAAGCTCACTGTCGTCAAGAAGCTCGTGGACGACATCGCCGTACTCCTCCAGCCCGCGCTCCCGGACTCCTCATTGCCTGCCACCCTAATCGGCCTCCATGGTCGGAACCTCTTTCAAGCACTGGTGGCCCTGCGATTGCCTGCCGATGCCATGAAGAATGTCCACCTGGAGGTCACGCTCGCCGCGAGGCGCCTCACATGTTGGGGAACGTAGTATTTCAAAAAAATTCCTACGGTCACACAAGATCTATCTAGGAGAAGCATAGCAATGAGCGGGGAGAGTGTGTCCACGTACCATCGTAGACCGAAAGCGGAAGCGTTTAGTAACGCGGTTGATGTAGTCAAACGTCTTCGCGATCCAACCGATCCAAGTACCGAACGCACGGCACCTCCGCGATCTGCACACATTCAGCTCGGTGACGTACCTCGAACTCTTGATCCAGTTGAGGCCGAGGGAGAGTTTCGTCAGCACGATGGCGTGGTGACGGTGATGATGAAGTTACCGACGCAGGGCTTCGCCTAAGCACTACGATAATATGACCTAGGTGTAAAACTATGGAGGGGGCACCGCACACAGCTAAAGATCAACTTCTGTGTCTATGGGTGCCCCCTGCCCACGTATATAAAGGAGGGGGAAAGAGGAGGCCAGCCTAGGAGGGGCGCACCTATAGGGGGAGTCCAACTAGGATTCCCAATCCTAGTTGGAGTCCCCTTCCTTTTCCAAGAGGGGAGAGAGGGAAGAAATAGGAGAGGGAGAAGGAAAGAGTGGGGCACCGCCCCCTCCCTAGTCCAATTCGGACCAGCCCATGGGGGTGCACGGCCTCCCCTTGTGGCCCTTCTCTCCTTTCCACTAAGGCCCATGAAGGCCCAATACTTCCCCCCGTGAATTCCCGTAACTCTCTGGCACTCCGAAAAATAGCCGAACCACTCAGAACCTTTCCGATGTCCGAATATAGCCTTCCAATATATCGATCTTTATGTATCGACCATTTTGAGACTCCTCGTCATGTCCGTGATCTCATTCGGGACTCCGAACAACCTTCGGTACATCAAATCACATAAACTCATAATACCGATCGTCATCTAACGTTAAGCGTGTGGACCCTATGGGTTCGAGAACTATGTAGACATGACCGAGACACATCTCCGGTCAATAACCAATAGCGGAACCTGGATGCTCATATTGGCTCCTACGTATTCTACGAAGATCTTTATCGGTCAAACCGCATAACAACATACATTGTTCCCTTTGTCATCAGTATGTTACTTGCCTGAGATTCGATCATCGGTATCATCATACCTAGTTCAATCTCATTACCGGCAAGTCTCTTTACTCGTTCCGTAATGCATCATCCCGCAACTAACTCATTATTGACATTGCTTGCAAGGCTTATAGTGATGAGCATTACCGAGAGGGCCTAGAGATACCTCTCCGATACACGGAGTGACAAATCATAATATCGATCTATGCCAACTCAACAAACACCATTGGAGACACCTGTAGAGCATCTTTATAATCACCCAGTTACGTTGTGAAGTTTGATAGCACACTAAGTGTTCCTCCGGTATTCAGGAGTTGCATAATCTCATAGTCAGAGGAACATGTATAACTCATGAAGAAAGCAATAGCAATAAAACTTAACGATCATAATGCTAACCTAACGGATGGGTCCACATCATTCTCTAATGATGTGATCCCATTCATCAAATGACAATACATGTCCATGGCTAGGAAACATAACCATCTTTGATAAACAAGCTAGTCAAGTAGAGGCATACTAGGGATACTCTGTTTTGTCTATGTATTCACACATATGTATCAAGTTTCCGGTTAATACAATTCTAGCATGAATAATAAACATTTATCATGATATAAGGAAATATAAATAACAACTTTATTATTGCCTCTAGGGCATATTTCCTTCAGTCTCCCACTTTCACTAGAGTCAATAATCTAGTTCACATCGCCATGTGATTTAACACCCATAGTTCACATCATCATGTGATTTAACACTCTATAGTTCACATCGCCATGTGACCAATACCCAAAAGGTTTACTAGAGTCAATAATCTAGTTCACATCGCCATGTGATTAACACCCAAAGAGTACTAAGGTTTGATCATGTTTTGCTTGTGAGAGAAGTTTAGTCAATGGGTCTGCCACATTCAGATCCGTATGCATTTTGCAAATTTCTATGTCTACAATGCTCTGCATGGAGCTACTCTAGCTAATTGCTCCCACTTTCAATATGTATCCAGATTGAGACTTAGAGTCATCTGGATCAGTGTCAAAGCTTGCATCGACGTAACCCTTTACGACGAACCTTTTGGTCACTTCCATAACTGAGAAACATATCCTTATTCCACTAAGGATAATTTTGACCGCTGTCCAGTGATACACTCCTGGATCACTATTGTACCCTCTTGCCAAACTCATGGTGAGGTGCACAATAGGTCTGGTACACAGCATAACATACTTTATAGAACCTATGACTGAGGCATAGGGAATGACTTTTCATTCTCTTTCTATTTTCTGCCATGGTCGGGTTTTGAGTTTTTACTCAATTTCACACCTTGCAACTCAGGCAAGAACTCCTTCTTTGACTGGTCCATTTTGAACTCTTTCAAAATCTTATAAGGTATGTACTCATCAAAAGTCTTATCAAGCGTCTTGATCTATCTTTATAGATCTCTTGATGCCCAATATGTAAGTAGCGTCACTGAGGTTTTTCTTTGAAAAACTCCTTTCAAACACTCCTTTATGCTTTCCAGAAAATTCTACATCATTTTCGATCAACAATATGTCTTTCACATATACTTATTAGAAAGGCTGTAGTGCTCCCACTCACTTTCTTGTAAATACAGGCTTCACCGCAAGTCCCTATAAAACTATATGCTTTGATCGACTCATCAATGCATATATTCCAACTCCGAGATGCTTGCACCAGTCCATAGATAGATCGCTGGAGCTTGCACACTTTGTTAGAACCTTTAGGATTGACAAAACCTTCTTGTTGTATCATATACAACTCTTCTTTAAGAAATCCATTAAGGAATGCCGTTTTGACATCCATTTGCCAGATTTCAGAAAATGTGGCAATTGCTAACATGATTTGGATAGACTTAAGCATCGCTACGAGTGAGAAAATCTCATGGTAGTCAACACCTTGAACTTGTCGAAAACTTTTTCGACTATTTGAGCTTTGTAGATAATAACACTACTATCAGCATCCGTCTTCCTCTTGAAGATCCAGTTATTCTCAATGGCTTGCCGATCATCGGGCAAGTCAACCAAAGTCCATACTTTGTTCTCATACATGGATCCCATCTCAGATTTCATGGCCTCAAGCCATTTTGTGGAATCTGGGTTCATCATCGCTTCCTCATAGTTCGTAGGTCGTCATGGTCTAGTAACATGACTTCTAGAAAGGATTACTGTACGACTCTGGTGTGGACCATAATCTGGTTGACCTACGAGGTTCAGTAGTAACTTGATCTGAAGTTTCATGATCATCATCGTTAGCTTCCTCACTGACTGGTGTAGGAATCACTGGAACTGATTTCTATGATGTACTAATTTCCAATTCGGGAGAAGGTACAATTACCTCATCAAGTTCTAATTTCCTCCCACTCACTTCTTTCGAGAGAAACTCCTTCTCTAGAAAGGATCCATTCTTAGCAACGAATATCTTGCCTTCGGATGTGCGATAGAAGGTGTACCCAACAATATCTTTTGGGTATCCTATGAAGACACATTTCTCTGATTTGGGTTCGAGCTTATCAGGATGAAGCTTTTTTACATAAGCATCGCAGCCCCAAACTTCAAGAAACGACAGCTTAGGTTTCTTGCGAAACTGTGTCGTCTCAACGGATTTTGATGGTGTCCTATTTAACGCGAATGCAGCTTTCTCTAATGCATAACCCCAAAACGATAGTGGTAAATCGGTAAGACGCATCATAGATTGCACCATATCTAATAAAGTGTGGTTACGACGTTCAGACACACCATTACGCTATGGTGTTCCAGGTGGCATGAGTTGCGAAACTATTCCACATTGTTTCAAAGGAAGACCAAACTCGTAACTCAAATATTCACCTCCACGATTAGATCGTAGAAACTTTATTTTCTTGTTACGATGATTTTCCACTTCACTCTGAAATTCTTTGAACTTTTCAAATGTTTCAGACTTATGTTTCATCAACTAGATATATCTATATCTGCTCAAATCATTTGTGAAGGTCAGAAAATAATGATACCTGCCGCGAGCCTGAACACTCATCGGACCGCATGCATCAGTATGTATTATTTCCAAAAAGTCTGTTGCTCGCTCTATTGTTCCAGAGAACGGAGTCTTAGTCACCTTGCCCATGAGGCATGGTTCACAAGCATCAAGTGATTCATAATCAAGTGATTCCAAAAGCCCATCAGCATGGAGTTTCTTCATGCGCTTTACATCAATATGACCTAAACGGCAGTGCCACAAATAAGTTGCACTATCATTACTAAACTTATATCTTTTGGCATCAATATTATGTGTATCACTGTGATCGAGATTCAGTAAACCATTTACATTGGATGTAATACCATAGAAGGTTTTATTCATGTAAACCGAACAACAATTATTCTCTGACTTAAATGAATAGCCGTATCGCAATAAACATGATCCAATCATATTTATGCTCAACGCAAACATCAAATAACATGTATTTAGTTCAAATACTAATCCCGAAGGAAAAAGGAAGTGTGCGATGGTGATCTTATCAACCTTGGAATCACTTCCAACACACATCATCACCTCGCACTTAACTAGTCTCTTTTTATTTTGCAACTCCCGTTTCTAGTTACTACTCTTAGCAACTGAGCCAGTATAAAATACCGAGGGGTTGCTATAAACACTAGTAAAGTACACATCAATAACATGTATATCAAATATACCTTTGTTCACTTTGCCATCCTTCTTATCCGCCAAGTATCTAGGGCAGTTCCACTTCCAGTGACCATTTCCTTTGCAGTAGAAGCACTAAGTTTCAGGCTTGGGTCTAGCTTTGGGCTTCTTCATGGGAGTGGCAACTTGCTTGCCATTCTTCTTGAAGTTCCCTTCTTTCCCTTGCCCTTTTACTTGAAACTAGTGGCCTTGTCAACCATCAACACTTTATGCTTTTCTTGGTTTCTACCTTCACCGATTTCATCATCGAGAAGAGCTCGGGGAATCATTTTCGTCATCCCTTGCATATTATAGTTCATCACGAAGTTCCAGTAACTTGGTGATAGTGACTAGAGAACTCTGTCAATCACTATCTTATCTGGAAGATTAACTCCCACTTGATTCAAGCGATTGTAGTACTCAGACATTCCGAGCACATGCTCACTGGTTGAGCTATTCTCCTCCATCTTGTAGGAAAAATACTTGTCAGAGGTCTCTTACTTCTTGACTCGGGCATGACTCTGAAATACCAATTTCAGCTCTTGGAACATCTTATATGCTCCGTGGCGTTGAAAATGTTTTGAAGTCCTGGTTCTTAGCTGTCGTGGATTTGTCAAGGCAGATGTCCTTAGTGGGACTACTTAGTCGCGAGGCCAGCGCATCTATGTGGTAGCTTGAGAGGGGTTGAGCGGAATCGAGAGACGCAACACAAGACAGGGATTTAGACAGCTTCGGGCCCCGGGAAACATCATCCGGTAACAACCCTACATGCTGTTGAGGCTAGGTCTCATTATCATCACGAGGGAGACGCTGTAAACCGGCTCTTTGTGTCTAGCCCTAGAGATTGTTTCTTCTTGTTGTCGCCTGTCCCTCTTTGGGGAGCCCTGCCCCTCCTTATATATGTTGAAGGGGCGGGTTACATGTGGAGTCCTATTAGGATTAGGACTAGTCTATCTCTAATACAAACCGGATACAAGTCCAGGTCTTAACTCCTTGTAAGACAAATATTCCTCACGCCTTTCCTCTTAAACCGGCCCACCATAACATGAGCCGGCCTTCTGGGCCTTGGGCCTTGTCATCCGTAAGACCCGCCCGCCGAGTCACCAGTGAGTCATAATGGCGAGGCGTGTTGCTTGTAAACCGCCAAGTGTCAGCGGGGTCTTCTAATAAACCGCCAAGTCCGGCCGGGTTACACTTCCGGTCGGTTTACGCCGCGGGGTATATCCCGACATTAGCCCCCAGTTTAATTTGGATTTATCCATGTTAAACTGATCATGTAAAACAAATACAAGAACAATTTTGACCGATTATGCTCCAGGGTTAAGAATTCTTGTAAACCGGCATCTGATCATCCTTAAGTCCTCCTTCTGAAAAATCCGAGTTAATAGACCAGCTTCATAATCAATTGCTTGTAGAAGATATTTCGTAAATAAAGAATCCATTTGAATCGGCCTTTAATGCTCAAAATTGCCGAGTTATAACGCAGACGATGCCGGGTCATAATTGTTGTTGACACCGGGTCATGTAATTGATCTTGCTGATTTGCTCAAAACTGATAATTTGGAGACATTCCTCCTTTATATGCATAATACCTGTAGCCCCCAAGTCTTAAGAGGAGAACATAGTGATAGCTTAAGACTTGCTCCAATATAAGTGTTGCAACCTTGAAGAAATCCTGTTTGTTCATCTCAATCATTAATCATAAACTGAATATTCCACACATGTAGCCCCCAGTGCCGGGTTGTCATGCTTGCAGGAACCTGGGACTTTGTAATTTCCTGATGCTCAAACAACTTCAACTAGTGTAGCCCCCAAGGGCCGGGTCATTATACAATAATGAGCAGGGACTTTATAAATATGATCATGTAGATTTGAGCAGTGATGTGTAGCCCCCAAGGGCCGGCTTAGTAAGATAATACTGAACCGGGACTTGAAAATAACATCTTATAATGTAGCTTCCATCGTAGGGCTTGAACCCACGTCCACAAGGTTAAGAGCTTTGTGCTTTACCAACTGAGCAATGAACCCTTTAATATAATGGATTAAGGCTTGTATACCTTGAATGTTTGACAGGAGCAATTGGTAGCCCCCAAGGGCCGTCTCATTATGATATGATGAGTCGGGTCTTCAGTAAGGTGATCAAAAATGACTTTGCATTAGCCCCCAAGTGTCATGGTGCATGCTTGCAGCGATACGAGACTTGCATATTTGATATAATCTCAATTTGAATAATGTAGCCCCCAAGTGCCGGGTCGTAAGCCTGCAGCGACTCGGGACTATTCCTTCCATTGTAGAATAAATCATATCATTTGATAAAATAATAGCCATTGCACTAAAGCGACTTTAAAAACCTCAATAATACCGGTTATTAATAATCATAATAAAAATCCAGCCATGTTGGCTATTCAAGATAATATGATCCGGTATGAAAACCTTATTCATTCAATATCATAATGAAAATTCAGCCAAGTTTGGCTATTTGAATAATATAACCCAATGATTTATAAGCGCATGATTCCAATGGCGCAATCCAAATATATACTAGCAACTTATAGTCCAAAACCAGGCCGGGTTAACAAACACCGAATAATTTCTCATCATATACTGGCGACTTATCGTCTTAAAGCCTGGCTGGGTTAATAAACGCCGGTGATTTATAATCATGCTTTATTCAACCTGTTTCTACATACAACAAGTTTAAAGTGTCCTAGCGGTTTACCACCAGACGGGTCATAATGCCCAACATATAACCCGGGTTTATAACCAAGGTTGCATTTAAGAATAATCAAATATGAAATATGTCATACCTGTGACATTGAATTGCATCATTGGTTGGCCAACTTTATTGTAGTAAAGATAATAACCCCAGTCTTGAGTACTGACAACTCCTTCCATATTGTGCCGGTTTATGATAAAACTGTACCGGGTTGTGATAAATACCGGATTAACCATATATAATACTGGTGACTTGTAGTCAACCAGACCGGGCTGATAGTCTCCGGATTATGATTTGACCGTGTTCCCTCAATTTGTAATTGACAGTCGAACCGGTTTAATAATGTCGGTTTGAAAACGCAACAAAAGAAATGTTTATCAAAAAAGAAAACAGAATTCAAGCAAAGGCAGAGATAAAACTATTGCAAATGAGGCTTTGAGCCGATCAAGAGGCATTAGCATGGTCGGACACGACCAAGCCCCCAAAAAGGCGTAGCTATGGTTCGAGTCAGCCAGGTCCCCAAATGATGCTTTGGCATTACGCCAATCAAGAGGTGTAGCTATGGTTCGGGTTCGACCAAGCCCCCAAGTGATGCTGTGGCACTAGGCCAATCAAGAGGCGTGACTATGGTTCAGACGTGACCAAGTCCCCGAGTGATGCTGTGGCATTACGCCGATCAAGAAGTGTGACTATGGTTCGGACACGACCAAGCCCCCAAGTGATCAATAATATGATAAGCCAATAAGGCAGGATACCCATGTTTGAACCGCGCATCATGGCAGCAGGTCCTCTTCGGCAACCTTTAACTTTTTGTAAGAGATAAATTCTTCTTGAACCGGGATTTTGAACCGGATATTGAGAGCTCCAAAGCTTTGTGGGAGACATCTTTCCCTTAAACCGGATTTTAAACCGGAATCTTCATTTTCAGCCGGAAATTTTCTAACGGCCTTTAAACTCGAACTTGCGAGAAGTTAATTCCTTTTTGAACCAGAAATTCTTAAACCGGATTTGAGAGCTTCATAGCTTTGTGGGAGACAGATTTCCCTTTAACCGGATTTTAAACCGGAATCCTTTCTGATGACCCGAAACTTCTTCATAAGCCGGGATTTTGTAACTGTTATATACTTTCTAAGCCGGAAATTTTCTGTCAGCCACTAGTAGAAAAAGGGGCTTTTGTCCGGGTTGGTAAGGCCCTTTAGTCCTGGTTTTCGAACCGGGACTAAAGGGTTGTTACTAATGCCTCTCCCCTTTAGTCCCGGTTCGGTTCTTACACGAACTGGGACTAAAGGGCGCGGCCACGTGGAGCTCCACCTTTAGTCCCGGTTGGTAACACCAACCGGGACTAAAGGAAATTTTATGATTTTTTTTATTTTTTTTATTTTCAAATTTCTGAACTATTTTAACCTCTAGTCTGTAATCACCACCCCTCACCACTGCTCAATTTATCCTCTAACCACCCCGCATCATTCCAAATCATCTAACTTCCCAAATGGTCACCCATCCTGCCACTCCCCCGGCCTGAGCACGCTTAACTTCCGGGTTCTATTCTCCCTCGTTTCCAAGTCTGCACTTGTTGTTTTCCTGACAACAGTAAGATGTCAATCCTATTAACCTTCAGGAATTTTGCTTGAGCATGAAGTGACACATTTCACTGTTTGAGTTTGAAACTATTGTTTTAAAAAACAATAATTATTTAGTAACACTAATATTTCTTGAATAATTAGTTTGTCCATAGTTTGACCATATTTGACCAAAATTCGAAATAACTGAAATAATTATTTAGTAACACTAATATTCTAGAATAATTAGTTTGACCATTGTTTGACCACAGTTTGACCACTGTTTGACCAGATTTGACCACAATTTTTCCAAAAAAATTTGAAACTATATTTTTTTCTGTTACTAGTGGCGCACCTAGCAAATGGTGCGCCACTAGTAAGTTTGAATTTTTTTCGATTTTTCGACTCTAGATCTTAAAAGCCCCGTAACTTTTTTCTGTTAGGTTTTTGAGGATTTTGAAAATGTTTAACGTGGATCCCCTTCTTATGTAACTTTTCGAGTAGATGATTTTTCATATAAAAAACTTTTCAATCCGAGATCGTATGCAAAAGTTATGCCCATTTTACAAATTCCAGAGAGATTTTGCAAATAAAGTCAAAATTCATATTTGTAAATTTTCCCAACAACTAGACCACATATCACATGGGAAACTTATTTTATTTTATTTTTTGACATTTCCTTCATTTTCTTTTGTTTTTTCTAAAACTGAAAAGGCGGTCAGGGGGGAGTTTGAAAATGGGACCTTTAGTACCGGTTCGTGCCATGAACCGGTACTAATGCCTCAAAGCCCGTTAGTACCGGTTGGTGGCACCAACCGGGACTAAAGATCTAACCTTTAGTCCCAGTTGGTGCCACCAACCGGGACTAATGGGCATCGCACCCTTTAGTCCCGGTTCGTGGCACGAACCGGGACTAAAGGGCCCAGGTGAGCCGGGACTAATGCCTTAGCCGCACGAACCGGGATAAATGCTCACATTAGTCTCGGTTCGTGACTGAACCGGGACTAATGTGAAAACTGCCCTGCGACCAAAGCCCAGTTTTCTACTAGTGAGCCTTTAAATTTTCATCCATATAACAGTAGCCTCCGGGATCGGGTTATCTTTTCCCTCCATCGTCCTGGGTCCTTAAATTCTCTTGAAACTGGCAAGATTTGCTGAGTCATGTCATCGTAGCACCCGAGTCTCAAGGTGACTCAAGAAGTTGGCTTGAGATTCTCCATTTTTGACCGTGATATAAACCGGCATAACTTGTATATCATTGGTGTTGATAGTACGATGTATATCCACAGAAGGTTGGGGTGACTACGGCGGTTTATAAATGATCCCGTATGAGCCGTGTCAGCAACTCGGCCAATGGTTCCTTCCAACTAGCTGTTTGAAGTTTAACCAAACTGTAGTGACGGCGACTTGTGCGCATGTCCATTGAGCCATCCAGTGCAGACGGCGGTTGATAGTATATGATAATTTGCCTCCATTTTGTTGAAAGAAAACCGGGCTACCCAAGCTATGACTTGCTCATACTCAATAAACAGCTCATGTAGACGGGTGCGGCCTGGTGTGTTGATGTAGACCAGGCCGCGAGATACGGGCGACAAAGACGACCGCGGCTTCAGAGGCAGCACAGACAGATGAGTCGGCCGCAGTGTTGTAAACCGGCGTGTACGGGTGAATTAGCCACGTCATATTGATGTAAACCGGCATGTACGGGCGAATTAGTGACGTCATGTTGATGTAAACCGGTCTGCAGAATGGCGGTTTGCACATATATTCATCGAGCTTGATGGCATGATAAGATACTAGCGCATTTATAATGATGGCGCGAGTTTATACATCCATGACACAGCCATAGCTTTTGCAGTGAACAATTGTCCTACATAAATAATACTGCAGACCAAGGCAAAGATAAACTGTTTTTTGACAAAACTAATATGTGCTAAAAATATATTTTAGATGGATATCACCTGATGTGTTTAGGCTGAAAATAATCCGCCATGAAGTTGATGATCACTAGGTGAAACTGAAATCCCTCACGGGTGAATCGGCCGTGGGAGCAGACAGATAAACCGGCCACGATGTTTGTGAGTCGGTGCGGACGAGCAAGTTGTCCTCCGCGTTGTAAGCCGGTGCAGACGCGTGAACCGGCCGCGAGGGTGGACGGGCAAGTCGTCCATGGCGTTGTAAGGCGGTGCTGACGGGCGAGTCGGCCGGTGCATTTGATGTAAACCGGACCACGAAACGCGTATCCGTGAAGCTGCGCGGCACAGCCGAACGTGCCTCCGCGGTATAATACCACCCCTTTTTCATTTAATAGCCATCCTGTATAAAAATATTACAGGCCAGAGTAATTGTTGTCGGATGAATTAACATGTACTGATAAAATACAAAGAAAGGATAGTACCTGGTATTTTTTGCCGGACGCTGGCGCCGGATAATGCATAGTGCTGCTTTTCTTTTTGACAAAAGAGTTGATTGGTTCTGTGTCTTCTAATGCCTGAGGTCTTCACATAACCTGAGGTCTACACATAACCTGGCCGAAACTTTTTGAGCCGGAATTTTTGGAAACGGAACTTCTTGATAATCCGGCCGGAACTTTTGATAATCCGGAACTTTTGAACCGGAACCTCTTGATAATCCGACCGGAACTTTTGATAATCCGAAACTTTTGAACCGAAACCTCTTGATAATCCGGCCGGAACTTTTGATAATCCGGAACTGTTGAACCGGAACCTCTTGATAATCCGGCCGGAACTTTTATTTCATAATCTAGGTCAGAACTCTTTGTTGATTCAGACGGAACCTTTCGGTGATTCAGCTGGAACCCTTTGATGCTTCAGACAAAACTTTTCGTCGAGGCGATCGGAACTTTTTGGTGATTCAGACGGAACCTTGCATAGATGCGGTCAAAACTTTCCAATGATCCTGCCAGAACTTTCCAACGAACCAGCGGAACCTTTCGATGAGCTTGACGGAACTTTCTCGGTGAGCCGGTTGGAACTCTCCGACAAACCGTCCGGAACTTTTTTCAATAAGCTGGACGGAGCTTCTCGATCCCTGGGATGGCGCCCTCTAAGAACTCAACACCACCGTGCACAGGCCCCACGGTGGGCGCCAACTGTCGTGGATTTGTCACGGCACATGTCCTTAGTGGGAGGACTTAGTCACGAGGCCAACGCATCTATGTGGTAGTTTGAGAGGGGTTGTGCAGAATCGAGAGACGCAACACAAGACAGGGATTTAGACAGCTTCAGGCCCCGGGAAACATCATCCGGTAACAACCCTACATGCTGTTGAGGCTAGATCTCATTATCACCACGAGGGAGACGCCGTAAACCGGCTCTTTGTGTCTAGCCCTAGAGATTGTTTCTTCTTGCTGTCGCCTGTCCCTCTTTGGGGAGCCCTGCCCCTCCTTATATATGTTGAAGGGGCGGGTCACATGTGGAGTCCTATTAGGATTAGGACTAGTCTATCTCTAATACAAACCGGATACAAGTCCAGGTCTTAACTCCTTGTAAGACAAATATTCCTCACGCCTTTCCTCTTAAACCGGCCCACCATAACACGCGCCGGCCTTCTGGGCCTTGGGCCTTGTCATCCGTCTGACCCGCCCACCGATTCACCAGTGAGTCATAATGACCAGGCGGGTTACTTGTAAACCGCCAAGTGTCAGCGGGGTCTTCTAATAAACCGCCAAGTCCGGCCGGGTTACACTTCCGGCCGGTTTACGCCGCGGGGTATATCCCCGACATTGGCCGTAAAGCATGGCGCACTAAACTATCAAGTAGTTATCATACCGAGCTTGCCAACCATTCATAACGTCTATATCTGCTCCTGCAATAGGTCCGTCACCTAGCGGTGCATCAAGAACATAATTCTTCTGTGCAGCAATGAGGATAATCTCAGATCACGGACCTAGTCCGCATCATTGCTACTATCATCTTTCAACATAGTTTTTCTCTAGGAACATATCAAAAATAAACGGGGAGCTACATCGTGAGCTATTGATCTACAACATAGTTATGCAAATACTATCAGGACTAAGTTCATGATAAATTAAAGTTCAATTAATCATATTACTTAAGAACTCCCACTTAGATAGACATCCCTCTAATCATCTAAGTGATGACGTGATCCATATCAACTAAACCATGTCCGATCATCACATGAGATGGATTTGTTTTCAATGGTGAATATCACTATGTTGATCATATCTACTATGTGATTCACGCTCGACAATTCGGTCTCAGTATTCCGAGGCCATATCTGCATATGCTAGTCTCATCAAGTTTAATCCGAGTATTTTGCGTGTGCAAAAATGGCTTGCACCCATTGTATGTGAACGTAGAGCTTATCACACGCGATCATCACGTGGTGTCTCAGCACGAACAACTGTCGCAACGGTGCATACTCAGGGAGAACACTTATACCTTGAAATTTTAGTAAGGGATCATCTCATAATGCTACCGTCGTACTAAGCAAAAATAAGATGCATAAAAGATAAACATCACATGCAATCAAAATATGTGACATGATATGACCATCATCATCTTGTGCCTTCAGCACTTGGCCGGACGTACCACATCCATCTTATCTATTGTAGCTGGAACCCAACCCCAAATGCAACGTATCCTCTAGATCCATGCATGTCTCCCATTGATCTACCACGTACTGCTGCTACAAGACTATGTAGCTACTACTACCAATGATCGATCGGTTAAAATAATAGAAGCGAGCTGTCAACGATGATCGATCTGACAGATTGATGGATGGATTCGACGGACGGCGTACAGCCGAATCCGATCTAAACAAAATTAAACCAACTAGCGTGTCAATCAACGCATCCCAGAAATTGTCGAGACACAACCCCATTACCCTACCCAAACAGACAGAATCCGGACAAAATGAACATTCGTTTGGGGTTGTAAGCTGGAGTTGACCTTATATGCATGATCCCGACCATAGCACACGTTCAGGACAATATGTTCTGGCTCTTTGATGTGCCCGTACTGCCACAAATGAGGGGACAGATAAACAGTAGGAGTCGATGATCCATTGTGTTATTGCTTTTTGAAAAGCACATTGTTGTTATTTCTGTTTCAAGTAACCAAAAAGAAAAACATTGTAATTTCTACCATATTTCCTTTTTTTTCTTTGAACACAGTAAAGACGCAAGTGCTCATATAAATGCGCATACACTTACCCCTATGAACGCGCACACTCACACCCTACTCCTATGAGCACCTCCAAGAAACTGAGCCAGCATATCATCTTGAGATTTTACGAAGTCATCGTTGATGCCTCCTAGTCGACGGGAACGTCTCCTCCCACTAAAAGCGTATCACCAAAAATCCAGAAATAAATCCAGAATAAATGCGAGCATCAGGATTTAAACCTTGATGGGCTGGGGATGCCACTGTCCACCTAACCATCTCAACCACACGTTGATTCGCTTACTAGACTTTCCTAATCATCAACAATAGTACTATAGTAGTAGTAGTAGTTGGTATGTACAGTACATGTACACGTAGAGGCCGGCCGTGGACTCCTCGCTCAGTTTTTTTAGGTAAAAGGGGAAGTAGTCGTCTTATATCTCATGATCATTGCCGGTAAAACTCATCATCATGTATAGGTGACGCCCATTAGTTTACCAACGAAAATCCTGCTGGCCATGCGCCCAAGGCGGGGACGCATCCTTCGACCGCATCCTGTCCACCTCCTTTTTCAAACGCCAATTTTCGAATAAACCACGCCCTCGTTCATGCCAGCGGCCCTAGTTCACGCCGGCAACACAGCCCGCCTACACGTCCTCACCGGCAACACAACCAGCGGCCGGCAACAGAGCCAGCCTACAAAATGAATAGTTTTGTTGCCGGCAACACAGCCAGCGGCCAGCAACACAGCCAGCCCCCAAAATGAATAGGTTTCTCGACGGCACACAGCCAGCGGCCGGCAACACGGCCAGCCCCCAAAATGAATAGGTTTCTCACCGGCACATAGCCAACGACCCAGCGGCCGGCACCCATGCCAGGCTCCAAAAAGAATGGCCACGACCGAACAGTCCACCTAGTTCAGGCCGTTGGTGTTGAACATCTCCTTCTGCCTGGCCTCGAACCAGCTCCTCGTCTTCTCGCTCATCTTGGTCAAGTACATGCTCATGATCGCTAGCGCCACCTCCTTTGCTTTGGTTGTGGCATTGGTGGCCTCGATGTCGAGCTGCCTCTACCTGGCCGTGACATTGGCAGCCTCGTGTCGAGCTGACTTTGCCGGGACGCCTCCTCCATGTCAATCTTCCTCTTCTTAGCCGCCTCCTCCATCTCAAGCTTCTTTTTGAAGCTCTAGGTATTGCTTCATTTGCTCGTCCTTGATTTGTCAATTTTTCTCGTCTCTCACATCCTTTTCAGACATCATGTCGTGCAAAGTCTCATGCAAGGCCATGGATGACGCATCACGTATGTCGTCAATCTTGGAGTTGGTCTTGCCCCTCGGCCTCTTCAACGTCTCACCATCTCCACCTCCGGCCAACACGGCCGTCTTCTTGCCTCTCTACCTTTGAAGCTCACGGTATTGATCTTTGAACTTGGGGCAATTGTTGATGTGCGTCCAACAATGCATAAGAGTGAATGGCTTGTCATTGTGCCGGGCCTTGAATGCTTCCAAATCTTGAAATGCCTACACCACACGATCAACCACAATTGAACATGCAAACATATAAAAGGCCGAAGTCGCATGGCCGTAGCAATGAAAGAACTACGATGAGGAGAGCATACCATGTCCCCAATGTCGAGACCACTCACGGGCCGTGCTTCAACGCTCTCAAGTGTGGCATAATACTTGTTGCATTCTTGTTGGATGAACAACCACCTCTTTTGAATCGAGGTGTGATACGTCTCCAACGTATCTATAATTTTTTATTGTTCCATGCTATAATATTATCTGTTTTGGATGTTTAATGGGCTTTACTATGCACTTTTATATTATTTTTGGGACTAACCTATTAATCGAAGGCCCAGTGCAAATTGTTGTTCTTTTGCCTATTTTAGTGTTTCACAGAAAAGGAATATCAAACGGAATACAAACGGAATGAAACCTTTGGGAGAGTTATTTTTGGAACAAACGCAATCCAGGAGACTCAGAGTGGAGGTCAAGAAAGAACCGAGGAGGCCATGAGGTAGATGGCGTGCCCAGGAGGGTAGGCGCGCCCCCACCCTCGTGGGCCCGTCGTGGCTCCACCGACCTACTTCTTTCGCCTATATATACTCATATACCCTGAAAACATCCAAGAGCACCACGAAACCTCTATTTCCACCACCGCAACCTTCTGTACCCGTGAGATCCCACATTGGAGCCTTTTCCGGCGCTCCACCGGAGGGGGAATTGATCACGGAGGGCTTCTACATCAACACCATATCCTCTTCAATGATGTGTGAGTAGTTTACAACAGACCTTAGGCTCCATAGTTATTAGCTAGATGGGTTCTTCTCTCTCTTTGGATCTCAATGCAAAGTTCTCCTCGATCTTCTTGGAGATCTATTCGATGTAATTCTTTTTGTGGTGTGTTTGTCGAGATCCGATGAATTGTGGGTTTATGATCAAGATTATCTATGAACAATATTTGATTCTTCTCTGAATTCTTTTATGCATGATTTAAATATCTTTGCAAGTCTCTTCGAATTAACAGTTTGGTTTGGCCTACTAGATTGATCTTTCTTGCAATGGGAGAAGTGCTTAGCTTTGGGTTCAAGATTGCGGTGTCCTTTCCCAGTGACAGCAGGGGCAGCAAGGCACGTATTGTATTGCTTCCATCGAGGATAAAAAGATGGGGTTTATATCATATTGCTTGAGTTTATCCCTCTACATCATGTCATCTTGCCTAATGTGTTACTCTGTTCTTAGGAACTTATTACTCTAGATGCATGCTGGATAGCGGACGATGTGTGGAATAATAGTAGTAGATGCAGAATCGTTTCGGTCTACTTGCCGCGCATGTGATGCCTATATACATGATCATGCCTAGATATTCTCATTACTATGCACTTTTCTATCAATTGCTCGACGGTAATTCGTTCACCCACTATAAATTATGCTATCTTGAGAGAAGCCACTAGTGAAACCTATGGCCCCCAGGTCTATCTTCCATCATATTATTTTCCTATGAATTTACTATTTCTTCCGTCTTTTATTTTGCAATCTTTACTTTCCAATCTATATCATAAAAATACCAACAATATTTATCTTATTATCTCTATCAGATATTACTTTTGCAAGTGGCCGTGAAGGGATTGACAACCCCTTTATCGCGTTGGTTGCAAGGTTCTTATTTTTTGTGTAGGTACGAGGCGACTTGCGTGTAACCTCCTAGTGGATTGATAACTTGGTTCTCAAAACTGAGGGAAATACTTATGCTACTTTGCTGCATCACTGTTTCCTCTTCAAGGAAAAACCAACGCATGCTCAAGAGGTAGCAAGAAGAATTTCTGGCGCCGTTGCCGGGGAGGCTTACGCCAAGTCAAGACATACCAAGTACCCATCACAAACTCTTATCCCTCGCATTACATTATTCGCCATTTTCCTCTCGTTTTCCTCCCCCCCCCCCCACTTCACCCTTGCCGTTTTATTCGCCCTCTTTTTCCGTTCGCTTTCTTTCTGCTTGCTTCTTGTGTGCTTGTGTGTTGGATTGTTTGTCACGATGGCTCAAGACAACACTAAATTGTGTGATTTTTCCAATACCAACAATAATGATTTTCTTAGCACTTCGATTGCTCCTCTTACCGATGCTGAATCTTGTGAAATTAATGCTGCTTTGTTGAATTTTGTCATGAAAGATCAATTCTCTGGCCTTCCTAGTGAAGATGTCGCTACTCATCAAAACAACTTTGTTGATTTGTGTGATATGCAAAAGAAGAAATACGTGGATAATGATATTGTTAAATTGAAGCTATTTCCGTTTTCGCTTAGAGATCGTGCTAAAACCTGGTTTTCGTCTTTGCCTAAAAATAGTATTGATTCATGGAATAATTGCAAAGATGCTTTTATCTCTAAGTATTTTCCTCCCGCTAAGATCATCTCTCTTAGAAATGATATTATGAATTTTAAGCAACTTGATCATGAGCATGTTGCATAATCTTGGGAGAGGATGAAATTAATGATTCACAATTGCCCTACACATGGATTAAATTTATGGATGATCATACAAATTTTTTATGCCGGATTGAATTTTGCTTCTAGAAATCTTTTAGATTCGGCCGCGGGAGGCACTTTTATGGAAATCACTTTAGAAGAAGCTACTAAACTCCTAGATAATATTATGGTTAATTATTCTGAATGGCACACCGAAAGATATACTAGTAAAAAGGTTCATGCGATAGAGGAGATTAATGTTTTGAGTGGAAAGATGGATGGACTTATGAAATTGTTTGCTAATAAGAGTGCTCCTATTGATCCTAATGATATGCCTTTCTCCACTTTGATTGAGAATAATAATGAATCTATGGATGTTAATTTTGTTGGTAGGAACAATTTTGGTAATAACGCGTATAGAGGAAACTTTAATCCTAGGACTTTTCCTAGTAATTACTCTAATAATTGTGGTAATTCCTACAACAACTCTTATGGAAATATAAATAATCTGCCCTCTGATTTTGAGACTAATGTTAAAGAATTTATGATTTCACAAAATAATTTCAATGCTTTGCTTGAAAAAAATTTGCCTAAGATTGATGAGTTGGCTAGGAACGTGGATAGAATTTCTCTTGATGTTGATTCTTTGAAACTTAGATCTATTCCACCTAAGCATTATATCAATGAGTCTCCCAAATCTATGATAATTTCCATTGATGAGTGCAAGGAAAGAACCGCTAGGATGCGTGCTAAGAAAGATTGCTTTGTAAAAGCGTGTTCTTCTAGTTTTCATGATAATAGGGATGAAGATCTAAAAGTGATTGATGTGTCTCCTATTAAATCTTTGTTTTGCAATATGAATCTTGATAATGATGGGACCGGAGATGAGTCAACTTTAGTTAAAAGGCGTCCCAATGATTCAGAGTTCTTAGATCTTGATGCAAAAATTGGTAAAAGTGGGATTGAAGAGGTCAAAGCTTTACATAGCAATGAACCCACTATTTTGGATTTCAAGGAATTTAATTATGATAATTGTTCTTTGATAGATTGTATTTCCTTGTTGCAATCTGTGTTAAATTCTCCTCATGCTTATAGTCAAAATAAAGCTTTTACCAGACATATCGTTGATGCCTTAATGCAATCCTATGAAGAAAAGCTTGAATTAGAAGTTTCTATCCCTAGAAAACTTTATGATTAGTGGGAACCTACTATTAAAATTAAGATTAAATATCATGAATGCTATGCTTTATGTGATTTGGGTGCTAGTGTTTCCACGATTCCAAAAACCTTGTGTGATGTGTTAGATTTCCATGAATTTGATGATTGTTCTTTAAACTTGCATCTTGCGGATTCCACCATTAGGAAACCTATGGGAAGAATTAATGATGTTCTTATTATTGAAAATAGGAATTATGTGCCCATAAATTTCATTGTTCTTGATATAGATTGCAATCTATTATTCTTGGTAGACCTTTCCTTAGAACGATTGGTGCAACTATTGATATGAAAGAAGGAAACATTAGATTCCAATTTCAGTTAAGGAAAGGTATGGAACACTTCCCTAGGAATAAAATTAAATTTCCTTATGAATATATTATGATAGCCACTTATGGATTGCATACCAAAGATGATAATACCTAGATCTATTCTTGCCTTTATGCCTAGCTAGGGGCGTTAAACGATAGCGCTTGTTGGGAGGCAACGCAATTTTATTTTTGTTTCTTGCTTTTTGGTTCTGTTTAGTAATAAATAATTCATCTAGATACTGTGAAGATGTGTTTTCATGTTTTAAATTAGTGTTTGTGCCGAGTAGAACCTTTGGGAAGACTTGGGTGAAGTCTTTATGATCTTGCTGTAAAAAACAAAAACTTTAGCGCTCACGAGATTAGCTGCCATTTTTTACTGGAGAGTGCTTTTAGGTTGATTCTTTTTGAAGATGATTAATAGACAAATTCCTCACGTCCACCAATTTATTTGAGAATTTTTGGAGTTACATAAGTATACATTTGATCCAGATTACTACAGACTGTTCTCTTTTTGGACAGATTCTGTTATTCGTGTGTTGTTTGCTTATTTTGATGAATCTATGGCTAGTATCGGGGGGGGGGGGGGATGAACCATAGAGAAGTTGGAATACAGTAGGCTTAACAAAAATATAAATAAATAATGATTTCATTACAGTACCTTATGGTGGTGATTTGTTTCCTATACTAATGGAACTCATGAGATTTACTGTTGAGTTTGGTGTTGTGAATTTTCAAGTTTTGGGTTAAGATTTGATGGATTCTGTAATAAGGAGCAGCAAGAGCCTAAGATTGGGGATGCCCAAGGCACCCCAAGGTAAAATTCAAGGACAACCAAAAGCCTAAGCTTGGGGATGCCCCGGAAGGCATCCCCTCTTTCGTCTTCGTCCATCGATAACTTTACTTGAGGCTATATTTTTATTCACCAATGATACGTGTTTTGCTTGGAGCGTCTTGTATGATTTGAGTCTTTGCTTTTTAGTTTACCACAATAATCCTTGCTATACACACCTTTTGGAGAGACACACATGAATTGAAATTTATTAGAATACTCTATGTGCTTCACTTATATTTTTTGTCTAGATAACTTTGCTCTAGTGCTTCACTTATACCTTTTTAGAGCACGGTGGTGGTTTTATTTTATAGAAATAATGGATCTCTCATGCTTCACTTATATTATTTTGGGAGTCTTTTAGAACATCATGGTAATTTGCTTTGGCTATAAAATTAGTCCCAATATGATGAACATCCAAGATGGGTATAATAAAAACTATCGTATAAAGTGCATCGAATACTATGAGAAGTTTGATAATTGATAATTGTTTTGAGATATGAAGATGATGATATTAGAGTCATGCTAGTTGAGTAGTTGTGAATTTGATAAATACTTGTTCTAAAGTTTGTGATTCCCATCGCATGCACGTATGGTGAACCGTTATGTGATGAAGTCGGAGCATGATTTATTTATTTATTGTCTTCCTTATGAGTGGCGGTCAGGGACGAGCCATGGTCCTTTCCTACCAATCTATCCCCCTAGGAGCATGCGTGTAGTACTTCGTTTCGATAACTAATAGATTTTTGCAATAAGTATGTGAGTTCTTTATGACTAATGTTGAGTCCATGGATTATACGCACTCTCACCCTTCCACCATTGCTAGCCTCTCTAATACTGCGCACTGATGTCTACTACACAACCTTCTTCTTGTAGACGTTGTTGGGCCTCCAAGTGCAGAGGTTTGTAGGACAGTAGCAAATTTCCCTCAAGTGGATGACCTAATGTTTATCAATCCATGGGAGGCATAGGATTAAGATGGTCTCTCTCAAGCAACCCTGCAACCAAATAACAAAGAGTCTCTTGTGTCCCCAACACACCCAATACAATGGTAAATTGTATAGGTGCACTAGTTCGGCGAAGAGATGGTGATACAAGTGCAATATGGATGGTAGATATGGGTATTTGTAATCTGAAAATATAAAAACAGCAAGGTAACTAATGATAAAAGTGAGCGTAAACGGTATTGCAATGCTAGGAGACAAGGCCTAGGGTTCATACTTTCACTAGTGCAAGTTCTCTCAACAATAATAACATAATTGGATCATATAACTATCCCTCAACATGCAACAAAGAGTCACTCCAAAGTCACTAATAGCGGAGAACAAACGAAGAGATTATGGACCACTAGGGAAAAGGCTAGCAACAGCGTGGGTTTTTGGCCTATCAGCAGCGCGGGTGCCCGCGCTACCAATAAGGCGCTACAGCTAACTCTTAGTAGTAGCGCTGCCTGTACCCGCGCTACTACTATTGACTATAGCAGCAACGCTTTTCAGGAACGCGCTGCTATTATTTAGCTGTAGCGATTTCCCGGTCCAGCGCTACTGTTATATCTTTCACCAATTCCAATTTTCGGCTTTGATAAACTGCAATTTCCAGATACTAGGGACTACTAGATGTCAATTTCATAAAGCATTATAGGTACTAGGTAGTACTCCCTCGGTTCGAAATTACTCGTCGTGGTTTTAGTTCAAATTTGAACTCAAACCACGACTAGTAATTTGGAACCAAGGGAGTACTGGATAACAATTTCATATATACTCAACATGCATCCTCAAGCAGTACAAGGTGACATGGACGACAATCATCATATTTAGTTCTATATGATATCGACGACGATCATCATATGTAGTTCTACATGATATCGACGACGATTATCATATGTAGTTCTAGATGATATAGCCACACACACATATGTAGTTCTAGATGATATCGACGACGATCATCATCCTCAAGCCTGGGCGGTGGGTGTTCCTGATAGTAATTAGGATGGCCTGTCCAGCACGAAGATTCTTGCCAACGAGGAATCTCTTCCACCCAACCGAGTTCAAGTGTGTCCGACCATCTGTGCCAATGCGGTAAGTACATGTGGTGACGGAGCCCCTTGCGGTAAGGCGTAGTCCAACTGAGCCTTCTTTATCAGGCTCGATACCACAACTCACAGATAGGTTCTTTGTCAATCTCTGAATAAGGAAAACATATCAATTAATAAATAGCCTCACACATACTCTTGCAAATATATTTCTATTAAGTCTAGATTTCTACACTATCAAAAGACACAGTTCTACACTAAGCATATAATCGGATTCACTAAGCATATAATCGGATAATTTGCATTTGTAAGTATAACAATAAGCATATCATCGGATTCACTAAGCATATAATTGGACTCTACACTAAGCATATCATCAGATTCACTAAACATATCATTGGATTCACTAAGCAGTACGTATAACATACCATTTCATGCCGATCGATCATGGTACTTGTCAGGCGGGTCACGAATGGCACCCCGACAAAGTCATCACGTGGCGGAATTATGTCCCATAGGTTGCACACCTCCTCCTCGCTCAGCCTCATTCTTTGAGCTATGATGGCTTCATGAAGTGGGTTCTCATCATCTTCATTGAGTGGGTCCTCATTATCTTCATCATCTTCGTCATCTTCATCATCTTCCACCAGGTTGATATAAATGACAACCAGCTTGGGTCTTTCTGCTCTGAAGGACAATCTGATCAACTCACCACCAGTAAGACGCATGCGAGCGAGGAAACGGGCCCATCCATCTCCTCCAATCTGCGACATATTGCGTCCTTTCTCGACCTCCATAGTGTACGACCCCCCAGGAGCCTCAAATGTCATAGTGTCTCCTGTCAGCTTGTTGAATTTCAACCTCACATTGCATGGGACGATCTGTGTAAGAAAAGCAAAATGACACAATGCAGTAATGCCAACACTAAAAATAAAATAGTTGTTACATTTCATCTAATTTCTTACCGCTGCATGACGAAAACTCAGACGGAAGTAGATGCCGAACAGCTTGCCAGTTGCAAGGCTGCTGGCGCACCTTGACTTGCACAGTCGACATAGTGGTGCTGGTGATGGCGCCATTTTCCTAAAGCAATATGAGCAAAGATTTAACGATTCACTTCATAGGAAACAAGTGGCAAATTTAACTAAATTGGCACCTACATTTTGCCAAAAAAATAACTTATTACAAAAAAACTAGCCTACTAAATCAACTAAATCAAAATGTTCTAAATCAACTAGCCTACTAAATCAACTAGCCTACTAAATAAACTAAATCAAAATGTTCTAAATCAACTAGCCTACTAAATCAACTAAATCAACTAGCCTACTAAATAAACTAAATCAAAATGTTCTAAATCAACTAAATCAACTTGCCTACTAAATCAACTGAATCATATCAACTAAATCGACTAAATCAACTAGCATACTAAATCCACTAGCATACTAAATCAATCAAATTAAAATGTTCTAAATCAACTAAATCAACTAGCCTACTAAATCAAAATGTATCAGGGAGGAGGGACAAGGAGGGGTGACTCGAGGAGGGAGAAGATAGTAGGACGGAGGAGGAAGGCGGAGCGAGGAGGGGCCGGCCGGCGGCGAGTGGAGGGAGGACGGATCGAGGAGGAAGGCGGAGCAAGGAGGGGGCGGCTAGCGGCGAGTGGAGGGAGGACGGAGGAGGAGGACGGTACCGAGTCCAGCGAGGAGGATGAGGCGACAGTGGCGCAGATCGGGGGAGGGGCGACGTGGGAGGACCGACGGCGCGGGGGGTGAGGAGGAGACCGTTGAGTGTGTGTGTGTGTGTGAGTGTTGATCTGTGGATGAGGCTAGTGAGGGGGGGGAGATGGAATGGCATAGCAGTAGCGTGCTATAGGTAAACACGCTGCTGCTACGTTACGTAGCAGTAGCGCTATTTATTTTAACGCGTTGCTGCTATAACTGGCCTCGCGGCGGCATAGTGGGAATTTTAGCAGTAGCGCTTCTTGGAGCGCACGCGCTACTGATAAACTTGTTTCAGTAGCGAGTTTCTATGTCCCGCGCTACTGCTACTTAGCAGCAGCGCCTGATTTTAAAGCGTGCTGCTGGTAAGATTCTGTGTATAGACTTTTTTCTAGTAGGGTACGAAACCACCTCAAAGTTATCCTTTCTGATCGATCTATTCAAGAGTCCGTAGTAAAATAACACGAAGCTATTCTTTCCGTTCGATCTATCATAGAGTTCGTACTAGAATAACACCTTAAGACACAAATCAACCAAAACCCTAATGTCACCTAGATACTCCAATGTCACCTCAAGTATCCGTGGGTATGATTATACGATATGCATCACACAATCTTAGATTCATCTATTCAAACCAACACAAAGTACTTCAAAGAGTGCCCCAAAGTTTCTACCGGAGAGTCAAGACGAAAATGTGTGCCAACCCCTATGCATAGGTTCATGGGCGGAACCCGCAAGTTGATCACCAAAACATACATCAAGTGGATCATGTGATATCCCATTGTCACCACAGATAAGCACGGCAAGACATACATCAAGTGTTCTCAAATCCTTAAAGACCCAATCCGATAAGATAACTTCAAAGGGAAAACTCAATCCATTACAAGAGAGTACAGGGGGAGAAACATCATAAGATCCAACTATAATAGCAAAGCTCGCGATACATCAAGATCGTGCCAAATCAAGAACACGAGAGAGAGAGAGAGAGAGAGAGAGAGAGAGAGAGAGAGAGAGAGATCAAACACATAGCTACTGGTACATACCCTTGGCCTCGAGGGTGAACTACTCCCTCCTCATCATGGAGAGCGTCAGGATGATGAAGATGGCCACTGGTGAGGGATCCCTCCTCCGGCAGGATGCCGGAACAGGGTCCCGGTTGGTTTTTGGTGGCTACACAGGCTTGCGGCGGCGGAACTCCTGATCTATTCTGTTCCTCGAAGGTTTTAGGGTATATGGGAATATATAGGCGAAAGAAGTCGGTAAGGGGAGCCATGAGGGGCCCACGAGGGTGGAGGGCGCGCCCAGGGGGTATGAGAAGATTGAAAAAGTTTGAGAACATCAAAAGTATGAAACAATTGCTTGGCTTATCATCGGGGTTGTGCATGATTAAATATTTTGTGTGATGAAGATAGAGCATAGCCAGACTATATGATTTTGTAGGGATAACTTTCTTTGGCCATGTTATTTCGAGAATACATGATTGCTTTGTTAGTATGCTTGAAGTATTATTATTTTTATGTCAATATTAAAATTTTATCTTGAATCTTTCGGATCTAAACATTCATGCCACAATAAAGAAAATTACATTAAGAAATATGCTAGGTAGCATTCCAGATCAAAAATTCTATTTTTATCATTTACCTACTCGAGGACGAGCAGGAATTAAGCTTGGGCATGCTTGATACGTCTCCAACCTATCTATAATTTTTGATTGTTCCATGCTATTATAGTATCTGTTTTGGATGTTTAATGGGCTTTACTATGCACCTTTATATTATTTTTGGGACTAACCTATTAACGAAGGCCCAGTGCAAATTACTGTTTTTTGCCTATTTCAGTGTTTCGCAGAAAAGGAATATCAAATGGAATCCAAACGGAATGAAACCTTCGGGAGAGTTATTTTTGGAACAAACGCAATCCAGGAGACTCAGAGTGGAGGTCAAGAAAGAACCGAGGAGGCCAAGAGGTAGGATGGCGCGCCCAGGGGGTAGGCACGCCCCCACCCTCGTGGGCCCCTCGTGGCTCCACTGACCTACTTCTTTCGCCTATATATACTCATATACCCTGAAAACATCCGAGAGCACCACGAAACCCTATTTCCACCACCGCAACCTTCTGTACCCGTGATATCCCACGTTGGGGCCTTTTCCGGCGCTCCGTCGGAGGGGGAATGGATCACGGAGGGCTTCTACATCAACACCATAGCCTCTCCGATGATGTGTGAGTAGTTTACCACAGACCTTCGGGTCCATAGTTATTAGCTAGATGGCTTCTTCTCTCTCTTTGGATCTCAATACAAAGTTCGCCTCGATCTTCTTGGAGATCTATTCGATGTAATTCTTTTTGCGTTGTGTTTGTCGCGATCCGATGAATTGTGGGTTTATGATCAAGATTATCTATGAACAATATTTGATTCTTCTCTGAATTCTTTTATGCATGATTTAAATATCTTTGCAAGTCTCTTCGAATTAACAATTTGGTTTGGCCTACTAGATTGATCTTTCTTGCAATGGGAGAAGTGCTTAGCTTTGGGTTCAAGATTGCGATGTCCTTTCCCAGTGACAGCAGGGGCAGCAAGGCACGTATTGTATTGCTTCCATCGAGGATAAAAAGATGGGGTTTATATCATATTGCTTGAGTTTATCCCTCTACATCATGTCATCTTGCCTAATGCTTTACTTTGTTCTTATGAACTTAATACTCTAGATGCATGCTGGATAGCGGTCGATGTGTGGAATAATAGTAGTAGATGCAGAATCGTTTCGGTCTACTTGTCGCGGACGTGATGCCTATATACATGATCATGCCTAGATATTCTCATAACTATGCGCTTTTCTATCAATTGCTCGATGGTAATTCGTTCATCGACCGTAAATTATGCTATCTTGAGAGGAGCCACTAGTAAAACCTATGGCCCCTGGGTCTATCTTCCATCATATTATTTTCCTATCAATTTACTATTTCTTCCGTCTTTTATTTTGCAATCTTTAATTTCCAATCTATATCATAAAAATACCAAAAATATTTATCTTATTATCTCTATCAGATCTCACTTTTGCAAGTGGCCGTGAAGGGATTGACAACCCCTTTATCGCGTTGGTTGCAAGGTTCTTATTTGTTTGTGTAGGTACGAGGCAACTTGCGTGTAACCTCCTACTGGATTGATACCTTGGTTCTCAAAACTGAGGGAAATACTTACGCTACTTTGCTGCATTACCCTTTCCTCTTTAAGGGAAAACCAATGCATGCTCAAGAGGTAGCAAGGTGATGCCACAGTCATCCGCAAATTGGTAGGGCACAAACAACTTTATTTCATGGAATGTTTTGTGAACTCTTGTCTAAAAAACAAGTCCTTTTTGTTGCGCACCTGTCCTCGGATCTTTGCCAACCTCCATCCAACTTTGACAAATTAACTTGTCCTCCTCTTGTGAGTATGATCCCGTACGAACGCTCTTCTTTGGATTTTGTGCTTCCGCTCTTTGGGTGAGCTCGTCGATGAACAATGGCTCGCCCCCAATATCAATGCCTTCCTCTTCTTCATCACCGTCAGCTTCGCATTAGATGTCATCATCTTCATGCCACGAGTCACCATGGTCGTAGTCAGCATGGTCGTGGGCCTCATCGTCTTCATCGACAACATACTGGGCACGACCATCCTGACTTTAGGTCTCCATGGGATCGTAGGCACCGCCATGCGCACCCTCGTACATAACATTCTCCATGAACTGGTTGTAGAAGGGGTCGTCGACCGTTGGCATTGGTGTTGGCATTTCGTCGAACAGGACATGGGGCGACGACATGATGCCCGTAGACGGCGGCCGCGCTTGCTTTCTTTGCATCTCGACGGCCGGCCGGCCTCCACTGCTGGACCCCTGCGTGACGTTGAGGTCGATGATGGCCGAGGGGCGTGGGGTGGACGGCGCGGTCACGCCAACGTCCGGTGACCCCGAGAAACGGGTCTGGCCTTCGTGCCTTGGTGGAGGAAAACCGGGTGACAAAGGTGTGGTCCGCGATGTCGGTGAGGGGCAGTGCGGAGGCCTGGCGAGCGACGAGTGTGTGCTTGCTGGGCCGACGGGCGCCGCCGAGAAACCTGTCGGACGGCAAATCCCAAGCATGAGGAGGGCGTGCCCTTTGTTGACGATGTTCTCCTTCTCGTCAACGTCGGCTTTGTGCCGCACGACCTCCAACACATCGCGCTCAGCGGCGAACTTGGCCGCGGCGTTATTGCCCTTGGCCGCCGCCCTCTCGTTCGTCCTCTTGGCCGATTCCACGTCCAACTTTGCGATCTCGGCCGACGTGAGTTCTGACCGCGGCTTCTTCGGACCCTTCGCTGCCGCCGTCGCCTTCTTCTTCACCTTCCCGGGCGGGTCGATGGCCTGGTCGCCGGAATTCGGTGGGGCGTCGGCCATGGATGGGGAGGGTGGTGGGCGGGACGTGGGAGGGTTTGGGTGAAAATGGCGCGAAATGGGGCACCGGGGTGGTGCTTTGTGCCACTGATACGTCTCCAACGTATCTATAATTTTTTATTGCTTCATGCTATATTATATTCTGTTTTGGATGATTAATGGGCTTTGTTATACACTTTTATATTATTTTTGGGACTAACCTATTAACCGGAGGCCCAGCCAAAAATTGTTGTTTTTTGCCTATTTCAGAGTTTCTTAGAAAAAGAATATCAAACGGAGTCCAAACGGAGTAAAACCTTCGGGAACGTGATTTTCGGAATGAACGTGATCCATAGGACTTGGACCCTACGTCAAGACATCAATCATGAAGGAATGAGGTAGGGGCCGCGCCTACCCCTTGGACGCGCCCTCCACCCTCGTCGGGCCCATGTTGCTCCACCGACGTACTTCTTCCTCCTATATATACCTACGTACCCCCAAACCAACAGAAGCATCCACGAAAACCTAATTCCACCGCTGCAACCTTCTGTACCCGTGAGATCCCATCTTGGGGCCTTTTCCGGCGTCCTGCCGGAGGGGGGGCATTGATCATGGAGGGCTTCTACATCAACGGGCTTCTACATCAACACCATAGCCTCTCCGATGATGTGTGAGTAGTTTACCTCAGACCTTCGGGTCCATAGTTATTAGCTAGATGGCTTCTTCTCTCTTTTTGGACCTCAATACAAAGTTCTCCACGATTCTCGTAGAGATCTATTCGATGTAATCTTCTTTTGCGGTGTGTTTTTTGAGACCGATGAATTGTGGGTTTATGATCAAGTTTATCTATGAACAATATTTGAATCTTCTTTGAATTCTTTTATGTATGATTGGTTATCTTTGCAAGTCTCTTCGAATTATCAGTTTGGTTTGGCCTACTAGATTGATCTTTCTTGCAATGGGAGAAGTGCTTAGCTTTGGGTTCAATCTTGCGGTGTCCTTTCCCAGTGACAGTAGGGGCAGCAAGGCACGTATTGTATTGTTGCCATCGAGGATAACAAGATGGGGTTTATATCATATTGCATGAGTTTATCCCTCTACATCATGTCATCTTACTTAAAGCGTTACTCTGTTCTTTTGAACTTAATACTCTAGATGCATGCGGGATAGCGATCGATGTGTGGAGTAATAGTAGTAGATGCAGGAAGGAGTCGGTCTACTTGTCGCGGACGTGATGCCTATATACATGATCATACCTAGATATTCTCATAACTATGCTCAATTCTATCAATTGCTCAACAGTAATTTGTTTACCCACCGTAATACTTATGCTCATGAGAGAAGCCACTAGTGAAACCTATGGCCCCCGGGTCTATTTTCCATCATATTAATCTTCCAACACTTAGCTATTTTTATTACCTTTTATTTTACTTTGCATCTTTATTATAAAAATACCAAAAATATTAACTTATCATATCTATCAGATCTCACTTTCGTAAGTAACCGTGAAGGGATTGACAACCCCTTTATTGTGTTGGTTGCGAGGATTTTATTTGTTTGTGTAGGTGCGAGGGACTCATGCGTGGCCTCCTACTGGATTGATACCTTGGTCCTCAAAAACTGAGGCAAATACTTACGCTACTTTACTGCATCACCCTTTCCTCTTAAGGGAAAACCAACGTAGTGGTCAAGAGGTAGCAAGAAGGATTTCTGGCGCCGTTGCCGGGGAGTCTACGCAAAAGGCAACATACCAAGTACCCATAACAAACACTTATCTCCCGCATTACATTATTTGCCATTTGCCTCTCGTTTTCCTCTCCCCCACTTCACCCTTGCCGTTTTATTCGCCCTCTCTTTTCCGTTCGCCTCTTTTCCGCGTGCTTCTTGTTTGCTCGTGTGTTGGATTGCTTGCTTGTCACGATGGCTCAAGATAATACCAAATTATGTGAATTTACTAATACCAACAACAAGGATTTCCTTAGCACTCCGATCGCTCCTCTTACCTATACTGAATCTTGTGAAATTAGTGCTGCTTTGTTGAATCTTGTCATGAAAGATCAATTCGCCAACCTTCCTAGTGAAGATGCCGCTACCCATCTAAATAGCTTCATTGATTTGTGTGATATGCAAAAGAAGAAAGATGTGGACAATGATATTGTTAAATTAAAGATACACCCTTTTTCGCTTAGAGATCGTGCTAAAGCTTGGTTTTCGTCTTTGCCTAAAAATAGTATCGATTCTTGGAATAAGTGCGAAGATGCTTTTATCTCTAAGTATTTTCCTCCCGCTAAGATCATCTCTCTTAGAAATGATATCATGAATTTTAAGCAACTTGATCATGAACATGTTGCACAAGCTTGGGAGAGGATGAAATTAATGATACGTAATTTCCCTACACATGGTTTGAATTTGTGGATGAGTATACAAAAAAATTATGCCGGATTGAATTTTGCTTCTAGAAATCTTTTAGATTCGGCCGCGGGAGGCACTTTTATGGAAATCACTTTAGGAGAAGCTACTAAACTCCTAGATAATATTATGGTTAATTATTCTCAATGGCACACTGAAAGATCTACTAATAAGAAAGTGCATGCGATAGAAGAAATTAATGTTTTGATTGGAAAGATGGATGAACTTATGAAATTATTTGCTAATAAAAGTGTTTCTCCTGATCCTAACGATATGCCTTTATCTACTTTGATTGAGAATAATAATGAATCTATGGATGTGAATTTTGTTGGTAGGAATAATTTTGGTAACAATGCGTGTAGAGGAAACTTTAATCCTAGGCTGTATCCTAGTAATTCATCTAATAATTATGGTAATTCCTACAACAATTCTTATGGAAATTTTAATAAGATGCCCTCTGAATTTGAGACTAGTGTTAAGGAATTTATGAATTCGCAAAAGAATTTCAATACTTGGCTTGAAGAAAAATTGCTTAAAGTTGACGAATTAGCTAGGAACGTTGATAGAATTTCTCTTGATGGTGATTCTTTGAAATTTAGATCTATTCCACCTAAGCATGATATCAATGAGTCTCTGAAGGCCATGAGAATTTCCATTGATGAGTGCAAAGAAAGAACCACTAGGATGCGTGCTAAGAAAGATTGTTTTGTGAAAGCGTGTTCTTCTAGTTTCTATGAAAATAAAGATGAAGATCTAAAAGTTATTGATGTGTCCCCTAGTAAATCTTTGTTTCTCAATATGAATCTTGATAATGATGGGACTGAATATGATCCAACTTTACCTAGAAGGCGTTCCAAAAATTCGGAGTTTTTAGATCTTGATGCAAAATTTTGTAAAAGTGGGATTGAAGAGATCAAAACTCTAGATATTAATGAACCCACTATTTTGGATTTCAAGGATTTTAATTATGATAATTGCTCTTTGATAGATTGTATTTCCTTGTTGCAATCCGTGCTAAATTCTCCACATGCTTATAGTCAAAATAAAGCCTTTACCAAACATATCGTTGATGCCTTAATGCAATCCTATGAAGAAAAGCTTGAATTAGAAGTTTCTATCCCTAGAAAACTTTATGATGAGTGGGAACCTACTATTAAAATTAAAGTTAAAGATCATGAATGCTATGCTTTGTGTGATTTGGGTGCTAGTGTTTCCACGATTTCAAAGACTTTGTTTGATTTGCTAGGTTTCCGTGATTTTGATGATTGCTCTTTAAACTTGCCCCTTGCGGATTCCACCATTAAGAAACCTATGGGAAGAATTAGTGATGTTCTTATTGTTGCAAATAGGAATTATGTGTCCGTAAATTTTATTGTTCTTGATATAGATTGCAATCCTTCATGTCCTATTATTCTTGGTAGAACTTTCTTAGAACGATTGGTGCAATTATTGATATGAACGAAGGGAATATTAGATTCCAATTTATGTTAAGGAAAGGCATGGAACACTTCCCTAGAAAGAAAATAAAATTACCTTATGAATCTATTATGAGAGCCACTTATGGATTGCCAACCAAAGATGGCAATACCTAGATCTATTCTTGCTATTATGCCTAGCAAGGATAGCGCTTGTTGGGAGGCAACCCAATTTTCTTTTTAGTTTTTTTTTCTTTTTGCTTCTGTTTAGGAATAAATCTTTGATCTAGCCTCTGTTTAGATGTGTTTTTATATTTTAGTTAGTGTTTGTGCCATAAACCTATAGGATCTTCTTGGATGATAGTTATTTGATCTTGCTGAAAATTCCAGAAACTTTGTGTTCACGAAAATAATTGTTAAAAATCACCAGAACATGATAAAATATTGATTCCAATTTATGCTGATCAATAAACAAATTTTCTAGGTCGTACTATTTTGGCTGAAGTTTTGGAGTTCCATAAGTTTGCTTTAGTTACAGATTACTACAGACTGTTATGTTTTTGACAGATTCTGTTTTTGACAGATTCTGTTTTTCGAGTGTTGTTTGCTTATTTTGATGAATCTATGGCTAGTAAAATAGTTTAGAAACCATAGAGAAGTTGGAATACAGTAGGTTTAACACCAATATAAATAAATAATGAGTTCATTACAGTACCTTGAAGTGGTGTTTTGTTTTCTTTCGCTAACGGAGCTCACGAGATTTTCTATTAAATTTTGTGTTGTGAAGTTTTCAAGTTTTGGATAAAAGATTTGATGGATTATGGAATAAGGAGTGGAAAGAGCCTAAGCTTGGGATGCCCATGGCACCCCAAGATAATCTAAGGACACCAAAAAGCCAAAGCTTGGGGATGCCCCGGAAGGCATCCCCTCTTTCGTCTACTTCCATCGGTAACTTTACTTGGAGCTATATTTTTATTCACCACATGATAAGTGTTTTGCTTGGAGCGTCTTGTATGATTTGAGTCTTTGATTTTGAGTTTACCAAAGTCATATTTTGTGTACACACCTTTTGAGATAAACACACATGATTCGGAATTTATTAGAATACTCTATGCGCTTCACTTATATCTTTTGAGCTATATAGTTTTTGCTCTAGTGCTTCACTTATATCTTTTAGAGCACAGCGGTGGATTTGTTTTGTAGAAACAATTATTCTCTCATGCTATTTTCTTAAATTGGGAAATTAATCCTAATATGCTAAGTATTCAAGACTAGTAAAAACTTTATTATGAGTGTGCTGAATACTAAGAGAAGTTCGATGATTGATGATTGTTTTGAGATATGGAGGTAGTGATATTAAAGTTGTGGTAGTTGAGTAGTTGTGAAATTGAGAAATACTTGTGTTGAAGTTTGCAAGTCCCATAGCATGCGCGTATGGTAAACGTTATGTAACAAATTTGAAACATCAGGTGTTCTTTGATTGTCTTCCTTATGAGTGGCGGTCGGGGACGAGCGATGGTCTTTTCCTACCAATCTATCCCCCTATGAGCATGTGTGTAGTGCTGGGTTTTTGATGACTTGTAGATTTTTGCAATAAGTATATGAGTTCTTTATGACTAATGTTGAGTCAATGGATTATACGCACTCTTGCCCATCCATCATTGCTAGCCTCTTCGGTACCGTGCATTGCCCTTTCTCACATTGAGAGTTGGTGCAAACTTCGCCGGTGCATCCAAACCCCGTGATATGATACGCTCTTTCACACATAAACCTCCTTATATCTTCCTCAAAACAGCCACCATATCTACCTATTATGGCATTTCCATAGCCATTCCGAGATATATTGCCATGCAACTTTCCACCGTTCCGTTTATCATGACACGTTCATCATTGTCATATTGCTTTGCATAATCATGCAGTTGACATCGTATTTGTGGCAAAGCCACCGTTCATAATTTTTCATACATGTCACTCTTGATTCATTGCTATCCTGGTATACCGCCGGAGGCATTCATATAGAGTCATACTTTGTTCTAGTATCGAGTTGTAATCATTGAGTTGTAAATAAATAGAAGTGTGATGATCATCATTCATAGAGTATTGTCCCAAAAAAAAGAAAAATAATAAAGGCCAAAAAAAGGGAAGGCCAAAAAAAGGGACAACGCTACTATCCTTTTTTCCACACTTGTGCTTCAAAGTAGCACCATGATTTTCATGATAGAGAGTCTCTTGTTTTGTCACTTTCATATACTAGTGGGAATTTTTCATTATAGAACTTGGCTTGTATATTCCAACAATGGGCTTCCTCAAATGCCCTAGGTCTTTGTGAGCAAGCAAGTTGGATGCACACCCACTTAGTTTTTTTTGTTGAGCTTTCATGCATTTATAGCTCTAGTGCGTCTGTTGCATGGCAATCCCTACTCCTTGCAATAACATCAATCAATGGGCATCTCCATAGCCCGTTGATTAGCCACGTTGATGTGAGAATTCCTCCTTTTTTGTCTTCTCCACATAACCCCATCATTATATTCTATTCCACCCATAGTGCTATATCCATGGCTCACGCTCATGTATTGCGTGAAGGTTGAAAAAGTTTGAGATTACTAAAGTATGAAACAATTGTTTGGCTTGTCATCGGGGTTGTGCATGATGAGAGCATTCTTGTGTGACGAAAATGGAGCATGACTAAACTATATGATTTTGTAGAGATGAACTTTCTTTGGCCATGTTATTTTGAGAAGACATAATTGCTTAGTTAGTATGCTTGAAGTATTATTGCTTTTATGTCAATATTAAACTTCTATCTTGTATCTTTCCGATTTGAATATTCATACCACAATTAAAAGGGTTACATTTAAAAACTTATACTAAGTAGCATTCCGCATCAAAAATTCAGTTTTTATCATTTACCTACTCGAGGACGAGCAGGAATTAAGCTTGGGGATACTTGATACGTCTCCAACGTATCTATAATTTTTTATTGCTTCATGCTATATTATATTCTGTTTTGGATGATTAATGGCCTTTGTTATACACTTTTATATTATTTTTGGGACTAACCTATTAACCGGAGGCCCAGCCCAGAATTGCTGTTTTTTGCCTATTTCAGAGTTTCGCAGAAAAAAAAAAATCAAACGGAGTCCAAACGGAATGAAACCTTCGGGAACGTGATTTTCGGAACGAACATGATCCAGAGGACTTGGACCCTACGTCAAGACATCAACCAGGAAAGCACGAGGTAGGGGGGCGCGCCCTCCACCCTCGTGGGGCCCATGTTGCTCCACCGACGTACTTCTTCCTCCTATATATACCTACGTACCCCCAAACCAACAGAAGCATCCACGAAAACCTAATTCCACTGCCGCAACCTTCTGTACCCGTGAGATATTCTCATAACTATGCTCAATTCTATCAATTGCTCAACAGTAATTTGTTTACCCACCGTAATACTTATGCTCATGAGAGAAGCCACTAGTGAAACCTATGACCCCCGGGTCTATTTTCCATCATATTAATCTTTCAACACTTAGCTATTTTATTACCTTTTATTTTACTTTGCATCTTTATTATAAAAATACCAAAAATATTATCTTATCATATCTATCAGATCTCACTTTCGTAAGTGACCGTGAAGGGATTAACAACCCCTTTATTGCGTTGGTTGCAAGGATTTTGTTTGTTTTGTAGGTGCGAGGGACTCGTGCGCGGCTCCTACTGGATTGATACCTTGGTTCTCAAAAACTGAGGGAAATACTTACGCTGCTTTACTGCATCACCCTTTCCTCTTCAAGGGAAAACCAATGCAGTGCTCAAGTGGTAGCAGCCACCGACGTGCGGGCCAAAGAAGGACAAGCGTGCGCGTCCCGCCCGTCCGCGCACTGTCAGTTTCACCTAAAAAGGGCCCAAACTTGGGTTGGGATGGGTCGAAAGCGATCATAAAACGGACACAAGTCCGTTTGCACCTACGCGTTGGGCCATCTGGTTTGTCCGTTTTGCATCAAGCGGACGCACTCGAACAAGATGGGGTCACGCGCTAGAGTTGGCCTAATATACCCAGAGAACAACACGTCGTTGTAGTAGACATTGTACAAGAACACTTTGCAACACTGGTGTTCTGATGAATGATCCATCTGGTAGGTGCAGCGGTGCGGATTTTTTGAAATTTATGCCTTCTCTCATAACCACGTCCAAGCCCCATCCTCTATCGTCTGCATAGACTGGCCGTTCTCTCATAGACCACACTGCTGGTGTTTGCCAAAAGAAAAAGAAATCATGTTGCTGCTATTAGCGAGTGTACAAATTAGAGCAGCCATTGATGCATCGCCAAGATAGAGATGATGGCAGCACCAGCTGGCAGACGGCGACGTATAGGAATCCTAACAATAACAAAAGTCGTTAAGACATCGTCAAGATAGAGATGGTGGCAACACCAGCTGGCAGGCAAGAGGCAAGAACCTACAAACTTGTGACTTGCGAGAGCAGCGGAGGAACCTGATATGGAGGATTGAACAGAAGGCGGCACCAGATGGCTGGCGGCAGCGTCCGAACCACACATGGAGATAACATTGAGGATGATGTGAAGGAGGGGATTGACGGGCGAATCGAGGATGCTGGCGATGGAAGTGGAGGCTGATAGATCGCTCTCATGTATAGCGTTTTGTGTGATTTCTGTATCAGATCGGGGAGGCAATTAGGACAAGGCGTCATTGGAGAGAGAATATAGGAGGGGTAGAAACATGGGATTTCTGGATCGTGATTTGTGAATAGGTTCCATGACCTTGACGATGTTCCACTTCTTGCAGGATTGTACCCTAGGAAGAGATGAACTGTTATCAAAGAGATTAGACCCCCCTTAGGTGATAGAGATGATGTGGTGAAGATACAAAATAGATTAGGAATCATATGGAATTGATCTGAGCATATATATTGCAAAAAAGTAACTATTTGAATCTTGCCTTTGGTTGGTGGATCTATGCACGTGCATCTGTCAACACCCGAATCATCACCACTTGAATCTCGAATAGAAGAAGAAGAATCGCACCGTTTGAAGAGATCTTGATGGATCTTGCACTTCCTGAACAATTGCACGCTACGAAGAGATGATCTGATATGAGAGACATTACGGTGAAGGGGTGAAGATACAGACCAACGTGAGAGATCGAGAGAGTTTAGCCATGGGAGAGATACGCGAGTTTGGTAGAGATACGTGAGTTGGGTCACGGTAGAGAGAGAGAAAGAGAGATACATGATTTTTATTTCTCATTGTAGAGATAAAAGGTGAGACGTGAGAGATTGAGAGATTAAGGTCATGAGAGAGTTATACGTGAGTTTTTTTTTCTATTGATTTTTTTCCCTGGGAGTCCATCTACACCGTAAAAGTACGGCCCCACCATATTAACGACTCGTAAAATCTAATTAACGTTGTAATTTCTAGGGAGTCTGTAATTAGTATAGGTATAGATATAGATAGATAGATAGATAGATAGATAGATAGATAGATATAGATAGATAGATCAGTACATACAGTTTGTCTGATACATTCTGGAGTAGAATAGTACACAACTTTTAAACTAGCAAACTCATAGGACCTAGCTAGTATGTGAGCAGCAACATTCAACGACCGCTTGACATGGCAGAAGGAAACTGAAGAAAAGCAAGCAACCAAACACTTAATATCTGACACAACTACACCCACTTCAGACCTGTCTATGGATGAAGAGTTCACTCGTGGTACTAAGGAGAGGCAATCAGAAGTGAAAATGACAGAGGTCAGTCCCTCATCACGGGCGAGAATCACAGCTTGACGGAAAGCCCAGCTTTCAGCAAGTTCTGGCTGTATCATCCCTTTAAGTGGCTCGGTGCAGGCGACCAAGCATTCGCCTTTGTGGTTCCGAATCAGGATGCCAATTCACAGTTTGTGCAGGTTTGAGAAGATAGCTGCATTGACGTTAATAAGGACTGTTCCGGGCGGCGGCGGAGACCATTTAACCGATGAACTTGAGACGCCACCGGCAGCAGGTGTAGCATTTTTGCCGGCAGCAGCTAGAAACAACTTTAATTTGTTGCTGGTGTTGTAGTTGTCTGTGCCGTCTCATGGTGCATGTAACACTCACACTGCATGCAGGCCTAGCAAGATTAGCTAGTACTACCTGTGAAATCCTCCCTCTCACTCGGTGAGAGGATGCTTGCATTGGTTCTGCTAGTGCGCGCACCGTTGAAACTGAATTGTCATTGCAAGATCACCCAAGTAGGAGTAGTGGGTACGTAGACATGCATGCAGTGTACTACTAATTGGCGGGAAATCAAAATTAAAAATAGATACGCGTGTAACATGCATGCGTGGTGTCAGTGTGTTTGTGGATTGGGGCCATGCACAACGCACATGACCGGATCGACGGTGGTTTGTTGCTGGTCAGTGCGAGTGAGTCGGTGGGCGGGGTGGCTTGCCCATCGTTGATCTCCATATCAAGCCCCCGCCCCTGCTAACTTTCCGACGGCAGCATGGCCGGCCGGACGGCAAACTCCGTCACTCCACGTATATTAGCAAACCAGCAGATCACCAGCCGTCAGGTAGTGGCGGTAGCTAGTGACATATGTGTGGCGTACTGGCAGCAGGAGTATGTCTTGGTGGAGTTTGGTCGCGATCACCATCCATCCGATATCTGTGTGCCCTGGTAGTTAGCTAGCACTGCCGTCGGCGAGCAAGCGGCGACCACCGACGGCGACACACGTACTTTTGACAAGCGCTGTCGTCGTCCCTTAATTCCTTCCCCCTTTCTGCTGCTGGCTGTGCGTTGCCTGGTCCTGTTGAAAGAAAAGCAGAAGATCAGCTTCCTTTTGGGAGATGATCAGCTTCCTGTGTGTTGCGATGTTTATTCTTTCCTTTTTGTTTTCCTTATGTGTAGTCGATTTTATTGATCGTGCAATGTGAGTGCGGAGAGCTGATTTGGACTCTGCATGAGCTAACACTAGCTAGCTGCTCTCCTATGGATAATATAATATAGTGTAGTGGTGTGTGTGTCTTGTACGTGTTGCTTCCTTTTTCATTAACCTTGCATGCATGAGAATGAGATGCATGCGTGCGTGGCCGCTCCAAAGCCCTGGCGATTTTAATAACTTGGAAGAGCATAAAGATCCAACTCCACTTCGTACCACATCGTGCAACGTAGTCTATTCGTACTTTCCGGGGGGCAGTTTTTTCTTCTCCGACTCAGACTCAATTAGGTCAGTGGAATTTGGTGAACACAGTAACTAGTCGACGGACGTGGAGTTTCTAATCTTGAGCTCAATGGCTCCTGGATGAACAGTAAATACCAAAATAAAATATGATTTTTCTGTGGTAAACAATAAACAATGTTTGGAGTGCATGCAAAAATTCATCACAAAATCACATCAGTGCAAGGCGTGGTAAAAAAAGAACAAAATTGATGCTCTAAAAGTGTTCCATTCAAAAACATTTTGGAGCTCCTATTTTGTTTTTTTATTGCCACGACTTGCTCCAACGTGATTTTGTGATAAAAATTAGCATGCACTTCAAACATTTCTTAAAGTTAGCCACGAAAGAATTTTTTGATTCTTTTTCCTACTATTTTCGATTTTACTGTTCACAACAGGAGCATTTGGTCTCAGGATTAGAAGGATAGTTTCGTTACTTGACCTCTTAAGCAATTGGCACTTTATTCTAGTAGCTTGAGCTAACATGACCTCCTAGTTTCTTTTCTTTGCAAAACCTTACAAAAGAAAAGCCTTTCCATTAATTAATAAGATATTTTTACTATAGAAAGGCCATGAGCACAAAGATTTTTTTAAAGAATGCTTACACTTCTCGCATAAGATTATTTATTACCCCCACCGATCCATATTACTTGTCGCACAAACAGATGTATCTATCATTGAAATACGTCTAGATACACCCATTTCAGCGACAAGTAATATAGATCAGAGCGAGTATTAAGTATTTTGGCCCGTGAGGCACCAAAAAGCCACTTCCTCGATGATTCATCTAGAGACGATGTTCAGAAGGTTAGGTGTCTTCTTTCTCATAGAGGCAGCATTCGGGAGGTTGGCAGTGTCTCATCTTCGAGTTGGTCTTTCGGGCTTTGATCCTGCTTGAATTCATCCATCGGGTTGAAGTCAACGGAGCTCTGGCGTAGAATATTACCGTGTCCTTGGGGAAGTGGGTTTTGGCTTTCTCCTCGTGCACTCACAATGGCGCAATATGATGTTAGGTGCTTTAGGCTGATTCATAGGTTGAACAACGATGACTGTAGCTCTAGCGCATTGGTATTTAGGGGCACATGCATGAAGACTTCCAGACTGTAATCAACGAGGTATGGCCGGCTCAAATAAGGGACCGGTGACAGCAGCACAGCGGCAACTCCTTCTGCCATAGTAATCTCGATGTAATTTTTATTATGTGTTTGGGATGCTTTTATACTTAATTCTGATGTTTTTTTAATGGATCCAGGCCTTTTTTGTAGAAAAAAGAACATTGTCCTTTCTGCTCGTCGACAGGAAAAACGCTCCACGGCCCGGAGTGAGAAGGCGGAGATACCTTTTCGGCATCAGCTTGTCAAGGACATTACGACGAAGTCCTTTATTTGCATCCAGAGAACGTGAGATTGGCGCCTTGCTTGGACGCTCCTAGTCATGGTTTCTACCACTCGTGTGCTTTGTATTTAGAATTATTGGTTTAACTCTATAAACGTTCTCCCCAATATTTTGTATCGTTCGGCCATATGGATTTAATTATCTAGAAAGCAAGGTGAGCCTATTTTGAGAGTAAGATGAAAGAGCCTTACGATAAATGGTCTTCACTTTCAGCTTCAAACAAAAAAAAATCAGCAATAACTGAAATCACCAAAATTTAGCGAATTTCAGTGATTTCAGTTTGCATTCGGCCAAAGGGCCAAAATATTCACCTGAATTCAATTAAACATTTGATATAATTAAAAATATATTCAAATCCCTATTTACTACTAAAATTGCTGAAATATTTTGGCTGGCGAGTAAATGTTTAAGTGTCTACTATCAGTGTATTTCATCGAAATGTAAATCATTGTATGTGGCAAGAGATGACCGCCAAGATTCACGAGGGGGGCAAGACCTTTCTATGATTTTCATTCAAAATGATCTGTACTTTAAGCATAATAGTAGTATTCAACTTGCATAAACTTCTAAAGAGCAGTGTCCAGCTGGCCCCTCAAATAGTTCAATTCCATGTGATGATTTCCATCCACGAACCACAGTACTAGCTACTACTTATCTGCTCGTCGTACTTGCAATTTGAATGTTATTCTTAACTAGTCCAGATGGAAAGGCTTGAAGCATTCAGTGTACTTCCGTTAACCAAACCACATGGTCATGGACTCATGGCAAACAACAGAAGGAAACAAACGTGCGCCCATGATTGACTTTACTCACAAGTCTAGTTTAATCAGCTGGTGACAAAGTTTTGGCATCATGCACATGCAGACGATGGTACCTGGCGTGGCCTACTAGGCATCATCATGTCTGCGCTAACAGCCTAACTCGTGCATGGCAAAGCCACACGCACAATCGAAAGGAAAAGGCCAAGGATGCTCCATTCACTCAGCAGCTTTGCAGCGTAATCTCCCCTTGAGGGTCAGCAGCTTAATCATGGCGACGGCCGTCGACGTACCCGTCGCCGGTACGTTGCCGTCGGGGATCGGGCATCTAATCTGCATTAAGCAGCACCTAACACCACATCACGCTCGCTCGTAAAAAGACTAGGGAGCACGAGCAGTACTAGGATTCCTAACCTAGCCACAGTGAGTGGGCTAGGCTTCCTCTCATTGTGTTCGTCTCCAATAACTGATCCATGTAATTTAAGTTGCTTTGATCTGATATCTGTCGTGAAACACATCCCTCGTGTCGCGTACCCCCTTGCATCGCCTCCCCTTGGGCGACGCAAGGGGCTCCCCAAACCCTAACCGCCAGACTACCTCGACCATTCCCCTGCCGCCGTTACCACCGTCTAGGGCCATGGTGGCGGCGGGCCCGGCTCCATAGGCTCCTGATCTGGTGGTCACGGCGGTTCTCCCGTGAGGCGAACGGGGTGCTTCATGCTGGGAGACTGGGGGCGGCACCCCTACTACGCGGTGGCGATCGGAGCACCATGGCTGGCAGAGTGTTTGACCGGATGAGTGGTGGCGGTGGCGGCGCTCCATTCAGAGGGTGATTGCTCTCCATGCAGATGGGTGGCAACAGTGGTTGCGGTTCTGGAGTCCTACCCAGATCCGTTGCGGTGTGGCCTTTGCCGGCAGGTGGAGCGAGCAAGGACCGGCGAGGGGCGGCTGGAAGCTCCCTGCCGGCGTGCTGACGGCGATTTTCGCCTTCATGGCGAGGCTCCGTGCGGTTCCAGTCAGCTGCGAGATCGGGGGACGCGACTTCCCATGAAAATCGCACCGACTATGGTCATCCTCCTTTTCTAAAAAAAAAATCTGATTTCTGTCTTGAGCTTAGCTCGTTGAGCATCTACCCACATTGTCAAATACTCCCTCCGTTTTATATTGTAATTCATATAAATTTTCTGTAAAGTCAAACTTTACAAAATTTCACCAAGCTTACAAAGCAAACTATTTATATCTACAATACCAAATATATACAATATGAAAACACGTCTTGTGATGTATCTACGGATATGTATTTGGTATTCTAGATGTATGTCTTTTTCTTTATAAACTTGGTCAAAATTTATAAATTTTGACTTTTCAAAAAATATGTATGCACTACATTGTGAATGGATGGAGTAAAAATTAGCAAATTTTCACAGAGAGAAATTATAGGTTTCAGTAGAAGAATTTCCCTAGTCCCTCGGCCATAATCGGCAGGATACGAAGGTGCCAAGATGAATGGTCTGAACCGTCAATTCTTTGGTCCAGCTTGGCCATTTCGAAGCTACAGCAAGACCCAACGAACGGCCAGTATATATGTAGCACTAGAATATATACTTCCAAAATGCATTATTAGTCCCGGGCCTGGGAAACATGAGCTTGAAGCTCTCCTCCGGAGGTCTCAGTCCATCTTCGCATCCATCTGGAATGTCCTGCTTAGTTAGTGAGCTTCCTGCATACTGTCAAATGCCAATACAAGTGAGAATAGACAGATGACCTGCATACACCTCACGTGGTGTACAGGACCAACCTCCTTTACGTGTCCAAAGTCAACAGTGAAACAAAGAATAGCTTTACGGGCATACACACTACTTTTATGACATGTATATTTGTATTTATGGAAACTTCTAGGTGTCTCAAATCGATATAATTAAAAGCACGTATACACTCTCTCTAGGGACAAACAAAAACAAATGTTTTGACTCTACAAGCACCTGGCTTCCAAAAGAAGCAGCGTAGATCACATCAGGAAGATCGGCAAAAACAGGCGATTGCATACTCACTTACAGAAACTGATCAATATTGGTTGATCCTCTGATGTCTGATCGAGCTGACCACGTCACGTCTTGTTTGCTTTACTCAGCACACCTGGGGGATTCAGGAATCGGATTCTGGAAAACCGTTGCCCACTCTTAATCCCTCTCCATCATTCAATCACATGCCAAAAAAAGAGAGTTGCAATTGCGGGAATATACGCATCGCTTTTTACCTTGCCCTCAATAAGACAGCTTGCAATGCATGAAACCTACTCATATGCTTTGGTTTGTGTAGTGGGCATCAGGCTTGAGAGAAGCAAGCAATGTGGTCGCAGCTTCCATCACAACGCACAAGAATTTCCAACTCCAACCGCGGGTGCAGGTGAACAGGATTGGGGAACATGCCAACAAGTGTAGATCAAGGCAACATCATCTAAGAATCAGATTGTGACTGGTCACCGAAGCCATTCATGAAGAAGATGCATGCGATCTTACCCGAGCTAAGCAATAGCATGCTAGCTTTAACAGAAAAGGTGAAAGGAGAGCCCATACCAGGATAACCAGTTGTCCGTGTATGTAGCATGTTGTCACGACCTAGAGTCGGCCAGGTTTCGACGGCGGCTAGCCGGGGTAGCAGCTGGAGGAGAAAGGGGATCGGAGACGAGAGAGAGAGAGATACAGAGCAGAGGGGGATAGGAACAGAATGAGAGGCTAGAATATTCTCTTTTCAAATCTTGATGCCCGACACGGCTTACACACATGCTTATATAATGCACGTCTATTACACGGCACATCGGCCTGCTACTCGAGCCCACAGCTCCTAGGCCCAACCGATCGTCCCATTTGAATTTCCTCGCTTCTCCTGCGCGCGTCCCTTGCCTATGAACCGCATCATCACCGATCGCCTGCTATCCAGTGCTTACAGTACCCGCCCCTGAAGAGCCAGCTTGTCCCCAAGCTGGTGCACTTGGAAATCTGGCCTTGAGTACTTCATAGTCTTCCCAAGTGGCGGATGCAGCAGGTACAGTAGCCCATTTGACAAGAATCTGTAGATGCGTTGCGTTCCCTTTCTTGACCAAGCGACGATCAAGAATTTCTTCAGGAACGATACCTGGTGCTGCCAAATCCACTGGTACTGGTAAAGATGTGAACACAGGTGTGTGATCTGGCACATGACTCTTCAATTGAGAGACATGAAAAACCGGATGCACTTGACTTCCTTGTGGTAGTTCCAGTTTGTAAGCTGCAGCCCCAATCTTTTCCAGAATTTTGTACGGTCCAAAATACTTGAGCGCGAGCTTGTGACAGGGCCTGTTGACCACAGTTGATTGAGAATACTGTTGCAGCCTCAGATACACCATCTCCCCTTGCGAGAACACCCTGTCGGAGCGCTTTTGGTCAGCAAAATGTTTGTACTTGCTCTGGGCCCTTGCCAAGTGATCTTTCAGAGCAGCCGTGTGTTCAGTGTGGGTGGCCATCCATGCCTTTACATCCGGATGTGGAGACACTGGGTGCCCAGCTAACTGACCTATGTTGGGAGCATGGCCATACAAAGCTTGATAGGGTGTACACCCCAGAGAGGAATGATATGTAGCATTGTACCAGAACTCAGCCTGAGGTAGCCAGGTTGCCCACTTAGTTGGACAGTCATGCACTGCACATCTCAAGTACATCTCCAGACACTGGTTTACTCGTTCCGTCTGCCCATCTGTTTGAGGGTGGTACGCTGTACTCATCTGCAACTCTGTCCCCCATACTCTAAAGAGCTCTTTCCAAAATGAACTAGTAAAGATCTTGTTTCTGTCTGACACAATGGACAGTGGCAGTCCATGCAACCTGACAATGTTGTTCAGAAACACCTTGGCTACTGAAGCTGCTGTGAAAGGATGCTTCAGAGGTAAGAAATGACTTACTTTATTCAATCTATCCACAACCACTAAAATGGCATTGTAACCATCTGATTTGGGTAGCCCCTCAATGAAATCCATACTGATTGCTTGCCAGGGACTGTCAGGGATAGGCAAAGGTTGCAACAGGCCTGGTTTTTTGCATAGTTCATGCTTGGCCTGTTGACATATGGCACATTGCTTGACAAAAAATTTCACAGCTACTTTCATCCCTTCCCAACTGAACAGTTGTTTCACTCTATGATATGTTGGAAGGATACCAGAGTGTCCTCCCACAGGACTTGCATGACAAGCCTGAATTAATTTTGTTTGAAGGCCAGTATTTGCACCTATCCAAATCTTGTGATCCTGCTTCAGTAATCCTTCTTGTAACCGAAAACCTGGACAAGCATCTGGATCCACTGCCATCTTTTGCAGCATGGAACATGCCACAGGATCAACAACATAAGAGTTTAGAATCTCTTGCACCCATACTGGCTTACTGGTAGACATGTTCTGCACAGTGAACAAATGTGCTACTCTGGACAGAGCATCAGCAACAGTGTTCTCCACTCCTTTTCTGTATTGTATAGAGAACTGCAGTCCCACTAGCTTTGTCATAGCTTTCCTTTGTAGATCTGAGGTCAAGTTTTGATCTCCCAGATGACACAAGCTTTGGTGGTCAGTCTTGATCACAAATGGTGCCCTAGACAAATAAGATCTCCATCTGTCCACTGCCATCGTAATTGCCAGAAACTCCTTCTCATAGATGGATTTATTCTGATTAGCCACTCCTAGAGCTTTACTGTAGAAAGCAACAGGGTGTCCTTCCTGGGATAACACATCACCCACTCCAGTGTCACAGGCATCAGTCTCTACAGTAAAAGTTTTGTTATAGTTTGGCAGTGCTAGAACTGGAGTGTTGACCATAGCTTCTTTTAGAAGTTGGAAAGCTTGTTGAGCTGCTGTGGACCACACAAATGCTTGCTTTTTTAGGAGCATAGTGAGAGGTTTGGCCAGCAACCCATAATTTCTCACAAACTTCCTATAATACCCAGTCAGTCCTAGGAATCCTCTTAATTCAGTTACATTAGTGGGTGTAGGCCACTGTACCATTGCTTCAGTCTTTGCAGGATCTGTAGCTACCCCTTTGTCAGAAATGATGTGCCCTAAATACTCCAAGGATTGTTGGGCAAACACATATTTAGATTCCTTCACAAAGAGTTGATTTTCTTTGAGGATGTCAAACACAGACTGAAGATGTTCCAAATGATCTTCTAATGTCAGACTGAATATCAGGATATCATCCATAAACACTAACACATACTTTCTATTTGGACCTACAAATATGAAGTTCATTACACACTGAAATGTCCCTGGTGCAGTGGATAACCCAAAAGGAACCACTTTGAACTGAAACTGTCCATGGTGTGTCTTGAAAGCTGTCTTATATTCATATTCTTCCTTCATTCTTATCTGATGGTACCCAGCTCTCAGGTCCAACTTGGAAAACCATTTACTTCCCCCTAACTCATCCAATATCTCATCAATTACAGGCATGGGAAACTTATTTTTGACAGTCACCTCATTCAGCTTTCTGTAATCTATACAGAATCTCCATGTGCCATCTTTTTTTTCAACTAACAGAACTGGAGCAGAAAAAGGGCTCATACTGGGAGTGATCAGGCTAGCATCTAAGATCTCCTTGAACTGCCTTTCTATCTCATCCTTCTGCTGTGGTGAATATCTATACGGCCTGCAATTTACAGGTACTGTCTCAGGTAGCAGGTTGATTGAGTGATCAAAAGCTCTGTGGGGAGGAAGAGATTTCGGCTCCTGGAACACTTCCTTGTTTCTATCTATTATCTGTTGTACATCAGGAGGTATATTAGTGACAGGTGCCATAACTATGCGATTTAGTAATGTTGTAGCCCACACGTCATTGCCCTTCTCCCACTTCAACAGTTGTTCTGCAGAAACTTCCTCTATCTGTTCCTATTGTTTGGGCAGCACACCTTGTAATTTGATTTCCTTGCCTTCATACTGGAACTGAATCCACTTGTCTGCCCAGTGGCATTTCATTACTCCCCACTGTTCTAACCAGTCCATTCCAAGTATAATATCATGCCCTCCTAATGGCAGTACTTGCATGGAGTTACAAAAGCTGTGGCCTTGTATCCACCAAGTGAGTTGAGGTACTACCACTACTGGAATTAGCTAATTTGCCATCTGCCAGCTCATTGCCGTCTGCTAGCTGACGGCAAAGAAGCTCTTTGCCATCAGCTACCCAAAAGCAGACGGCAAAGAAACGGCAGACGGCAAAGAAGCTCTTTGTCGTCCGCCAGCTCTTTGCCGTCTGCCAGCAAACGGCAAAGAATCTTTGCCGTCCGCTGGTAGACGGCAAAGAGAGAAAAGGGCGGACGGCAAAGAGAGGCGGACGGCAAAGAGGACACTACCTAACGGCCCGTGCCCCCCCGCCCGTTACTCTCGATCTGTTCTCTCCCCGCCACCACTTCCCACCCCATCGCCGCCGCCCGCCGCGCGCCGCCGCCCCCACCACTCGCCGCCGCCAGGTCGCCCCACCACCCGCCGCCCCACCGGCCCCCCGCTCCGTCGCCACTGCCGCCTGGCGCCGTCGCCCCACCACCCGTCGCCCCCGCCGCCCCGTCGCCCCCGTCGCCCCGTCGCCCCACCGCCCCGGCCCCCCACCGCCCCACAGACCCGTCGCCCCCCCCCCCCCCCCGCCCCGGCCCCCCGCCGCCCCACCGCCCCGTCGCCCCCTCCTCCCGCCCCAGCCCCCCACCGCCCCACCGCCCCGTCGCCCCCCCCCCTCCCCGCCTCGGCGCCCCCCCTGCGCCCCGGCCCCCCGCCGCCCCGCGCCCCACCGCTCCGGACCCGGCCCCCGCCCGCCCCAGGCCGCCCCCGCTGTTGGGGAACGTAGTAATTTCAAAAAAAATTCCTACGCACACGCAAGATCATGGTGATGCATAGCAACGAGAGGGGAGAGTGTTGTCTACGTACCCTCGTAGACCGAAGCGGAAGCGTTGACACAACATAGATGAAGTAGTCATACGTCCTCCTCCCGATCCGACCGATCCAAGCGCCGTTACTCCGGCGCCTCCGAGTTCTTGACACACGTACAGCTCGATGACGTTCTCCGGGCTCCGATCCAGCAAAGCTCTCGGGGAAGAGTTTCGTCAGCACGACGGCGTGGTGACGATCTTGATGAACTACCAACGCAGGGCTTCGCCTAACACTACAAGGATTCCGGTCTATTGCAACAAAATTTATTGCTACAACTACGTTTTGTTGCAATAAAACGCAATATTACCACAAATTCTCCGGTTGTGGTAATAGGCTGCACATATTGCCATAACTTAGTTTGGTCGCGATAAATACTAACTTTGTTGCAATAGAGGCCTCATATTACAACAAACTGTATCGGCGTTGCAATATGGTAGAGGTATTGCGACAAACAATTTCCGTTGCGCGAGAGCAGTCATTTTGTTGTAATAGAGACTAGGTATTTCAACAGCGTAACTATTCGTGGCAATATTCAGAAAGATATTGCAACATCGGCATGACGTTGCATTAGTTACAAATATTGTTGCAAAAGGTGGCTAACTATTGCAACAAACTACATCAGCGTTGCAATATGGTAGCGATATTGCGACAAACAAATTCTGTTGCGCGAGGCGGCCATTTTGTTGTAATAGAGACTAGGTATTTCAATAGAATAACTATTTATGGTAATATTCAGAAAGATATTGCAACATCGGTGTGACGTTGCATTAGTTACAAGTAGAACAATGGAAAAAGATATTATTCAAATTTATAGATATTAAGCCATGATTTTTGCAAGCTTTACGGAGTAATTAAAATATATTTTAACTGCACCAATTTCAACTAACCAAAACAATGGAAAAGTTATAAATGGATAGACCACACTTTCTTGATAGGAATACATATTTAATTTGTTAAATTTGAATTTGAAATGGCCAAGTTGTTGCCATTTTAAAACTAGGGTGTTTTCTACCAAAACAAGGACTTGTCAGATGGAAATAAAAAATAGAGGGTCCCTGGTATAAAAATTGCCAGATCCAGATCTGGAGCTGAATCTGACAGACTTCTATAGCAGTAGCCGCCGACCTGCGGGCCTGGGGCCTCGCTGGGGCTGACTGGCACGGGTGGCATCCACGGTGACCTCCAGGGACGATGACAAGTGGGGCCGGCCACCGTGCACTAACAAAATAAATGTGGACGCTTTCGCCTGGGCGGTTTACGGGGAGGTCTTATAGGAGACCTTTTATGTGACGCGCTCTGCGTCAAGTTGCTGACATTTCGCATAGGCGGGGCTTAGACTGGGCCGGCCCATGAAGACAGGAACGGAAAATTGAACGTGCACTGTAGCTAAAAAAAACTATATGCGGTTGCGGGGATTCGGTCACATGATGCACTGCTATACAAGATGTGTTCCTACTAGCTGAACCATCAGTTGTAATTGATTAACGAGCACCATCAAATGTCAAGAACCGAACACGCTGCGCATATCCGAATTAGCTTAGGAATTTCGAAAGCAATATTTTTCCAAAAAAAGGGAATACTCTGTGAAACACAAACACTTTCCAAATTTGTGAATGAGTTTTAAAAAGCTATTACATTTTTTGAAAACAAGAATTTTTTTAATCTTGAACAATTTTTTTGAAATGAGAACATTTTTTAAACTTTCAAAAACAAAATTAAAAAGAACATATTTTGAAATTCCTGAACAAAATTTGCAAACACGATTTTATAAAAACTTGTCAACAATTTTTGAAACTGGAACATTTTTTAAAACTCCTGTAAATATGAAAACGTGAACAATTTTTGGAATCTGTGAACTATTTTTGAAAACAGGAACATTTTTTAAAAAATTGTGAAAATGTGAACAAAAATATTCCAAACAATTTTTGTAAAACAAGAACATTATTTGAAATGACCGAATTGTTTTTGGAATTTATTAACAATTTTTTAAACACGAACATTTTTTGAAATTTCAAACGTTTTGTAGAAACTTGATTTTTTTAACTTTCGGAACAATTTTCAGAAGAAACGAAAAAACAAACACAAAACAGAAAAAAGGAAGAAAAAGAAAAAGAAACACGGAAAAGAAAAGGAAAAAACGAAAAAGAAAAAAACCCAAAGAAGAAACAACAATTTGACGCAATGTGCTTCGCATAGGGTTTTCCGTATAGGGCGCTGTAGGCGCCCGTTCGCGCTCCTGGTGCCCGCTGCCGCACATAATGGGCCGGCCCAGGAACAGGAAGCAAATTTGTAGCCCGGAAAAACTTCAAAAAAATTACCACCGTGAGGATTCGATCGCCGACTGTTCATACAGGGCGCACGTTGCCTAACCACTTGAGCTAATAACACCTAATGATAAATTGCAACGCGTGACCATTAAATACTTTTGTAGCCGCGCTATTTACTGCAAATAAATTTTAGAAAACCGTCATTTTTTTGGAAAAAATATGAAGAAAGTTCCAAAGTTCGCAGATATTAGAAAATCACGAACTATAAAAAACTTCAAGTATTAAAAAAACAGTTCACGAATTAGAAAAAAGTTCATCGGTATTCAAAAAAGTTCATTGAATATGAAAAAAATATTTTATCAATTTTCAGAAAAAGTTCACCGATTTTCAAAAAAGTTCACAAATTAAAAATGACCCTATTCAAAATTGTTTTCTAATTTGATGATTTTTTAAAATGAAACTACAACCGTAGCATCAATTGTAACAGTAGAACTGGATACAACAACTAAACCATGATATTCCAACAAGGACGGCGGCTGCAGGGCTCCTTCGCCCCCTCGCGCGTGGATCCGATGTGGGATGGGCCTGAGGGGCAAGGGCGTCGTGATGCGGAGGGTCGCGGCGGCGCGATCCGGCTTCCTAGTGGCTACGTTGGGAGGCGGGGTGACGCGGATGTGGCCTCCGGTGGTGAGGTCTGCCGGGTCTTGGTGGCGGCGGCGACCTTGCCAGATCAGTGGTCCCAAGCACTAGGTGGCGCGAGCTACGGACGACGACGAGAGGGATAGCTAGATGCCTCCCAGTGCCCTGCCGCTCGCTCCTCCCCTCCCCTGTTGCTGCTAGAGGGCGTGACCGGGTGAAGCCTGGCCAGCGGCGGCGGCAAGGCTCCTTCACCCCCTCGTGCGTGGATCCGATGCAGGACTGATCTGACAGGCAAGGGCACAAATATTTGACATATATCCCAAGTTTCAATTTTTTTTCATGGCTACTAGGGAGTAAACAAAGATTCACAATTGTAGACCCATGATGAAACAACATGTTCCTAACACAAAAGATCTCAAAATTAAATTGGTTTGGTTGTTAATTTACACAGATGAATCTTTATGGTTTTTGTTGAAACAAAAATGACATGATTATGTTGGACATACTCTGGCGCAGAGGAACCCTGCACGGACTGTCCTGTAAGATGAGAGATGTTGAGATCACCCCATCTCAAGATCAAAATGTGAGATTGAGATTGACATAGATCAACCGTCTCATCAACCCATCCCATTTGTACTTGTGTTTCAACGCAAGAGTAATAACCTAGTAGTTTTAATGCCAAGGTCACATGAGGTTTCTATGAGTTGTAGTTCAAAACTGGCTTCGATATTGTAGTGCAAACCTGGTTGTACCTACAACCAGGTCGTCCCGCGACAACACGCTAGCACCGGTCACGACCCATACTTCTGCGACGACCACCACTACCAGGCTGCATCTCGCGTCGTCCTGACTTGAAAATACTCAATGACAACAACAATGCAAAACATGGTATCCTCTAAACATATGATGCCATGGATTGGTCATGTTGAACTACTTATACGCTAGAGACACCACACCACGACACCATAATAACAACATGCATCTGTTGGTATAAGTGTACAACGCGGACACTCTTTTTGTCCCAATCTATTCCGGGACACAGATTATCACTGTTATGCAGTCTTATGACACATCATCTGTCGCCAAAGCTTCAATAGAGCACCGACCTAATTTATGTTGGCAGTTACAATCTTCGTTGATAGACTGTGTGTCGTTGATTCATAGGGGCAAAAAAAGTGTCGGCGATTGTTTGGTTGGGCCCATGCAAAAATTATGGCGTCGAAAGGGAGCGGTAGGCGGAGAGGAACTTTTGGTCTATGGGGACATATACACCCTATATGGATTTTTTTAGTAATTCAACAAAAAATCAAAAAATTCTAAAAATATTTTTGAAATAAACTTGACCTTACATTGTACTTGTGAGAAAATTTTCACAAAAAGAAATCCCTCTTCGACTTCTGTTCAAAAAAGACAAAATTTTGGCCAATATAATGTGAATAGTGACGTATAATAGCAAATAAATTTTGTCTTTTTCGCTACGAAGTCAACGTTGGTTATTTTTTCTGAGAAAATTTTATACTAGTGCAAAAGTAAATCAAGTTTATTCTAAAAAAACTTCTGAACTATTTTGACTTTTTTTATTAAAAAACAATCGTCATACATGGTGTATATATACCACCACGAACCAAAATGTATTTCCCGCGATGGGCGCGCTACGTGAAAGCCCAAATTCCACACTAAAGGCCTATCAATCTCACGCCGCCCCCACACAACACACATGTAAACCTAACCCTGCTCTGTACCTCCACCCGAACTGCGCGCCGCCACCCCGACCTGCGCACCGCCGGCACAACCCGCCCGCCGGTCCCCTCGCACCACCACCGACCCCCGGTCTCCCTTCGCTTAGCCTGCAGTTGCAGAAGCGCCGTCCGCGACGGAGGATCGTCCGCCGCCGAGGAGCAGCAGCGCCATCCGACGCCAAGGATCCCCCGCGCCGGGAAGCAGCAGGATTGTCCGCCCGAGGATTCGCGGCCCCAACTGCTGCTGAGGAGCCGCCCGCCGTTCTTCTTCCAACATAGGCGACGCCTGTCCCGGTTGACTCCAGTTACGTAGCCCCTCCTCCAGATCTTAACTGGTAGGATGCAAAAATTTCCATGTGCTGGCTACATATCCAGTTATATTTCTTCATGCCTGTGATTTTTCTTCCCGACCTTTTCATATTGAGGACTTCATATACCAGAGATGCAAATTTGCAGAAACTGTAATGTAGATACAGTAGTCCTGGAGAAAGACTGAACTCCATAATATATAGGTTTCTTCTGTATATTTCCTAGTTTCAGTGAGCTATCTAAATCTCTTAAAAGCGTTTCAGTGAGCTTATGACAGTAGAATCACATAATGTTTCATAATACAATTCTGCAAATCAGATGGTAGACAAACTCATTCTACAAATTGACTATTATTCAGAATGGTGTTGTGATTTGATTTTGTCGTATCCTAGTCCTACTTATCTAGCATTGCAGCAGCTGCCTACATGATGGGCCCCCTGAACATGCCTGCGCCGTTTATCTGTAAAATCTGGTTCAACTTTTGCTGCTGTATTTAGCTTGCTTGTCTCACATGCATGTTTCTTGAGTTCGAGTGACAAAGTAAAACACACTCTGAGCAGAAAAAAGTGAATCATTTATGGGTATCTAGGTTTCCTATCAGTAACTGAATAGATTATGTACCACATTAATTCTGCAAGCATCTTAAGCAGGTGCTCTTTAATCGTTATGCCTTTCATAGTTCTTGATTTTACATTTAACTAAATTTTGCTTACTATTTGTGACATATTACTGAAAAATATATGTGTTTCTGTCAATGGCGAAACCGAAGCCAGTGGTACTCCTATAATTATTGGCAAAAAAATACTTAAGGTTCTGTGAAGTCCATTCTGGATTGAGAAACCAGAGTATGTGCACAAGAGAGGAGGAGGTAAAGATAAAAGTTGTTGTTCAGGAAGCTGTCTATGAGAGTCGTGCACTTTGGTTTTACTCCTACTCCCTCCGTTCGGAACTACTTCTCGTGAAAATGGATGTATCTAGACGTATTTTAGTTCTAGATACATCCATTTCCGAGACAAGTAATTCCGAACGGAGGGAGTAGCACATAAGACTTTCCCATGTGTTATTTTTTATTGCTAATAAGAATTGTTCACCCAAAACAATTGGACTCAAAGAAGCAGAGGAGAGATGTGAGAAACTTGAGAGAAAAGTGAGAAGGAATTGACCCAGTGTTACAATCAGGACCTTTGGTAGTGCGATTGGATCATGCAGAGATAAATGGATCTGCTCCAGAAGAGAAAGAGAACAGAGAGAAGAGAGGAGGAGACGTGCGTGAGACGGGGCCTTGTAGTTATTTTGTTGGAGGTTCCCAACATAGTTTTTCTTTTTCTTTTTTCTTAATATTTTTGTTAAACTGATTTGATTTTATGCCTGCTTTACGTATTGTGTTTCTTCTTAAATTGACTCAGATTCTGATATTACCTACATGAGGGCACAATGATGAATTCTACGAAGGATGCTCATGGTACACAACATCCTTACTTCATAATCACCTATCTGAATGGTGCACAACATCAATGCTTTGTTAATGCTAAGTCCCTTGATTGATTTTGTGTGCAGGAAGGAAAGGATATGTTGTCTTAACAAGGATGGAAATTATAACAACATACACAAACCAACATGGACAACCCAGATCTGGTAAATTGTTTGTCATTTAAATTTTCTCTAGCATTTGCTACAATGCATAAAATCCTTGTATGGGTTAAATTGCTAAACCTTCAAGATTGCTCATTGGAGTGAGGACATGGTCGGATCCATCGACTCATTGTTGCTCATATCATAGTGCATACAACCTTTTTCACATGTGTTATCTTATTTTACCATGGATAATGCACTGCTTATGTATATTCATTTGTTGTATGCTTTACATGACAGATGGGACCTGGAAGATACACCAGAAACAGAAGAAAACGTTCTCAAAATTGCGAAAGGGCGATATAGAGGCTGGCGATCAACTCTAAGCTCCACTTACAAGGCATACAAAACAGATGCAGCTAGATTGGCTAATCTACTGGAAGAATTACAACCAGAAGAGTGGGAATGGATGATTGAGTACTTTGTCACTGATTCATAATTTCAGGTTATCTCTAAGATCACTCTTTGTCTACTATGTGTTAAGATGAAATTGCTTTTCTGACTGGTTACATTTGGTTTCGATGAATTGATAGGAACGCAGTCGAAAGAACACCGATAATCGTAAGAAACAGAAGACAAAACACCGAATTGGATCAAAATCTTACTTGCAACTAAGTTTTGAGAAGGTATGAGTGTAAGTAAATATGTATGCCTCGCTGCTAACTATGGTTTCATGTTTCAAGCATCTCATCGCTATGTTACTTGCAGAGAAACTTGGAAACTAGAGAAGAGCCAGATTGGATTGCTCTGTGGGAACTCACCCACACTAAGAATGGAACATGGTCTAACACAGAGTCCCAGGATGTCTATGTGAGTACACTGACTTTTAGTTATTCTATAGTTATTCAACGATGTGCATTCGGCATGCTTCTACATCAAGTGGGATTATTAATGTGTTGGATTGTGTTATACTTGTTTCATCTTTTATAGTGTTAATATTGTGCGGCACCTATAATTGTTCTTTCCGTTTTAAGGACAAAGCATGACAAGAGGTTGAAAATAAAGAAACTGACACTCATGGTCCACTTTCAAGTGACCATGTCATTGGCCTTCATAATTAGCTAGCTGCTTGTTCTCTTTCACCATGCGTTGTTGCTGCATCGAGTCACAACTTCAAAAAAAATGAATATGTGCTAGCTAGCGACATGAACTTAACTGAAACTATAGATCGAGTCATAACTTAAATCAACATCGGAAGCTTTTAGTACATGTACTTGTGCATATGCTTTAGATATTTACACTGGTAAACTGTTCTGATCCCTCGGTTACATGCTTGCTGACATAGTATTACTCCAGTTAGTCTGGCGACAGTTCTCTTTAACAATGGGGATGGGATAATATTATGGCGTATGCTATGTTGGACTCATTAACGAGAACTATTTTTTTTATTTCTTGATTGCAGGATCCAAAGAACTAGCTCGACTGGGCTCAAGATCATAGACAATTTAGTCTTGGCACTTAATTAGGATGGCTAAATTACATTTGAGTTTCATTTGATGGATATTTGCTATGAGAATTATGAATTTTAAGAATCTACATATCATGTGTATGGTTTTGGATATTGTAATTGAATGCCTGTATTTTTTTTAGGTTGCAATAGGCTATTGCCACAACCCACTTTTGGTTGCCAAATGTTAGCACCACGAAAGTTTAAATTGTCGCAATAGTTTCTCGCTACAAACATTTCACCCGTTGTGACACCTATTTATCACCACAAAAACTAGTATGTTGCAATTTTCTGTTATGATGACTGTAATATTTGTTGCCATAAGTTAATGCCACAAGTGTAGCTATTCATGGCAAAATGCCTAATGCCACGAAAATAAGGATTGTTGCCATAGTTTATTGCCACAATTGACTATTGCCACAGAAGAGTATGCACCACGAAACGAGCGTCGTTGGGATAGGTTGTCCCCACAAATGTCTATCGCCACAAGCTATCAATCGCCATGATTCTTTACATGTTGCATTAAAACTATCTCCACAAAGCAAATTGTGGCATTAGGTGAGTGTTGCCTCAGTAAAACATGTGGCGATTTCCCACATGGTTGTTGCAATAGCACACTTTATTGCCGCGGTTGCTTTTTTGTGGCAACAACCTATTACCATGTGTCCAGTCGCAACGGCCGCCAACGAATGTTGTTTTGTGGCAATAGGTACTTATCGCCACGAATCAGCATGTATTGCGACGAACGATTTTGTTGCAATAGACCCGGATCCTTGTGGTGAAGCACCGCGACAATATGATCGAGGTGGAATATGGTGCAGGGGGGCACCGCACACGGTTGAGGAACGATCACGAAGATCAACTTGTGTGTCCTAGGGTGCACCCCTGCCCCCGTATATAAAGGAGCAAGAGGGGGAGGCCGGCCGACCCTATGGGGCGCGCCAAAGGGAGGGGGGAGTCCTCCTCCTAGTGGGAGTAGGACTCCCCTTTCCTAGTCCAACTAGGAAGAGAGGGGGGAAGGAAAGAGAGGGAAAGGGAGAGGGAAAGGGGGGCCGCGCCCCCCTCCTTGTCCAATTCGGACTCCCCATGGGGGGCGCGCGCCACCTCCTGGCCGCAGCCCTCTCTCTCCCCTCGGGCCCAATAAGGCCCATTACTTCCCCGGGGGGTTCCGGTAACCCCTCCGGCACTCCGGTTTTATCCGAAACCACTCGGAACCATTCCGATGTCCGAATATAGTCGTCCAATATATCAATCTTTACGTCTCGACCATTTCGAGACTCCTCGTCATGTCCGTGATCTCATCCGGGACTCCGAACTAACTTCGGTACATCAAAATGCATAAACTCATAATAAATGTCATCGTAACCTTAAGCGTGCGGACCCTACGGTTCGAGAACAGTGTAGACATGACTGAGACAAATCTCTGTTCAATAACCAATAGCGGGACCTGGATGCCCATATTGGCTCCTACACATTCTACGAAGATCTTTATCGGTCAGACCGCATAACAACATACGTTGTTCCCTTTGTCATCGGTATGTTACTTGCCCGAGATTCGATCGTCGGTATCTCAATACCTAGTTCAATCTCGTTACCGGCAAGTCTCTTTACTCATTCTGTAATACATCATCCCGCAACTAACTCATTAGTTGCAATGCTTGCAAGGCTTAAGTGATGTGCATTACCGAGAGGGCCCAGAGATACCTCTCCGACAATCGGAGTGACAAATCCTAATCTCGAAATACGCCAACCCAACATCTACCTTTGGAGACACCTGTAGAGCTCCTTTATAATCACCCAGTTACGTTGTGACGTTTGGTAGCACACAAAGTGTTCCTCCGGCAAACGGGAGTTGCATAATCTCATAGTCATAGGAACATGTATAAGTCATGAAGAAAGCAATAGCAACATACTAAACGATCGGGTGCTAAGCTAATGGAATGGGTCATGTCAATCACATCATTCTCCTAATGATGTGATCCCGTTAATCAAATGACAACTCATGTCTATGGCTAGGAAACATAACCATCTTTGATCAACGAGCTAGTCAAGTAGAGGCATACTAGTGACACTCTGTTTGTCTATGTATTCACACATGTATCATGTTTCCGGTTGATACAATTCTAGCATGAATAATAAACATTTATCATGAAATAAGGAAATAAATAATAACTTTATTATTGCCTCTAGGGCATATTTCCTTCAGTCTCCCACTTGCACTAGAGTCAATAATCTAGTTCACATCGGCATGTGATTTAACAGCGATAGATCACATCACCATGTGATTAATACCCATAGTTCACATCATCATGTGACCAACACCCAAAGGGTTTACTAGAGTCAATAATCTAGTTCACATCGCTATGTGATTAACACCCAAAGAGTACTAAGGTGTGATCATGTTTTTCTTGTGAGAGAACCTTAATCAACGGGTCTACTACATTCAGATCCGTATGTATTTTGCAAATTTCTATGTCAACAATACTCTGCTTGGAGCTACTCTAGCTAATTGCTCCCACTTTCAATATGTATCTAGATCGAGACTTAGAGTCGTCCAGATCAGTGTCAAAACTTGCATCGACGTAACCCTTTACGGCGAACCTTTTTGTCACCTCCATAATCGAGAAACATATCATTATTTCACTAAGGATAATTTTGACCGCTGTCCAGTGATCTACTCCTAGATCACTATTGTACTCCCTTGCCAAAATCAGTGTAGGGTATACAATAGATCTGGTACACAGCATGGCATACTTTATAGAACCTATGGCCAAGGCATAGGGAATGACTTTCATTCTCTTTCTATCTTTTGCCGTGGTCGGGTTTTGAGTCTTACTCAATTTCACACCTTGTAACACAGGCAAGAACTCTTTCTTTGACTGTTACATTTTGAACTACTTCAAAATCTTGTCAAGGTATGTACTTATTGAAAATACTTATCAAGCGTCTTGATCTATCTCTATAGATCTTGATACTCAATATGTAAGCAGCTTCACCAAGGTCTTTCTTTGAAAAAACTCCTTTCAAACACTCCTTTATGCTTTACAGAATAATTCTACATTATTTCCAATCAACAATATGTCATTCACATATATTTATCAGAAATGCTGTAGTGCTCCCACTCACTTTCTTGTAAATACAGGCTTCACCGCAAGTCTGTATAAAACCATATGCTTTGATCTATTTATCAAAGCGTATGTTCCAACTCCGAGATGCTTGCACCAGTCCATAGATAGATAGCTGGAGTTTGCATATTTTGTTAACACCTTTAGGATCGACAAAACCTTCTAGTTGCATCGTATACAACTCTTCTTTAATAAAACCATTAAGGAATGCAGTTTTGTTTATCCATTTGCCGGATTTCATAAAATACGGCAATTGCTAACATGATTCTGACAGACTTAAGCATAGATACGAGTGAGAAACTCTTATCGTAGTCAACACCTTGAACTTGTCGAAAACCTTTTGCGACAATTCTAGCTTTGTAGATAGTAACACTACTATTAGCGTCCGTCTTCCTCTTGAAGATCCATTTATTTTCTATGGATTGCCGATCATCGGGCAAATCCATCAAAGTCCATACTTTGTTCTCATACATGGATCATATCTCAGATTTCATGGCCTCAAACCATTTCGCGGAATCTGGGCTCATCATCGCTTCCTCATAGTTCGTAAGTTCGTCATGGTCTAGTAACATGACTTCCAGAACAGGATTAACGTACCACTCTGGTGCGGATCTCACTCTGGTTTACCTACGAGATTCGGTAGTAACTTGATCTGAAGTTACATGAATATCATCATTAGCTTCCTCACTAATTGGTGTAGTAGTCACAAGAACAGATTTCTGTGATGAACTACTTTCCAATAAGGGAGCAGGTACAGTTACCTCATCAAGTTCTACTTTCCTCCCACTCACTTCTTTCGAGAGAAACTCCTTCTCTAGAAAGGATCCATTCTTAGCAACGAATGTCTTGCCTTCAGATCTGTGATAGAAGGTGTACCCAACAGTCTCCTTTGGGTATCCTATGAAGACATATTTCTCCGATTTTTTGTTTGAGCTTATCAGGATGAAACTTTTTCATATAAGCATCACAACCCCAAACTTTAAGAAACAACAACTTTGGTTTCTTGCTAAACCACAGTTCATATAGTGTCGTCTCAGCGGATTTAGATGGTGCCCTATTTAACGTGAATGCAGTTGTCTCTAATGCATAACCCCAAAACGATAGTGGTAAATTGGTAAGAAACATCATAGATTGCACTATATCCAATAAAGTACGGTTATGACGTTCGGACACACCATTATGTTGTGGTGTTCCAGGTGGCATGAGTTTGTGAAACTATTCCACATTGTTTTAATTGAAGGCCAAACTCGTAACTCAAATATTTGTCTCCGCGATCAGATCGTAGGAACCTTATTTTCTTGTCACGATGATTTTCCACTTCACTCTGAAATTCTTTGAACTTTTCAAATGTTTCAGACTAGTGTTTCATTAAGTAGATATACTCATATCAGCTCAAATCATCTGTGATGGTCAGAAAATAATGATACCCGCTGCGAGCCTTAACACTTATCGGATCGCATACATCAGTATGTATTATTTCCAACAAGTCAGTTTCTCGCTCCATTGTTCCGGAGAACGGAGTTTTAGTCATCTTGCCCATAAGGCATGGTACGCAAGCATCAAGTGATTCATAATCAAGTGATTCCAAAAATCCCATCAGCATGGAGTTTCTTCATGCGCTTTACACCAATATGACCTAAACGGCGGTGCCACAAATAACTTGCACTATCATTATTAACTTTGCATCTTTTGGCTTCAATATCGTCAATATGTGTATCACTACGATCGAGATCCAACGAACCATTTTCATTGGGTGTGTAACCATCTAAGGTTTTATTCATGTAAACAGAACAACAATTTATTCTCTTACTTAAATCAATAACCGTATTGCAATAAACATGATCAAATCATATTCATGCTCAACGCAAACACCAAATAACACTTATTTAGGTTCAACACTAATCCCGAAAGTATAGGGAGTTTGCGATGATAATCATATCAATCTTGGAACCACTTCCAACACACATCGTCACTTCACCCTTAACTAGTCTCTGTTTATTCTGCAACTCCCGTTCCGAGTTACTAATCTTAGCAACTGAACTAGTATCAAATACTGAGGGATTGCTATAAACACTAGTAAAATACACAACAATAATCTGCATATCAAATATACCTTTGTTCACTTTGCCATCCTTCTTATCCGCCAAATACTTGGGGCAGTTCCGCTTCCAGTGACCAGTCCCTTTGCAGTAGAAGCACACAGTCTCAGGCTTAGGTCCAGACTTGGGCTTCTTCACTTGAGCAGCAACTTGCTTGCCGTTCTTCTTGAAGTTCCCCTTCTTTCCCTTTGCCCTTTTCTTGAAACTAGTGATCTTGTTAACCATCAACACTTGATGTTTTTCTTGATTTCTACCTTCGTCGATTTTAGCATCACGAAGAGCTTGGGAATCGTTTCCGTTATCCCTTTCTACTAACTTGGTGATGGTGACTAGAGAATTCTGTCAATCACTATCTTATCTGGAAGATTAACTCCCACTTGATTCAAGCGATTGTAGTACCCAGACAATCTGAGCACATGCTCACTAGTTGAGCGATTCTCCTCCATCTTTTAGCTATAGAACTTGTTTGAGACTTCATATCTCTCAACTCGGGTATTTGCTTGAAATATTAACTTCAACTCCAAGAACATCTCATATGGTCCATGACGTTCAAAACGTCTTTGAAGTCCCGATTCTAAGCCGTTAAGCATGGTGCACTAAACTATCAAGTAGTCATCATATTGAGTTAGCCAAACGTTCATAACGTCTGCATCTTCTCCTCCAATAGGTCTGTCACCTAGTGGTGCATCAAGGACATAATTCTTCTGTGCAGCAATGAGGATAAACCTCAGATCACGGATCCAATCTGCATCATTGCTACTAACATTTTTCAACATAGTTTTTCTCTAGGAACATATCACAATAAACATAGGGAAGCAACAATGCGAGCTATTGGTCTACAACATAGATATGCTAATACTACCAGGACTAAGTTCATAATAAATTTAAGTTCAATTAATCACATTACTTAAGAACTCCCACTTAGATAGACATCCCTCTAATCCTCTAAGTGATCACGTGACCCATATCAACTAAACCATGTCCGATCATCACGTGAGATGGAGTAGTTTCAACGGTGAACATCAATATGTTGATCATATCTACTATATGATTCACGCTCGACCTTTCGGTCTCCGTATTCTGAGGCCATATCTGTATATGCTTGGCTCGTCAAGTATAACCTGAGTATTCCGCGTGTGCAACTGTTTTGCACCCGTTGTATTTGAACGTAGAGCCTATCACACCCGGTCATCACGTGGTGTCTCAGCACGAAGAACTTTCGCAACGGTGCATACTCAGGGAGAACACTTCTTGATAATTAGTGAGAGATCATCTTAAAATGCTACCGTCAAACTAAGCAAAATAAGATGTATAAAAGATAAACATCACATGCAATCAATATATATGTGACATGATATGGCCATGATCATCTTGCGCCTTTGATCTCCATCTCCAAAGTACCGTCATGATCTCTATCGTCACCGGCACGACACCATGATCTCCATCATCTTGATCTATATCAATGTGTCGTCACGTGGTCGTCTCGCCAACTATTGCTCTTGCAACTATTGCTATCGCATAGCGATAAAGTAAAGCAATTATTTGGCACTTGCATCTTATGCAATAATGAGACAACCGTAAGGCTTCTGCCAGTTGCCGATAACTTCAACAAAACATGATCATCTCATACAACAACTTATATCTCATCACATCTTGACCATATCACATCACAACATGCCCTGCAAAAACAAGTTAGACGTCCTCTACTTTGTTGTTGCAAGTTTTACGTGGCTGCTACGGGCTTAGCAAGAACCGTTCTTACCTACGCATCAAAACCACAACGATAGTTTGTCTCATAGACTCCGTTTTAACCTTCGCAAGGACCGGGCGTAGCCATACTCGGTTCAACTAAAGTTGGAGAAACTGACACCCGCCAGCCACCTGTGTGCAAAGCACGTCGGTAGAACCAGTCTCGCGTAAGCGTACGCGTAATGTCGGTCCGGGCCGCTTCATCCAACAATACCGCCAAACCAAAGTATGACATGCTGGTAGGTAGTATGACTTATATCGTCCACAACTCACTTGTGTTCTACTCGTGCATATAAAATCAAACCATAAAAACCTAGGCTTGGATGCCACTGTTGGGGAACGTAGTAATTTCAAAAAAAATCCTACGCACACGCAAGATCATGGTGATGCATAGCAACGAGAGGGGAGAGTGTTGTCTACGTACCCTCGTAGACCGAAGCGGAAGCGTTGACACAACGTAGAGGAAGTAGTCGTATGTCCTCCTCCCGATCCGACCGATCCAAGCGCCGTTACTCCGGAGCCTCCGAGTTCTTGACACACGTACAGCTCGATGACGTTCTCCGGGCTCCGATCCAGCAAAGCTCTCGGGGAAGAGTTTCGTCAGCATGACGGCGTGGTGACGATCTTGATGAACTACCGACGCAGGGCTTCGCCTAAGCACCGCGACAATATGACCGAGGTGGAATATGGTGGAGGGGGGCACCGCACACGGCTGAGGAACGATCACGAAGATCAACTTGTGTGTCCTAGGGTGCCCCCCTGCCCCCGTATATAAAGGAGCAAGGGGGAGGCCGGCCGACCCTATGGGGCGCGCCAAAGGGAGGGGGGAGTCCTCCTCCTAGTGGGAGTAGGACTCCCCTTTCCTAGTCCAACTAGGAAGAGAGGGGGGAAGGAAAGAGAGGGAAAGGGGGGCCGCGCCCCCCCTCCTTGTCCAATTCGGACTCCCCATGGGGGGGCGCGCGCCACCTCCTGGACGCAGCCCTCTCTCTCCCCCTCGGGCCCAATAAGGCCCATTACTTCCCCGGGGGGTTCCGGTAACCCCTCCGGCACTCCAGTTTTATCCGAAACCACTCGGAACCATTCCGATGTCCGAATATAGTCGTCCAATATATCAATCTTTATGTCTCGACCATTCCGAGACTCCTCGTCATGTCCATGATCTCATCCGGGACTCCGAACTAACTTCGGTACATCAAAATGCATAAGCTCATAATAACTATCATCGTAACCTTAAGCGTGCGGACCCTACGGTTTCAGAACAGTGTAGACATGACTGAGACAAATCTCTGGTCAATAACCAATAGCGGGACCTGGATGCCCATATTGTCTCCTACACATTCTACGAAGATCTTTATCGGTCAGACCGCATAACAACATACGTTGTTCCCTTTGTCATCGGTATGTTACTTGCCCGAGATTCGATCATCGGTATCTCAATACCTAGTTCAATCTCGTTACCGGCAAGTCTCTTTACTCGTTCTGTAATACATCATCTCGCAACTAACTCATTAGTTGCAATGCTTGCAAGGCTTAAGTGATGTGCATTACCGAGAGGGCCCAGAGATACCTCTCCGACAATTGGAGTGACAAATCCTAATCTCGAAATACGCCAACCCAACATCTACCTTTGGAGACACCTGTAGAGCCCTTTATAATCACCCAGTTACGTTGTGACGTTTGGTAGCACACAAAGTGTTCCTCCGGCAAACGGGAGTTGCATAATCTCATAGTCATAGGAACATGTATAAGGCATGAAGAAAGCAATAGCAACATACTAAACGATCGGGTGCTAAGCTAATGGAATGGGTCATGTCAATCACATCATTCTCCTAATGATGTGATCCCGTTAATCAAATGACAACTCATGTCTATGGCTAGGAAACATAACCATCTTTGATCAACGAGCTAGTCAAGTAGAGGCATACTAGTGACACTCTGTTTGTCTATGTATTCACACATGTATCATGTTTCCGGTTGATACAATTCTAGCATGAATAATAAACAATTATCATGAAATGAGGAAATAAATAATAACTTTATTATTGCCTCTAGGGCATATTTCCTTCACCCGCGCCCCGGCCAGCTCCTCCACCGGGGCCTCCTCCACCGCCCCGCCCCCCTCCTCCACCGGCCCTGCCCCAGGTGAGCCCCCTCCTTTTTTTTGTTTTTTCTGTTTTTTTCCTTTTTAGTTTTGGTTTAGATTTAGTTTTAGTTTTAGTTTTAGGTTTAGTTTTAGTTTAGTTTTAGGTTTAGATTTAGTTTTTTCCTCTTTTTTGTGTTTTATTAGTTTTAGGTTTATGTTTAGTTTAGTTTTAGTTTTAGTTTTAGTTTTAGGTTTAGTTTAGTTTGAGGAGAGAAGAAGAAGAAGAGAAAAAGAGGAGAGGAGGAGAAGAAGAAGAGGAAAAAGGAAAGGAAGAAGAAGAAGAGGAGGAGGAGAAGAAAAAAGAAGAAGAGGAAGAAGAAGAAGAAAAAAGAGGAGAGGAGGAGAAGAAGAAGAGGAAAAAGGAAACGAGGAAGAAGAAGAAGAAGAATAAGAAGGAAAAAAAGGAAGAAAAGGAAGAATAGGAAGAAGAAGAAAAGGAAAAAAGAGGGGAAAACCCGACCCGACACGGCACCCCGACCCCGACCCGGCACCCCGGCACGACACCCCGACCCCTAGACCCCGACCCCGACACCCCGACCCCGACCCCGACACCCCGACCCCGAGCCTGACCCGACACCCCTACCCCGACACCGACACGGCACCTCAACCCCGACCCGGCACCCCGACCCGACACCCCGACCCCGAGACCCCGACCCCGACACCGACACGACACCCCGACACCGACACGGCACCCCGACCCCGACCCGGCACCCCGACCCGACACCCCGACCCCGAGAACCCGACCCCGACCCCGACACGGCTCCCCGACACCGACAGGACACCCCGACCACCGACACCTCCCGAAAAGGTGTTCTTTGGCCTTCCAGAGGCCGACGGGGTCATATATTTGTGAATTATTAGTTAGGTCATATATTTTTCGATTTTGTTATGAAAAACATCATATATAATTGTGTTGATCATGTAGTTTTAAATGTGCAGTTGTTTCATCGCTGCGAGGTTTGATGTTCGACAACCTCGCCGTGCGTTTGACGAGCTCTGCCCCTTCGTTCGTGGGTGAGCACAAATGACAAGTCCTCCTCCCCCATTAATTATTTGATCTATTCCGATGAAACTTGATAGCTAGCTATATATGTGTCTTGAATCATCAGTATGCGTAACCAATATGTGTCTCCCGTTCGAAAGTGTCATAGTTATAAATATGCATGCATTTGCATATTTATAACCTTGATTCTTTCGAAATGTCCAACGCTATCCATGGACAGCCCGAGTATGTGTAGATTGGGTTCGTTTTCCCATATGCTTTGCTCCGGATCCAACGCATATATTTCGTCAGTGCCTCCCCTGTTGTTCTCCGGGTACACATCCTCTCTGTTTATTGCAGAGACGTGTATCAGGAGAACAGCGGGGAGGTGCTGCCGAAATTTTGCGTCGGATCCGGAGCATAGCATGGGAAAATGAACCCAATCCACACATACACGGGTGGGATTAGGACCTATCATTACCTATTAGAGCGTAGGTTGCATGGACGTAATAAAATTGACAAAGTAGATCAACTGATGAATATATACATGGTGAATTACATATATAATTGTTGTGTGCCCAGTAACTCTGAAAGTCAAGATGAGTGACCGTGCGTGGATGTATACCAGTCACACTGGTCAGAACAAATGGAGCGCTGAATGGTTCACAAAAACTAAGGGGTTTGTGCAAGCCACATTTGCAAATGGCCAAAAGAAAACCTGGTGCCCCTGTTTCCGGTGCGGCAATTGGGAAAAGAAGACAGAGGCTGAAATGGGCAAACACCTGCAGAAGAGTGGTTTTACGCCCGATTATACGGTGTGGACATTTCATGGTGAGTCTGCCCAACGTGACCGAGCTGAGGTGGATCGTCGTCGCACCGACGAGCATGGTACCGGGATGGAAAACATGGTGCAAGGCTATGATGATGCTCGGGATTCGGACAAGGAGATGGAGAAATCTGCAAAGGCCTTCAATGAAATGTTGGAGTCTTCGAAACGTCTGCTCCACGAGCACACTGAGCTTTATCAGTTGGATGCCATCTCACAAGTAATGGCTCTGAAGCTCAGTTCAACTTGGGCAAAGAATGCTATGACGCAATTATGACAGTATTTGGACGCTTTCTACCCAAAGGCCATGTAATGCCTGCAAACCTGTACCAGTCGGACAAAATCCTCCGTGCACTGAAGATGCCCTATGAGAAGATACATGCTTGTGAGAAAGGATGTGCCTTATTTAGGCTTGACTATGCAGACTTGAACTATTGTCCCATTTGCAAGTCTTCCAAGTATATTGTGGTAGACAACGGTATGGGTGAGAAGACATAGACCAAAATCCCCGTTAGTGTTCTTCGGTATATGCCAATCGTACCAAGACTTCAACGTCTTTTCATGGTCGAAGAGACAGCCAGACAGATGACATGGCACAAAACAGGCAAAAGAACCGAACTAGATGCAGATGGGAATCTGATGATGGTACACACATCGGATGGTGTTGCGTGGAAAAAGTTTGATGAATTACATGCTGACAAAGCGGCAGATCCGAGGCATCCTCGAGTCGGCGTCAGCACGGATGGGTTCAGTGTGTTTGGTATGACGGCAGCCCAATACAGTTGTTGGCCCATATTTGTCTTTCCACTCAATCTCCCCCCGGACAGATTATGCAAAGAAAGAACATTTTCCTGACGTTGATAATTCCAGGACCTAACTATCCGGGCAAAAATATGAATGTGTACATGCAGCCGCTTAAGGACGAATTGCAAGAAGCCTGGGATAATGGGTTCAAGACATACGACGCCTTTAGCAAACGGAAATTCATAATGCGTGTCTAGTACATGTACTCGACGCATGACTTGCCGGCGTATGCGCTATTCGTTGGCTGGTGTGTGCATGGAAGGTTCCCGTGCCCCACATGCAAGGGAACTCTTGAGTTTCGTTGGCTTCAGGCCGGGCGCAAGTTTTCTTGCTTCGACATGCATAGACAGTTCCTGGATCCTCGCCATAAGTTCAGGAAAGACAAGAAGAACTTCATCAGGGGTAGAGTTGTCAAAAACTCTGCACCACCTGCATTGATAGGCCAACAGACCCTGGATCAGTTAAACGCTCTCGAGCCAGATCCACAACGTCCGGGGTACTTCAAGGGGTATAATACTAAGCACGCGTGGACTCACAAAACATGCTTATGGGATTTGCCTTACTTCAAAGACCTCCTTTGCCCACACAACATCGACGTGATGCACACTGAGAAGAATATCGCCGAGGCACTTTTTGGTACATTGTTCGGCATAGATGGGAAGTCAAAGGATAATACTAAGGCTAGAGTCGATCTGGAGGCGCTATGTGATAGGCCGTTACAAAACATGAAAGAACCGAAAGGAAAGCAGAACTGGACGAAGCCAAAGGCATGGTTCAATCTTGGAAGTCCAGCTATGAGGGAAATTCTCTTGTGGGTGCAACAACAGTTGATGTTCCCCAATGGGTATGCAGCGAATCTAAAGAGGGGAGCGAATCTTGATAAACTGAAGATATTTGGTCTCAAGAGTCATGATTGGCACATATGGATTGAGCGGGTAATGCCGGTGATGTTGCGTGGCTTCATCCCTGAGGATGAATGGCTAGTACTGGCAGAACTCAGCTATTTCTTCCGTGTTCTTTGTGCGAAAGAACTATCGCCTGGCGTGCTAGAAGAAATGGAAGAGTTGGCGCCGGAGTTGATCTGCAAGTTAGAGAAGATCTTTCCACCGGGCTTCTTTAATCCAATGCAGCATTTGATTTTGCATCTCCCGACCGAGGCAAGATTGGGGGAGCCCGTGCAAAATCGTTGGTGCTACCCAACTGAGAGGATGCAGAAGACGCTTCGAGAAAAATGTAAAAATAAACGTAGAATTGAAACATCGATGGCTGAGGCATTCATCACAGAGGAGGCGGCAAACTTCGTAACAGCGCACTACGAAGCCAAAAATCGTCATTTGCATAATCCGAAGCCTCGGTAGAATGCTGACGAGCCTAAAAAGGGTGGATCCAACCTCAGCCTATTCAAAGGGAATCTCGCACCAGTTAGTGTTTCACATCCAGTATCTTTGGATAACGAAGAATGGCGAACCATTTCGTTGCATATCTTCAACAACCTGATAGAAGTGCGGCCGTACATCGAGTAAGTTCTCGGTACATTGTTTCGCAACTTCTATTTCCTTTGAACTACTCTTATTCCTGGATATGTCATACAGTCGATACGTCGCCATATTCTCGTATGGAGCGGAGATCCAAAAGGATTCCGTCGAAGAGTATGAGCTTCTCGCAAAGCAAGGAGGTGGCTATCCCGGTTTCATCTCTTGGTTCAAACAAACGGTAATTTCTATTAGACAATTTCATTTCATTCGCTAATTTGTGCATAATGCAACAATCCTTTCATATGTTAAACTTGTAGGCTAATTCAGAGTCTATGGACGCCGAATTGAGACAAGTCGCTAATGGTTTTGACTATAAGGTCCGTTCATTTGACAAGTACGACATCAACGGGTATCGCTTTCGTACCTATGGCAAAGAGCTATCTATGGCCGACCGAAAGTCTACAAATTGTTGTGTATCTGCTATCGGCGAAGGAGGTACCGAGTATTATGGGAGAGTTGAAGCAATTTATGAACTTCTGTTCTATGGTGAAAACCCACCGAATGTCGTAGTCTTCAAATGTTACTGGTTTCAGCCGAAGGAGACTAGAAGGACTCATGAACATATAGGGCTAGTTGAAATCAACCAAAGCACTCATTTGGATGTTCCTGATGTCTATATTATGGCTCAACAGGCGACCCAAGTATTCTATCTACCGTGGGCCTGCCAAACTAATCCAAATCTGAAATGTTGGGATGTCGTTTATGAAGTGCCGCCACGTGCTAGACTTTCTCCCCCAAAGGAAGAGGATTATGAACCTCACATTAACCCAGACACATATGAAGGATAATTCTTCCAAGAGACACGTCTTTCCAAAAAGCATTTCAAGAACCGCTATACTTCACCCCAAAACATTGAAGTAGACAACGACAATGAATCAGACATCACCCCAGAGGAGGAACAAGAAGAGCCGGAACAAGAAGAGGTTATTGCTGCGGATGACCTGTCAATGCTTGACCGATTACGTCAAGGTGGCCTTGCACATGTTGATGCCAATGAACCCTATGAGCCCATCATTGATTATAGTGATGACGATGATTATGCATTTATTGATGATACTGATCGAGATTATTTGTAGTGTCAGGTATTCAATGTTTTTATGTTGTACTTGATGATGATACACTTAAGTGATATACATATTATTATTCATGTCGGTACTTTTTTTATGTTGTACTAATTTAATTTATTCTTTGTCATGGCAGGTGTTGAAAGATGGTGGGCGCTGGTCGGGAATGTGCCGAGGCCCCTTCTTCGTCGGCGCGTGGTGTGAGGTCTTCCATTCCACACGCACCCCTCCGCCGAGCGTTGCTGGACAGTATGGCGACACCGCCGGGCCCTTCTTCGTCGACCGCGGTGTCAAGCAGGGGACGAGGTCAGAAGAAGAAAGGAGGTGGAGCACGTGGTCGCGGGATAGGAGGAGGTAGGGTGACTCTGACGGCGCCTTCCTCGCCACCGCCCCCAGCTGTTTCACCCGAGCACGTGACTGCTAGGGTGGACTCGTCTGAGGAGGAGGCTGCACGGACTCCGGTCCACGAGCCTCCGGTCCACGAGTCTTCGGCCCACGAGCCTCGGGTCGACGGGCCTTCGGCCCATGAGACCCCGGAGGAGCACACGTCTGGATGGGATACCTGGTCGGGTCAGCCTGAGCATGGCGGGGAGCCGAGTGGCCATGCTGATCATGGCGGGGAGCCGACTGATGAGGAGGGGAGGAGGGGGCAACGTCTACCAGCGTGGTGCTACACGGCTCCCGTCCGTGCCGGTGACCCGCGAGCAGAGGTGGTTGATTTTCCCTGATGGGGAGAGGTACGTAAGTGCATTTAATATTTTTGTACCTTCTGCATTCACTTTTCTACAAATAACTAATGCGTTGGCCTTGTCATGCTGCAGGGGTTGGGACCACCATCATAGTGTCCGCTGGCCCAACTCCGTCCTTGGAGTTCTTTGCCGGCAAAACTTCCCGGGGTTTGTCACGTTGCTTGGTGAGGGTCGGCTTCCAGAGCTTGGATTGAGCTGGGAGCACTACGTGGCTGCCCCGGCCCCGCCGGATGATATTATCGACGGTGTCGTGTGCCACACGAGGGCAGACATGGTGATCAGAAAGTTCTGGGTAATTTCTCCTTTACACATTTAAAAATCTTCAACTAGCTAGTTATTAATTGTACTAATCAATATTGTCTCATTTGATTGCAGACATACTACAGGTGTGAGGAGGGATACGAGGAGGACGCGGCACATGTTATCGAGAAAGTCTGCAAGCGCCTACTCCAGAACTTACGGCATGAGGCTCGGGTGCAGGCTGTTCGAGACTACTACGCCTTGCGTGGTATCAAGAAGACCAAGCCGGCGTGCCGCGATAAGTTCCTGAGTAAGGAGCGGTACATGAAGGTAATTCTTAAGGCCTTCTCTACTTAAGTTCCTTCATTTAGTAATTCTTAGCCGTAGCGCTCAAGTTTCTATTTGCTAACTTAGGCGCCTCCGAGATGGTGTGCGGATCGGATGGATTGTTGGGAGGTGTTGGTCGATGAGTGGTGCTCAAAACAATGGCTAGCCCTCCACAAAGAGGCCAAGGACAAACATGCCCAAATGGAAGGTGTGCCACACCATCAAGGCAGCTCCAACTTATATCAGTTCGGGCGCAACTGGGTATGTGGTTTGCTTCATGATTCATGCAATTCATTCATCATGCTAGCTTGAGCCCTTTAATTACTAATTTTCATTGTTTCTCTCTTTCAGGCATGCTACAATAAGGCGGATAAGGTGCCAGAGGTGTACGACCTGTATGCCATGGCCCACACTGCCTCTTTCAAGAAAGTCAAGGCTTTCTCTCAGTCTGACCTCGATGATGCAAACAACTTCACCAACATCTCCTCCCACAACAAGCTCGTGAGATATAGAGATGAGGGGAAGGCGAGGAAAGGGGAGGACTTTAACCCGAGCCAGGGTCCCATTGATCCAGAGCTGGTGATGATATCTGGTGGCGGGAGGTCCCATGGCTCCATAGCCATTGGAGATGGACTTATCCGTTGTCCTAGCACTCTCCCGGAGATCAAGGCGCGCCAGTCGAGCTCCGCTCCTGAGATAAGGCCTCGTGAACGGCCAATGCAACTCGCCATCAAGGTTAGTGATACGTACTCAGTTATCTTTCTCCATTACATTGTGTGCGCTTCCATCAATGATTACAAATGGTCATGTGAGTGGTGTTGCAGGCTGCTATACAGAGTGAGAGAGATAGAACGGAGAAACTTCTGGCGGAGGCGGCGGAGAGGCAGCGGGAGTTGGAGGAGAGGACGGCAAAGATGATGGAGGAGGAGAGGGCACGGAATGACATGCAGGCAAGGGCCATGTACGAGCTCCTTGTGGTAAGTTTCTTCTGCAGATTAGCCAAAACATTCATGTAGTGTTTGTCTCATTACTAACTAGTATGACTGAGTCGTCAAAACCAAATGTGCAGTCTGTGTGCGAGAAGACAGGTCAGACCGCTCCGCCGATGCCAGTGATTGCCCCTGGGACCACGGTGATTTTTATTTGAATGGACATTACTTGCTAGTCTTAACATTTGAGTGTCATCATGCTAACAAGACATTGGAAATGATCTTTGGTGCAGCGTAACTCCAGACAAGCATCGCACGATCCTTCTCCAGCAACCGACACGAGCCACCCCGCTCCTACACCTCCTGGATCTTGGTAAGTTTATCTAGTGTTTTGCTTAACACATGCATAAAGACCTAGACTTAGCTTTATTTCCTCCAATGCTTACCATAATGACCTAGACTTAGCGTCTTCTCCTCCAAAATGACTTAATAAGCTTACTGACCTCCAAAACCATCCATTTTACCTAAGTTAGCTCTAAAACGATCTGTACTTAGCTTACTTATGTCAAAAAATGCATAATTAGCTTAGTTAGCTCATAGACGATCCATTTTACCTAAGTTAGCTCTAAAATGACCCATTTTACCTAGGTTAGCTTATAAATGATCCAGTTCATCCAAGTTAGCTCAAAAATGACCCATTTTACCTAGATTAGCTCCTAAATGATCCATTTTACCTATGTTAGCTTTAAAATGACCCATTTCACCTAGGTTAACTCCAAAATGACCCATCTTACCTAGGTTATCTCATAAACGATCCATTTCAACTAATTTAGCTCATAAACGATCCATTTCACCAAGTTAGCTAAAAAACGATCCATTTCACCTAAATTAACTCTTAAATGATCCATTTCACCTAAGTTAGCTCAAAAAGATCCATTTCAACTAAATTAGCTCATAAATGATCCATTTCACCTAAGTTAGCTCAAAAACGATCCATTTCAACTAAGTTAGCTCATAAATGATCCATTTCACCTAAGTTAGCTAAAAAATGATCCATTTCACCTAAGTTAGCTAAAAAAACGATCCATTTCACCTTAGTTACCTCAAAAACGATCCATTTGACCTTAGTTAGCTCATAAACGACCCATTTCAACTAAGTTAGCTCATAAATGATCCATTTCACCTTAGCTAGCTCATAAACGACCCATTTCAACTTAGTTAGCTCATATATGATCCATTTCACGTAAGTTAGCTCATATATGAGATACTCTTCTTGTTCTAGTCTTCTTCTTGTTCTACTCTTCTTGTTCTAGTCTTCTTCTTGTTCTACTCTTCTTCTTGTTCTACTCTTCTTGTTCTAACTTTCTTATTTTTCATTTTGCAGATTTCATTCACTTGACGAAAGCTTGCATAGATGGAGTGCTCCTTATCCCTTTCTCTGTTTCTTTTGTATCGTTGAACTATGCATGTATCGTTGGATGAAACTATTGTAATATATATGGTTGGATGCCTCTATGTTGAACTTGTTATGTATGATGGAACTATGCATGTAATATATATGGTTGGATGATGAAGTTATGTGTTGGATATCTTATATGTTTGCTCTGTAATGGCCTTTTGAAATATATCTATATATGTCATATATATTTGTGATGAAAATTGTTGGATTTAATAAAAAACAGATAAAAGAGCCAATATGGAGGCTCTTTGCCGTCTGCCACCGACAGCAACGGGCTCTTTGCCGTCTGCCGCGGACGGCAAAGAAGACACGTGGCATCCAGCTGTGCTTCCTGGGAGCTGACCCATTTGGCCAGTTTGCCTACAGTGGCAGACGGCAAAGACTTTGCCATCAGTGGCAGACGACAAAGAACCTGCCATGTAGTGACGTGTAGATGACATCATACGGCGGACGGCAAAGACACTAGAAATTTTGCCGTCAGCGGCGGACGGCAAAGGCGTGCCGTTAGCCACTTAACGGACTGACAGCGCAATTATTGCCGTCCGCTCTCTTGGTCGTCCGCCGCAGACGGCAAAGGGCCTTTGCCGTCAGCCGCCAGGAAGCAGACGGCAAAGTAGCTGTTTACCGTAGCCTACTTTGCCGGAGCCTTTTGCCGTCCGCCGCGGACGGCAAAGGCCTTTGCCGTCCGCCGTTCATGCCTTTGCCGTCCATCGTGGCAGACGGCAAAATAGCTGATTCCTGTAGTGTACTTGGGTGCAGGTGATAATCTCTCCATTTGCTATCTTCACTGGTCTTGGTCGTTCCAGTTTCTCTGCAGTGACTGAAACCTTGTCCAATAGTGACTGATCCACAAACGTGTGGGTGCTGCCTGAGTCTACTAGGATCAACACCACTTTGTTACCCACCAGTGCCCGAAGTTGTATTGTTCTGGGATGGGATGCACCTGACAGAGCTGTATCCGAGATCATAGCACACTCTTCTGTATCTGCTGTAACTAGAGCATCCAACACTGCGTCCGAAATGATCTCATGTGGATCAACCAGCTCTGCCGCCTTAAGTTGAGCTCCCCCTGGTACCGCTTGGTTACACGTGTGTCCTGGCACAAACTTATCTCCATATTTGTAACACAAGCCATTTGCTCGACGGTACTCTTTTAACTGCTTTGCTTTCCACAACTCGCCTCTGGCCAATCCCGAGCGTGTGTCTGATTTGTTGTATGTCGCTCTGGCATAAGTGGGCTTGTTGTTCTTCTGTTGAAGCAGCAAACCCTCCTGGACTGACGCATACACAGCCGCTATCTGAATCGTATTCGGAATCTGAAACTCGACAGCTGACCTGAGCTCCTCCTTGAGACCCATCACAAAGCGAGTAACCAAAAATGTGTCACTGATTGTGGGCTCATACAGTTTAACTGTGTACACTAACTGCAGAAATTGTTGTTTATATTCCTCGACAGTGTCGCTCTGTTTCAGCAGCATCAGTTCCTTCATCTTCTGTCGATACACATCCACATCGAACTCCAACAGTATGGCCTGACAGAATTGCTCCCAAGTGTGGAACTCGCCCGACTGTTTGAAAGCTTGATACCACCGGGCTGCATTATCAGACAAGTACAGAGATGCGGAGGTGACCTTGAAACTCTTCGGAATGTGGTATAGCCTGAAAAATGCATCACACTTGTCGAGCCAAATTCGAACGTCTGTGCCATCGAACTTGGGGAAATCCATTTTCGGCATCCATTGCCACTTGCTCGTGTTCTCCTCCACCACAGGAAGTTCAGGTTGGAGATGAACAGATGCTACCTCAGGTATTTGGAGCGGGCGCGGTGGTGGGCGGCCCACTGGTTGTGGTCTCGCGCCCAGGATCCCGTCGGAGACCTCGGGCGCAGTTGGGGACGACGTCTCCCGTGCTCCCTGCTGCTTGCTCATCTGCGCCGCATGCGCCTGGCTCTGCTGAACTTGGCCGAGCGTATTGCACGATAGGTCGACCTTGACTTGGACCTAGTCGAGGCGCGCTGCTTGCTCGGTCAGCTTTGCGTCGAGGGCCGCTAGCTGCGCGCTGAGGCCGTGGACGGACGTCAATTTGCTCTGCGCGGCTCGAATTTCCGCGAACTCCTTCAGCATCCTTTCCTGAAACGCCTCCATCTCGTCCGCGATGAAGCGCGACTGCGGATTTGGCTTGAATGTCGTCGTGGTCGCCGAATTTCCCCGAGACAGCCCACCTCAGGTCAGGGATTACGCAGATCAAACCCGAGGGTGATCCGCTACCGTCGCCTCGGATTTGCTGGGCACGAGTCGGGAAAAAAATTTCGGGCGATTCATGGCGGACTGGAGCGATGGCTCTGATACTAGACTGTCACGACCTAGAGTCGGCCGGGTTTCGACGGCGGCTAGCCGGGGTAGCAGCTGGAGGAGAAAGGGGATCGGAGACGAGAGAGAGAGAGAGAGATACAAAGCAGAGGGGGGTACGAACAGAATGAGAGGCTAGGATATTCTCTTTTCAAATCTTGATGCCCGACACGGCTTACACACATGCTTATATAATGCACGTCTATTACACGGCCCATCGGCCTGCTACTCGAGCCCACAGCTCCTAGGCCCAACCGATCGTCCCATTTGAATTTCCTCGCTTCTCCTGCGCGCGTCCCTTGCCTATGAACCGCATCATCACCGATCGCCTGCTATCCAGTGCTTACACATGTATGACCAAGCCGGCGACCGCCACTGACAACAGAGTGCCCGCACCACCACGAGGAGTAACAAACTTGGTTTATTTCAGCAACATGCATGGCCCTTTCACGATGAGGAAGCATGCAGCTTTCAACACCAAATCAAATCACCCCTTGGCACTAACTGGGAGGAAGTGCCTTTCCTAAAGATCTGATGTTGACACAACCAAAAAGAGATCATTTACTATGCAAGCCAAGACCAGGCTTTACCATGCATAGTTCCATCCACTTGATGAAAGGTTGCTCCACCTTGTGTTTATTGATCAAACCTCAGTGCTTCCACCGTTCAGAAACCACATCTGTTAACACAGGCATAACATACTTCTATAGGTTTACCCCCCCCCCCCCAACTAGCACGCTAGAGAGCATGTTCCTTCTTGTCACGGTGGAAATCCATATAAATTCCAGCTTCATAATTAATAATCATACTAGTCGCCGGCCAATTTTCGCCACACACATATCATTGATTACTTGTGAACTGAGTTTCGGCACAAGAAATTTGCATTTCCGTAATAATTGTCTTGGGTCAAATCAACACCTTTTCAGACCATAACTCTTTCTGTTGCAAAATTTGAGGTGTTAACCTATGCATTTAAAACCTATTTCAATAGTCTCAGTCCATCTTTTGTTTGTAAAAGAATTCCAACTATTGTCTTCCAAGTTTGGCAGTACCTTAAGTCCACTTCACGAGTTTATATATGCCTTCTATTCTGAATCTAAAGTGACGTGGCTACGAGTACCTCCTTTCCGGTTTAAAAAGCTTACACATATCCCTAGATCGACAATTTGACTAATATAGTACTCCCTCGGTTCCAAAATACTTGATTTCCATTTGTCCAAAAATGAATGTACCTATATACTAAAACATGTCTAGATACATCTAGATTTTGACAAATAAAAGGCATGTATTATGAAACGGAGGGAGTGCAAATTATATGTTACAAAAGTTATACCGTTACAAAATATATGTCGATGGTCGGCTCAACAATTAAGTTCTCTAGGCGGACTAATGCTTTTCGTTTTGTGGCTTATTCTGCTTCTCGTTGATACCACATGTCACCTAGAGGTCCACCGAAAGTCAGCCCATCAGCCGCGCTAAGGTTCAAGGCCGCTACCCTGCATGCGGCCTGCAAAGAAGGAATGAGTCGGTTTGGAGTACACGACACAAGCCAACCTTGAGATCACGGAGGATCTTCAACCGCCATAGCTGACTAGGACCCTTTGTAACCCTAGGCCTCATCGACCTTTCTAAGGCGAGACATGGCTAGTCACTAGACAAAGAACATTCCTTCACCCTCTCGATACACCTATGATCACCGTTTACCTTGTACCCAATCTATAAATATAATCGAGTAGCAGTAGGGTTTTATCTCCAGAGAGAAGCCAGAGAGAAAGCCTGAACATTGGAAAATATTGCTCGCTGCTTCCCTTCTAGATAATCTGACTAGCCGCGAGACCGAGAGGGTCTGCTGGATTTTACATCGGCATTCTCCAATCATTGATGACAGTGTAGTCTTTGGATAAGACCTCCTCCGTCTTAGGTTGTTTATCTATTTTTTATTTTTATTTATATCTGTAAAACAGCCCATTTTCTTTCCTTTTTATTTTGACATATTGACTGTGTACATCTTGTTATGCAAATTTCTCAAAAAAAATAATGTTATGCAAACTTGAATATTCGTTACTTGCAATTGTATTAACTCCATATATATATAATAATGTCCTTGCGCAAAAAGAAAGTTCGGGCTAGGTAGTGTCAGCATCCGACAGCGTTAAAGGAGTTTATCCTCAAGTCGGCGTGTAGCGATGACACCGACCGTGCTAGGCTCCACAGGTCGCCGTCGCTGGCGCCTGTGATCGAGGAAACGTGTAGCGTGCCACCACCGGAGAAGGGCGTGGTGCCGCTGAGTTCGTCGACGATGAAGGGCATGCCATTCGTCGTCTTGGCCGACGGGGCCGACGGGGCGTCGGACAGGCCGTTGAGCTCGTACGCGACGAGCCGGTCAAGGGCGTCCCAGTCGCCGCTGTACTCGGTCGGCGGCGGCAGGAGCCCGCCGGGAACGACGTGCTCGAGCGGCGGGAGCTTCATAAACTTCTCGTATAGGGTGCTGCCGCCGTTGTGGCCCGCGCTGTTGATCAGGTGGTCCAGCGCTGACGATGATGGATTGGTGGTCTCCTGCTTGCACGACGTCGTGGACGAGTGGCCATGCATGAACTGGTTGAGAATATGGTCAAGCGCGCCGCCGTCGCTGGCGGAGTTATGCTGCTTTATCTGGGTAGCCTTGGCGTGGTCACTGGCGGTGGCCACCGTCAACGAGCAGTTGCTCCGGCTGCGCGCCATGGCACCGGCGCCGACCAGGTTGTTGGACGCCGCAGCACCAGGTTGTTGGACGGCGATGTTCTTCTTCTTGAACACCCTGCAGATGACCCACCCGTCCTCCTGCGCCGACGACTGGTCCCCGGCCACGCCGCGCATCTGCTCATGTCATACGGATTACACGGTCAGTTAATTTGCATCAGATCGATCGGTCGGTAATTTGCATGGTGTTGAATTTTCGAATGAAAAGCACTAATCCCACTACCTAAGCCAGCTCAAAAGGTATGTCGATGTACGTAGGGTTTGACCCTAGAAAAGGCTCCCGCAATGATGCAGCTTTGTTAATTACCGTTTCCACTGCATTACCGTTCCCATTCTCAACCACCACCTGGATATCATGTTCACTAGCCTACAGTGTCGCTTATGTGCCACGTGAGCATACACCTAATTACGTACGTACATAGTACACTTAATTATCGCAAGCTATCTCCATCCCTGTCGGCCGGCCGGCCGGCCACCGTGCATGCAGTCCAACCTACTACAGTACGTTGTACAGTGTGGACCGTAAATACGTACCGGGGATGAGGCGCCGGAGTAGTATGGTGCGTTGCCGGCGGCTGGGTTTTTGCCAGTTGTTGCGGCATCGTCGAGGCGGTACTCATGCATGATCCAGTCGGATTTGTGGCCCTGCGGGGCGCGGCCCTTGTAGAAGACGAGCGTCTTGCGCATGCCGATGCGGCCGGAGCCGGCGGCAGAGTCGATGGCCTTGTCCCGGCCGGTGGCCTTCCAGAACCCGGCGGCGGTGGCGCGGTTGGTGCGCGTCCCTGTGGGGTACTTCTTGTCTTTGTGGCTGAACAGGTACCAGTCGTTCTGCGGGCCAGTGCCGATCCGGCAGCGCTCTGCATGCGTTTTTCCATGGCCAATTAGTTCACGGTGGGTATGCACCATGCGAGCTAGCATTGTGGAGGGAGGGAGTCTAAGATCGATGGATGAAGGAAGTCACTGACCTTGGATGTCCCATGGCTCGAGCTTGTTGAGGTCGACATCGCGGATGACGTCGAGGTCGATGCGCTGCGAGGCCACCTTCTTGGCGAGGTAGTAGGTGAGCAGCTCCTCCTCCGTGGGGTGGAACCGGAACCCCGGCGGCACCACCGACTGCCCGTTCACGGAGATGCTCATGATCGCAATGGAGGGGAGATGATATAGTCGAGTTGAGGGGAATGGAGTTTGTTGCCGGTGATGGGGTGCAAGGAAACAACTGCAACGGACGTGGGTGGTTATATATAGCTACTGATGGGTCGAGCGAGCACACTGGCCCGGCTACAGCTCTAGCTCCAGCTAGCTAGCTAAGGGAAATGCCACCAACCTTGATAGAGAAACGCGGAGAGAGAGAGAGAGAGAGAGAGAGAGAGAGAGAGAGAGAGAGAGAGAGAGAGAGAGAGAGAGAGAGAGAGAGAGAGAGAGAGAGAGAGAGAGAGAGAGAGAGGAGCAGGAAGATGGCCAGGAAAGGAGAGGGGCCAACATCACGTCCGGAGCCATGACACGCCACCTTAAAAAATCTCAAGAAAACCACACCCAAAATGGAACTGATCCCCTCTGCGTCACCTCCACCGCCGGGTAAAATCATCAGGCACCACAGCATGCCATGGCCACCGTAACCACCTCTGCAACAGCACTAACAGCGTCATCGATCGGCGACAAGAACGGTGTCACGATCTCTCTTCTTTTGCTTCATGTTCATACGTGCGTGTGCAGCCGTTTCTCTCTTTTCCTACATGTTCATCCGTGATGCTGTCATAAATTAAGAGGAAATTAAGCATCGCAAGGTATAGTAAAGGTTGCATTTCTCAGGCTTGGTTGGAGGATTGGAGCAGTACTAGATGTCTAGATCCCTTACTTTGGCCAGCCGACGATCGATCAAGGTTATCTATTGGAGGGGAGAAAGCGCAAAGCAATCGGGCAGCTTTTTTGACTTTTGCAAAACCGATTAGGAAATGTGTGCATGGATATTGATTCTGCAACTCAGTTGTAGTTGTAGTGTTCAATCCTGGGCAAATTTGTCTCCTGCTTTTCCTGCAGGAGCCAAAAGCCGAGATGGAGACTTCAAATCTGTACAAATAATTCCCTTTGTAAAATATTCATCGCGTAAGTCGTCACAGAACAGGAGAACAACACCTGTTGACTTTAGATTTCACGCTTTATTGTATATTCATCGCATAAATAGTACCTAATTCATTGACCAAATTTATAGAGGGAATCGTAGTTCATAGTTTTTAATTTGAATATATGATGCTCTCAAACGCATTTTTTGTTTTATTAGTTGTTTCTACTTATCATTTTAATAGAAAATGCGATGCCTGTCGAAATAGGAAAGATGAGCGGGACTTTGGTCGATCATAGACTTCCAATACTTGACAGTACATCTATTAAATGATAAATTGAGATTCGATTTCCATATCCTTGTAGTGCTGACATAAGTGCACGCTAAGTTTTTCAACGACTCGGTGAAACGGCCAGGCGCCACGTATGATTTTTGGGTCCGGTTTCCTTAGCAAGTGTGGTCTTCCCGGTTTTCCTTAGTTAACCATGCCATGTATGATTTTTATGTCCGGTTTCCCTTGTTAAGTGGACCACCTCTCTTTTTCTTAATTCAATGCGGGATGTAAGGTCTGGGTTGTGAAACTATTGCAACCTTGGTGTGTTGCTGCAAAATCCAGAATAGAGACACATCTGATACCTGCCTACTCCGTATAGCTTCAACACATACACGCATGGCTATACAGATCAGGGCGAAACACTATCGGTATCATGACAGAAACAACTAACAAACCAGTGATATAGATAATACATCTCACATGATATAAGATCCTATATTACATCCAAATCTTATACATTACTTAGCGGCGGACTGGGGGCGTAGGATGTTCTCCTAGGCACTGGGCGCGCAGTAGTGGCCCATGACGGGGCATGGCGGTTGACGGATCTAGAGGGGTTGCGCGGGTGGGGACATGGTGACTGGCGGACAACCATCTGGTGGTCAGTGGTGGGCAGAGCTCCGGTGGGGTTCTTGGGAGACATGGGTGCGACGGGCCTTGAGGGTGTGCCCTCGGCGAAATCTGGAGCTGTCAGATCTGGGCCGATGAAAACATGTTTCCTTGGTTGCACGGCGTCTTGTCGCAGTGGCGGCTGGGTGTTGCTGATGATCCCTGTCCTTGGCTGCACTGTCGAATTGGGGGCTAGATCCAGGTGAAATCAAGCCCCCAGTGTTGGAGGTCCCCTTTTTTTGTTCACCGGTGGCAGCCCAGCTCCATGTCAGTCATGTCCGTGCTAAGGTGTAATCCTGGTGGTGATCTCGTGGTCTGGTGCAGCAGGGAGATGGTCTTGGATGCCGGGCTGGCTCTCCTATCTGTATCCACTAACGGGTCCGGACCAGTCCGCACACACATAGTTGTCCACTTTGCGGATCAGTGTTGGCGATGCCCTTATCTACTGGATAACTTTGCAAACACGATCAAATGGCCAAGGTATCTAGAACTCCAAGTTAAGACGTCGAATGCGGGGGTTGTATATATTACTTTCTCTGTAAGGAAATATAAGATCGTTTAGATCACTATGTTTTACACAAGTCAGCGTCAAATTGTCTATCCCTTGCAAAGATTACTGCCGAACTCCTTTGATGATGACAAGTGAGGCAATCCATGTGTTTTATATAAATAAAGTAAGAAAAAATGTGTAAAATGTGGTTCCCGCATTCTGACAACAGAAAGGGTCAATTCCTGTTGTGTTTCTGTACTCCTGCCATTTTCTCCATCAGGTGTTCAAAGTGGGCTAGCTGGGCGCACGGTAACCAATCCGTTGCACGTACACATGCACAAACACACGGACTGCACATGAGCAGGTAACAGCGTGGCACGGCAGTGCACGCTTCTCTGCCCCCATTTCCGACTTCACCCGTACGTGCACGTATGCCCGGGCGCGCGCACGTTGTTTTCGCGGCCAGCCCCCAGGGATAAGTCGTCGGCCCGGGCCCCGGCACGTCGTCGAGGCCGGCCTATCTTCTCCGTGCTGCAAGCCTGGGGATAGCCCTAAGTCGATCGTACACACGGATGGTCGCCGCATGCGCGTCATGGGGACCGGCCGGCCGTGCATGCACGTTCGAGCGGGCGAGCGTCGGCACACACATACGATCCGTCCCGCGGCGACTGTCGGGGCGGGCGGCCACGGTGGTCAACACATACTCGGGCACTGAACTGCCTTGAAGATTTTGGGACCCTTCTGAAAAAGTTTCTGAGGATCAAAATAAAATCCTAGAAACTGATATTACTGAAGAAGATGTAAGGAAGGCAGTTTTTGGATCCTATGCTGAAGGGGCTCCTGACCCTGATGGATTTCCTTTCCTTTTCTATCAACATTTCTGGCCAACCATTAAGGATAATCTTATGTTGTTGGTGGAGGCTTGGAACCAGGGGTCTTTAGATTTATATAGATTAATTTTTTCTCTGTTAACTCTCATTCCAAAAGAGCATGGGGTTGACACCATTCAAAAATTTAGACCAATTGCTTTGTCCAATTGCAGTTTCAAAATTTTTGCTAAGTGTTTGGCCAATCAACTAGGAGACATTGGTAATGAGATTATCTCCCAGAACCAAACTGCTTTTATTAAAGGCAGGTTTATTGTTGAGAGTGTGGTGACAGCTCATGAAATTATTCGTGATGTTGTGACACATGATAAAGAGGGTTTTGTCTTTAAGTTAGACTATGAGAAGGCATATGATAGAGTTAGTAAAGAGTTCCTCCTGAAAATTATGTATCAAAGGGGTTTTAGCCCCAAATGGATGAGGAAAGTTAAATCAATTTTATACAAAGGGTAAGTGGGGGTTAGGATCAATGACTGTAACACTGAGTTTTTTGAGACCTTTAAAGGAGTGAGACAGGGAGACCCTGCCTCCCCTCTGCTATTTAACTTAGTAGCAGATGTGTTTAGCAGGATGCTTAATAAAGCAGCAAAGAGTAATATGTTGACTGGGTTGATGACTAATATATTTTCACAGGGGGTGACAAGTCTGCAATATACAGATGATACCCTCCTTTTTATAGATAACAATCTAGTCTCAGCTAGAAATTTAAAATGGCTCCTATCCTGCTTTGAACATATGTCTGGGCTTAGAATAAACTTTCATAAATGTGATCTAATCCCTATTAATGTTCAAGAGGGTGAAGCTCATAAAGTAGCTCAGGCCCTGTCTTGTGGTCTGGGGTCCTTTCCTTTAAAATACTTGGGGTTTCCTCTTCATTACACCAAGCTCAGGAGGGAAGACCTGCAACCTGTGGTTGACAAGGTGTTGAAAAGAGCTGCTGGTTGGAGAGGTAGACTACTAGGTTATGAGAAGAAGTTGGTTCTAGTTCAGTCTTGTCTAGCTAGTATTCCCACCTATCTGATGAGCATGATTAAATTCCCCAAATGGGCTATCAATTTGATCAACTCGCAGATGGCTCACTGCTTTTGGGATAATTATGAGGGACGCCATAAGTACCATCTTGCAAACTGGGGTTTGGTGACCCAGAAAAAACAATATGGGGGCTTAGGGATTCCAAATATTGCTGAGATGAACTTAAGTCTACTAGCCTCCTGGGTTTATAAGTTTCATAATGGTGATAGTAAGATGTGGAAGCAAATTGTTGACTATAAGTATAGAGCCAATAATCCCAATATATTCTCTTGCCCTGATTCTAACTCTTCTCCTTTTTGGAAAGGGGTGTTATGGGCTGCTAGAGCAGCCAAACAAGGTTATCAATGGAAAGTGGGCAATGGGAAGAGAGTCAAATTTTGGGAAGATCATTGGTTTGGGTCTTGTAGCTTGGCTATTCAATTATGGGAATTGTATAGTATTGCCAATGAGCATAACCAAGCTATTGCTGACCTTTGGGATGGTATTAACCTTAAGATCACTTTTAGAAGATGTGTTGATAACAGATTGCTTCTCCTGTGGTATGACCTGTTGAATATTGTGCAGTCTGTTACATTCAATGATGATGATGATGCATTAATCTGGAAGCATGAGGCTAGTGGTGTTTATTCTGTTAGATCAATGTATGCCATGGTCAATTTTAGGGGCATTAGCCCAGTTCATATTCCTGACATGTGGAAAATCCATGTCCCTCCCAATATCCACATTTTTTTATGCCTTCTAGCTCATAACAAAATATTGGTTAGGGAGAACCTTGCTAAGAGGCAACACTTAAATGATTTGACTTGCTTGTTATGCTCTGATGGTGAGAATATAAATCACTTATTCTTTGAATGTGTTGTAGCCATGGAAATCTGGAGAAATATCGATTCCATATTAGGTTACTCACATTTACCTGCCCTTGATGAAGTGGCAGAAATGTGGAGTAGGCATAAAAACTTGCAAGCTGAAAATCTTGTTATTTCAGCTACCCTCTGGGCTATCTGAAGATGCAGAAATGACCTGTGTTTTAATAACACAATATGGATAGGTGTGCAGGTGGTTCTGAGAAAGATTGCAGGATATTGGAGCATCTGGAAGATCCTCTGAAAAGGGGTGGCAAGAGAGCGCGTAGAGAAGATTACTGTAGCTATCTGGGAGGCTGCAAGAAAACCACCGCTGCTGCTCTGGCCAGAGCCAGACTGAAGAGGAACGAACTGTGGCTGCAATACTCCATGCAAAAGATGGGAGGCTGGGTGGACATGGGAGTTAATTAGAAGCTAGTCCTGGTGTCCCTTCTGTGTATGGAGAGTGGCCAGTTCGATTTCGGCTAGTGAACCTTTTTAGCCTGGTTGTTATAAAATTATGATCTTAGGATGTTTGTGCCGGAGAGATACCATAATCTCCTCCCGCGGTCTGTAATTGCTATTGTACTCTGTGGTTTCATTTTCTTTCATGGAAATGGAGCTGGGGCAGGAGCCTTTTTCATCTAAAAAAAACTGCCTTGCCGGCATGGCCGCACGGCGCGGCCAGCCAATCGCTTGCGCGGTTGGTGGCTTCCGCGGCAAGTTCTCCGTACTACGTCTTTTCCGTGCGCGCTATCGCTATCCAATTGCCAAAAAGGAAAGGATCGACGACGACGCTGTCTGGTTGGAGAGTGGAGACTTGCTTGGAGGTGGTTGTAGCCCGTCAATTCGCGCGCGACTCCAGTGTCTCCCTTCTCCGGTGGTCTCTCGTCGTCGCCTTTGCCGACGCGCTCGACCCGATCGATCATGCGCGCCCAAGTACGTACGGCCGGGTTGGCAATGCCCCTTCAAATCCCTCAAAAGGAGTTACGTGGTTCCCCTAAAACAACACGTACGGTGATTGTTACAGTGGCAGCGTAATTAACTTTGTGTGCTCTTCACCCTTTTTGACCGGTACCAGCAGAGCATTTATCAACTAGTAAACCTGTTGCATGCTCTCGCGCTCGAGCCGCCTGTCTCTCTCTTGGAGAGGCCTTCTTTTCCTGCGGGTATGCATGTAGTACCAAACTAATTAATCAGGCTGTCATGGATTCATCATGCCGGTGCGAGCTGTGTCGACCCGTTAATGGCCACTGCCGCCTTGATGTGTCCCGCCGTTGGCCTCCAAACGGCCCTACGTACTGCTGCGCCCTCTCTCCTTTCTTTTCCTTTGAAAAAATGGGTAATATCACGGCGCCTGCCTACTACATACACCCGAATATCGATCCGTTACCACCACTACTCCGTGTCTGTGTCCCCGTGGATGCACGCATCGAATGAGCCGTGCATGCATCGCTGTTGGCTGTTGCTGCTGCAGGAGTCGATCGGCGACTCACCGTGCGTACCAAACGATGAGTTAAATTAATCAAGAATGTTGTCAACGACGGCAGGCATATCACAGATGGGTGTATGGATTCGACGGACGACGTGCGGCTGGATCTAATCTAAACTAATCCGAACCAACCCGAGCGTGTCGATTTCTAACGCGCCCCGTGCTCGTGATGATGAGTTTTACCGGCAATGATGGACTGATTTGAGTGACGGCAACTTTTCTCATCTTTTACCAGAAAAGTGCACTCGCCAGCCGCTTAATTTCTGCTCGTCTCTATCGTGGCGACACGGAAAGTCACGATTTTTCAAGGCAGTATTTCAGCGGCAGATTACAGGGATGGGATGGGATGGGATTGGTGGGTGGAAGATCGTTGGCTCTACGGTAGTCGGCATGCCTTCGTGATGTAAACCGGGTTCTATTTAAGCCTACTTATCAGTTTAATAGTTTAACAAAGATGTTTTTGTGTGGAGGGGGGATGAATTATCCAACTAACAGATGCTAACAATATAAACGGCGCCGTCGCCATTTACATGTCTATCGTGCGCATGACATGTATGTATCATTTGTGTCCTGTGTGTATAATTGTACGTACATATAGAAAACTAATGGATAAGGCATGTGCATGCATATCAATTGTCGTAGTGCACTAGTAGTACTGTTGTTGCTCAGTGGCCTACCGGGAGACACGGTTTCCTCTCCCCCTTTCTTATTCGAATCATGGATGCATCTACCCCATCCATTTTGTTGCTTAAAACGGGGATATGAAGCGTCGAAGGGCTTTGTAATGTTACTTATTTGTCCCCTCATTTGTGGAACGTACACCAAGAGCATATCTCATCGGGGGGCATGCTTCTAGCGCGGGGTCAGTGCTGATCGGTAACCAGTGAGAGGGGACAACACATCATTGTACTCCCTTCGTTCCAAATTACTCGTCGCTGAAATGGATGTATCTAGAACTAAATTACATCTAGATACATCCATACGTTCGACAAGTAATTTGGAACGAAGGGAGTAGTAAACAATGTACTAAAAGATATGGCTGATGTATTGTTCCCATGAGTTTATGAAATCACCGTGGCATTACCCTCGTCCTGTCCCGGCTCAGCACTCTGCTTTTGCTGGGATGGTTATCGGTTGCATGGCAAGTTCACATCGTTTTTGCAACAACAAGATATATGACTGGGCACTGTACATGTCATCCAGGTCTAGGCCAGGAGAAGATATTTCTTGCAAAGTCTGGCAGCATGGTGGAATGACTTCGATTCAGTGGTGCTACTTGGGTATCTGGTTTTGAGTTGAAGGAGAAAACCCTAAATGTAACCTTAGTTGGTTGCACTTGTAGTGGCGGTTTTTTGTGCCATTACCTGGTTGAAGTCATCGCTTGGAGTTTGCTTGGGCTTGATCTTTAGGATGAAAATCCATGATCTACCTTTTTATGGTTCCCCTCATTGAGGTGATGTTTTCGCATAACTATTATTGTTGTCCTTGTGTTGTCAAGGGAGAGTTTGCTACTCTTGGATTTGGGGTTGTTTTTTGTGCCATCACTTTCCCTTTCTCTAGATGTTTTCGCGGGCTCTAGCGTAGTTGCGGTATGCCGGTGTCGGCCAAATACTAATGTATTCCTCTTTTTTATTGAAAAGGATATAGAACCAGCACGTAATGTTGGAGCCAGAAAAGGAAGAAAAGAAGGCAAGAGCTAGCAAAAGGGAAATGATGTGAATACTAGCTTGTGGAAAAAAAAAGTAAAGCCGTCCGCTGGTGGCAGAGATGAGTCCAGCGAGGCCGAGGAGACCTCCAGGTTTACCGACGGGCTTACAACGCATGCAAGCTGGAACCAAGACGCAGCCACACATCCATCATCCGACAGCGTCTCCGCGGCTCCACCCGGCGTCCCGGCCGGCCGAGTAGACTGGGTATCTATCCTATCCAGGCACCGAAAGCTAGCAAGCAGCTCGGTCACTGCAGCAGCGCCAGCGACGCTGCTAGCCACCAAAGGCGCGCTTTGTCTCGACCGCCGGACGCCGGGCATGTTTGTCAGCCGCGGCAGCACGTAGCTACCACGCCTTGCCCACGGGAAGAATATTTGTTCGCCCCTTTTTTCTCCTTTGGCAACATCACCAACATACGCGGGATTTCACTTTGCCTCCTCGCGGTCGCCCGACGTCGCTCGTCGCCGTCGCGGCCGTGGTGCGTGTCCGAGTCTCCATGGACACACGCACACTTGGAACTTCTAGACGCCAGCGGTAACAGCAATTTACCCATTTTTCCTGCTTGTTTCTTTTGTTGTTTGCTCCTACACTTGAACCGGCTAACTAGCCAGGTAGCTTCCTGTGAAATGTTCACTTACTTCCTGAGAGTGAGGGAGCTTGCGTTGGCTCTCCTGCTGCTAGTGCTGGCACCGTTAAAACTGAATTGTCAGGCATGATAATCTCTCCCCCTTGACCGGCTCTTTGAGTAGTGGAGGCTGTGCACACTTCTTCTAGAGCGTAATTATAACCCAGGATCTCGCTCATCTAATGGAGGTATATATGCTAACTTTATTTACCTCTCTAACTAACGAACATCTTTACGTACGGGGTTATCATGCACGGGAATAGTACCACTGCCACTAACTAAATGATCGGTCGATGGACGTAGCAACGACAAGATTACCTACTAAAGCTGGCCTGGCCGAGTGATGGATGTGGATACGTACGCACGTACTCCCTCCGTTCCAAATTACTCGTCGTGGTTTTAGTTCAAATTAGTTCAAACCATGACGAGTAACCATGGCTTTCCGACGCCAGCTACCACCACCGGACCGCGACCGAATTCCGTCGCTCCACGGGGCACTCACTCCTTTTGCAGTTCGTCGTGTCCACCCTTTTCCGGGGTAATTCTTGCTCGGTTAGAACTGACCACCGACGGCGACGTACCTATGCTTGTCAAGCGCCATTGCTGTCCCTTAATTCCTTCTGCTTTCTTTCTTGCTAGCTGGTCCCTCCGGAAAGAGGAAAGAAGTATACCCATTTGTAGTGTCAGAGCTGTACGTAGACGTACGCCTCAGCTGGGCCGGCCCATTTGTAGTGGAACCACGTTAGCTTGGTGAAAAAACAGAGAAAACAGTGTGCGCTAGGGCTGGGATTCGAACACACTGCGGCTCACAAGTTTTTGTGCTAGGTTTGCAGCGCGACACTTAAAGAAAGAAAATAGAGCAGCAAAACTTAAAAAGTAGTTCACAGAAATTCCAAAAAACACAAGTTTGTGCGTGGAATCAAAAAAGGACCTCTTGCAAGTATATGTTTTTTTCTCAAAAAAAAGGACCTCTTGCTAGTAAAATGGGTCGCCGGCCACTGTAATTACAGAGGTTGGGTGTCTAAAAAGGCAGCCCAGTGTATATGCACCGTCAGCCGCAAACAGATTAAACTTTTTTTAGATTCCAAACATGATTTTCTTTTTGAAAAAATAATAAATAAAATTAAACGCAAACATTTCAAGTTTCTGAACAAAATTTTGAATAGTCAAACATTTCATGAAATGCGAACATGTTTTTGGGAATCTCAAACATTTATGGAAAAAGGAAAATTTTGAAAACGAGAACTATTTTAGAAATAGTGATTTTTTCTCTCTGAAAATGCATTTTTCTTATAAAATAGAATTACAAATTCAAGCCACCATGCCAAGTTGTTTTGCTTTTCGACAAATTTTGCATTTTTGAATTTTCTCGGTCAAAAATGGTCGATTAATGTTCGGACGTGTCAGAACTTGCATACGGTATTGAAAGACGTTCAAACCAAGCATGGATGTCTACTATGGGCATGCCCACCTGCTTGCAACGTTGGGTCATTTGAAAGCACATTGTTTTTCAACATTTGTCCAATGGCCCCATTTTTTTCCCACCAGCTTCAGTGACGAATTCAAGGTATCATGCCAAATTGTTTGGATTTTTGACAAGCGTTGCATTTTCTGGAGTTTTCTCGGTTAAATAGGGCCAATAAATGGCCGAACATGTCGCATTATGCAAACGGTGTTGGAAGTCGTTTAAACATGGCATGGATGTCTGTGCGGCTGGTGCCAGAAGTTGGGGTCATTTATTCATAGTCCCCAAAAAACGCCTGTTGAGAGGAGTGTGTTAGACTAGGCCAGGCGGGTGCATACATGAGCATGTAATTTTTCCTAATTTGAATGCCTATGTTATTTGCAATTTTCTTCATTATTAATCAACATGAACATTTTCATATATCCTTACAATTTATTGATATTTTTTCAATAACTCTGGTATTTCAAATTGTGTACGAAAAAATTATAAACTTGAACACTTTTCCAAAATTGTGAAGAAACTCCCAACAATTGATGTTGTACACAAAATGCAAACCACTTATTATTTCTTAAACTTGTGAAAAAATAAAAGGGAAAATATGCGTAAAATTCTAGAACATTTTCTAAAATTATAAACAATATTTGAAAACAAGAGTATTTTTGGTATTAAAAAAATCAAATTCATATGTATGTGCGATACTGTGTTTCGTTTATATATATGGCGCTACAAATTTCCACAACGAGCTGTGGGTGAAGTGGTTAGCACCGTCTGCTATTACGGTGTGGTTTTGAGATCGATTCCTCAGGATGAGGTTCTCTACCTTTTCTTGTATTTTTACGTCGCTTTTAGTGGTAGGAGGGGAGGGGAATGGCTTAATGGGCCGGCCCATTCGTGCCTGTGAATTCGTATACGAGGATTCACGGCGTACATTTAGAAAGACCATCATGCCCTCTATTATGAAAGGGTACGGGGCAATCTCAGCCCTCGATGTGTTTAGGAGGGTGTACCGAAGCGAAAGTATACCCGCATCTTTTTTGGCGATGATGGATAGCTAGAATGTCTGTGCGTATGTGTTTCCCTTTAATTTTGTTCCTGGTGAGTAGGCCATGTATTGATCGGGTTATGTAAATCGGGAGCTAGATTATTGACTAGGATCCACAGCTAATGGGTGGCTAGCCTTTTGCAGAGACGCATGAGTGGCGCGCAAAACCATCTCAATGTTGTGTCACATAGCCACCTGATCCATATCTAGTACTCCCTCCGTTCAGAATTACTTGTCACAAAAATTGATGTATCTAGACGTATTTCCGAGACAAGTAATTTCGAACGGAGGGAGTAAATAGGAAACGCATGAGCACAGATCGAGGGCACTAGTGATTTGTAGTTGAAGATCTCAGTATTCCCTTCTCTCGAGATTTTCCAATACATGAGAATCCACGTCCAGGGAGTGGCCTTTAATTTTGCGCCGAAGCCTCGGTGGCACCAAAAACTGCCTTATCCATACCTGCAAATAGGTTAGCATCACTCTGATCCATACCTGCAAATAGGTTAGCATCGCCACCTGATCCATACTTGCCTATATCCTCTTGGAATATCTGTAATTCAAATATGCATGTGAGAAGCAATCTCGGGGGCCTCCTAGTAGGGATGGAATAAAAGATTGGTTAGGCCATCCTCTTGTCACAAGTCGGTCTGCCGTCCAAAGACGATTCTAAAGAACAAAGCCATGGGAATATCCACATACCTCCCGGGTGTACTTCATTTCAGTAGCTTGAGATGATCAAAACGCTACTTTACAGCTATATTGGACATAAACTATATCATGGCAAAGAGAAATGTTCGGCTCCTCAAATAGTTCCATTCCATGTGATGATCTCCATCCCTTGTATGACTTATTTGCTCGTCGTACTTTCCATTTGACTCCTATTTCTCACTCAAATGAAAAGGATTTTTTTGAGAACACGCGGGAGATCTGTGTGCCAATATATTAAGATAGAGAGCAAACACAGTTACAAGAGTTGTGGGTCAGTGCCCCAAGTCGGTGCCAGACCTACGATGCCACCTAGGCTCGAGCTATGTCGGCATAATACTCTTAAGGCTACCGTTCCCCACCTTCGGCCACTCATAGCAAGGGTTCCTAATAGTGTCCCCAACAAAGTGTGGCGGTTCGGCTTTGTTTTTCAAGACATGGCGATTTTGTTCAAACCAGATGCATCGCAATGTGCAGAGGAAGACGGAGTTGGGGCCCTTCCGTAGCTTCGGCGGAACGGAGGGTTGTATCCCAAGCCACTAGGACAGGAGCTCGATGTTGCCGCTTGGTGCATGATTGAGGAAACTGATCCAGCAGTGGATGGTTGACCAAACCTCGCGCGCATAAACACATCACAACAGGAGATGCTTGGTCGTCTCTTGTTCCTGGCAGCAGAGAGGGCATGTGACCTGGTGGGGAAGGCCTCTCCTGGCCAAACGACCGGACGTCCACGTCTGGTTGCGGAGGACCAACCAGACAAAGTATTTGAATTTCATCGGAGCCCATGGTTGCTAGATGAGGGGCTCCCATTCACATCGAGTGCGCGCTGCGAAGGTCATGGTGTCTGCCGTTTTGGGGGAATGGGTGCCCGAGAGGGTTCACTTCCATGTCCAGTGGTCGGGGTGTAGTGAGTCGTTGCACCGATAGTCTGGCCCATCAGTCCAGGGACTGGCAGATGGCGTTCACGGACAGCGTACCGCGCAGGTCGCGCACCCAACACGTGTCAGGAAGGCCCTCATGCACCGTACAAGTGGTCAAGGTGTTTCGCTTTACTAGGGCTGCCAGGTCCGGCGCGATTTGGGGGATGTTGTAGCCGTCGACCCAATGGTCCTGCCATAAGAGAGTGTTGGTGCCCGCTGCCAATACGGATTGTGGAGGAAGCCTGACAGATGGCCTCGGCCTCGTCGGAGGTTTCGAGTAGCAGCGAGTTCCATGGGAGGCCATCATTTGTCTTTGTCGTCCAATGACATTTGGATCGAAGGGCGTCCTTAAGGGCTTTGAGGTTATGGATTCCAAGGCCGCCAAGCTCCTTTGGCGTGCATAATCAATACTACTCATGAGTATATAAAATAACAACATCAACAACACCAACGAGCAAAAGAAACAAATGCACATGCATCATAGAGTTTACTTTGAACTATCAAGTCTAGTTTAATTAGATCGTGTGATGGAGTTATGACAAAGTTTCATGCATATGCATATGTTGCATGGACCAGCCAGACCAGGCGTGACCTACGGGCGTCATCATGTATCCACTAACGACCTAAGGGCATATCCAACGTGGTGCCTCAAAACGCCCTCCGGCCAAGCGGTCCGGGCACATTTTGTCATCCAACGGGTCACCTCAAACGTCTGCTGACCAATCCGCTTGTTCGAATTTCACTAAACCGGAAGCAAACTTAGGAGATTTTTGCGGGAGTCCAGACAGCATGCGAGGCTCCGCTTTGCTCATTGTAAGTTGGATCACATGTCGTCACAACCTCTGTGTTTTGTCCTCTTGGTCCGTATGGCACATCCTTATTGTCCGAATATGATGCACATGGCTGGATGACCGGCTCCCGTATCTATGTCCCCGGACACGTCCAAACGCGTTCGCAGACAGATAATGAGTCCAATTTTAGGAGACGTTGGTTGGAGATGCCCAAACTCATGCATGGCCAAGCCAGACGCACAAATAAAAGGCCGAGGCCAAGGATTCTCCCTCCACTATGATCCCCTGCCTTCAGCAGCTTTGCTGTGTGATCTCCTACAAGAGGTCGGCTCCCTAATCATCACGTCGGCCAGCACCGGGCGACTGTCCACGTAACTGCTCCCGCATGCACCGTCGGCCGCCACTACGTTGCCGTCGGGGATCGGGCGTCTAATGATTTGCATTAGCAGCACCTAACACCCCACCACACTTGTATATGGACAGAAGAATAGTACGTACTAGGAATCTTAGGCAGCAGCAACTAGTGGGTGAATGATTGAGTTATGCTGAGTTGGGTAGACAATCAGATCCTTCTTTTTTTTTAACACTGTCACAGACCAAATCTGCACTGTTTTTATTTCTTTGATAGAATCTGCACCGTTAAAAGGACAAACTGTATGAAAAAGTTCAGGTTTTTTTATTGGTTTGCTTGTGTATACTACCATTACATGTGTTGCACTGGCCACCAGGTTACCTGCACGATACTCTACATGATTTGGTAGGTTGCGTCGACGCCTTGTCCTGAACAACTGTTTGAACTGTCAATTCTCTGGCCCTGCGTGGCTATCTCGGAGGACCAGTCAGAAGAGCCATAGCTCGCAATTCGGCCTCTCCACTCAAACGAGAAACTGCAGTCTGTTTCTTCGTCTTCTAGGAAATGAGGGAACCACCAAGAAAGCCACAGTAGGCAGAAAGTGAACGGTGATTCATAGGATCACTAGCCCACGTAGCATCCGAATAGGCCTGGAGCTGTAACGAGCTGGAACGGGAAAAAAAGAAACGATGAGAGATCGTGCCACGAAGATATCGTAGAACGCGAAGAAGGTGACTATAGTGAACTGAAGTGGGAGCAGAAACAAACTGACTCAGAATATGGACAGGATAGGAGATATCCGGACGAGTGACAGCAAGATACACAAGACTCCCAACAAGATGGCGATAACGCGTCGGATCAGACAAGGGCTCACCGTCAGAAGCACGAAGCTGGACATTGAGCTCCATAGGAGTCTCAGCAGTGCGCTCATCACTAAGATCCGCACGAGTAAGAAGATACTGGATATACTTTTCTTGGGAAATAAAAAAGCCATCAGAGGTGGAGGAAACCTCAATCCCAAGAAAGTAACGAAGAGGACCAAGATCAGACATAAGGAACTGCTCATTAAGACGGGCCTTGACAAAGGCAATGTACTCAGAATCGTCGCCAGTGATGATCATGTCATCAACATATAGAAGAAGAAGAGTGCGACCACGAGCAGAAAGGTGGACAAATAACGCTGAATCATGATAACTGGGTGAAAAACCAACAGCAGCGACCACAGAGGCAAAACGTTCAAACCAAGCGCGAGGGGCTTGCTTAAGGACATAAAGAGAGCGACGAAGACGACAAACCATGCCATCAGGAACTGAATACCCAGGTGGTGGCTGCATATAAACCTCCTCACGCAACTCACCATTAAGAAAGGCATTTTTAACATCAAGCTATGACACAGACCAATGGCGAACAGAGGCCACGGCGAGAAGTGTACGGACAGTGGTCATATGGGCCACAGGAGCAAATGTCTCATCATAATCACAACCATGCTCCTGCTGAAAGCCACGAGCCACAAGACGAGCTTTATAACGCTCAAGAGAACCATCAGAGCGAGTCTTAATCTTATAAACACACTTACAAGTGATGGGACGAACACATGGAGGAAGAGAAACCAGATCCCACGCACTGTTGCGCTCAAGAGCGGCAATCTCCTCTGCCACCGCTAACTGCCATTCAGGATGAACAAAAGCATCACGATAAGAGGTAGGCTCAAGTACAACCGAAAGGCCATATTGGCCAGGAGAATAGCGGTCAGGAGGAGGGCAAGGTCGAGCCCGAAGACCATAAGTCGGCTGGGACGAGGAAGACGGTGCACGAGAAGTAGATGGCACGTCAGTAGATTCATCTATAACACGTCGACGACGGGTATAATGAAAAGGAAAAGTGGGATGAGAAGGTACCACTGGAGGTCATGGAGATGGAGAAGACATCGGTGATGAAGGAGGAGTGTCATGTAATAAGGAAGGAGAAGAAACGATAGGAGAAGACGGTGTCGGATCTGCAATAGTGGGACGAGAAGGAGGAGTAGGAATATGAGGCATAGAGGGAGGTGTATCAGGAAACGTGAGAAAAGAGATATCCTCTACTGAAAAGGTCGAAGAGGATGGTCGTGGGTAGAATGGACGGGACTCATCAAAAGTCACATCCCTAGAAATACGCATCTTTCGAACAACAGGATCCCAACACCGATAACCCTTATGCTCATCACTATAGCCCAGAAAAACACACTCGACAGACTGAGCGATTAGTTTGGTGCGTTCTTGGGGGGCAAGGAGAACATAACAAACACAACCAAACAACCGAAGAGCGGAATAATCAGGAGAACGATCAGAAAGACGCTCTAGAGGAATACCTCCCTCTAAAGCAGATGAGGGTTGAATGTTTATAAGATACTAGAAAATACCCCGCGCGTTGCTGCGAGAACTTGTTGTGACTTTTCTTAATGGTTCATAGCAAAAAATATTAACTATGTTATGGTACATTTGCATGCCAAACTACTTAAAGAGACAATATATTACAAATGAGAGAGGAGGCAGGGAGAAGAAAGCATAAAAACAAATTCCCTATTGAGCGTACAAACAAATTCCCTATTCTATTTCACATTCATCATTCCATTCAGGGCCCCTTCTGTTTACTATGAATGGCTATACGGTCGAGAAGGTCTTCCATTTGTCAACTCACTGGAACAACAACGGATATGAAATGACTAAAAATATATGCACTTAATTAAGGAGCAAAGTCGCACGGAAACCCCATGAGGAAACTATAAATATGTCATCTTGAGAAACCGTAGTTGAAGCAAAATAGCATCTTTTGACAACAACCTTTTAACATCTTTTGACGACAATCTCTAACAAAGTACTCCCTCTGTATACTAATATAAGAGTGTTTAGATCACTACTTTATTATTCTAAATGCTCTTATATTAGTTTACGGAGGGAGTAGTTGACACATTGTTATTCACCTGCAAAATTGTGATGAGAGAAATATGTGTAGTTTTACATATGAGAAGATGGCAATAGGGATCAGTTAGAATTTATTAGTTGCTTGAGTGTAATTTTTATTGAAGGTATATGCTACTGTAATACCTTATGTCAGATATAGATATTAGACTTGATGCAATAGTTTTCTTATGTAGATTGCGCGATTGTGAAAAAAGAATATGTTGTTTGCATACTTCTCCCAAAAAACTTCAAAGTGAATAATCTTATTCATGTCAGTTGAAACCTAATATCAATGAAAAATATTATAATAACTTGGGATTACCTAGCCTAGTGACTTCAGAATCAATAATGTAAAAAACATGGTGTGCAGCCACTTACATTGGATAAATTAATGACCCAGACGGCTGAATGCCAATATTTCCTTTTCTTTTTCTGAATCCAAAAGAGATAAAGATGAACACGCCCTTGCGAAATGCAAAGTATGTTACCATGTGAGCGATGTATCGATCCCTATTGTACTGCCATATCTTTTGGATAACTTGGAATATCTCAACATGGTTCAAACCTGTAATATTTTGGATAAACTCCAGGCAAAATAAACATGGCTTAAACCATGCACTTTTTCCTGGATGTGCCAAAACAAAACTTTCTTCAGAATCCAAAAAGAAAACGTAAGAGTGCAGAGCACAATTGTCAATTAGATATAACTGGAACATCAATATTTGGAAAGTAACATTGACTGAAAAAAGTAATCGGCAACTTATAATTAACTAATATATACTTGTGTTGGTAAAGCAGCTAGAGAATAAGAGTATTGGGATGAGGGGGATCCGGATGAAACCTGATACAGTAGGCTAGTAGGGCATAATAAAAAAAAATTGGTGTCCCTCAAAAGGATGGATGGCAGAGGAACAGTCAGCAGCCGATTACACATCCTTGTGATCGGTAATCCTTTACAAAGGCTATATTGCTCGATTGAAGTGACGGAAAATTTCTTCATGCACTGAGTTGTTGGCAGATCTGGTCGAGGGAGACCTCTGCCGGCCACCTGACGCCCACGGGAGTGGCCTCCCCATGAACAGCAGCTGGAGTGATAGGTGGAAGAACGGAGGCATAGTTAGCAGCCAGGGTCGCTGAAGTGGCATGGCGCGCAGGGGTTCACGGGCTGGCTCGGCGAGGTCTCACACGTGACGGCGCTGATGGGGACGCGAGCATGCAGGGTAGCGGGAGGGTAGCAGGATCATGGCGACGTCGCCGACATCATGTGGCGGCTCACTGGGGTCACACCGGATGGTGTGCCTGGCTCGCCGGGGGTCGCTAGGCAGCGTCGCTGCACCTCGTCGGGTCACTCTCGAGGAGTGTTGGCGAACTGGATGCAGATGGGGAGGTGGTGGCTATTAGATTGACTCGTTAGTTACAGATGGTGGAAGGGGAATCGAATGGACGATTTGTTCGACATGGAAGTGGAGCCGGACATGAGGAGCGATGGCCTCGGCTGAATCAGGGAAAGAGGAGTTCGTGGTCGCCTATGGTGGGTCCTACTGCTGGTAACAGAAAGCTGATGTGGACGTTCTGTACTCTGATGGCCCCTCGTGTAAGCTGGTAAAAAGCGCTGATGTGGCTGGCCGCTGATGTGGATAGCCTGCATGTTTAGATAAATAGGTTTGTGGGGGTGAACTTCTTAAGTATATAGGATGTGGCAGTGGAGACAGCCTCAGCCCAGAAATGAGGCGGAAGAGAGGCGGCAATCATCAACGCACGAGCTGTCTCAAGAAGGGTGACGATACTTGCGCTCAGCCACACCATTCTGAGCGTGAGCACCGGGACAAGAGAACTGAGCAAGAGTACCCTCCTCGGCAAGAAAACCACGCAACATTTTGGAGATATACTCGCCAGCAGAATCAGCACGAAACACACGAATAGGTGTAGAGAACTGAGTGTTGACCATGGCGGCAAAACGCTTATAAATAGAGAGAACCTCGCTACGAGAAGACATGAAATAAAGCCAAGTGTAGCGAGAGAAATCATCTATAAAAATATATAGTAGCGATGGCCCCCTTTGGAAGAGAAGGGAGCCGGACCCCACACATCTGAATGTACTAAATCAAAAGGACGCTGAGACACTGACTCGCTAGTAGGATAAGGTAACTGAACTTGTTTACCAAGCCTACAACCCTGACACTGTAAGGAGACATCTCCTGAGACAGGCCCCAGAAGACCACAACGAACTAAAGACGATAGTCGAGAACCACAAAGGTGACCAAGTCGATGATGCCACTGCTGGAAGGAGCTGGTAGCTGAAGCAACGAAGGCAGATGGACTGGCGAGTGTGGTGGTAGCGGCAGGAACATTAAGCCAGTCCAACTCCCAAAGCCCCTGAGAATCATGGCAGCACAGGCCAGCCCCAACCAGAGCCTTCGTGTGGCGATCCTGAATAGTGCAAGAATCAACGTCAAGAATGACACGACAACCAGAATCAGTAAGTTGTCCCACAGAAAATAGGTTCATGGTAAGACGAGGCACATGAGAAACATCTGGAACATAAAAGGAAGAAGTGGCAAGAATGCCTCGACTCGCAACAGGAAGAGGAGTACCATCAGCAGTAAGAACATTAATAGGAAAATCGAGAGATCTACGAGAGGACAAGACAGAAGAATTGGATGACATATGAAATGAAGCTCCAGAATCCAGAACCCATGGGGATGTACCTGACTGTTTAGACGGTGGTCTCTCAGCACTAGAAGCACCAGTCACAGAGCCTGCAGTACCTGTCGAAGAACCTGAAGCAGCAAGTAGACGCTTGAGCTTCACAATATCCTGCTCAGTCAAGGAGACAGTAGACGGCGTCGAGGAAGAAGCATGAGTCCCAGAAGAAGAATTGCGCTCCCTATTACGCATATCACACTTTCTTGAAGCAGTCAGACTCAGGGTGACCATCCCTGTTGCAGTAGTCACAGTGAGTACGAGGACGAGATCGGCCTTCACGAGAGCGGGCCTCACTACCCGGAGGAGTGGGCAGTAGCGCCAGAGCACTGGAGCGAGAAGACACTGGTGGAGTAGCAGCTCGAGCAGCGAGCATAGAGGGAACCTGAAGCAAACCAGCACCACGGAGGCGAGTCTCCTCAGCACGAAGCTCAGAAAGCACCTCAGAAATAGGAACACGGCACGAGCAAACAACTGAGCACGTCGAGGCTCAAACTCCCCACGAAGCCGTGACAAGAACTCATAGACACGCTGAAACTCCAAGTCTGACCTCACAGTCTGGCAACACGGGCAAGTGCCACAAACAGTAGTGCGAAGGGAGTCAAGCTGGCGCCAGATAGCAGAACTCTGAGTGTAGAACTCATCAATAGTGGAGTCTCCCTGCTGGAGAGCATGCTCCTGACGGACCACAGACAAGTAAAGAGCATCACCGGAGGGCTGATAGCGCTAGCGAAGATGAGACCACATCTCAAAGACAGTACTGAGTCCCATAAACTCAGAAGCAAACTGAGGTAGAACACTGGCAATGAGGACAGCCGCAGCACGAGCATCATCATCGCACCACTGAGAGTAAGCAGCCAGAGCATCACGATAAACTGAAAGAGCATCCGAATAATCCAAGACTTGCTGGTCATAAGCAGCAGCCGCATCATCAGCAGCAACCCTGGCTGCAGCCCTATCAGCATCAGAAGCATCTGCGGCAGGAGCCGGTGGCGTCGGTGGTGGGGTAGAAGCCACAGGAGGCACTGGGCGCGGAGGACTGGGGACGTCGCCGGATATGACACCCCAGAGACGAATGCCACGCATGTGAATGCGCATAAAGGCAACGAACTCAACATAGTTAGCCCCATCGAATATCACCTGACACTGCAGGATGGCGACATAGCCAGATGATGCAGAAGACATGGTGCTCCTTTTCTATCCTTTTTTTGTTTTGTGGAATTAGCAAAGGTCACCCAAGAGTCAAGTGGCCAGGACAAGACCGGTCAGAACTACCAGCAAATCAATACGAAAAGCCAGCCAAAGGAGAATAGCCACGATCTGAAGCAATAGACACCCAGACGTGAAACGGCAACAACGAGCGCTGACAACCGCATAAGACAGCGGCGGCGCGGACAGGGCCGGCGGCTGGCAGCAGCGGCACAGACGGGACCGGCGGCCGGTGGTGCCGCAGAAGGTAGCAGCGGCGCGGACGAGGCCGGCGGCCGGCAACAGCGGCGCAGACGGGACTAGCGGCCAGTGGTGCCATAGAAGGTAGCAGCGGCACGGACGAGGCCGGCGGCCGGCAGCAGCGGCGTGAAACTTGGAGGAAGACCAGCGGCCAGCGGCTGGATCGATTGGGACCAAGTCCAATAGGATCCAACACTAGCGCTGAATCGATTCACAGTGGCTACCTAGCTTGGATGGGAAGCTCTTGTAGGTGGAGATGGACGCAGGCAAAAAAAAAGCACGGGCCGGCAGGAAAGAGAACAACGGCGGCCGTGGAGGAGATTGGATCGGGAGCAGCAGGAGTTGCGTGTGCGCAAAAAAAATACCTAGAGCTCTAATACCATGTTGAGAATAGCAACTTGTATTATTAGGAGGCCAAAGCCAACATAAATACACATACATGAGGATGCCAAAAGGTTATAAGAGAATGCCAAGAGACTAGAATGTGAAAGGCCAAAGGACATCATTAATATAACTCTAACACATTCTACCATTCTGGACTAATCCGCACCAAACGACATATAGGTACCACCATACCAAATCAGAGCAACGACCCGTCGAAAACAAAATGTATGATCAGGAAGATTGCGAGCCATATGGCGACGGTCTCCATCTGATGCATACAGGACATATAGGTGGTCGCCTCTGATCTAGGACACATTCTTCCTAGCCTGGAGGAGGCTTCTGTTCCAGAGTTGTCTGGAGTGTCCCCAGCTGGGTGTAGATCAGGTGTAGCTTTAGCTCGACTGTATGGTGATCCAGAATGGCATGAATCTTCTGGTGTGTAGGCAACCAGACAGAGACAGGTACATTTGACAAAGGAAAGCTAACCAACTATTGCAAAATATATTTATCTATGTTTAATGATGTGCTACCGGATGTAGTGTGTAGAAAACCTCTCTATAAAAATAGGACCTCCTCCATCTTAGATTATTTATCTACTTTTACTTCTTTTTTGTATGGCAACATTTCTTTCGACATATTCACTCTGCATCTCGTTATGTACGTAGAATCTGGACACTCCTGCGATTGAATAAGCAAGTTTGGGCCAGGACAGTGTCAGCACCCGACAGCGTTAAAACAGGTTATCGTCAACTCGGCGTGTAGCGATGACATCGACCGCGCCAGGCTCCAAAGGTCACCGTCGCCGGCCCCAGTGACAGAGGGAATGTGTAGGGTGCCACCGCCGAGCTCGTCCACGGTGTAGGACATGCCGTTGATCGTCTTGGTTGTCGCCGCGTCGGAAAGGCCGTTGAGCTCGTACGCCGCCAGCCGGTCAAGATCGTCCCAGACCCCGCCGTACTCGGCCGGCGGCGGCAGGAGTCCGCCGGGGACGACGTGCTCGAGCGGCGGGAGCTTCATGAACTTGTCGTACATGGTGCTGGTGCCGTTGATCATGTGGTCCAGCGCTGACGACGATGGGTTGGTGGGCTTGGTCTCCTGCCTGCACGATGCCGTGGATGGGCGGCCCATGTAGCTGAGGATGTGGTCGAGCCCGACGTCGCTACCGGAGCAGTGCGTCATCTGCGCCTTGCAATTAGCGTGGTCGCTGGCGCCGGCCAACGTGGACGAGCAGTTGCTTTGGCTGCGCTCCATGTCACCGGCGCCGACTAGATTGTTGGACGATGCGCCGCCACCGCCGCGGTTCTGGCCAGCTTCGCGCTGTAGGACGATGTTCTTCTTCTTGAACACCCGGCAGATGACCCAGCCATCCTCCTGTGCCGACGACGACTGGTCACCGGCCACACCGCGAACCTGCGCATATCATACGGAAAACAAGGTCGATTAATTTACAAAATCAGAGATGGTCCAGCGCGACGTGCTTAATTAATTACATGCGATCATTTTTTATCGTAACTTTTTGAATTGTTTACCACATGTAACAATCGTAACTAAAGTAGGCTAATTATGCATGGTGTTGAATTTTCTATGGAGAGGTATTCCTACGAGTAATGTTAGACCCACGTAAACTTACGTAAGGTTTTTACGTAAAGGTTGATGTGAAGGTAGTTAATTGGATGAAGGTTAGTGGCTGCGGCCTACCCCACTTCAAATCAGGGGGAGAGGATTATAGTTAGGGAGATTAGGTTACTTTACGTAGGCTGTTCTTAGATGAAGCATTATCGGTATTCCTACTACCGAAGCCAGCTCAAAAAGTTCGTTAAAGGATCACGTAGGGTTTGACCATAGAAAAGGCTCCATCGGAAATGGAGGTTTGTTAGCAGTTTGTCATAAGCCGGTGTCTCCGCGTGCCAAAGATCTACTATTCGACCAGTAGCAGACTAAGAGAGTGTGTCAACTGTGAAGTAGCTTCCGGAAAGCCGTCCCCTACAGGCTACACGTGTGGGCATTTTAAACCGTAAACAGGAAAACAACGCTAACAGCTCACTAAAGCTATGCTTCTTGTTTTTGACATATACTCCCTCACTTCGTAAATACTTCCTCTGTAAACTAGTGATCTAAACGCTCTTATATTAGTTTACGGAGGAAGTACTATAAGTCTTTTTAGAGATTTCACTATGAACTACATACGAAGCAAAATGAGTTAATCTACACTCTAAAATATGTCTACATACATCCGTATGTAGTTTATACTGCAATCTCTAAAAAGATTTACATTTAGGAACGGAGGAAGTACGATCTATTGATGCAAAGCTTGGTTAATGAATTAGGATACTTGATCAGTGCTCCATGTTTTATGTCGGGAAAAAGTTGAGTATGTCAAAGTATATGGGATATTCATATATGATTCCCGATTCTTTTCTGATTGAAAAAAACCATGATTTAAAAGGAACACTAAATTGGACTTAGCTATAGAATTTTTCATAACTTCTGGCCGAGCTGCCACCGCTATTTAAATTTTAATTTAACAAATATCGATTATGTCTGCTCGCAAGCACTGAACCTACTACCCAGTACCCACTACTTCGATCCACCACCCTTTCCGTGATGCCGACCCATCGAAAGGAAAGGAAATCACAGCTCCCACTCGCAAATTAACCCATTGCATCATGTCATGTGTGTTCCCATTCCCAACCACCACCCGGACATAATCTTCACTAGACCTTGTGGATCGTCTACAGTCGCATATGTGCCACGTGTACATACACAGAAAGTATGCACCACTAGCGAGCTATCTCCATCCCTGTCGGCCACCGTGCATGCTGTCGCAACGTACTACAGTAGTATAGAGTGAACTGGAAGTACGTGGTACAGTACACGCACCTGGGATGAGACGCCGGAGTAGTAGGAACTTGCGTCGCCGGCCGCAAAGACGGGGTTGGTCGCGGGGGCGACGGCATCGTCGTCGAGGCGGTACTCGTGCATGATCCAGTCGGACTTGTGGCCATGCGGGGCACGGCCCTTGTAGAAGACGAGCGTCTTGCGCATGCCGATGCGGACGGAGCCGGCGGCGGAGTAGATGACCTTGTCCCGGCCGGTGGCCTTCCAGAACCCGGCGGCGGTGGCGCGGTTGGTGCGCGTCCCCGTGGGGTACTTCTTGTCTTTGTGGCTGAACAGGTACCAATCGTTCTGCGGGCCTGTGCCGATCCTGCAGCGCTCTGCATGCGTTTTTCCGTGGCCAGTTAGTTGAGTTCAGCATGGGCAAGGACATGCTAGCTAGCATTGTGCAGGGAGAGTGTATGATCAAACCTTGGATGTCCCATGGCTCGAGCTTGTTGAGGTCGACGTCGGGGATGACGTCGAGGTCGATGTGCTGCGAGGCCACCTTCTTGGCGAGGTAGTAAGTGAGCAGCTCCTCCTCCGTGGGGTGGAATCGGAACCCCGGCGGCACCACCGACTGCCCGTTCACGGAGATGCTCATGGTCGATGGGTGAATCTCTCACACAAACAGCGATAACAATAGGATAGATAAAGAAGGCTACAACTAGCAACAATTGATGAAACAATCTAGGGGAGGGTAGGGAAGACGATGGTGTCGAGTCGAGGGGAATGAAGTAGTTGCCGGTGATGGGGTGCAAGGAAACAATGGCAACGGACGGGGGTTGGTTATATGTAGCTACTGCCAGGCTAGCTAGCCTTGTAATGGGATTAGTTACATTCGTTCCAGAGGAGAAGTGCCACCAACCTTGAGAGGGAAACTCCGGCAAGAGAGAGAGAGAGAGAGAGAGAGAGAGAGAGAGAGAGAGAGAGAGAGAGGAGCTCCCGAGAAAGAACACGTGACCTTAAAAATCTCCACGAAAACCACACCCGAAACCGAACTGATCCCCGTTGCGTCACCGCTCTCCCGGCCGGGCAAAAATCATGAGGCACCACAGCATGGCCAGCATAACCACCACGGCAACAGAACAGCACCAACAGCACCGTCGATCAGCAACAGGAACGGTCGATCAATGTGTCTGTGCCAGCCGTTTCTCCCTTTTCGTTCATGTTCACGGTTGACGCTGTCATCAATTATAAGAGGAAATTAAGCAGCAGAAAGTAAAAGATGTGCGTGTACCAGCCGTTTCTCTCTTTTATTTCATGTTCATGAGTGACGTTGTCATAAATTAGAAGAGAAGATCAAGTTCCACAAGGTAGTAAAAGTTGCATTGCTCAATTTTAGTTGGAGGATAGGAGCTATTGGAGGTTAGCTATTGGAGGGGAGAAAGCCCAGAGCAATTAGTGAAACAGCTTTCTTGACTTCTCTGGTGAACCGATAAAGAAAGGTGTGCATATGCATGGATATTGATTCTGTAGCTCAGTTGTAGGGTTCGGCCCTGCTGTGCATATATGTCTCCTGCTTTTCCCCTACAGGCTACAGGAGCCAAAAGCCAGGATGGAGACTAGAAATTGATAGAAATAATTGCCTTTGAAAATTATTGATAGCATAAGTTGTCACAGGAGAACAACGGTTGTTGACTTTGATATTTCAAGCTATACTATAGCTGTGCTAGCAGTACCTAATTAGAGCATGGTTAATAATATAGCCAACTGCTGGCTATAAGCTAGTGCCATGTCATCTACAGCCTATATTATAGCCAACATGTACAATAGTAGATTAAAAGAGTGTACTGCTTTTTTATTATATGATCCACCTTTCATTCTCACAAAGTGCCTAGGAGTACGTGCTAGAGCTGGCTCTTCACAAAGAGCCCGCTTACCTTCTCTCTCCTCTTCTCTTTCCTCCAACTAAGCAGAAATATACTAGTATAATTCTTATAGCCCGCTGACTCAGCTCTATTGTACTTGCTCTTAATTGACCATAGTTGCAGATGGAATTGTAGTTGATTTACGCATGCTCTCATGTGCAGTTTTTTGTCAGCTGTTTATTTTTTTCGCGAATACGCAAAGCTTGTGTATCATTTCATTGATAGAAGAAGTTAAGAGTGAATACAGGTGGTGATACAACACATGACACGAACACAGTAGGCATGAGCATGATGTCCAGAGCAGAGAGACATGGGATGCTCAGCCCAGAAAGAGAAAACAACACAGCAAAAACTCGCCGTCTTGGGAAGCAAACCAAACCAAACTAACTTGACAACCAATCTCCAAAACCACTACCGAGGACACCGCAAGCGAACAAGACAACGCCTTCACGAAGGAGAATGACGCCGAGATGTTGTGGCAGCCCGATCCAGATAGCCGGACCTATGGTTTCCCCTGCTGCTCGAAGAGGGGCACAGATGTCGGCCATTGCAGCGCCTCCAACAAGGGGACGGGACCTGCAGGTGTCGCTGCTGCCAACATCGAAAGGTCAAGCAAGAATTTTCCTTGGCCAGAGTCTGAGTAATCCCAAGCCGTCGGAGCAAGATTCAAAGAAGATGAAGCCAAGATTCGAAGAAGATGAACCGCCACCGCACGAGAGGGAGCTACGGTCGCCGCCAAAGGAGGCACCGGCCGCCGCCGGACGTGAGAGCTTCGGGACATGCAGAAATACGGGGCGAGGTTGGGACTAAGAGCGAGGAGGTCTCGGCCAAATAAGGAACTCGACATAAGGCACGGGCCCCACTGTCAGACAAATGTTGACATGGCAGCCTCCTATTCGTTTGTGTTGTTCGAGACCTGTGTACGTAAGTTTCTGCAAAGATGTGCCGCGTGGCAACCGCCGTCTCTATTTGAGTTGTCAAGTCACTTTATTTTGCCGAGAGGTCCTTTTTGGTTCTTGGAAATATCTTTGTCCAGCCCCCGATAGAAGGCTCACGACAAAGTTATGTTTGCTTGAGGGGTATACTCCATATGCCTTTTGCCGACAACGGTTCTCAGCTAAGTCATTGCCGAGTTTTTTTCTGGCTTCACCGAGTTTCTCGGGCACCCGACAAAGCCGTCGATTCTAGTAGTGAAATGAGATTTCTATCCGGATAGAGAAGATGGACGGGACTTTGGTCAATCATAGACTTCATTGAGTCGAGAGTACACCTATGAAATGGTAAATTGACGATTTGTTTGCATATCCTTATAGTATCGACATAATTGCACGGTAATCTTTTTGGCGATTCATGAAACGAGTGGTTGTCGGATCTTACGAATGTATGAGAAAGTGGTGCTCCATGCCTCCATGGGTAGTTTCCTCATAGCATCTCCAGCGGCTTTCATATTTTCAAAAGAAAAAACCACATACAGGGGAAATTAGCACAAAAACACGTTCCAGCAGCTTTCATGTACTCAATTTTTCTTTTGTAATTATTAAAAAACATCCCATTTCCCCCATATAACGTGAGAGATGCATATTCCCATATAATCCAATTGACGGTGGCGGGAGCCAACCGCCCGAACCACACGCCTCCGCGTGCCCCTGCCATCCACCGGCAGACGCCTACCTCGGCACCACCCTGCCTCACCGCCGGGGTCAGCCGCCTTGGCCCGAGAAAATTACACCGCCGTCCACTATTGAACCACCATGCTACTTGCCGCTAGCGACCACCGGGCTGCCGTTGCGGACCCCCATCCGGCCATACGCGCCTCCCTAGCTCCACGTTCGCCCACGGCTGCTCCGCCGCGCCTCCCCACCCCACGATGCTGCCCGTTGCACCTCCTCCGTCGCTCGCCACCGCATCGGCCCGCACCTCGTTGGCTCCCTGTTCAGCACCGTAGAGAGAGAGAGAGAGAGAGAGAGAGAGAGAGAGAGAGAGAGAGAGAGAGAGAAAAGGAAAGAAAAGGTTATATTTCAATTTTTCCGATGATGTGAAGCACGTTTTGTACCATATATTCCACTTGGAACCACATTTGCCAATTGATGAGTTGTCCCTAACAAAACTGCAAGTACAGCGTGCACGTATGCACGGCAGGCACATTGTTTCCGCGGCCGCCCCAGGGATCGGGGACAAGTCGTCGCCCTCGTCGTTGAAGCCGGCCTATCTTCTCCGTGCTGCAAGCCCCGCGATAGCACCTCGTCCCCCGTATGCGACGTCGCCCCAGGCGCCCGCGGCCCGCGCGTCGTGTGGACTGTCGGGCGCACGGCCACTGCCCTCGCTGGCGCGGTGGGTGGCTTATTCCGTGCGAGCTAGCGATTTCCCACTGCCAAAAAGCAAAGGATCGACGACGACGACGACGACGCTGCTGCTTGGTTGGAGACTTGCTTGCTTGGAGGTGTGGTACGCGGCTTATTATTACGCGGCAAGCTCGTCGTACGTACTAGTACAGTGGCAGAGGAACTTTTATGTTTCAGTTTGTCTAATTCACATCTAGATGTTTTTTAAGGATGTCACATCTAACCTCTCACAAACAAGGCAGCAGCAAAGAACAAAAGAAAAGTTAGGACAAAAAAAATAGACCACAAACCTAGTGAAGATCAAGTTAGATGTGTGTCCTAGACAGACCACTTTATGTTTTGTGTGTTCTTCACCCTTTGAGACATGTACCGACAGAGCACTGATCAACTACCCCCGTTGCATGCATGCACTCGCGCCCGAGGCGCCGGTCTCTCTCCGTCACGTACGTACTGCAGTGATTCGGCATCATGGCTTTTGGCTTCCTGGAGAGGCCTTTCCTGCAGGTCCATGCACGTACGCATCACACCTCTCTCTCTTAGCTAGCTGCTAGTGGCCTCAGCGAATGTGCATGATTATGCATGCACCAAACTAATTAATCACGCTGTCATGGACTGATGGTTGTACGGCCGATGGTAATCGCGAGCTGTGTGTCCAGCCGTTAATGGCCACTCCGGCCTTGATGTGTCCCGCCGCGGGCCTCCAAACGCCCCTACTCTCTTTCCTTTCTTTTCATTTTATGGAAGATATCACGTACGGCGCTCGCCTACTACCTACCCCCGTCCGTGTCCGTGTCTCCGTGCATCGCACGATCGACCCGTGGATGCATCACTGTTGCTGCAATGCTGCTCCAGGAGTCGCCGTGCGTACCAAACGCTGAGTTAAATGAATCAAGAATGGAAGCGAGTAGTGGTCAACGGCAGACAGACCGATGGATGGATATATGGATTCGACGGACGACCTGCAGCTTGTGATATCTAATCAAAATTAATCCGACCAAACCCGTGCGTGTCGACCTGCAACACGTCCGATCGGCCCCATGAAAACGAACCATATGATGGGCGTTGCGTGTGCATGTGATGATGAGTTTTACCGGCAATGGTCGATTGATTTGGGAGAGGTGAACTTCCTCATCTTTTACCAGAAAAGTGCACTGGCCGGCGGGTGCATTTCGGCTCGTCTATCGTGGGCGACGCGGAAAGACAAGAATTTTCGACACGGATGGGATGGGTGGGTGGACGATCATCGGCTCTACTCTAGTCGGCATGCCTCGGTCCATGGCAGGAAAATTATGGATGCTCAGTGCCAGTGGCCTATTCGAAGATGCGGTTTTCATTTTTGCACCATGCATGCATCTACTTCCTTCGTTCGAAATTACTTGTCTCGGAAATGGATGTATCTAGAACTAAAATACATCTAAATATATTCATTTCTGCGACAAGTAATTCCGAACAGAGGGAGTACTATATATCAAATCACTTCCGTTTGCGTTGCTTAAAAAGGACATTTATATATACAGTAGCATCGAAGGACTTTGTACTGTTTCGTGCTACTACTTATTTGTCCCCTCGTTCATGGAAAGTGAAAAAAAAAGGCGAAAACAAAGAGGAAATGATGCAAAAATTAGCGTGACAGAGATGAGACCAGCGAGCCGAGGACACATTCCGGTTTACCGATGGTAGCACCGGACGGGCGTACAACGCATGATATGCTAGCTGCAACCAAAAGAAACACAAGTCCATCACCGCACTACTTTTGTTTTACAACGAAGACGTAAGGAGCGTCCGGCTTTAAATTAATAAAGCCAACACACAGGCAACATCCAACAAGTTCCACGAACAACCACAACAGAAAAGAAAGCAGCCGTAGCCGGAGTACGATACATGCAACCGGCCTGAGCCTGAATAAGAAGGAAATGAGCTACAGCTCGCAAGAAGCCAGTTCTAAACTAAGCAGCCAACAACAAACTAGTGACGAGCAGCAATCTGGATCATACGAATCCGCTCCATGGCCTCCATCATCCGGTCAGCGTCACGCCGTTTCCCCAACGTGTCCATGTCTGAAGGAACAAATGGCATTTTAAAATAATGTTAGCAGGGTGAGTAGGAAATTTGTGTTCAATAGTCATCTTGTTTCGACTAGTCCATAAAGACCACAAAAGCGCTCCTACACATCTCCAAAGAAGGCGCCCAAACCCACCCCTATGGGCTATTAGAATACCGCGAAGGTCCGAAGCCGAGCGCGGGTTCCAATTCTGGCTAAACGCATCCCGAACCGCACTTCAGGCAAAACGGGCAAGGTGGCATTTGAAGAAAATGTGGTTAGCATCTTCGTGCTCACCACACAGCACACATGAGCCATCGGCTCCATCACTGCAGCAGCGCCATCGAACGCTGCTAGCGACCAAAGGCGCCCTTTTTTCTCCTTTGGCAACATCAACAACATACGCGGGGTTTCGCTTTGTCTCCTCGGTCGCCGTCCGTCGCTCGTCGCCGTCGTGGCCGTGGTGCGTTCGTGTCCAAGTGTCCATGGGCACACGTACACTTAGACCTTCTAGACGCCAGCGGCAACAACAATCTACCCATTTTTCAGTTCGTTGGTGTTGGTTTCTTTTGTTGTCGCTAACTCGCTACACTTGAGCTAGCTTGCTAGGTAGCTTGGTGTGAAATGTTCACCTACTCACTGAGAGTGAGGGAGCGTGCATTGGCTCTGCTACTGCTAGTGCGGGCACCGTTAAAACTGAATTGTCACGCATGATCATCTCTCGCTCTCCACCTCGATCGCCTGGCTCTTTGGTTGATTATTAGTGGAGGGTGTGCATGCACACTTCTTCTGGAGCGCAATTATAGCCGGCGATCTCTCTCTAATGGAGGGATATATGGATGCTAGCTTTGTTTACCTCGCTAGTGAGCTTCTCTACGGGGTAATGATCGGTCGATGGACGTAACAAGGACAAGATCCCTGTGCTACGTGCATGGTGTCAGTGCGTGTGCGGATTGGGGCCATGCATAGCCTAGCACAGACATGATGACCGAATCAGCGGGGAGCGTTGCCGTTGGCCAGTGTGCGAGTGAGTGGTGAGTGGGTCGGCTCGCCCATCGTCGACCTCCATGTCAAACCCGCCCCCATGGCTTTCCGACGCCAGCCAGCACCGCCGGACGGCGATCGAATTCCGTCGGATTGATGTCTGTGACGCTGGCGGTACGTGTTGTGAACTTGTGATGCGTGCGCCCGAAGCTCGGCTAGCACTGCCGTCGGCGACGACCGGCCACCGACAGCGACGCTGGTAGGCTTGTCAAGCGCCGGTTGCTGTCCCTTAATTCCTTCTGCTTTCTTTCCTGCTAGCTGGTCCTCCGGAGAGAGGAAAGACAAAGAAAAGAGAAAAGAAAATCCACATCTTTTTGGGCGATGATGAAGAGCAAGAATGTTTGCCTATGTGTAGGCCATGTATTGATCGGGTGATGTAAGTGTGTTATGGACGGATGCTTGATTGCTTTGCTTCGTTCTTAATTTACTTTGCATGCATTAAGCAGCCGTGAGTGGCGGCTCCAAGGCCGGGATTTGCTTTTGTATATTCGTTCATAACTCAGAGCAGAACAAAGATCTAGCCCACACAAGTCCAATTAGCTAACTGAAATCTAGTGAGAAGAAGAGAAAGTCTGTTAATTAGTTGACCACTTACAATATTCTGTAGGGTACTTCATTTTAAAAAAATTGAATGGGGCCTTTTCATTGATTCCGTAGGGTTCAGAAAAAAAAAAGGCATGCTGAGGCATAATTTGTCCAAAATGTTTTGCTTCCCAATGACCCAAGCCCGACCTTCTTCCGTGATTTCTCCACCAACACAGAGGGCATGGGTGATTTTTAGTTGAAGGCCCTTTCATTTCAGATTTTGCAACGCGTGAGAGTCACATCTAATGGAGACTATCCTTTGGCAGGGACGCCTGGATGGCACGTAAAACAATCTCAATGGTATGCCACATAGCCAGCTGATCCATGCCTACTAAATAGGTTAGCATCACGGCTCATATTCTATTGAAATATCAAGATTCAAAGAGCATGTAGGAAGCAATCTTGGGGGTGTCTTTGCAGAGCTAGCATAATGGTTGGCGAGGCTATCCTCTTGTCACAAGTCCGTCCGACGTCCAAAGAGGATTCCAGAGGGCAAGCCATGGGAATATCTTGCATTTAGGGGGCGCCCAATCCTTGGGGTTACTTCATTCAAGTAGCTTGACTTGAGATGATGTGTACTTTACACCTATATCGAGCATACAAAAAGAAGTGTCTCGCCCCTAAAATCGCCCCGTTTCATGTGTTGATTTTCATCCACGATAGATTGTTGTACTCATTAGCTAACTGAAAAATCATGAGCACACAACTCTGTTAATTGACCTCTTAAACTATTTTGTCGGTCGGTTATTTGAATTTTTAAAAATTGAAACAATGCAGGAGCTTTGCCTTTTCATTGATTATATGGAGAAGAAAACATGTTGGCCAAGATCTAAAGTAGAAAGAGCTCAAATCACAGAAGGACAATTAGCCAAGCTCGACCTTCCTCCTTGATGTTTGCGTCGGCACAGAGGGCACTGATGATATGTAGTCGAAGGCCTTAGTCGCGAGATTTTCCAACACACGAGAATTGCAACGGATGGGGGAGTGGCCTTTCGCGTGGACGCCTCGGCGGCACAAAACCTGGCTAATGTTTGCACCACATTGGCACCCGGTCCATACCTGCAAATAGGTTAACATCGCGTCCTACATTCTCCTAGAACATCTGACATTCGAAGAGCGTGTGAGAAGCAATTTCGGGAGCAGCTTTGTAGAGCTGGAATAAAAGACTAGTGGGGCAGCTGACTTTGTGCTTTAGAATCGTCTTTGGACGGTGGACCGACTTGCGACGAGAGGATTGCTCTCACCCTGGAGGATATTCATATCTCAAATCTAATATAGGTGTAAAGACGATTCTAAAGACCCCAGCATGCATGAGTCTTTGGTGAAAGACGATTCAAAAGCACGAAGTCAGGTGAATATCCTCCAGGGCGTACTTCATTCGATCGGTAGCTTGACTTGAGATGGCCAGTACTTTACACCCATTTTTTTTGCAGGGACTTAACACCTATACTATATTGGACTTGGACCATATCTAGCATTGTAAAGAGAACTGTCGTGTTCAAAAAAAAAAGTTCCATTCCATGTGATGATTTCCGTCCTCAATATTGCTCTCGTCGTACTCGCCGTGTGACTAGCTGGCTCCCATTTCCTTTCCCAAACAAAAAGGATTAAATCATGCATGTACTTTGCTTAACCAAATTAATCACAGTAGCATAAACAATACTCATGTATATATATTACAGCAGCAGCAACAACAACGACAACAACCGAAAGTAACAAAGCACATGCATGATGGAGTTTGCTTTAAACTATCAAGTCTAGTTTAAGTAGATGGCGTGATGGAGTTATGACAAAGTTTTGGCATCAGGATGGCATCATGGCCATCATGCAGATGCATACGATGCATGGGCCGGCGTGGCCTAGGACTAGGAGGCATCATCATCATGCGCGCGCTAACGGCCAAACTCGTGCATGGCAAAGCCACACGCACAATCAAAAGGCCAAGGATTCTCCGTCCACCATGACCCCCTTGGCCTGCAGAAGCTTTGCAGAGTGATTGATCTCCAAGACCAAAGAGGCCAGCGCGCCAATCACCACGGCGTCCAGCACCCGGCGCCTGTCCACGTACTTCTTCTGCTCCTCCATGCCATGCACCGTCGACAGCCGCCACTATGTATGTTGCCGTCGTGGATCGGGCGTCTAATCATCCGCATTATATTAGCGGCACCTAACACCCCACCACGATCGCGAGGACGGAAGAGTAAGTAACTAGTCCCTAGGAATCCCAGGTAGCGTGGGCGAGGCCTCGCACTAGCCGTGTTCCTCAAATGATTGAGCAATGCTTGAGCTAGCTCATAGTGGGAGCAGATAATCATAGCCTTCTTCAGAAGTGGTGCAGATCAAATCTGGACTGTAAAAGAAGGACAAACTGTAAGAGTAAATCCGATTCTTTTTTAAGGAAGAAAAATGGTCTATTGTTGTACTATTACCTGCAGTTTTTTTTCCTATGGGTGCACTGATGAATTGCTAGGCTACCTCGAAGCCTTGTCCTGAACAGAGGAAGCAAATTTCCTGCAAAAAAAAACCAAAATCAGAAAGACAAAAAGTAAAGAGCAACTGTTTGAACAGTCAGTTCTCTGGTCCTGCCTGGCTATTTCGGAGGACCATTCTACCATTCTGGACTCACCCGCACCAAACGACAGGTACCACTATACCAAACCAGAGCAGCGACCCGTCGAAAACAAAATGTATGAGCATGAAGATTGCGAGCCATATGGCAAGGGTCTCCATCCGACGCAAACAGGACATATCGGCAGCCGCCCTGAGCTAGGAAACATTTTTCCAGCCTTTAGGAGGCTTCAGTTCGAGCGTTGTCTCGAGTGTAGACAGTGTAGACCGTGCCGGGTTTAGTAGGTCAGGTGTAGCTTCAGTTCAGCTGTATGGTAATCAAGAATTGGCCTGAAGCCTCTTGCGTGCAGGCAACCTGACAGAAGACACGCGCATTTGACAAAGGAGAACTGACCAACAGTGAGAAAAAATATGTTATCCATGTTTGGTGATGTGCTATGGCTAAACTACTTGCACCTGATGTGGCGTGTGGAAAAAATCTGCTGGCGGTCGTTAGTCGGGCACGGAGAACATCAGCTCTGCAGTTGGCATCTGCCTTCAGAAACAAGCCAAGGTGGGGCTCGTCAGAAGATTATTACAGTAGTACAATTTAATCTCGAAAGAACTCGCATCCACCGAGAGAACAGAACTCACCTTCATCCTGACTGGCAAAAGCAAGTAACGTCGCGCTACAGGTGCATCAACACCAATCCTCAAATCATACTGACCAAGTCATAGTAAATTACCAAACTTGTTGGGATTCAGAATCAAGATTCTGGAACACCGTAGCGCACTCCCGATCCCATCTCCTTCCATCAATCGCATGCAAAAAAGGTTGCAATTCCACAGGAATGTAGTAACGTAATATTTCACTACAGGTGCATCGACACCGATTCTCAAACCATACTGACCAAGTCATAGTAACTTACTGAGCACACTTGCGGGGATTCAGAATTGAGATTCTGGAACCACCGTAGCGCACTCCCGATCCCATCGATCTTCTTCCATCAATCACATGGAAAAGGGTTGCAAACGCGGTTGAATGTGGTATGCTTCACACTTCTTCCCATGAACCAGACAGCTCGCACTGCGATGCCACGTCCTCCTTCGCTTTCGCTCGTGTTGTGGGCATCAGACCTGAGAGCAAGTAAAGCGGCAGCAGCTTCCACCACCAGCGTCGCATACGTGCAGCCTCGCGACACTGTCCAACCTGCATCCGAAGGATCAATCATCAGATCACGTCCAACCCCAGTGCAGATGAATGAGAAACAGGCCAACAAGTGCAGACCAAGGCAAGCACCATCTGGGAACTAGACTGCGACAGGCCACCAAAGTCTTTCATGGAGAAGATACATCCGATCTTTCCCTAGCTAGCTAAGCAGTAGCACAATAGCATAACGTAAAAGGTAAAAGGAGAGCCCATACCAGGATAACCATTTGTTCATGTCTGCAGCGTGCATGACCAGGCCGGCAAGAGCTAGTGACTTGAGGGAGTGCCCACAGCACCACGGAGGAGTAACAAACCTGGTTTGTTTATTTTAGCTGCAGGATAAGGAGGCATGCAAGTTTTCAACACCAAATCGAATCAGCAGCCCCAGGCACTAACTCTGAGGAGAAGTGCCTTCCCTAAAGATCTGATGTTAACATGAGCAAAAAGGAGAACAATTACTAGGCAAGCTAGAATTCGGGCTTTGCCGTGCATAGCTCCATCCACTAGATGAAAAGTTGCTCCGCCTTGTTAATGATCACCGGTTCTGAAACCATCCGTTAACACGTCATAACGAACTTTTCTTTATGGTAGATTCAGTAAGGTTTACCCTAGGAAGCACGATCGGGACGTTTTCCTTCTCCCCAGTCCGGGTGGAAATCAAATCCTATTAAGCTCATCTCTATAATAGAATAGTACTAGTTGTTTCATCACATAGGAACCACAGATTGCTTGTCAGCAGATTTTCACCAGGGAAAGTTGCATCCTTTTAAACCATAACTATGCTTTCTTTTGCAAAACTCGAGGTGCTGGTATATGCACTAAAACTATTTAAATGGCCTCAATGCATCTTTGACTTCCAGTGTAGTACTTACTACCTTAAGTCCCCTTTACTTGTTTCTAGATCATCTGTTGTAGACCCAAAGCAATGTTAAGATCTTTTAGTCACCCCACAAACATATTTTATCAATAGCAGTCAAAGTTGCACATGTATGCATGTATTTTTCAGTCAGCAAAGCAAGAAACTTCCTAGTTAAAGAAAGGAATTAGTTATAGTCAGGTTCAGCCTAAACGATGCAAAAGAATGGAATATGTATGTCTATGAACGAAATTTGTATAGTTGTTGCATCTTCTCTATCATGCTTCAGGGACAGGCTAATGGAAGATCTGAAATTACAACTCCAGAAGCAAAGAAAGCTGGGCTATAGGACAATGACAGCATTCAACCACAAGCCCAAGCCTATTACTTAACTAGGCCCAGGTCCATTAAATCCTCAAAGACCAAGAAATGGAATCAGCTGCTGTTGTACAATCCACAATCCAGTGTCACTGACTGAGTCATGGGAGATGCCAAGTCTCGTAAATATCAACTGGTGCCATCGAGTTCGATTCTAATAACAGGAATATAGTACAATAAACAGTTAAGTCCCACAGGTGAGCAAGAAACTTTGGTCTTCTAGTTACAGAACAAAGCTGACATAATTCTAGATGCCGCAAATCATGTCCAGCATATCAAAATTGAAAATCACACACTTATGTTCAAAGACCAAATTAGGAACATTTTGAGACATAGCAAAACAGGGTACATCTGAAGATGCAGCAGACTATGAAGAAAAGAAGACTGTAATACAAAAAGATGATTGTCGCTAAGAAAAGAAGACCAAATTAGCTCAATTCTGAAAATACATGGGCCAGGGCTATGGTAGCATGCAAGGAGATGCACATCTTTAGCTCAATGCTGATTCAGTCATGGGAGATGCACGTCACATAAATATCAAGCAGCGCCATCATGTTCGATTTCAATATAAGGAATATTGCAAAACAAACAGTTAAGATCCCAGATGAGTAACACACTTTGGCCTTCTAGTTACTCCCTCTATAAATAAATATAAGAGCGTTTAGATCACTAAAGTAGTGATCTAAACGCTCTTATATTTGTTTACAGAGGGAGTACAAAACAAAGCTGACATAATTCTAGATGCCGTAAATCATGTCCAGCAGATCAAAATTTCAAACACACACACTTACTTTCCAAGATCAAACTAGTGAGACATAGGAGAACAGTGTACATCTGAAAATGGAGCAAGCTATGAAGAAGAAAAAATACAAGATGATTCAGTTAATAAGACAAAAGAAACCATCTGCAAGACTCCAACTAGCACTACTGTAAATAGTACACATGTTTACTACTCCCTCTGTCCCAAAATATAAGAACGTTTTTTATACTACATTAGTATCAAAAACGTTCTTATATTATGGGACGGAGGGAGTACGTTTCTGAGAATACATCCAGCGATGATGCTCTAAAAAATAAAATATCCGACCCCGCCTGCTAGTACCACTTTCAAATAATGCACCTGTCAGTTCATTTCTGAAAATACACGCAGCAAAGATGCACCTTTTCTAATGACGTGATGCTTTGAACAAACCTCCAGGACTCAACTGAATTAAGAAATGGCTTACAATTTTCCTAGTCTAGCAGGGAACCAATTTACGAATGCGACAAGATGTAACGGCAATTCAATCTCCCTAGAGGCATATAAGTTCTCTGGGGCCAATAAAAGTATCCAGTCCGACTGAAACGTTCCATGCAATGTGCCAATTGCGTGTTTATTATATCCCACTCACTTGGTCAAATGGTTTCATATAGCACAAGAAAATTAATGCCTTCACTACTGTGTATCAGGTCGCAAGAGAGAAAAATCAGCGCTGCAATGAGATGTGACACAATATCAAAGTCCAGATTGGCCATAGCCCAATGCATTTCTCAACACAACAGTTCAGTACTTTGACAAGGGCAAACTGTAGATAAAATCCATAGAGCATATAATCTTTTTCAAAAACTGAAATGTCATAATCGCCTAGACATGGTCAAATTACACATTTCAGGGGGCAACTTATTCTGTTTGCTGATGATCACAGTCCTAATTGAAAATTCCAAAGTAGACAAACTGCTAATGGGGGCATCGTTTTGAAGCAAGTGATGGCTGGAGATGACAAGAGGAAGAGTGGTGCTTCATCATACACATTGATGGTGTCGGATCTCGATGGCACACGGCTCTGGAGATTAGGCGTCTGATGTGCGATGATGGACTCGCGCAGGAGGTCGACGCTGTCTGGCGTCGTGGTGGCGTCGGCGGCAGCTAGACCGGGCAAGGTTCATGCAGCAGTACAGCTCTGAAGATGGATTGGTGGCAGGTGGCTGCAGCGGCCTCATACCCGGCAGGCGTCCTGGTTGAGGAGCTCGCCGGACCTGTGGATGCCCATACCCGGCAGGCGTCCTGGTTGGGACCTCAGGTCTTAGATGTTAGGTATGGCTGCGAGGTCTGTTTGGTATTAGGCCCAGACTATCAGCATCCCTTCATCATTTGGATAGGAGTAGCGACACTTTTGTTGCCTAGACGGTGGCTTCGACTTACTGTTGTATGACTTTATAAGGTTTTATGTGAATAATTAATAAAGTGGCTGCATGCATCATCCAGATGCAGAGGCCGGGGGTCCTCCTCCATTTTTTAAAAAATAAAAGAAAGACAAACTGCTAATAGTGGGGATGTACTCTTAACTAGACAGTATACTGAATCTAGAGACAAAATTTCAAGGACCAGGGTGACGCTTATATGTTCAACCTTGGCAATAATATCAAAGCATATGCAACACAATGGTAATGCATACACGAATGAAAATAGGTCAGAATCGTGGGAAATGCAAACTTGTGCAACTTATTATGGTGCTCTAGGAGCCAGTCAATAGTTTCCATGGTGAAAGGGCACAGTTTGATTCTGAAAATATACAAAGGGAACCAATCAGCGGTTTATATTAGTACAGTGTTCACCGGCATGTCTCGTTAATTGCGGTTTTAGAAAAGAGCCAGATCACCTTCATTGCATAGAATAGGGGCTGCTTACCGGATATGCATGATCCTCCCTCACGCGTGGATATCTTGGAAACATTGAACCGCCATTTCGCAGTCACGAGAATGGGCAGCAGAGGACATTAGGTACATCAAGACGCCATTTCGCAGTCATAAGCATGCGCAAACAGCATTAGGTACAGCAAACACAATGATAATCGGAATATATATCTCGGTACAGACCCTGCCGAATCATCTCGCGGGTCACTCCATGAGCAATGTCACATTCACAAGTAAGCACTCCCGGGCCCTGAGACGGTTCATTCTCGCGTTCGAACAGGCTAGGCTGCCCTAGTTCTCGCACAAGCGAGACATAGGGACCTCTCCTGCAGGCATTAGATCTGGCCCATCTACAAGGCGGGGAGTCCCTGTTTTTTTCGTTTCTTCATGTTTCCTTTTCCTTTTTATTTATTTTCTTTGAAATATTTTCGAGAGTTCATGAATTTGAAAACAGTTCTCATTTAAAAATGTTCACAAAGAGGATGGGGCGCGCGAGGGGGTACACGGTAGGTAGCTATCCAGTGACCTACATATGGAATATGATCCTCGTAATTTCTGAAATCACTAATGGAGGAGACTCCTTGCAAAGATGAACCCCACCTCCCCAGGTTGTGACAAGTGGCGCGCCGCATGTGCTTCTTGTCGCAACGTGGAAGTTTTCCTTTTTTCTAGATGCATTTATTCAAAATGTTTATCTCTTAAACCGTGCGTTCAAATCTCAAACCTTTTTCACCGTTGGATTCCTCGCATCGAGATATTTAGAACTAGATCCCATGTTGATAGGTTTTGACGAACTTTTTTTCTATGAAAAAAATGGACAAAAAAGTTGGACAAAAGAAACACACTGGGACACGGTTTTTTTCCTTTACGAAAGAGGTACGGCCATGCCTCTCGCGGAAACAAAACCGTGCCTCTCGCGGAAGGTAAAAAAAAGAAAACACGTTTTTTTTTGTTTTCTCAGAGGCACGGCCGTGCATCTCGCGAAAGCACAACCATGCCTCTCGCGGAAGAAGAACAAACAGAAAACGCAGTTTTTCCGTTTTCGAGAGGCACGGCCATGCCTCTCGCGGAAGGAAAAAAACAGAAAACGCGGGTTTTTTCCCTTATCGAGAGGCACGGCCGTGCCTCTCGCGAAAGCAAAATTGTGCCCCTCGCGGAAACAAAATTGTCCCTCTCGTGAAAGAAAAAAACGCGATTTTTTCCGTTACGGAGAGGCACGGTGTCGGTGTCAAAACCGTCGGATCTCGGGTAGGGGGTCCCGAACTGTGCGTCTAGGCGGATGGTAACAGGAGACAGGGGATACAATGTTTTTACCCAGGTTCGAGCCCTCTCGATGGAGGTAAAACCCTACTCCTGCTTGATTAATATTGATGATATGGGTAGTACAAGAGTAGATCTACCACGAGATCAGAGAGGCTAAACCCTAGAAGCTAGCCTATGGTATGAGTATTGTTCTTGTGTCCTACGGACTAAACTCTCCGGTTTATATAGACAACGGAGAGGGCTAGGGTTACACAGAGTCGGTTACAACGGAAGGAGATCTACATATCCATATTGCCAAGCTTGCCTTCCACGCCAAGGAAAGTCCCATCCGGACACGGGACGAAGTCTTCAATCTTATATCTTCATAGTCCAAGAGTCTGGCCAAAGGTTATAGTCCGGCTATCCGGACACCCCCTAATCCAGGACTCCCTCAGTAGCCCCTGAACCAGGCTTCAATGACGACGAGTCCGGCGCGCAGATTGTCTTCGGCATTGCAAGGCGGGTTCCTCCTCCGAATGCATCATAGAAGATTTTGAACACCAGGATAGTGTCCGGCTCTGCAAAATAAGTTCCACATATTGCCATAGAGAGAATAGTATTTACACAAATCTAATCTGCCGACGTATTCCGTAGTGTGACATCACACCACGGCCAAGTCTTTATTCGAATCGTTTTACTGTCCCACCTCAGCGCGTTTAGCGAGGCGGTTTTCTTGGCACGTCTTGTCAAAGCAGAGATCGTGTCCCCTTATTCCGGGATTCTCATCAATACGGGCGTGGGTAACCCAACCGCGCCATTGATTATGACGCTTGGGAGATAAGCGAGTTTTACCAGGCTGGTGGGGACACGTAGTTTCGTCCGCCCATATAAGGGGATAAGGATACACGTTTTCACCTACGCCTTCTTCCTCCTTTGCTCATCCATTTTCGCACACTCGAGCTCCAGCGCCCAAGTCCGCATCCCCTACCTCAACCTTCTCCAGCCATGTCCGGAGCGGGGGGCAAGTGGACGGTCTCCTCCGTTATGGAGGGAGACGTCAAAAAGCTAAGGAGAGCCGGATACCTGCCCGACGACATCGCGCACCGGCTCCCTGATGAGGGGCTGCTCATCCCCACCCCCAGGCTCCATGAGAGGGTTGTCTTCCTTACCCACTTCCTCCGCGGACTGGGATTCCCCCTCCATTCATTCGTCCGGGGGCTCATGTTCTACTATGGCCTGGACTTCCACGATCTGCCCCGAACTTCATCCTCAACATCTCGGCGTTTATCATCGTGTGCGAGGCTTTCCTCTGCATCCGGCCCCACTTCGGCTTATGGCTGAAGACCTTCAATGTCAAGCCGAAGGTTGTGGGCGGCCGCCAGGCGGAGTGCGGAGGCGCCATGGTGGGCAAGATGCCCAGCGTCCTATGGCTCGAGGGCTCCTTCGTGGAGACCATAAAGGGGTGGCAATCGGGGTGGTTCTACATCACCGAGCCGCGAGACCCCAAATGGGTCGCAGCCCCCGAGTTCCGATCCAGAGCCCCTATACGCGGCTCACCTCCTGGAAATAGAAGGGCCTGCCGTGGGGCAAGAAAGGAGAGCTGACCGGACTCCAAACATGCATCCAAATTCTGGTTAACAAGAAGCTCAAACTTGTCAATGTAGTCCAGGTTATGCTCATCCGTCGGATCCTCCCGTGCCAACAACGGGCTTTCAACTTGTGGGAGTTCAATCCGGCCCAACACCGAACTCTGAGCAGGCTCTTCGACACAACGTACGAAGATGCCTGGAAGGTGCTATTCAAGGGCACCGAGGCTCCCGCATCCGCCACCGAAGATTGCGGATTCAGCGCGCAGCGTGAAGCCAGCGCGGTAAGTTGTTTTTACCTCTTACAGGATATTTATCTTTCATAATTTGACTCTATGCGGGATCTAAACTCCCTTACCTTTGGCAGGATTGGCAGGAGACGTCGGGCAGATCAGCTGTCCGGCTCCCTCGCCCGAAGACCCAGCAGACGCTCACTTGGAAAAGCTGCTGGTTCCGGACCCCTATGTGGTGCCGAAGAAGAAGGCCAAGAAGAAGGCCACGGGAACCCGGAAGAGTTCCCGACGCCCGGTGGAGTCGGACTCGCCGTCCGATAACTCCGAGGCGGACTCCTCCCACGAAGACGAGGAGGAAAGAGAGGTCTCTCCCTCAGCGGGGGGGGGAGAAGAAGAGGAAGGCCGCCCCAACTGGGGAGGCCGGAGGGTCCAAGAAGGGAAGGACCCTCCCTCCGGACTACTCCACCAACGCCGACGATGGCGAAGAGGAGTGGCCGCACAGGGCCAAGCCCCTGGCATAATCGTAAGTGTTCGGATACCAGAATGACTCATGGCGTTCTTTATTGCATAACTTTTCCTGACGCCGAATACAATTATGCAGTCCGCCCAAAGACCGGATCGACGTGTCGTCGAGCGGTTCCCTGGATTCGTCGGATGTGAACAGTACTTCACTTCCGGCCGCCTCCTCCCCTCACCACTAGTAGAAAACGAGCCTTTTGTCCCGATTTGCAAGAGCCTTTTGTCCCGGTTCCTGAACCGGGACTAAAGGGTCGTTACTAATGCCCTGACCCTTTAGTCCCGGTTCAAACCAGAACCGGGACAGATGGGCCTCCACGTGGCCTGCGTGGTGAGCCCAGGCAGGAGGGCCTTTGGTCCCGGTTGGTGGCACCAACCGGGACCAATAGGCATCCACGCGTCAACATTTCTGTGGCTGTGGTTTTTTTGAAGGGGGGGGGGGGTTGGGGGTTTTGGGGGGTTAATTTAGGTATTTCATATATTGTGTTAGATAGCTAATTGATAGAGAGAAATGTCCTCTCTTATGTCCGTGCTTGGTCGACGCTACGTACTATACATACGTATAGAGAGGACTAGACATGCTAGCTAGCTAGTAAGCAAACGAAGGAAACAGAAGATCGTCATGAACATATATGCATACAGAGAGAAGTGATATCGACCACCTCTCCTTCTCCGAGAGATTGGTCGAACAACAGGTTCTCGTATATCTATCCGACACTACCGGCTACATATATACAATAATTATCTCTTACAAATATAATCTCCTAAATTACGGACGCATGGTCCACATAGTATTCTCCGTCTTCAGCGATCACGTGGTCAAGAAAGAATGCCACCAATTCCTCTTGAATTGCTCGCATGCGATCTGGTGCTAGGAGTTCATTCCGCATCTGAAACATCTAATTTTAAGAAGGGGGTCAATACATATATATATATGAATGAATGAAACTCAACATAAATGATGGTAATAAAATAAAATTGTGAATATTGTTATTTACGCACTTCATATTGTTTGTCAGAGTACCCGCCCCGCTCACAGGTCGTGTGGCGGATGGACTCGCAGCCGTAGTATCCACAGAAATCATTCCCTTGTTCCTGCCACAACCACTTTACAAAAAATAGAGGTCAATCAAACTGATAAGCAAGAATGCCAAATGGTATTGATGAAACTAGCGCTTGAATAACTAGGAGATGCGCGGAACATGCTACTATAGTACTTACTTTCGGGTGTCTAAATAGCAGCTCCTTCGGCAGTCCTGGAGCTTTTCTGGTGAATTTTCTCCAAACCCTGCTGGACAAAGAAAACAATTACTTGATATTAGGAAATGAACAAAGTTGCTGATATGGTGGATAATGATCGATTTAACTTACTTCTTGAGGATTTTAGTCATGTCCGCATACTCCTGGGGATCTTTTCGTTTAGAGTCCAAGATAGTTACTACACCCTGCTCAAGCCTAATCTCTAGGAGAATATAGTGGTACCTGCGCACGCATGCATAACTCATCAATTACATTACTATAATCTGGACTAATATATGAGGGAAACCGAACATGCACAAGATAGTAACACTCACTTGAAGTTGTAAGGAAAGAGTATTATATCTTTGTTTTCATTTATTTTGAATGATCGTAGCAAGCTGGCCTCGGTATCTGCGGGACGATGTTCAACCTCAGTTGCATCTATGAGATATGTGTTAACGAACCCAATATCACCGATTTGTCTTTTCTTCAATTCGGCGATCTTCAATCTGCATAATGTAGTGAGGATAATTATAAATACATGCAATGAAAGAGCTGAGCTATATAGAGAGACTTAATGACAGAAGTAGTAGTACTTACAGACAGTAGCAGGTGACCGTTGCTTTATCGAGGGCCAATTGATTGAAAAACTGATAGAACTCCTCAAATGGAATAGGCAACAGTTCAATTCCAACGAGGTCATGCTTCGGTTTAACTCTCGCATACAAAGTACTCCCCCCCCCAGACTCTCTGCAGATTTTCAAGTACCAATCATGCAATCTTCGCATCATCGTTGTTAGAGATTTTTCATCTTTGACGAGAGGCTTCCCGTACTCGTATCTGTGTATCTGCACCTCCATGGGATCATAATGTACATCGTCAGGCAGGTAATCGTCAAGATTGCTATAACCGGGCATCATCCTCGGATCGACGATGTCGCTAGGCACATTGAGCGGGGGGCACGATTGCTTCACTTGTTCGCCGAGCTGGGCAATTTGTTTCCCAGCTGCTCGTCGCTCTTTCAACCTTTTATCACTGACTGTGCTTCCCGACCGCTTCGCTTCGGCCCATGTCTTTGCAATAATGTGCTCATAGTTGCCTTTCGGCGGAGACTTGGGTGGTTTTGCCAGGGCAGCCAGAGTGCGCTTCACTTTCACCGGATCTACCTTCTCCTCCGGAGGTGGATGTCTCTTTGCTTTCAACCCTTGAAACCAGTCATCCACTTCAGTTCGCACGATCTTCGCGTTCTCCTCCGGAGTCCTCTCATATGGTAACTTCTCTGGAGTCTTCAGAGAAGGACCGAATCTGTATGTCTTCCCGCCTCTGGCTGTACGGCTAGACGCCGGCCGAGCAGACGGAGCGGCTGTCTTCTTTACTTGCTTACGAGGCGGAGGAGAAGGACTACGACGCGCCGGAGCAGTTGCGGGAGCGGCGGCGGGTCTCTTCCGCCCTTGCTGACGAGGCGGAGAAGGAGGAGGCTGGCTGCTCGGGCGCGCAGGCGCAGGCGGAGTGCCGCCACATGCCAGAGAAGGAGCCGGCCGAGTGCCCTGATCGTCACTCGCCGGAGGAGGAGGCGGTGGGGGAGGCGGAGTGCCCTGACTCGCCGGAGGAGGAGGAGGAGGAGGAGGCGGAGGCGTCCAGTTCTGAAGGTTGATGAGATCCTTTCGCCATAGGCATGGAGTCTTTAGAGCAGAACCCAACCTAGTCTCCCCTTCACCGGTAGGGTGGTCAAGCGGGAGCTCCTCAAATCCCTTCGTTATTTCATCCACCATCACCCTAGCATATCCTTCTGGAATCGGCCGGCAGTGAAAAGTTGCGCCGGGTTCAGAAGGATAAACATAGCCAACAACCGCCTTGACCTTCATATTAATCCATTGCGTCATAAGGTGGCAATTTTGAGATTCCGTGATAGCATCCACGGGATAGCTGGCAGGAGCCGTCAATACATGCTCCGGCTGAAGCAGCTCTGTGGAAGCCACGCTGCTTCTCCGCTGAGATGGCGGGGTAGCTTCGGGGGAAGCTTCGGTAGTTCGTTTGCTGCGATTTGCTTCTCATTCCTCTATCCTGAGTACCCTTGCTTTAAGCGTCTGCAGTTCGGACTGCTGCACTTTCTTCTTCCTCTCCTGGCATTTGTAACCGCCTGCGTCCGGAAACCCAGCCTTCCACGGAATGGAGCCTGGCGTGCCTCGTGTCCGTCCAGGGTGCTCAGGATTCCCGAGGGCCATTGTGAGCTCGTCCTTCTCTCTGTCTGGAAGGAACGTCCCTTGCTCCACTACTTCGATATAGTACCGAAGCTTCTTCAAGGGTATGTCAAGTTGCTCGTCCGTCCAAATGCACTTCCCTGTTACAGGGTCCAAGGTTCCGCCAGCCCCGAAGAACCAAGTCCGACAACGGTCTGGCCAGTTCATTGTCTCTGGTTCGATCCCTTTTTCAACCAGATCATTCTCAGCCTTGGCCCACTTAGGCCGGGCTACGAGGTAGCCACCTGACCCCGTGCGATGGTGATGCTTCTTCTTCGCAGCATTTATCTTGTTTGTCGCCGACATCTCCTTACTCTTTTCTGATGTCTTGTGGCCCACAAATGCGGGCCAGTGATATCTGATCTTCTCATATCTGCCCTTGAATTCTGGTGTCTCTTTTTTATCGACAAACCTATTCAGCTCTTTCTTCCACCTCCTGAATAGGTCTGCCATCCTCTTAAGAGCAAAAGACTTGATTAATTGCTCTTTAACTGGCTTCTCCGGAGCATCCTCTGGTGGTAGGGTGAAATTTGACTTCAGCTCAGTCCAAAGATCATTTTTCTGCATATCATTGACGTAAGACACCTCAGGGTCTTCTGTAGCCGGCTTTAACCATTGCTGGATGCTGATCGGGATCTTGTCCCTAACCAGAACCCCGCACTGAGCATCAAATGCGTTCTTTGTTCGGATGGGTTCAATCGGTTGGCCGTCGGGCGCGATTGCTATGATCTCAAACCTTTCATCCGAGCTCAACTTTTTCTTCGGGCCTCGTCTCTTTACCTCAGTTGTGCTTGATCCGGAGGGCTAGAAAAAAGAACAAAGACTTAATTAATATGTGTACATACCAAAACAATGAATGCATCAATTAGCTAGTCAGCACATGCTTAACTAATATATATACCTGGCCGGACTCGGTTCGGTCACCGGAGCTGTCATCACGGTCTCCTTCTTGCACCGGCATTGGGTCACCGGAGCCGTCCTCATGTTCTCCTTCTTGCACCGGCATTAGGTCACCGGAGCCAGCTTCTTCACCCTCTCCTTCCAGACCATCGGTGTCGTTGAGAAACAACGAGACGACATCACTTCCTTGTGCGATTATGTCCCTCAACAACGCTTCTTTTGCTTCGTCTTGGGCGGTGTCCATAGTTTCTACAAATATTTACAACATGGCAATTATTATTCAAACATGACAGATGGATATATTAGTGACAAACGTAGAACTAGCTAGCTAATCATAGTAAGGAATCATATATATTAATTAGTGGCCTCGACGCTGCTTCTCTAGGGTTTGGGGTGGCCTCGACAACGCTTCAAGGGTTTGGGGTGGCCTCGAGAGAGTTTGTCGGGTAGGGGCGCGACGGGAGGGGGTAGGAGACCGACATCGTTTTTTTCTAGGATTTGGGTGTCTTCGAGAGTTTTGGTCGAGCGAGAGGGTCGGGGGGTGCTCCCGCGGTATAAGTTATCACAGTCGAGAGGGGGTATATATATCGACCGCCCCTCATGTCGAAGTTATCCGAGGGATATATCGACCCCCCTCGTGTTGAAGTTATCGGGAGAAGGAATAGAGGAGAAGAAGAAAGGAATAGAGGAGAAGATCGAAGAAAAAAAGAAGAAAAAAAAGAGGAGAAGAAGAAAGGAATAGAGGAGAAGAAGAAAAAATAGAATATATTCTATTTTCTCTTCTTCTCCTCTATTCCTTTCTTCTTCTCCTCTTCTTTTTCTTCTTTTTTCTTCTTTTTATTTATTTCTCCTCTTCTTCCTCTCCTCTTCTTCTCCTTTCTTCCTCTTCTTATTTCCTTTTTCCTCTCATTCTTTTTCTTGTTCTTCCTTTCCTAGGTAGATATATAAAACTTTTCTAAAAATGTAACTTTTGCATATATACATGGAAAAAATGTTATCGGGGAGGGGGTATATATCGACCCCCCCCCCCCCCTCGACCCTCTTTTCCTTCTTCCTTCTTCCTCTTTTCTTCTCCAACACAAAACACATCTCATCTCATCTCATGTCATCCAAAAATAATTCTTTGCATATGAACATTTTTTAAAATATTAATGAGCATATGAACATAAATATCACCAAAAAATAGACCTTTTCCTGGTAACAAAAAAAATGCAAAAACGAGCATTATACATCATATACAGAGCATTATACAGTGAACATACATACATACACACATACATACATATAGTGAGCATATACAGAGCATTATACGGCGACGGCGACGATGGTTGGCGGTGGCGCGCGCTTACGGATGACGTGCGGGGACGACAATGAGAAGGAAAGGGGAGGAGGCAGGGGCTCACAGCGCGGGGAGGGGTCGAGGTCGCCGGCCGGAATCGGTGCGGCGGCGGACGAACGGCCTCGGGGACGGGTCGCAGGAGCCGGCGTGGTGCTTCCCCGCAGCGACGGCAACGACGAGCGCGGGCGACGGCGACGGCGACGACGGGCACGGGCGACGATGACGGCGTCGACGGGGGCGGCGGGCGGCTTCGGGGCAGCCTGGCGGCGACGGGGCAGGGGCGACGATGAGGGCGCACGGACGGTGTCGGGGCGGCGGGCGGCGTCGGGGCAGCGGACGACGTCGATCTGGGCAGCCTGGCGGCGTCGATGAGCTCGGCGTCGTCGGGCGGGCCGGGGGGCAACTGGCGATGAGTTCGTCAAATTTTCCTAAGTGCTACTTATATACCCAGGCCTTTGGTCCCGGTTCGTGGCACAAACCGGGACCAATGCCCCCTTTAGTCCCGGTTGGTGCCACCAACCGGGACCAAAGGCCTCTTTTCAGCAGCCCAAAGGGCGGGAAGCGGCGTCCTTTGGTCCCGGTTGGTGGCACTAACCGGGACTAAAGGGGGGCATTGGTCCCGGTTTGTGCCAAGAACCGGGACCAATGCCACCCTTTGGTCCCGGTTTGTCCCACCAACCGGGACCAATGGCCTTGTGTTGCCCCGCGCCCAAAAGTTTAGTCCCACCTTGCTAGTTGAGAGGGCTCGGGAGTGGTTTATAAGCGCTGCTGCGCCCACCCTCTCGAGCTCCTCTCAACTGCAGGCTTTCGGGCCTAATCTGTCACTTCAATGCTTGTGGGCCTACTGCAGGTCTGAATCCTGGCCCATGGTTGGGTTTCTAGTCGTATTCAGGCCGTGGTGGCCCAGTAGGTGGTATTTTTTTCTTTTTTGCTATTTATTTTTTCATTTCTACTTAGAACTAAATACTTATAGTTTTGTAGTGATTTTTTTTTATTTTAGGTCGTAAAAATTATAAACTTTCTGTTAGTGCCATTAGTTTTAAAATTTGAATAGTTTAAATTTGATTTTTTTTTTAAATTTGTGTGAATCACTAGTTTATGAATAACTTTTCTATAAAAATTGATTTTTGAGTCATTGTTTTTCCTGCTATTTAATATTACTGTGTTTTATCATTATACTCAATTCAGTAATTTTAGTTAGTCATAACAAATATTATAGGCATTTTTTTCTTTTTTTCTATTTATTTTTTATTTCTACTTAGAACTAAATACTTATAGTTTTTTAGTGATTTCTTTTTTCTTTTAGGTCACAATAATTATAAAGTTTCTGTTAGTGCCATTAGTTTTAAAATTTGAATAGTTTAATTTTGAATTATTTTAAAATTTGTGTGAATCACAAGTTTGTGATTAACTTTACTAAAAAAAATGAACATAGATGCACCTATAGAGAAAATTAAACCTAAATTCATAATCAATTTCTATCAATTTCAGAGAAATTCATTATGAATTTAGGTCAAATTTCCTGTATAGGGGCATCTATTTTCACTTTGAGAGGAGCTCAACAACGCAGAGAGGGACGGGCTTATAAACCGGTGTGGGCGCTCTTCGGTTGGCGAGGTGGGACTAAACTCTGGGTGCAACGAGGGCCAACCCTTTAGTCTCGGTTTGTGGCACAAACCGGGACTAATGGTCATGGGCCAGGGGCGAGCCCTATTTTTTTCTAGTTTTTTTGTTTTGTTTTCTGCATTATTTATTTTCTTTTGTTTTTTGCTTTATTTTTTAATTCTTTTTTTCTTTTAGTCTTAGAAAAATTATAAACTTTCTGTTAGTGCCATTAGTTTTCAAATTTGAATACACTTTTTTAGTTTTTTTGTTTTCTTTGTTGCTTTATTTATTTTATTTTGTTTCTAGTTACAACAAAATACTTATTGTTGCTATTTTTATTTTTTTTTCCAGTTTTTTTGTTTTGTTTTCTGTATTATTTATTTTCTTTTGTTTTTTGCTTTTAGGTCAGAAAAATTATAAACTTTCTGTTAGTGCCATTAGTTTTAGAAAAATTATAAACTTTCTGTTAGTGCCATTAGTTTTCAAATTTGAATAGTTAAAATTTGAATTCTTTGAAATTTGTGTGAATCACAAGTTTGTGATTAACTTTACTAAAAAATGAACATAGATGCACCTATAGAGAAAATTCGACCTAAATTCATAGTTTTCAAATGAACTCTGAAAAAGTTGGCATAGCATACTCGTCTGTTACAAATTTGGCATGGTATCATCATAATAGTTGCGGGAGAAAGTCTTCACTTTTTCTTCGCTTGTGTCATTTGCTTATTGCGCTGTAACCATGGATAATCTTCATCGTTTATCAGGATGCTTGGGTCAGCCTTGACATTGAAGGGAGGAATTTCATGAAACTTTTCATAATCTTCAGACATGTCTGTCTTGCCCTGCACTCCCAGGATGTCCCTTTTTCCTGAAAGAACTATGTGGCGCTTTGGCTCATCGTATGATGTATTCGTTTCCTTATCTTTTCTTTTTCTCAATCTGGTAGACATGTCCTTCACATAGATAACCCGTGCCACATCATTGGCTAGGACGAACGGTTCATCAGTGTACCCAAGATTTTTCAGATCCACTGTTGTCATTCCGTACTGTGGGTCTACATGTACCCCGCCTCCTGACATATTGACCCATTTACATGTACCCCCCCCCCCCCCCGTTGCAGCATCACGGTATTCAGGGGGCACATAGTTGTCATCGTACTCTTCTTCTTCGTCGTCTTCCATCATAACCCCTATTTCTCCGTGCCTCGTCCAAACGTTATAGTGTGGAATGAAACCCTTGTAAAGCAGGTGGGTGTGAAGGATTTTCCGGTTAGAGTAAGACATCGTATTCCCATATTTAGTGCATGGACAACACATAAAACCATTCTACTTGTTTGCCTCAGCCGCATTGAGAAACTCATGCACGCCCTTAATGTACTCGGAGGTGTGTCTGTCACCTTACATCCATTACCGGTTCATCTGCGTGCATTATATATAATTAAGTGTCCAAATTAATAGAAGTTCATCATCACATTAAAACCAAAGTACATACATAGTTCTCATCTAACACCATATAGCTCTCCAGAGCATCTAATTAATTAAACCATACATTGAAACTATGTAAAACATTTAAATGCGAAAACAAAGGCGATCATAATCGCAACCAAGGTAACAATTGATCCAACGACATAATGATACCAAGCCTCGGTATGAATGGCATATTTTCTAATCTTTCTAATCTTTAAGCGCATTGCATCCATCTTGATCTTGTGATCATCAACGACATCCACAACATGCAACTCCAATATCATCTTCTCCTCCTCAATTTTTTTTTACTTTTTCCTTCAAGAAATTCTTTTCTTCTTCAACTAAATTTAACCTCTCGACAATAAGGTCGGTTGGAATTTTCGGTTCACATACATCCTAGATAAATAAAATCTATGTCACGTTGGTCGGCATAATTTTCATAAATAATAAATGAACCAATAGTTACAAAGATAATATATATACCACATCAGAATCATAGACAGGACGAGGGCCGACGGGGGCGGATACCAAAACCATCGCACTATATAAGATGCAATAATAAAAGTAAGAAAATAATACAAGTATCTATGTAAACATACAAGTAAGAATATTTTTTCCTTTCAGAAAGAAGATAAGAACAAGAGGCTCACCATGGTGGTGCCGGCGATGAGCTCGACGCGGGTGATCGACGGCGGTGAAGATGGGGACAAGGCGTGACGGACCGCTAAACCTAGACAAATATTGAGGAAAATGGATCTTGGAGGTCGAGCTTGGAGAGGAGAAAGCTTAAGTAGTGTGGCTCGGGCATTCCATCGAACACCTTGTGTGCATAAGAGGTGAGCTAGAGCACCACCAAGCCCTCTCCCTCTCGGCCAGAAAAAACAGAGCAGTGTGCTCTGCTCTGGCGCGAGGGGGGTATATATAGGCACCACCACTGGTCCTGGTTGGTGGCACGAACCGGGACTAAAGGGGAGCCTTTGGTCCCGGTTCATGCCACCAACCGGGACCAATGGTGGTGGGCCAGGAGCGAGGCCCATTGGTCCCGGTTCGTCTCACCAACCGGGACCAAAGGTCCAGACTAACCGGGACCAATGGCCCACGTGGCCCGGCCGGCCCCCTGGGCTCATGAACCGGGTCCAATGCCCCCATTGGTCCCGGTTCTAGACTGAACCGGGACTAATGGGCTGACCTGGCCTAGACCTTTGCCCCCTTTTCTACTAGTCCCTACGGATAATGCCGAGGTGTTGTCCCAGAAGGTTCCATGCCAGGAGAAGGTGGTCCCGGAGGCGCCGCAAGGCGACCTTCCGGACTCCAGACGCCAAGGGGACAAAACCCCCAAGGGCTCCAAGTCCGGCCCTTGGCCGGACACTACACCGGAACCTTCAAAGGTTCCGGAGTCTGGCAGGCGGCCCCCTAGTAAGAAGGGCAAGCCTACGACGCCAGTGACCTCCGCCCAACCGGAGGCACCGGATAATTTGCTGGAGGTGCTTAACGCCGCCTCCATCGATGAGGAGCACTGCACTATTATGAGTGCGGTGATCCAGAAGGTTCAGTCCGCCAAGAGCGGGCTGTCTGAAGCCTGTGCCAGCCTGCTAACTGGCTTTGAGGTATGTAAAAATTGTGTGAAAATATTACCGCATAGACAGTAGCCCCTGATGCTCTGTTTGGCGTTCAGAAAGAAAAGCCGAATAGAGGATCTAATAACATTCGCAGGAGTCTAACAGAATTAAGTCAATATGCGTATGCAGGCTTCGCTGCTAGCCTCTGCCGCACTGACTGCAGAGGTGGATGCGCTGAAGCAGAGCCTCGAGCGGTCCGAGCAGGAGCTCGGCCTTGCCAAGAAGGAGCTCGGGGAAAAAGAAGGTAAGTAATACCTTGTGGATTATAATATAAAAAGATGCAGTTGGAAAAAATGACAGGATCGCTATTGGTGTCATAGGGGCCACGACTGAGGTGGCGACCCTTAAGCAAGCGCTGTCCGAGGCCGAAAAGAAGGCGGCCAAGGAGCGCACCGGGCGAGAGAAGCATGAAGCGCAGGTTGGAGAGGTGCAGCAAGAGCTCCAGACTCTCGTGAAAAAACACGAGAGTTTGGAGCTTGACTCAAAGATGTGAGAGTCCGAGCTCGAGGCGGCCCTTGAAAGCGCCAAATCTGCCAAGGCAGAAGCCCAGAAAGCCCTCCAGGAAGTTGAGGCGATGAAGAAGATAGCGGCGGGTAAGGCTTTCTTTATGCAAAGCAAGTACGTGAAAGTGAATTACTTGTTACTTACCCGAATCCGGAGCTCTCCAGGAGCATTCGTAGATTTGCCCCGCAGCGTGTCAGATGCCGCCGCCTTCTACCGGGCCGAGGAGGGCAGCTCGACGGAGAAGGTGTTCTGGTCTCAGTACGCTGAGGCCGGACACCCGGTGCCCTTGAGCGACCAGTTGAAGCAACTGGTCGAGCTCCACAAGGTGGCCGAACAGGCCATGAAGGGCTTTATAGTTCGGCTGTGGCCTGGAGAGGCCCTGCCTGGGAGCTACTTCGGGCTGGTGAGGCGGCTGGTGGACGCCTGTCCGAGGCTTGAAGTTATCAAGCGCTCCGTCTGCATTGAAGGTGCCCGTAGGGCGCTTGCCCGCACTAAGGTGCACTGGGGCAAGATGGATGCGAAGAAGCTTGTGAAGGACGGGGCACCGCCGGGCAAGGAGCATCGCCACCCCGAGATGTACTATGAGGGCGTCCTGAAGGGCGCCCGCCTTGTGGCGGACGAATGTTCGAAAGATGTAAATTTTTAGTGAAACTTGCTCGTTTTATCCTGTGCGCTAAAAACTTGTTCATATGCGCTATGCAATGCTTGTTTAATTTAAAATAGTACCTTCTATGCGGTCGATTATTAAATTTGAGAGATGGCGAGTCGTCGGCTTCTGCCCCCATGCCACGAGTGCTGGGGTGTTCAGGATAAACCTGAGCACTCTTTTTCCCATTCTTGGGTCCTTCGAGGGAGGTGCTCAGCACAACGAACAAGGCAATCGAACTATAATGCGTTATCACTCTCACTTAACCAGAGAATTCTATAATTTTAAACTTCGGCGAAGCCCCTAGTGTTTGGAAGACCGAGTTTAGGGCGCTATACACGCCTAGGCCGGACAAAGCCGACTCCTCGCTCTAAGAGGCATAAGTCTTTAGGGACTCGAAACCTCCCGAAGAGCGACCAGCTCTCGCCCTATCATGACAGTCAGTTTTAGCTTTCTCTGCTGAGGTGCTTAGCCCAGCTCAACTGGGGCACAATCGCAGTAGTTCTCCCAGCGCTACCTTAGCCGATATAGCGGAACGTAAGGTACCAAAACATGGGAGCCAGGCAAACCCAACTATTGACCAAAGACATGATTTGGAGCCGATGCATATAATGCTATAAGTTCAGAGGGCCGCACTTGTGAAAGTGTTCCGACTTCTCACGCCGTATTATGGGGTGCTTGAGCCCCTAGCGTATTGACCGTACCAAAGTGTACGGGTGCTAAATGTCATGACTAAACATATATATTAAAAAAGAAATGAATAGAGAATGCAGTAATGAGCTGAAGCTAAGCATTGTTTATTTTAAAATGTTGTTGTAAAAGCAGAATGATACAAATAGTGCGATAAGCAAGAGATGGGACTATTTGACATGTCCCCCTCCAGGGCGAGCTGCGAGACGATATGTAAGACAGGTATTTTGCTCGTTATAGAGACCACCTAGGAATTCGACGTAGTTTCCTGCCTCCTTGGTTATTGCATCGTGTGTTCGACGATTGTACTGCCGGACAGGCCTTTCGGATAATGAAGTCTTGAAAGTAAGAAAAACTAACAAAATTGGGAGCCCCTAGTGCGGTTGAGCCGTATTTAGGGCATGCCGTGGTCGTGCCCCTCCCCCTGTGCCCATGAAATTTTCAGAGCGTAGTTATGTACGCGTAGTACTGATTTCGCAGTTTCGCGAGGGCTGGGGTTGGGGCCGTATTGCTACGCTTGCTCAAAACGTGCCAGGCGGTCTTGTTGTAGGTTACTTTGGGCGCGCTTGACGGTGTCCGGACGTTTAAAAGCCGGACTAGAGAATTGCCTTGAGAGGCTGCTCTGTACTTCCGCTGCCAGTGCCGCCGTATGCTCCTCCATTCGGAGAGAGCGTTCGGTGTTTCCATTGACCGTGATGACTCCTCGAGGGCCTGGCATCTTGAGCTTGAGGTATGCGTAGTGCGGCACCGCATTGAACTTTGCAAATGCAGTTCGTCCGAGCAGTGCATGATAGCCACTGCGGAACGGGACTATGTCGAAGATTAACTCCTCGCTTCGGAAATTATCCAGGGATCCGAAGACCACTTCAAGTGTAACTGAGCCTGTACAGTTGGCCTCTACACCTGGTATGACGCCTTTGAAGGTCATTTTTGTGGGTTTAATCTTTGAGGGATCTATTCCCATTTTCCGCACTGTATCCTGATAAAGCAGGTTCAGCCTGCTACCACCGTCCATAAGGACTCTAGTGAGGTGAAATCCGTCAATGATTGGGTCTAGAACCAATGCGGCGAATCCGCCATGACGGATGCTAGTTGGGTGGTCCCTTCGATCAAAAGTGATCGGGCAGGAGGACCATGGGTTGAACTTTGGGGCGACTGGCTCCAACGCATATACGTCCCTGAGTGCACGCTTCCGCTCCCGCTTGGCGATGTGGGTTGCGTATATCATGTTCACCGTCCGCACTTGTGGGGGGAAGCCCTTCTGTCCATTATTGTTCGGCGGCCGGGGCTCCTCGTCCTCGTCGTTGTGCAGCCCCTTGTCTCTATTTTCGGTATTTAACTTACCGGCCTGCTTGAACACCCAACAATCCCTATTGGTGTGATTGGTTGGCTTCTCGGGGGTGCCATGTATCTGGCACGAGCAATCAAGTATTCGGTCCAAACTAGACGGCCCGGAGTATTTCTTTTGAATGGCTTTTTCCGTTGACCGGGTTTAGAGTCTCTGAATCCGGCATTAACTGCTGCATCTTCAGCATTGTCACTGCTAATGCGGCGCTTGTGCTTGTTGCGCCGCGACCTGCCATTGCTGTCCTTGGTATCCGAATTACCAGGGCTCTTGGTCATGTTATTGCTACGAGCCAGCCAGCTGTCTTCTCCCGCGCAAAAGCGGGTCATGAGTGTCGTGAGGGCTGCCATAGATTTCGGCTTTTCCTGTCCTAGGTGCCGGGCTAGCCACTCGTCACGGATGTTATGTTTGAAGGCTGCTAGAGCCTCTGCGTCCGGACAGTCGATGATTTGGTTTTTCTTGGTTAGGAACCGTGTCCAGAATTGTCTGGCCGATTCTTCTGGCTGCTGGATTATGTGGCTCAGGTCATCAGCGTCTGGTGGTCGCACATTGGTGCCCTGGAAATTGTCGAGGAATGCGGCTTCTAGGTCCTCCCAACAACCAATTGATTCTGCTGGCAAGCTGTTAAGCCAATGCCGAGCTGGTCCTTTAAGCTTGAGTGGGAGGTATTTGATGGCGTGTAGATCATCACCGCGGGTCATGTGGATATGAAGGAGATAGTCCTCGATCCATACCGCAGGGTCTGTTGTGCCATCGTATGATTCGATGTTTACGGGTTTGAAACCCTCTGGGATTTGATGATCCATTACTTCATCTGTGAAGCATAATGGGTGTGCGGCCCCTCTGTACTGGGCTATATCACGACGTAGCTCAAATGAGCTTTGTCTACTGTGTTCGGCCCGGCCGGACTTACTGTATCTGGCATGACGGTTATCCTCTCGTGTCGTGGGGCGCCCACGCGATCCGTAGATCGATCTTGTTTGCCTTGCCTTGTCCTCCAACATATCGCGCAGGTCTGACGCGTTTCCCCGTGCCTTGGTATTCTTTGAGCGACGCCGGGGTGCGGCTTGAGTGGAGGGCCGAGAAGCCTCTCTGTCATGGCCGCGAGGTGGCCGATCAGCCGCCTCATGCGCTGGTGATGTAGTTTTAAGTGCTTCCTCCTCCAATTGGGGTAGCAACTTGCGCTTTGGGTAGCTCTTGGAGGGGTGTTCGAGTTCGTATTCCTCGACCGCAAGGATTTCAGTCCATCTGTCGGCTAGCAAATCTTGATCAGCTCTAAGCTGTTGCTGTTTTTTCTTAAGGCTACTCATCGTGGCCATAAGCCTGCGCTTTAAACGCTCTTGTTCGACGGGATCCTCAGGCACGACAAATTCGTCGTCGTCGAGGTTTGCCTCGTCTTCGGAGGGAGGCATATAATTATCATCCTCTTCCTCTCTATCTGCCGCCCTCTCAGGAGGGCTGGCTTCTCCATCCTCCTGTGTTGAGTCTTGCTGGAGGGAGTTGTCTTCGGCACTGTCCGGGGTGTTATTATCTCCCGTGCCGGTATCACCGTTTTTGCTTTGGCGGGACTTAGAGCAGCGCCGCTGACGCCGGTGCTTGGGTTGCTTCTTGGAGGGGTCGTCCCCCGTTGTTCCGTCGCCATTGCCTTCTTTGGGTGTATCCACCATATATATGTCATATGACGAGGTGGCTTTCCAGTGCCCTATAGGCACTGGTTCATGTTCGTCTCCTACATCGTCGTCCATACCGTCGATGTCTTCGGAGTCGAAGTCTAGCATGTCGGTTAAATCATCGACAGTGGCTACGAAGTGGGTGGTGGGTGGGCATCGAATTTCTTCGTCGTCCGTATCCCAATCCAGTTGGCCATATTTCGGCCAGGACTCCCCTGACAAAGAGAGAGACCTTAGTGAATTCAGAATATCGTCGAAGGGCGAGTGCTGAAAGATATCCGCGGCGGTGAATTCCATGATCGGTGCCCAACCGGATTCGATTGGCAGGGGCGCGGAGGGTTCGGAGTCCGGATAAGAGTCCGTCACCTTGGAGTCACGGGCTTCGCAGAGGATAAGGATGGTGTTCGGCTCGATCACCGTTGAGACTACAGCCCCTGAGGCGGGGCCTAGCCACCCGTCCTCGATTGGCGCGGTTTACTCCGAGCTAAGGGTCAGAGCTAACGCGGGTGCGGCCTCCAGGGCACTGTTCGGTGGCAGAGTTAGGTCATGCCCATCGTAACAGTGCAGCGCGCCCGGCTGCGGCTCGAATCCGTCGAAGATCAAGTCTCCGCGGATGTCAGCTGTGTAGTTCAAGCTTCCAAATCTGACCTGATGGCCAGGGGCATAGCTTTCAATCTGCTCCAGATGGCCAAGCGAATTGGCCCGCAGTGCAAAGCCGCCGAATACGAAGATCTGTCCGGGGAGAAAAGTCTCACCCTGGACCGCGTCGTTGTTGACGATCGGAGGAGCCATCGGGCCTAAAGATGACGACACATAGGAACTCTCAATGAAAGCACCAATGTCGGTGTCAAAACCGGCGGATCTCGGGTAGGGGGTCCCGAACTGTGCGTCTAGACGGATGGTAACAGGAGACAGGGGACAAAATGTTTTTACCCAGGTTCGGGCCCTCTCGATGGAGGTAAAACGCTACTCCTGCTTGATATGGGTAGTACAAGAGTAGATCTACCACGAGATCAGAAAGGCTAAACCCTAGAAGCTAGCCTATGGTATGAGTATTGTTCTTGTGTCCTACGGACTAAACTCTCCGGTTTATATAGACACCGGAGAGGGCTAGGGTTACACAGAGTCGGTTACAACGGAAGGAGATCTACATATCCATATTGCCAAGCTTGCCTTCCACGCCAAGAAAAGTCCCATCCGGACACGGGACGAAGTCTTCAATCTTGTATCTTCATAGTCCAAGAGTCGGTCAAAGGTTATAGTCCGGCTATCCGGACACCCCATAATCCAGGACTCCCTCACACGACCTCTCGTGGAAGAAAAAACGTGCCTCTCGCGAAAGAAAAAAAGAACGCGTTTTTCATGTTTTTTTCAAAAAAAAATTCTCCAAAAGCTAAGAAAGACCGGTGGAAAAACAAAAAAAAGGAAAAAAAACAGCTTAAAAAGCCGAAAACGCGTGCGAAAAAAACTGGAGGGAGTGCCCAGAGCGTGACATGTAGCGACAGCTGGGAGCGCGCTAAATGGTGTTGTCAGCTCACGCGCATGTGTTCGTTGCGAGGCTCCCACAGGAGCGCTCGACAACTAGTTGCTCCCTGCAATTTCTCGTCTCTTGTGAGAGTTATAGAAGCCTTGCCTCTAGAGCGGGCCTTGTTTCTATTTAGTGGGCCGGAATGCTAAAACAGTTTTAGAAAGGTTCTATAGCCCGGTTTGGATCGGTTTTCTTCTTTCCTTTTTCTTTCTTTTTGATTCTCTGTGTTTGCTTTGAACGGTTTTCTCTATCAGTTTTAACATGTTTTTTTATTATGGTTTCCTGCATTTCTTTTATTGTTTTTCTTTAGGTTTTTTTCAACACATGTCTATCTTTTCAATAAACATTGTATATTTTTCGTATACATCATAAGCATTTTGTATACATGTTTAATTCTTTTATGTACATACTGACATTTTTCAAATATATGTTTTAATTTTGTGTTAATTGTTTTTGAAATGCACATCAAACTATTTTTTCAACTATGTGAACATTTGTTAATTAATACATAGTTGTGAGATATTTATAGAATACAAGTTGTATAATAAAACGAAAGCATTTTTTCATGAATAATTACATGTAGTCTCCATGCATGGTTACTGTTGAGGTTTTTTTTTCGTGCATGACTATATGATGAGGTGGCATCCCCTCTCCCTCGCACCTCTCTCTCCCTGGCGCGGCCGCGCCGGCCCTCTCTCCCTCGCCACCTCTCCCTCATGCGTCACGCCGCCATGCCTTTACCTCGCGCCGCCGCTCCCCCAGTCCCCTGCGCGGCAACGCCGCTCCCTCTCTCCCCCGCGCCTCTCTCTCGTGCCACCGCACATCAGATGCGTCTTCTATGGCTCCGGCCACCGTGCTGCTTCTCCGACGACCTCTCCGACATCCTGGGACCACATGGCAGTGACTGGACATCGCCGGGACCATGAGGACCATTGGTCCGCACCGAGCTTCACGTCCGCCGGTCCGGTCCCTGAAATCAGGACCGCTGCGGTGCTCGGTCCGGTCCGGACCAGACCACCGGCGGCCGGTCCAAACGACGGCTCGGACCGGGACCGGACCGGCCCGGACCGTGTCCACCGTGAACCGGCACCCAGTGAGGCTGCATCACTGCGAGGTGATAACCAACGTGTACTTGCAGGCCGTGGGTGACAAGCCGACAAGTACCTGCCCTACGACCCAGGTGTGGTGCTAGGCACTCTAGGTGGACTTTAGGATGGCGTTAATCTTCTCCATCTTTTCCGGGCGGATATTGTGATGGTGCACTGCGAGATATCTTCTGCACGACCTAGGTCCAATTTATTGGAGCGTACAAGACGCGGGCAAGCTCATCTGGCTTCCTGAAACAAACAGTACTATTTCTTTTGAGGAAACAGTACCACCTCTTTGATTGTTCTTAGGATTGGTGTCTTATTGCTGGCGAAACATCCCATTGTTAGAGTCTGAGACAAAATGAAGCCTTCTCAGGCCATGTAATTTTGGACCGTCTCATTGCGTTTCCAAAATGATCTTGTCCGTCGGATCTTCGGATGGAGTGATCCTGGCCGTCCGATCGCGAGATGGATCGATGCGAGCCGTCAGATCGATAGAAACACCTCCCATGTGGTTAAGCTCGTGTCACCGCCTGTAAATCCCGTGCCCCACCGAGGGCATTCTCGTCTTTTCACACGCAGGCTTATAAAAGCAGCACGCCCATGTGTAACCCTAGCCGACGCTCCTCACGCATCCTCTTCCTCTCCCTCTCTCGATCTTCTTTGGAAACCCCTGTCACGCCGTTGCCGCCGCTCACCCTCGCGCCCTCGCGCCTTTCCCTCCTCCCTGCCCGCGCCGTCGCCCCCGCTCGCCCTTCTGTCGTCGCCCCTGCTCGTCCTCGCGCCCTCGCGCCTTCCCCTTCTTCCCGCCCTCTCGCTGCTTAGCAGGAGGAGCGCGACTCATCGTCGGAGCGTGGCTCGCCGCCGACAACACTGGCCGCCTCCACCACCACCCACTGGTCGAGTCGCCGTCGCCATCAACCGTAGAAGCACTGATCGCTGGACCGTAGGTCAACACGCCGTCGCCGTACAAGTCGGATCTCCTTCGCCCCTCTTCTCAGGTTGCCGGCTGGCGCCCTCCCTGCTGGAAGGCGAGAAGGGCCGGCGGATCCAGTCCTCTCCCTTCACCTCACGTCGCTGACCTGGGCTCCCTCTTCTTCCACGGCCACAGCCTGGGGTTGCTGCCGGCTGAGATCGTCCAGGACGATGACAATGGGTTTGACTCCTACACCAATCTCATCAAGGTAAGGTGGCCTGCTACACGAATTACACTCAGATTAGTTTAATATACAGTGAGTCAGCCAGCAAAGGACTAATAATTATGTGCAGGTTGTTGTTCTTGACACTCTGGTGTTGTTTTTCAGAGCAATGCCACGCTAAGGTATGTATTGTTACATAATTTGAATCCAAGTCTTATTGATTCCACACTGCCTAAACTGACCACTGTTTTCTTTTTTCCTCCCGTTGCTCGCTCAAATGGTGACAACCTGCTATGGGGTGGTTCTCCATGTGAGTAATATAACCTGCTATGGGATAGTTCTTTTTATTCCACACTGCCTAAACTGACGACTGTTTGCAAGCTTTAGTTCTTAATTGTTAATAATCGTGGGGTTCGGACCACGGCACTAGCGTCCCCTTGTCATCGGCGGCGGCTTAGGTGATATATATATATATATATATATATATATATATATATATATATATATATATCACGAGTGATTAAACTGGTTTTAGCATGAGCTTGCAGTATACAAAATCTAAAATTTTCACCATATTCTGTATTAAATAGGAGGAACTAAGATTAACCATGTATTTTAGTTCTAAGGAGATAGATCATAATTGTTGTGTGCTAATACTTTGAATGAACTCCTTTTTTAATCTTTGTGTAGGTTTTATATTTCTGAAGAATTATGTGATGGAGCCTTGATATGTACCATGACTTAAGTTCTGGACGTGCATTGAGTAAATGCAGCAGCCTTGATGTTTGAAGTTACAGGGGCATGGACTCTAATTTGCAACCACAAAGTTTATACCGTTGTTGTGTGGGTCAGTCTGGTATGTTCCTTTCGTCAACACATGGAATGCTTTATTCCTCTGTCTACCTTGGCTAACCATATTTTTGTTGGTATTTAGGGAAATTTGCACATCCAACGCATTCATGGTGGAGGGAAAGATTGGTGTTGATCCTGTTTGTAAGTTCTCCCACTTACTGTTCTTATTTATGCTTGATTATGTATGGTTTTTTCTTGATTTGGTAACTGGATATACCTGCATTATTGTTGCGCGGCCAAGATTTTCAAGAATCTTACATTAAGCAACATCATGAGGTTATCCTTGGAATATAACAGTGCCATGGCATTTTCTGAGTACATTAATGAAAGATACTAAGATATCTTCTGGATTGAAGAAATTAAAATGATTTACATGCTTCAATCAATATAAGAATGCAACATCATGATTAGAACTGTAGTTATTTCCTGTCATGTAATATTGTTTTCCATCATATTTATCTATTTAAATCTTGAATAGGGGAACTATAAGAATGCAAATTAATAAGAGTTGTTCATATTTGGCTAGCAAGTGCATGCTATTATTATTACGGTGGAGTGTCGATTGCTAAAATATGTCTTCAACATCTATTTTAATTTTTTGTTTCAGTTTACTGGATAAATTTTTCTTGCATGAACTAGAACATAGGTGCATGCGCCAGAAGCTTGGTATAGGCTAAAATATTGTGATAAGCTAATATTGACAAGGTCCTGCATTCTATGGAAGTTGCAGTGTTGAAGCTGCTTCGACTGATCCCTAATAGATCTTGACTTCACTCAGAAGGCATATTGAGCTTAATATATCTTGATTGATCCCTACGGGTTATGTTGGATTAGGTTCCTATGTGCCTATGCTTTTTGTTTTGCCTTTGGCCAATTGGCTTTTATCCATTATATGAATATTTTGTGTCTTTGTGGTGAAAAAAACCTAACGTAAACATTTAGACTTCTACTTATATTCAATAGCTTATTAGTTTCTTCTGATCTGAATTCTCACCTGACTTTTGTGTTGCTCAGAAATTATGTGGGCACGGAGCTCTACCCACAAACCTGGATTCAAGTGATTGGCGGCGGGTTCTAGGTTCGATGGACAAGTCTATCTATAAAAAAATAGTTAACTATATAATGTACTCCTATGCTTTGTTAAAGCAGTTTATCTTGGTTATAGTGAACAATCTTTGTAGCTTTTTTTTTTGTAAAACGCACTAAACCCTGATGTGTTTAGTATGAAAAAATGTACCATTGGCACGTAATGTACTATAGTGCAATGGATAATTTTGTTCTCCGAACCTATCGAATATGAACCACGTCTTGCCGGGTTGGATATGGCTGGGGCAATAGGGGTGCAGCAAGCTTCAATTCCATTTTTTATTGGGTCATATGTAATGCTTTAGTGTGTTATACTGCACTGAAACTATATCACTATCTTTTTTTATATATGCAATGCTTTAGTTGCTTTGCTTTTGGAGGCTCCATCAGAATAGAGGCATCATATTTGTCTACACTTCATATCCTGATTCTCAATCAGAATAGAGGCATCTTAGTTGTCTAATTTTTTCTTGGGTCATTTCATAGATAATGATTTGGTGTATTAGCAGATTTGTATACTACTGTACCTGACAACGGTGGATATGACTATAGCCGACAGCACCGTTGCCGGGTGCGGCAAGTCGCACTTTCTACAATTGTTTCTTAACAGCTTGCATATAATTTCAGGCCACTCCAATTTTGCTTTCCCTGCTACTATATTTTTTTATTAATAATAAGGTCATCGTGTTTGCCTAAAATGATCACATGTGGTGATTTAACCTCGATTAGTCTACGACTCTGAGATAATCCTTTTTCTAGATTATTCAGTTTGTTTGCTATGATAGGTTTTCTACATATACTAAGAAAGGCACTGCATCCTTAACATGAATTTGTCTATTTCGGTTCATATGAAAAATGGTTGTGCCATCAGCATCCATGAGAACTATCTATTTATTTCTATATAATTATGAAAGAAATACTGATTTGATCATACCTAATTGGATTATAGAATTGTTACTGGGCATAATGTAGATTGAGAATATACATTGTTTTTTCTTGATGTTATTTGTTCAGGTGTATGAGATTGAGAGCTATATGTTCATGTTTGCGGTTTGTTTGGCTTGTGATGCAGGGCAAGTGCACCGTGATGGCATCAAGAACAACGCCGAGACCAGGAATACATGTCATCATACCAACGTGGAAAGGTGACCTGCAATCATGATGGTTCTTGGCTCGTGAACGTTTGTTCCGTCATGTCCTTACAAGCACTGGATTAAGCTTGTCATCTGGAACTCTTTTTTGTTTTAGTTTAATTTAGACATTTAGCTTCTGGCATGTGCAGAGTGCAGGCTTTTGTTTGTCCTGATCAAACATTAGCGTATTGATTACTATCTTGAAGATGAGTTTTTCTCATACAATGGAAGATGCATGGATTTATAATAGAACTGAATGTGCAAATGAAAAATGTTATCAGGTGAGCTGACTTTGCCCATGACTATTGAGCTATAACATAAATTTGTAGGTACCTTGCAATATGAATGCTTTTCTCATAATTTCGAAATTACAAAGTGCACTTAATTGCATATGATCTGCCTTATGGAAGAAGTGAGCACTCATATTTTGTACTTAGAATTTAGAAATACGCTTTTGGTTGGTTTAGTTTATAGTTTAGTAATACTACTTGAGACAGCCTTTTGAAATTATATGTAAGAAGACCCGAGTATATGTAGCTCTGGTAAGTGTTGGTGTGTTTAGTTTTCCAATACCATAGCTGATGTTTTCGTTATAGAATAAGATGGAACTAAACATATCCAAAGTAGCATTTAGAATTACTCAACTCTGACTAGCTTCAACAAATTTACTTTATAATACTCCCTTGGTCCCAAAACAAGTGTCATTGATTTAGTACAAAGCTGTAGAATCGGCGACACTTATTTTGGGACCGAGGGAGTACCATATAGTTGATCTTGCTTTCTTAGGATAGCATTCAGACCACCATATTTCCTCTTTGATAAGCTTACAAGAACAAGCTTTAGCCTTTTAATCTAATAAAACATGAATATAGAGCGACTGATCACTAACATGTTCATAATCTAAAGGATAGAAGCAATAATCTGCGGAAGAAACTATATGTTTTGAGGAGCCAGAGTCAGGCGTGAGAGCATGAGGTGTTTGCACCCAGTGGCTTTCTTCAAACAAGCACAAGAGCACAAGGATCATGACATGTAAGGAGTCAAGCAATGAGATGACTCGGTCAAACTATCAAGTATTATACTTTATCATAACTAACCATGTTCTTTATCTCGCAACGCCTCGCAAGCTCGCTACAGCTATGTCATGACCCAACTATTGTATCTGTTTAGTTGTGATCCATTGTCTTGGCTTACTTTTGGACTATATAATGACTCATCTGCTTCGGTTATAGTGCAACTAAGGTTCTTTATCTCACACACTCCTTTGGCTCCCTTTGTCTATATAGCGACTCAACATGTGTCTGTACTATGCGATGACTTATCATGCTGGTTTACTTTTGCCAAAAATGCTGCTTTGCTTTTGGTATGATTGATTGCACTGCCCACTGGCATTGCTTGAACTGATGTTATGTATTGGGCACAATTATGTTATAAAGGCAGTGCCATACTTTTGATGTAAATTTGATGCATTTAACTGATCCATTTGCAACAACTACTCTTGGAACAATAGATACATTGTTTACCGGATTGGATATGACTTGTACCCGGCAGCGGGGCTGCCGGGTGCGGCAAGCCGCACTTCCTACCTAGTACTAACAAAAGCCCATTATCATGTCTGTCGATGTGGCTGACAGTTTGACACAACCAGGTACTCCCCTGCTCAATAGGTGTACATATTTATTTCTGTTTGTTTTTTATGGATGATACATGGTAACACGTACTACATGCATGCCTGATGGCTATGTAATCATATTTATGTACCAATAGGTGTACAGATTTATGTACCAATGCTCTGTGTTAGTCTCCTACCTGGACGAATACGTGCTAAATTGTGCTTGCTATCTTCCAATGAAAAATACAAAAAACATATAACTCTTCATACACACTAAAGGATTTCTAGATCTACATCAGTGCTCCATGCCATTCCGGTGATTCTCTTTTAGTGATATATTGTTTTTAAAATTTGCACGGATGCCATGTCGGTAAAATTTAAGGGAGAGGTCTATTCCTTTTATCCCGTCAGAAGTATATTTGGCAGGACATTCGTTTTAACAGGCCTGCAAACGCTCTCACTAGTATGTCGTGCAATTTACAAAAATATACAGTCACTCATGTTTTGTAAAAACCAATATGTTTTCCTTATAATTTGTAATGCATATAAATAATTTTGGCCTAATCTTAAGTTATCTATTTTCTACAATGTAATTGGGCATGTAAAAAATATGATGTATGCATGGTGTTATTACGATATCAGAAACACATTGCCAATATGTTTGTGATAAACATCAATTTTCACATGTATGTTGTCGTCTGTTTAATATTCTGTCCTTATTTTCTTTCAAAAAAGAATGAAACGACATATTGAGCGCAAACAATGTGCTCCCAGTCTTCAAATGGCTAAATATTTCAAAAAAAAGGCCAATGTTTTCTAATAAAGTTTGTATTTGTAGGTTGCACAAAAATTATTACTGTTATGGAGTACACATCTACAAGTACATTTTTCTGAAACTTTAAAATTCATTGTTTTCTTTAATTTTTGAACAGATCTCAATGGGGCCATTCAAGGTTAAGGCACAATATCATGCTATCGTGGTGTCACTCGGTTTTTTATAGTGGATTTTGACAAAAACCAGCTTTGGCTAACACCATTTTTTGTAATGCAAGACGTAGTACTATTATGATGGGAAATATATTTGTCATTTATAGTGGAAGGTATGTTACCCAAGAATTTAGGTCTCATGGAGACTACTTTCGTAAACATACAAACGAGCATACTTGCGAATATTTTCATGTTGCTGTGTAATATCTCTTCCTTCCATTGATATATGTCGTGAGTACAGATCTACAGAACCAGTTCCGAAAAAACATATTGAGAGAATATAGTATTAGCAAAACATTATTGGTAAACCAACATATATCTGGATGTAAACTATAGTATCAGGAATGTATTGAAAGATTATATCATTTTGCCACATTATAATATAGCATGCCATAAATTTCAATATAATTATAACTTATGTACATCTACCTAAGAATAAACTAGCCTTGCGGATGCACGGGTTGACGACTAGTTAAGTATAACTAAGATGTCAGCACTGTCTGGATTTCTAAACAAGAGAATGATGCTATGGAGGGTGAGTAACAAACTTTTCATACTTGCCACGCTGAACTCAATACACGTCCACTGCTACTTTGTTGCTTATGTACCTACCAGTAGTGTTGTACTGCTATCCAAGCTCTTGCTAATTCAAATTTATATGCTACTACCGCGTGCAGCTTCAGATGCTTGTTATAGCTAATTATCAGCTTAGTGAAGCCTAGTTTATTTGCATGTTCCAGCAGTGTTACCGGCTGATGTCTAGATCTATTTTTGAATAGTAGAAAATATTAATGGAACTCGACACCAGAAAGAGTCTCAGTGACAAAAACCCACGATACAGTCAACCCTCCGAGCAGCCGAATCAAGGCCGAGCAGCGACAAAAGGATCATCCCTGGATCGGCCCGAGTGGGAGTAGCCGGTAGGGATCATGCGGGCGGAGACGGGAAGAAGTCTGATGCCGCCCGTATTGGCGTGAGGAGGTAAACCTAGCGTGACGGGAATTTTATAATTCACGAGCTTTATTGATTACTCAATAATAATACATTCGTGAGTAATATAATCAGGGAGGAAGCTTAGAACAAAGTTGGCCCAAAGACACCTCCCACAAACCTCACTGGTGTTGAGCACATAGATGAGCAGCCATATTGGTTTCCTAGCTTGGCGGGAATCGAGGCCCACTCGAAAGCAATAAACGTTGAGACACGTGATGGATGCCAGAAATATCAAAAGATTAGTTCACCTGATTCGACATGAAAGCACAAGTCGACACGACGGTGAGAAACCAGATAGGACATCATTGTCACGAAATGACACGACTGGCAGATGCATCTGACTCGATCCATGATTGAAGCGGTGGAACATCCACTACTTCACTTGACGCGGCGGCACAGCGTGACGCCGTCGGCGATGGGGAGGATGCAGGCCTCGACGCGGTCATCTGCCGCGACGGCGGCGTTGAACGCAAGGAAGCTGTCCCGCACCAGGCGGTCGTACTCGGAGCTGCCCGGCTTGTCGCGGGGCATCGCCACGGAGCCACCCCAGAGCGTGTTGTCGTAGGCGATGGCGCCGCCGACGCGCACCAGGCGCAGCAGCCGCTCGTGGTACCCCGCGTACTGCAGCTTGTCCGCGTCCGCGTACGCGAAGTCGAACGTGCCGGCCCTGGCGCCGCCGTCCTCGGACAGGATCCCGTCGAGCTCGGTGATCCCGTCGCCCTCGCGGAAGTCCACCTTGTGCGCCACGCCGGCCTTCTCGATCACCGGCCGGCCCAGCTCGTAGTACTCCCGGTTCGCATCGATCGCCACCACCTGTACGTACGTTCCGGCTAATATCAGCATGGCTGGGTGAAGTGGTATATGTATGAATTATGAAATGAAACAAAGAGACGGCGGGGACGGACCTTGCCGCCGGCGGGGAGGGCGAGAGCCGTGGTGAGTAGCGAGTATCCGGTGAACACGCCGACCTCGATTGTGTTGTTGGCGCCGATCATCTTGAGCAGGACGGAGAAGAACTGCATCTGGTCCGGCGACGACCCCATGAAAGACCTGGAGAGGCCAGCAACAACAACACAACGTAAACAGATGGAGCTCAGGCGGCCGGTGCATGACCATATGTATATGCTGCTGGCATGGCGAGGCAATCAGCGACGACGTACTTCGCGTGCTGCTGCGTGATGAGGCGGAGCTCGCGCACCCGCTCGTGCTCCCGGGGGTACACCGTCGTCTCCAGCACGTACTGCATGGCATGAAAATTAATCGCAGTTTATCAATTATTAGGACGCCGCCGCATGCTTGGGACAGGTTGATTAAGCTAATTGATGGAGAGATTTAGCTGCTGGTCCTATCTGGTGGTACACGTGCGTACCTCCAGGATCGAGTCGTCCGCCAGGAGGGTGTCGCTGTCCAGACGGTAGGTGGCCATGGATCACTCTCAAGCTCTCCGTGAGTGTGTGTAGACTCTCCCCTCTCTCTCCATCTCTCTAAATATGCCATTGGGGGTCGACAAAGTCACCAGAGTGGTTGGGGTGTCAGGTTACCGCCACAGTTCGATGGGCCGCGAAGATGTTGAAAGAAGATGACACCATATGGTTGGTGGAGCGTTTGGTGGTGGTGGTGGTGGTGCGGCTAGCTTGGGGTGCTCTTCTTCATGTGTTCCTCTTCAGTTGCTTTCGTGTGGTCTGCGTCCTGTTGATGTGCATGCTCAAGATCCTCGATGGCCGTTGTGTTGCGGCAAGCTTGGGGCTCTTGGTGCCGTCCCCGGTTCACCTTTGCTCAATGACGAAGCACTGATGCCTCCCCAACTTGTTAATCGTTCCGACCTCCTGTGACGGAGCTCCCATTGCTGGGCTGGGGATACGACAATCTCCCTAACCATCCAATCACAGATTGTTTCGCCCTATAAATGATATTTACATGGTCAAAATTATGCTTGACCAATCATCAAATAGTCACAGATAAGTAAAAAAAATGTTTTTGAAAATAATCCATATGTAATATTAATTAGACTATTTTTTTGTTTTTATCAGAAATCTTAAAATAAATTCAGAAATAAATGCGAGCACCAGGACTTGAACCTTGGTGGGCTGGGGATACCACAGTCCTCCTAACCTCCTAACCGTTCAACCACAGATTGGTTCGCCCTATAAATGATATTTACATGATCAAAATTATGCTCGATCAATCATCAAATAGTCACAGATAAGTAAAAAAAATGTTTTTGACAATAATCCATATGTAATATTAATTAGACTATTTTTCTGTTTTTATTGGGGCCAAAAAAACAGAAGAAATAGCTTTGGTAGGATTCAAACCCAAGACCTACTAATAGTATCTCACTCGCTCTAGCCACTAGGCCAACTGATTACTTGAGTATTCCATGCAACACACACAATTTATAGCTTGACGACGGCCAGGTCCACTTGCCATCACTTGACTAGATACCTACCGGTGTTGATCATGGCGGTAGAAAGGGTCAAATCTGATTTTTTTTACAAACATGGTCAAATCATGCTAAACTTTTGCATAAAGGGTCAGAACCGTGAATTTGGCCATGAATGGGATATAGGTGGGTCTTTTTCACTATTTTCACATTGTCAGAAAACTTTAGCACAAAATGAATTCTCATAAATTTTATTTCACGACCTGACCCTTTTGATGACGCTACGGCTTGTGGCATTTGTGCCCCAAATAGACACCCCAAACCATTCAGCGTTTCTTCCCTTAATAGAAATGTGGCAAATAGGCACTAGTTGTTGGCAACGCCATACCCCATGGCGTTTCTAGTTGGGGGCGGCAACCAACAATGCCATAAGAGCATCTCCACTCGCGCGCCCAAGATGGCCCCCAGGTCCTTTTTTATAGCGCCGACGCCGAAAAATCAGCCCAGTCGCGTTCCTAGGGCCTTGTCTATCGCCGGTTTGGGCCGATTTTTGCGCCGGCGGACCCGCGCCGAACCCGGTGTGCTGGGGGGCGCCCGGGGGCGCCGGGGCAATCCTTTTTGGCGCGAAAAGGAGTGGGTCCGCCGAGTAAGCGACTCACCGCCTTCGTCGTCCTCGTCGGCTCGGTTCCCGCGGGAATCAATACCAAGGTTGCCGCGCTATCGCGCCGGACAGCCTTCCATTGATGCCTCATGGGCGGTGCAGTGAAGGCGCGGCGACGCGCGTCCCACCCGCTCCCGCCACGCGGCACACGGCGCCAGCTCTCTCACCGCCCCTCCGCGGCTATAAAATTCGTCTTCCTCGCCGGTGAACGCACAAAGCTCTCACAACCAACGACGCCCTTCTCTCTACATCTCGCCGTCGACACCTCTCCCTTACACACTTTCCCCCAGCCGAAGGCAATGGCCAAGCGCTTCCCAGGCGACGGCGCAGCGGCGAACGGCTTCGGCCACCGCCATCTGCGAGAGGATGAGGCACGCCTCCTCTACGAGGCCGACTACTCGGCGCCCTACTATCTATTGAGCTAGTGTTGGTTTTTCCCTTGAAGAGGAAAGGGTGATGCAGCAAAGTAGAGTAAGTATCGTCCTCAGTTTTGAGAACCAAGGTATTAATCCAGTAGGAGAGAACACACAAGCCACCGAATACATGCACACAAAAAAATCAACTTGCACCCAACGCGATAAAGGGGCTGTCAATCCCTGCACGGTTATTTGCAACGTGAGATCTGATCGAGATGGATAAACGGCAAGGTAATGTTTTTGGTATTTTTGGTTTATGGAACGGAAAGTAAAAGATTGCAAAGAAAGTAAATTGGAAACTAAAATTGTAGATTAGAAACTTATAAGATGGAAAATAGACCCGGGGCCATAGGTTTTACTAGAGGGTTCTCTCAAGATAGAAATTATTATGGTGGGTGAACAAATTACTGCCGAGCAATTGATAGAAAAGTGCAAAGTTATGACGATATCTAAGGCAATGATCATGAACATAGGCATCACGTCCGTGTCAAGTAGACCATAACGATTCTTTATCTACTACTATTACTCCACACATCGACCGATATCCAGCATGCATCTAGAGTATTAAGTTCATAAAGAACGGAGTAACGCCTTAAGAAAGATGACATGATGTAGAGGAATTAAATCAAGCATTATGATAAAAAAACCCCATCTTTTTATCCTCGATGGCAACAATACAATACATGTCGGTTCCCCTTCTGTCACTAGGATCGAGCACCGCAAGATTGAACCCAAAGCTAAGCACTTCTACCATTGCAAGAAAAACCAATCTAGTTGGCCAAACCAAATCGATAGTTCGAAGAGACTTGCAAAGATATCAAATTATGCATAAAAGAATTCAGAGAAGATTCAAATAATATTCATAGATAAGTTGATCATAAATCCACAATTCATCGGATCTCGGCAAACACACCGCAAAAGAGTATTACATCGAATAGATCTCCAAGAACATCGAGGATAACTTTGTATTGAGAATCAAAGAGAGAGAAGAAGCCATCTAGCTACTGGCTATGGACCCGTAGGTCTGTGGTAAACTACTCACGCTTCACCGGAGAGGCAATGGTGTTAAGGTAAAAGCCCTACGTGATCGAATCACCCTCCGGCAGGATGCAGGAAAAGGCCCCAAGATGGGATCTCACGGGTACCGAAGGTTGCGGCGGTGGAAAAGTGATTTTGAGGCTCCCCCGGAAGTTTTTGAGGTATATGAGAATATATAGGAGGAAGATCTAGGTCAGGGGGTCACCGAGGGGCCCACAAGGTTGGGGGGCGCGCCCTACCCCCTGGGCGCGCCCTCCACCCTTGCGGCCGTCTCGTGGCTTTTCTGACTTGCACTCCAAGTCTCCTGAGTGTCTTCTGGTCCAAGAAAAATCATCGCGAAAGTTTTATTCCATTTGGACTCCGTTTGGTATTCCTTTTCTGCGAAACTCTAAAACAAGGAAAAAAACAAGAACTGGCACTGGGCTCTAGGTTAATACGTTAGTCCCAAAAAATCATATAAAATAGCATATTAATGCATATAAAACTTCCAAAACAGATAATATAATAGCATGGAACAATCAAAAATTATAGATACGTTGGAGACGTATCACGCCCCCGGACATGCAGGTGCCGGGCACTTGGAGGCTCAGCGCCGGTGAGGTTCCGGTGCCGCCCGCGCTCATCGGAGCGGCCCGGCGCGCCGAGATAGCACGCATCCGGTCTTCGTTGCCGGATCCGCAGCGGAACCAGCCGAGGTTCGCCCCGACAACAACTCACTGTGGGCGGCATACTTCGAGCGGCGCCACGAGGAGCAGGTCGCCGCCACCAACGGCGTCGAGCCCCGTGGCCGACACAACTCCGAGGGACGGGGCCTATGGGGGGGTGTCCCAGGCCGCACCCTCGGAGCCGTCCTCAAGCAAATCAAGGCTGGCAACACGCCGCGCTTGGAGTACCTTGCGCCCCCCCTGTTGGGGAACGTAGTAATTTCAAAAAAAACTCCTACGCACACGCAAGATCATGGTGATGCATAGCAACAAGAGGGGAGAGTGTTGTCTACGTACCCTCGTAGACCGATAGCGGAAGCATTATGACAACGCGGTTGATGTAGTCGTACGTCTTCACAGCCCGACCGATCAAGCACCGAAACTACGGCACCTCCGAGTTCTAGCACACGTTCAGCTCGATGACGATCCCTGGACTCCGATCCAGCAAAGTGTCGGGGATGAGTTCCGTCAGCACGACGGCGTGGTGACGATCTTGATGTTCTACCGTCGCAGGGCTTCTCCTAAGCACCGCTACAATATTATCGAGGATTATGGTGGAGGGGGGCACCGCACACGGCTAATAGAACGATCATGAAGATCAACTTGTGTGTCTATGGGGTGCCCCCTGCCCCCGTATATAAAGGAGTGGAGGAGGGGAGGGCCGGCCCTCTCTATGGCGCGCCCTAGGGGAGTCCTACTCCCACCGGGACTAGGATTCCCCCTTTCCTAGTACAACTAGGAGTCCTTCCAAGTAGTAGGAGTAGGAGACAAGGAAGGGAAGAGGGAAGAGAAGGAAGGAGGGGGCGCCGCCCCTCCCCCTAGTCCAATTCGGACTAGTCAATGGGGGGCGCGGCCTGCCTCTCCCTCTCCCCTAAAGCCCAATAAGGCCCACATACTTCTTCCCCCGTATTCCCATAACTCCCCGGTACTCCGAAAAATATCCGAACCACTCAGAACCTTTCCGATGTCCGAATATAGTCGTCCAATATATCGATCTTTACGTCTCGACCATTTCGAGACTCCTCGTCATGTCCCCAATCTCATCAGGGACTCCGAACTCCTTCGGTACATCAAAACTCATAAACTCATAATATAACTGTCATCGAAACCTTAAGCGTGCGGACTCTACGGGTTCGAGAACAATGTAGACATGACCGAGACACGTCTCCGGTCAATAACCAGTAGCGGAACCTGGATGCTCATATTGGCTCCTACATATTCTACGAAGATCTTTATCGGTCAGACCGCATAACAACATACGGTGTTCCCTTTGTCATCGGTATGTTACTTGCCCGAGATTCGATCGTCGGTATCTTAATACCTAGTTAAATCTCGTTACCGGCAAGTTTCTTTACTCGTTCCGTAATACATCATCTTACAACTAACTCATTAGTTGCAATGCTTGCAAGGCTTATGTGATGTGCATTACCGAGAGGGCCCAGAGATACCTATCCGACAATCGGAGTGACAAATCCTAATCTCAAAATACGCCAACCCAACATGTACCTTCGGAGACACCTGTAGAGCTCCTTTATAATCACCCAGTTACGTTGTGACGTTTGGTAGCACACAAAGTGTTCCTCCGACAAACGGGAGTTGCATAATCTCATAGTCATAGGAACATGTATAAGTCATGAAGAAAGCAATAGCAACATGCTAAACGATCGAGTGCTAAGCTAATGGAATGGGTCAAGTCAATCACATCATTCTCCTAATGATGTGATCCCATTAATCAAATGACAACTCATGTCTATGGCTAGGAAATTTAACCATCTTTGATCAACGAGCTAGTCAAGTAGAGGCATACTAGTGACATATTGTTTGTCTATGTATTCACACATGTATTATGTTTCCGGTTAATACAATTCTAGCATGAATAATAAACATTTATCATGATATAAGGAAATAAATAATAACTTTATTATTGCCTCTAGGGCATATTTCCTTCAGTCTCCCACTTGCACTAGAGTCAATAATGTAGTTCACATCGCCATGTGATTTAACAGCAATAGTTCACATCACCATGTGATTAACACCCATAGTTCACATCGATATGTGGTCAACACCCAAAGGGTTTACTAGAGTCAGTAATCTAGTTCACATCGCTATGTGATTAACACCCAAAGAGTACTAAGGTGTGATTATGTTTTGATTGTGAGATAATTTTAGTCAACGGGTCTGTCACATTTCAGATCCGTAAGTATTTTGCGAATTTCTATGTCAACAATGCTCTGCAAGAAGCTACTTTAGCTAATTGCTCCCACTTTTAAATATGTATCTGGATCGAGACTTAGAGTCATCCAGATCGGTGTCAAAACTTGCATCGACGTAACTCTTTACGACGAACCTTTTTGTCACCTCCATAATCGAGAAACATATACTTATTCCACTAAGGATAATTTTGACCGCTATCCAGTGATCTACTCCTAGATCACTATTGTACTCCCTTTCCAAAAACAGTGTAGGGTATACAATAGATCTGGTCCATAGCATGACATACTTTATAGAACCTATGGCCAAGGCATAGGGAATGACTTTCATTCTCTTTCTATCTTCTGATGTGGTCGGGCTTTGAGTCTTACTCAATTTCACACCTTGTAGCACAGGCAAGAAACTCTTTCTTTGACTGTTCCATTTTTGAACTACTTCAAAATCTTGTCAAGGTATGTACTTATTGAAAAAACTTATCAAGCGTCTTGATCTATCTCTATAGATCTTGATGCTCAATATGTAAGCAGCTTCACCGAGGTCTTTCTTTGAAAAACTCCTTTCAAACACTCCTTTATGCTTTGCAGAATAATTCTACATTATTTCCGATCAACAATATGTCATTCACATATACTTATCAGAAATGTTGTAGTGCTCCCACTCACTTTCTTGTAAATACAGGCTTCACCGCAAGTCTGTTTAAAACTATATTCTTTGATCAACTTATCAAAGCGTATATTCCAACTCTGAGATGCTTGCACCAGTCCATAGATGGATCGCTGGAGCTTGCACATTTTGTTAACACTTTTAGGATTGACAAAACCTTCTGGTTGCATCATATACAACTCTTCTTTAAGAAATCCATTAAGGATTGCAGTTTTGTTATCAATTTGCCAGATTTCATAAAATGCGGCAATTGCTAACATGATTCGGACAGACTTTAAGCATCGATACGAGTGAGAAAATCTCATCGTAGTCAACACCTTGAACTTGTCGAAACCTTTTGCGACAATTCTAGCTTTGTAGATAGTAACACTACTATCAGCGTCCGTCTTCCTCTTGAAGATCCATTTAATCTCAATGGCTCGCCGATCATCGGGCAAGTCAATCAAACTCCATACTTTGTTCTTATACATGGATCCCATCTCAGATTTCATGGCCATAAGCCATTTAGCGGAATCTGGGCTCATCATCGCTTCCTCATAGTTCGTAGGTTTGTCATGGTCAAGTAACATGACCTCCAGAACAGAATTACTGTACCACTCTGGTGTGGATCTCACTCTGGTTGACCTACGAGGTTCGGTAGTAACTTGATCTGGAGTTACATGATCATCATCATTAGCTTCCTCACTAATTGGTGTAGGAATCACAGGAACGGATTTCTGTGATGAACTACTTTCCAATAAGGGAGCAGGTACAGTTACCTCATCAAATTCTACTTTCCTCCCACTCACTTCTTTCGAGAGAAACTCCTTCTCTAGAAAGGATCCATTCGAATATCTTGCCTTTGGATCTGTGATAGAAGGTGTACCCAACAATTTCCTTTGGGTATTCTATGAAGACATATTTCTCCAGTTTGGGTTTGAGCTTATCAGGATGAAACTTTTTCTCATAAGCATCGCAACCCCAAACTTTAAGAAACGACAACTTTGGTTTCTTGCCAAACCACAGTTCATATAGTGTCGTCTCAACGGATTTAGATGGTGCCCTATTTAACGTGAATGCAGCTGTCTCTAATGCATAACCCCAAAACGATAGTGGTAGATTGGTAAGAAACATCATAGATCGCACCATATCTAATAAAGTACGGTTATAACGTCCGGACACACCATTATGCTGTGGTGTTCTAGGTGGCATGAGTTTGTGAAACTATTCCACATTGTTTTAATTGAAGACCAAACTCGTAACTCAAATATTCGTCTCCGCGATTAGATCGTAGAAACTTTATTTTCTTGTCACGATGATTTTCCACTTCACTTTGAAATTCTTTGAACCTTTCAAATGTTTCAGACTTATGTTTCATCAAGTAGATATACCCATATCTGCTCAAATCATCTGTGAAGGTCAGAAAATAATGATACCCGCCGCGAGCCTTAACACTCATCGGATCGCATACATCAGTATGTATTATTTCCAATAAGTCAGTTGCTCGTTGCATTGTTCCGGAGAACGGAGTCTTAGTCATCTTGCCCATGAGGCATGGTTCGCAAGCATCAAGTGATTCATAATCAAGTGATTCCGAAAGCCCATCAGCATGGAGTTTCTTCATGCACTTTACACCAATATGACCTAAACGGCAGTGCCACAAATAAGTTGCACTATCATTATTAACTTTGCATCTTTTGGTTTCAATATTATGAATATGTGTATCACTACGATCGAGATCCAACAAACCATTTTCGTTGGTGTGTTTGACCATAGAAGGTTTTATTCATGTAAACAGAACAACAATTGTTCTCCAACTTAAATGAATAACCATATTGCAATAAACATGATCAAATCATATTCATACTCAACGCAAACACCAAATAACACTTATTTAGGTTCAACACTAATCCCGAAAGTATAGGGAGTGTGCGATGATGATCATATCAATCTTGGACCTACTTCCAACACACATCGTCACCTCACCCTTAACTAGTCTCTGTTCATTCTGCAACTCCCGATTCAAGTTACTAATCTTAGCAACTGAACTAGTACCAAATACTGAGGGATTGCTATGAACACTACTAAAGTACACATCAATAACATGTATATCAAATATACCTTTGTTTACTTTGCCATCATATCTTATCCGCCAAATACTTGGGGCAGTTCCGCTTCCAGTGACCAGTCCCTTTGCAGTAGAAGCACTTAGTCTCAGGCTTATGACCAGACTTGGGCTTCTTCACTTGAGCAGCAACTTGCTTGCCATTCTTCTTGAAGTTCCCCTTCTTCCCTTTGCCCTTTTCTTGAAACTAGTGGTCTTTTCTACCATCAACACTTGATGTTTTTCTTGATTTCTACCTTCGTCGATTTTAGCATCACGAAGAGCTTGGGAATCGTTTCCGTTATCCCTTGCATATTATAGTTCATCACGAAGTTCTACTAACTTGGTGATGGTGACTAGAGAATTCTGTCAATCACTATTTTATCTGGAAGATTAGCTCCCACTTGATTCAAGCGATTGTAGTACCCAGACAATCTGAGCACATGCTCACTGCTTGAGCTATTCTCCTCCATCTTTTAGCTATAGAACTTGTTGGAGACTTCATATCTCTCAACTCGGGTATTTGCTTGAAATATTAACTTCAACTTCTGGCACATCTTATATGGTCCATGACGTTCAAAACATCTTTGAAGTCCCGATTCTAAGCCGTTAAACATGGTGCACTAAACTATCAAGTAGTCATCATATTGAGCTTAACCAAACGTTCATAACGTCTGCATTTGCTCCTGCAATAGGTCTGTCACCTAGCGGTGCATCAAGTACATAATTCTTCTGTGCAGCAATGAGGATAATCCTCAGATCACGGATCAAATCCGCATCATTGCTACTAACATCTTTCAACATAGTTTTTCTCTAGGAACATATCAAAATAAACATAGGGAAGCAACAACGCGAGCTATTGATCTACAACATAGATATGCTAATACTACCAGGACTAAGTTCATGATAAATTAAAGTGCAATTAATCATATTACTTAAGAACTCCCACTTAGATAGACATCCCTCTAATCATCTAAGTGATCACGTGACCCAAATCAACTAAACCATAACCGATCATCATGTGAAATGGAGTAGCTTTCAATGGTGAACATCACTATGTTGATCATATCTACTATATGATTCACGCTCGACCTTTCGGTCTCAGTATTCCGAGGCCATATCTGCATATGCTAGGCTCATCAAGTTTAACCTGAGTATTCTGCGTGTGCAAAACTGGCTTGCACCCGTTGTAGATGGACGTAGAGCTTATCACACCCGATCATCACGTGGTGTCTGGGCACGACGAACTTTGGCAACGGTGCATACTCAGGGAGAACACTTTTATCTTGAAATTTAGTGAGAGATCATCTTATAAAGCTACCGTCGAACTAAGCAAAATAAGATGTATAAAAGATAAACATCACATGCAATCAAAATATGTGACATGATATGGCCATCATCATCTTGTGCCTATGATCTCCATCTCCAAAGTATCGTCATGATTTCTATCGTTACCGGCATGACACCATGATCTCCATCATCTTGATCTATATCAATGTGTCGTCACATGGTCGTCTCGCCAACTATTGCTCTTGCAACTATTGCTATCACATAGCGATAAAGTAAAGCAATTATTTGGCGCTTGCATCTTATGCAATAAAGAGACAACCATAAGGCCCTTGCCAGTTGCCGATAACTTCAACAAAACATGATCATCTCATACAAAAACTTATATCTCATCACGTCTTGACCATATCACATCACAACATGCCCTGCAAAAACAAGTTAGACGTCCTCTACTTTGTTGTTACAAGTTTTACGTGGCTGCTACGGGCTGAGCAAAAACCGTTCTTACCTACGCATCAAAACCACAACGATAGTTTGTCAAGTTGGTGGCGTTTTAACCTTCGCAAGGACCGGGCATAGCCACACTCGGTTCAACTAAAGTTGGAGAAACTGACACCAGCCAGCCACCTGTGTGCAAAGCACGTCGGTAGAACCAGTCTCGCGTAAGCGTACGCGTAATGTCGGTCCGGGCCGCTTCATCCAACAATACCGCCGAACCAAAATATGACATGCTAGTAAGCAGTATGACTTATATCGCCCACAACTCACTTGTGTTCTACTCGTGCATATAACATCAACACATAAAACCTAGGCTCGGATGCCACTGTTGGGGAACGTAGTAATTTCAAAAAAAATTCCTACGCACACGCAAGATCATGGTGATGCAAAGCAACAAGAGGGGAGAGTGTTGTCTACGTACCCTCGTAGACCGATAGCGTAAGCGTTATGACAACGCGGTTGATGTAGTCGTACGTCTTCACGGCCCGACCGATCAAGCACCGAAACTACGGCACCTCCGAGTTCTAGCACACGTTCAGCTCGATGACGATCCCCGGACTCTGATCCAGCAAAATGTCGGGGATGAGTTCCGTCAGCACGACGGCGTGGTGACGATCTTGATGTTCTACCGTCGCAGGGCTTCGCCTAAGCACCGCTACAATATTATCGAGGATTATGGTGGAGGGGGGCACCGCACACGGCTAAGAGAACGATCACGAAGATCAACTTGTGTGTCTATGGGGTGCCCCCTGCCCCCGTATATAAAGGAGTGGAGGAGGGGAGGGCCGTCCCTCTCTATGGCGCGCCCTAGGGGAGTCCTACTCCCACCGGGAGTAGGATTCCCCCTTTCCTAGTACAACTAGGAGTCCTTCCAAGTAGTAGGAGTAGGAGACAAGGAAGGGGAAGAGGGAAGAGAAGGAAGGAGGGGGCGCCGCCCCTCCCCCTAGTCCAATTCGGACTAGTCATGGGGGGGCGCGCGGCCTGCCTCTCCCTCTCCCGTAAAGCCCAATAAGGCCCATATACTTCTTCCCCCGTATTCCCGTAACTCCTCGGTACTCCGAAAAATACCCGAACCGCTCAGAACCTTTCCGATGTCCGAATATAGTTGTCCAATATATCGATCTTTACGTCTCGACCATTTCGAGACTCCTCGTCATGTCCCCGATCTCATCCGGGACTCCGAACTCCTTCGGTACATCAAAACTCATAAACTCATAATATAACTGTCATCGAAACCTTAAGCGTGCGGACCCTACGGGTTCGAGAACAATGTAGACATGACCGAGACACGTCTCCGGTCAATAACCAATAGCGGAACCTGGATGCTCATATTGGCTCCTACATATTCTACGAAGATCTTTATCGGTTAGACCGCATAACAACATACGGTGTTCCCTTTGTCATCGGTATGTTACTTGCCCGAGATTTGATCGTCGGTATCTTAATACCTAGTTCAATCTCATTACCAGCAAGTCTCTTTACTCGTTCCGTAATACATCATCTTACAACTAACTCATTAGTTGCAATGCTTGCAAGGCTTATGTGATGTGCATTACCGAGAGGGCCCAGAGATACCTATCCGACAATCGGAGTGGCAAATCCTAATCTCGAAATACGCCAACCCAACATGTATCTTCGGAGACACCTGTAGAGCTCCTTTATAATCACCCAGTTATGTTGTGACGTTTGGTAGCACACAAAGTGTTCCTCCGGCAAACGGAAGTTGCATAATCTCATAGTCATAGGAACATGTATAAGTCATGAAGAAAGCAATAGCAACATGCTAAACGATCGAGTGCTAAGCTAATGGAATGGGTCAAGTCAATCACATCATTCTCCTAATGATGTGATCCCATTAATCAAATGACAACTCATGTCTATGGCTAGGAAACTTAACCATCTTTGATCAACGAGCTAGTCAAGTAGGGGCATACTAGTGACATACTGTTTGTCTATGTATTCACACATGTATTATGTTTCCGGTTAATACAATTCTAGCATGAATAATAAAAATTTATCATGATATAAGGAAATAAATAATAACTTTATTATTGCCTCTAGGGCATATTTCCTTCACCCCCCTCCTTTTCTCGCCGACGCGGTAGCTCCTATATGCCGCGGCGAATGGAGACGGCAACATCATCGCCGTCGGGCTCCGGCTCTCTGTCCTCCGGCTCGCCGGCGCTTCGCCCCGTCAAGCCAGAGCCGCAGAAGACGCCACTTGGGTGTTGCACCCACGGCGGCGCCCTCGTCATCAATGAGGGCGGCCGCTCCTCCCCTCGTTCCTTCCGCCTTGTCCGGTGATGATGTTTGCTACGACTACGTCGGTATTTCCCCCAAGAGGAGAGGATGATGTAGCACAACAACGGTAGGTATTTCCCTCAGTGATGAAACCAAGGTATCGAACCAGTAGGAGAACTAAGGAACAAAACATAAACAGCCCCTGCACACAAATAACAGCCACTCGCAACCCGACGTATTAAAGGGGTTGCCAATCCCTTTCGGGTAACGTCGCCAGAAAGGCACGTTGACGGGAGAAAATTGTAATAGATTGAAATAGTAGATCGCAAATAAAATAAAGTGTAGCAAGGTATTTTTGTATTTTTTGGTTTAATAGATCTGAATAAAAACGTAAAGAAAAAGTAGATCGCAAGGCAAATATATGAGAAAGAAGACTCGCGAGCCATAGGTTTCACTAGTGGCTTCTCTCGAGAAAAATAGCAAAGGGTGGGTAAATAAATTACTGTTGGGCAATTGATAGAACTTCAAATAACCATGAAGATATCCAGGAAATGATCATTACATAGGCATCACGTCCAAGATTAGTAGACCGACTCCTGCCTGCATCTACTACTATTACTCCACACATCGACCGTTGTCCAGCATGCATCTAGTGTATTAAGTTCATGGAAAAACGGAGTAATGCAATAAGAATGATGACATGAGGTAGACAAGATCCATTTATCTATTGCAGCAGATATTAGATCTCGTCTTTTTATCCTTAGTAGCAACGATACATACGTGTCGGTTCCCTTTCTGTCACTGGGATCAAGCACTGTAAGATCGAACCCACTACCGGGCACCTCTTCCCATTGCAAGATAAATAGATCAAGTTGGTCAAACAAAACACAAATATCAAAAAAAGAAATACGAGGCTATAAGAGATCATGCATATAAGAGATCAAAGAAACTCAAATAACTTTCATGGATATAAAAAGATATAGCTGATCATAAAGTCGAAGTTCATCAGATCCCAACAAACACACCGCAAAAAGAGTTACATCATATGGATCTCCAAGAGACCATTGTATTGAGAATTCAACGAGAGAGAGAAAGCCATCTAGCTACTAACTACGGACCCGAAGGTCTACAAAGAACTACTCACGCATCCTCGGAGAGGCACCAATGGAAGTGGTGAACCCCTCTGTGATGGTGTCTAGATTGGATCTGGTGGTTCTGGACTCTGCGGCGGCTGGATGAATATTTCATCGACGCTTTTAGGGTTCTGGTATTTTTGGGATATTTATAGAGCAAAGAGATGGTCCGGGGGGTGCACGAGGTGGGCACAACCCACCAGGGCGCGCCTGGGCCTCCTGGCGTGCCCTGGTGGGTTGTCCCCTCCTCGGGACTCCCCCAGGTGCCACCAGGGCCCATCTTCTTCCTTCTGGCCCATAAAAAATCTCCAAAAAGTTTTAGGGCATTTGGACTCCGTTTGATATTGATTTCCTGCGATGTAAAACATATGCAGAAAACAGCAACTGGCACTGGGCACTATGTCAATAGGTTAGTACCAAAAAATGATATAAAATGACTAAAAATGATTATAAAACATATAGATTGATAATAAAACAGCATGGAACAATAAAAAATTATAGATACGTTGGAGACGTATCATCCGGCCGAAGATCGAGCCGGGGTTGCTCCCCGTGAAGAAGGAGCATGAGGAGATGGACGCCAACAGCGAGACCGCCCTCAAGTGGGTGAAGGAGGACTATGTCCGCGAGCAGGTGGAGTGCCAGCGTCGGTCCTACGAGGAGATCAAATCTTGGCGCCGCAAACGCGACCAGGGTGGCATCGTCTTCCTCGACAGCGACAATGACGCGGACGCGCCCTAGCCGTCCAATCCCCCGCGTGTCGGCGACCCTGGTCAGGGGTGCAGCAGGGACGGCGCCGGCGGGTCACAGGGCGGCGGCAATAGCCAGGACGACGACGGCGACTACGCGCAGTTCTACAGGCTCCTCAACATGTAGAAGGCGGACGGCGGCGGTGGCGTAGTAGGGCTAGGCGTAGTTGAATCATGTTTCGGTTTTTGTACCAATTTGAATGAAATCGTTGAGTTTGCCTCGTGTTTGTACCGATTTGGGGGTGACCTGGGGGCGGCGACTGGGAACACTTTCGCCCCCACGCTGAAATTAACGCCGGTTCGGACCCAGGCGACGCTTTTTTTACGTCCTAGGGGGCCGAATGGTTGGAGATGCTCTAAGCCTTGGCGTTTCTGCCCAGTCATGTAGCTTCTCGACCAGTGCGACGTAGGCTGGTTTGGCGTTTCCAAATAGGGCAGCAATGCCATAGCTTGGGGGGCGTTGCTGAAAAGGGTCAGATCGTGAAATAATTTTTGGGAAGCTTATTTTGAGCTAAAGTTTTTTCACATGGTCAAAATAGTGAAAAAGGCCATCGAGGTGTTCCTCTAGCTTTCTCGAGTTGATTGGTAGGTAGCGAGGACACATGAGTGCAGAGTACTTCAATGATAGTACAAGCTACTCTCTTCTTTCGGGTTTATTGGGCATATATGGACCAAAACGTAAAGAGCAAGTTATTTAATACCGATAAATCAGGCCACTAGGAACATCCAGATCACTAATTAGAATCATCGGGTCGATTCTACGCCCATCATCTGCCGTGTTGGTAGGCAACCACGAGTCGGACCAATCCCATGCATCGCAAGTGTCACAATTTTTGCAACATCGTCGTGTTTCTGAAGCATGGTGAATGTTGTAGTGGCAACACAAATGTACAACGACACGGAAAAAAATCTACAACATAACCTCTGTTGCAAAAAATAATAATTCTGGAACACAATCTTTGTTACAAATGTCATCTGCAACATGATGTCTGTTGCAAAAAGTTATGCAACACAACCTATGTTGCAAAAGTGGCAAAAATGAAGAATAATGCTCCGCGCTAGATTGTGCCAAATTCGATGGCTCACGAGGCGGTAGATCTTTTAAACAATATCCGTCGGCCGACTGACTGATCGATCGGCCGGGTCACGAGCCGTCCGATCATTACTCTTCTCCGTTCCCCTCATTGCAATAAGATCTTTTGTAAATCTCTGTTGCAACAAGATCGATTGGCCGGGTCACGAACCGTCCGATCGTTATCTTCTTCATTCCCCTCATTGCAACAAGATCTGTTGTAAATCTTGGTTGCAACAAGATTTCTGTTATGAAGGCATCTCAGGCTTGCACATGACCCTTGTTACAAGAAGCATTTGTCTCCAATGCAACAAGACCCTTACTGCAAAAATTCGTGCATGTTGCCATTGCAACAAGACACTCATTGAAAAAACACTCATCATTGTCGTGCTAGCGGTGAGAGGAACAACAGGAAGGTGGCAAAGAAGAACTTCAGATCAGTCATTTCCTTTGTGTGAAAGAGCAACATCATAAAGAGATGTTGATGCGGAGCATCCTACGGACATCACCATGTCAAGAGTCCGCTCGGCAAGTCACACGTGTGACATCTACTTCACATACACAAAGGTGAATCATCTCCTTTACACATGCTCACTTCACCCCTTCGAGGATGGTATACTACTTGACACTTCTCCCATGTGCATGCATAGGTATTATCGGAGCTTCATGGATGTTGAGGAGGAGTGCAAGCGCGAAGGAACAACTAAACCATCCGTGAGGGAAGCCTAGAAGAGAAGACGGAAGAAGACGATGTTGCTGAAGCTACAGTGGCCGGACAACCGGGCCAAGGGCCGGACATCTGGCGCCTGTGCAGCCACGCAGGAGCTCCACGAACAGACAGCCGAAGCATCAGCAACCAGACATCCGGCTTGTGGGCCTGGACATCCGGCGCGACGCAACAACCCGAGCATCCGGCGTCACCCCCGAAAATCCAATACTCTTCACAGAATGCAACCAGAGCCACCCTGGGCATCCGGCGTCTCACGAGAGCCCGGACATCCTGCACCTACGCGTGCACAACCGGGTCAAAGGCCCATGTATCCCCCCTCTCACTTACCCCTTCGTGAACTAGCATATATATATATATATATATATATATATATATATATATATATATATATATATATATATATATATATATATATATATATATATATATATATATATATATATATACTCCTTCCCCTTCCTCTAGTTAGGGTTAGCATAGGTTTAGCTCATTTTAGAGATAGATCTATGATCATCTTTGTGGTTCTACTCCATCAAGAGGCCGTGGCCTCTACGGAGAAGATCCACGCTTGAATTCAAGACCCCTCATGGGAAGATCCCTTGCGGACTCAAGGCCTCCTTACGGAGATGAACTAATTACCACTTGTATCCCCCTTTGTTGACGTTGGATCGTGTATCTCTATGTGTATTCGGATCTAGGACATGTGTGACCATTTCTTGTTGATTTGAGTGTTTCCTCTCATTCCCCTCGTGTCCCCCCCCCCCCCCGTGTTCTTCATGTTCTTCGTGGGAATCCCCTCCAATCATGAATGATCGGCCTTAGGGTATCCATCCTACATCATGTTGGTATCATGAGCCACGTTGATCACGATTTTGGAGTCTTCTCCCTCCGTTTCTAGCCTTCTTTTGCTTGATTTCATCTTACTTTCGAAAATCTCGACCAAAAATAGCCCCCAATTTTTTTTGTGATTTGTTGGTTTGATAATGTTTTGTTGATTTTGATCCATGGATTCGTTGTGTCTTGAGTAGATCTAGCTTCTCCCAAATTTCCCCACTTTTCATCCACAAAATCTCCCCAATTTTGCCCCCGAAATCATCAATTTCTGCCCCCAAAATCGAGTTCCTCGAGTTCATCCTCTGATTTGGAGCCTGGAGATCTGGCCCGTGGCCCCGGACATCTGCCCCCCGGACATTCGGCCCGTAGTCCGGCTCCTGGAGCACAATTTTGCATGCGGTTCTGGACATCAGGTCCGGATTTCAGGCCCCGACCCCAGATGTCCGACCCCTGGCATTTCAGCCTCCCGTGTTTCACCGTTTTGACCGTAACTAATTCATATGGAGTCCCTTTTTTACGTTCTTTAGCTCATTTTTAAGCTATTAACATCCCCCATCCCATAAAAATACTACGATCACCATTTGACTCCATCAAATTTTTTGAACTTTGGCATCTTTGCCTAGGGCCTTCACCACATCATCCTCATTCCACCACCGACTTCCGCAACCTAACCCTTTTTGTTCCCCATTGCATTTGAGGTTGTTTGAGTTGTGGTTTGTGTCTCCTAAGGTGTTTCCGCTACTTAGAGACTGTGCCTTCAACTCCGACACCGTGTTTAGCCCATCATGCACTTCCGCCACCTTAACCCATTTTGACTGGGTTTCCACCAATACTTCCGCAACTACCACCGCTTTTCCGCTACCACCATTTGACATTTGCCTTTGAGATTTTGAGTTTACGATTTTTCCGTTTTCTAAGGTGTTTCGGCTAATTAGGAACGGTTCGACATCGACAACACCGCCGCTCAACTTCGACAAGCATTCAACATCGACCACCTTCACAATTTTGACACCCTAACCATAAGCAAGACGGCAACCTCTATATCATCTTGGTATCGTGGTATCCTTTCATTGTACATTCTTGCCATAGTATTGATAACCCCTAGCCCATTTTGCGTCACTTGCCTATCAAGACTAGCCATTGAGTATTGTCAGCAACGTTACTTGTGCACATTAGTGATCATCGATCCGCCCTTCCATTGCATACGTACCATGTCATATTGGTATCATCTTGGTATCATAGTACCATCCTTTGTGTCACAAGATTTTTCCCGCATATACACAATTGCTATCTTGGTTTGTGCATTTCGCATAAGTGGCCATATCAAAAAGAAAAAGAATAAGATTTTAAGCAAAGAGGAAAACAAAGAGCTTGTAAGAAATAGCCATAGCATCATACTACATTGCATATCAAATTGTCATATCCGATCATCTTGGATCATCGTGTGAGAAACACTGGGAACCATACATACATAGCATACTTGGGATAGAAAAGTTGATACATTTTGCATCTTATAGGCTGTGCACAAGTGTCGTATCCGCTTATTGAGCAATCGTGCTAGCGTCTCTCTTGAGTTGTGCAACACGAGCGTTTTCCGTGGATTCCACATTTTGTGCTCATTCTTTGGTTGCACGACCCCATTGATCTATCCGTGTGTTGTGTTTCTGTGTGCCACATATTGCTATCGGTCTACTTGTTTCACTTGCGAATTTGTGAATCTCTTTCAACATTATTGACTCTTGCTAAATTTTGCATCAAAGTTTTGTGCCACTATCCTCACCAAGCTACTCCATAAGCCTTATCTGTGTAGGTGTGAGAATCGACAAGATCCGGCACCAATTGTGCTATTTCTATAATACATTATTGAGTGATCATTGGTCCATCTTCAACATTGGATAAGGTACATTTGGTCTAGTTCTTTCCTTTCTTCCACTCACATTTTCTTGAGTCTTGTGATGGATAGGCAAAGCACACCTCCTTCGGTCTACAAGAACAACAATGAGTTTTGTGCCATTAAAAACAACTTGGACGCCAAGATGGATGCTCAAATGGAGGAGATCAAAGCCCTCATCAAGTCCTACAAGAGATCTTCCTCATCTTCGAGAAGACGCTCAAGTGCACATCCTTCCAAGCTACTATCTCCGGCAAGGTCACATCGACATCGACACCATCACCAACAAGAGCGTGAAGGTCAAGAGCTCAACACGAACAACCACTCAACGGCTCCACCACCTACCTTGGCATCTTCGCCAAGCAACTTCAAGGCATCTTCGCCTCTGAACATTTGGCATATTTGCCTACAAGCACCTCAAGACTACGCTCAAGAGAAGCTCCCCAAGCTCAAGTCTCCGCGACCTCCACGAGCTACTACGACCTCGACACTGTCCACGAGCTTCCTTTCTATGGGACTCAAGACCCCGAGAAGTATCTCAAGTGGGAGCACAAGATCAGGGACTACCTCAACCTACATAGATGTGTTTGAGGATTGCCATGTGGAGTCTATTAGCTGTGGTGCCATGTTACATAGGATTTCTTGTGATAATTCTCTCGGTCACATCATGTTTGACAATCCGCTTGACTTGCCATATGCTATGAATGAGACCAAGCATATGTCATATTTGCAATCTCATCGTAGTGACTATGCATATGCCATTAAAATAGACCCAACCTTATGGCATAGATGACAAGCCCATAGTTATTGGCATTTGTTTTTCTTGTAATGATATTGATATGCTCCCTTTGCCTCATTTATCTCATATACCATGCCATGACCACCTAGCTTCGGATATGCATTGTTTTGGATGTTGTCCATTTTCTCCATATGATGTTTCCGATATTGCTCATGAGGAGACCCCCATAGTTTCCTCATACATGTTAAAAGATTTTGATTACTCCCATCCATTGTATGATCCCAATACTTATGTGCACAATATGCTCCCCGTGAATAAAAATGCTATTGTTGTGCCTCACACTTGTTATAATTGCATGATAAATTTGTGTCCCCATCGTGTCATACATGATAACTATTCTTTCATGATGGATGACATGTTATTATACCATGCTTTTAATTTCTTTGAGCGATGCATATCTTGTGCTAACTCACACGTGCACATACACATCATGATGGATGATATGTACATTTACCACGCACACACTTTCTTTGGTTTGTGTCTCTTTTGTGTAGGTATCCATGAATACTTGTCAACCTAACAATCCCATGAGTTGACAAAATGAGCTCTAGAGAGTAAGAATGACTTGGGATCCCGTGGATTGTCCTTACCATCGCTCCTATCACGCAAAGACTTCGCGCATTTCTTCTACATGGACCTCACATGGTTATGGGTTATTGTTCATTATGTATCATTTACCCATATTCCATGTTCACTTTGCATGATATGCTCATTCCAATGCCTTTGCCATGCATTTGTGACCCATGCTTTGCATTACACATGATGATTGATTCTACTACTTGTATGTGTATTTGCAAACTTGGTGGAGATATTTCTTGTTATTGCCATTATTGCTTTACTCCCCATTCCTATGATGATACTATGATCTTGCTTTGTGTCCGTGCTTGCGTTATGTCATGTGCATTGCATATACCCATTATTTGCTCACATGACATGATTGCCATGATTTCCCCTAGTGTGTTGCATCTTCGCTCCACTAGTTTGCACGACATGATTACTATGCTTGCTTTATGTAGTGCATCACCCATGATTCATACTTGCTCATTTCATGCGGTTGATAGCCACTCTTGCCATGTTTTGCACATGATTGCTATTTCTTCTTGTCATATATCTCTATATTTTTCCCTCTCATGCTAGATGATTTGCCATGTATTGAGTGCAAGAATGCTTTTAGTCTTGTTAATGAGATTTCCCCCATAACATTCACGCATATATTTGGAGATTTGACATATTTCTTGTGAAGCATGCTTGTCTTCCTTCTTTGCACCATATGCATCATGCCATGAACATAAAGATTGTTGCATCATATTATTCATGCACCTTTGCTACTACTGGATATGTGCAAAAGAAGCGAACCATCATGATGGATGATGTGTTTATCTACCATGCACATACATTCTTTGCCTTGTTGTGTTTATGACTTTATGTGTAGGAAACTTAGACTTCGTGTCAACTTCCACGTCACGTGAGTTGACAATTCAAGCTCTTGAGAGCGAACCATCTTCTACCACAACGATTCTACGCCGCTTTTGCTTGCGTTTCGGCATTGTGAAGGACGCACAAGGACATGCTTTCAAGGTGATATCCTTCTCTTTTGAGAACCCCCAAACCATGAGCATGGATATTATGAATCATACTACTTGTGTTGCTTGCCCCATAAGACTTATAGTTCATCTCGGACCACTTGATTGCACACATGTTAGAGATCTTGCTTCGACTTGTCATTTTCACCTTTCCATGCCTCATGACATATATACCTTGTGTGTTGCATCCAAGTTGTTGAGTTCTCTTGCTCCTATCATATGATTGGTTGCAACAATGTCATTTCTTTACATATGCCATGTCCCATTGACAGCTACATGCTTGCCTTGATTGCCTCACACATGATGAACAATTGCTCACTATTTTCACTACACCCTATGTACGTTATACTTGGATTGTCTTGTACTTGACACACGTGTTTAGACACTTCATTTTATTTGGTGTTGTGAGTTCTTGTTATGCATACCATAGACCATTTGCCGGGCGCTTTATGCATAGCTATGACCTTGAGGTAGATGTTTATTCTCTTGTCACATATATTTGCATCATTACCTCACATTTACATGCTTGTTTCCATGATGACCTTGATTTTGCTCAATTTATGTGCTTACATGCCATGTCACAATCCTTTGTCAAACCATATGCTATGATTGATGACAACAGGGAGGTGGCAAAGAAGAACTTCAGATCAGTCATTTCCTTTGTGAAAAGGAGCAACATCATAAAGAGATGTTGACGCGGAGCATCCTACGGACATCACCATGCTTCTTGATTTTTTTTATCCGGCAGTGTTGTGGTACTGGTTTAGGAAAAAAGACAGGCCACCTATTTTTGTGATTTTGAATGCATTTGTAAAAAATAAAAGTTTGTGGATTTTGAAAAAAAATCATAGATTTGCAAAAAGATCATGAATTTGAAAATAGTTTGTGGACATTAAGAAATAGAAGTCATGGATTTTGTAAAAAAAATGTTTGTAAATTTTACATAAGTTCATGGATTTGAATATATTCATGCATGTGGATAGAAATCCTGGATTTGAAAAATATTTCAAGGATTTGAAAAAAAGTACTGGAATTTTATTTTTTTTAAGAATTTGGTTTTTTGTTTCATGAATTTGAGAAAAAGATCACGAATTTGAAAAGGATTGAATTTCAAAATTTACGGATATAAGAAAAAGAAAGTTCATGGATTTGAAAAATAGTTCATGAATTTGGGAAAGTTTACGAATTTGAAAAAGAAAAAGTTCGTCAAAAATAAAACGGAAAAATAAAAAAGAACAGGAAAACAAAAAAAAACTAAAACGGACAGAAACAACACAACAAAAACGAAACCACCAAAAAAAACACGACAAGAAGTAGACTGCCACTACAGTGCTACTCCCTCCGTCCCATAATATAAAAGCATTTTTTACACTACACTAGTGTAAAAAACACTCTTATATTATGGACAGAGGGAGTAAATGGGTTGGTCCATTTCTGTCAGGAGTGAGCGCCACGTGCGGATTAGCCTCTATTTGCCGCCTGAAACGCCAAATAGAATTCGGCGACCTCTTGTGTGGCCGAGATAACCCAGTAGTGGTTTGTGCCTGAATCTCATTTGGCGCTTCACGCACCATATAGAGGCTAATACTTATGTGGCGCACACCCCCGACCAAAACGGCCCGGCCCATATGACACTGTGAGTATGTTTCTTCCCGTGTTTTTTTTGGCCGGTTTCATTATTCTGTTTTGTTTCCAGTTTTTGGCTGGTTTTTTGTCGTACTTCTTGTTTCTATTTTATTCCTTTTCCTTTTTTATTTTACTTTTTATGAATTATTCTCTTTTTCAAATTTCTGAATGTTTCCCAAATTTCTGATTTTTATTGAAGTTTTTAAACTTGTTTTCTTAGTTTCATGAACTTTTTCATATTCAATAGTTTTTTCAAACTTGTGAACTTTCTCTGAAATTCATGATTTTTTCAAATTCAGCTCATTTTCGAAATCGTGATTTTTTTAGAAAAAATCATGAAACTTTTTTTGAAATTGGTGATCATTTTTCTTAAGAACGTGAACTCTTTTCAAATCTGTCAACTTTTTTTGATTCCGCGACCTTTTTTAAAATGCATGAATATATTCAAATCCATGAACTTATTTCAAATTTACAAAACGATCAAAATGTGTGAAGTTTTTTTTAAAAAATCCATGAAGTTTTCTTAGCTCATGTAAATTTTTAAAAATTGGAACTTTTACGTATTCATGATATTTTTTTCAAAATCACTACTTGTTTTGAAATTACAAAGATATTCAAAATCCTAAAACTAGTGGCTGATCTTTTCCTGAACCAGCAGCACAACCCAGTTGATAGAAAACAGAAGCGTGCAAGCAGAGTTGAGCGCGCGAACGAAGAAGGGAAGCGAGATCGAGCGAAGCTTAATTGGCGCCAGCCCGCTCTTGTTCGCGTGAGCGCCAATTCTCGTTTTTGGCTTTAGGCGTTGACAAGGAGGTCTCCGGAATACCTAGTTAAGAGTTATCCCTTGCAAAGGTCACTCCAACCTTCTCAGGCGCCAATAAGTAGTGTTGCATGTGCGTCACTTGTCGCAATATGGGAATTTTCTTCTTTTCTCGTTGATTCGTTCATTTAAAAAAATCTCTTGAACCATGCATCTGAATCACGCGGTGCCGCCCATCCTCCCCCGACTCAGCTAGGGCACCCTCATTGCCTACCATGACCAGCCTATGCGCGTGCATGCAGATTTAGAACCGAGCAGGAAAAGGAAGAAATGTCGAGGAGAAGGGGAACAAACATAAGGTGAGGAAAGAGGGTACCTACAACCATTCTTGGCGAGGCTGACGGCAGCACCTCGTGATGCAGCGGACTTGGTTCAGATGTAGCCATCATCGGAAGAGCCCGCCACGGGTGAGGCAGAACAACCAGATCGAGGGGAGGAGAAAAAGACACGGCGCTGCCCGGAGACCTAGCGCCACCTCGGCGTCGACCATCACCACCCATGATGTCTATTACCAAACGCCACCACTAGCACCCCGCGTCTTCGGGCCCGACATCTCCACCACCGCTATGAATCGCCGCCTGCACCATCACCGGCGAAAACTGACAGGGAGAGAAAAAGGGTTCAACAACCAAGTGGGGGAGAGAGAAATAGATGGCGTCTTGCTATCGCCTAGTGAGTGGTTTGGACGCAATCTATATCTATTACTTTTTTTTACTAATAAAGCAAGGTGCGTTTCGTCAATTTTTTTATCCGTTCACCGCGAAAATAATTTTTCTACCCAGGGTGGTACTAAACTTTTATGCGTTTGTGTGCGAGAAGAACAATTTTCGTACATGGGCCGCGCGCTAGGCCCAGCGAAGCCAGCCCACTTGTTTTTCTGTCAACGCAGCTGCGGAAACTCTATTTGCCGCACTGGGCGACAAATAGTTGGATTTGCACAGGACAACCAATAATGAGCCGGCCCATTTTATTTCTGTATTTTTTTATTCTTCTTATTGGGCGACAAATAGTTGGATTTGCACATGACAACCAATAATGAGCTGGCCCATTTTTTTTGTGTTTACTTCCATTTTTATTCTTCTTTTCCTATCTTTTTTTGCCCTTCCAAGTTTATTTTTCTATTAGAATTTATTTCGTAAATTAAAAAATTCTCAAAAGCTATTAAAGAACAGATTTTGGCAAATGTATTGAATTCAAAATTTGTTTTGCTATTTTGAAAAAAAACAGAACTTCAATAAAGTGGCCCAACTTTTTTTAATTATTGTTTTTCAAAATTGTTCGGGATTTCTAAAACGAAATTGCATTTCAAGAAATGCTCCAAATTTTAAAAAATATTTATGTTTTAGTGAAATTTTAAAAATTTAAAATAACAATCGTGTATAAAAGATACACATTTTCTAAAAATCTTATGAATTTTCAACACATGTTCCCTTTAAAAAAATGTTCACAAATTCAAATAATGTTCATGCTTTTATAAAAGAGTTGATGTTTTCAGAAAATGTTTGTGAATTTTAAAAGATGTCCCCTTTCATATTTTGTTCTCTTTTTTTATGTGTGCATATTTTTTAAAAAAATTGTTCAGGATTTAAAAAATTCTTCATGTTTCCAAGAATATTCAGAGACTTCGTACATTAAAATCCCCTTGATTGAAAGGATTGAAAGGAAGTGTAGTTTGAATAACCGATGGGCCTTCTCTCGCGTATGATGACGAAGCAAAACTCTTAAATGCCCTCGATCAATGAATGGAAAAATAGCGGATTGATTCCTTCACGCGCGGCAAAACGAAAAAGCTAAATGTTCCCTATTCGTGTGCACACAGATTTTTGTTTGCACATATAATTCTCACTGACTTTAAATGCATACTATTTTATTTCCCGTTGCAACGCACGGGCATATGTGCTAGTAGATACAAACATTTGCTCCGTTTTAGCCCAAAGCGAACGTTTTGATCTGACGATGTGGCACTATCACTTGCTCTGAGAACTATGCAGAAGATCCGACGACAGCCAATGCGTTTGCTCCAATTTGAAATAAATCTGACGTCGGGTTTATAGTGATTTCTAAGTTGTACATAGATTAACCAACAACCATTTTACATAAGCTCCAAGTTGAAATAGAGAGAATTCACATTTATTTTATCATATCTTATTTGATAACTTGGATACAACCCATTGAAGTAGTTGTATGATAGCTTGCCGTGGATGACATGGATATATTTTACCAAAGAGACATACATACAAACTTTTAGAGTGCCCTAAAACTTAACGGTCCTCAATTAGTGAGGTTCCGTAATCTCTTGTTACACTGCAGCAATGAACACAACACTTCTTATCTGGGGTGGCAACAAATACGGTAACATAACAACACGGCACCGTTCAATCCACGCATGCATAGACGACCACTAATGCTTGACAGAAATAATTGCGGAAGCAAACATTAAAGAGTTGGCTATTTTCCCGACATAAGTTACACGACGTTAAAACTGCACGATAGAAAACTCCCAAGTACAGTAGCATGCATGACCGGCCGGCATACCCAGCGCCGCCGGTGCCGTCATCGGGCGGCGATCAGGGAGTGGGCTCGCAAATGTTCTTGCAGGCGACCATGCAAGACGAGACGAAGTGGCTGACACAGGCCTGGTCCAGCACGTGGAGCCCTGACGGCGTGAGGCCGCAGAGCTTGTTGCACATAACCTGCGCACCCTCGTGGCACAGAGGAGCGCATTTTGTGAGGCATGGCGTCCTGGCGCTAGGGCAGGCTACCCCGTCGACGTAGGCCATCGCTGGCTGTCCCGGGCCACACAGGAGGATGAGCAGCACGGCGCAGATGGCCGCCATCTTGAGCGCGGACGCAGCCATTGATGGCAGGTACCAAGGAGTGGTTTGGCTAGGCAGCTTGCTAGCTAGCTAGGACGATGGTGCAACCTACCTCGAGAATTGACGGTGTGCAGGTGGTGCCCATATGAGAGAAGGGCGATGCTCTTTTTATAGGCAACAAACGCACATGGAACTGGAAGCAACTAGGGCGATGCTCTTTGTATCGCCATGTTACTTTTTATTTGAACATCTATCGCCATCTTAGTTGATCATGGAGTGTGCATGCAGGTATCATGCACCATCGCGTCTTACCCTACAGTGTACTCCAACGAAGGAGGATAGTGTATCAAAAAAGAAAAACCGAAGGAGGAGGAGTATTTTATCCTAAAAGTCTGTTGCAATAAATGTACGGTAGTTAGATCTCGTGTATTCTCCATTTGGTAATCGTGCACTCTTATGCACTATCTATCCTTCCTCTGTACACTAACCACGCATCATCATGTATGTGTGTGTTGACTACAAGAGAATTATACAATTAACTCGTGGAGTTCGTGATTCATAATTTCATATACATGTACCACTACTCCTCCACTCGTGTATACCCAGTGTGCAGAATAAGTTATTCTTCATCCGAGGTAATCTTATGATCACTTCATAATTAAATTACATTTGGAATTCAAATAGTTACATTCATATTGAATCACTACGTAAAATTTGGTATAAGAAAAAAAGGTTATAAGACCAGAAATATCGCATTTTATGTAGTTTTACACTATGTTTTTACATTTGTAATTTTACATAACATAAAATATATTTTTACGGCGATTATATTTTTGTACGGTCTCTTTTTACGTCAAAAATAAGACAAAACTTACGGAACGTAAAATTACAGTGAATTGATGGTAAAATACAGGGGGTGAAGAATAACTATTTCTCATCCAGGGTGACGAATAGTCAATCCCTATATATATATATATATATATATATATATATATATATATATATATATATATATATATATTATATATATATCTTTCCCGTTGCATCAAAAAGTCACCGCACCATAAAGTGCACCTAGTTGGTTGGCTCGGCCATTCTGGGTTTAGGCCCATTTTTTCCGTTCTATTTTTTTCTTTCCTTTAACTTTTCTATTTCCTCCTTTTCATTTTCTGTTTCACTTTTTTTTATTCTTTGTGCTCGTTTCTCCATCTGTAGTGTACAATAACATATATTGAGGGAATGACTTCACTATATTGGAGGTCCCACCAAAGTCCTACATGGCATCCACACGGATAGTCAATGCAAATTGTTATGATCAAACAATCAAAGAAATGCAACTAAATAGACAATAAGTCAAAGAAAGGAGAGAAAATAAAAGACTAAGTTAAAGATGAAGGCTAGTAAGAAAAGAAGCGCAAACCCAAGAATAAAGCATTTGGATGGTAGATGAAATTCTCCCTCTCATTTCCTCCTAGCCCACTAGAAACCCATAGACTCTAAGGACCGAAGATTACCTCATTCTACACTTTCACATCCTTACCTCATCAAGGGTCGTCTTGGACATTTATCAAGGACCCCTAAGACAAAGATAGCCTACATGGGCATCTAAACCACTCACCCTCACTTGAATAAACTCAAGAGAAGAGACATTCCCGCTCCCCTCCTTAGAACCATGGTTCAAAAGGGGGCCGATATTTGAAGTCTGGCGGGCCTTGTAAGGATTGGATCATCAGAGTTTGTGGGACTTCGGAGGCGGGGACAATCCCTTACTAGTTCTTAAGCACATATTCATGGACAAGCATGATGTTTTGTCCCCGGCAGCATTGTGCTCTTGTGATGAACAGTAAATTCAAAAACTAATAGCAAATGATTTTTTTAACTGATTTTGTGTGTGTGTGTGTGTGTGTGTGTGTGTGTGTGTGTGTGTGTGTGTGTGTGTGTGTGTGTGTGTGTGTGTGTGTGTGTGTGTGTGCTCATGTTAGTGTCCAAAGCATGGATGAAAAAATTCCTGTGAAATGGAATAGTATTGTCTCGTCCAATGAAAAAACAATGTTAAGAAGTCGAGAAATGTCAAATAAAATGTTGCCTAACTTACTTTGTTTGCAAGATCTCAATGATGGGGCGTTGCATCTAAACATTTGTAGATAACATTTTCACGTGAATATGTACGTGTATAAATAGTTTCACTTTTTCTACATTTAGAACAATATTTTTGGCATCCATGAGCAAATGTTCCCGGGAGCCAAATTGAATATCTTGGGACCTCCTATTTGTTGCTCTTTGCCTCAAATATGAGGATTGCCGCACAAGGAGCATCTTGGGTGGGCCTCCCATGATACGAAGTGCAGTAAGCCATGCACCATAGCAAATTGGGCTACTGTAGCGAACATCTTTTACATTTTGAGAATATTTTTCAAACATGAGTATTTTGAAAAATTTGAGCATTTTTCGAATTTTGGAAAATAATAAAATTTTCTTAAAAAATATGAACTATTTTAAAAAATAAGAACATTTTTTAAAATTATGATTTTTTTTCAGACAAATGTTTTTTAAAAATGCTAACATCTTCAGAAAGTCAAATCATTTTTAGGGAACAAAAATATTTTTAAAAATGTGCACATTTTTATAAACAGAACCTTACTTTTTTTACACACTAATAATTTTTGGAAATTTTGAACAAAATAAAAAATAGGAAGAGAAAAGAAAGTTAAAGAGAAGAAAAAAATAAATCAATTACATATGGGCTGGCAATTTGCTCGCCTCCCTTCAGCTATGTGTTACCTCGGTCGTTTGATGCAACGTGCATCAAATAGTAGGGACTGGTTATGTAGGGTTTTTTTTGACTTTTTCGCTTGCCTCCCTAACATATACTGTGAATGCTATATATATCAAAGAATTAAAGTGGCTAAGCTAGCCTGTCTGCGGTGAATTCTCAATGTTACGTGACATGAGTCTCCCGATGGACATGTGGAACTGGTTTTCTACCGCGAGTCGGTCTTCTCTCGATTTGGTTTAGCTTGAATTACTCCGATCGCAATGCTTGGCGTTGGATATTTTTACCCGTCCCCCCACGCATCTGGACGATTCTGGCCCGGCCCATCTTTCTCCCAGTCTCTTCTCCCCCTTCTTCCTGAAATTTCTTGTCACGACGGAATTTCAGAATTTGGTGCCACGGCAACATTTTCTGAAACGATCGCCACGACAACGTTATCTGAAATTGTCGCCACGGCAACGTTTTTGAAACGGTTGCCACGACAATGAAATATTGGTCGTCACGACGCTTCAACTGGAAACTGAAGATGATCATGGAGATTCCTGGCGCCCAGGGCTATACCATATCAGGCTTTCATATGAACTGTTTGAGATGTTTATCCCCTTGTTGTTTGCACCCTTTCATTGGCAGTAGTCAATTATTAGGGTGATCTCTCACAATAAATATCAAGTGAAAGGTGCTCTTCCTAGTGCTGCAACCGTCTACGACATTCTAGCATCTCGAAGTTCGTCATGTCCACATGATTTCAAACGAGATGAGAGATGTAAGAAGGATATGGTCAGACCATATGTGCAGATAGAACTCGGTTACCATGAAGTTCTAGCAGAAACATTCTGAGCTTGGAGCACAAAGCATTGAAAGATGAACATGGGTTATACGGTGATATGATTGGCAATAGTTTGCCTACGAGTCAAAATTTTCATCAGTAGTTATGTCCACATCAATTGCTGAGAACTAGATTTGGATCTTGAATCACTTAAAATCAATTATGAGAGATATTGATTTGAGTGGGAGCATAATTATGTATTAAATAAGCTTAATCTCTAGTGCAAATTAATTATGAACTATGTCTATGTGTAGTTTGCATTATAGTTGTAGAATTATGGCTGGCGGTTCCACCTTTGTTGTTGAAATTGATTGAATGTTATTTGTCTGGTTGAATCTTTTACGATTGAGAGGATTGTCCTCTAAGAGTGCCAAGAAGGATTTCATCCTACCACATGCTTGCAATGCTCTCTTGCCAATGCTATGGATTATAAGACTCACGTCCTTCGATCCAAAAGCTAGAATTGCATTATGGTCGGCTTGCTTCCAACAAACTCGAACATCAAAATATTAGGGATAGTTATGTGATATTCTTGGAACTGAAAATTGTTTTCAGAAACAAACAAAGATTAAAAGATATGCGATATCTAAAGAAGTGTTTTGTTTGAAAGAGCTAGTAAAGTGTTAAACTATATGATTAAGACTGAAATGCATAAGATCTGAAGAACACCAGTCATGAGTTGATGATGAGAACTCAAAGAGAAAGAGCAAAATCAAAGGATGTAATGAGACTTCCATACCTAGGGAAGTTTGGGGCTCAAGCCACTCTTAAAAGGTTAGATAACTTTTCTATTGAGTAGGAGAAATATTAAAATTAAAACCATAAGAATTTTAGAGGCGGAAGGAAAAGAAGACTGGAATGTCCAGCTCGGGTATGAATGTCATACAAGTTATAAAATGTAGAGAATGTCGGTCAAATAAAGTGTAATTCTTGAGAACTGTGATTAAAATTGTTAAACACTAGATTTTTCAGGAATTGTGGTTAAAAGTTGATCACAAGGATACCAACTCAATAGGACGTTGTTGTGAATCGATGCAAGAATTACTACGACCTAATGACCAACAAATTAATGAGCTCAAAATACATGTTGAAAATTTTGTAATAGTTATGATACTTTTGCATCAACATATTGCCTCTGAATTTATTGTCATAATTCATTTCAGAGTTTTGCACACTCTAGCGCATTGCATAGAAGTTTTAAGGGGGTTGTTCATAAGAGAACAACAGTCGTTTGATGTAATGAATAAAAGGGCCATACTCCTATTATGAATAGGATTTAAGTTATGAATATTGATGATAAAACTAAACATCCATAACACTAACGCTAAATGTCGCAAGACTAGAAGAATATCATATATGTGTGGCACTGCATTTAGTCACATTGGAGAAACCCGCATAGAGAAATTCCATAGTGATGGCTTTTGGAGTCATATGATTACGAATCATCTGATACTTGCAACTTTTGTCGAAATAGTGAAGTAACTAAAATACCATTCATAGGCTATAAAAAATGAGCAACAAAAAATTGGAAATATGCATATTGATGTATGTAGTCCAATAAGTGTTGTTGCAAGCAGAAGATTTATCTATCTTCAAGGATGACTCAAGTAGATATTTATATTTACTAATTGAGATATAAATTTGGATATTTTGAAATGTTTTAAAAGGTTTTCATAATGAAAATTAGAAATTATTGTAACAAGATAATTATGTTTCTACAATTGGATTTTAGAAAAGAATATTTGAGTTACAAATTTAGCGAGTATCTCATGAGCTATGAAAAATACTTTATAGCTTGCACCTCCAAGAAACACTCTAAGAGTAGAGTATTTTGAGTAGATATCATCAAGCTATGTATGACATGTTGCGATCAAAGATGACATTAATTATTTTGCCATTATACTTTTTAATGTGATGCCTTAGATACTGTGTCTTTTACACCAAAAGAGTGCCATCAAATTTATTGAAGTAAGTAGTACTTTGTAGGTTATCCCAAATGGTTGGATATTCCTCTATCACTACGGCGAGGCCCGTCTACTATCACTGCGGCATTGCCACATGAATCTTGCTCTTCTTTTAGTGAATCGCCATACCGCTTCGTCCCCGAACCAAAAGCCCCCCCTCCCTCTGCTCCTGCCTACGAAGTCCGCAGATACGACCAACCACACATCGCACAACAAATGACTGAGTACCCCACCATCCTTTTGACTCAAGAAAATGACATGAAAGTTCGAAAATAAGTTCAATGGCATTTGGCCGAACACCTGTCGGACGTGGTGTCCGCCATGGACGGGGTCGGCAGGGCGGGCGTATGGTACCTAGCGGCGGATGGATCCACGGTGGACGGCGTCATTGTACAAGGCAAGCGGGTGCGTGGGTGGGGGCCGCGGATGTCCAGCAATGCTTGAGTGGCCGCCGGAGAGTACAACAGCGGCGGCGGATAACGATGGTGTGGATGCAAAGCAAGGGGGAGCAGGGCGGAGTGGAAGAGAATGGGACCGGGAGGGAGGATTTGAGTGGGCCGGGGATGTCGGAGTCCTACGTGGCGGCGGTACGGACTCCCGCAAAGCCCCCCGGCTTTGATTCCAATTTACGGGAAAAAGGACCTCCGGACTGGCTAGCAGACGGATACAAGACCGCGTTGGATGACAAAACATGCCCGGACTGCATGCCTCGAACTGATGCGGGCAGTTTGAGGTTCCGCGTTGTAGATGCCCTAAGATGTATTTGCACTAAATTATTGTCCTTTATCATATAACCGATAGATGTTTATGAATACAAAAATGTTCATGTATGTGAAAAAAATGAGCTCGTGTTTAAAAAAATAATATGTATACAAAAAGGGAACATTTTGGAAAAATGTAAAATGAAAAAAATGAGAAGGAAAAAACAAAACAAACGAAATAAAAACAAGGCCGAAACCTATCGGCGCGTTGCCATGCGAATCTTGCTCTTTTTTTAGCGAACCGCCATACCGCTTTGTCCCCGAACGAGCAAACCGCTTCGCTCTATTCTGAGACGAGAGAAGCGGCAGTTCCTGCCCGCCGGTGAGGCGTAGATCTCCACTCCTCTCGGTTCGCTGCTCCGGCGGCTAGTGGAGAGGGGTGGGGTGGTGTTTCCCTTCCTGTTGTTCCATTGATTTAGGGCTTTGTCTTCGTCTAGTAGTACCAATTTGGTGAGATTGGTGTTGCGTCGAACAATGTGGCATCGGCCTCTTCCTCACCATGGCGATGTCCTTTGCGGTGACGCTACTGAGCCGATGGTCTCATCTGCTTGCCGTTCGTTTGGACCGGTAGGCCTTATGTTTTTTCTGTCTCGATGTTGTCGTCTCCCATGGCGGCACCGACAAGTGGGACAGATTGATGCTGGTACAGGGTTGGTGGCCCGATGGCTGCGGATTTGGCATTCTTCCCCGTCAATAGCGGCGGAATGCGTCAGATCTGGATCCAGGTTGGCGTGGGAAACATTTTTGGTCGACACGCCACATTGTCAAGCGCCTGTTCTACAGGTCTGGTCTTCGGATCACAACGCTTACAAGGCTATGGCCCTGGCCTGGATTTTGGTTTGCTGGTGCTCTGCCTCTTTCCCCGGTGTGCGTCCCGACAACGCTGGTGGTTCGCGGTTATTCCAGATTTGGTTGTTTGCAGAGACTCTAATAGATTTGTTTGTAATATTTTTTAGTGTGGAGTTCTTTCTGCAAAGTTTTGTGGACATCCGTCATCTCCCGGTCCCTTTTCTGATAGTTTCGGTATGTGTGTATGCAATTGTACTCTGTTTTGTTGATTAATATAATATGTGTGGTTCAGAAAAAAAAAACTTGCTTGTTTAGGGTACACGCGAATCTTGCTAGTGTAGTAGTGGTACATGTGTGTGAATCACGACTCCACGAGTTAATTGGGTAATTGTCTTGAAGTCAACACACAGCATACATGACAGGTAATTAGCGTAGAGAGTAAAGGATATTTTTTTATTGAAGGAAAGAGGTAAGTGTGGACCACATGAAAAAGATATGGAGACCAAGCCACCACACATTTATTGCAACAGACTTTCATGGTAATATACTGTACCATCCCCGCTCATAATGGAGAGTATCTTAGAGGGTGCTTGGATCCAAGGGACTATTTTTAGTCTGACTAAAAATAGTTTTTTTTAGAGGCTAAAGTTCCAAGCACCCTTGACTAAAGAGAGGCTAGGACTAGTCTTGAGGCTAAAACTTTTTAGTCATAGGAAACCTACTAAAATATGTATTAGCCCTCTCTCTCCTCATTTAATTCCTCTAACACATGCGAGTTCTGGATTGGATGGTTTGGAGGATAATAAATGCTCAATAACTTGATTTTAGTCTCTTTAGTATTTAGATCCAAGCATGGGTGAGGCTAGCAAGTTTTAGTCCCACTACTTTTAGTCATGGGACTAAAACGTATCCAAGCACCCTCTTAGACAAGTGTGATGCAGATGCCATTAGTCGAGCTTACTACCTTCATAGTGAAATATGTGTAGTATTATGCAAACCTTCATTAATTAGATCTTGACTCATTTTGCTTTAGGTACGTTATGCTACCACAAACATCTCTCTTCATTAACTATTTGTCACCTAAGCAAATTTGTTTTGGAGTACTACATTAATTTACTTCCACTATGACCAGCCTAAGCTAGTAGTACAATGTAAACGAAAAAGTTGAACATAAGCTTGGCACAGAAACTATTTTCAGATTTCTTTTAATCTTGAAAATGTGCTTCATGAATTTTCAAAAATACAGGCTCCAGATTTTTCTTTATCTTCAAGATTTGCTTAATGTTTTCTTTCAAAATTCCAGGCTTCATGGAGCCCGGTATCTAAAAAGGCTGGCAGCCTCAATGGAGCGCCTTAGAGTTTTAAAAAAATCTGGAAAAACATATGGACGTATGCTACATTTCTATAATTTCATGAGAAAGCAGGTTTGGTGTGAGATAAAACGATAAAAGAAAACCAAGGACATTGTAGTGCAGTGCATAATACATGATGTGTATGTTAAAAATGCAAACCAACAAATTTGTATGTGAAAGGAGTTTTCAATTATATAATTATTTATATCATACGTCTTATATATTATTAATTTTATTAATGGTCAAAGGCAACCTCACAAAACATATTAGGCACAGTATATTGGGATGGAAGGAGTACATACTCTCCATGATTAAGTAACATGGCAACGCAAGGAGCATCGCCCTACTTCAACAGTTCCATGTACTTTGGTTGCTTTTATATCGAACATCGCCCCGCTCTCATCTGGGCATCACCTACACATTGTCACCTGCCAAGGTAGATTGCAACGTCTTCCTAGCTAGCCAAGCCACTCCTACGTACGATCAATGGCTGCATCCGCGCTGAAGATGGCAGCCATATGCACCGTGCTGGTCCTTCTCCTATCCAGCGCCGAGCAGCCAGCGATGGCCTACGTCGACGACGGGCTAGCTTGCCCCAGCCCCGGGACGCCATGCCGTGTAGGATGCTTATCTGCGTGCGACACCAGCTCGCGGAAGGTGTGCAACATGCTCTGCGGCCTCACGCCGTCTGTGCTCGACGGGGCGGACCAGGGTTGCGTGAATCAATTCCTCTTCTCTTGCATGGCCATCTGCAAGAACTTGTGCGAGCCCCTCCCGGTTAAGACTCCCTGATCGCCGTGCGGCTAGTCTCGGTGATGTTGCTGTTGGATCTCTCTCTACATGCCCTTCAGAGTTTGCCTCCATGCTGTTCTCTGGCGTAATGTGTTTCCCAGACAGTCCCCTCCCCCCTTCTCGGTGATGTCATGTGTGTGGTGGTACAATTATTTTTGTATTTTCTGTGTTTTAGTTCGGCAACATGTATTGCCCCTCAGGATGTAAGGTTTTCGATCTCCTTTCCCATATAAACTAGATCATGGTTTTCACGCCGGTTACAGACGTAAACCGTCTAAATTTCCATTGAATTGAGATCAATATACAGGTGGGAATTGCTCCCCCAGCCCCCCTGTGACGGATTCAAAAGAACTAATACACCACTGCATTCTGAGAGTGGTAACACAAAAGGCAATTAACAAAATAGTACATCACTGTTGTCGATCCATGGATAGACGGCCAGTGATGCGTGACAGAAATAATTGCTGAAGGAAACATGGTCGTGCCAGCCTAAGTACATCGATCGTGTTCACTAGACGATGGTAAGAAAACTCGGAGGTAACATGCATGGCCGGCCGGCATACCCAACGCCGCCGGCGCCCTCGCCGGGGGCGATCAGGGAGTCTGAGCCTCACACATGTTCTTGCAGGTGCCCATGCAAGCCGAGAGGAATTGGTTCACGCAGGCCTGGTCCGCCCCATCGAGCACCGACGGCGTGAGGGTGCAGAGCATGCTGCACACCATCTGCGAACCGGTGTCGCACGCAGATGCGCAATCTGTGTTGCATGGCGTCACAGCGCTAGGGCAAGATAGCCCACCGTCGACGTTGGCCATCGCCGGCCGCCCCGCGCCACACAGGAGGATGAGCAGCACGGCGCAGATGGCCGCCATCTTGAGCGCGGATGCAGCCATTGATCGTAGGTACCTACCTACCAAGGAGTGGTTTGGGCTAGGCAGCCAGCTAGGAAGACGGTGCAATCTACCTCGAGAAGTGAATGAGAGCAGGGCGTGCTCTTTTTATTGGCAACAAATGCACATGGAACTGGACGCAGAGTGATGCTCTTTGTATCGCCATGTTACTTGATCTGTTGATCATGGAGTATGTATGCAGTATCATCCACCATTGCGTCTTACTCTGTAGTGTACTCCAATGAGGAGGAAGGTGTTTTGTCACAAAAGTCTGTTGCAATAAATGTACGGTAGTTAGAACGACTTTTTGCATTTTATAGCTGTGCACTCTTATGCACTATCTATCCTTCCTCTCTACACTAATCACTCACCATGTAGTATGTTGTGTGTTGATCTCAAGAGGATTATACAATTAACTCGTGGAGTTCGTGATCCATGTACATGTACTACCACACTACTACTCCACTAGCATTGCAAGTTTGCAACCCAATCCCCAGGTTAGCATTACACATTACTCACTTCTTTTGAAAACCAAAAAGCTGGGCCGAGGAATATCGGGGTCTCGCCAAAGATACTCTCCTCCCCCGACCCGCGCCGCAGGCCGCTCCGGCCGCGGCGGCCACCAAATCCCGGCCATTATGGCCGCCAGCTGCGCCTCCAACCTCCCCCCCCCCTCGCCCAGTCGGTGCCCCCCGCCGCCCGCTGGAACCTCGCTTCGATCCGGCGGCCTCTCGCAGCCCTCCTCCCCGCGGTCAGCGGCCTCGACGGCTGCGGCGTCAGATCCAGCTTCGACGCCGCGAATCCTACAGCGCGGCGGCACCTCCAAGGTCGGCGCGCGGCTCGGACTGCCGGATCTGGGGGCGTCCCCCTGTGGGGGCCAGGCGCGTCTTAAATCCGTGGTTGTTCGCCCCTCATCCCCGGCCAACATTTCCTCTTCGAGCCAGGCCAGCCCGGTGAGGGAGGGATGGAAGGAGGTCCAATCCCGGAAGAAAGGGAGGGCAGGCTCCCGCTCGGCGGACCGAGGCGGGCGTGCTCTGATCCCGCGCTCAGACCGGCGCAGATCCTTCAATGCTGCTGCTGGGAGGGAGGCCTTCTTAAGCCAGTTCAAAGGTAAATGTTTTCGTTGCCTCAGTAAGCACCACCGTCGTGTTGACTGCCGGGATCCCCTCCGCTGCATCATTTGCAAGCGCACTGGGCATTTTGGCAAGGAGTGCCCGCAAAACCCTAGAAACGGTGGCCCAGGAGGGGCTGCCAGTGCTCGCGTGAAGTTCCCGGCCGCGGATAGAGCTCCAGTCCGCGATCGCGTCGTCTCCCCCCCCCCCACCTCCTCCGCCTCCACCTCCCCCTGCTCCCATGGCAAGCCTTGCACTCTGCGACCCGGCTAGGCGGTCACGGGAGAGGTGCAAGGTCGTCATGGCCTCCCCGACGTTGGAGCTTGAGGAGCACGTCCTGCGCCAGCATGCGGTCACCCTGGCCGCCGCAGAACGCTCGCACTCCACCACCCCTGCGGCGGTGGGCAGGGTCATCCTCGAGCAGCTTTCCACCCCTCCACACCTGCTCCGCGTCACCGCCCACCAGCCTGAAGCCTTCCTCATCCACTTCGACCTCCTTGCGCACCGGGACAACGCCGTCCGCCGCGGCGTCATCAAGGTGGAGGGCTGCAAGTACTTCATCAGGGCCTGGAACGAAGACGACCACGCCACGCTCCTCAAGTTTCATCACCACGTGCGCGTCGTGGTGGAAGACCTGCCCATGCAGTTTTGGTCGCTGCCGGGCGCGGATGAGGCCTTCGGTGACATCGGCCGCGTCGACCGCCTCGACTCACGCACCCTGGAGAGGGGGCACACCAAGACCTTTGCGTTCTGGCTCTGGGTCTGGGATGTCGCCCACATTCGCACCAGGCGCGCGCTCTGGGTGCTCAAGCGGGGCGCGGGCCGGGCGGACGATATCATCGGCCTCGCCCCCGCTGATCGCTCATCCCCCCGGCGCCCGGCGTTCGGCGCTATGACCTGCTGATCCACGTCGACCTGCTGGAGGACTGGTCACCCCTCTCGCCACGCTCGTCCCACTCCGGCCAAAGCGGGCTGCCCTCCTCAGATGAAGACGACGACCGCCCCCTCCCGCGCATCGAGCCTGGCACCTGGGTGGCGCATGTCGAAGACGGACAGGGCAGCGCCCGCAGCAGGGCGCCGCGCGTCGGGCTTGTGGGCTGCGGTCCTGTGCTCGGTGGAGGCGCTCGCGACCACGAGGAGGATGGCGGAAGTGGCAGCGCCGACGCAAACCGATCTTGGAAGGATTGCCTGCTCGGCCGCGGCTGACACGCTAGGGGCTGCAACCAGGACGTCATCAGGGATGCGCACCGACGACACACGCTAGGGCCATGCAGCTGGTCGGCGTGGCCGCCCTGTCGCTGAGAAGGCCTCCGGCACTTCAGTCCTGCGTGTCACCCCGTCGCTCCCCCTTCGCTCAACCCCCCCCCCCCCCCGGCGGCGGAGGTGGACCCGGTGGCCCAGTTCTTCACCTTCTCCGACAACGGACGCGCCCTCTCTCTGCCCCCCCCCCCCGCACGGACTGCATGCAGCTGGAGATGGAAAATGCCATTCAGGAGGCACTGGTCACCCCGCTGGCCTTTGAAGACGGTAGCCGCTCGCCCTCTCCCCCCGCTGCCAAGCCTGCCGAGCTGGAGAGCCCGGAGATGCTACCGTGTCTGCTGCCTTGCATCACCTCCCCTGCAGCAGCGACGGTGGGCTTCCAGATGGACGCGGTCATCCAACAGGTTGGCTCCATGCAAATCGGCAACAGTCAGGCACAGGCGGCCGAGCTGTTTGCCGCGGTGCCACCTCCGATCCTCCCAAGTCAGCCACCCCGTCCTCGCCATTCCGCTCCGCCCAAGTCCAGGGCCACATCCGCCCCCTCCCGCCGCAGTGCTCGGCACGTGGAAGCTGGCATCTCCACCCCGGTGGCGCAAAGGGCGGTGTTGCGCCTCATTCAGGAGCTGGGAGAGCTCGGCCCGAAGGACAAGATGACTCCAAAAGCAGCTGCGCAGATCATGAAGCGTTTCCAGGAGCCCCTCTCCGACGGTGACATAGCTGCAATCGCCAAGCTGACAGGCCTCGACCAGGGTGCTCTCAAGATCGCCGCGGGCATGGTGGGGATCGCTGATGCAGAGGAGATCATGCAAGTCTGATAATGTTGGTAGGTCTAGCAGTAGTTAGTCTCCGCCTGCGGCTGGTCTTTAACTAGTTCGAGTTAGGTCTAGTCTACATGTTTAGTTCATCGGTGTTGTGGTTAGTTCGTCGATGATGGGGTTTTGGGGCTACTGGTGGCCGTCATCGCCCCTAGTACTGCTGTAAGGTGTTTTCGTTCATTGCAAGTAAAATCTTCAGTTGGCGGAGCAGATTTAGTTTCATCGATGAATGACGGCAAATTAATCTTCATGTCCTGGAACATTAGAGGTTTAAACTGCCCGGCGAAGCGCACGGTCGTCAGCGACGTAGCTTCTTCTCATGGAGTAGCGGTGATCTGCCTACAGGAAACCAAAATCGATACTTGGACGACAGTGGTAGCTAGTGAGATAGGCGGTAGTAGTTGCAGGGGTGTGTGGTGCTGCCGGCGATCGGGACCAGAGGTGGAGCGGCGATTTTCTGGGATAAAGATGTAGTCGACGTAGTTTCTCCCTACTTAGGTAGCTTCTCCATCACTGCAAGAGTGCATGAACTTGTTCGCACACGAACACGTCACCGTGTACCCTCGACGCCGGGGGTGATGCACCGCAGCTCACGTCGAAGGAGACCCGACCGACAGCGCGATACGCAAGACAGTCGACGGGCGCTTTTGAACACCCGAAACCCCACACTCCCGGGAGGGACCCCGTCAGGGAGTGCGACGGCTATGGGCTGCCCTAGGTCGATTCGCTCGCCCCTAGAGCCTCGTGGATCGCTGCCCTCCAACGCGAAGAACGAACGAGGAACGAGAAAGAAAGATACAAGGGTAGGGAATAAATATAGATGAACACAAAAGTGTAATAGATTGATTGGTTCGATTGGTGTTGTTCAATCGGCCATCACCCCCAACATATATAAGAGGCGGCTGGACTTCCCGTACAAGCAAATGATTCATCTAGGCTTTCCTTACAAAAAATTACATCAATTCACGTCCTAGAGTCCTAGTTCTATTCTAACTCAGATTCAGTCTGAATCTGGCCCAACTTCTGTCTTCCTCCTTGCGCGGGCCGCCGAGCTTGCATATGACCTCCGATCAAGACGGCCCAATTATGAAACTTGTGCGCCTCGACGAGACGAACAATTCTTATATTGAACACTTTTCCAAATAAGACCATCTTGAATATTCTACGAAGCCATCTTTAATATCCAGTCGGACTCGGTCATGTAACAGACTGGATTGTCTGAGTCTCGTAGTGAACTTACAGGCCGTATACTATCTCAGATGATAATGACTCCAAATCCAAAGTTCACCGTTTTGACGATGCGCACAACTTCCGTGTTGATCACTTTTCCATCCGAGGTCATTTGGATTACCTTTCGGGCACATCTTCAGTTTTGCTCGGATCCGAGCTCATCCACTCGGATATTAGAGTTTTCCGTCCGACTGGACCTTTTCACTCGGATGTTAGAGTCTTTCACTCGAAAGACAATCTTTCACTCGGATGACTATAATTTTACTCGGAAGACAATCTTTCACTCGGATGACTATATTTCACTCGGAAGGCAATATCTTATTCGATCGGCAAGTTTTCGTCCCAATGGTAATCTTTTCACTCGGAATACTTTCACCTGGAGGACAATTTCACTCGGATGACCATATTTCCACTCGGATGACTATATTTCCACTTGGATAATAATAAGTTCATCCGGTCAGCAAACTTTCACTCGACCGGTAAATTTTCACTCGACTGTAAACTTTCACTCGGACGGTAAACTTTTCACTCGGATTTTCCGACTGAAAACATAGCCTGATCTTGATTTGTCTCTCCAGGCCTCATACGACCTCGGATTGAGACGAATTATATATGAGAGTCGATCGACTCGACAAGACAAAACTTTTCCGTGTTGAAGGTTTTTTGATTCAAGGCCGTCTTGATGGACGAATTACTCGCGCAACCTATCAGACAAGTGTCTGGCACCTCGCGCCATATTTCCGTTGAGGTTCGGTCTGCAGTGTATTGCCTCTAACTTTTGCATATGAACTCGGATTGAGATGATTTATATATCAAAATGGATTGCGTCGATGAGACGAAGACAATTCCTTAAGTGTGCTCCTTCATCTGAGGTTATATTGAGGGCGTAATCGGCCGAAAAGCACTCAGAACATTAAATTTTGTCACTCGGAGTGCAGCTTCGGCCACTGAGATGAGGTCGAATGGCGATAGCCTAAACATCAAAGTTGTTCCACTCGACGATATGAAAATTTCTCATGCTGAAAACCCTTTCACTCTGTATCTTGCCAAAATCAGGTGTCAACACATGCCCCCCTGTTTTCTGGCAGAGCTTGCGTGCCAGAAAATACCTTGCTTAGGTTAATGTTTAAGCACGATGTCAACACTTCATCGGCTGTGCATGTTGAGCATGATAATTTTAATCGTCCATATGCTCATGTTTGTTGCTTCTTCGGTAGAGCCTCTTGGATAATAGTTGTCTGAAAACAACAATTGGATGTCACAAAGGCTTCCACGTAAGTTTCTTATGTCAATCCGGACCTTGCATTTGTCCAGGCGTTCCCTGGGAATATTAGAACCCTTCAACGAAGACGGCTGCCGAACGATTATGACCATGCACCTCAAAGGAATACTGTCAACTGTTCGGCGACTCAACTCGTTATCAAAGTACACCATCAAGCCTCCGCCGAATAACGTCTGTCTCCTGACTTGAATCCTGCAAATAAATAACATTTGGAGTCGGGGCTCTTTTATGCACTAGACCCTTGATTGTTGGTCAACTCAATAATTAAGTCGGCCTCTCCAGTATTGGCAAACACTGAGCATCGGCTATAGGAGTAGGAGATCAACCATGGTGAACACCATTAGCCAGATGCCGGCTTTGCCAACACAATGAATTCTAAGGGCGATATGCAAATATCGGTCATGCGTTCTCATCTCAAAGGAGCTCGGGAGTCCGTCCACCAAAGTGTGAATAGCCGAAATAAGTCATATGTTTCGGCTGAGGATAAATTCCATAGCGTTGATTTTGATGGTACGATTGAAGAATGTGGATGACACGCCTCCTGGAGGCTCCTATAGTGAGATGAAAATTGTCGTCCTCGCCTATAGGCTTTACGTGTGTACTCCCTTATTTCTGCTGGCTTCGCAACAGGAGATGTGATGCCGCTCTTGACTTGAGGATTTCCCTTAGGAGCCCAGGCCATGTTCTTCTTTCTCAACTCATGTGCACTAAGTCTTTGTAATTCCTTCTCTTGCCAATGTGCTAAGCCGAGTGGGCACCTCGGCTGTGATTCTGTTTCAACCAATGCCAACACTTTTTTGGCCTTGTGTACTCTCAATTTCTTCCCTTCAGATTTGGCACTTGATTGACTTGCCTCGTTGCCTTTTGTAGCCAATGTCAATACTTTAACTGGCTCTTTGTTATCTGAGAACAAATCTGAAGTAGCACACTTACGACCATCTTTCTTGACCTGGTACACTTGCTTGACCACCTCTTTCTTGTTCCTTGAGCTCCGGACCGATTCCTTATGATTGAAACGGTCTTTGACGTGTGATTGTTCATCAAATGTTGATCTTTTTGGAGCTGCATAATGTTGGCGAGATGATCTAAAATAAGATGGATAATTTGCCCTTGTATCGTGCCCCATGATGGATATGGATTTACATGAGCGTAGGGAGGCATCCACGACATTGGCATTGGCGGCCCAAAAGGAGGATATGGAGTGTGTTTGCTCAACTTCTTCCTTTGCCAATCCCAGTCTTCAAATTTATGACTTGGGGTGACTTCGATGCTTTTGTTTCACTCGGCCGACAAGCACTCTTTGCCTCACTTATCTTCTGATATATTTCTAATAACTGCGCGAAAGTGACTTTCGGCTCTTTACCTTTGTGCTTACCATTGCGTCTGCTTTCTTTAGTTGTGCGTGCATCAGTCTTTGAATTTTCTCGTTGCCCCCCAGTGCTAGATGTCGCCATTGTAGCTTTATTGAAACCTCCGTTTTCAAGATTGTTCTTGATGGACTTTTTAACAATATCCTTGCTCGAAGACCCGACCCCGTCATCACTGGTGTGTACCTGTACACTTTTAGATGAATCGGCTGGAGATAGCCGAGTCAACATTTGATTGCCGTCAAAACCAATCTGATCTGACTGGCCAAATGATCGCGCCTCAACAAACTCCAATCGTCCTATGTTGGCCGATTGCTCGACTTGATGGATCGTGTTGCAGTCTTTGACATTTTGCTTGAACGAACATTGCATTGGCTCTAGCCTTGGCGGCTCGAAATCATGATCAATTATAATAATAGGATTAGTTAGAGATGCACCAACGATGTGATCACTTATGCCCATACTGAAGGTAAACTGCTTGTCCAATAACTGATACTGTGATACCGTCTTTGAAAATAAACAACCGAGTGGTGTTGTCTTAACGTCATCCGACTCGACCATGCATCGATTTTTGTCCTCCTTTTCCGATGCTCTTGAATCGGCTATCACGTAGAACTTTGAACCTGGCATGTTTCTGCAACCAAAATAATTACAGTATATATGTCTCATCTGAGACCAAATGTTAGCCAGGCATGAAACAAACAAAGATGTCCATATGAATATAAAGTTCGGTTGGCATGACAGGAACAACTTTGATTGCGATGAGTTGTCACTATTAGCCTGTACGAATGATACCATGTGTTGACTATCATGATTAGTGACAAGATTATTCCTAACAAACAGATTACTCATTTCGATTGGTCTTTCAAAATTAATTAGAATCTTACTAACAGGTGCATCAACAATATGATTTTGACCGAATCGAAAATTGAATAAACTGTCTGCTAGGTGTACCTTTGTGAATACGTTGGAAGGAAGAGATGGTTGCACCACTGGAACAATACCTTGCTCCACTTCTGAATAATTCTCCAACGCCTCGTCCTCTTTTTCTAGATCTCGTGCTTCATCACTTAGATTGCCTGAGTAGATTTCACTCGGATTGCCTAAGTATATTTCAGTCGGATTGCCCGAGTATATTTCACTCGGATTGCCTGAGTATATTTCATTCGGATTACCCGAGTGGATTTCACTCGGACGCTCTTTGTTATTTGACCTTTGCTCGGCCGCATTTTCTTGGTCTTGATGTTCATCGTTAACTGAACTGTGTTCAGCCATATTACTTTGTTCTTAATGCTCATCAATATCTTTAGCACGAAACTCGTAGGGTACCATGTAAGCCCCCTTACATCCAGAAAAATCAAGCACATCCAATTTGTTCCGTTTGTCGTTCCTTTGCTCAGCCAAGCTTGCATCTTCTATTTTGGTACACGCAGCAATAGTTGGCTTGATGCACTCGGCTTTAGCCGGCAATGCACTCGCTTGGAACGATGCACTCGGCCGGCATGATGTACTCGGCTGGCACGATGCAATACACTCGGCCTTAAACGTCTCTGTGCTCAATCCGGTTTCAACCGAATCCATTGTATTAGCCGAGTGAATCATTTTTTGTTGATTTGCTTGCAAAGCTTCTTTTTTATCTTGCATCAACAGTGCAGAAGGGCCAACATGGTTGCTGCTTGGAGGAAGGCACTTGACGTATTCTCGCAAATCTTCCTCTCCACGCTTCTTCTTGAGTGCTTCATAAGCCTGTCGATATTTTGCTGGCAATTCTTCAAGGGTAGGTGTAGTAAATTCATTAACATTATTCCCTGTGAGCTTTGGCTTGATCTTGTCCACTTGGGCCACATATTTTTCTTTAAACTCAGCCCTGCTTGGATCGGCTTGCCCCCCAATACTTTTAGGATCTTTCGGCAATGAATTGATGTTGCCGAAATTTTGCGATTGTATAGGGGGAGTATAACATGCTGCAATGATAGGTGAAGGCGTGTGCATTGTTGTTGAATATTTTCTCTCAATCGGCAACACTTCGTCTTCTTTCAAAACCCTAGCTCTTATTGCCTCATAATCAGGAACCAAACCTTTATCATGTTGCTCAAGGCAAAGAGCGGTAATCTTCTTATTTTGCGCTAAGCTTTTTAACGCAGCCAAAGTCACCTCATCTCCTGCAATATTAGACACATACACTCCTGTAGAATCTCCATTCACTCGGCCATAAAAGTGAGCCGAGTCATGAATACTTTTAGTTGCATATGGTGCTGAACAATTAATATCATGAGGTGTATTATATGATGACTGAGGATAACCGGCCAAGTAGCTAATGGAAGCATGGCCGATTGCCTCATTCATTGGCATGTTTGGGGATAAACCCGCATATTGCGAGTTGGCTGCCGATGGATAAAACTGTGAGATGCCCTCCTGCACATGAGGTGTCATATATTGATCACTCGGACAAATCGTGTTGTTCACCGGCATATTGAAAGATGTTGCCGATGCACGAAAGTTCAGATTCATAAGTTGCATGTCGCGATTATGTAAATTCCAAGTTTCTCCAACGGAATAACTAGTCGGCCTTTGCTCGTTAGGGCTAGCCGACATGACATGTCCATTGAAAGATCTAGCAACATCAACATAATGGCTATTTGCATCTATGTAAGGAGATTGGTGATACATGTTACCGTTGTAGATTGCAGCCGCTCGATGACGCTCTCCTTGTAGTAAGAACAGGCTGGAGACTGTTCAAAACTTCGTCCCCAGCAAAGTTGCCAAAAAGTGTGTTCGCACACGAACACGTCACCGTGTACCCTCGACGCCGGGGGTGATGCACCGCAGCTCACGTCGAAGGAGACCCGACCGACAGCGCGATACGCAAGACAGTCGACGGGCGCTTTTGAACACTCGAAACCCCACACTCCCGGGAGGGACCCCGTCAGGGAGTGCGGCGGCTATGGGCTGCCCTAGGTCGATTCGCTCGCCCCTAGAGCCTCGTGGATCGCTGCCCTCCAACGCGAAGAACGAACGAAGAACGAGAAAGAAAGATACAAGGGTAGGGAATAAATATAGATGAACACAAAAGTGTAATATATTGATTGGTTCGATTGGTGTTGTTCAATCGGCCATCACCCCCAACATATATAAGAGGCGGCTGGACTTCCCGTACAAGCAAAGGATTCATCTAGGCTTTCCTTATAAAAAATTACATCAATTCACGTCCTAGAGTCCTAGTTCTATTCTAACTCGGATTCAGTCTGAATCTGGCCCAACTTCTGTCTTCCTCCTTGCGCGGGCCGCCGAGCTTGCATATGACCTCCGATCAAGACGGCCCAAATATGAAACTTGTGCGCCTCGACGAGACGAACAATTATTATATTTAACACTTTTCCAAATAAGACCATCTTGAATATTCTATGAAGCCATCTTTAATATCCAGTCGGACTCGGTCATGTAACAGACTGGATTGTCTGAGTCTCGTAGTAAACTTACAGGCCGTATACTATCTCAGATGATAATGACTCCAAAACCAAAGTTCACCGTTTTGACGATGCGCACAACTTCCATGTTGATCACTTTTCCATCCGAGGTCATCTGGATTACCTTTCGGGCACATCTTCAGTTTCACTCGGATCCGAGCTCATCCACTCAGATATTAGAGTTTTCCGTCAGACTGGACCTTTTCACTCGGATGTTAGAGTCTTTCACTCGGAAGACAATCTTTCACTCGGATGACTATGATTTTACTCGGAAGACAATCTTTCACTCGGATGACTATATTTCACTCGGAAGGCAATATCTTATTCGATCGGCAAGTTTTCGTCCCGATGGTAATCTTTTCACTCGGAATACTTTCACCTGGAGGACAATTTCACTCGGATGACCATATTTCCACTCAGATGACTATATTTCCACTTGGATAATAATAATAAGTTCATCCGGTCAGCAAACTTTCACTCGACCGGTAAATTTTCACTCGACTGTAAACTTTCACTCGAACGGTAAACTTTTCACTCGGATTTTCCGACTGAAAACATAGCCTGATCTTGATTTGTCTCTCCAGGCCTCATACGACCTCGGATTGAGACGAATTATATATGAAAATCGATGGGCTCAACGAGACAAAACTTTTCCATGTTGAAGGTTTTTTGATTGAAGGCCGTCTTGATGGCCGAATTACTCGCGCAACCTATCAGACAAGTGTCTGTCACCTCGCGCCATATTTCCGTTGAGGTTCAGTCTACAGTGTATTGCCTCTAACTTTTGTATATGAACTCGGATTGAGATGATTTATATATCAAAATGGATTGTCTCAACGAGACGAAGACAATTCCTTATGTGTGCTCCTTCATCTGAGGTTATATTGAGGGCGTAATCGGCCGAAAAGCACTCAGAACATTAAATTTTATCACTCGGAGTGCAGCTTCGACCACTGAGATGAGGTCGAATGGCGATAGCCTAAACATCAAAGTTGTTCCACTCGACGATATGAAACTTTCTCATGCTGAAAACCCTTTCACTCTGTATCTTGCCAAAATCAGGTGTCAACAGAACTGAGCTCCGTGCAGCATTTTTGGATGACCACAGTATTTAGTCCGACTGATGATGCGCAGAAAGAGAATTTCCTAGCGGAAATAGCTGCTGCCGCCCCTCCTTCTGATGAACTGTGGATGATCAACGGCGATTTCAACATGATCTATCAAGCAAGAGACAAGAGCAATCCAAACATAAACAGGAGAATGATGGGAAAATTTCGCTGAGCCATAGACCTAGCTGGGTTCAAGGAGATCAAGTGCAAAAATCGGCGTTTCACATGGAGCAATGAAAGGGAAAACCCTACCCTGTGTAGCATTGACAAAGTTTTCTGCAATGCAGGCTGGGAAGAGTTACACCCTGATCATTTGTTGGTTGTTGCCTCAACGTCTTTATCCGATCACTGCCCTCTGGTGCTCGCTGCTGTGGACACGCCAGCACGAAGAGCTAGGCTCAGATTTGAAAACTTCTGGCCTAAGTTTCCACACTTCTCAGAAACAGTCCTTCGTGCCTGGCAAAGACCGGTACCACATGACTGCCCTTTTGTCCGAATCAAGAAGAAGCTCGAGCGTACCGCGGCTGACCTGAGGATCTGGAGCAAGGCCATGTTTAGAAAAGCGAAAATGTAGCTGCATATTGCAAATGAAGTCATACGTCTGCTAGATGTGGCGTAAGAAAGCAGAAGGCTCACGGCAGCAAAATTTCAACTGAGAAAGCAACTCAAGTTAAAGGTGTTAGGGCTGGCAGCCATTGAGAGGGCAAGGCGAAAGCAAGCTTCAAAAATCACCTGGCTGCGCGCGGGGGACGCAAACACCAAGTTTTTTCATGCAAAAATGAGAGCTAGGAGGAGGAAAATTTTCATACACTCTCTCTGTGAGGGCGGCTCGGAGGTTTTCGATCATGCAGGGAAGGAGAGGATCCTTCACGATCATTTCACCAAATTTCTGGGCAAGCGAGATGATCGAGAAACCAACCTCAACTGGGGCAAGATGGCCATTCCCACAATTGACCCGCAAGGCCTAGACTTGCCGTTCTCCATGGCTGAGGTTTGGGTCGCTATCATTTCCTCCCCAACGGATAAAGCAACCGGGCCGGACGGATTCACGGGTCAATTTTACTGTTCCTGTTGGCACATCATCCAGGATGATGTCATGGTTGTTTTTCACAAGTTTCATCAGCTAGCGGGGCAAAACTTTGCAGAGATCAACACTGCCCTAATCACGCTGCTTCCATAAAAGAATGGAGCCTCCGAGGTCAACCACTACCGACCGATCAGCCTGATACACTCGGTTGCAAAGCTCATCTCAAAAGTCCTTTCCGCAAGGCTAGCGGGGGCTCTTGCTGCAATCATTTCTCCAGCGCAGACTGCCTTCCAGAAAGGAAAATGCATACATGACAGTTATCAATACGTTCAGAGCTGTGTTAAGATGTTGCACAGAACAAGAAGAGGGCGCTGTTCTTCAAGCTAGACATAGCAAAAGCCTTTGATTCTGTGTCCCGGGAGTATTTGCTCGAGCTCATGCAGAGAATGGGCTTCCCACCCAGATGGAGAGATTGGATAGCTTTGCTACTCTCATCTGCTTCATCCTCCTGCATGCTTAATGGAACGCAGCGCCCAACCATATTACATGGCTGTGGATTCAGGCAGGGTGTTCCGCTTTCCCCCCTGCTTTGCATCTTGGCAATCGATCCCCTCCACCGACTCCTGGAGGCTGCTACAGCGGACGAAATGATCGCTGAATTGCCTGGCCATGGCATCAGCATGAGGATTAACTTATACGCTGATGATGCCGTCATTTTTGCCAACCCGGTGAAGGAAGAAGTGGACACAATTCTATACCTGCTCAACAGATTTGGGGAGGCCACGGGGCTGAAACTAAACCAAGCAAAATCTTCAGTCATCCCAATAAACTGCAATGATGTTCAGTTATCGGAAGTTCTGCAAAACTTTGGGGGGCTACAGTCCTCTTTTCCAACCACCTACCTAGGGCTTCCAATCTCTCCAAGGAATCTGAGACTGGTGCATTTCCAGTTCATTATCGACCGGATCCGCTCAAGGCTGGCTGGATGGAAAGGAAAATTGATGAACATGGCCGGTATGAGAGTGCTGGTGTGCGCAGTTTTGACAGCTTTGCCGGTTTTTGCAATGACAGTTCTAAAAGTGCCAAAAAAATCCTAAAAGAGGTGGACAAAGCTTGGAGACAATTTCTATGGGCTCAAGATGAAAACATAACTGGCGCCAAATGCAAGGTGGCCTGGGGAAAAGTTTGCCTCCTGCTGGACAAGGGAGGGCTTGGTTTGCTCGACCTCCATCATTTCAGTATAGCTCAGGCTGTGCTGGCTGTGGCTTTCTTGGCAGCAGCTGCGGAGGCCATGGATGAGCTTTCCAGCTCCTTGTGACAAGGAGGACCGCGAGTTGTTTGCATCTGCTACCTCGGTGCAGTTGGGCAACGGAAAATTTGCGCTCTTATGGACATGCAACTGGATCGGGTTTTCCACGCTGCACCGTGAGTTCCCAACTCTGTTCAACATTCAAGAAGGAAGAACAAGACGGTTGAAGATGCGTTGACTGAGGACAAATGGGTGCGAGATCTTCGACATGGAAACACAGCAGAGATTGCTCTTGAGTTCTTGCAAATGTGGAGGAAGATTCAGAGGGCAGGCATTGTGCTTTCCTCCGAAGAGGACAAGATCAGCTGGGTCGCTGGATGAGGAGGAGGTTCTTACTTGGCCAGAGCTGCGTACAATCTTCAAATCAATGAAGTTCCTTCCTCGGGAATCAAAGAAGCATGCTAGAAGGCTTGGGCGCCAGGCACAGTGAAGATTTTTGCCTGGCTCCTCCTCAAAGACAGGCTATGGTGCAATGATCGGTTGCAACGTCGAGGATGGCCAAATGGGTATTTCTGCTCCTGCTGCAACAGAAATTTGGAGAGCTCCACACACCTTTTCTGGGACTGCCCTTTCGCTCGATCAGTCTGGCAGACGGCGTCTTCAAGATTTAGCTGTGTTGCGCTAAAGGAGAAGCGGGAAGCGAGCCACAGCTCTCTCAGGCACTGGGAACGGCTTGCCGCCCTGACGCCTCAAAGCTACAGGAAGGGTTTCAGGAAAATGTTGCTGCTGATCACTTGGGAGCTTTGGAAAGAGAGGAACGCATGTGTCTTCAAAGGAAAAATTCCATAGACTGAGGATGTTCAGCGAGCCATCAGGGGCACGTTGGAGCTCTGGCGGCTTGCAAGAGCACGATGCCTTGAGCCCCCGTTCGGGGAAGATGTAGCGAGATAAAACTCCTTGCTTTTTTTAATTTATTTAGTTAGATCTCCCCAGTTCTTGTAAACCATGATCACTTGATCAACCATGTATTTCCCCCTGCTTTCTCCTAAATCAATGAAGCCGGTGACCCCGGATCTTTGAAAAAAACTACTCCACTAGCATATGCAGGCATTCCTTGGTTCTTGCCCGTCGCATCAAATAGTCACCGCGCCATAATGTGCGCCTACCTAGGCATCTCCAACGCATATCATTAAACCGCCCGCAATCGTTCGGACCGTTGTTACATCCGCTTTCAACAAATCCGATCCATCCAGAAACCCTATCCCTCGCCCACGCTCTTTTCCTGTTAAAGCACCAGCTCCGCATTCATGCTGGCCCGAAGCAGACGTGACCACTCACTGAAGCAGGCATTAAAGTGGCGCAGCGGCCGAGAGCGTCGCCCGCTGCATGCCCGTTGCGCTTGATTTCTCTTTGCATTGAAACGGCGTCCGTCTAACCGCCTACCTCCATTAAATTAACGTGTGTCCCGAGGAACCTACTCCAGTGCTTCGAGCGCCACACATCCGTCCCTGTGCCGGCCGATATTAAACGCCTCTTCGGTTTTCGTCTCGCATCCGCCGCTATTTAAACGTGGCTAGGGGCGCTGAGCAAGAACCACAGCACACCTCCGCTCTCCATCTCCTCCTTCTACCAAACCCGTCATGGCCTCCGGCTCCAAAGTCTTGCGAGACGGCCTCTCCGGCAAGCAAAAGAAGGAGCTCCCCGGCATTGCAGCACCTGGGTTGCCCGGCAAGCTAGCTGGAATCAGGCTGGCCTCTGGAGCCGGCCCCATCGCCATCGCCAGGCCGTCCTCGCACGTCCAGGCTGGTCAACGCAGTTTACTGGCAAATCCATCGCGAGTGATGGCGGCAACACGTCTGGTAGGCGGAGAAACAAGCCATGTTTGCGGAGGTTGACGTGGCGGTGGAGGAAATTGGCTAGGGCACCAACGACGACATTGCAATTCCGCGTCGGCCGCACCAAGTAGACCATGATAAGTCACCGCTGCTTGGATCCCACGAAGGCCACCACCACCGCCTCGCTGGGTTACACAGCCGATGACTTGCCTGCTTCACGAGGGCATAGGCCATGGCGACCGTCTTCCCCCATCCCAAAAATCACCTCTGATATGTGCTTCACGGAAGTGGAGGCTAATCTTCCCCTTCCGCGGAGGCACGTCCCCCCGGGGCTTGCGGCAGCTCGATGAATGAGATGCCAGACATAGGGAAGATATGTCGTGGAAATGGGGCTCCGCCGCAGCCTGCAATACACTAGGTTAGAATAGCCTAGCCTAGTCCTATATAATTTTGTTGAAATATGTCCAAAATATAAATGTTTTTGTCCGGTTTATGTGAAAATTGCCTGGTTTGATGTAATTCCTACGATTAGTTGAAATCATGTTTGAAATGTGTGCGACTATGGTTGGATAGCCGGCCCCCGCGTCAGTGTCCGCGGACTGGTCCCCCCCCCCTCCCCCGGTCCGCGGATGAATGTGGTGTCCGGTTTGGCGGTTAGCGTTGGAGATGCCTTTAGCTCGGCCTGTTTTTTGTTCTCTTTTTGTCTTTGCTTAGTTATCTTTTTTATATTTTGTTTTCTTTTTACCCAATTTTTTCTCCATCTTTTTAACCTTTTTACACATTAACATATTTTGAGGGAATGACTTATCTATATCGGAGGTCCCACTAAGTTCTACAAGGCATTCCTATGGACAGTCAACACAAGTCTTCATGACCAACAAGTCAAAGAATGGAGAGAAAAGAAAAATGCCAAATTAGAGATGAAGGCAAAGTAGAAAAGATAAGCCCAAGCCCAAGAAGAGAGCATCCAGAAGGTGGAGCGTATTCTCTCAGCCATTTCCTCTTATTCCACTAGAAGCCCATGGACTCTTAAAGAGCAAATATTACCTAATTCTACCTTCCCAAATCCTCACCTCACCAAGGGTTGTCTTGGTCATTTATAGGTTTGAAATCACTGGCCGTGGTTGAATAAACTCGAGAGGAGAGACATTCCCCCCCCCCCCTCCCCATAGAACCAGGGTTCGAAAGGGGACGATATTCAGAGTCTGAGGTACCTTGTACCGCTCAGACTATCTGGATTCATGGGACTTCGGAGGCGGCGACGTTCTAAATGCATGCGTTGAGCACCACTCTCGACGACTCGCCTTATAGGACATAGGCCACACTCCCATGAGGCGGCTAAACCAGTTTGATAAAGATCATGATGTCACTTTATCAATGTATAGCGACCTTTGTAATAAGATCGCCATACACACCCCACGCCTACATTCCAATAACCATGCTACTGTATTCCCCTAATCAAATGAACGGCGACATGAACAATTGTTCTTTTCTTCCATGCTTATCTCGCAGATGGCATACTTTTTCTGGAGCCTATGACCTTCTCCATTTGCACGTGGGACGTTTGGCTCAAACCTAAAATGCGCATAAGGTAGAATAGTCAAGTAATATGTGCATGCGTAAAGAAGAAGATTCACTTTTGCAATCATGGTACATGTGTCGTTGTTGGACTTCTTGGCATGGTGATATCCGTAACCCGAATCAGCATAGGCTCTTTTTCCAATATCAAAACTTTAGAAATTGTACCGAACATTTTTTCAATTTGAAAATGTTTTTAAAACTGGAATATTTTTTAAATTTTGAACTCTTTTTGAAATGAACATAAAAAAACACAAGAATTTTTTTCAAACAAGAACACTTTTGAAATTGCATTTTTTAACACTATTTTTTTCAAAATATAGTTTTTTCTAAAATAACATTTTTTAAAATTTCAAATACCTTTTGAAAACACAAACATTTTTAGAAATGCAGATATTTTTAAAAAATCAAACAGTTTTTAAAATTATGAATAAAATAAAAAATAGAAAAACAAATAAAATATTAAAGACGAAGAAAAAACCGTCATGAACCTTCTAGAAGGTTCGCAAAACCGGGTCATGTTTGCTACCTACAAATGGGTGGACGTCTAATAGAAGGTTATTGGAGCAGTCCCTAAAAGAACTGGGCCAAATGGCTTTTCAGATTCTCAAAAAGGTTAGTTGATTCTGGGCTGAGAGTACAATACCGGTCTAGTATAACGGAAGAACTCACAAACAAAGAGGTCCACTTCTCACTTGCCTCCCTGATATCATCCTACCATGTAACCCGCGTAAACTATGTCTCGGCTGTAATGGTTCCTATTAGAAATCACCTACGAGCAGCCGCTACTGTGCCGGCCCAATATTGTAGCGTTAGTTTATTTTTCTTTTTTTTCCACTGTTGTAGCAAGTTTTTTCTTGTGTTTTCTTCAGGAAATATCTTTTCTTCTATCTTCAGTTCCTTTTGGGGTTTCTTTGTTCTTTTGTCGGTTTTCTTTTTTGCTTTTCGGTTTCGATTGGCTTTTTTCACTTTAATGTTTTCTTTTTTTAATATGTGTCTGACTTTCTCAACAAAGAATGTATATTTTTCGTATACAGTAGGAACATTTTCTGTACATGTTTATTTTTTTATAAATACATGATTAACATTTTTACAAATAAATGTTTTAATGCCTGTTTTTCATATATTTTACAAATTTTTCGTATGCACCTAACTATTTTCATATACGTTTCAAAATTATAAAATACATGATTAACATTTTTTTTAAATATTTTAAAACATTTTTCCAACATATGTTAAACATATTTGAAATACACATTAAACTCTTTTTGAATGATAAAAACATATCTTGAACTATGAAATATTTTTATGACATTTTACAAACATTTTTGAAATGTCACAAAAACATTTCTGAAACCCGTAAACATTTTTCTATAAATGGAACGTGCATTTTTTTAATTACCTGAACATTGTTTTCATTGTATAAACATTTTTCTATATGCCACATACATTTGTTTACCAATGTGTGGCATATTATAAATGTCACAAATATTGTTTGTACAGACCTTTACCACTTTTTAAATATATAATATTTTTAAAAATAGTGTAAAGTATTTATTATTATCATAATATATATATTGAATATTTAAAAATATAAAAAATCCAAGTTAAGAAAGCAAAAAAAGCAAAAAAAATGTGAAGAAAAAAACAAAAGGAAAAAATATGTGTGACATCGGTGTGTTGTCAGGATGATATGGAACGTGGTTACTGGGCCCACCCAGTACCAGCTCCCTGTAGGTGATCCGTGGCTAGGACTAGCTGCGGGCGTCACATAGACACACCCCATGTGGTCCAGTCTCCGCAACATTTGCAAGGAAAGTATCTAAATAGAATGCTATCCCCAAAATCACCAGCTCTAGCACCTGCGAACCACTCGAAGAAGATTCAGCTTCTCCCTCCACACTCTGACCATGGCGCGTGTCGCCATCTCCACCAGGCCGCTCACCCGCCTCCACTACATGACGCCTTCTGTCTATACCTGGCCAAACGGGCCGGGCCGGCCCGGCCCATCGTAATCGTGCCTGGCTCGGGACAGCCCGCCAGGGCACAATTACTATACGGGTCGTGTCATGCCGGCCCGCGTGTTGCGCCCCTAGGCCCAGACACGACCCAGTTAGTAAACGGGTCGGCACGTTGGCCCGTTTAGCACGATGGGCCGCATATTTTCAGCTTGTTGTCTGACACACTGAGCGTTTTTTAGCCTATTTTTACATATTGGGCCATATATAGATGTATAAAAAAACATAATCGGGTCGTGCCGTGTCGGCCCGCGTGCCCAGCCTCCCGGCCAAGGCACGGCCCAGGGCGTGCCGGGCCCGACCCGTTTAGCCCGTGCCATGCCTGTCCCAAGGTGGGCCGTGCCTGGCCCAAGGTGGGCCGTGCCACGCGTGCTCACGGGCCGGCCCGAAAAAAGGCCCATTTGGCCAGCTATACTTCTGTCTCATGCCACTCTCTGTCCCACAGCCATTCCCATCTTTTCATTCACCAGCAGCGCAAGCCACTCACGGGCGCCTCTGTGTTGTCCGAGGTCGTGGACCTGCCCGTGCTCTCCCTGCCCACCGCAGCGATGGCGGCGGCGGTGTCCCTACCCGCCCCCGAGCGCCGGTGATCCACAATTTTTAGATACGTGGTGAACAAATTTTAGTATACAACGAAGATTTTCATTGCCCGATGGGTAGTAGGTGTGATCCACTTTTCGAATACATTAAAATATTTTATCATATATAATGAACATTTTTTAATATGTGATAACCATTTTTTGACATATGATATGGGCTTTTTTAAATACACAACAAACATTTCTTTAAAACTTATTTATATACACGATGAAAATGATATAAACCATACGTAAAGAAACAAAAAATCAAAAAAAAATCTCTATCTTCTGTATATACTACTTAAAAAATGCAAGGTTCCATTTCACCTCTCATTCGTCCAACCTTCCATATATATTCCTCATATTTCCTTCACCTCTTTGATTTTTCCCTCCTATATATGATTTTCCTTTCATCGCTTTTTCCTAAAATAGAGTCAATTGTCCCATGTTTTATTGACTTACCAAAACAAAAACTTATTTTCTTTTGTAAGTCAATAAATTCTCACTGAATAAGTACTTAACAATAAGATAGCAGGTAAATCATTACGATTGCATACAAAAACTTGCTCAGATTTTAGCACAATAAATAATTGACGTGCATCTATCATAATGTTTATACTCCCGTTGCAACGCAAGGGCAATTATCTAGTTTAAAATAAAGAAGGAAAACTAAAATAAATATAATAATAGTATAAAATAAATTGAAATAACAAAAGAGCATTATAGAGATATGAAAAATCCAAAATATCTACTACTTAAAAAAACGTAAGGTTCCCATTTCACATCTCATTTGTCCAACTTTCCTTATATACGTTCCTCATCTTTCCTTCACCTCCTTGATTTTTCCCTCCCATCGCTGATTTTCCTTCCATCAATTTTCTCCAAAAATAGAGTCAATTGTCCCATGTTTTATTAACTTACAAAAAAAATTCTTTTCTTTGGTGAGTCAATAAATTTCCCTAAAATAAGATGGCATGTAAATCATGGCGATTGCATACAAAAAACTTCCTCCGATTTTAGCACAACAATTTAATAATAGACGTGCATCTAAGCCTGGGAATAGTTTGGGCTCAAACCTAAGTTTTAGTTCGGTTTTGCTGGTGGGTTGTTTTGGGTTGGTTTAAATGGTCTGAAGCCCTAATATAAATCTGGTCTGGTTTGGGCTTTATCATTTATTAGACTGGATTGGATTGGTCTGGACGCAGACTAATCGATCTCAAATCAGCCACCTGTTTAGGAGCGTACGAGACCAGCGTCCCAAAAAAAGCGTATGAGATGTTTCGCAAAAAAACATACGAGACTAGCGCATCGTAAGCCATCTTCCACGCTCTAGCCGCTGGGGTGTTGCTGGGCTGCCTTTGCCGCCGCCGGTGATCCGACGGCCGTGTCTCCCTCCCTCTGTCTTAATCCGATCGTGTCGATCATAACGCCGGCATCATGACGATGTTTCTCTCCATGAAGCGCACGACCGACGACTAGCAGCGTGTCTCTCTCCGTTAAGCGCACGGACGGCCACGCAGATGACCAGTAGCTTCACCTTACGTACCAACACCAGCTTGTCCATGGTTTCAAACTATGAATTAAATCCAAAAGGATGAAACGGTCTGGATTGGTTTGGATGGAAACTACACCTAGTTTGGTTCAGTTTAGATTCTAGACCTCAATAATTGGATTGGATTGGATTGGTGGCTGGAAGGAAAGTTGAGTGGTTTGGCCTGGTTTCAATCTGGATTTGAAACTATTCCCAGGGTTACGTGCATCTACTATAATATTTATACTCCCGTTGCAACGCATAGGCAGTTGTCTAGTTTGAAATAAAGTAGGAAAAGTAAAAGAAATATAATAATATAGAATAATTTAAAATAACAAAAGAGCATTATAGAAATTAGTGTAATGAATACCACCGCACACGCATATAGAATAACAAAGAGAAAAGAATAGACCAACGCACATATGGAACAAACCAGTGTAATGAATACCACCTCACACGCATATAGAATAAAATTAGTCTAGAGAAAACCCCCAAAAAATGGTTATTGAGCCACGACGCAAGAGCAAACACATGTAGACGAGAGATCTCATAATAGGGCTAGTCTTTTTGAATAGTCTAGATAGCTTACCACATGCGTCATAGTAGGGACGGAACCTAAGCCTCGCCTTTGGCGCTTTTTACATAGGCCGGTTCCATAACCACAAGTTCACACACCCACACGTCGTTGGCCAGACACTACGCATGTAGGGACGTACATTAGTTTCCGTTCAGTCATTTATTTATTTATTATTTTTTTACAGGAAAAAATTTCAATATATTCATCTTCAATCATGATAGTACAATGAACAAAAATTACATTCAGATCCGTAGACCACCTAGCAACGACTACAAGCACTGAAGCGAGCCGAAGGTGCGCTGCTGTCATCGTCTCTCCCTTGCCGGAGCCGGGCAAACCTTGTTGTAGTAGACAGTCGGGAAGTCGTCGTGCTAAGGCCCCGTAGAACCAACACACCAAAACAGCAATCGTCGCGGATGAAGAGTGTAGATCAAAAGGATCCAACCTGAAAACGCACGAACGAAGACGAACGACGAACAGATCCGAGCAAATCCACCAATGACAGATCCGCCAGAGAAACAACTCAACACGCCCACCGACGATGCAAGACGCATCACCGAAACGGGGGCTAGGCGGGAAGACCTTTATTCCATCTTCAGGGAGCCGCCACCGTCTCGTCTTCCTGAACAGGACACAAACCCTAACAAAGCTCGAAAAAAGATCTAAAAACGGAGCCGTCCCACCGGCAAGGCCCAAGATCCACTCCGCCTCCATGGCCACAGGGCCACCGGAGACGGGATGGACCGGCGTCGGCGCCGGTGGGAGGCAGTGGAGGCGGCGGCTAGTTGTTACGTGTATTGATCAGATAGTCATTTATTTATTTATTTCTAAAAAATATTTATTTATTTATTGTACTTCTAAATATTCTAAATACATATACTACAAAAATTAATTTACTTAAAACTGCTAAATACATTCCACACATTTTAGAAAATGGTAAACTCACTCCAAAATTGGGTCCGTGTAATTTTGGAAAAACTTTTGTATCATTCAGAAAATGGTTGTGACATATAAGCATTTTCATATGCTTCAAAAAATTATCGGAAATATTAACGCCCACACGTGTTGGCGTTTGCACATCGCCCACACGCCTCCATCACCACTCATTTTGCCACGTATGAATAGATGACATCAGCAGAATTTTTTTTGGTTTTCGGCTTAAAAATGTTGTATCACCTAAATAAAAAAGTGAACTAAAAATCCGTTTTCACCATTAAATCCGTCTCGACGAGATCTTCAAAAATAGACCCCATGTTGATATGTTTCGACGAATTTTTTTTTTTTGACAGAAGTTGCCATGATGTTTACACTGCAGTTGCCATAGGGCTTAAACTAAAGTTGCCATGTGGCAATTTTAGTTTGTAGATCATGGCAATTTTAGTATTTTGATGATGGCAACTCCAGTACTTTAACCATGAAAAACATTTTTTGTATGAACCATGGCAATTTTACGTGCATGTATCATGCCAATTTTAGTTTATGGTTCATGACAAGTCTAGTTTCTTAATTCACCGTTTTATAAATGTCAAACTTTACTTTTAAATGTAGAAGAAAATAGCTGAAATATATTGTAACACCCCCAGTATTATGCTACAGTAATCTCATGCCTGATGATGCCTTGTCATCATAATAAAGTTGATAATCCTCACTTGTTTCAAACATAGGTCAAATTCAAATTCCAAAAACAAGTCAAATTCTTATTTCTTCAAACTGTCGAGCAAAAATGTTCGATGGGTTGAAAATATTCGCTAAATAATTGTCATGAATGGTACAATATCATTTGAGATATTTAATTTCCTTTGGAAATTAAAATAGTTCCAAATCGGCTTTTTCTTATACTTTTCCATTTGTGAAAAATTCAAATCAATTCAAACTCCTCCCAAAATTTTTGTGGTAGTGCCAAATATTGCAATGTATTTATGTGGCCAAGTTCCACATTTTTACAAAAACCAATTGGCAGCTCAAAATATTGCAAGCAGATTCTGCAAAGAGAATAAAAATAAAACAAAAAGAGAAAGGCCAATACCCCCCTTTCCCCACCGGGCCTCAACCCCGCCGGCCCAGTCGGCCACCCCCCCCCACACACACACAGGCCAGCCCACTCCCGTACGCCCCCTGGCCTTTTAGGGCGCTCCCTCCCGTGACCTAATCCACCCCCCACTCCCGCACGATCTCCACCCTCTCCCTCCAGCACCGCCGCTTGAGAGAGCGCTCGGCCCCGATCCACTTCCACACCCCGCATGATCCTCTCTCTCTCTCGCACGACCTCCCTACCCCGCTCGATCTGGATGCCCGCTCGCGCCCAGGGCGCCCAACCTCGGTGCCATCCACCTCGACCTCCTCCTTGCGGCCCCGTCGCCTCTCCCTCTTGGCCAGACGCCTGCCCGATGCCATCGACGTCGCCGCCACCTCACGCCGTCGTCGGACCCCGCCGGACCGCCTCCTCGACCCCGCCCCGCCTCTCCATCGACGGTCGTTGTCGAGCATCGCCACCCTGTACGCCTTCAACGGGGGTGAGGACCCCTTTTTCCTCGCTTCTCTGTCCTCGGACGTCACCGCACCCCGCTCCATGCCCGACCGTGCCTCGTCCTCGTCGCGCGCCGTGCTCTGGTCGCAGCCCCGCTCGCGCGTCGCGCACGGCCGCCTACCCGCGCCTTCCCTGCACGCCCGTGCTCGCTCCGCCCTTGTCCCGCCGCCGCCGCGCACCGCTGCAAACTGCTGCTGCTCCCCACTGACGCCTGCTGCTGTTGCGCATGCTCGCGTCGGCCGCCTCCCCCTTCCTCTGGCTGCGCTATCACGGGCCGCCACTGCCGCTTGCCCCGCCTCACCCGCCATCCTCGCTCTGCATCGCCGGCCACTCCATGTCACGCCCTGCCGCCCCATCGCCGCGACCGCTGCCCCACCACTGCTCCGCCCGCGAGCCTCCGGCCCGGCTTCGCCGCTCCTTCCCCCGCCTCGGGCTGCCGTGCCCGTCGCCGCCCGGGGTCGGCCTCCGCTCGGGCGCTCGCATGCCCCAGCGCCCGTAGCCATCGCCCGCGCCCGCTATGGCCCCTGTGCCTTTGGCACGTGGGGCCCGCCCCGGAGAGGAGTGAAGTAAAAATAAAACATTAAATAGAATTAAAGTTAATTAAATAGATTAATTAATTAATATTAATTATCTTAACTTAATTAAGTTGCCTGTTTAAGCTAGTTAACTAGGCTAATTTGCTAACAGTCTATGACATGTGGGCCGTTTGACCCAGTTGACCAGTCAGCTTTGACTGGTCAAGCTGCTGACTGTACCTGCTGACTGGACCCCCCCCCCCCGGACCCACATGTCTGCCATAGGTACACTTCTGTGTACACTTGTGGGTACACATAGCCTTTTAGCTAGTTATTTTTGAATTATTAATAATTTCATAATATTGCTAAAACTTTGAAAATTCATAGAAAACAAACCGTAGCTCCGATGAAAATGTTTTCTACATGAAAGTTGCTCAGAACGACGAGACGAATCCGGATACGCGGTCCGTTCGTCCTCCACACACCCCTAGCATAGAGAACCTGCAGCTTTCCCCTCCGTTTCATTTGTCCGAAAAATGCAAACATCGGGAAATCTTTCCCGGATGTTTCCCCCCTTCCACGGTACCGCGTAGCACCGTGTTAGAACACGTCTAGCTCTGCCTGTTGTCCTGTTATGCACTTGCTTACTATGTATTTAATGTTTCTTCCCCCTCTTCTCTCCGGTAGACCCCGAGACTGCCGATGATGCCACTATGATCGGCTACGTCGACGACGACCCCTTCTTCTTGTCTGAGCAACCAGGCAAGCCCCCCCTTTGATCATCCCGATATCGCCCATTCCATTCTCTCATGCTTCCATTAGATTTTGCTACTGTTATTGTTTGCTCCTATTCTGATGCATAGCCTGCTTTTGTATCTGCTGTTGTACCTTATATGCTTATCCTAAACTGCTTAGTATAGGTTGGTTAGTGATCCATCAGTGAACCCCACTTGTCCTTCTTGCCCCTGCTTCATCATCGACGACTCGATCTACGTGATCGAAGACCAGGCCCCGACACCGCACATCACTTCCCCTTAGTTGCTTGACACTACTGGGTTACTATCGAGTACCGAGGGTGAACCTCTTCAGCACTTCTGATGTTAACCCTGTAGAGTAGTCATTCGGTCGTGGTCATCGAGGGCGATTTCCTCCTTAACCACTTTCGATACGACTCTGTCGTGCAACCCCTCAAGTGTGAACCTCGGGGTGATTCCTCTTACGTTCACCTTAATGATTACATCTAGTGGAATTCATCGGGGGTGATTCCTCGGGCTTTCCCCTTGATGTTTGGACACACGGATACTTGTACTTTACCACGGTTACTTGGAAAGACGGGTCGACCCTGAGGGGTACCCGCACGAGCTTAATTGCGAGTGATGTGGAGTCGGGCGGACCTGGAAGGTGCCCGCGAGATAATTACGAGGTGTGGCCGTGCATTCCTAGCCCTTGCCACAAGTCCTCGAGACGGGGCAACGGGGTCACCTCTTTCGTGAGTCTCTTCTTGTTACCGCGCATTCCTAATCCACTATGATTTGGATATTTGATCCGAGGGGCCTCTGGCCTGATAGCACTAACCATCACGTGGGCATAGTATGGGCGTTCTGCGTCGTATGCATCAGCCGAAGCTTAATAGACGTCAGCGACTGAGTGGCGCGCACCGGGTTGGACTGCGTAAGCGCCTGCCTTGTTGAAGGAGGTAGCTAGGTCTGCTCACCGGCCGCGTTCGCAACGTGCAGGAGTTCCCGGGGAGATGGCCCATGACCCCTGGGGGCATCGGTTTAGTCCAGCGTGCTGGCCTCTCTATTAAGCCTAGGTCGGGTTGCGGCGTATTGTTTGGCCGAGGCCGGGCATGACCCAGGAAAGTGTGTCCGGCCAGAGTTAATCGAGCGTGGTGGGTAAGTTGGTGCACCCCTGCAGGGAAGAAAACATCTATCAATAGCCTGTCCTATGGTAACGGACACTTGGAGTTGTATCCCGGTCGATACAACTAGAACTGGATACTTGTGATGAGCACTGGATGGTGATGAGTAATGGATTGTGATGATAACTGGATAGTATGGCTCTGAGATTTCTTTCTCGCTGGGAGTCGAGAAAGGATCTCCGGCCGAGGTTGATAACACTACTACTACTTTACTTATGCTACTCTACTCCCTCCTGTCGCTGCAAGATGGTGGTTTCCAAAAGATGCTAATCTTCGATAGGACTAGGCTTTCTCTCTATTCTGGCATTTCTACAGCCCAGTCCACATATACAACCTTCCTTTGATAATGTTGCATATGTAGTGTAGATCTTTGCTTGCGAGTACTTTGGATGAGTACTCACGGTTGCTTTGCTCCCCCTTTTCCCCCCTTTCTTCTTCTTTCCGGTTGATGCAACCAGATGTCGGAGCCCAGGAGCCAGATGCCACCGCCGAGGCATACTACTACGTGGAGACCGCCGACGACCAGGAGTAGTTAGGAGGCTCCCAGGCAGGAGGCCTTGCCTTTTCGGTCGATGTTGCTTTTGTGCTAGCCTTCTTAAGGCACCCTTGTCTAACTTATGTCTGTACTCAGATATTATTGCTTCCGCTGACTCTTCTGTATTCGAGCTTATGTATTCGAGCCCTCGAGGCCCCTGGCTTGTAATATAAAGCTTGTATTATTTTAATTTGTGTCTACAGTTGTGTTGTGATATCTTCCCGTGAGTCCTTGATCTTGATCGTACACAATTGCGTGTATGATTAGTGTACGGTTGAATCGAGGGCGTCACAAGTTGGTATCAGAGCCGACTGACTGTAGGTAGCCCCCTTTCCAACTCCTTGGTCGAAGTTGAGTCTAGTCACTGAAAAACTTTTACTAACATTGGCTGTGTGGCTTACGGGCCCACGTCGCCATTGAGTGGTATTAGGATCATTTACTCCTCGTCTATACTCTGGGACTCTGATCTCTCTTCTATTCGGGTTAAATGATTTTACTAACGCCGACTCTAGGTTCCTGTAACTACTTCCACCCGGAGAGCCCCTTACTCCAGATGATTACTTGGTGCACTGAAGGATTTCGAAGATACTCTCCGATGTTCTCTCAAGACTTTGTGCCCATTGCCATTTCAATTCCCTACCATCGAAATACCCTTATGGATAACTACATACACTTGCCATTCTTACATTCGTCCCCAGTTGCTCTTGTTATTACAAGATACCCCGAAATACTTGTCGTTGTTCCGAAAATCCTTTTGTGCCTACTGCCTTGCAGTTCCTTGTCGCCTGAATACACCGACAAATTAATCCTCACACATATCAAGGATTTGTTTTTCCCCAGTTGTTCATATGTTTCACAAAAGTCTTTGAATTACTATTCGATCTTTCGATAATCCTCAACAGCCTGTTGTTCTTAAAATTCTTGCTTGTTTGCATTATGGATAATCCCATAAGTCTAGTAATCTTATTGGCATCCTTTGTCACTATCCTTTACAGTTTGTTGATTCGATATGTTGCGGATACTCGCAATCCTCAGTCGGATCATAGAATTCATCCTTTCGGCTTGGACGTCATTTGACCAAGAGCTGTTTCTCGACCAATCAAATTGCTGTCGATTGTGCCCCTAGGTCTATTCTACTTATCCATCCTTGATCAGAGCGTCTGCTTTTGATCCCCGAATTGGAAATCACAATTCCTTTGCATTTAATCTTTGGAATTATCAGATATTTCCAAAATCTGATGCCTTTGCATTATTTTCTTCTTCTGGTTGAATATCGATACTCACATCAGCACCGTTGTGGATCGCCGGATCCATTATTGGATTATCATCCGACAGTGTCCTTCACATTCTAAATTCTTGTGAGTTTTTCCCTTGACACATAATGCCTATGGTAAATAGTATCCTCTCCTTTTGTGGACCATGCTCTACTTCCGAGCTGGTGTTAAGTAGTCTTCAAGTTGGTGGTATATGTTCCTAAGATGCCCCTATGGGTTGAATCTATGCCTTCCTTAATCCATGTGAACCCGAGAGTTTTCGCGAGTCATACTCTTCTGGCGTTTTGCCTGATATAATTTCAACACTACGACTTCACCGAAAACAAGAAGTGAATGGAAGGTTATGCATTGAAGAAGTGGGAGTCGACCTTGAACTTTGTGTTCATGCCCATGGACCCGATGTGGAACTTATCATGGAAGCTTCTTGTGATATAATAATCCCCTTATTATAAGTTCATATGGTGTCTATGTTTGGTTCTTTGCAACCGTGGTTCTCACCATGATTGTTCCCCTTTAATTCCATTTCTCGGACAAGTTAAAGCACTTGTCTTCTGCAGATCAATGCATCTCCGCAACCTCTATTTTGATCTTCCCTCGAGTATTACCCTCCGGTACCTCGAGAATAACAAAGAACCGTGTTGCTTCCTACGAGTCTTCATTTGGTATTGCATCTCATCGATTTCAGATTTCCCCGCGTTTTGAGTTGTTAGTCACTCAAGAACGCCGATAGGTGAATCGATTCCACACTCCGATTCTATAACTCTTAAGTAATTTTTGTTGCTTACGAGTTTAATAATCCTTCAAGTCATTCCTAGTCTGATCAGTTGTATCATTACCGTGCTAAATTTTAACTGTGCTACCTGGTCCATCTTCCCGGAGCACGATTTTCGATGATGAGCTAAGCCTACGTCGATCTTCCCCGTCATATCATTTTGCCTTGAACAACAAACTTGATTTCGAGTTGGTGTCGTACCCGTGGTTCCAATAACCTTTCGCTTCATCATTCCTTTGACTTGATGTCATCGCCGATCGATTACATCTTCATGAAATCTCTCGACAAATGTGTCGTGATCATCATCAGCATTCTGAGCTCTTCCAGGATATCAATCGAATTCATGATGAGAAATACAATCCTTGCCCCTCGATGATTTGTGTTATCATCGACAACATTCTTGCCTTCCCCAACACCGCCGACGACCAGGAGTAGTTAGGAGGCTCCCAGGCAGGAGGCCTTGCCTTTTCGGTCGATGTTGCTTTTGTGCTAGCCTTCTTAAGGCACCCTTGTCTAACTTATGTCTGTACTCAGATATTATTGCTTCCGCTGACTCTTCTGTATTCGAGCTTATGCATTCGAGCCCTCGAGGCCCCTGGCTTGTAATATAAAGCTTGTATTATTTTAATTTGTGTCTAGAGTTGTGTTGTGATATCTTCCCGTGAGTCCTTGATCTTGATCGTACACAATTGCGTGTATGATTAGTGTACGGTTGAATCGAGGGCGTCACACATATCATGGCAACTTCAGTGTAAACATTATGGCAATTCATATGCAATAGACATGGCAACTTTTAATCCAAAAAAAATTCATCAAAACATATCAACATGGGATCTAGTTTCAAAGATCTCATCGCGAGGGATTTAATGGTGAAAACGAATTTTCAATCGGATTTTTCGTTTAAGAGATAAAACATTTTAAAAACTGAAAATCCAAAAAGATTCCTACATGCATGCATGCGATGACGTGGCAATCTGTTTACATTAGAGACGTGTGGTGCGTCTCCCTTCCTGCCACACGTGTGGCAGTTAGCGGGACCCAAAATTATTCGCAACGTTTCTTAACAATGACTATACGATGTAAAAAATAGCTTCCTACAATTCAAAAAATGTTCATGACATTTACAGAATTTTCAAGCCTTTCAAAAATATGTTCATGGCATTTTAAGAAAACCTTATACAATATTGTTTTTTTACATATTTAAAACATATTCCATTCCAAAACTTATGTGTATTTTAAAAATATTTAAGATGTATTAAAAAAACTTAAACATGTAGTCCCTCCGTCCCAAGATAAGTGTCTTAACTTTGTACTAATTTTAGTACAAATTTGTACTAAGGTTGGGACACTTATTTTGGGACGGAGGAAGTATCTAAAAACATCTTAATCTTGTATTTAAAAAATATTTAACGCGTATCACAAAAATGCTTCTGTGTATAAAAATTGTATAAAATATATTTGATTTTTTACATGTAATTAAATAGGTAAAAATTAAAAAAAATAAAAACCCGATGAAAAATCACATAGAAACAAGCAAGAGAAAAACCCTACATGGAAGCCTCCAAAACCTTTCTAAACAAGTTCATAAAAACTTTCTAATACCCAATCCAGAATGCCACAGTACTGAGCCGGCCCCCACGTGGCGCAAGACGGCAAGGGGTTACAGAGAACCCAATCCTAATTAGTAAGTCCTCTGAGGGTATATCCACAAAAACCCTATCCCCAAAATCCCCAGCTCCAGCACCCGCGAACCACTCGAAGAAGATTCAGCTGCTCCTCCACGCTCCGACCGACCATGGCGCGCGCCGCCGTCTCCACCGCGCCGCTCTCCCGCCTCCACTCCCCCACGCCTTCCGTCCCGTGCCACTCTCTCTCCCACGCCCATTCGCAGCTCCGCATCCACCAGCAGCGCAAGCCCCTCACCGTCGCCTCGGCGCTGCCCGAGGTCGCGGACCTGCCCGGGCTCTCCCTGCCCGCCGCGGCGGCCGCGGCCGCCGCCCTGGCTGCCGCAGTGTCCCTCTCCGACCCGGAGCGCCGGCGCAAGGCGCAGGCGGAGGCGGTGGGCGGCGGGGACAAGGAGGCGGTGCGCGCCTACTTCAACTCCACGGGCTTCGAGCGGTGGCGCAGGATCTACGACCCGGCCACGGACGACGTGAACCGCGTGCAGCTGGACATCCGCGAGGGCCACGCGCAGACGGTGGCCGCCACGCTGGCCATGCTGCGGGACGCGCCCGACGTTCCCCTCGCCGGCGCCACGGTGTGCGACGCCGGGTGCGGGACTGGGTCCCTCTCCATCCCGCTGGCCTCCGCGGGGGCCTCCGTGCTGGCGTCCGACATCTCCGCCGCCATGGTCTCGGAGGCGCAGCGGCAGGCCGCTCTCGCCGCCGGGACGTCGCCGGGGTTCCGCATGCCGCGGTTCGAGGTGCGGGACCTGGAGAGCCTGGAGGGGCGGTACGACGTGGTGGTGTGCCTGGACGTGCTCATCCACTACCCGCGGGAGGAGGCGCAGAAGATGATCCGCCACCTCGCGTCCCTTGCCGAGAAGCGGCTGGTCATCAGCTTCGCGCCCAAGACGCTCTACTTCGACGTGCTGAAGCGCGTCGGCGAGCTGTTCCCCGGCCCCTCCAAGGCCACGCGCGCCTACCTCCACTCCGAGAAGGACATCGAGGAGGCGCTCCGCGCCGCCGGCTGGCGCGTCAAGAACAAGGGCTTCATCTCCACCCAGTTCTACTTCGCCAAGCTCTACGAGGCCGTCCCCGTCGCCGCCGGCTCGTCGTAGCAAATGTGTTCATCATAGACCGGGATTTTTATTCTTGTAGAGTGTAGCTAATACATGTATCTGTAAACCCTAATCTCTCGGTGGTTCAAGCATGATTCGTTCTTGTCATCGTGCTGCATCAAAGCTAGGCATTGTGCCATGAGTTTCTTCTTGGATAATGGAGGAATGCCATTGCCGTGCATGGATCAACAGAGTTGCAAGCTGCGTATGGACATCCAGCATTGCTCTGCTCTGGTCTGAATGCCAGTGGACTCAGAGTCAGTGAGGAGATGTGGAGCAGAGCAGGCTGCAGATAAAACAGAGTGCTGAGTGCTCTGCTTATAGTCGAGTGCGCGCGCGCGCCCTAGCGTCTATGCTGAAGATAATGCAGGGCGCCACTAGTATCCATCGATGCGCGATGTTCCCCACCGCACGCTGCAGTGTCCTCCCCGTCCACCCACAGCCGCGCGTCGCCGTCGCCGTCCCCCGCCGGCGCGCGCGGGCGCTCACGGCCGTCTCGGCTAGGCCGCGCCGCGGAGGCGCGCGCCGGGACCGCTCGTGGGACGACGACGGAGGCGGCGGGAGCGGCGACGAGGACGGCATCGACGAGAGCTTCTTCGGGGACGCGCGTGACGAGGAGGAAGACGAGCCGGAGGAGGAGGAGGAGTCGCGTTTGGGGCCGGGGCGACGGGCGGCCGCATCGCCGGAGTCGCCCGGGGGGCAGCTGCGCGGGTCGGACGTGCTGCGGGCGCTGCAGCGGGCGGCGTCGGCGAAGGAGGCCAAGAAGAGGAGCAAGCGGAGCGCGGGCGCGGCGCGGCCGGCGGCGCGGCGGCAGGGGAAGGCCGCGGCGGAGGCCGCGGCGGGGGAGGCGAGGCCGATAGAGATAAGGCGCGAGTGGGCGCCGAGGATCCGGGAGCTGGAGCTCAGGGTGCAGCAGCTGCTCCACAAGCACCAGTAGCAACCACAAAATCATGGTCTTTGGTTAAAGAGCTCTGTTGATTAAAAATGGCCAAACCATGTTTGTGCCGGCGAAGAAGCGTGCTTTGAATCTGTTGAATTTTGATTCTTGGAACACAGACAGCTCTGCTTGTATGCACTCCCTTCTCATTCTGAGATTTACTCAAAGTCACCAGTGAACAGTACGGTGACTTGCCCACACCGCCCGATCTAAATCAGGCCGACAGATACGCGTGAGCAGTACAAGATCTACAGTGTTCGGTCTATAGTACCTCATCCACAATACTCGGTCTACGCTAACCCGTCTGCAGTGTTTCCTGCTACAGTGTTTGATCTGGGCCGCCCCCCTCCCCCTTGAATCCAACGGCGGGCTGCCAGTCACTGGATCCCAGTCCCTCCAACGCGGGCTCCGCCAACGCATTTTGGAGCCAAGGTGCAAGGGGCGGGGACTCTGGCAAGATCAACTCGGCGACACGGCAAATCCGCCCATCAAGGCTTCAAGAGAGCGGCGCGCAGGCGGGGGCGAGGCCAAGGTGCAAAGGGTGGGGACGTTGGGCCTCGCTGGAGTAATATCAGCCGCCCTACTTCTACGCCGCCAAGCAGCTCGGCCATCATTCCCGGCCTCCACCACCGGGTGCGTGTCGTATTGCGTCGACATCTATGCGGCGGTGCTCCATTTCACCGACTCGGCATCGCCGCAACTTGTCCATATGTGGACGCCAGGCGTGGGTCAGCTCGGTGACCGCTCTCTGTTCGACAGTATGTCTCAAACGGGAGAAACGCCATATGACGACAGAGGCGGAGACGACTCCGAGGAAGGCCAAGTAGATGACTCCAAGACGGAGGTGTACGCCCAATAGCCGAAGCAAAATAGCGACGGGACTGTGAGCAAGTTTTCGAGGAAGCTGCCGGTGGATTGGCTGGGCGGACAAATTATTATGCGATGTGTGATTGGCCACTAGCATTGATCCGCTCATGGCGCAGAGCAAAGAGGCGCAATATTCTTGTCCAACATGCATCCTTGGTTCCATGAGCATAAGAATTACAAGCCCAACCGCAGCGAACTCATTCATGATCATTGGAAAAAGGCACTCACCAATTGATGGTACACCATCCAAGAGACTGTGAGCAAGTATTGTGGCTATTTAACACAACTCGTCGGCTGGTGGCCAGGTGGTGCACAAATCGTCGAGCAAGTAAGTTGTTCTACGTGTTGGTCATTTGATAGGATATGCTCTATGATTGGTCATTTTGCAAGTATGCATCTTGTTGACAAAGTCTTTTCTTATAGTCCTCCCGTGCGTGCAACATGTACTTGAAGGTGGAGAAGAAGAGCTTTCTCTTCATGCATTGTTAATTGAACTTGAATGCATAACCCAAGTAGCAACTTGGCATCGCCAATTCATGAAGAACCGGCATTGGCAAGGAGAAAGAAGTGGGTGATCCAACCCACCAAACAAAAGTGCCACCCAAAAAGGTTAGAAGGGTGTTTTGTGGAAAGAAGTGGGAGGAGAAAAGTTGAAGCAAGAAGGGTGGCGGCTAAGATAACAAAAGAGATTCGAGAACATCTTGGCGAAGAAGGACGAGAGATGTGTCAAACCCGAGATGAAGGCAGCCGAGAAGGAGGCGGGTGGCGAGGAGCCGGCGGCAGAGCGAATGAGGAGGCTCGGACAACCTATTTTGCATGGCAAAAAATGTTTTTCTTTTTCATGGGCTGACGGACTGAAAATTTTGTGATCAAACCCATGTAAATTTTTTTTTCGGAAATACGGCAAAGCTTGCGTATCCTTGCACTGATAGAAGAATTTAGAATGAGTACAATAGGTGATACAACACATGACACGAACGCAAAAGGCGTGAACATGATGCCCGAAGCGAAGAGACATGAGATACACGACCCATGTAAAAACTATGATATTAGTCTCTTTTTTGTGTCTCCGGCGCTGTGAACACCGCATTTGACACTCTCTGACGAGGCCAGGAGCACGAAACTCAAACCGGCAGATTCTTTCACCTCGAGTTTTCTTTCTTTGGAGGGCGTGACATGATTCCTCAGCGGCATGGAGTGACAGAACGTCTGTTCGGTTTGGCACTGTCGGCTACTGAACTTTTTCTTTTCTTTTTGGCGCCAAGTGAACATTATTTTTGGCCTCAAGCTGATCATAAAAAACACACGCGCAGTGACAGTACAGTTGCTGGGCTTATCACTGTCTGTAGCACATGCACACAAGTAGGAGTATTAAACATAGAGGGCCAGTGGAAATGGGAGCTGCAAGCTAATCAGAGCACTGGTCACTGACTTAAGCAGATCATCCACTGACATGTAAACTAATCGAGATGGCGACTGAAGCACCACTCGCAACTACTAACTTCGACGCTTAAAGCACGATATCTTGTCTGCAGATGCTTAGGAAAACCCATCTGCTGGTCGCCATCTCGAAGAACGCCGTGGCGAGCACCGACGCCCAAGTGTTCTGGGTTTTTTCAGAAACAGACACAAGAAACGCCCGGCTTTAAATTAAGAAAGTTCTGGTCTCTCAAGTGGTAAAAGGAGACATCATTGGCCCCTAACACAAAGTTTAGTTGGTTTCGACGTGGTTTGACCATTCAACTGTCCAAGTGAGGGCTTTTTATTGGGCTAATCCCTCTACATGGAGTCAAGATGGAAGCCATCTTGGTCTACGAGTCCAACACTCGTGGACTGTTGATCTTGGTTGAACCGATGGTTGGGATGTCTCCTTGAGTGAGGACAGAAAGCAAAAAAAAAGTGTGTATACTATATGAGAGCACCGAAAACATACCACAGCCACGAGAGACGAAGAGAAAGCATATCTAGATTGGTGGTTTCTTGATGATCTTCACTAAACTTGTTCACCGAAGGCTCAAACGTGGCTAAATTCGAGAGTGGTGTAGTCAGATCTACTTGGTGAGGAATCAAAAGTGTGCAGTCTTGAGATATTATCCGTCAGAGGGGGTCAAATGTAGCTGAATTATGATGAAATTTTGTTAGCACGTTGAGGACTCACTGTACTACACGTCTGACAAGTTTCATGCAACATGGTTGAGCCATTTAAAAACAGGTATCTGGAAACTAAAGAGAAGAAAAGACATCGGTTTCTTTGTTTAACATATATTTAGCTACCTCTTATTTGCTCCCGTTTAGGAGCATTTTGTTGTAGTTGGCAAGTTGTAACTTATACTTTCTGCAGTTGTGAATCTCTATACGATTGAAAGAATTTCTTATTTAACACTATTTTAAATTTCGTTTCCTTATTTGACACTGAAAAACTTTTTCTTCCTTATCTAACAACGAGTTTAAATTTTATGCCTTTTATGACACTTTTGTCCATTTTAAGCCTAAATAGCACTTGAAAAAACTCTTTTGCCCCTCATGTGATATGTGTGTGTACGGGGCAGTAGCACACACACGCAGCATCAGTGCGAGGGCAGTAACACACTGCACACACGTGGCAACACATACACACGCGCCCACACACTGCAGCACACTCACAGGCAGCAACACACACGCAACAGCAGCAGCAACCCACTAGCCCATAACATGGCCCTATCTACATGCATGCCCAAGTCTACCACTTGCGCATCATCCCATAACTTTTTTTCCCATAATGGCCACACAATCTGGCCTAGATGCAATGCGTACAAACGCGGTCAAGCACTAAGAAACTAACTAACTCACCTTATCTCTAGTGCTCAATGTGACATGCAACACACCCATGATCTACACTTGCATTGTATAACATATGGCAAGATTAAACACCAAGCACACAGACGTGCAACAACACGCGCGCACACACACACGTACACACGCAATAGCAAACCCACAAGCAGCAGCACAAACGCACACCTGCGGCAGTAGCACATACGTGCGCGCACAAACATACCACATGAGGGGAAAATGGTCTTTTCAGGTATTATTTAGGCTTAAAATAGACATAAGTGTTATAAAAGGCATAAAATTTAGACTCGCTGTTCAATAGGAAAGAAATTATTTGTCGATGTCAAATAGGGCATAAAATTTAGACACGGTGTTAAATAAGGAATTCTCTCTATACGATTCTAGAGAAGACTTGATTGTATCCATTCCGCTAATAGTGGAAGTTGGAGCGGATAGATTGGAGTATTTGTTATTTACGTCGCTTACTTGTTCAGTGTTCACTATAAATTGAGGGGTGGGTGGGGGAGTGGGACGGTGGGGGTGTGCCTCTATTGTGTCTGTGAAATGGCACATTGTGTTGTTTATGTACAACCCCAACAACCCTTCATATCTCTATCTCATTTGTAGCGAGAGCAGGAGCATGCTCTAGTGCAACGCTGGAGGGTAGCGCAACTCTTGTGGTAGTGCCCGTCAATGACTTATAACTCGTGGTAGTTGTGATTTGTTTTACCTACATTCATGCGACGGTGGCTGCTGCATCTAACACTAGTGCAGAACCGGGCAATAGCACCGGTTCGTAAGGCCCTTTAGTGCCGGTTTAGGAACCGGCACTAAAGTTTGGGCACTAAAGCCCCCCCCCCCCCCTTTAGTACCGGTTCAACACGAACCGGTGCTAAAGGGAAACCACGTGGCACGAGCCAGCTCCGGGGCCGGGAGACCTTTAGTACCGGTTGGTAACACCAACCGGTACTAAAATGTTTGGGGGGGTTTTGGTTTTATGATTTCTTTTTCATTTAATTTTGTGTTTTCCATTTTAATTCTTTTTCATTTCACCCGCAGATATATATATAATAACTCATGCATGCTCGTATCATACATCATCATATATAATAACAAGTCCTACTAGCTAATTAATCAAGCATGCATCATCATACAACTTCTACTCGTTATTAATAATAAGTCATACGATCATCATCCTCATAGTCATCGAACCCAACCCTACATAATTGTTCTTAGCACATGATCATCAAGTATCAGGTAGGATCGGACCTAAACACACTTAAGGTAAAATAGCATAAAACAATATAGACACTGACTCTCCATTATGAAGAATGGAGATCATCCTGTCTCCAATTCTTGCGCCTCGCTTCCTTTTTCCAAGAAGCTCCTTACGACTGTCCATACATTTTTCCCATCCTTTGACTGTCATGTCTCCACTTCTTTTAGAAATCCGGTATGGACAGTTGAGATTCGTAGGATGACCTGGATATATGTTCAAAACATGAACGCTGCCGCCATTCTGATACATCAAATGAGGCACACAATCCTCTGGGATAAGCTGTTGAAAAACATAGTAATAACTTCATAGTTAGCAATGATCGATGTACTAGTTTTAGAAGTATGCAAAAAGATGCACGGATGTCGTAATAGTAAAAAAACTTACCAGGGTATCTCCACGGTAGTTACCGTAGTTCAACACGTGCACTAGTGGCACGTATTCACCATAATGTCGAGGAGTTCGACTGTAGATATTATAATTCTCAATATCATTACAAAATCCAACCAGATGAGTTTTCTCCTTGTAAGTTAACTCAGAGCCATCGGTGTAGTAAGTTCTATCTACCATCTTTTGCACATTCTTTGATACTTCAAAATAAGCTGTCAATGGAAATAAGCTGTCAACTATTTTGAAATGAACAATATAAGTTCTATTAATAATTAACTATGTTTAAGAAACTCACATAGCGGTAGAACTGGAGGAGTATCAACAAGGACCCAAATGTCCATATTGTCTTGCTCGATTTCAGGATCACCAAGATCCAGGGTGACAATCATACCCTCATCAAAACCATACAATTTGCAAAATGCTTCCCAATTTTTGCAACCAAAATGGGTTACGCTCTCAGCATTATACAACTTTACTTCAAAATCCACATCATGATGGGTCCTTAGGTGAATTTTCTTCGTTTCAAAATTTTCATGGTCTTCAAAATCCATCCGCTCCAAGACATAGCGTCTTGCATGGCATGTGATCAACTATACTCGAATTGTAAAAGATGAAAGTTACACGTTGAAATAGTTGAAGTCATGCTTAATTATGAAAAAAAAACACTTGTCGTCGACGTTGCTGAAGGAAATATGCCCTAGAGGCAATAATAAAGTTATTATTTATTTCCTTACATATCATGATAAATGTTTATTATTCATGCTAGAATTGTATTAACCGAAACATAATACATGTGTGGATACATAGACAAACAGAGTGTCACTAGTATGCCTCTACTTGACTAGCTTGTTAATCAAAGATGGTTAAGTTTCCTAACCATAGACAAAGGAGTTGTCATTTGATTAACAAGGTCACATCATTAGTTGAATGATCTGATTGACATGACCCATTCCATTAGCTTAGCACCCGATCGTTTAGTATGTTGCTATTGCTTTCTCCATGACTTATACATGTTCCTTTGACTATGAGATTATGCAACTCCCGTTTACCGTAGGAACACTTTGTGTGCTACCAAACGTCACAACGTAACTGGGTGATTATAAAGGTGCTCTACAGGTGTCTCCAAAAGTATTTGTTGGGTTGGCGTATTTCGAGATTAGGATTTGTCACTTCGAATGTCGGAGAGGTATCTCAGGGCCTTCTCGGTAATGCACATCATATAAGCCTTGCAAGCATTGCAACCAATGAGTTAGTTGCGAGATGATGTATTACGGAACGAGTAAAGAGACTTGCCGGTAATGAGATTGAACTAGGTATTGGATACCGACGATCGAATCTCGGACAAGTAACATACCGATGACAAAGGGAACAACGTATGTTGTTATGCAGTCTGACCGATAAAGATCTTCGTAGAATGTGTAGGAGCCAATATGGGCATCCAGGTCCCGCTATTGGTTATTGACCAGAGAATTGTCTCAGTCATGTCTACACTGTTCTTGAACCGTAGGGTCCGCACACTTAAGGTTACGATGACAGTTATTATGAGTTTTTGCATTTTGATGTACCGAAGTTAGTTCGGAGTCCCGGATGAGATCACGGACATGACGAGGAGTCTCGAAATGGTCGAGACGTAAAGATTGATATATTGGACGACTATATTCATGAAGGAAATATGCCCTAGAGGCAATAATAAAGTTATTATTTATTTCCTTACATATCATGATAAATGTTTATTATTCATGCTAGAATTGTATTAACTGGAAACATAATACATGTGTGGATACATAGACAAACAGAGTGTCACTAGTATGCCTCTACTTGACTAGCTTGTTAATCAAAGATGGTTAAGTTTCCTAACCATGGACAAAAGAGTTGTCATTTGATTAACAAGGTCACATCATTAGTTGAATGATCTGATTGACATGACCCATTCCATTAGCATAGCACCCGATCGTTTAGTATGTTGCTGTTGCTTTTATCCATGACTTATACATGTTCCTTTGACTGTGAGATTATGCAACTCCCGTTTGCCGGAGGAACACTTTGGGTGCTACGAAACGTCACAACGTAACTGGGTGATTATAAAGGAGTACTACAGGTGTCACCAAACGTAGATGTTGGGTTGGCGTATTTCGAGATTAGGATTTGTCACTCCAATTGTGGGAGAGGTATCTCTGGGCCCTCTCGGTAATGCACATCACTTAAGCCTTGCAAGCATTGCAACTAATGAGTTAGTTGCGGGATGATGTATTACGGAACGAGTAAAGAGACTTGCCGGTAACGAGATTAAACTAGGTATTGGATACCGACGATCGAATCTCGGGCAAGTAACATACCGATGGACAAAGGGAACAACGTATGTTGTTATGCGGTCTGACCGATAAAGATCTTCGTAGAATATGTAGGAGCCAATATGGGCATCCAGGTCCCGCTATTGGTTATTGACCGGAGATGTGTCTCGGTCATGTCTACATTGTTCTCGAACCGTAGGGTCCGCACGCTTAAGGTTACGATGACAGTTATTATGAGTTTATGAGTTTTGATGTACCGAAGGAGTTCGGAGTCCCGGATGAGATCGGGGACATGACGAGGAGTCTCGAAATGGTCGAGACGTAAAGATCGATATATTGGACGACTATATTCGGACATCGGAAGGGTTCTGAGTGGTTCGGGTATTTTCGGAGGTACCGGGGAGTTACGGGAATACGAGGAAGAAGCAATGGGCCTTGATGGGCCTTAGTGGGAAGGACCAGGAGGTGGCGCGCGCCCCTCCCAAGCCCAGTCCGAATTGGACAAGGGGTTTGGGGCGCGGCCCCTCTCTCCCTTCCTTCCCCTCTTCCCCTCTTCCCCCCTTGACCTAGTTGGACTAGGAAAGGGGGAATCCTACTCCCGGTGGGAGTAGGACTCCCCTTGGCGCGCCAAACATAGGGCCGGCCTCCTCCCTCCCTTGCTCCTTTATATACGGGGGCAGGGGGCACCCCATGGACACACAAGTTGATCTTCGTGATCGTTCCTTAGCCGTGTGCGGTGCCCCCCTCCACCATATTCCACCTCGGTCATATCGTTACGGTGCTTAGGCGAAGCCCTGCGACGGTAGAACATCAAGATCGTCACCACGCCGTTGTGCTGACGGAACTCCTCCTCGACGCTTTGCTGGATCGGAGCCCGGGGATCATCATCGAGCTGAACGTGTGCCAAGAACTCGGAGGTGCCGGAGTAACGGTGTTTGGATCGGTCGGATCGGGAAGACGTACAACTACTTCCTCTACGTTGCGTCAACGCTTCCGCTTCGGTCTACGAGGGTACGTAGACAACACTCTCCCCTCTCGTCGCTATGCATCACCATGATCTTGCATGTGCGTAGGAATTTTTTTTGAAATTATTACGTTCCCCAACAGTGGTATCCGAGCCTAGGTTTTTTATTGTTTGATGTTATTTGCACGAGTAGAACACAAGTGAGTTGTGGACGATACAAGTCATACTGCCTACCAGCATGTCATACTTTGGGTCAGCGGTATTGTTGGATGAGACGACCCGGACCAACCTTACGCGTACGCTTACGCGAGACCGGTTCCCTCGACGTGCTTTGCACACAGATGGCTTGCGGGAGACTGTCTCACCAACTTTAGTTGAACCGAGTATGGCTACGCCCGGTCCTTGAGAAGGTTAAAACGGAGTCTATTTGACAAACTATCGTTGTGGTTTTGATGCGTAGGTGAGATTGGTTCTTGCTTAAAGCCCGTAGCAGCCACGTAAAATATGCAACAAACAAAGTAGAGGACGTCTAACTTGTTTTTGCAGGGCATGTTGTGATGTGATATGGTCAAGACATGATGCTATATTTTATTGTATGAGATGATCATGTTTTGTAACCGAGTTATCGGCAACCGGCAGGAGCCGTATGGTTGTCGCTTTATTATATGCAATGCAATCGCCCTGTAATGCTTTACTTTATCACTAAGCGGTAGCGATAGTCGTAGAAGCATAAGATTGGCGAGACGACAACGATGCTACGATGGAGATCAAGGTGTCGCGCCGGTGACGATGGTGATCATGACGGTGCTGCGGAGATGGAGATCACAAGCACAAGATGATGATGGCCATATCATATCACTTATATTGATTGCATGTGATGTTTATCTTTTATGCATCTTATCTTGCTTTGATTGACGGTAGCATTATAAGATGATCTCTCACTAATTATCAAGAAGTGTTCTCCCTGAGTATGCACCGTTGCAAAAGTTCTTCGTGCTGAGACACCACGTGATGATCGGGTGTGATAGGCTCTACGTTCAAATACAACGGGTGCAAAACAGTTGCACACGCGGAATACTCAGGTTATACTTGACGAGCTATGCATATAAGATATGACCTCGGAACACGGAGACCGAAAGGTCGAGCGTGAATCATATAGTATATATGATCAACATAATGATGTTCACCATTGAAGACTAATCCATTTCACGTGATGATCGGTTATGATTTAGTTGATTTGGATCACGTGATCACTTAGAGGATTAGAGGGATGTCTATCTAAGTGGGAGTTCTTAAAGTAATATGATTAATTGAACTTTAATTTATCATGAACTTAGTCCTAGTAGTATTAGCATATCTATGTTGTAGATCAATAGCTCGCGTTGTTGCTTCCCTATGTTTATTTTGATATGTTCCTAGAGAAAATTGTGTTGAAAAATATTAGTAGCAATGATGCGGATTGGATCCGTGATATGAGGTTTATCCTCATTGCTGCACAGAAGAATTATGTCCTTAATGCACCGCTAGGTGACAGACCTATTGCAGGAGCAGATGCAGACGTTATGAACGTTTGGCTAGCTCAATATGATGACTACTTGATAGTTTAGTGCACCATGCTTAACGGCTTAGAATCGGGACTTCAAAGACGTTTTGAACGTCATGGACCATATGAGATGTTCCAGTAGTTGAAGTTAATATTTCAAGCAACTACCCGAGTTGAGGGATATGAAGTCTCCAACAAGTTCTATAGCTAAAAGATGGAGGAGAATCGCTCAACTAGTGAACATGTGCTCAGATTGTCTGGGTACTACAATCGCTTGAATCAAGTGGGAGTTAATCTTCCAGATAAGATAGTGATTGACAGAATTCTCTAGTCACCATCACCAAGTTAGTAGAACTTCGTGATGAACTATAGTATGCAAGGGATGACGAAAACGACTCCCGAACTTTTTCATAATGATGAAATCGATGGAGGTAGAAATCAAGAAAGAGCATCAAGCGTTGATGGTTGACAAGATCACTAGTTTCAAGGAAAGGGCAAAGGGAAGAAGGGGAACTTCAAGAAGAACGGCAAGCAAGTTGCTGCTCAAGTGAAGAAGCCCAAGTCTGGACCTAAGCCTGAGACTGAGTGCGTTTACTGCAAAGGGACTGGTCACTGGAAGCGGAACTGCCCCAAGTATTTGGCGGATAAGAAGGATGGCGAAGTGAACAAAGGTATATTTGATATACAGATTATTGATATGTATTTTACTAGTGTTCATAGCAACCCCTCGGTATTTGATACTGGTTCAGTTGCTAAGAGTAGTAACTCAAAACGGGAGTTGCAGAATGAACAAAGACTAGTTAAGGGTGAAGTGACGATGAAAGTTGGAAGTAGTTCCAAGATTGATATGATCATCATCGCACACTCCCTATACTTTCGGGATTAGTGATGAACCTAAATAAGTGTTATTTGGTGTTTGCGTTGAGCATAAATATGATTTGATCATGTTTATTGCAATACGATTATTCATTTAAGTTAGAGAACAATTGTTGTTCTGTTTACATGAACATAACCTTTTATGGACATACACACCCAATGAAAATAGTTCATTGGATCTCGATCATAGTGATACACATATTCATAATATTGAAACCAAAAGATGCGAAGTTAATAATGATAGTGCAACCTATTTGTGGCACTGCCGTTTAGGTCATATTGGTGTAAAGCGCATGAAGAAACTCCATGCTGATGGGATTTTGGAATCACTTGATTATGAATCACTTGATGCTTGCGAACCATGCCTCTTGGGCAAGATGACTAAAACGCCGTTCTCCGGAACAATGGAGCAAGCAACAGATTTGTTGGAAATCATACATACTGATGTATGTGGTCCGATGAATATTAAGGCTCGCGACAAGTATCATTATTTTCTAACCTTCACAAATGATTTGAGCAGATATGGGTATATCTACTTGATGAAACATAAGTCTGAAACGTTTGAAAAGTTCAAAGAATTTCAGAGTGAAGTAGAGAATCATCGTAACAAAAAAATAAAAGTTACTACGATATGATCGCAGAGGTAAAACATTTGAGTTACGAGTTTGGCCTTCAGTTAAACAATGTGAAATAGTTTCACTACTCACGCCACCTGGAACACCACATCATAATGGTGTGTCCGAACGTCATAATCGTACTTTATTGATATAGTGCAACCTATGATGTTTCTTACCGATTTACCACTATCGTTTTGGGGTTATGCATTAGAGACAGCTGCATTCACATTAAATAGGGCACCATCTAAATCCGTTGAGACGACACTATATGAACTGTGGTTAGCAAGAAACCAAAGTTGTCGTTTCTTAAAGTTTGGGGTTGTGATGCTTATGTGAAAAAAGTTTCATCCTGATAAGCTCAAACCCAAATCGGAGAAATATGTCTTCATAGGATACCCAAAGGAGACAGTTGGGTACACCTTCTATCACAGATCCGAAGGCAAGACATTCGTTGCTAAGAATGGATCCTTTCTAGAGAAGGAGTTCCTCTCGAAAGAAGTGAGTGGGAGGAAAGTAGAACTTGATGAGGTAACTGTACCTATTCCCTTGTTGGAAACCAGTACATCACAGGAACCAGTTTCTGTGACGTCAAAACCAACTAGTGAGGAGGTTGATGATGATGATCATAGAACTACAGAACAAGTTACTACAGAACCTCGTAGATCAACCAGAGTAAGATCCGCACCAGAGTGGTACGGCAATCCTGTTCTGGAAGTCATGCTACTAGATCATGATGAACCTACGAACTATGAAGAAGCGATGGTGAGCCCAGATTCCGCAAAATGGCTTAAAGCCATGAAATCTGAGATGGGATCCATGTATGAGAACTAAGTATGGACTTTGATGGATTTGCCCGATGATCGGCAAGCCATAGAAAATAAATGGATCTTCAAGAGGAAGACAGAAGCTGATAGTAGTGTTACTATCTACAAAGCTAGAATTGTCGCAAAAGGTTTTCGACAAGTTCAAGGTGTTGACTACGATGAGAGTTTCTCACTCGTATCTATGCTTAAAGTCTGTCCGAATCATGTTAGCAACTGCCACATTTTATGAAATCTGGCAAATGGATAACGAAACTGCAATCCTTAATGGATTTCTTAAAGAAGAGTTGTATATGATGCAACCAGAAGGTTTTTGTCAATCCTAAAGGTGTTAACAAAGTGTGCAAGCTCCAGCGATCCATCTATGGACTGGTGCAAGCATCTCGGAGTTGGAATATACGCTTTGATGAGTTGATCAAAGCATATAGTTTTATACAGACTTGCGGTGAAGCCTGTATTTACAAGAAAGTGAGTGGGAGCACTACAGCATTTCTGATAAGTATATGTAAATGACATATTGTTGATCGGAAATAATGTAGAATTATTCTGCAAAGCATAAAGGAGCGTTTGAAAGAAGTTTTTCGAAGAAGGACCTCGGTAAAGCTGCTTACATATTGAGCATCAAGATCTATAGAGATAGATCAAGACGCTTGATAAGTTTTCAATGAGTGCATACCTTGACAAGATTTTGAAGTAGTTCAAAATGGAACAGTCAAAGAAAGAGTTCTTTCCTGTGTTACAAGGTATGAAGTTGAGTAAAGACTCAAAACTCGACCACGGCAGAAGATAGAAAGAGAATGAAAGTCATTCCCTATGCCTTGGCCATAGGTTCTATAAAGTATGCCATGCTGTGTACCAGATCTATTGTATACCCTACACTGAGTTTGGCAAGGGAGTACAATAGTGATCTAGGAGTATATCACTGGACAGCGGTCAAAATTATCCTTAGTGGAATAAGGATATGTTTCTCGATTATGGAAGTGACAAAAGGTTCGTCGTAAAGGGTTACGTCGATGCAAGTTTTGACACCGATCTGGATGACTCTAAGTCTCGATCTAGATACATATTGAAAGTGGGAGCAATTAGCTAGAGTAGCTCCGTGCAGAGCATTGTAGACATAGAAAATTGCAAAATACATAACGGATCTGAATGTGGCAGACCCGTTGACTAAACTTCTCTCACAAGCAAAACATGATCACACCGTAGTACTCTTTGGGTGTTAATCACATAGCGAAGTGCACTAGATTACTGAATCTAGCAAACCCTTTGGGTGTTGGTCACATGGCGATGTGAACTATGGGTGTTAATCACATGATGATGTGAACTATCGAGTTAATCACATGATGATGTGAGTTAATCACATGGTGATGTGACCTAGATTATTGACTCTAGTGCAAGTGGGAGACTGAAGGAAATATGCCCTAGAGGCAATAATAAAGTTATTATTTATTTCCTTACATATCATGATAAATGTTTATTATTCATGCTAGAATTGTATTAACTAGAAACATAATACATGTGTGGATACATAGACAAACAGAGTGTCACTAGTATGCCTCTACTTGACTAGCTTGTTAATCAAAGATGGTTAAGTTTCCTAACCATGGACAAAGGAGTTGTCATTTGATTAACAAGGTCACATCATTAGTTGAATGATCTGATTGACATGACCCATTCCATTGGCATAGCACCCGATCGTTTAGTATGTTGCTGTTGCTTTTATCCATGACTTATACATGTTCCTTTGACTATGAGATTATGCAACTCCCGTTTGCCGGAGGAACACTTTGGGTGCTACCAAAGGTCACAACGTAACTGGGTGATTATAAAGGAGTACTACAGGTGTCACCAAAGGTAGATGTTGGGTTGGCGTATTTCGAGATTAGGATTTGTCACTCCAATTGTGGGAGAGGTATCTCTGGGCCCTCTCGGTAATGCACATCACTTAAGCCTTGCAAGCATTGCAACTAATGAGTTAGTTGCGGGATGATGTATTACGGAACGAGTAAAGAGACTTGCCGGTAACGAGATTGAACTAGGTATTGGATACCGACGATCGAATCTCGGGCAAGTAACATACCGATGGACAAAGGGAACAACGTATGTTGTTATGCGGTCTGACCGATAAAGATCTTCGTAGAATATGTAGGAGCCAATATGGGCATCCAGGTCCCGCTATTGGTTATTGACCAGAGATGTGTCTCGGTCATGTCTACATTGTTCTCGAACCGTAGGGTCCGCACGCTTAAGGTTACGATGACAGTTATTATGAGTTTATGAGTTTTGATGTACCGAAGGAGTTCGGAGTCCCGGATGAGATCGGGGACATGACAAGGAGTCTCGAAATGGTCGAGACGTAAAGATCGATATATTGTACGACTATATTCGGACATCGGAAGGGTTCTGAGTGGTTCGGGTATTTTCGGAGGTACCGGGGAGTTACGGGAATACGAGGAAGAAGCAATGGGCCTTGATGGGCCTTAGTGGGAAGGACCAGGAGGTGGCGCGCGCCCCTCCCAAGCCCAGTCCGAATTGGACAAGGGGTTTGGGGCGCGGCCCCTCTCTCCCTTCCTTCCCCTCTTCCCCTCTTTCCCCCCTTGACCTAGTTGGACTAGGAAAGGGGGAATCCTACTCCCGGTGGGAGTAGGACTCCCCTTGGCGCGCCAAACATAGGGCCGGCCTCCTCCCTCCCTTGCTCCTTTATATACGGGGGCAGGGGCACCCCATGGACACACAAGTTGATCTTCGTGATCGTTCCTTAGCCGTGTGCGGTGCCCCCCTCCACCATATTCCACCTCGGTCATATCGTTACGGTGCTTAGGCGAAGCCCTGCGACGGTAGAACATCAAGATCGTCACCACGCCGTTGTGCTGACGGAACTCCTCCCCGACGCTTTGCTGGATCAGAGCCCGGGGATCGTCATCGAGCTGAACGTGTGCCAAGAACTCGGACGTGCCGGAGTAACGGTGCTTGGATCGGTCGGATCGGGAAGACGTACGACTACTTCCTCTATGTTGCGTCAACGCTTCCACTTCGGTCTACGAGGGTACGTAGACAACACTCTCCCCTCTCGTCGCTATGCATCACCATGATCTTGCATGTGCGTAGGAATTTTTTTTTGAAATTACTACGTTCCCCAACAATTCGGACATCGGAATGGTTCCGAGTGGTTTCGGATAAAACCGGAGTGCCGGAGGGGTTACCGGAACCCCCCGGGGAAGTAATGGGCCTTATTGGGCCCGAGGTGAGAGAGAGGGCTGCGGCCAGGAGGTGGCGCGCGCCCCCCCATGGGGAGTCCGAATTGGACAAGGAGGGGGGTGCGGCCCCCCTTTCCCTCTCCCTCTCTTTCCTTCCCCCTCTCTCTTCCTAGTTGGACTAGGAAAGGGGAGTCCTACTCCCACTAGGAGGAGGACTCCCCCTCCCTTTGGCGCGCCACATAGGGCCGGCCGGCCTCCCCCTTGCTCCTTTATATACGGGGGCAGGGGGCACCCTAGAACACACAAGTTGATCTTCGTGATCGTTCCTCAGCCGTGTGCGGTGCCCCCCTCCACCATATTCCACCTCGGTCATATTGTTGCAGTGCTTAGGCGAAGCCCTGCGTCGGTAGTACATCAAGATCGTCACCGCGCCGTCGTGCTGACGGAACTCGTCCCCGAAGCTTTGCTGGATCGAAGCCCGGGGAACGTCATCGAGCTGTACGTGTGCTAAGAACTCGGAGGCGCCGGAGTAACGGCGCTTGGATCGATCGGATTGGGAAGACGTATGACTACTTCCTCTACGTTGCGTCAACGCTTCCGCTTCGGTCTACGAGGGTACGTAGACAACACTCTCCCCTCTCGTTGCTTTGCATCACCATGATCTTGCGTGTGCGTAGGAATTTTTTTGAAATTACTACGTTCCCCAACAGTGGCATCCGAGCCTAGGTTTTTATGGTTTGATGTTTTGCACGAGTAGAACACAAGTGAGTTGTGGACGATACAAGTCATACTGCCTACCAGCATGTCATACTTTGGTTCGGCGGTATTGTTGGATGAAGCGGCCCGGACCGACATTACGCGTACGCTTACGCGAGACTGGTTCTATCGTCGTGCTTTGCACACAGGTGGCTGGCGGGTGTCAGTTTCTCCAACTTTAGTTGAACCGAGTATGGCTACGCCCGGTCCTTGAGAAGGTTAAAACGGAGTCTATTTGACAAACTATCGTTGTGGTTTTGATGCGTAGGTGAGATTGGTTCTTGCTTCAGCCCGTAGCAGCCACGTAAAACTTGCAACAAACAAAGTAGAGGACGTCTAACTTGTTTTTGCAGGGCATGTTGTGATGTGATATGGTCAAGACATGATGCTAAATTTTATTGTATGAGATGATCATGTTTTGTAACCGAGTTATCGGCAACCGGCAGGAGCCGTATGGTTGTCGCTTTATTGTATGCAATGCAATCGCCCTGTAATGCTTTACTTTATCACTAAGCGGTAGCGATAGTCGTAGAAGCATAAGATTGGCGAGACGACAACGATGCTACGATGGAGATCAAGGTGTCGCGCCGGTGACGATGGTGATCATGACGGTGCTTCAGAGATGGAGATCACAAGCACAAGATGATGATGGCCATATCATATCACTTATATTGATTGCATGTGATGTTTATCTTTTTATGCATCTTATCTTGCTTTGATTGACGGTAGCATTATAAGATGATCTCTCACTAAATTATCAAGAAGTGTTCTCCCCGAGTATGCACCATTGCCAAAGTTCGTCGTGCCCAGACACCACGTGATGATCGGGTGTGATAAGCTCTACGTCCATCTACAACGGGTGCAAGCCAGTTTTTGCACACGCAGAATGCTCGGGTTATACTTGACGAGCCTAGCATATGCAGATATGGCCTCGGAACACGGAGACCGAAAGGTCGAGCGTGAATCATATAGTAGATATGATCAACATAATGATGTTCACCATTGAGAGCTAATCCATTTCACGTGATGATCGGTTATAGTTTAGTTTGATTTGGATCACGTGATCACTTAGAAGATTAGAGGGATGTCTATCTAAGTGGGAGTTCTTAAGTAATATGTTTAATTGAACTTAAATTTATAGTCCCTGATAATATCTTGCTTGTTTATGTTGATTGTAGATAGATGGCTCGTGCTGTTGTTCCGTTGAATTTTAATGCGTTCCTTGAGAAAGCAAAGTTGAAAGATGATGGTAGCAATTACACGGACTGGGTCCGTAACTTGAGGATTATCCTCATTGCTGCACAGAAGAGTTACGTCCTGGAAGCACCGTTGGGTGCCAGGCCTGCTGCTGGAGCAACGCCAGATGTTGTGAACGTCTGGCAGAGCAAAGCTGATGACTACTCGATAGTTCAGTGTGCCATGCTTTACGGCTTAGAACCGGGACTTCAACGACGTTTTGAACATCATGGAGCATATGAGATGTTCCAGGAGTTGAAGTTAATATTCCAACAGAATGCCCGGATTGAGAGATATGAAGTCTCCAATAAGTTCTATAGCTGCAAGATGGAGGAGAATGGTTCTGTCAGTGAACATATACTCAAAATGTATGGGTATTATAATCACTTGATTCAACTGGGAGTTAATCTTCCGGATGATTGTGTCATTGACAGAATTCTCCAATCACTTCCACCAAGCTACAAAGGCTTCGTGATGAACTATAACATGCAAGGGATGGATAAGACAATTCCTGAGCTCTTCGCAATGCTAAAGGCTGCGGAGGTAGAAATCAAGAAGGAGCATCAAGTGTTGATGGTCAACAAGACCACTAGTTTCAAGAAAAGGGGCAAAGGGAAGAAGAAGGGGAACTTCAAGAAGAACAACAAACAAGTTGCTGCTCAAGAGAAGAAACCCAAGTCTGGACCTAAGCCTGAAACTGAGTGCTTCTACTGCAAGCAGACTGGTCACTGGAAGCGGAACTGCCACAAGTATTTGGCGGATAAGAAGGATGGCAAGGTGAACAAAGGTATATGTGATATACATGTTATTGATGTGTACCTTACTAGAGCTCGCAGTAGCACCTGGGTATTTGATACTGGTTCTGTTGCTAATATTTGCAACTCGAAACAGGGACTACGGATTAAGCGAACACTGGCAAAGGACGAGGTGACGATGCGCGTGGGAAATGGTTCCAAAGTCGATGTGATCGCGGTCGGCACGCTACCTCTACATCTACCTTCGGGATTAGTATTAGACCTAAATAATTGTTATTTGGTGCCAGGGTTGAGCATGAACATTATATCTGGATCTTGTTTGATGCGAGATGGTTATTCATTTAAATCAGAGAATAATGGTTGTTCTATTTATATGAGTAATATCTTTTATGGTCATGCACCCTTGAAGAGTGGTCTATTTTTGATGAATCTCGATAGTAGTGATACACATATTCATAATGTTGAAGCCAAAAGATGCAGAGTTGATAATGATAGTGCAACTTATTTGTGGCACTGCCGTTTAGGTCATATCGGTATAAAGCGCATGAAGAAACTCCATACTGATGGACTTTTGGAACCACTTGATTATGAATCACTTGGTACTTGCGAACCGTGCCTCATGGGCAACATGTCTAAAACACCGTTCTCCGGTACTATGGAGAGAGCAACAGATTTATTGGAAATCATACATACAGATGTATGTGGTCTGATGAATATTGAAGCTCGTGGCGGATATCGTTATTTTCTCACCTTCACAGATGATTTAAGCAGATATGGGTATATCTACTTAATGAAACAAAAGTCTGAAACATTTGAAAAGTTCAAAGAATTTCAGAGTGAAGTTGAAAATCATCGTAACAAGAAAATAAAGTTTCTACGATCTGATCGTGGAGGAGAATATTTGAGTTACGAGTTTGGTCTACATTTGAAACCATGCGGAATAGTTTCACAACTCACGCCACCCGGAACACCACAACGCAATGGTGTGTCCGACGTCGTAATCGTACTTTACTTGATATGGTGCGATCTATGATGTCTCTTACAGATTTACCGCTATCGTTTTGGGGTTATGCTCTAGAGACGGCCGCATTGACGTTAAATAGGACACCATCGAAATCCGTTGAGACGACGCCTTATGAACTATGGTTTTGCAAGAAACCAAAGTTGTCGTTTCTTAAAGTTTGGGGCTGCGATGCTTATGTGAAAAAGTTTCAACTTGATAAGCTCGAACCCAAATCGAAGAAATGTGTCTTCATAGGATACCCAAAGGAAACTGTTGGGTACACCTTCTATCTCAGATCCGAAGGCAAGACATTTGTTGCTAAAAATGGATCCTTTCTAGAGAAGGAGTTTCTCTCGAAAGAAGTGAGTGGGAGGAAAGTAGAACTTGATGAGGTAACTGTACCTGCTCCCTTATTGGAAAATAGTACGTCACAGAAATTTGTTTCTGTAGCACCTACACCAATTAGTGAGGAAGTTAATGATGATGATCATGCAACTTCAGATCAAGTTACTACAGAACCTCGTAGATCAACCAGAGTAAGATCCGCACCAGAGTGGTACGGCAATCCTGTTCTGGAAATCATGCTACTAGATCATGGTGAACCTACGAACTATGAAGAAGCGATGGTGAGCCCAGATTCCGCAAAATGGCTTGAAGCCATGAAATCTGAGATAGGATCCATGTATGAGAACAAAGTATGGATTTTGGTTGACTTGCCCGATGGTCGGCAAGCAATAGAGAATAAATGAATCTTCAAGAAGAAGACTGACGCTGATGGTAATGTTACTGTCTACAAAGCTCGACTTGTCGCAAAAGGTTTTCGACAAGTTCAAGGGATTGACTACGATGAGACCTTCTCACCCGTAGCGATGCTTAAGTCCGTCCGAATCATGTTAGCAATTGCCGCATTTTATGATTATGAAATTTGGCAAATGGATGTAAAGACTGCATTCCTGAATGGATTGCTGGAAGAAAAGTTGTATATGATGCAACCGGAAGGTTTTATCGATCCAAAGGGAGCTAACAAAGTGTGCAAGCTCCAGCGATCCATTTATGGACTGGTGCAAGCCTCTCGGAGTTGGAATAAACGCTTTGATAGTGTGATCAAAGCATTTGGGTTTATACAGACTTTTGGAGAAGCCTGTATTTACAAGAAAGTGAGTGGGAGCTCTGTAGCATTTCTGATATTATATGTAGATGACATATTACTGATTGGAAATGTTATAGAATTTCTGGACAACATAAAGGGATACTTGAATAACAGTTTTTCAATGAAAGACCTCGGTGAAGCTGCTTACATATTGGGCATTAAGATCTATAGAGATAGATCAAGACGCTTAATTGGACTTTCACAAAGCACATACCTTGACAAAGTTTTGAATAAGTTCAAAATGGATCAAGCAAAGAAAGGGTTCTTACCTGTGTTACAAGGTGTGAAGTTGAGTAAGACTCAATGCCCGACCACTGCAGAAGATAGAGAGAAAATGAAAGATGTTCCCTATGCTTCAGCCATAGGCTCTATCATGTATGCAATGCTGTGTACCAGACGCGATGTGTGCCTTGCTATAAGTTTGGCAGGGAGGTACCAAAGTAATCCAGGAGTGGATCACTGGACAGCGGTCAAGAATATCCTGAAGTACCTGAAAAGGACTAAGGAGATGTTTCTCGTGTATGGAGGTGACAAAGAGCTCGTCGTAAACGGTTACGTTGATGCAAGCTTTGACACTGATCCGGACGATTCTAAATCGCAAACCGGATACGTATTTACATTAAACGGTGGAGCTGTCAGTTGGTGCAGTTCTAAACAAAGCGTCGTGGTGGGATCTACATGTGAAGCGGAGTACATAGCTGCTTCGGAAGCAGCAAATGAAGGAGTCTGGATGAAGGAGTTCATATCCAATCTAGGTGTCATACCTAGTGCATCGGGTCCAATGAAAATCTTTTGTGACAATACTGGTGCAATTGCCTTGGCAAAGGAATCCAGATTTCACAAGAGAACCAAGCACATCAAGAGACGCTTCAATTCCATCCGGGATTTGGTCCAGGTGGGAGACATAGAGATTTGCAAGATACATACGGATCTGAATGTAGCAGACCCGTTGACTAAGCCTCTTGCACGAGCAAAACATGATCAGCACCAAGACTCCATGGGTGTTAGAATCATTACTGTGTAATCTAGATTATTGACTCTAGTGCAAGTGGGAGACTGAAGGAAATATGCCCTAGAGGCAATAATAAAGTTATTATTTATTTCCTTACATATCATGATAAATGTTTATTATTCATGCTAGAATTGTATTAACCGGAAACATAATACATGTGTGGATACATAGACAAACAGAGTGTCACTAGTATGCCTCTACTTGACTAGCTTGTTAATCAAAGATGGTTAAGTTTCCTAACCATAGACAAAGGAGTTGTCATTTGATTAACAAGGTCACATCATTAGTTGAATGATCTGATTGACATGACCCATTCCATTAGCTTAGCACCCATCGTTTAGTATGTTGCTATTGCTTTCTCCATGACTTATACATGTTCCTTTGACTATGAGATTATGCAACTCCCGTTTACCATAGGAACACTTTGTGTGCTACCAAACGTCACAACATAACTGGGTGATTATAAAGGTGCTCTACAGGTGTCTCCGAAAGTATTTGTTGGGTTGGGGTATTTCGAGATTAGGATTTGTCACTTCGAATGTCGGAGAGGTATCTCAGGGCCTTCTCGGTAATGCACATCATATAAGCCTTGCAAGCATTGCAACCAATGAGTTAGTTGCGAGATGATGTATTACGGAACGAGTAAAGAGACTTGCCGGTAACGAGATTGAACTAGGTATTGGATACCGACGATCGAATCTCGGGCAAGTAACATACCGATGACAAAGGGAACAACGTATGTTGTTATGCGGTCTGACCGATAAAGATCTTCGTAGAATGTGTAGGAGCCAATATGGGCATCCAGGTCCCGCTATTGGTTATTGACCAGAGAATTGTCTCAGTCATGTCTACACTGTTCTTGAACCGTAGGGTCCGCACGCTTAAGGTTACGATGACAGTTATTATGAGTTTTTGCATTTTGATGTACCGAAGTTAGTTCGGAGTCCCGGATGAGATCACGGACATGACGAGGAGTCTCGAAATGGTCGAGACATAAAGATTGATATATTGGACGACTATATTCGGACATCGGAATGGTTTCGAGTGGTTTCGGATAAAACCGGAGTGTCGGAGGGGTTACCGGAACCCCCCGGGGAAGTAATGGGCCTTATTGGGCCCGAGAGGAGAGAGAGGGCTGCGGCCAGGAGGTGGCGCGCCCCCCATGGGGAGTCCGAATTGGACAAGGAGGGGGGGCGCGGCCCCCCTTTCCCTCTCCCTCTCCCTCTCTTTCCTTCCCCCTCTCTCCTCCTAGTTGGACTAGGAAAGGGGAGTCCTACTCCCACTAGGAGGAGGACTCCCCCTCCCTTTGGCGCGCCACATAGGGCCGGCCGGCCTCCCCCTTGCTCCTTTATATACGGGGGCAGGGGGGCACCCTAGGCCTCCCCCCTTGCTCCTTTATATACGGGGGCAGGGGGGCACCCTAGAACACACAAGTTGATCTTCGTGATCGTTCCTCGGCCGTGTGCGGTGCCCCCCTCCACCATATTCCACCTCGGTCATATTGTTGCAGTGCTTAGGCGAAGCCCTGCGTCGGTAGTACATCAAGATCGTCACCACGCCGTCGTGCTGACGGAACTCGTCCCCGAAGCTTTGCTGGATCGGAGCCCGGGGAACGTCATCGAGCTGTACGTGTGTTAAGAACTCGGAGGCGCCGGAGTAACGGCGCTTGGATCGGTCGGATCGGGAAGACGTACGACTACTTCCTCTACGTTGCGTCAACGCTTCCGCTTCGGTCTACGAGGGTACGTAGACAACACTCTCCCCTCTCGTTGCTTTGCATCACCATGATCTTGCGTGTGCGTAGGAATTTTTTTGAAATTACTACGTTCCCCAACAGTTGCGTACCGTTTCAACTTTGAAGGTCTACTCGAGCTTAATGTTGAAGCGCCGACCATCGTCCAGGTGAGGCCTATCGCACTCACCTCGATCGTCATGGCACCAGTCGCACTCCCCCGGGAGACTTTCGTGGTCCGATGATGACATTTCCTATACGTTCATAATTCAAAGACTAAATTAGATCATTATTATTCAACTAATTATATGCATATGCGTTGCAAATAGTGCTCTCCAATTTGAGCATTCAATAAGAAAAATCAAATCGCAAAATTATTCAATTTGAGCATATATAGTCCACGTCGATGCGGGAATAATTGCTTTAACTAAAAAAATAAACTAGTTCTATTAAACACCTATATGTAGCCAAATATATATTCATCTAACATTTGACATTAATATATCTAACTATATATTCACCTATATGTAGCCAAACTTTTCTATCTAATTCATCTAACATTCGACATTAATCTAACATTTATATAAACTCAAAATATATAAAAAATTAAATAGAAAAAAACTCATTAACAAATAATATTTTAATTAGATCATCAAATCTCAGATACCTAAATTTTCTTACTAAAAATAAACTAGCTATATTAATTATTGAACTAGTTCTAATCTCATATACCTAAATTTTTCTTACTAAAAATAAACTAGTTATATTAATTATTCAACTAGTTCAAATCTCATATACCTAAATAAACTAGTTCGACAATTTTCTTACTAAAAATAAACTAGTTATATTAATTAGTCAACTAGTTCAAGCTCACATATACCTAGCTATTTAATATCTAATTAAATTTTCTAAAAAACAGAAAACAGAAAACAGAAAATAAGTAAAAAATGTGTGTGTGTATGTGTGTGTATATATGTGTGTGTATGTGTGTATATATGTGTGTGTCGTGTACGTATATACGTATATACACTACCCCGTTCGTACGAGCGGGGGCGTCGGCGTACGTACGGGTCGGGTGCGCGGCGGGGACGACGGGCGACGGGCGGCGGCGGGGACGACGACGTCGATGGGCGGCGCGGCGGGGACGACGGGCGACGGGCGGCGGCGGGGACGACGACGACGGGCGGCGGCGGGGAAGACGACGACGACGCGCGACGAACGACGGGCGGCGGCGGCGACGACGGGCGACGACGGGCGCGCGCGATAGGTGTGTTGACGAAAGAAGTCGAGATCTAACTGAATTTTCGCAACTGTTGTGTATATAGGAGAGGCCTTTAGTACCGGTTGGAGCCACCAACCGGTACTAAAGGCCAACTTTGGCCAGGCCAGGAGGCGGGAAGAGCAGGCCTTTAGTACCGGTTGGTGGCTCCAACCGGTACTAAAGGATGGTCTTTAGTACCAGTTGGAGCCACAAATCGGTACTAAAGGCCTCGCGCTGCCTGCACAAAGTTTAGTCCCACCTCGCCGGGCGAAGGTCAGCCGCACTGGTTTATAAACCCAGCCGCGGCTGCCCTTTCGAACTCCTCTATATAGCAGGCTTGTGGGCCTAAACTCTGCGCGCTGCCCTGTGAGTCTGCTGGGCCTATAAGGCCTGTAATTGCACGCCCGTGGCCTAGCAGGCCCACAGGGCAGCGCCCCAAATTTTTTATTTGTTTTTCTTTTCTGCTTTATTTTCTTCTATTTGTTTTTCTTTTCTGCTTTATTTTCTTCTATTTGTTTTTCTTTTCTGCTTTATTTTATTCTATTTATTTCTGCGTAGTTTTTTGTATAGTTTTTCTTTTCTGTTATATTTATTTGTGAGTAGTTTTTCATCTAGTTTGCCAAAATTCAACATTTTCAGAGTTCATTTTATAGTGATTTTTAATTTCACGGTCATTTTTTGAACAATTGAAAAATAGCAAATACATTTTTTTTTCTGCTTTATTTTTCTTCTATTTATTTCTGAGTAGTTTTTAATTTCACGGTCATTTTGTGAACGATTGAAAAATAGCAAATACCAAAGTTATAAAAAAAGAAATGCCGACGTGTAGTGTAATAAGTCCGGAATTGTAATAAGTTATTAAAAATAAAAGAGAGGTGCAATGCTTCGTTAATTTGCTTCAAGCCTTTCGGAATAGTGTAAACTGTACTGCGCGTAGCTCCGTGCAATCTACCATATTCCTGAAGGCTTGAAGCTAAGCAACGTGAGCATTGAGCCTCTTCTTCATCGTCTCTGCACTCAGGGCTTATAAACCGCTCCTAGTCACTCTCTCTTGGCGAGGTGGGACTAAAAAAGAGCCTGTAGTACTGGTCACCCTTTAGTACCGGTTGGAGCCACCAACCGGTACTAAAGGTGGTGCTATGTCTGCACAAAATTTAGTGTCGTTTAGTTCAAAACAAATCATTGAATGCATGAAAAATAGCAAATAAAGGCAGAAATGGTTGAAAGTTGATGGCGTCGCTTTGAATGGTGCATACTGAATGCACAAAAATTCTGGAGTTGTAATAAGTTTAAAAAAATGAAATGCCTTTGTAACAGATGAGTTTAATTTCGTCAGAAACCTGAATACTTCAAAAGAGATTATCCAGTTTGTAAACGAAGTGCATCCAGTTTTAGCCGTAAGCCTCTCTACTTTCTTGCACATGCTATGTGGGTGAAATGATGATACCATGACAAGTTTCAACTTTTTCAGAGTTCATTTGTAGTGCTTTTCAATTTCCAGGTCATTTAGTTCTCAAAACAAATCATTGAATGCATGAAAAATAGCAAATGAAGGCAGAAATGGTTGAAAGTTGATGGCGTCGCTTTTAATGGTGCATACTGAACGCAAAAAATATAAGAGCATTTACATCATGATCTTATATTTCTTTACAGTCTACATTGTCAATATGGTCTTATAACATAAAAAATATTTTGATCATCAATGATCTTTGTGTGTATAATCTGAATTGTTAATATGAGTCATCAACGATTTATAAACCGATGAAGACTCATATTGCAGCCACAAATTCTACACATAGAGTTCAATGAAGACCAAGTGCTTGTGATAGTTTGAGAAATAACATATTTAAGGTGGTAAAAGGCTTGTTAGGGGGGCGAGGTGGGACTAAAAACAGCCTGCCACAACGTCATTAGTACCGGTTCGTGGTCCGAACCGGCACTAAATGGTGATGGTGGGGCCATAGCCTGACCGCGGGCTGACACAGCCTCTTTAGTGCCGGTTCGTGGCACGAACCGGTACTAAAGGTTCTCCACGAACCGGTGCTATTGATCGCCGCCACGAACCGACACTAGTGTACACATTAGTGCCGGCTCTAATTCAAACCGGCACTATTGTGCTTCACAAAAGACCCTTTTTCTACTAGTGTAAGAAGATGGTTGCTCACACCATCCATGGCAACGGTTCAATGGTGGACGGCCATGACAACTTGCTCGTGTTCTTGGACACGACCAACATCAGTAGATGCGCCTCCACTAGGAGTGCTGAAAAACAAATCACCATTCAGAGGTCACAAAGAGAGCATAAAGGTGTTGAGTATGATGACAGGTAGCCCTCACATTCATTGGCGTGACCACCCCGAGCTAAGCACCTGCTTAGATCCGGCGTTGTCACACCTCCATTGATGCTGATGTGGCGAGGTCAGTGGTAAGGGCAAATGAAAGGACCACGATGTCGCCTAGAGGGGGTGGGGTGAAATGTACGTTTAAAAACTTCTACAAATTTGGCTCTATCCTAATGTGGAAATAAACTAAGCAGATACTTTTCAAGCACAAATCTCAAATCAGGCTCAACTAAGTGCACCAACAACATACTCTAACCAGGGAGAGCACAATGATAATACAAGAAAGCACAAGTAAGTTACACAAACTTACATGAGCTATATCACAAGATATATAAATGTATGATAGTATGACACAATATAGCAATACACACTAACCACAAGATATATCAATAGAGACAAGTGTGAATTGCGGAATATAAAGTGTAGACCTAAATGATCTCTACAAAGGGATAGCCAACACAAAATAATGAGGACAACAACATATAGTGAATGCAAGGTCAAGTGACCAAACTAAACCACAAGTAAGGAGTTAGGGTTAGGGATAATTGAAGACATGAAGGCGAGGATGTATCCAGATGTTCACTTCCTTGGAGGGAAGATAGTCACAGTTGGAGGGATGGGTGTTACAACGAAGTCACACCAACACCACGAAGGCTCACCTATTCTCCTTGATATATCACCATGAAGGTGATTCTTAACCACTAGTGGTAGACCTTGAGGCGGCCTTCAAACCACTTTCCGAGGGACAAATCATAAGTTGATTCCTCACTGGAGCACTCCTACCGCCTGAGTCTCCAAGCTCCAAAAGTAACAAGATCAAGGAGGAAATGCTCAAGACTTCCTCATATCACAATTTGCTTTCGCCAAAAGAGAGAGAATGAGTGGATCTATCGATGGGTAAAATCTCTCTTAAGAACTCACTGGAATCTCTCTGGGATCTAAGATTTGGTGTAGGAGGAGTGAGAGGGAGCCACTTGGGTCTAGGCTTCTTTTGGATGAAGTGGTCAACCGTCTACCAAATTGGTAGATTGGTATATATATATATAGCAAGCCTAGAAATCTAGTCGTCTTTTAGTAAGTGGCCATGGCGGGCCGAACATCCGATTTTGGGCTTCGGTTTTGATGATCTTGGGCTCGTTTCGAAGCTATCGAACGACTCAAGTTCCTCACATAGATAACCAACCAAGATCGACCAAAATGGAGGATGCAATATATGCGAAGGATTGATCATAGAATTTGGGAACCTATATGGCTCTAGATTTTTCTAGGTAGGCTAAATAAGACGTAACCTCAACAAGTCATTTGCATGCCCACAATTATTCTCTCTTAATAGTGTGGGATCCCTGTAATTTGGGAACATATATATTTTTCGACGGTCATCGATTCATGCAACTGAAAGCCAAAGAAACTAATACATTTGACTAGAGCATTCCACTTGAGCTTGATATTGACGTTTACACTAGTAGAATGATAATCTTGATCATGCAACTCGGTGAAGACTCCGAATTGCTCCCCTATACGCTATGGGAAGCCTCTTCTCACAGACTACCTACACACGCCATCATGTGATCAGTTGCAAACTTCAAGCATGTAATCCTTTGGGATGCCTATCTTGAACTTGCCCTTGTCAACCATGATCCTCATCACTTGATATCATTGTCTCATCGGCACATGGAATCTTTCTATTAATGCAAGCTCATGAGAAACACCTAACCCACATAGACATAGAAAACACATGGTATAGGTTAGTACACAATGTGCACATGACAAATTCTTACCATACCACACGATACCATGTGGCACATGATTTGCACTTATGTTATAACCATTCAGAATTCAATCTTCGATCTTTATCTTGGTCAACCTTTATATCTTTACTCCATGATCTATATTTATGTCTTGAAAGCCACATTGAATGATTCCCATTACTTAATTGCTTCAAAACATTACCATAAATACCTCAATTTTGTCATGACCATATTGGGGTTCTCTACACGAGTATCATATTGGTCATCACTTGCTATTATCCATGCTCCATCACAATCTCTTGAGAGGCACACTGAATTCTTTACTTGAATTACATGCTTCACGACTTGACCAACCATGGCTCAATGAACTCATCATGATATCGTCTTCAAGCCATATATATCATATTTATCTTTAATCTCCTCTCAAGATCTTGATCCATTATAGTCCAACTCATAAGTTGAAACATGACAACTTTTGAGATCCTCCAATGAATTCCATTTTGATCACATCTCGTTCATCACATGGAATTCATCTCGATCATATTTGATTCAATCATTGAAATCATTCTTGATGCACAACTATATGTAGATGACATTCATTCTGAATCCATTCACTCTTCTTCATAACTTGACGCCATTGTTTCTCCATAGGATTTTTCACTCATTATTTTGTCTCGATGCATATGTTTGTGTTGATGGATTTCATCCTTCAATTCATCCAATATTCTTCATGCATTGCTAATGGAATTTTCCTTCAAATCTATATCTCAATGCAACATTAGTCCATAAGGATTGTCATTAATTACAAAAACCGCATATGGGGACTACATGAACTTTTTGTAAAGTCAAAACCAGTTCACGTCTTCACAAAACCTCCCGAAACTTGCATCAGGGACCAAAAGTATCTGTTTTTTTCACAAGTCAAGGGACAATATTTTATATTTTATTTAGTGAGGGACAATGTTTAGACTCTCGGTATAGTCGACGGATGAAAAATAATTTTTTTCGTCCATTTATTAATCTTAGCTTCCTAAGATTTTATATCGATAAATAGTGGAAAATGACAATTCATAAAGTTGGCACACTATACCACACTGTTTTTAGTTTGTATATGATATACAAAGTGAATAAATTGGATTGGTCGTCCAAAAATGGAAGAAATACTACTTAAAAAGGATTAACCACCACCATTTATATGAAGAGTTGAAGCCAGGTATGAACCTAGCTCGATCCCTTGTATGCAGAAAAATCGAGACTAACACTAATAGTGAAGAGGTGGTTTCATCCTTGAAAGATGGTATCTGGTCCTCCGCACAAGTGACATATTTGATGATTGTTATTTCATGGCTTTAGATTTCAATCATGTTTCATATGATCATCGTAATAGAGAAAATAACCAAGTTGCTCACGAACTAGCTAGGATAGCTAGATTCTCTCCTCCTAGTGTTGGATGGATTCACCCCCGGATGCGGTGATTTTTATGATTGTAAAATGATGCTACTACCCTTATAGTTGAATACAGGAGGAGATGATTATAAAAAAAAAGAGAGTAGAAGCCAGGTAGTTAGCACCTATTGGGGATTAGACCTGTACAATGCAACATGTTAAGAGAGTTGCTTATTTTAAGATTAGCATCAGGAGATAAAATTAAATTATATGGTTTTAATGGTACTCCAACTATTTGGTCGTAAGAATATCTCGTGAGGCAATAATTGATCTGCTCATTATGTCTGTAGGTTTTTTTATCCTTAGATTTTTTTGATGCATAAAATTCGTTTCACGAGAATGAAGGCACTAGATTTTGTGGGGTTGGCCTAATTTCTAATGATTCTTAGCATTAGGTAAGGTATATCATGAAAAATGTATAAGGATTATGCCATTTCAATTCTACTACTACTACTACTCCCCCATCCCTATTAATTTTCGCAACTTTAGTCGGAGGGAGTAGCTAATTATCCGTGTGTTGCAACATGGGCAACATATTTTAACGGTTCAACATCAATCGTGTCCGACATTAAACTTACACCAACCATATTCAAGATTTTGGTAAGATTTGAGTATGTGTAGGGGAGGACAACAAAGGTTTTGATTTAGTGATGTTTTGGTAAGATTCGATTTGAATCCATCGATTTAATGCACCACATTGTTTCTAGTAGGCCCGGGAAATATCGATTTGATTTAAATTATTCCAAACCTAGGAGGGGGCGAGTGAAGATGAAAATATTCAATGCAGGGGGAAGGAGGTGAGGATAATCATATCAAATTTCCTTTAATAATACTTAGAGATAGAGATAGAGATAAAGATAGAGATAGGAGATAGAGAAGATACATTTTTTAAAAAAATTTAAAAATCCTGTGAGCCGAATGAGCCTTAAATGTGAGCTGAATTAAAAGAGGAAAATTTCTAAGAGAGTCTCCTCGTCGTCGTCGGGCCGGACGGACCGACGGAGCCCTCAGCCCTGAGCCCGTCCCCTTTACCGACAAATCACGCGACCGCGTGCCCACCAAATCCCAAATCTCACCGTCTCCGCCCCCCTCCCCTCCCCCCCTCACCCCCAGATCGCACCAACCGCCCCCGATGGCCGCCGCCGCCCGGCCGCTCGCCGCGGCGCTCCTGGCCGCCTTCCTCGCCCTCGCCCTGCTCGCGGCCCCGGCGGCGGCCGAGATCCGGTCCACGGCGATCCGGGCCGACCCGCGCACCATCATCCCGCTGGACGAGTTCGGCTTCTCCAACCAGGGCGTGCTGGAGCTCAACGTGACCGGCATCGCCTTCGACCCCCCCGCCTCGCCGGACCTCGACCTCTCCCAGTTCGGCTTCTTCCTCTCCACGCTCGACGCCTGGGTGCACGTGCTCCGCCAGCTCCAGGACCTGGAGGTCACCTGCGCGCTCCAGTCCGACCTCGTCAGGCTCGCCTACTCCTTCGACCGCCTCCGCCCCCCCGCCAACCCCGCCGGCGTCCCGGTCGCCCGCTCCTCCTCCTTCACCTACGCCTTCCACGTCACCGAGCCCGGCCAGTACACGCTCGTCTTCGCCAACTGCCTCGCCGGCGCCGGCGGGGACCTTAAGGTCTCCATGGACGTCAGCTCCGCCATGTACAACGTCGACCCGGCCACCGGCCAGCGGGCCTACCTCTCCGTCGGCTCCTCCGCGCTGCCCTCCATCTACTTCCTCTTCTGCGTCGTCTACGCCGCGCTCGCCGCCGGATGGGTCTCCATCCTGCTGCGCAAGCGCACCGCCGTCTTCCGGATCCACTACTTCATGCTCGCCGTGCTCGTGCTCAAGGGCTTCAACCTCCTCGCCGAGGCCGAGGACAAGTCCTACATCGAGCGCACCGGCACCGCCCACGGCTGGGATGTGCTCTTTTACATCTTCAGCTTCCTCAAGGGGATCTCGCTCTTCACGCTCATTGTGCTCATCGGCACCGGCTGGTCCTTCCTCAAGCCCTACCTGGCGGACCGCGAGAAGAAGGTGCTCATGGTGGTCATCCCCCTGCAGGTAGTGGCCAACATTGCGCAGGTGGTCATCGATGAATCCGGGCCGTATGCCCGAGACTGGGTCACCTGGAGGCAGATATTCCTGCTGGTGGATGTGGTCTGCTGCTGCGCCATTCTCTTCCCGATTGTCTGGTCAATCAAGAACCTCCGGGAGGCTGCCCGCTCCGACGGGAAAGCGGCAGTGAACCTGATGAAGCTCACCCTTTTCCGCCAGTACTACGTGGTTGTCATCTGCTACATTTACTTCACACGTGTTGTGGTGTACGCGCTGGTGACCATCACCTCGTACCGGTACCTCTGGACTAGCGTCGTGGCTGGAGAGATTGCCACCCTTGCATTCTATGTATTCACTGGGTACAGGTTCCGGCCTGAGGTGCATAACCCATACTTTGCGATTGATGATGATGAGGAGGAGGCTGCAGCTGAGGCACTCAAGTTGGATGATGGATTTGAGCTATGAGTACTAAAATTTGGCGGCCTTTTCCCTGCCAGTGCTACACAGGTGTTATATGTGCTTCTACAGGACAAATGCTTTTCACATGACAAATGCGATAGACTGGTATCTAGTCCATACCCTTTTGTTTTTCATTTGAAGTTAGTTTACATTTTGCGTTACTGTAATTTGGTATCAACCACCCTGTGTGTGTGTGTGTGTGCGTGTGTCAAGCAATGCAGCAGCTTGATTGTACTTAAATACATTCTTGAGATGAGCTGTTCTTCATTGTACCTCTGTAGCTATTGTTGTATCTAGATGTTTACTTTCTGTCTGGTAAAAGAAGTTGACTGTGATTCAGTTTGTTGATTCATATCATGCTAACTGTTGCTCTGAGTTCTGACTTATTCTACATTACCCGTATGCACGTCCTGTTGCTTTTGTTCTGTAGGATCCTTTTGTTGTATAACGGGGAAACAAATTGAAGTCTACAATGCACTTGGGTTGGTGAACACAGAAATTACTGGCTGGTACCTAGAGCAGCACAGTACGTTGCAAATGTTGTTTTTATTTCACATGATTCTGACCTACTTGCATGTTTGATGTGCATTATAATTGTGTTGTGTATGCTTTGATAGTAGTGCGAAGGTTTAACATATAAGCATCACCTTGATCCTTGAAATTTTGTCCCTAGAGTCAGTAACCTGTCTAGTTAGAGTAAACTGCCACTTTTGGTAGTTTGTCTGGTTTGGGATTTTCAGTTAGGACTATTGAGCACACATCAGCAAAGATAGTAAGTTGCCCCTTGTAATGTCTAATTTGACAATGTCTCGTTGATTTTGGTATTTCAATTATTGAATAAGGTTATATGTCTATGAATTTTATCTACAGTTTGCCCTTGTCAAAGTACTGAACTGTTGTGTTGAAGGTGCGCTGGGCTATGGCCAATCTGGACTTTGATCCTTGAAATTTTGTCCCTAGAATCAGTACACTGTCTAATTAGAGTACATCCCCACTTTTTGCAGTTTGTCTAAATTGCCCCTTGGAATGTCTAATTTGGTTATGTCTAGTTGATTTTGGCATTTCAATTCTTGAATAAGGTTATATATGTCCATGAATTTTATCTACACTTTGTGCTTGTCAATGTACTGAACTGTTGTGTTGAAAAGGTGCGCTGGGCTATGGCCAATCTGGACTTTGATATTGTGTCACGTCTCATTGTAGCGTTGATTTTTCATAGCTGGGGTAGTATTTTTATTTTAGAGCATCTTTGCTGGATGTTTTCAGAATCGTACTAAACAGTTGTATTATTTACAGTGGTACTCCAGATAGTTTCTCTTGTCTTAACTCAATCATCTTCTTGTATTACATTGTCTTCGTTTTTTCTTCATAGTTTGCTGCATCTTCAGATATACACTGTTCTGCTATGTCTAAAAATGTTCCTAATTTGATCTTAGGAAATGAGCACATAGTTTGAAATTTCGATCTGGTGAACATGATTTACGGCATATAGAATGATGCCAGCTTTGTTCTGTAAGTAGAAGACCAAAATGTCTCACCCACCTCCACCTGGGATCATAAATGTTCAGTTTGCTTCGTATATACCTCTCTCCTTATATTGAAATCGAACTTGATATCTATGAGGCTTGGCATCTCCCATAATTTAATCATTGACACTGGATTCTACAAGGGCAGATAGTTCCATTTCTTGGTCCTTTTAGGGTTTAATGGATCCGGGCCTAGTTAAGTATAGGCTTGGGCTTGTGGTTGAATGCTGTCATTGCCCTAGCCCATGCTCTGCTTCTGGAGTTGTAATTTCAGATCTTTCATTAGCCTGTTCCTGAAGCATGATTTATAAGATGCACTCCAGAGCAGCACTTCCTTACATGCAACAACTATAAGAATTTCATTCATAGACATATATTCCAGTCTTTTGCATCTATTCAGGCTGAACCTGACTGCAAGCATGGAAGTCCTCTTTCTGTAACTAGGAAGTTGCTTGCTTTGCTGGGTATGACTGAAAAATACACGCATCTCGTTATGACTAAAAGATACATGTATACAGCTCTGACTGCTATTGATAAAATATGTTTGTGCGGGTATCTAAAAGATCTTAACATTGCTTTGGATCTACAATAGAAGATATAGCAACAAGTGAAGTTGACTTAGGTTACTGCTAAACAGGAAGTCAAAGATGCATCGACCTTTTGTTTTTCATTTGAAGTTAGTTACATTTTTCCTTACCGTAATTTTTTTTATCAACGGTCCTGTGTGTGTTCTTGTGTCAATCAATGCAGCAGCTTGATTGTACCTAAATACATTCTTGAGATTAGCCGTTAGTCATTGTACCTCTGTAGCTATTGTTGTATCTAGATGTTTATTTTCTGTCTGGTAAAAGAAGCTGACTGTGATTCAGATTGTTGATTCATATGGTGCTAATTGTAGCTCTGATTTCTGACTTATTATACATTACCTGTATGCATGTCCAGGTGCTCTTGTTTTGTAGGATACTTTTGTCGTATAGAGGGGAAACAAATTTAAGTCTATAACACACATTAGTAAGTTCAACACGGAAACTATTGACCGGTTCCCAGAGCAGCATAATAAGTTGCAAATTTTTGTATTTCACATGATTCTGACCTACTTGCATGTTTTATGTGTGCATTATAATTGTGTTGCATATGCTTTGATGTTATTGCGAAGGTTTAACATATAAGCGTCACCTTGATCCTTGAAATTTTATCTCTTGATTCAGTACACTGTCTAGTTAAGAGTACGTCCCCACTTGTGGCAGTTTGTCTAGTTTGGGATTTTCAGTTAGGACTTGATGAGCACACATCAGCAAACAGAATAAGTTGCCCCTTGGAATGTGTAATTTGACCATGTCTAGTAGATTTTGACATTTCAATTTTTGAATAAGGTCCTATGCTCTATAAATATTATCTACAGTTTGCCCTTGTCAAAGTGCTGAACCATTGCGTTGAAGACTGCATTAGGCTATGGCCAATCTGGACTTTGATATTGTGTCATATCTCATTGCAGCGCTGATTTCTCTCTCTTTGTAACCTGATACACAGTAGTGAAGGCATTAATCTTTTTTGTGCTATATGAAACCACTTGACCAGGAATCTTCCAACTTCCAGTGTACAAGAAAAATGAGTCGGCTATAATAAACCCGCAAGTGGCACATTGCATGAAACATTTCAGTTGGACTGGATACTTTTATTGGCTCCCAGAGGACTTATATGCCTCTAGGGAGATTGAATTGCTGTCACATCTTGTCGCATTAGTATAAACATGGAAGAAAAGTAAATTGGTTCCCTGCTAGATTAGGAAAATTGAAAGCCATTTCTTAATTCAGTTTGAAGTCCTGGATGTTTGTTCAAAGTATCATGTCATTAGAAGAGGTGTATCTTTGCTGCATGTATTTTCAGAATTGAACTAATAGGTGTATTACTTGAAAGTGGTACTAGCAGGTGGGGTGGGGGGTAGTTTTTATTTTTTAGAGCATCTTTGCTGGATGTATTTTCAGAAACGTAGTAAACAGGTGTATTATTTACAGTAGTAGCTGCAGATGGTTTCTCTTATCTTAACTGAATAATCCAGTATTACATAGTGTTCTTTTTTTCTTCATAGTTTGCTGCATTTTCAGATGTACACTATTTTCCTATGTCTCAAAATGTTCTTAGTTTGATCTTTGAAAGTAATTGTGTGGTTTGAAATTTTGATCTGCTGGACATGATTGACGGCATCTAGAATTATGTCAGTTTTGTTTTGTAACTAGAAGACCAAGGTGTGTTACTCACCTGGGATTGTAACTGTTCATTTTGCAATATTCCTTATATTGAAATCGAACATGATGGTGCTACTTGATATTTATGAGGCATGGCATCTCCCATGACTGAATCAGCAACACTGAATTCTACAAGGGCAGCTGATTCCATTCCTTGGTCCCTTTTAAGAATTTAATGGACCTGGGCCTAGTTAAGTATAGGCTTGGGCTTGTGGTTGCATGCCACCATTGCCCTAGCCCATGTATTTTCAGAATTGAGCTAAAGATGTGTATTACTTCGAAGTAGCACTAGCAGGTTTGGGGGTAATATTTCTGATGTTAGAGCTCCCGGTCTATTACTTACAGTGGTGGTCGCAGATGGTTTCTCTTACCTTAGCGACAGTCATATTCTTGTATTAGTCTTTTTTTCTTCATAGTCTGCTGCATCTTCAGATGTGCCCTGCTTTGCTATGTCTCAAAATGTTCCTAATTTGGTCTTTGAACATAATTGTGTGGTTTTCAATTTTAATATCCTGGACATGGTTCGCGGCATCTAGAATTATGTCAGCTTTGTTCTTTAACTAGAAGACCAAAGTTTCTTGCTCACCTGTGGGACTTAACTGTTTATTTTACTATATTCCTGTTATTAGAATCGAACTCGATGGTACCAGTTGATATTTACGAGACTTGGCATCTCCCATGACTCAGTCAGTGACACTGGATTGTGGATTGTACAACAGCAGCTGATTCCATTTCTTGGTCTTTGAGGATTTAATGGACCTGGGCCTAGTTAAGTAATAGGCTTGGGCTTGTGGTTGAATGCTGTCATTGTCCTATAGCCCAGCTTTCTTTGCTTCTGGAGTTGTAATTTCAGATCTTCCATTAGCCTGTCCCTGAAGCATGATAGAGAAGATGCAACAACTATACAAATTTCGTTCATAGACATACATATTCCATTCTTTTGCATCGTTTAGGCTGAACCTGACTATAACTAATTCCTTTCTTTAACTAGGAAGTTTCTTGCTTTGCTGACTGAAAAATACATGCATACATGTGCAACTTTGACTGCTATTGATAAAATATGTTTGTGGGGTGACTAAAAGATCTTAACATTGCTTTGGGTCTACAACAGATGATCTAGAAACAAGTAAAGGGGACTTAAGGTAGTAAGTACTACACTGGAAGTCAAAGATGCATTGAGGCCATTTAAATAGTTTTAGTGCATATACCAGCACCTCGAGTTTTGCAAAAGAAAGCATAGTTATGGTTTAAAAGGATGCAACTTTCCCTGGTGAAAATCTGCTGACAAGCAATCTGTGGTTCCTATGTGATGAAACAACTAGTACTATTCTATTATAGAGATGAGCTTAATAGGATTTGATTTCCACCCGGACTGGGGAGAAGGAAAACGTCCCGATCGTGCTTCCTAGGGTAAACCTTACTGAATCTACCATAAAGAAAAGTTCGTTATGACGTGTTAACGGATGGTTTCAGAACCGGTGATCATTAACAAGGCGGAGCAACTTTTCATCTAGTGGATGGAGCTATGCACGGCAAAGCCCGAATTCTAGCTTGCCTAGTAATTGTTCTCCTTTTTGCTCATGTTAACATCAGATCTTTAGGGAAGGCACTTCTCCTCAGAGTTAGTGCCTGGGGCTGCTGATTCGATTTGGTGTTGAAAACTTGCATGCCTCCTTATCCTGCAGCTAAAATAAACAAACCAGGTTTGTTACTCCTCCGTGGTGCTGTGGGCACTCCCTCAAGTCACTAGCTCTTGCCGGCCTGGTCATGCACGCTGCAGACATGAACAAATGGTTATCCTGGTATGGGCTCTCCTTTTACCTTTTACGTTATGCTATTGTGCTACTGCTTAGCTAGCTAGGGAAAGATCGGATGTATCTTCTCCATGAAAGACTTTGGTGGCCTGTCGCAGTCTAGTTCCCAGATGGTGCTTGCCTTGGTCTGCACTTGTTGGCCTGTTTCTCATTCATCTGCACTGGGGTTGGACGTGATCTGATGATTGATCCTTCGGATGCAGGTTGGACAGTGTCGCGAGGCTGCACGTATGCGACGCTGGTGGTGGAAGCTGCTGCCGCTTTACTTGCTCTCAGGTCTGATGCCCACAACACGAGCGAAAGCGAAGGAGGACGTGGCATCGCAGTGCGAGCTGTCTGGTTCATGGGAAGAAGTGTGAAGCATACCACATTCAACCGCGTTTGCAACCCTTTTCCATGTGATTGATGGAAGAAGATCGATGGGATCGGGAGTGCGCTACGGTGGTTCCAGAATCTCAATTCTGAATCCCCGCAAGTGTGCTCAGTAAGTTACTATGACTTGGTCAGTATGGTTTGAGAATCGGTGTCGATGCACCTGTAGTGAAATATTACGTTACTACATTCCTGTGGAATTGCAACCTTTTTTGCATGCGATTGATGGAAGGAGATGGGATCGGGAGTGCGCTACGGTGTTCCAGAATCTTGATTCTGAATCCCAACAAGTTTGGTAATTTACTATGACTTGGTCAGTATGATTTGAGGATTGGTGTTGATGCACCTGTAGCGCGACGTTACTTGCTTTTGCCAGTCAGGATGAAGGTGAGTTCTGTTCTCTCGGTGGATGCGAGTTCTTTCGAGATTAAATTGTACTACTGTAATAATCTTCTGACGAGCCCCACCTTGGCTTGTTTCTGAAGGCAGATGCCAACTGCAGAGCTGATGTTCTCCGTGCCCGACTAACGACCGCCAGCAGATTTTTTCCACACGCCACATCAGGTGCAAGTAGTTTAGCCATAGCACATCACCAAACATGGATAACATATTTTTTCTCACTGTTGGTCAGTTCTCCTTTGTCAAATGCGCGTGTCTTCTGTCAGGTTGCCTGCACGCAAGAGGCTTCAGGCCAATTCTTGATTACCATACAGCTGAACTGAAGCTACACCTGACCTACTAAACCCGGCACGGTCTACACTGTCTACACTCGAGACAACGCTCGAACTGAAGCCTCCTAAAGGCTGGAAAAATGTTTCCTAGCTCAGGGCGGCTGCCGATATGTCCTGTTTGCGTCGGATGGAGACCCTTGCCATATGGCTCGCAATCTTCATGCTCATACATTTTGTTTTCGACGGGTCGCTGCTCTGGTTTGGTATAGTGGTACCTGTCGTTTGGTGCGGGTGAGTCCAGAATGGTAGAATGGTCCTCCGAAATAGCCAGGCAGGACCAGAGAACTGACTGTTCAAACAGTTGCTCTTTACTTTTTGTCTTTCTGATTTTGGTTTTTTTTTGCAGGAAATTTGCTTCCTCTGTTCAGGACAAGGCTTCGAGGTAGCCTAGCAATTCATCAGTGCACCCATAGGAAAAAAAACTGCAGGTAATAGTACAACAATAGACCATTTTTCTTCCTTAAAAAAGAATCGGATTTACTCTTACAGTTTGTCCTTCTTTTACAGTCCAGATTTGATCTGCACCACTTCTGAAGAAGGCTATGATTATCTGCTCCCACTATGAGCTAGCTCAAGCATTGCTCAATCATTTGAGGAACACGGCTAGTGCGAGGCCTCGCCCACGCTACCTGGGATTCCTAGGGACTAGTTACTTACTCTTCCGTCCTCGCGATCGTGGTGGGGTGTTAGGTGCCGCTAATATAATGCGGATGATTAGACGCCCGATCCACGACGGCAACATACATAGTGGCGGCTGTCGACGGTGCATGGCATGGAGGAGCAGAAGAAGTACGTGGACAGGCGCCGGGTGCTGGACGCCGTGGTGATTGGCGCGCTGGCCTCTTTGGTCTTGGAGATCAATCACTCTGCAAAGCTTCTGCAGGCCAAGGGGGTCATGGTGGACGGAGAATCCTTGGCCTTTTGATTGTGCGTGTGGCTTTGCCATGCACGAGTTTGGCCGTTAGCGCGCGCATGATGATGATGCCTCCTAGTCCTAGGCCACGCCGGCCCATGCATCGTATGCATCTGCATGATGGCCATGATGCCATCCTGATGCCAAAACTTTGTCATAACTCCATCACGCCATCTACTTAAACTAGACTTGATAGTTTAAAGCAAACTCCATCATGCATGTGCTTTGTTACTTTCGGTTGTTGTCGTTGTTGTTGCTGCTGCTGTAATATATATACATGAGTATTGTTTATGCTACTGTGATTAATTTGGTTAAGCAAAGTACATGCATGATTTAATCCTTTTTGTTTGGGAAAGGAAATGGGTGCCGGACACTGCTCTTTACAATGCTAGCTACTGGAAATCATCACATGGAATGGAACTATTTGAGGGGGGCCGGACACTGCTCTTCACAATGCTAGCTACGGTTCAAGTCCAATATATAGGTGTAAAGTCCTGACCATTAAACTCATTAAGCTACGCGTGAAGGGCAGCCAACCAACTATGCCACGTGACGCAAGCTGGTTGGTCACGGTGAGAAATCTTTTGAATTTTTTTAGATGAAGCTGTGGATTATTTTTTAAATGCACCTTTTCTTTTTAGATGGAGGTGAGGACCTCTTACATTTTTTAAATGAAGGTTATGCAAAGTGGCACTCGCTGGTAGGTTGCGGTGGAAATTTTTTTAATACTTTTTTTAGATGAAGGTGATAATTTTTTCTGAATGCTTTTTTGGACGGAGGCGAGAACTCTATGTATTTTTTGTAGATAAAAACATGCGCACAACTTTCTCTTAAGCGGCGTCACAGGATGGCGCCCCAACCACTAGTCTCAAGTCAAGCTACCGATCGGATCAAGTACACCCTGGACAGCCTGGAGTATGTTAACCTGACCTCGTGCTTTAGAATCGTCTTTCACCAAAGACTCATGCATGCCGGGGATCTTTGGTCTTTAGAATCGTCTTTACACCTCTACTGGACTTGAGATGAATATCCTCCAGGGTTACAAGTCGGTCCGCTGTCCAAAGACGATTCTAAAGCAGCAAATCAGCTCTAGCCCCCACCAAACTTTTATTCCAGCTCTACAAAGCTGCTCCCAGAATCGCTTCTCACACGCTCTTCGAATGTCAGATGTTCTAGGAGAATGTAGGCCGCGATGTCAACCTATTTTGCAGGTATGGATCAGGTGCTGACGTGGCACAACATTAGGCAGTTTTTTGTGCCACGGGCCACTCCCCGATCCGTTGCAATTCTCGTGTGTTGGAAAATCTCGTAGGAAATGAACACTAAGGCCTTCAACTACAAATCATTAGTGTCCTCTGTGTCGATCGGCACAAACATCAAGGAGTAAGATCGAGCTTGGCTCATTATCCTTTTGTGATCTGAGCTCTTTCTACTTTGGATCCCGGCCAACATGTTTTCTTCTCCTTAATCAATGTAAAGGGAAAGCTCCTACCTTGTTTCAATTCTACAAAATTGATGCACCCGACCGAGGGAATAGTTTAAGAGGTCAACTAACAGAGTTGTGTGCTCATGAATTTACAATTAGCTAATGGGCACCACAATCCATCATGGATGGAAATCAACACATGGAACATGACGATTTTAGGGGCGAGACACTTCTATTTGTATGCTCGATATATGTGTAAAGTACACATCATCTCAAGTCAAGCTACCCGAATGAAGTAACCCCACAGGATTGGGCGCCTCCTAATGCAAGATATTCACATGGCTTGCCCTTTGGAATCGTCTTTGGGCGTCGGACCGACTTGTGACAAGAGGATAGCCTCACTGATCATTATGCTAGATCCGCAAAGACACTCCCGAGACTGCTTCCTACATGATCTTTGAATCTTGATATTTCAATAGAATAAGGGCCGCGGCGCTAACCTATTTACTAGGCATGGATCAGTTGGCTATGTGGCATACCATTAGGATGGTTTCACGTGCCATCGAGGCGTCCCTGCAAAAGGATAACCTCCATTAGTTGTGATTCTCGCGCGTTGCAAAATTTCAAAAGAAAGCTATGCTAGGGTCTTCAACTAAAAATCACCCATGCCCTATGTGTCGGTGGAAAAATCACGGAAGAAGGTCAGGCTTGGGTCATTGGGAAGCAAAGCATTTTGCACAAATTATGCATTAGCATGCCTTTTTTTATTGAACAATCACCCCTACTTGGCGATATGAGTTTTTTTTCTATGGGTCTTTTCCTATTTCCTTCTCCTTAATTCTTTAGGAGCCTCTCCTGCTGCTCTTTCAGTTAAAAAAAAGAATCAACGAAAAGGCCCCATTCATTTTTTTAAAATGAGATGGACTTGTTGCATGACATTATATCTTTGAAGTGGACTAGTCGACTAGATCTTTCTTCTGCTCTGAGTTATGAATGAATGAATATACAAAAGCAAATTCCTACGGCTTTGGAGCCGCCACGCACGGCCGGCTCCATGCATGCAAAGTTAATTAAAAACCAAGCAAAGCATCTAAGCAAGCATCCATCCATAACAGCACACTACTATATATCCATGGCTGACTTGGTGTTAGCTCGTGCCAAGTCCAAATCAGCTCTGCAAGCCTGCCCACTTACATCATCACACGATCAATTCATGGCCTACACATAAGGAAAACTAAATAAAAGAGAAACCACATACACACAGACATTCTTGCTCTTCATCATCGCCCAAAAAGATGTAGGTTTTCTTTCTCTTTCCTCTTTCCGGAGGAGCAGCTAGCAAGAAAGAAAGCAGAAGGAATTAAGGGACAGCAACGGGCTTAACGAGCGTACGTACATCATCCGTTTTTATTTACTCTAAATATTAGCGTTGACTCAAGTCAGACTTAACCAAGTTTATGGAAAATAATATAAACATTTACCATAACAAATCTATATCACGTGAAAGTACATTCAATAATAAATCTAATGTCAATGATTTGTTATTGTATATGTTCATATTTTTATTTGTAAACTTTGTCAAGTTTATAAAGCTTGACTTTGATCAAAACTAATATGCCTAATATGCGGGCTAAAAAAAACGGAGGGAGTACGTCGCCGACGGCAGTGCTACCGCAGCTTGGGGCGTACGCATGGCAGCACGTACCGCCAGCGCCACAGACATTAATCAATCAGATAGATGGATGGCGAGATCGTATCCATCACCACACTCCAAACTCCACCAAGAAATACCCGGGAAAAGGGAGGGAGGAAACGACGAATTGGCCCTGGCCAGGCCAGCAAGGAGTAAGTGCCCCGTACTGGAGCGACGGAATTCGATCGCCCTCCGGCGGCGCTGGCTGGCGTCGGAAAGCTCACCCACTCACTCGCAGTGGCCAACGAAAACACTCCCCGCTGATTCGGTCATCATGCCTGTGCTTTGCATGGCCCCCAATCCGCTCACGCGCTGACACCATGCACGTAGCTTGAACATGCTCGATTATCTGAATATTTTTCTCCCCACCAAATCAGTACACTACAACACTGCGTGCCGCGTGCGTACGTATCCATATGCATCTTTGATCCATCACCTGGCCGGCTTTACTTGGTGATTTTGTCGTTGCGACGTCCATCGACCGATCAGTTAGTCAGGACCAGTAGTACTCCCATGGATTACTACCCCGTAGAGAAGCTCATTAGCAAGGTAAACAAAGTTAGCATATATCCCTCCATTAGAGAGAGAATCGCCGGCTATAATTCCGCTCTGCAAGAAGTGTGCACACCCTCCACTAATCAAAGAGCCGGTCGAAGGTGAGAGACCATCATGCCTGACAATTCAGTTTTAACGGCTACGACGGCGACGGAGGAGACAAAGCGAAATCCCGCGCATGTCGTTGATGTTGCCAAAGGAGAAAACGGGGCGAAGAAATATTCCCTCTCGTCCCCATGCGCCGTGGGTAGGGCGTGCTACGTGCTGGCAAACATAGCCGGCCGGCGTCCGGCGATCGAGATAAAGCACGCGTTTAGTCGCTAGCAGCGTTGCTGGCATAGCATGCGTCGTACGCCCGTCTCCTCGACCTCGCTGGACTAACCTCTGCCACGCTAATTTTGACATAGTTTCCTCTTTGTTTTCGTCTTAACTTTTTCACTTTCCGTGAACGAGAGGACAAATAAGTAACGCAAACAGTACGCAGTCATTCCATGCTATATAGTTTCATTTTTAAGCAGCGCAAACGGAAGTGATTTGATATATAGATGCATGCATGGTGCGAATATGAAAACCGCGTCTTCAAAGAGGCCACTGAGGCATGCACCGAGGCATGCCGACTACAGTAGCCGATGATCGTCCACCCACCCATCCCATCCGCGTCGAAAGTTCTTGTCTTTCCGCGTCGCCACGACAGACGAGCAGACCTTTCTGGTAAAAGATGAAGAAGTTCACCTCTCCCAAATCAATCCATCATTGCCGGTAAAACTCATCATCTATCACATGCATACGCAACGCCCATCATATAGCTCGTTCATGTAGCCGATCGAACGTGTTGCAGGTCGACACGATTGAGTTTGGTCGGGTTAGTTTATATTAGATATCCAGCTGCACGTCGTCCGTCGAACCCATATATCCATCCATCCATCGCTCTGTCTGCCATCGCTTCCGTTCTTGATTAATTGAGCTCATCGTTTGGTACGCACGGCGACTCCTGCAGCAGCAACAGTGATGCATGCACGGGCCGATCGTGCGATGCACGGAGACGCAGACACGGACCTGGTCGGTAGTAGGCGAGGCGAGCGCCGTGATATTTTTCATCAAAGGTGTTAGGATTAATTAATTAGTTTAATTAATGAAAATCCCTGCTTAGCAAAACCGATGTACGGTTCCTCTCCCGATGGGCCACGTCCTATTGTAACGGACACGTTCTTTCGATCCATCTCTTGTAAAGGTCGCGCCTGTGTGACCCGTCCCTTCCAGAGATATAAATATGTACATCATCGACATCCATCAATAGTGATTGACTACTGTTCATTCGCACAGTTTCTTTATACGTTATCACGCACGCCTCTCCAGCGAGAGCGACAAGCCACACAAAGTCAACTCGTCGGAGAAGGATTCGGAACGGTGAGGATGCCGTCCATCGCCTCCCTTCTCCTTGGTCTTCTCTGGGAAGAAGGTCGCCGCCACTTCCTTGCCGAGCAGCGCCGCCGGTTCGTCCGCCATCGATGGGGGCACCACCAGCAGTTCCTGGCCTCGGCATTAACCGCCACCAGAACTTCGCTAGAGGACGCCGCCATGCCGCGGCCGCTGGTCGACGCCGTCGCGTCACGCCGGTGAACCGACGCCTGGCCACGCCGGTGGGCAACCGCCAGAGTCTGGACCCAGGGCTGGTCCCCGGACCAAGCGCCCCACCGCCGCTGAACGCCGAGATGAGCATGCCAGAGCCTGTTGTTGCCGCTTCATCTGCACCACGGAGGTGCCGTGTGCACGGATATGGCCCGTGCTCCGCTCGCTCCAGTGGCACACGTCTGCCGTCACCAACGCCGGCAGAGGAGGAGGAGCGGGAGATCGTCCACGACGTACCTGCACGCGGCTATAGCCCGGCTCCGACGCGCGTCGCCAGCGCCAGGGGCGATGGCCTCGTCTTCATCCCGACTCCAGGACGCGTCGTGGCCACCGCGGGCGTGGTCACCACTGCCGAAGCAAGTGACACTCCGGGGCCGAGCAGCGCACCATGGGAGTTTGGCCGCTCCCCTGCCCCTCCCGGCGAACAGAGCATCTTCCTCTTCGGGGCAGGAAGGACGCCCGCCACGGACGTCGCTGGCACGAGTGGCGGCGCGGGTCCGCCCGACATAGGCGCGAGCCGCCGTCTTCTCTTCGGGCGCTCCGTCGCCGCCGTCGACCGTCGCCCTGTACGCCGTCAGGGCGCCTGGAACCCGGCGTCGCTCGGCCTTGCCAACGGACCCCTGAATGGGGAGGACATCCCAGACTACACCCCCTCGTCGGACGAAGAGGAGGGCTTCATCCCTTCACCGCCGGCGGCTCGCCGGTGAGCGCGCGTCCGGCGCGGCAGACGGAACAGAGGAGGGTCGCGCCGCCTGGAAAGAGGATTGGGGGCGGTAGGGGAAACCCTAACCGTCACCCTCTTTTATGCGATGGTCAAAGCGGCACCGGGCCTGTTGGGCCAAAAGACCGGATGGGCTGTGACCCATGCCTCGTTCTGAGCCGGGAAAAGGAAGGAAAAATTTACTGTAGCAGTACTGTAGCAGTGGGCTGTGCCACTGGTTTGGGTCGATCTGTTCCGACCCAAGACCTTTTTTTTTTCATTTTTCCTTTTCTGTTTAGTTCTTTAACTAGCAGTTTGAAGTTGTGACTAGTTATTTAGTAATTTGTGTAAATTACTATATTGTATTGTTCAGTAATTAGTGTGTATTACTGTATTGTACAAGTACAATGTATGTCAACGTATTGAAGGAAATATGCCCTAGAGGCAATAATAAAGTTATTATTTATTTCCTTACATATCATGATAAATGTTTATTATTCATGCTAGAATTGTATTAACTGGAAACATAATACATGTGTGGATACATAGACAAACAGAGTGTCACTAGTATGCCTCTACTTGACTAGCTTGTTAATCAAAGATGGTTAAGTTTCCTAACCATGGACAAAGGAGTTGTCATTTGATTAACAAGGTCACATCATTAGTTGAATGATCTGATTGACATGACCCATTTCATTAGCATAGCACCCGATCGTTTAGTATGTTGCTGTTGCTTTTATCCATGACTTATACATGTTCCTTTGACTATGAGATTATGCAACTCCCGTTTGCCTGAGGAACACTTTGGGTGCTACCAAACGTCACAACGTAACTGGGTGATTATAAAGGAGTACTACAGGTGTCTCCAAAGGTAGATGTTGGGTTGGCGTATTTCGAGATTAGGATTTGTCACTCCAATTGTGGGAGAGGTATCTCTGGGCCCTCTCGGTAATGCACATCACTTAAGCCTTGCAAGCATTGCAACTAATGAGTTAGTTGCAGGATGATGTATTACGGAACGAGTAAAGAGACTTGCCGGTAACGAGATTGAACTAGGTATTGGATACCGACGATCGAATCTCGGGCAAGTAACATACCGTTGGACAAAGGGAACAACGTATGTTATTATGCGGTCTGACCGATAAAGATCTTCGTAGAATATGTAGGAGCCAATATGGGCATCCAGGTCCCGCTATTGGTTATTGACCGGAGATGTGTCTCGGTCATGTCTACATTGTTCTCGAACCGTAGGGTCCGCACGCTTAAGGTTACGATGACAGTTATTATGAGTTTATGAGTTTTGATGTACCGAAGGAGTTCGGAGTCCCGGATGAGATCGGGGACATGACGAGGAGTCTCGAAATGGTCGAGACGTAAAGATCGATATATTGGACGACTATATTCGGACATCGGAAAGGTTCTGAGTGGTTCGGGTATTTTCGGAGGTACCGGGGAGTTACGGGAATACGGGGAAGAGTATTGGCCCTTATTGGGCCTTAGTGGGAAGGAGCCAGGAGGTGGCGCGCGCCCCTCTCAAGCCCAGTCCGAATTGGACAAGGGGTTTGGGGCGCGGCCCCTCTCTCCCTTCCTTCCCCTCTTCCCCTCTTTCCTCCCTTGACCTAGTTGGACTAGGAAAGGTGGAATCCTACTCCCGGTGGGAGTAGGACTCCCCTGGCGCGCCCAAACCTAGGGCCGGCCTCCTCCCACCCTTGCTCCTTTATATACGGGGGCAGGGGGCACCCCATGGACACACAAGTTGATCTTCGTGATCGTTCCTTAGCCGTGTGCGGTGCCCCCATCCACCATATTCCACCTCGGTCATATCGTTGCAGTGCTTAGGCGAAGCCCTGCGCCGGTAGTACATCAAGATCGTCACCACGCCGTCGTGCTGACGGAACTACTCCCCGAAGCTTTGCTGGATCAGAGCCCGGGGATCGTCATCGAGCTGAACGTGTGCCAAGAACTCAGAGGTGCCGGAGTAACGGTGCTTGGATCGGTCGGATCATGAAGACGTACGACTACATCAACCGCGTTGTTATAACGCTTCCGCTTTCGGTCTACGAGGGTACGTAGACAACACTCTCCCCTCTCGTTGCTATGCATCACCATGATCTTGCGTGTGCGTAGGAATTTTTTTGAAATTACTATGTTCCCCAACACGTATATGTTCCGGCAATTTGGCAATTGCTATATGTTGATCAATATACATGCATTGTTTTATTTACAACACAATTAATTTGCTATGAGAGTAAATTAATAAGCATGATGATTGCATGCAGGATATGGCTGACATATCTAAAAAAAGAGTTTGCTGAACTTGCCGTCGATGGTTCTAACTATTTGACATGGGCAATGGATGTCAAAATCAATTTGACGGCCAAGGGACTCAATTCCGCTATAACCACACTTGCCCAAGGGACTGCATCCGTAACAGACATAATAAGGTATTCAGCGTTGCACTTCATTCGACATCATCTTCACCCTGACCTAAAGACAGAGTATCTGATGGAGGAGAGCCCTCTGACACTCTGGAACTCCTTAAAGGAGAGGTATGATCAACAAAGGGCGGTGATGTTGCCTGAAGCGCAACGGGAATGGGCACTAGTCCGATTCCAAGACTTTAAGTCTGTAGCTACATACAATTTTGCTGTTCATAAGATCAACTCCAAGTTGAGATTCTGTAATAGTGCAGTTTCTGATGCTGATCTTATTGAAAAGACGCTTTCTACTTTCCATCCTTCTATGAGGATACTTGCTGAACAGTATCGTCAGCAAAAGTATAAGAAGTATTCCGAGTTGATTTACTCGCTGCTTCAGGCAGAGAAGCACAATGAGCTTCTTGAGAAGAACAATTTGGCTCGTCCAACAGGAACGATGCCTTTGCCTGAATCACACTTCAACTCTAAGAATACTCAAAAGTTCAATGGTTCCAAAAAGAACCGTAGGAAATTCAATGGGAAGTGGAAGCGTAATGAGAAGCAGAATAAGTATGGCGTCCAAAAGGGAAAAGGTTCTTTCAAGAAGAATGAAAGGGCTAGCAACACCGGTTGCTTCAAGTGTGGTTGTAAGGAACATATTGCAAAGAAGTGTGACACTTCAAAGCATTTGGTGGAATTGTACCACCAGTCACTTGGAAAGGGCAAGAAGGCTCAGGGGAACCAGTATGAAGCACACTTCACTGAAAATGAAGATGGTACCCCTACGGTTGATGGTTCTCGAGATGATTCTCTGAACATGAACAACCAGGAGCAGAATCAACAAGTGGAAGATCCAATACTAGATGTCGATGACATGCTAGTGGAATTTGGTTCTACTGACATATATGGAGACCAGATTTAGTCTCATTTGTCTAAGTATTGTAATGATGTTATTAGACATATTACATGTGTTGTAAAATAAGTTATGTCCTTAGACATAATGTGTTTGCTATGTCGTGTGACATAGGGCTTGTAATAAGTACAAGACATATATAGTTTGTAATGTATGTACTGATTCTATAAGAGTTTGATTATATACTGAACTTTGTTCTTTTACTCTATAGAACTTCAAGAAATAATACAATGGAGGAGGAAATGTGTTTAGTGGATAGTGGATCTACTAACACGATACTTAGGGAGATGAAGTATTTCCAAACACTCAAGAAGAGTAATGGAAGTGTCATGACAATTGCTGGTCGAGACACGGTAATTGTTGGTTCTGGTCAAGCTACAATTACACTCCCTATGGGTACTAAATTGGTAATCCCGGATGCTCTACTGTATCCAGATTCTACTCGTACCTTGCCGAGTTTTAAGGATATCCGCAAAAATGGTTTCCATGTGGAAACTAATGAAGAGAGTGGGGCTGAATGCCTACTCATAACTCAGCAAAATGGATTTCGAAAGGAAGTCCTTGAGAATTTGCCTTCTCTATCTTCTGGGTTGTATTATACATACATTAAACCAGAGACGCATTTGGCGTACAAGATAGTTTTTCAGAATCTTGATAAGTTCAAGATTTGGCATGGTCGCCTGGGTCATCCTGCTATTGGGATGATGAGAAAAATTATTGATGGTTCTGTTGGACACAACATAACGGATAGAAAGTTCCCAAAATCATCGGATTTTGTATGCACAACATGTGCAACTGGGAAAGTGATCACAAGGCCATCTTATGTGAAATTAAAGGATTAGCCGCTTAATTTTCTTGAACGCATTCAAGGAGATATTTGTGGTCCAATCCAACTGTTATCTGGACCATTCAGATATTTCATGGTCCTAATTGATGCATCAACGAGATGGTCAAATGTGTGTCTACTGTCAACAAGGAACCATGCTTTTGCAAAGCTAATTGATCAGATCATTAAATTGAGAGAAAACCATCCTGAGCATAGGATAAAAACCATCAGAATGGATAATGCTGCGGAATTTAGTTCACGAGCATTTAATGATTACTGCCTAGCTTTGGGCATTTCTGTGGAGCACTCAGTACCTTATGTACATACCCAGAATGGACTTGCGGAATCACTTATCAAGAGGATCAAGTCGATAGCAAGACCGCTCCTGCAGAATAGTAATCTTCCAGCTTCATGTTGGGGTCATGCAGTTTTACATGCTGCAGAACTGATACAAATTCGACCAACTGCATATCATACGGTCGCTCCGTTGCAGTTAGTACGTGGAAACCAGCCAAGTATTTCCCATCTGCGGCAATTCGGTTGCGCGGTATATGTACCGATCTCACCACCGCAGCGTACATCAATGGGCCCTCATAGACGAATGGGGATCTATGTGGGGTACAATTCTCCGTCAATCATTAAGTACCTGGAACCCATGACAGGGGATTTGTTTACAGCCCGGTATGCTGATTGCATTTTTGATGAGGACAATTTCCCGGCATTAGGGGGAGAGAATAACCACAAAGAATGCCGAGAAATAGATTGGGATGTGAAAGGCATCCAGTCCTCAGATCCACGTACGAATGAGTCTGAACTGGAGGTTCAGAAGATTATAAATTTGCAAAATGTTGCAAATAATCCGCCAGATGCATTTACTGATTATAAAGGTGTCACAAAATCAAATGTTCCCGCTATGAATGTGCCAGAGAGAGTGGATGTGACCAATAGATCTACTCAGCCATCCAAGAGGGGGAGGAATCTGGACACAAAGGACAAAGCTTTGCAGAAGCGTCCAAGGGGAATGAGGAATCCTCAAATAGTAAATGCAAGTCAACAAAATGTTGATATTCAACCTAGGGTTGAAGGACACCTGAAGGATGTTGGACATCCAGAACCCAACACGAGTGTGCACACAAATTTTGGTGTTGGGACATCGGAAGACCTTGATCCAATTGTTGAGGGAAATCACGAAGGATCAAAAGGTATTGATGAGATATCCATTAATTATATTGATTCAGGAGAATCATACAATAGAAAGACTACAGTTGTCGACATTTATTTCGCCTCTAGAATTGCAGAAGGCCTTGATTTGGATCGAGAACCTAAGTCCATGGCAGAGTGCATGAAGCGCTCAGACTGGTCCAAATGGAAGGCAGCAATTGAGGATGAATTGCGCTCGCTCATAAAAAGAGGGGTATTTACTGCAGTAATACCCACTCCTCAGCATGTGTTCCCTGTGGGAGCAAAATGGGTTTTCGTTCGTAAGAGGAATGAGAACAATGAGGTGGTGAGATATAAGGTGAGGCTTGTAGCACAGGGGTTCACGCAGAGACCCGGCATCGATTATGATGAAACATATTCTCCTGTTATGAGTGGAACAACGTTCCGATATTTAATATCACTGGTAGTGAAAATGAATTTGTCTATCCAACTGATGGATGTTGTGACTGCATATTTATATGGGTCACTGGATTCGGATATTTATATGAAAGTTCCTGAGGGAATGAAGCTTCCGAATCCAAAGGCTAATCGCAACATGTATTGCGTAAAGCTTCAGAAGTCATTATATGGCTTAAAGCAGTCGGGAAGAATGTGGTATAACCGACTGAGTATATTCCTTCTTCAGAAGGGTTACTCAAACAACAATGATTGCCCATGTGTGTTTATCAAGAAATCTAAGAATGGATTTTGCATTATTTCTGTGTATGTGGATGATCTAAATATCATTGGGACTACACAAGAAATACATGAGGCAAGTAATCATCTTAAGACGGAGTTTGAGATGAAAGATCTGGGTAAGACTAAATTTTGTTTGGGCTTACAACTTGAACATCTTCCTTCAGGAATACTTGTTCATCAGTCTGCTTATATCCAAAAGATTCTTGAGAAATTTAATATGGATAAAGCATATCCATCGAAAACACCAATGGTTGTTAGATCTCTTGATAGAGATAAAGATGTTGGAAATATGCCCTAGAGGCAATAATAAATAGGTTATTATTATATCTCCTTGTTCATGATAAATCGTTTATTATCCATGCTAGAATTGTATTGATAGGAAACTCAGATACATGTGTGGATACATAGACAACACCATGTCCCTAGTAAGCCTCTAGTTAACTAGCTCGTTGATCAATAGATGCTTACAGTTTTCTAACCATGGACATTGGATGTCATTGATAACGGGATCACATCATTAGAAGAATGATGTGATGGACAAGACCCAATCCTAAGCCTAGCACAAAGATCGTGTAGTTCGTATGCTAAAGCTTTTCTAATGTCAAGTATCATTTCCTTAGACCATGAGATTGTGCAACTCCCGGATACCGTAGGAATACTTTGGGTGTGCCAAACGTCACAACATAACTGGGTGACTATAAAGGTACACTACAGGTATCTCCGAAAGTGTCTGTTGGGTTGGCACGAATCGAGACTGGGATTTGTCACTCCGTGTGACGGAGAAGTATCTCTGGGCCCACTCGGTAGGACATCATCATAATGTGCACAATGTGATCAAGGAGTTGATTACGGGATGATGTGTTACGGAACGAGTAAAGAGACTTGCCGGTAACGAGATTGAACAAGGTATCGCGATACCGACGATCGAATCTCGGGCAAGTACAATACCGCTAGACAAAGGGAATTGTATACGGGATTGATTGAATCCTTGACATCGTGGTTCATCCGATGAGATCATCGTGGAACAAGTGGGAGCCAATATGGGTATCCAGATCCCGCTATTGGTTATTGGCCGGAGAGGTGTCTCGGTCATGTCTGCATGGTTCCCGAACCCGTAGGGTCTGCACACTTAAGGTTCGGTGACGCTAGAGTTGTTATGGGAAATAGTATGTGGTTACCGAAGGTAGTTCGGCGTCCTGGATGAGATCCCGGACGTCACGAGGAGTTCTGGAATGGTCCGGCGGTGAAGATCGATATATTGGACGAAGGGTATTGGAGTCCAGACGTGTTCCGGAGGTACCAGGCTATGGCCAACATGACCGAAAGGTGTTTCGGGAGCCCCGGCAAGTGTTGGAGGGCCTCATGGGCCAAAGGGGAAGGGGCAAACCAGCCCACTAAGGGTTGGTGCGCCCCCCACACCCTTTCCCACATTACTTGGGGAGGTGGGGCGCCTCCACCTAGCTTGGGAGGCAAGCCTCCACCTGCTTGGCTTGGGGGGCAAGTCTCCCTAGGATTTTCCCTAGGGAGATCCAATCTGCCTAGCCGCCGCCCCCTAGGGGAAACCCTAGGGCGCCTCCCCCTCTCCCCTTGCCCCTATATATAGTGGAGGGGTGGGAGGGCAGCCGTGACCTTCCCTGGCGCAGCCCTCCCTCCTCCTACCTTCTCCTCCTCCTCCATGGTGCTTGGCGAAGCCCTGCCGGAGAACCACGAGCTCCACCACCACCATGCCGTCATGCTGACGGAGCTCTCCCTCAACTTCTCCTCTCCCCTTGCTGGATCAAGAAGGAGGAGACGTCCCCGGTCTGTACGTGTGTTGAACGCGGAGGTGCCGTCCGTTCGGCACTAGGATCATCGGTGATTTGGATCACGACGAGTACGACTCCATCAACCCCGTTCACTTGAACGCTTCCGCTTAGCGATCTACAAGGGTATGTAGATGCACTCTCCTTCCCTCGTTGCTAGATTACTCCATAGATTGATCTTGGTGTTGCGTAGAAAATTTTGAATTTCTGCTACATTCCCCAACAGTGGCATCATGAGCTAGGTCTATTGCGTAGATTCCATGCACGAGTAGAACATAAAGTAGTTGTGGGCGTTGATTTTGTTCAATATGCTTACCGTTACTAGTCAATCTTGATTCGGCGGCATTGTGGGATGAAGCGGCCCGGACCGACCTTACACGTACACTTACGTGAGACAGGTTCCACCGACTGACATGCACTAGTTGCATAAGGTGGCTAGCGGGTGCCAGTCTCTCCCACTTTAGTCGGATCGGATTCGATGAAAAGGGTCCTTATGAAGGGTAAATAGCAATTGACATATCACGTTGTGGTTTTGCGTAGGTAAGAAACGTTCTTGCTAGAAACCCATAGCAGCCACGTAAAACATGCAAACAACAATTAGAGGACGTCTAACTTGTTTTTGCAGGGTATGCCATGTGATGTGATATGGCCAAAGGATGTGATGTATGATATATGTGATGTATGAGATGATCATGTTCTTGTAATAGGAATCACGTCTTGCATGTCGATGAGTATGACAACCGGCAGGAGCCATAGGAGTTGTCTTAATTTATTTATGACCTGCGTGTCAACTTAAATCGTCATGTAATTACTTTACTTTATTGCTAAAGCGTTAGCCATAGTAGTAGAAGTAATAGTTGACGTTTGAACTTCATGAAGACACAATGATGGAGATCATGATGATGGAGATCATGGTGTCATGCCGGTGACGATGATGATCATGGAGCCCCGAAGATGGAGATCAAAAGGAGCAATATGATATTGGCCATATCATGTCACTATTTGATTGCATGTGATGTTTATCATGTTTATACATCTTATTTGCTTAGAATGACGGTAGTAAATAAGATGATCCCTCATTAAAATTTCAAGAAAGTGTTCCCCCTAACTATGTACCGTTGCGAAAGTTCGTCGTTTCGAAGCACCACGTGATGATCGGGTGTGATAGATTCTTACGTTCACATACAATGGGTGTAAGCCAGATTTACACACGCAGAACACTCAGGTTGACTTGACGAGCCTAGCATGTACAGACATGGCCTCGGAACACAAGAGACCGAAAGGTCGAGCATGAGTCGTATGGTAGATACGATCAACATGAAGATGTTCACCGATGATGACTAGTCCGTCTCACGTGATGATCGGACACGGCCTAGTTGACTCGGATCATGTAATCACTTAGATGACTAGAGGGATGTCTATCTGAGTGGGAGTTCATAAGATGAACTTAATTATCCTGAACATAGTCAAAAGATCTTTGCAAATTATGTCGTAAGCTCGCGCTTTAGTTCTACTGAGTTAGATACGTTCCTCGAGAAAATATAGTTGAAAGTTGACAGTAGCAATTATGCGGACAGTAGAAGGCTTATGTCCTTAATGCACCGCTCAATGTGATGAACCCCAAACGTCGTTTGTGGATGTTGCGAACATCGGACATACACGTTTAGATAACTACGTGATAGTTCGGTAATGTTAAATGGTTTAAAATTGAGGCACCGAAGACATTTTTGAAATGTCGCGGAACATATGAGATGTTTCGAGGGCTGAAATAGGGATTTCAGGCTCGTGCCCACGTCAAGAGGTATAAGACCTCCGACGAATTTTCTTAGCCTGCAAACTAAGGGAGAAAAGCTCAATCGTTGAGCTTGTGCTTAGATTGTCTGAGTACAACAATCACTTTAATCGAGTGGGAGTTGATCTTCCAGATAAGATAGTGATGTTTCTCCAAAGTCATTGCCACCAAGATGCTAGAGCTTCGGGATGAACTATAACATATCAGGGATAGATGATCCTTGAAATATTCGCGATGTTTGACACCGCGAAAGTAGAAATCAAGAAGGAGCATCAATTGTTGATGGTTAGTAAAACCACTAGTTTCAAGAAGGGCAAGGGCAAGAAGGGATACTTCATGAAACGGCAAATCAGCTGCTGCTCTAGTGGAGAAACCCAAGATTGAACCCAAACCCGAGACTGAGTGCTTCTGTAATAAGGGGAACAGCCACTGGAGCAGAATTACCCTAGATACTTGGTAGATGAGAAGGCTGTCGATAGAAGTATATTGGATATACATCATGTGAATGTGTACTTTACTAGTACTCCTAGTAGCATCAGGGTATTAGATACCGGTTCGGTTGCTAAGTGTTAGTAACTCGAAATAAAAGCTACGGAATAAACGGAGACTAGCTAAAGGTGAGCTGACGAGATGTGTTGGAAGTGTTTCCAAGGTTGATATGATCAAGCGTCGCTCGCTCCCTCTACCATCGAGATTGGTGTTAAACCTAAATAATTGTTATTTGGTGTTTGCGTTGAGCATAGACATGATTGGATTATGTCTATCGCAATACGGTTATTCATTTAAGGAGAATAATGGTTACTCTATTTATTTGAATAATACCTTCAATGGTCTTGCACCTAAAATGAATGGTTTATTGAATCTCGATCATAGTGATACACATATTCATGCCAAAAGATATAAGATAGTAATGATAGTACCACCTACTTGTGGCACTGCCATGTAAGTCATATTGGTATAAAACGCATGAAGAAGCTCCATGTTGATGGATCTTTGGACTCACTCATTTTTGAAAAGGATTGAGACATGTGAACCATGCCTATTGGTATATACGCATGAAGAAACTCCATGCAGATGGACCGTTTGGACTCACTTGATTTTGAATCGCTTGAGACATGCAAATCATACCACATGGGCAAGATGACTGAAAGCTTTGGTTTCAGTAAAATGGAACAAGAAAGCAACTTGTTGGGAGTAACACATTTTGATGTGTGCAGTCCAATGAGTGCTGAGGCACGCAATGGATATCGTTATGCTCTTACTTCACAGATGATTTGAGTAGATACTGAGCATATTTACTTGATGAAACACAAGTCTGAATTATTGAATGGTTCAAGTAATTTCAGAGTGAAGTTGAAGATCTTCGTCATAAGAGGATAAAATGTCTATGATATGATCGTAGAAATGAATATCTGAGTTACGAGTTTGGCACTGTGGAAATTGTTTCACAACTAATACCGCCTGGAACACCATAGTATGATGGTGTGTCCGAACATCATAGTTGCACCCTATTGGATATGGTGCGTACCATGATGTCTCTTATCAAATTACCACTATTGTTCATGGGTTAGGCATTAGAGACAACCGCACTCACTTTAATAGGGCACCACGTGATTCCGTTGAGACGAAACCGTTTGAACTATGGTTTGGAGAAACCTGAGTTGTCGTTTCTTAAAAGTTTGGCGCTGCTTATGTGAAAAAGTTTCAGGTTGATAAGCTCGAACCCAAAGCGGATAAAATGCATCTTCATAGGACACCCAAAACAGTTGGGTATACCTCCTAATTCAGATCCAAAAGCAATAGGGATTGTTTCTAGAATCAGGTCCTTTCTCGAGGAAAAGTTTCTCTCGAAAGAATTGAGTGGGAGGAAGATAGAACTTGATAAGGTTGTTGAACCTTCACTTCAGGCAGAGAGTAGCGCAAGCACAGGAAAAATGTTTCTGTGGCCCCTGCCTCAGTTGAAGAGAAAGCTAATGATGATGATCATGGAGCTTCAGATCAAGTTACTATCGAACCTCATAGGTTGACAAGGGTGTGTACAACTTCTAAGTGGTAACCCTGTCTTAAAAGGTCACGTTGTTGGACAACAATGAACCTATGAGCTATGGAGAAGCGATGGTGGGCCCGGATTCCGAAAAATGGCTCGAGGCCATAAAATCCGAGAGAGGACCCATGTATGAAAACAAAGTGTAGACTTTGAAAGAACTACTTGATGGTCGTAAGGCTGTTGGGTACATATGGATTTTAAAAGGAAGACAAACAATGATGGTAAGTATCACCATTGAGAAAGCTCGACTTGTCGTTAAGGTGTTTCCCGACAAGTTCAAGGAGTTGACTACGATGAGACTTTCTCACTCGTAGCGATGCTAAGAGTCTATTGGAATTAGCAGGTACTGCATTATTTATAAAATCTTGCAGATGGGATGTCAAAATATTGTTTCCTTGTTCTTGAGGAAAGGTTGTATGTGATACAACCAGAAGATTTTGTCGATCCTGAAAGATGCTAACAAGTATGCAAAGCTCCAGCAATCCTTCTAAGGACTGGAGTAAGCATCTCGGAGTTGGAATGTACACTTTGATGAGATGATCAAAGATTTTGGGTTTATACAAAGTTTATGAGAAACTTGTATTTCCAAAGAAGTGAGTGGGAGCACTATAGAATTTCTGATAAGTATATGTGGATGACATATTGTAGATCGGAAATGATGTAGAATTTCTGGAAAGCATGAAGGGTTATTTGAAAGGTGTTTTTTAATGGAAAACCTGGATTAAGCTACTTGAACATTAAGCATCAAGATCTAGAAGGATAGATCAAAGCTGCTTAATGGTACTTTCAAATGAGCACATACCTTGACATGATCTTGAAGGTGTTCAAGATGGATCAGTCAAAGAAGGATTTCTTGCCTGAGTCCTAAGGTATGAAGTTAAAAGTTAAAGCTCGACCACGGCAGGAGAAAGAGGAAGGACGAAGGTCGTCCCCTATGCTTTTGTCATAGGCTCTATACGGGATGCCATGCTGAGTACCGCACCTGATGTGTGCCTTGCCACATGTCTGGCAAGAGGGTACAAAGGTGATCTAGGAGTAGATCACCAGATAGCGGTCAAAATTATCCTTAGAGGAATAAGGATATGTTTCTCGATCATGGAGGTGATAAAGAGTTCGACGTAAAGAGTTACGTCGATGCAAGCTTAACACCTATCCGGATAGCTTTGAGTAGAGATGCCGGATACATATAATGGAGCAACAATTTGGAATAGCTCCAAGTAGAACAGTTATTTGAAATGGCTCCAAATATAGCGTAGAGATTTGCGAAGTACATACGGATCTGAATGTTGCAGACCCGTTGACTAAAACCTCTCTCACAAGCAACATGATCAAACCCAGAACTCACTGAGTGTTAATCACATAGTGATGTGAACTAGATTATGAACTCTAGTAAACTCTTTGGATGTTGGTCACATGGCGATGTGACCTGTGAATGTTAATCACATGGCGATGTGAACTAGATTATTGACTCTAGTGCAAGTGGGAGACTGTTGGAAATATGCCCTAGAGGCAATAATAAATAGGTTATTATTATATTTCCTTGTTCATGATAAATCGTTTATTATCCATGCTAGAATTGTATTGATAGGAAACTCAGATACATGTGTGGATACATAGACAACACCATGTCCCTAGTAAGCCTCTAGTTAACTAGCTCGTTGATCAATAGATGGTTACGGTTTCCTGACCATGGACATTGGATGTCATTGATAACGGGATCACATCATTAGAAGAATGATGTGATGGACAAGACCCAATCCTAAGCCTAGCACAAAGATCGTGTAGTTCGTATGCTAAAGCTTTTCTAATGTCAAGTATCATTTCCTTAGACCATGAGATTGTGCAACTCCCGGATACCGTAGGAATACTTTGGGTGTGCCAAACGTCACAACGTAACTGGGTGACTATAAAGGTACACTACAGGTATCTCCGAAAGTGTCTGTTGGGTTGGCACGAATCGAGACTGGGATTTGTCACTCCGTGTGACGGAGAGGTATCTCTGGGCCCACTCGGTAGGACATCATCATAATGTGCACAATGTGATCAAGGAGTTGATTACGGGATGATGTGTAACGGAACGAGTAAAGAGACTTGCCGGTAACGAGATTGAACAAGGTATCGCGATACCGACGATCGAATCTCGGGCAAGTACAATACCACTAGACAAAGGGAATTGTATACGGGATTGATTGAATCCTTGACATCGTGGTTCATCCGATGAGATCATCGTGGAACATGTGGGAGCCAATATGGGTATCCAGATCCCGCTATTGGTTATTGGCCGGAGAGGTGTCTCGGTCATGTCTGCATGGTTCTCGAACCCGTAGGGTCTACACACTTAAGGTTCGGTGATGCTAGAGTTGTTATGGGAAATAGTATGTGGTTACCGAAGGTAGTTCGGAGTCCTGGATGAGATCCCGGACGTCACGAGGAGTTCCGGAATGGTCCGGCGGTGAAGATCAATATATTGGACGAAGGGTATTGGAGTCCGGACGTGTTCCGGAGGTACCAGGCTATGGCCAGCATGACCGAAAGGTGTTTCGGGAGCCCCGGCAAGTGTTGGAGGGCCTCATGGGCCAAAGGGGAAGGGGCAAACCAGCCCACTAAGGGTTGGTGCGCCCCCACACCCTTTCCCACATTACTTGGGGAGGTGGGGCGCCTCCACCTAGCTTGGGAGGCAAGCCTCCACCTGCTTGGCTTGGTGGGCAAGTCTCGCTAGGATTTTCCCTAGGGAGATCCAATCTGCCTAGCCGCCGCCCCCTAGGGGAAACCCTAGGGCGCCTCCCCCTCTCCCCTTGCCCCTATATATAGTGGAGGGGTGGGAGGGCAGCCGTGACCTTCCCTGGCGCAGCCCTCCCTCCTCCTACCTTCTCCTCCTCCTCCTCCATGGTGCTTGGCGAAGCCCTGCCGGAGAACCACGAGCTCCACCACCATCATGCCGTCGTGCTGACGGAGCTCTCCCTAACTTCTCCTCTCCCCTTGCTGGATCAAGAAGGAGGAGACGTCCCCGGTCTGTACGTGTGTTGAACGCGGAGGTGCCGTCCGTTCGGCACTAGGATCATCGGTGATTTGGATCACGACGAGTACGACTCCATCAACCCCGTTCACTTGAACGCTTCCGCTTAGCGATCTACAAGGGTATGTAGATGCACTCTCCTTCCCTCGTTGCTAGATTACTCCATAGATTGATCTTGGTGTTGCGTAGAAAATTTTGAATTTCTGCTACGTTCCCCAACAAAAGACCCATTTAGACCTAAGGGTGATGATGAAGAGGTATTAGGGCCTGAGTTTCCTTACCTCAGTGCTATTGGAGCACTAATGTATCTAGCAAACTGCACCAGGCCTGATATATCATTTGCAGTAAATTTATTGGCTAGATTCAGTGCATCACCAACAAAGAGGCACTGGGTTTGTGTGAAGAACATTTTCAGGTATCTTCAAGGCACCAAAGATCTTGGTTTGTTCTATCGGAAAAATCAAGATAAGACCATGGATGGATATTGTGATGCTGGATACCTATCGGATCCCCATAATGCCAGATCACAGACTGGTTTTGTCTTCTTGAGTGGAGGTACGGCCTTTTCTTGAAAGTCGACAAAACAAACTCTAGTGGCTACATCCACGAATCATTCTGAAATTATTGCTTTGTTTGAAGCATCATGTGAATGTGCATGGCTTCGCAGAATGATTAACTTTATTGAAAGTTCAAGTGGGATTGGATCATTGGAATCACCCACTATTATCTATGAAGATAATGCTGCATGTATTACACAGATGCAGACAGGTTATATAAAGAGTAATATTACAAAGCATATTTCTCCTAAGTTATTTTATCCCCATGAGTTACAAGAAACCGGGGAGATAAATATTTTGCAAACGAAGTCATGTGATAATCTTGCTGATTTGTTTACAAAGTCATTACCAAGTTCTTTATTTGAGAAGTACATCAATGGAATTGGTATGAAACGACTTCGGGATTTGCAAAGTTCAGGGGGAGTGTCTCCCTGAATGATAATCTGTTTGTGATCCTCGGATCTTTAATATTGCACTCTTTTCCTTTATAAGTTTTTCCTAAATGGTTTCTTATGGAAGGTTTTTAATGAGGCAATAGTAATGCAGGCATTGTGATATGTCAGTTTCTCCTTATTTTCCCACTGGGTTTTTGAAAGGAGTTTTTTATGGCATATTGTACATATCTCCTCATATTTTTTCTACAGGGTTTTTGGAGGAGACTAATCGTGATGATGATGATCAAGATGTTGATGATGATGTTTACAAGAATAATTGAAGCAGTGATTAGGGGGAGTGTTAGGATTAATTAATTAGTTTAATTAATGAAAATCCCTGCTTAGCAAAACCGATGTACGGTTCCTCTCCCGATGGGTCACGTCCTATTGTAATTGACACGTTCTTTCGATCCATCTCTTGTAAAGGTCGCGCCTGTGCGACCCGTCCCTTCCAGGGATATAAATATGTACGTCATCGACATTCATCAATAGTGATTGACTACTTGTTCATTCGCACAGTTTCTTTACAAAAGGAAAAGAAAGGAAAGAGAGTAGGGCCGTTTGGAGGCCAGCGGCGGGACACATCAAGGCCGCAGTGGCCATTAACGGCTCGACACACAGCTCGCGATTACCATCGGGCGTACAGCCATGAGCCATGCATGACAGCCTGATTAATTAGTTTGGTTCATGCATCACCATGCACATTAGCTGAGGCCAGTAGTGGCTAGCTAAGAGAGAGGTAGGATGCGTACGTGCATGGACCTGCAGGAAATGCCTCTCCAGGAAGCCAGAAGCCATGATGCGGAATCGCTGGAGTACGTACCGATGATGGAGAGAGACCGGCGCCTCGAGCGCGAGCGGATGCAACGGTGTAGTTGATAAATGCTCTGTGGGTACAGGTCTGAAAGGGTGAAGAACACACAAACCATAATTCGCGAAGAAAAAAAAAACGAACCATAACAGTTTCTCTGTCACTGTAAGGGGATGTACAATAGTTGATAAGGTAGTCTTATCTTAAGTCTTGCATGTAAATTAAAGATGACAAAATATTTATCTATAATGGGTCATCTTTTAACCTTATCTTTAATAATTAGTCATTCCTAAAAACGTGTGAGACATATTGTGCTAAGAGATCATCTTTTGTCTTTTTTCTTAAATAAGAGAAGACAAGTCTTTTCTTATGAGTTCTCTCTCTTTCACCTCATCACTTATCCTATATGGCACTGCTAAGATAACACCATTGTACATGCCCTAATAACCGTACGTGTTGTCTAAGGGGAACCACGTAATTCTCTTTCCGGGATGCGCGTACGTGATCGGTCGGGTCGAGCCTAGCCCGTCGGTAAAGGTGAGGAGCATACCACAGCTCCACGCAGTAGTCTCCAACCAAACAGCGTTGTCATCCGCGTCCATCCTTTCCTTTTTGGCAATCGGAAAGCGCTAGCTCGCAGGGAATAGACGAGCTTGCCGCGCGAGCACGCCGTGCCACCGTGGCCGCGCGCGGATCGTACGTGCGCGGGAGGCCGGCCGGTCGCCACGACGCGCGAGCCGCGGGGGGCACGCGGCGACCATGTGTGTGTACGATCGACTTGGGGCTATCGCGGGGCTTGCAGCACGGACAAGATAGGCCGGCCTCCATGAAGATAGGTCATATGTGGTTCCAAGTGGAATATATGGCGCAAAACGTGGTTCACATCATCGCAAAAACTGAAATAAAAGCTTTTTTCCTTTTCCCCTCTCTCTCTTGCTTGCATCTCTCCCCCGACGGTGCTGAATAGGGAGCCAACGAGGCGCGGGGCCGATGTGGTGGCTAGCGACGTCGACGGAGGACGCAACATCGACCGCCGAGTAGGTGCAACGGGCAGCATCAGGCGGTGGGGAGGCGCGGCGGAGCGGCCACGGGCGAACGGGGAGCGAGGGAGGCGCGTGTGTCCGGATGGGTGTCTGCAACGGCAGCCCGGTGGTTGCTAGCGGCAGGTGGCATGGTGGTCCAATAGTGGACGACGGCGTAGGTTGTCGGGCCAAGGCGGCTTACACCAGCGGTGGTGGTGCCGAGGTAGGCGTCTGCTGGTGGATGGTAGGGGCACGCGGAGGCGTGAGGTTCGGGCGGTTGGCTCCCACCACCATCAATTGGATTATATGGGAATATGCATCTTTCACGTTATATGGGGAAAATGGAATAATTTTTAATAATTAAAAAAATTGAGTATATGAAAGCTGCTGGAACGTGTTTTTTGTGCTAATTTCCCCTGTATGTGATTTTTTCTTTTGAAAATATGAAAGCTGCCGGAGATGCTATGAGGAAACTACCCATGGAGGCATGGAGCACCACTTTCTCATACATTCGTAAGATCTGACGACCACTTGTTTCATGAATCATCAATAAGATTACCATGCAATTATGTCGATACTATAAGGATATGCAAACAAATCGTCAATTTACCATTTAATAGGTGTACTCTCAACTGAATAAAGTCTATGATCAACCAAAGTCGCGTCCATCTTCTCTATCCGGATAGAAATCTCATTTCACTACTGGAATCGACGGCTTTGTCGAGTGCCCGAGAAACTCGGCGAAACCGGAAAAAAACTCGGCAACGACTTAGCTGAGAATTGTTGTCGGCAATAGGCATACGGAGTATACCCCTCAAGCAAACAGAACTTTGTCGTGAGCCTTGTATCACGGACTCGACAAAGATATTGCCAAGAACCAAAGGGGACCTCTCGACAAAATAAAGTGTGACTTGACAACTCAAACAGAGATGGCGGTTGCCATGTGGCACATCTTTGCCGAGACGTACATATATAGGTCTCGACAAACACGAACGAATAGGAGGTTGCCACACCAACGTTTGTCTGACAGCCCCAACCTTGTCCCGTCTTTCCGCCTGTCCCGAAGCTCTCACGTCTGGCGGCAGCCAGTGCCTCCTTTGGCGGCGGCTGTAGCTCCCTTTCTTGCGGTGCCGGTTCCAACCGACGACTTGGCTTCATCTTCTTCGAATATTGCTCCGACGGCTTGGTATCGCTCAGACTCTGGCCAGGCAAAATCCTTGCTCGACCTTTCGATGCTGGCAGCGGCGATACCCGCGGGTGTCGTCCCCTTCTTGGAGGCGCTGCCATGGCTGACGTCTGTGCCCCTCTTCGAGCAACAGGAGAAATCCTAGGTCTGGCTATCCGGATTGGGCTGCCACGGCATCTCGGTGTCGTTCTCCTTCTTGAAGGTGTTGTCTTGTTTGCTCGCATTGTCCTTGGCAGTGGTTTTGGAAATTGGTCATCATGTTAGTTTGGCTTGGTCTCCTTCCCAAGACGGCGAGTTTTCGTTGTATTGTGCTCTCTTTGTGGGCCGATCATCCCATGTCTCTCTGCTCCGGACATCATGTTCACGTCTACTGTGTTTGTATCCTATGTTGTGTCACCACTTGTATTCGCTCTTAACTTGTTCAGTCAATGAAATGATACACAAGCTTTGCGTATTCGTGAAAAAAAGAAACATCTAACAAAAAAAATGCACATGAGAGCATGCATATCTTCAAATTAACAGTAAATCAACTACAATTCCATCTGCAACTTTGCTCAATTAATCAGGTACTGCTACCACAGCTATAGTATAGCCTGAAATATCAAAGTCAACAGCCGTTGTTCTCCTGTGACAACTTATGCTATCAATAATTTTCAAAGGCAATTATTTCTATCAATTTCCTGGCTTTTGGCTCCTGTAGGAGGAAAAGCAGGAGACAGATATGCACAGCAGGGCCGAACCCTACAACTGAGCTGCAGAATCGTTATCCATGCATATGCACACCTTTCTTTATCGGTTCACCAGAGAAGTCAAGAAAGCTGTTCCATTAATTGCTCTGGGCTTTCTCCCCTCCAATAGCTAACCTCGATGGATCTTCGGCTGGCAAAGTTCGCGAGCTAGTACTGTTCCTATCCTCCAACTAAAATTGAGCAATGCAACTTTTACTAGAACTTGATTTCCTCTTATAATTTATGACAACGTCACGCATGAACATGAAATAAAAGAGAGAAACGGCTGGCACGCACACATCTTTTACTTTCTGCTGCTTAATTTTCCTCATATAATTTATGACAACGTCAACCGTGAACATGAACGAAAAGAGAGAAACGGCTGGCACACACACATTGATCGACCGTTCCTGTTGCTCTCTTGCTGATCGACGGTGCTGTTCTTTTGCCGCTGTGGTGCCTCATGATTTTACCCGGCCGGGAGAGCGGTGACGCAATGGGGATCCGTTCGGTTTGGGGCATGGTTTTCGTGGAGATTTTTAAGGTCACGTGTCCTCTCTCTCTCTCTCCCCCCCCCCCCCCCTCTTGCCGGCGGGGGCCACCGTCACCGTGGTCTTGGCGTTTCCCTCTCAAGGTTGGTGGCACTTCTCCTCTGGAACGAATCGTAACTAATCCCATTACAAGGCTAGCTAGCTTGGCAGTAGCTATATATAACCAACCCCCGTCCGTTGCAATTGTTTCCTTGCACCCCATCACCGGCAACAAACTCCATTCCCCTCAACTCGACTATATCATCTCCCCTCCATTGCGATCATGAGCATCTCCGTGAACGGGCAGTCGGTGGTGCCGCCGGGGTTCCGGTTCCACCCCACGGAGGAGGAGCTGCTCACCTACTACCTCGCCAAGAAGGCGGCCTCGCAGCGCATCGACCTCGACGTCATCCCCGACGTCGACCTCAACAAGCTCGAGCCATGGGACATCCAAGGTTTGATATACACTCTCCCTGCACAATGCTAGCTCGCATCTACGTACTCATGGTGAACTAACTGCCATGGGAAACGACGCAGAGCGCTGCCGCATCGGCACAGGCCCGCAGAACGACTGGTACCTGTTCAGCCACAAGGACAAGAAGTACCCCACGGGGACGCGCACCAACCGCGCCACCGCCGCCGGCTTCTGGAAGGCCACCGGCCGGGACAAGGCCATCTACTCCGCCGCCGGGTCCAGGCGCATCGGCATGCGCAAGACCCTTGTCTTCTACAAGGGCCGCGCGCCGCACGGCCACAGGTCCGACTGGATCATGCACGAGTACCGCCTCGACGACGCCGCCATCCCTGTCAACCCCACGGCCGGCGTCGCCACCTACAACTCCAGTGACCCATTCCCGGTACGTGCTCTACTAGTACGTCGCAATTGCATGCACGGCGGCCGGCTGCCCGGCCGACAGGGGTGGGGATAGCTCGCTTGTGGTGCAGGCGTGCGATTAATGTACGTACTGTACGCACACTTTCTGTGTATGTACACGTGGCACATATGCGACTGTAGACGACAAAGGCTAGTGAAGATTATGTCCGGGTGGTGGTTGGGAATGGGGACACACAAGAATATTCCTAGCTAACCACACATTCTTACTAGCTAAATAAATTTAATTTGGCGCTATAGAGGAAATTAATGAGCTATTAGCGTTATTTTCTTTGGCGTTTAAAATGCATAGCTTTAGGGGAAAGGGCTCTGCAGAAGCTACTTCACAGTTGACACAACTACGCCGCACTGTCTCTCTCAAAAAAAGAAAAAAAAAAACTACACCACACTGCAGACTTTTTTTAGTCTCTTGGTACTACTGCTGCTACTGATATGTCCAAATAATCGAATATTGAAACTTTGTACACGGGGACATCAGCATATGACAAACTACTAACAGACCTTCGTTACCGAGCGAGCCTTTTTCAAGGGTCAAGCACTACGTACATGCATGCATGATGATGGATAGAGGATTGTACTAGATCCATGACATGCCTTTTGAGCTGGCTTATGTGACAGAGGGAGAACCTAGGAGTAGTTCCTTCGAAAATTCATCACCATGCATAATTAGCCTAATCTAGTGATGACAAACAATTGCATGTAATTAAGCACGTCACGCGCGCTTGATTAGTCAATTAACGGTGTCTATTCATATCACATGAGCAGATACACGGCGTGGCCGGCGACCAGTCGTCGACGCAGGAGGACGGGTGGGTTATCTGCCGGGTGTTCAAGAAGAAGAACATCGTGGTTAACCGTGCCGGTGGCGGCGCCGCGTCCAACAAGCTAGTCGGCGCCGGTGCCATGGAGCGCAGCCAGAGCAACTGCTCGTCGACGGTGACCGCCGCCAAGGCACAGATGATGCACTGCTCCGGCAGCGACGACGGGCTCGACCACATCCTCAGCTACATGGGACGCTCATCCACGGCATCGTGCAAGCAGGAGACCAAGCCCACCAACCCGTCATCGTCAGCGCTGGACCACCTGATCAACAGCGCGTGCCACAACGGCACCAGCACCCTGTACGACAAGTTCATGAAGCTCCCGCCCCTCGAGCACGTTGTCCCCGGCGGGCTCCTGCCGTCGCCGACCGAGTACAGTGGTGACTGGGACGCTCTCGACCGGCTCGCCGCCTACGAGCTCAACGGCCTCTCTAACTCTGTGTTTGCCGAGACGACGAACGGCATGTCCTACATCGCCGACGAGCTCGGTGGCGCCACCACCTACTCCGGCGGTGGCATGCTACACGCTTCCTCCGGCACCAGGGCCGGCGACGGCGACTTGTGGAGCCTGGCACGCCCGGCGTCATCGCTACACGCAGACTTGACGATGACCTGGTTTAAGGCTGTCGGATGCTGACACTGTCCTTGCCCAAACTTGCCTTATTTGTTTATAGGGAAATTTTCATATATGAAGATAATACAATCGCACCAGTTGAATGTGCAGATTCTAGTACTCCTGAAATAAAACCACAACAAGAATTATAAAATGGAGGGAGTGCATAGCAAGATGCACAGAGTCAATTCGTCTAAACAAAAGGTGTCATACAGTTCCTGCAAAAAAGGTGTCCTGCAGAAAAAGTAAAAGAAGATAAATAACGGGTAAATGACAAAAAACCACCACAATTGTGCAGAAGTCAGCGAACACCTACCAAAATGCATGTTTTCTTATGGTTTTTTCCTGAAAATTGATAACTTTGACTCAGTTGTGATGGTTTTCTGCAATTTACTCATAAATAACCTAAGATAGAGGAGGTCCTATCCAATGACAATATTACATGTCATACATAACAGTAGAAGTAGATAAATAACCTAACATGATGGAGGCCCTATATCCAAAGACTACAGAAACATCTATGATTGGACAACACGTCCCGTAGCGCCTCTTCGTCCTGACCCCTTTATATACCCCCCCCCCCTCCCCATCCCAACCATGAATATGTAGGAACTTTTGCACTGCTGCCTCATCAAGTTTGTTGCACCGATGACCATGTGCGGGTAGCGCGCCTTGGACTATGGGTCCAATGCAATAGCTTTGTGGCATCTCCCCCCCGTTCTTTGATACAAATATCTCATGAGCTGTCTTACATGATTTTGATCAATCAGATGTAATTTTTGGTGTAATGAATTATCACTTTAAAACCAGAATATATATAGATTATTTATTAGTTTGTTCTGGTTCCTTGTTGCATGATATGTATATGTACATGCCCTCTCATCTATTAGTCTTGCACTAGCCACGTTTGTATGATTGATCTCTAAGATAGAGTTTTGTATGTTAGTTGGGTTTAGCCTTCCAAGTAATCTATCTGAGTGTGTTATTGTCACTAAAGATAAACAAAATAGTTGCCTAGTTGTCTCGTTGATGGACCGAAGGTAAAGAGTATATACTATCAACATTATGTCACCTTGCTTGATGCAGTGCTGTGTTTTATTACTTAAGACTTTGAGATGTATGATGAATTTCGGTCTTGAAGTGGAATATTAGCGGCAGATGGAGTTGAATAACAGTCTACGGGGACGGAATGTTTATATGCTGACATGTATGATCAAAATCAAACATAATTTCTTTTTGCAATTTAACCGATACGATACTGTAATACCGTGGTATACGCGGAGTGCGCATAGACGCTGGGCGTAGCTTTTGCCGTGGTGAAATTAGTCTTCGACGAGTGGTTTACACACTCGGCTTATTAGCTTTTTTCCTGTAGTGTTAATTTGCTGGCCAGAATGCAGGGGAGTTCTGTTCTCTCGGCGAGACGCGAGTTCTTTCGAGATTAAGTTGTAATAATCTTACTCATGAGCTCTATCTTCACTTGTTTCTGAAGCCATATGCTAGAGAGGTTTTCTACACACTACATCAGGTAGTACATGATTAAACATAGATAAATATATTTTCCAATAGTTTGTTAGCTTTCCTTTGTCAAATGCACTAGCCTCTTGTCTGGTTGCCTGCACGCCAGAAGATTCAGGCCATTCTGGATTCCATACAATTGAGCTGAAGCTACATCTGACCTACAACCAGCAGGGGACACTCCAGACAACTCTCGAGCTGAAGCCTCCTCCAGGCTAGGAAGAATGTTTCCTAGATCAGGGGCGACCACCTATATGTCCTGTATGCATCAGATCGAGACCGTCGCCATATCGCTCGCAATCTTCCTGATCATATATTTTGTTTCTGATGGGTTGCTGCTCTGATTTGGTATGGTGGTACTGCTGGTCGTTTGGTGCGGGTGAGTCCAGAATGGTAGAATGGTCCTCCAAAATAGCCAGGCAGGTCCGGAGAATTGACGCTTCAAACAGTTGTTCTTTGCATTTTCTTTTCTGATTTTTTTTGCCGGAATTGCTTCCTCTGTTCAGGACATGGAGTCGAGGCAGCGTACCAAATCATGTAGAGGATCCTGCAGGTAAACTGGTGGCCTGTGCAACACATGTAATAGTACTATACACAAGCAAACCATTAAAAATGCCTAAGTTTTTTTGAATTTATCCTTCTTTAACAGTGCAGGTTTTGTCAAAGGAAAAAAAGACAGTGCAGATTTGATATGTGCCAGTGCTGATGAAGGTTCTGATTATCAACTCAGCTCAAGCATAGCTCAATCATTCACCCACTAATAGCTGCTACCTAGGATTCCTAGTACTATTCTTCTGTCCATATACGAGTGTGGTGGGGTGTTAGGTGCTGCTAATGCACATCATTAGACGCCCGATCCCCGACGGCAATGTAGTGGCTGCCGAAGGTGCATGGGGGAGCAGTAGATCTACGTCGAAAGGCGCCTGGTGCTGGCCGACGTGATAATTAAGAGCTGACCACTTGAAGGAGATCACGCAGCAAAGCTGCTCAAGGCCAGGGGGATCATGGTGGAGGGAGAATCTAACGGCGTCTCCGTGGACATAGAAACAGGAGCTGGTCATCCAACTTTGTGCATCAAATAAGCATCAAATTTAGACAGCTTAGATGGGCCAGACGGACCAAAAAGTCAAAGAAGATGGACCATGGAGACATGTGATCCAACTGACAGTGGGCCAAGCAGACCCCTCCATGGTATTTGGATTCACACAGAGCTTCCCCAAATTTGCTTTCGGTCCGTTAGCGCACACATGATGATGCCTCGTAGGCCACACCTGGTTCGGCCGGTCCATGCATTGTATGCATAGAGGATGCTATTACGCGCGCCCCCCACCTGGTTAGAACGATCGATTTCCGACAGCGTGTTAGGAACTCAAGTTTCCTTGTAAAGAAATCAGGGTGATGCTAATTAATCAGGCATAGCGGGGCCCCCACCGGTTGAAATCACGGGGCAGAGTTTTATATATGGAAGAAGACACTAGGCCCCACCATTGAAATCACGGGGCAGAGTTTTGTGGATGATCTGGACATGTGGGTGGGCCCTGCGCCCTTTCCGACAGTGTCGTACGCGCGATGCCCAGGTCGAGCGTTGCAACGCGCGGCCGCATATGAGCCTTTTCGGTATGCATATGCATGATGCCATCCTGATGCCAAAACTTTGTCATAACTCCATCACACGATCTAATTAAACTAGTCTTGACAGTTTAAAGTGAACTCCATCATGCATGTGTATTTGTTTCTTTCGCTCATTGATGTTGTTGCTTCTGTGTTTTTTTTTTTGAGGGAAAATTGTTGCTTCTGTGTTGTTGTATATACTCATGAGTAGTGTGCTCATGGGACTGATTAATTTGGCTAGGCAAAGTGCATCCATAATTTAACCCTTTCCGTTTGAACGAGAAATGGGAGTCAAATGGAAAGTACAACAAGCAAATAAATGATATCAAGGACGGAGATCATCACATGGAATAGAACTATATTTGAGGGGCCGAACATTTCTCTTTGACATGCTATAGTTCATGTCCAATATAGTTGTAAAGTAGCACTGATCATCTCAAGTCAAGCTACTCGAATGAAGTACAACGCCTACTGAAAGGATATTCGCATGGCTTTGTCCTCTAGAGTTGTCTTCGGACGGCGGACCGACTTGTAACAAGAGGATGGCCCCACCAATCTTTTATTCCAGCCCTAACAAGATGCACCCGAGATTGCCTCTCACATGTTCTTTGAATTTCAGATATTCCAAGAGGATATAGGCAAGTTTGGCTGAGGTAGCGGAGCTAACCTATTCGCAAGTATGGATCCGATCGCGATTCTACCTATTTGCAGGTACAGATCAGGCAGTTTTTGGTGCCACTCAGGCATCAGCGCAAAAGGCTGCTCCCTGGCCCTTTGCGATTATCGTGTGTTGGAAAATCTCGAGAGAAAGGAATACTGAGATCTTCATCTACAAATCACCAGTGCCCTTTGGGTCTTGACCTATTTCCTTCTCTTTAATTAATCAATGAAAAGAAAAAGCTCCTGCCCCATTCCAATTTCAAAATATATATGAAGTGCCATACTACTGTAAGTGGTCAACTAATCAATAGAGTTTCTCTCTGCTCACCAGATTGCAGTAAGCTAATTGACTATCAACTAGAGAAGGAAAGATGTGCCACCTGGAAAGTATATATATGGATTTGTTGCATGCATGATGTCTTCGAAGGTTACTAGATTCTTGTTCTGTTCTAAGTAATGAATGGATAAATATACAAAAGCAAATCCCCTATGGCTTTGGAGCGGCCACGCAGGGCCAGCTCCATGCATGCAAAGTTAATTAAAAACCAAGCAAAGCAAGCAAGCATCCATCCATAACACCAGTCTACTATATATCCATAGCTGACTTAGTGTTGGCTCGTGTCAAGTCCAAATCAGCTGCCCACTTACATCACCCGATCAACACAAAGCCTACACATAAACAAAACTAAAGGGAAACCACATACGCACAGACATTCTTGCATCTTGCTCGCCATCATCACCCCAAAAGATGTTGGTAGACTATTTTTTTTCCTATCATCTTTCCTCTTTTCGGAGGACCAGCTAGCAAGAAAGAAAGCAGAAGGGACAGTAACGGCCCTTGACAAGCGTACGTACGTCGCCGACGGCAGCCCTAGCCGAGAAAGAAATACCCGGGAAAACGGTGGACACGACAAAATGAATGAGTGTCCCGTGGAGCGACGAAATTCGGTCGCCGTCCGGCGGTGGTAGCTGGCGTCGGAAAGCCATGGAGATCCACGATAGCCGAGCCGGCCCACCCACTCACCCGCACTGGCCGACGATGCGACGACAACTCCCCGCGGATTCGGTCATCATGCTTGCATGGCCCCCAATCCGCACACGCGCTGACACCATGCACGTAGCTCGATTATCCTAATCTTTTTTCTCCCCACCAAATCAGTACACTACTACTACGTGCGTACGTATCCACATCCATCACTCGGCCAGGCCAGCTTTAATAGGTGATCTTGTCGTTGCAACGTCCATCGACCGATTAGTTAGTTAGTGGCAGCGGTATTCCCATGCATGATTACCCCGTACGTAAAGAAGTTCAGTAGTTAGAGAGGTAAATAAAGTTAGCATATATACCTCCATTAGAGGAGCGAGAAGTGTCGCTGGCGCTGCTGCAGTGACCGAGCAGCTAGTACGCCGGGTGCCTAGATAGGATAGATACCCAGTCTACTCGGCCGGCCAGGACGCCGGGTGGAGCCGTGGAGGCGCTGTCGGATGATGGATGTGTCCGCGTCTGGGTTCCAGCTAGCATGCATTGTACGACCGTCGGTAAACCGGAGTGTCTCCTCGGCCTCGCTGGACTCGTATCTGCCACCAGCGACAGCTCTACTTTACTTTGTTTTCCACACGCTAGTTTTGACATCATTTCCTTTTGCTCTTGCCTTCGTTTTTCTTTTTGGGATCCAACATTACGTGCTGGTTCTATATCTTTTCAATAAAAGAGAAATAAGTTACTCCAGCAATTAATACTGCAACAACACTAGAGCCCGCCAAAACATCTAGACAAAGGGAAAGTGATGACACAAAAATAAAACAACGCCGAAGCCGCGAGTAACAAACTCTCCCTTGACAACACAAGGACAACAACAATAGTTATGCGGAAACATCGCCTCAATGAAGGGAACGGCGTGCAAGCTCGCTATCACCGGATCTAACCATAAAAAGGTAGGTCATGGATTTTCATCCTACAGATCAAGCCCAAGCAAACTCCAAACAATGACTTCAACCAGGTAATGGCACGAAAAACCGGCACTACGAGTGCAACCAACTAAGGTCACATTTAGGATTTTCTCCTTGAACTCAAAACCCTTCCTAGCTTAGACCTGGATGACATGTCCAGTGCCCAACCATGTATATATTTGTTGCAAAAGCGATGTGAACGTTGTCATGCGATCGATAACCATCCCCGCAAAAGCAGGGTGCCACGGTGATTTCATACACTCATGGGAACATTACGTGAGCCTAATCTTGCAGTAGAGTGTCTACTACAAGATGTGATGTCCCCTCTCACTGGTTACCAATCAGTATCGACCGCGTGCTAGAAGCATGCCCCTGACGAATAGGTGTTGTGTCGATATGCTCTTGGTGTACATTCCACAAATTAGGGGACAAATAACTAACACTACGAAGCCCTTCGACGCTTCATATCTTTGTTTTAAGCACCAAAATGGTTGGGATAGATGCATCCATGGTTCGAATAAGGAAGGGGAAGAGGAGACCGTGTCTCCCGGCAAGCCATTGAGCAACAACAGTACTACTACAGCACTACGACAATCAATATGCATGCACATGGCTTATCCATTAGTTTTCTATATGTACGCACAGTTATACACATAATCCCTCCGTCCTTAAAAGAGTGTACTAGTTGGAAAGTCAAACTTTCTTATGTTTGACAGTAATTATACAATAATAGACCAATATTTATGCCATCAAATTAGTAGCATTAGATTCATGATAATATATAGGACTATGATAACTGGCACCCGTGTGACAGATTGAAAAATACCATACCACCCCCTCCCTTCGATCCCGCCTCGACCCCCTCCTCTCTCGAGAACGAGAGGACCCCTCCTGATTTCTGGATTTTCTGTCGAACAAACCCCTCCCTTCGACCCCGCACCTCTGGAACGAACCCCCTCCCGATTTTCTGGGCCGCCGGCAGTTAAAAAATGGACAGAAAAAATGGGACATCAGAGGATCCAACTGAGCTAGCAGACTTTTGTGATTAGACACAATGTACACGCCACTTGTATCTTCCTGAGACAAGATTGAACAAAAATAAAAGACTGCGATCATTGAAAATCCAAACTGGTAGCCTTACCAAAAAATTAACGTGGTGTCTGTACTTATTTTATCAGGTATGGATTTCGTATATTATCAGTTATCGGATATGTGGTTCGTATATTACTGTATTATTTTCACATAAGTTACCGGCGTATGTTTTTGAACAATATTTCCTCTTTTTGGTAAAAAATTACCGCAATGTTTGGATGTAAGTTATCAGGGATGTTGTTCGTATGTTAGCGTTCTATTTTCACATAAATTATCAAGGTATGTTAGCGTTCCTCGTTGGTCAAAATTAACGCAGTGTCTGTATGCAAGTTATCGGATATGCGATTCGTGTATTACGGAGGGTTATGTTTTTCAACAAATTTCCCTTAGTCAAAGTTACCGTGCTGTTTGTACGTAAATTATCGGGTCTGTAGTTTATATATTATCGTGCTATTTTCACGTAAGTTTTCGAGGGTGTTTTTCCCCGGTAAAACTTACCATGGTGTTGCACGTAATTTATAAGGCGTGTGGTGCATAAAATATCATATTATACACATAATAGTTACCGGATATGTTTTAGTAAAAAAAATCTAAGTCCAAAAGGTAATCAGGCATGGGCTATGTAAGTTACCGCCTGTGCGGTATCTAACTTACTGCACATGCGACACGTAAGTTACCATGGTGTTTACACAGATGTTACCAGGACATGAAAATCTGAACTTTTTTTCAAAGTTATCAATCTTTTGTTGGGGTTGAAAGTTATCGTCCGATACTAACAAAAGTCACCAATATTTTTCATATGTTGTTAGCAACCAAAATGTATAGCTAAAATTCTCTCATTTCATCAGTAGTTACCAAACGAGCAACAATTGTAACATCATATACAGCTAAACAAAACTCTCATTTCTTATGCCTTAAAAAACAAAACCAATCGGTTTCTTTGTAGCAGTGATGCAAATTTCAGCAGAACAAGGCCAACAAAGATCATCCTTTCTATAGAATAGAGGAACATAAGGTACTACTGTACTTTTTTTAGTAGAAGAAAAACGATATGCTATTTTCTACGTATATTATTGGGTATGCGGGTGATACATTACCGTGCTATTTTCACATAAGTTATCGGGGTATGTTTTTCAACAACTATTTTCCCCTTGGTCAAAGTTATTGCGCTTCTTTTACGTAAGTTATCGGGTATGCAATTCATACATTACCGTGTTATTTTCACGTAAGTTGCCGCGGTATAGTTTTCAACAACCTTTCCCCCTCTTTGGTCAAAGTTACTGCACAAGTTATTGGGTATGCGGTTCGTATATTACCGCTATTTTCAAATAAATTTAGGGGGGGTATGTTTCAACAATTTTTCTACTCGGGTTCCAATTTCGATGATGTTATCATCTAAATTATCAGGTCTGCGGTGCGTATATTATCATGCTATGTACACTTAATTTACCTGGTGTATCATTTCGATAATTTACTTTCCCATGGTCAAAGTTAACATGATGCTCGTACGTAGGTTATCACGTCTGTGGTGCCTATATTATCATGCTATTTACACAAAAATTACCGGGGCATATTTTCAACAATCTTCTCATGGCCATAGTTACTATGGTGTTTATACATAAATTATCGGGTATATGGTGCATATATACCATACTACTTACAAAGAATTTACGATGTGTATGTTTTCAATAACTTTTTCTTCGGGTCTAAAAATATCCCGGTGTTTGCACCTACATTACAGGTCTGCAATGCACATATTACCGTGTTATTTACACAAAAGTTACCCTGGTTATTTCTTCAACAAATAGAAATAGAATATGGATATGGTTAATATGGGCAACATATGTTCATGACACGTCAAACAGAAATGAAATAAAATGTAATTTTGCTTGTTTAGAAGTCATGCTAAGATGCTAACCCAGGTCAAGTTCTCTCACAACAAACATTCTGATGTGAGCATGTTACTTTACAGAAGGCTAATGGAGTTTCTGCATATGTACTAGATGAAAAATCTCACCAGGCAGCATTATATGGTTCCTTGAACTAGCAGCAGGATGGTCTAAGAAGGTCACATCCAGAACAGAGCTTGGACTTTCAGTTTCTTGTTCACAACATAAATATAACCCACCATATAAACTATGAGCTAATCATGTGCGCGTCGAAGACAATCAAAACTGTCGAGTATCGTATGAATGGCTCATGGCTGAACTGAATCATGTCCAGATGTGGAGAAGAAATCATACTCAATCAAACGAAACTATAAAATTTTGGAAAAAGAATAACGACAAATAATCTTGATTATGTCCTGTTCTGTCAAGGCAGATTAGCAATACACCATAATAATGTGGTTATGCCACTGATACATGTGCTACATCTGTGCATATATATATCAATCATTTTGCACACCGGGATCCAGCACACTTAGGCGGCTTATTCTCTACTAGCTACTCTGCTAGTACATCAGAATTCAGAAAAGCACCCACCTAGAATTAGTTACTCTGCTGGTACAACAAAATTCAGAAAACTCACCTACCTAGAATCCAGATCTTACCTAGAATTTATACCTTACGGTTGATGTAATGGAGGGTTGCAGCCAGCACTCGGACCTATCAGTCCACGAAGGTGTTGTCTAGCTTCCGCACCTGCACCTTCAGACGAATGCTGCTATTGTATGGGACGAGCAGGGCAAGGACGAGCTCGGACATGTTTACAAGGAGGAGTTTCCTCGCTCACCTCAAAAGGAACAAGCAAAACAGGGACGAGCACAGATGGGAACCAGAACAACGACGATCTTGGAGGTCAGCTCAGACGGGGAAAGCGGCCAAGCCGGCGGTGTACGAGCGGAGCGGCTGTGAGGTCGAGGACGACCGGCGGAGTTGAGATCGAAGTAAAACGACTGGGCGTTGATGGAGAAGTCTACGGGGACGACAGACCCGGCCGGCGGTGAGATTGAGGACGAGCTATGGGATCGAGGTCGAGGAATACAGAGTATTGGCGACGGCGACGAACAGGAGTTCCATCTTATCGCGGCATGGTGAGAGAGGAAAGGAACCGCTTGACTTTGGTCGAACGAATCGGTACACGTTCACTTCGCGGTCGCATGCATGCGTAAGAGCATCTCCAACAGGCGCGTCCAGGCGCGGGACGCGCCGCGCGCAAAAAACAGATTTGCCGCGCGCGCATCGCCTGATTTGGCGCGGCGCGCACCGCTGGCTCCAGCAGCCGCGCTAACATACAGCGCGCGCGGCTCCAGCAGCGCGCGATAACATTTTCGAAAGCACAAAAATAAATACAAGTTGCATAAAATAAAAGATAAATTGCATAGATAAAAGACAATACAACAGTATTTTACATCGGTACAACTAGATAGATAGTTCGAAAACATAGATAGATAGAACTACGGTGCAAGTAGATAGAAACTACTACGGCATACTAGATAGAAACTACTCCAAATCGCTACCATCATCATCACCATCATCATCCTCGTCGGTGTTGTCCGAGGTATCGAGCCACATGTCGTCCCAACGTTCATCGTCTGTCGTAAAGATCGACATCCCACCTGCTGCAACGATATCGGACTGCGCATTCGCCAATGCCTTCCGCCGACGCCGGTCCAGCCGCTCCGCGCGGCGCCTTGCCGTCCTATCCGCCCAGTAGGCATGCTCGTCGGCGACGTCCTCCGGGTGGCGACGGCGCCACTCCGCCATGGCTCGCTCGTCCTCCTCGGCGATGAGAAGGCGGCGGCAGCGCCGAGCGTGGTCGGCACGGTCCATGTCGACCATGAGACGCGGCGGAGGGGCGACGCGCTGCGCCTGCTCGCGCGTGAAGACGTCCCGGAAGTTCATCTGCGTCCGGGGCCTATCCAACCGCCACGCCGCCGCGTCGTACGCGCGGGCCGCCTCGTACGCGGTCCGGAACGTCCCGAGGCCGAGCCGGACGTCGCCGGACCGGATCTCGGCGGAGTACCAGCCGTTGGGGCGCTCGCGGACGCCGCGGTAGCCCGACGAACCCCGGCGGCGCGGCGGCATGGTGGCGCGGTGCTGGCGCGGAAAGTGGCGAAGTGGCGAGGTTGCAAGGGGAGGGCGCGTGGCTGTGGCTGTGCGCGTGACGAGCGCGGCATTTTATAGGCGCGCGCGAAGCGGCACGCCAAATCTACCGCGCCGCGTGCCGCTTTCTCCCGCGCGCGCGCAAACGCTTCCCGCGCGCGGTAACTTTCCGCCACCGCTGGAGCGCGCGGAACCAGCTGGCGCGCGCTAAACGCAAATTTTACCGCGCGCGCGCGTCTTTTGCAGCGCCTGTTGGAGATGCTCTAAATATGTCTCTACTCCATCTTCTCCGTTTCCAGCAACCCAGTGGCGAGATCGTGACCGTACGATCAAAAAACTGATGGCATCCAGCTCGTGCGTCGGATTTGAAATGGACGGCATCCAGGTGGTGTGGCATTTTTGCAATCTGTCACAGGGTTGCCAAATACATATTTCGTAAAATATATTTTCGTCATATATCTATTTGGTTTCACAAGCATTGACATATTTTTGCACAAACTCGATCAAACTTTGAGATAGTTTGACCCTCCAACAAAGTTGGGAGTACACTTTTTCAAGGACGGAGGGTGTAGGACACATACAATACATACGTGTCATGTACAATAGGGATGTAAATGGCACAATAAACGGTGCCGCAAGGCCCATTTAGTTAGGTTTTGCTAGTTGGATAGTTCATCCCCCCTCCCCCCAAAAACACCTTTATTAGACTGTTAAACTGATAAATGGGTTTAAACGGGATTAAATATATAGAACCCGGTTTTAATCCCTATGCACGGAGGCATGCCGACTACAGTAGATCCAATGATCGTCCACACATCAATCTCATCCCATCTCATCCCTGTAATCTGCCGCTGAAATACTGCCTCCAAAAATCGCGTCTTTCCGCGTTGCCACGACAGACAAGCAGAAATTAACCGGCTGGCCGGTGCACTTTTCTGGTAAAAGATGAGAAACTTGACGTCACTCAAATCAACCCATCATTGCCGGTAAAACTCATCATCACGTGCCCGGAGCCCGTTACAAATCGACACGCTTGGGTTGGTTCGAATTAGTTTAGATTAGATCCAGCCGCACGTCGTCCGTCAAATCCATACACCCATATGTGATCTGCCTGCCGTCGTTGACAGCATTCTTGATTAATTTAACTCATCGTTTGGTACGCAAGGTGACTCGCCGATAGACTCCTGCAGTAGCAGCAACAGTGATGCATGCACAGCTCGTGCGATGCGTGCATCCACGGAGACACAGACACGGAGTAGTGGTGGTAACAGATCGATCTTCGATCGTTGGTAGTAGGCAGGGGCCGTGATATTACCCACTTTTCAAAGGAAAAGAAAGGCGCAGCAGTACGTAGGGCCGTTTGGAGGGCCAACGGCGGGACACATCAAGGCGGGAGTGCCCATTAACGGGTCGACACAGCTCGCACACGACCACCCTCGATCGTACGGCCATGATGTATCCATGACAGACTGATTAATTAGTTTGGTAATGAATACCGGCAGGAAGAAAAGGCGTCACCGAGAAGCCACAAGCCATGATACCAGATTGCTTCAGTACGTACGTAACGGAGAGAGACCGTCGGCTCGAGCGCGAGCTCGTCCAACATGTTTACTACTCCCCCCGTTCCGCAATATAAGTCTTTTTAGACATTTTAAATGGACTACAACATACGGATGTATGTAGACATATTTTAGAGTGTAGATTTACTCATTTTGCTCCGTATGTAGTCACCTATTGAAATCTTTAGAAAGACTTATATTTAGGAACGAAGGGAGTAGTTGATAAATGCTCCGCCGGTACGTCCTGGTCTAAAAAAGGTTAAAGAACACACAAGTTAATTACTCTCCCGCCAGGTTTGGCACGAGGTACTCTCCTGGTGTCGATCCAGAGCCATGATCCTGAGCCGCGATGACGAGTTTGCCGCTGTAACAATCACCGTACGTGTTATTGTAGGGGAACCACGTAGTAATTATTTTTGGTTCATGGTGGAGCTCGATCGATCGGATACCCCATTGCCATTGCCAACCCGTACGTCGATCGGGTCGAGCGCGTCGGCAAAGGCGACGAGAGACCACCGGAGAAGGGAGACACAACCACCTCTAACTCCAAGCAAGTCTCCACTCTCCAACCAGACAGCGTCGTCGTCGACCCCTTCCTTTTTGGCAATTGGAAAGCGATAGCGCGCACGGAAAAGACGTACGTAGTACGACCAACTTGCCGCGCAAGACAGTTCAGTGCCCGAGTATGTGTTGGCCACCATGGCCGCGCGCCCCGACAGTCGCCGTGGGACGGATCGTACGTGCGTGCCGACGCTCGCTCGCTCGTACGTGCATGCACGGCCGGCTGGTCCCCATGACGCGCATGCGGCGACCATGCGTGTGTACGATCTACTTAGGGCTATCCCCAGGCTTGCAGCACGGAGAAGATAGGCCGGCCTCGACGACGCGCCAGGGCGACGACTTATCCCTGGGGGCTGGCCGGGTACGGGTGAAGTCGGAAATGCGGGGAGAGAAGCGTGCACGCGTGCGCTGGCGTGCCACGCTGTTACCTGCTCATGTGCAGTCCGTGTGTTTGTGCATTTGTACGTGCAACGGGTTTGGTTACCGTGCGCCCACTTGGAACACCTGATGGAGAAAAGGACAGGAGTACAGAAACACAGCAGGAATTGCCCCTTTTTGTTCTCAGAATGCTTGCGGGAACCACAGTTTACACATTTTTTTCTTACTTTATATAAAACACATGGATTGCCTCACTTTTTTTGCTGGGTATGGATTGCCTCACTTGTCATCATCAAAGGAGTTTGGGAGTAATCCTTGCAAGGGATAGACTTCAACTGGTGACTTCACTTGAATTTTATGCTGACTTGTGTAAAACTATTGTAGTAAATGGTACTGGCTCGATAAAGAAATATAAGATCGTCTATTGTAGTAAATGGTACTGCCTCGACAAAGAAATATAAGATCGTCTAGAGGGAGTATGATATACAACCCCCGCATTCGACGTCTTAGTTGGGCGTTCTAGATACCTTGGTCATTTGATCGTGCTCGGAAGGTTATCCAGCAGATAAGGGCATCTCCAACACTGACGCGCAAAATGGAGAACGTATCTGTTCGTGGACTGGTCCGGACCCGTCAGTGGATACAGATAGAAGAGCCACTCCGGCATCCAAGACCATCTCCCTGTTGCACCAGACCACGAGATCACCACCAAGGTTGCACCTTAGCACTGACATGCCTCATATGAAACTAGACAGCCACCGGACCTCCAAACACTAGTAGAAAACAGGCCTATTGTCCCGGTTCGTAAGGGCCTTTAGTCCCGGTTCCTGAACCGGGACTAAAGGGTCGTTACTAATACCCTCACCCTTTAGTCCCGGTTCAAACCAGAACCGGGACAGATGGGCCTCCACGTGGCCTGTGCGCCGAGCCCAGACAGGAGGGCCTTTCACTACTAGGAAAAGGCCTACTAATGGCGCACCTGTTTTGGCTACTAATGGCGCATCACTGGTGCGCCATTACTAGCACGCCATTAGTAATTTTTACTAATGGCGCACCACTGGTGCGCCATTAGTATCTGGTATACTAATGGCGCACCACTGGTGCGCCATTAGTATATCCCACGGTGCGCCATTAGTATGCCTTCCGGGGGGCATATTTACCCATGTGCTCTGGCTTACTAATGGTGCACTAGTTGATGATGCGCCACTAGTAATGTATTTGGAAAACAAAAAAAAATCCAAATTTACGGAAAACAACCTATAAGGAAAATAATTTAAAAACAAAAAATGAAATAGAATCGTATTTTTATTATATTAAGAATATTACAATGTCTTTACAAGTATCCAATAAAAGGAAAATTGCAAGGAAATAAAATAAAATCCTAAAACTAATCTTCTAGTAATCTTTTCTTCTTTTTCTTCACTTTATCCCTGCAAAATGTAACAAAATAAACAGAAATACAAACAAACTATTTATAACATGTCAATACTGTCATTTTTTATGCAGAACTAGATATGAGCATATATTTCCAGAATTACATGGAGTGAATATTGTATGAGTAAGATTATAATGGAAATGAATTGCAGAGGACATATGAGGTTCAACACTAATCATCGACAACAAAATCGTGCAAGAAATGATTGATCAGAAAATGGACAACCTTCTTAGAGATTGTCATGCGATGTCCAATGAATCAACAGGAAATAAGTAACATGCCTTCCAAGACATAATTCACTATTACACATAAATGTATATCCCAAACTTAAGAACGCGCTAATATGTAATCATCATTTAGAGATACCAAACTGGAAGACCATTCATTTGGCGCAAAATGACCTACTTAACTAGTCTTTGACCATTCATCATGCGCAAGAGCAAAGATAAAGATGGGCCTTGCAGCAGCGCCCAGCCCTTGGAACAGTCCATTGCATTACGTGGAACATGCTCAGATTAAGCACTATATCATCACAACTTAACAAAAGTAAATCTAAGACCCATCAAAACTAAAGATTCATCCTACTTGAGGATCGTCACTAATCATGGACACCAAAATCTTCCATTTGCAAGAAATGCTTCATGAGTAAATGCATAACCTTTTGGCATATAAAGCTTACACATTTTCTGCATCCAGTAGCAATTAGGTAACGAAAACAGTGAGCGGCTTAGATGGGGTACAAATTGAAATAACACTGTCCAGCAGCAAAAGAACCATAGCTAGTAAGTGACCAACACTGTCCACACACGCATCATACAAGACCAAGACCTCATCAGGCCACACCCTAGCGTATGAATAGACCAACACTGTCCACACACGCATCATACAAGACCAAGACCTCAACGTCGATGTCGTCCATGGATGACTCCTACTCCATCCAAATCAAACAAACAAATGAGAAGGGGCTGAGATACAGAGCTAGCCACCAATTTTTACAGAGAAGTTCTAAAATTTTCTGGGTTCATACATTCAGCATGTTGACAAACAGAGGCAGTGTAGCGCACTAGGCTAGAGCTTAGAGCTATGCATGTACATTGATTGTTATAGCAGTGCAGCGACAACTACTTGTTTAGATGCATATAAATCATCTCCTTGCTTGAAGTAGAAAGAAAGCAGAGTAAAGGGTCCTGAAGATGTTGACTACTCACTTAATTAGAAGGTAGTGAGAGAATCCCTTGCCCAGTTGGGACGAGTTTTAGACCGGCGGTGGAACTTGTTCTTGCCTGTTGAGGATCCTCAATGGACAAGAGAATGAAGGAATCATCAGCTGACACACAAAAAAGGGCTCTCTGAAAACTAAAACGACCATGGGGGTGCTGCTGCTTACCCGAGCTAGGAGTCGTCTTGTCGGAGGGGAGTTTGCCCTCGTACACGGCATGGTCGTTGGCCCAGCTCGGCTGCACCACACCGGAGCAAGCGACCAAGGCACTGGTCTTGCGTCGAGTTGCGTTGACAACGGAAGAAAGTCCGGTCTTACACACAAGAAAAGACTGAATGTTCAGTGGCATGTACGTACATTATACAGAATGAAAATGATGCCACTTGTGGCATCTGATAAATTGAACCAAGCGGGCCAATGGATCAATTTGACGGACAAATTAACCCAAAAGCATGGCATGTACGACATCCATCCAACCAGCAAGCATCAATTAAAGTGCTCATTCATTCATTCAGGAGACATGATGAGATGGATAAAGTGAGCAATCTAACCTAACAATCCGTCCATAAACAGCAGGCAACGAAATTAATTAAGCCTGAATCTGGGCATGGAGATGCAAAAGCACAAGAGAGGAGGAAGAGATCGAGAGGTGCATTCAGATTGAAACTGAACTGAACTGCACAATGGCAATCAACACCACCAGAAAGAAGAATTGCAATCAATCAAATTGGCAAGCTAGATAAGATGTGCTCACCATGTCCACCTGCAGTAGGCAGACGAGGAGGGAGCAGCCATGCGTCGTGCACCTGCAGCAGCAGCAGCAGCTTGTCCGGAGCAGCCTGCCCTGCACATAAAACGAACCAATGAGGGGAGGGGAGGGGAGATGAAGAAGATGGCCTGCAGCCGCACACACCATGGTCGGGGTCGGAGATCCGTCGCCGGAGATGGCCTGCAGCCGCCGTCCGTCGCCGGAGGTTGAGGGGTCATACCTCCATGGTTAGGCTAGGCTAGGGTTTCTAGCATCTCCGTCCTGGCTTCTGCCGGCCCTGCATGGATGGTCGCGGCTCAGGTCGACGACGGGACGATGCGCCGTGGATCTGGATCTGGGCGCTCCTCACCTCCCTGGAAGCTCGCCGGAGAAGGCCTTCCCTTCCCTCCCCTCCTCTCCTCTACTGGGAGAGAAAAGAAGGTGAGGTGCGGCGGCGCTGCAGGGAGAGGAGGCCGCCATGACCGGGCTCCTCCTGCTGCCATGGTCGCCATGGCATCGGGCTAGGGTCTCAAGCCCGACTGGGCAGACAGAGGAGAGGATAGGGAGGTCGCCAGCGTGGCGTGGATGGGGAGAGGAGGCCGCCGAAGAGGTGATGCGGAAGAGGAGATCGGCGACAGCGTTGGGTGAGAGCCGGAGGAGAGGTGGGTGGGTGTGTCAGGAGGAAGGGGAGGGGAGAGAACGTGACTAGAGGGAGGGGATAAGGGGTGATAGCAATGGCGCACTGGTAGGGGGTGCGCCATACGTATAGATAGCAATGGCGCATCTCTTACTGGTGCGCCATTACTAGTTAAAACTAGTAATGGCGCACTTTCCAACTGGTGCACCACTGCTAAGTTTGGGGAGGGGTGTGGAGCCAGGACAAAACTAGTAATGGCGCACCACACACCAGGTGCGCCATTAGTAATATGGCCACTAATGGCGCACTCATATCTGGTGCGCCATTGCTATATAGCAGTGGCGCACCACATACATGGTGCGCCATTAGTATCAATTTCATCTATAGCCCTTTTTCTAGTAGTGTTTGGTCCCGGTTGGTAGCACCAACCGGGACCAATAGGCATCCACGCGTCAGCATTTCTGTGGCTGGGGTTTTTGGTTTTTTTTGAAGGGGGGGGGGGGGTTTTGGGGATTTTGGGGGGTTAATTTAGGTATTTCATATATTGTGTTAGCTAGATAGCTAATTAATAGAGAGAAGTGTCATCTCTTATGTCCGTGCTTGGTCGACGTTACGTACTAAACATACGTATAGAGAAGACTAGGCATATGCTAACTTGTAAGCAAACGAAGGAAACAGAAGATCGTCATGAACATATATGCATACAGAGAGAAGTGATATCGACCACATCTCCTTCTCCGAGAGATTGGTCGAACAACAAGTTCTCGTATATCTATCGTCCGACACTACCGGCTACATATATACAATAATTATGTTTTACAAATATAATCTCTTAAATTACGGACGCATGGTCCACATAGTATTCTCCGTCTTCAGCGATCACGTGGTCAAGAAAGAATGCCGCCAATTCCTCTTGAATTGCTCGCATGCGATCTGGTCCTAGGAGTTCATTCTGCTGCCGAAACATCTAATTTGAAGAAGGGGGTCAATACACACACACACACACACACACACACACACACACACACACACACACATATATATATATATATATGAATGAATGAATGAAACTCAACACAAATGATGGTAATAAACAAAAGGTGTGAATATTATTTCTTACGCATTTCATAATGTTTTTCAGAGTACCCGCCCCGCTCACAGGTCGTGTGGCGGATGGACTCGCAGACGTAGTATCCACAGAAACCATTCCCTTGTTCCTGCCACAACCACTTTACAAGAAATAGAGGTCAATTAAACAGATAAGCAAGAATGCCAAATGGTATTGATGAAACTAGCGCTTGAATCAATAGCTAGGAGACGCGCGGAACATGGTACTATAGTACTTACTTTCGGGTATCTAAATTCCAGCTCCTTCGGGAGTCCCGGGGAATTTGTGCTGAATTTTCTCCAAACACTGCCAGACAAAAGAAAACAATTACTTGATATCACGAAATGAACAAATTTGCTGATATGGTGGATAATGATCGATTTAACTTACTTCTTTAGGATTTTAATCATGTCCGCATACTCCTCGGGATTTTTTCGTCTCGAGTCCAAGACAGTTACTACTCCCTTCTCAAGCCTAATCCCCAGGAGAATATAGTGGAAACTGCGCACGCATGCATAACTCATCAATTACAGTACTATACCTGGACTAATATACAAGGGAAACCGAATATGCACAAGACAACACTCACTTGAAGTTGTAAGGAAAGAGTATTATATCTTTGTGTTCATTTATTTCGAATGATCGTAGCAAGTTGGCCTCGGTTTCTGCGGCATGATCTTTAACCTGAACTGCATCTATGAGATTTGTGTTAATGAACCCAATATCACCGATTTGTCTTTTCTTCAATTCGGCGATCTTCAATCTGCATAATATAGTGAGGATAATTATAAATACATGCAATGAAAGAGCTGAGCTATATAGAGAGACTTAATGACAGAAGTAGTAGTAGTAGTACTTACAGACAGTAGCAGGTGACCGTTGTTTTATCGAGGGCCAATTGATTGAAGAACTGATAGAAATCCTCAAATGGAACATGCAACAGTCCAATTCCAACGAGGTCATGCTCCGGTTTAACTCTCACATACAAAGTACTCCTTCCTCCTGACTCTCTGCAGGTTTTCATGTACCAATCATGCAATCTTCGCATCATCGTTGTTAGAGATCTTTCATCTTCGATGAGAGGCTTCCCGTACTCGTATCTTTGTATCTGCACGTCCAGAAAACCATAATCTACATCGTCGGGCAGGTAATCGTCAGGATTGTTATAACCGGGCGCCATCCTCGGATCGACGCTAGGCACCTTGAGCGGGGGGCACGATTGCTTTGCTTGTTCGCCGAGCTGGGCAATTTGTTTCCCAGCTCCTCGTCGTTCTTTCATCCTTTTATCACTGACTATACTTCCCGACCGCGACGCTTCGGCCCATGTCTTTGCAATAATGCGCTCATAGTTGCCTTTCGGCGGAGACTTGGGTGGTTTTGCCAGGGCAGCTAGAGTGTGCTTCACTTTCACTCGATCTAGCTTCTCCTTCGGAGGTGGATTTCTCTTTGCTTTCAACCCTTCAAACCGGTCATCCACCTCGGTTTGCGCGATCCTCGCGTTCTCCTCCGGGGTCCTCTCGTATGGTAACTTCTCTGGAGTCTTGAGAGAAGGACCGAATCTGTATTTGCTCCCGCCTCTGGCTGTACTGCTAGACGCCGGCAAAGCAGACGGAGCGGCAGTCTTCTTGACTTACTTACGAGGCGGAGGAGAAGGACTACGACGCGCCAGAGCAGCTGCCGGTGCGGCGGCGGGTCTCTTCCGCCCTTGCTGACGAGGCGGAGAAGGAGGAGGCTGGCTGCTCGGGCGCGCCGGCGCACGCGGAGGAGGCGGAGTGCCGCCACGCGCCGGAGAAGGAGCCGGCCGAGGGCCCTGGTCGTCACTCGCCGGAGGAGGAGGCAGTGGAGGAGGCGGAGTGCCCTGACTCGCCGGAGGAGGAGGAGGAGGAGGCGGAGGCGTCCAGTTAGGAAGGTTGATGGGCTCCTTCCGCCATAGGCATGGAGTCTTCAGAGCAGAACCCAGCCGAGTCTCCCCTTCTCCGGTAGGGTGGTCAAGCGAGAGGTCCTCAAATCCCTCCGTTATTTCATCCACCATCACCTTAGCATATCCTTCTGGAATCGGCCGGCAGTGAAAAGTTGCGCCGGATTCATTAGGATAAACAGAGCCAACAGCCGCCTTGACCTTCAAATTCATCCATTGCGTCATAAGGTGGCAAATTTGAGCCTCCGTGATAGCATCCACGGGATAGCTGGCAGGAGCCGTCGAGACAAGCTCCGGCTGAAGCAGCTCGATGGAAGCCACGCTGCTTCTCCGCTGAGATGGCGGGGTAGCTTCAGGGGAAGCTTCGGCAGGTCGGTTGCTGCGATTTGCTTCTCGTTCCTCTATCCCGAGTACCCTTGCTTTAAGCGCCTGCAGTTCGGACTGTTGCACTTGCTTCCTCCTCTCCTGGCTTTTGTAACCGTCTGCGTCCGGAAACCCAACCTTCCACGGAATGGAGCCTGGCGTGCCTCGTGTTCGTCCAGGGTGCTCAGGATTCCCGAGGGCCTTTGTGAGCTCGTCGTTCTCTCTGTCTGGAAGGAACGTCCCTTCCTGCGCTGCTTTGATATAGTACCGAAGGTTCTTCAAGGGAATGTCACGTGGCTCGTCCGTCCAAATGCACTTCCCTGTTACAGGGTCCAAGGTTCCGCCAGCCCCGAAGAACCAAGTCCGGCAACGGTCTGGCCAGCTCATTGTCTCTGGTTCGATCCCTTTTTCAACCAGATCATTCTCAGCCTTGGCCCACTTAGGCCGGGCTACCAGGTAGCCACCTGACCCCGTGTGATGGTGATGCTTCTTCTTCGCAGCATTTTTCTTGTTTGTCTCCGACATCTTCTTACTCTTTTCCGATGTCTTGTGGGCCACAAATGCAGGCCAGTCATCTCTGATCTTCTCATATATGCCCTTGAATTCTGGTGTCTCTTTTTTCTCGACAAACCTATTCAGGTCTTTCTTCCACCTCCTGAATAGGTCTGCCATCCTCTTAAGAGCAAAAGACTTGATTAATTGCTCTTTAACTGGCTTCTCCGGATCATCCTCTGGCGGTAGGGTGAAATTTTACTTCAGCTCAGTCCAAAGATCATTTTTCTGCAGATCATTGACATAAGACACCTCAGGGTCTTCGTTCTTAGGCTTATACCATTGCTGGATGCTGATCGGGATCTTGTCCCTAACCAGAACCCCGCACTGAGCAACAAATGCCTTCTTTGTTCGGATGGGTTCAGTAGGTTGGCCGTCGGGCGCGATTGCTATGATCTCAAACCTTTCATCCGACCTCAACTTTCTCTTCGGGCCTCGTCTCTTTACCTCAGTTGTGCTCGATCCGGAGGGCTAGAAAAAAGAACAAAGACTTAATTAATATGTGTACATACCAAAACAATGAATGCATCAATTAGCTAGTCAACACAGGATTAACTAATATATATACCTGGCCGGACTCGGTTCAGTCACCGGACTCGTTTCGGTCACCGGAGCCGTCCTCACGTTCTTCTTCTTCTTGCACCGGCATTAGGTCACCAGAGCCAGCTTCTTCACCCTCTCCTTCCAGACTACCATCGGTGTCGTTGAGATACAACGAGACGGCATCACTTCCTTCTGCGATTATGTCCCTCAACATCGCTTCTCTTGCTTCGTCTCGGGCAATAGTGTCCATAGTTTCTACAAATATTTACAACATGGCAATTATTATTCAAACATGACAAATGGATATATTAGTGGCAAACGTAGAACTAGCTAGCTAGCTAATCATAGTAAGGAATCATATATATCGGAAACGAGGGTCGTCGAGGGTCGCCGAACGGTAGAGGAAACCCTAAATAGCAAGTATCGTGGGTGTGAGATACAAGTGGCCGTCGGTGTCTGACACTACATCCACGTCCCACAAGTGACGTGGGCGTCGAAGCCCGCGTCACTTGTGGGACGTGGATGTAGTGTCCGACACCGACGGCCACATGTATCTCACACCGACGATACTTGCTATTTAATTAGGGTTTCCTCTACCGCTCGGCGACCCTCGTTCACGATAAAAAAAGAGGAAGAAGAAGAAACAAAAGAGGAGAAGAAAAAAAAAGAGGAGAAGAAAGAATAGAGGAGAAGAACTCCTCTATTCTTTCTTCTCCTCTTTTTTTCTTCTTCTTCCTCTTCTTTTTTTATCAGAAACGAGGGTCGTCGAGGGTCGCCGAACGGTAGAGGAAACCCTAAATAGCAAGTATCGTGGGTGTGAGATACAAGTGGCCGTCGGTGTCGGACACTACATCCACGTCCCACAAGTGACGTGGGCGTCGAAGCCCGCGTCACTTGTGGGACGTGGATGTAGTGTCCGACACCGACGGCCACATGTATCTCACACCGACGATACTTGCTATTTAATTAGGGTTTCCTCTACCGCTCGGCGACCCTCGTTCACGATAAAAAAAGAGGAAGAAGAAGAAAAAAAAGAGGAGAAGAAAAAAAAGAGGAGAAGAAAGAATAGAGGAGAAGAACTCCTCTATTCTTTCTTCTCCTCTTTTCTTCTTCTTCCTCTTCTTTTTTTATCGGAAACGAGGGTCGTCGAGGGTCGCCGAACGGTAGAGGAAACCCTAAATAGCAAGTATCGTGGGTGTGAGATACAAGTGGCCATCGGTGTCGGACACTACATCCACGTCCCACAAGTGACGTGGGCGTCGAAGCCCGCGTCACTTGTGGGCAGTGTATGTAGTGTCCGACACCGACGGCCACATGTATCTCACACCGACGATACTTGCTATTTAATTAGGGTTTCCTCTACCGCTCGGCGACCCTCGTTCACGATAAAAAATGAGGAAGAAGAAGAAAAAAAAAGAGGAGAAGAAAAAAAAAGAGGAGAAGAAAGAATAGAGGAGAAGAACTCCTCTATTCTTTCTTCTCCTCTTTTTTTCTTCTTCTTCCTCTTCTTTTTTATCCTCTTCTTCCTGTCCTGTTCGACGACCCCCGTTCCCGATAAAAATTAAGAAGAAGAAAAAAAAAAGGAGAAGAAGCTCCTCTATTCCTTCTTCTTCTACTCTTTTTTTCTTCTTCTTCTTCCTCTTCTTCCTCTCCTTCTTCTTCTCCTTCTTTCTCTACTTATTTTCCTTTTCTTCCTCTCCACTATCCTTCTTTTTCTAAAATTGTAACTTTTGCATATATAAAACTTTTCTAAAATTGTAACTTTCTATATATGAACAAAAAACTTTCTATGAACACAAAACTTTCTATGAACAAAAAACTTTTCTAAAATTGTAACTTTTGCATATATAAAACTTTTCTATTTTCTTTTCCTCTCCTCTTCTTCTTTCCTATCCATCTTTTTCTAAACTTTTGCATATATATTTATCAAATTAGCCACGTACATCACATACACATATACATTATAGCCACATACACACATACATCACATATGAACAAAAAAATAAACTAATAAAAACAAAAAAAACATATTGCAACATATGAAAAAAAACATGGTGGCGCCGGCGGGGCAGAGGGGCATGGCGGCAGGTGCTCACAGAGGGGAGCGGCGCCGGCGTCGGGGCAGATGGCGTCGAGGGCGGCGGCGACGGCGTCGGGGCGGCGCGGGGCAGCGACGGCGTCGGGGTGACGCGGGGCGCGGGCGGCGACGGGGCGACGACGACGGGCGCGGGCGAAGGCGACGAGGAGCAAGGCGTCGGGGCAGATGGCGTTGAGGGCGGCGGCGACGGCGTCGGGGCGACGCGGGGCGCGGGCGGCGACGGGGCGACGACGACGGGCGCGGGCGACGGCGACGAGGAGAAGGGCGTCGGGGCAGATGGCGTCGAGGGCGGCGGCGACGGCGTCGGGGCGACGCGGGGCGCGGGCGGCGACGGGGCGGCGACGACGAGGAGCAGGGCGTCGAGGCAGAGGGTGGTTCGGTGGCGGGGAGAATGAGGAACTGAATGAAAATTTTGACAAGTGTTGTATATATAGCCAGGCCTTTGGTCCCGGTTCGTAGCACCAACCGGGACTAATGCACCCCTTTAGTCCCGGTTGGTGCCACCAACCGGGACCAAAGGCCTCTTTTCAGCAGCCCAAAGGGCGGGAAGCGGCGGCCTTTGGTCCCGGTTGGTGGCACCAACCGGGACTAAAGAGGGGGCATTGGTCCCTGTTGGTGCCACGAACCGGGACCAATGCCACCTTTGGTCCCGGTTCGTACCACCAACCGGGACCAAAGGCGTGTGCTTCCCCGAACCCAAATGTTTAGTCCCACCTCGCTAGTTGAGAGGGAGGCGCACCTGTTTACAAGGTGCGGTGCGCCATCCCTCTCGAGCTCCTCTCTAAAGCAGGCTTTCGGGCCTAACACTGCAATCTGTGCCTGTGGGCTTACTGGGCCTCCCTCGGGCCTAAATCCTGGCCCATGGTAGGGTTTCTAGTCGTATTCAGGCCGTGGTGCCCAGTAGGTGGCATTTTTTTTGTTTCTACTTAGAACTAAATACTTATAGTTTTGTAGTGATTTCTTTTTTATTTTAGGTCACAAAAATTATAAACTTTCTGTTAGTACCATTAGTTTTAAAATTTGAATAGTTTAACTTTGAATTTTTTAAAATTTGTGTGAATCACTAGTTTATGAATAACTTTACTATAAAAATTATAAACTTTTAAACTTTCTTGCTTTATAGTTTCAGAAAAATTATAAACTTTCTGTTAGTGCCATTAGTTTCCAAATTTGAAAACTATTTTTTAGTTTTTTTGTTTTCTTTGTTGCTTTATTTTGTTTTTGCTATATTTTTTAGTTATTTTTGCTTTTAGGTCAGCAAAATTATGAACTTTCTGTTAGTGCCATTAGTTTTCAAATTTGAATAGTTAAAATTTGAATTCTTTGAAATTTGTGTGAATCACAAGTTTGTGATTAACTTTAATAAAAAAAATTAACATAGATGCACCTACTCGTCTGTTTTCAAATGAATTCTAAAATACCTGGCATAACATACTCGTCTGTTACAAATTTGGCATGGTATCATCATAATAGTTGCGGGAGAAATTCTTCACTTTTTCTTCGCTTGTGTCATTTGCTTATTGCGCCGTAACCATGGATAATCTTCATCGTTTATCATGATGCTTGGGTCAGCCTTGACATTGAAGGGAGGAATTTCATGAAACCTTTCATAATCTTCAGACCTGTCTGTCTTGCCCTCCACTCCCAGGATGTCCCTTTTTCCTGAAAGAACTATGTGGCGCTTTGGCTCATCGTATGATGTATTCGTTTCCTTATCTTTTCTTTTTCTCGATCTGGTAGACATGTCCTTCACATAGATAACTTGTGCCACATCATTGGCTAGGACGAACGGTTCATCAGTGTACCCAAGATTTTTCAGATCGACTGTTGTCATTCCGTATTGTGGGTCTACATGTACCCCGCCTCCTGACAGATTGACCCATTTGCACTTAAACAAAGGGACCTTAAAATTTGGTCTGTAGTCAAGTTCCCATATGTCCACTATGTAACCATAATATGTGTCCTTTCCCTTCTCGGTTGTTGCATCAAAGCGGACACCGCTGTTTTGGTTGGTGCTCTTCTCATCTTGGTCAATCGTGTAAAATATATTCCCATTTATCTCGTATCCTTTCCAAATCAATACAGTCAAAGATGGTCCCCTGGACAACAAGTACAACTCATCACAAACAGTGTTGTCACCTCTGATACGTGCTTCCAACCAACTGCTGAATGTCCTGATGTGTTCACATGTAATCCAGTCGTCGCACTGCTCCGGGTGTTTGGAGCGCAGACTGTTCTTGTGTTCATAGACATACGGGGTCACCAAGGTAGAGTTCTGTAGAACTGTGTAGTGTGCTTGAGACCAAGAATGCCCATCCCTGCATATTATTGAGTCCGCTCCTAGCGTGCCTTTTCCAGTCAGTCTCCCCTCATACCGCGATTTAGGGAGACCTATCTTCTTAAGGCCAGGAATGAAGTCAACACAAAACCCGATGACATCCTTTGTTTGATGGCCCATGGAGATGCTTCCTTGTGGCCTTGCGCGATTACGGACATATTTCTTTAGGACTCCCATGAACCTCTCAAAGGGGAACATATTGTGTAGAAATACGGGCCCCAGAATGACAATCTCGTCGACTAGATGAACTAGGACATGCGTCATGATATTGAAGAAGGATGGTGGGAACACCAGCTCGAAACTGACAAGACATTGCGCCACATCACTCCTTAGCCTTGGTACAATTTCTGGATCGATCACCTTCTGAGAGATTGCATTGAGGAATGCACATAGCTTCACAATGGCTAATCGGATGTTTTCCGGTAGAAGCCCCCTCAATGCAACCGGAAGCAGTTGCGTCATAATCACGTGGCAGTCATGAGACTTTAGGTTCCGGAAATTTTTCTCTAGGATATTTATTATTCCCTTTATATTCGACGAGAAGCCAGTCGGGACCTTCATACTGAGAAGGCATTCAAAAAAGATTTCTTCCTCTTCTTTCGTAAGAGCGTAGCTGGCAGGACCTTCATACCACTTCGGAGGCATGCCGTCTTTTTCGTGCAAACGTTGCAGGTCCTCCCGTGCCTCGGGTGTATCTTTTGTCTTTCCATACACGCCCAAGAAGCCTAGCAGGTTCACGCAAAGGTTCTTCGTCACGTGCATCACGTCGATTGAAGAGCGGACCTCTAGGTCTTTCCAGTAGGGTAGGTCCCAAAATATAGATTTCTTCTTCCACATGGGTGCGTGTCCCTCAGCGTCATTCGGAACAGCTAGTGCGCCGGGACCCTTTCCAAAGATTATGTGTAAATCATTGACCATAGTAAGTACGCGATCACCGGTACGCATGGCGGGCTTCCTCCGGTGATCTGCCTCGCCTTTAAAATGCTTGCCTTTCTTTCGACATTGATGGTTGGTCGGAAGAAATCGACGATGGCCCAGGTACACATTCTTCCTGCATTTGTCCAGGTATATACTTTCAGTGTCATCTAAACAGTGTGTGCATGCGTGGTATCCTTTGTTTGTCTGTCCTGAAAGGTTACTAAGAGCGGGCCAATCGTTGATGGTCACGAACAACAACGCCTTTAGGTTAAATTCCTCTTGTCTCTGCTCATCCCACGTACGTACACCGTTTCCATTCCACAGCTGTAAAAGTTCTTCAACTAATGGCCTTAGGTACACATCAATGTCGTTGCCGGGTTGCTTAGGGCCTTGGATGAGAACTTGCGCTTCATGCACATCCAAGGAGGAAGGTTATACATACATAGAGTCACAGGCCAGGTGCTGTGATTGCTGCTCTGCTCCCCGAAAGGATTAATGCCATCCGCGCTTAAAGCAAACCATATGTTCCTTGGGTCCTTTGCAAAATCATCCCAGTACTTTCTCACGATTTTTCTCCACTGCGACCCGTCAGCGGGTGCTCTCAACTTCCCGTCTTTCTTACGGTCCTCACTGTGCCATCGCATCGACATGGCATGTTCTCCGTTTCTGAACAGACGTTTCAACCATGGTATTATAGGAGCATACCACATCACCTTCGCAGGAACCCTCTTCCTGCGGGGATCGCCGTGAACATCACCAGGGTCATCTCGTCTGATCTTATACCGCAATGCACCGCATACCGGGCATGCGTTCAGATCCTTGTATGCACCGCGGTATAGGATGCAATCATTAGGGCATGCATGTATCTTCTCCACCTCCAATCCTAGAGGGCATACGACCTTCTTTGCTGCGTATGTACTATCGGGCAATTCGTTATCCTTTGGAAGCTTCTTCTTCAATATTTTCAGTAGTTTCTCAAATCCTTTGTCAGGCACAGCATTCTCTGCCTTCCACTGCAGCAATTCCAGTACGGTACCGAGCTTTGTGTTGCCATCTTCGCAATTGGGGTACAACCCTTTTTTGTGATCCTCTAACATGCGATCAAACTTCAGCTTCTCCTTTTGACTTTCGCATTGCGTCCTTGCATCGACAATTACCCGGCGGAGATCATCATCATCGGGCACATCGTCTGGTTCCTCTTCATCTTCAGCAGCTTCACCCGTTGCAGCATCATTGGGCACATCGTCTGGTTCCTCTTGATCTTCATCAGCTCCCCCCGTTGCAGCATCACGGTATTCAGGGGGAACGTAGTTGTCATCGTACTCTTCTTCTTCGTCGTCTTCCATCATAACCCCTATTTCTTCGTGCCTCGTCCAAACATTATAGTGTGGCATGAAACCCTTGTAAAGCAGGTGGGTGTGAAGGATTTTCCGGTCAGAGTAAGACTTCGTATTCCCACAATCAGGGCATGGACAACACATAAAACCATTCTACTTGTTTACCTCAGCCGCATCGAGAAACTCATGCACGCCCTTAATGTACTCGGAGGTGTGTCTGTCACCGTACATCCATTGCCAGTTCATCTCCGTGCATTATATATAATTAAGTGTCCAAATTAATAGAAGTTCATCATCACATTAAAACCAAAGTACATACATAGTTCTCATCTAACAACATATAGCTCTCCAGAGCATCTAATTAATTAAACCATACATTAATTAAAACAAAAGAGATCATAATCGCAACCAAGGTAGCAATTGATCCAACGGTATAATGATACCAAGCCTCGGTATGAATGGCATATTTTCTAATCTTTCTAATCTTCAAGCGCATTGCATCCATCTTGATCTTGTGATCAGCGACGACATCCGCAACATGCAACTCCAATATCATCTTCTCCTCCTCAATTTTTTTTATTTTTTCCTTCAAGAAATTGTTTTCTTCTTCAACTAAATTTAACCTCTCGACAATAGGGTCGGTTGGAATTTCCAGTTCACATACATCCTAGATAAATAAAATCTATGTCACGTTGGTCCGCATAATTTTCATAAACAATAAATGAACCAATAGTTATAAAGATTAATATATATATACCACATCCGAATCATAGACAGGACGAGGGCCGACGGGGGCGGATACCAAAACCATCACACTATATAAGATGCAATAATAAAAGTAAGAAAATGATACAAGTATCTATCTAAACATACAAGTAAGAATATGTTTCCTTTCAGAAAGAAGATAAGAGCAAGAGGCTCACCACGGTGGTGTCGGCGATGAGATCGGCGCGGGTGATCGACGGCGGTGAAGACAGGGGTGGGGCGTGACGGACCGTTAAATCTAGTCAAATCTCGAGGAAAGTGGAGCTTTGAGGTCGAGCTTCGAGAGGAGAAAGCTTAACTAGTGTGGCTCGGGCATTTCATCGAACACCTCATGTGCATAGGAGGTGAGCTAGAGCACCACAAACCCCTCCCCACGCCGGCCCAGAAAAACAGAACACTGGAGTGCTCTGCTCTGGCGCGAGGGGTATATATAGGCAGCACCACTGGTCCCGGTTCGTGGCATGAACCGGGACTAAATGGGAGCCTTTGGTCCCGGTTCATGCCACGAACCGGGACCACTGGTGGTGGGCCAGGAGCCAGGCCCATTGGTCCCGGTTCGTGCCACCAACCGGGACCAAAAGGTCCATACGAACCGGGACCAATGGCCCACGTGGCCCGGCCGGCCCCCTGGGCTCACGAACCGGGACCAATGCACCCATTGGTCCCGGTTCTGGATTGAACCGGGACGAATGCGCTGACCCGGCCTGGACCGTTGCCCCCTTTTCTACTAGTGAACACTAGGGGCTTGATTTCACCTGGATGTAGCCCCCATTTCGACAGTGCAGCTGAGGACTGAAGGAAATATGCCCTAGAGGCAATAATAAAGTTATTATTTATTTCCTTACATATCATGATAAATGTTTATTATTCATGCTAGAATTGTATTAACCGGAAACATAATACATGTGTGGATATATAGACAAACAGAGTGTCACTAGTATGCCTCTACTTGACTAGCTTATTAATCAAAGATGGTTAAGTTTCCTAACCATAGACAAAGGAGTTGTCATTTGATTAACAAGGTCACATCATTAGTTGAATGATCTGATTGACATGACCCATTCCATTAGCTTAGCACCCGATCGTTTAGTATGCTGCTATTGCTTTTATCCATGACTTATACATGTTCCTATGACTATGAGCTTATGCAACTCCCGTTTACCGTAGGAACACTTTGTGTGCTACCAAACGTCACAACGTAACTGGGTGATTATAAAGGTGCTCTACAGGTGTCTCCGAAAGTATTTGTTGGGTTGGCGTATTTCGAGATTAGGATTTGTCACTCCGAATGTCGGAGAGGTATCTCAGGGCCTTCTCGGTAATGCACATCACATAAGCCTTGCAAGCATTGCAACCAATGAGTTGGTTGCGGGATGATGTATTACGGAACGAGTAAAGAGACTTGCCGGTAACGAGATTGAACTAGGTATTGGATACCGACGATCGAATCTCGGGCAAGTAACATACCGATGACAAAGGGAACAACGTATGTTGCTATGCGGTCTGACCGATAAAGATCTTCGTAGAATATGTAGGAGCCAATATGGGCATCCAGGTCCCGCTATTGGTTATTGACCGGAGAGGTGTCTCAGTCATGTGTACATTGTTCTCGAACCGTAGGGTCCGCACGCTTAAGGTTACGATGACAGTTATTATGAGTTTATGCATTTTGATGTACCGAAGGAGTTTGGAGTCCCGGATGTGATCACGGACATGACGAGGAGTCTCGGAATGGTCGAGACGTAAAGATTGATATATTGGACGGCTATGTTCGGACATCGGAATGGTTCCGAGTGGTTTCGGATAATACCGGAGTGCCGGAGGGGTTACCGGAACCCCCCGGGGGAAGTATGGGCCTTATTGGGCCGCGAGGGGAGACAGAGGGCCGCGCCAGGAGGTGGCGCGCGCCCCCCTCCCCATGGGCAGTCCGAATTGGACAAGGAGGGGGGGGCGCGGCCCCCCTTTCCCTCTCCCTCTCCCTCTCTTTCCTTCCCCCTTCCTCCCTCCTAGTTGGACTAGGAAAGGGGAGTCCTACTCCTACTAGGAGGAGGACTCCCCCCTCCCTTGGCGCGCCTCTAGGCCGGCCAGCCCTCCCCCCTTGCTCCTTTATATACGGGGGCAGGGGGCACCCTAGGACACATAAGTTGATCCTTAAGATCGTTCCTTAGCCGTGTGCGGTGCCCCCCTCCATCATATTCCACCTCGGTCATATTGTCGCAGTGTTTAGGCGAAGCCCTGCGTCGGTAGTTCATTAAGATCGTCACCACGCCGTCGTGCTGACGGAACTCATCCCCAGAGGTTTTGCTGGATCGAGACCCGGGGACGTCATCGAGCTGTACGTGTGTCAAGAACTCGGAGGCGCCGGAGTAACGGCGCTTGGATCGGTCGGATCGCGAGGAGGACGTGCGACTACTTCCTCTACGTTGTGTCAACGCTTCCGCTTCGGTCTACGAAGGTACGTAGACAACACTCTCCCTTCTCGTTGCTATGCATCACCATGTTCTTGCGTGTGCGTAGGAAAATTTTGAAATTACTACGTTCCCCAACAAGGACGGGGATCGGCGGCAACACCCAGCCGCCACCGAGGCACACGCTGCGCAACCAAGGAAATAGGTTTTCATCGGGCCCCATCCGACAACTCTAGATCTGGCCGAGGGCACACCCTCAAGGCCGGTTGCACCCATGTCTCCCAGTAACTCGAACGGAGATCTGTCGAGCACCGACCAGCAGATGGTTGTCCGCTAGCATGTCCCCACCCACGCAGCCCCTCTAGATTGGTCTACAGCCATGCCCCTGTCAGGGGCGGCTACCGCACGCCTAGTGCTTAGGAGAGCACCCTGCACTGCCAAGTCCGCCGCTCCATAATGTCTGCAATTTGGATGTATTGGTTTCTGTCATGATACCTATTGTGTTTCGTGTTGGTCCGTATGTGTTGAAGCTATAGGAATCGGGCACGTATCAGCAACACGCTAAGCCTGAAATAGTTTTGCAACCCGGACATTACATTCCGCATTGCATTAAGAAAAAGAGTGGGTGTCTAGTTAACAAGGGAAACTAGACCCAAATATCATATTTCCTCCGTTCCTAAATATTAGTCCCTTTAGATATTTCAATATGAACTACATACGAAGCAAAATAAGTGAATCTACACTTTAAAATGTGTCGATATACATCCGTTTGTTGTCCATATTAAAATCTATAGAAATACTTATATTTAGAAACGGAGGGGAGTACATGACACGGTTAATTATGGAAAATCACGAGCACCACACTTGCTAAGGAAACCGGACCCAAAAATCATACATGACGCATGGTTGTTTAATGAGTCATTGAAAAGCTTAGCGTGCACTTATGTCAGCACTACAAGGATATGGAAACCGGACGTCAATTTATCATTTTATGAATGTACTGTCAAGTATTGGATGTCTATGATCGACCAGAGTCCAGCCCATCTTCCCTATCTCGACATGCATATCATTTTCTATTAAACTAATAAATATAAACAGCCTATAAAACAAAAATGCACATGAGAGCATGCATATCTTGAAGTTAACAATCAATAAACTACAATTCCGTCTACAAATTTGGTCAATGAATCAGGTACTATTTACACGATGGATATACAATAAAGCATGAAATCTAAAGTTAACAGGTGTTGTTCTCCTCTGACGACTTACGTGATGAATATTTTGCGAATGCAATTATTTCTACAGATTTGAAGTCTCCATCTCGGCTTTTGGCTCCTGCAGGAAAGGAAAGCTGGAGACAGGTTTGCACAACTGAGCTGCAGAATCTATATGCATGCACACGTTTCTTTATCGGTTTTGCAAAGTCAAAAAAGCTGTTCCACTGCTTTGCGCTTTCTTCCCTCCAATAGATTACCTCGATGGGTCGTCGGCTGGCCAAAGTAAGGGATCTAGTACTGCCCCAACCAAGCCTGAGCAATGCAACTTTTCCTACCTTGCGAGGCTTAATTTCCTCTTATTTTTTCACAACATCATGGATGAACATGAAAGAAAAGAGAGAAACGGCTGGCACACGCACATCTTTTTACTTTCGGGAGCTTAATTTCCTCTTAATTTATGACGAACGTCACCCATGAACATGAAACAAAAGAAGAGAGATCGTGACACCATGCCATGCCATGTTCCTGTCGCTGATCTGTTAGTGCTGTTGCAGTGGTGGTTACGGTGGCCATGGCATGCCATGGAACCTGATGATTTTACCCGGCAAGGAGAGCGGTGACGCAGAGGGGTTCAGTTCGGTTTGGGGTGTGGTTTTCGTGGATATTTTTAAGGTCACATGTCATGGCTCATCTCCCGCCATCTTCCTCCTCTCTCTTCTCCTTGCCGGCGGGGACCACTGTCGCCTTGGCCTTTCCCTGTCAAGGTTGGTGGCACTTCCCTTAGCTAGCTAGCTGGAGCTAGAGCTGTCGCCTTAGCTAGCAATGTGCTCGCTCGACCGATTAGCAGCTATATATAACCCCCCATGTCCGTTGCGGTTGCTTCCTTGTACCCCATCACCGGCAATAACTTCATTCGACTCCATCGTCTCCCCCACTCCTGCTCCCTCCGATCGATCATGAGCATCTCCGTGAACGGGCAGTCGGTGGTGCCGCCGGGGTTCCGGTTCCACCCCACGGAGGAGGAGCTGCTCACCTACTACCTCGCCAAGAAGGTGGCCTCGCAGCGCATCGACCTCGACGTCATCCCCGACGTCGACCTCAACAAGCTCGAGCCATGGGACATCCAAGGTGAGTGCATGATTTCCTTCGTTCATCGTCCACTCTCCCATTTGCATATCCTGTTGGTACTACTCATGTATGGATGGTGAGCTAATTGGGCATGGAAAAACGCATGCATGCAGAGCGCTGCCGGATCGGCACAGGCCCGCAGAACGACTGGTACCTGTTCAGCCACAAGGACAAGAAGTACCCCACGGGGACGCGCACCAACCGCGCCACCGCCGCCGGGTTCTGGAAGGCCACCGGCCGGGACAAGGCCATCTACTCTGCCGCCGGCTCCGCCCGCATCGGCATGCGCAAGACCCTCGTCTTCTACAGGGGCCGCGCACCACATGGCCACAAGTCCGACTGGATCATGCACGAGTACCGCCTCGACGACGCCGCAAACCCGGGAAACAACCCGGCCAACCCAGCCGCCGGCAACGCCCCCTACTACTCTGGCTCCTCATCCCCGGTACGTAATTGCTGTCCACACTGCACAATGTACTTGTAGTACCTTGGACTGCATCGACAGTGGCCGGCCGACAGGGATGGAGATAGCTCGCTAGTAGTGCATGCGTGCGATAATTAAGTGTGCTATGTATACGTACGTACTCGGTGTATGCTCACGTGGCACATATGCGACACTGTAGACGACCAAGGCTGGTGAAGATGATGTCCAGGTGGTGGTTGAGAATGGGGACACACATGACATAATGCAATGGGTTAATCAATGAATTTCCTTTCGACGGGTCGGCGTCACGGAAAGGAGCTCCAACTAGTGGGCAGTAGGTTCAGTACTTGCCAACAATTTACAGAGGGAATACAACCTAAATTTACCAAAGTGTTAAACAGAGGGCAATTCCATTTAGCGACAACTCAGCCAGAAGTTGTGAAAAGTTATAACGAAGCTAAGCCCTATTTAGAGTTTCTCGTAAATCATTTTTTTAAAATAAGCATATGATCAGACATCATATACATATTCTTGACATACACATGTTCAGACATAAGAAATCCGAGCACTGATAAAACATCCTAATTCTTGAACCAAGCTGTGATGAATCGTATATATCAAAAAGAAGAATCATATCAATATGTGAATTGCAGCGGCTTACCAACCCTAAATAACTTCGAATTTAGCACTATAATAGGATTTAGTGAGCTATTAGCGTTAGTATTTTTTTAGCGTTTAAATGGCGGAAGGGCTCTTCATAAACTACTCCTCCGGCCCACAATATAAGATTGTTTTCAAGCTATTTCACAATTGACACAGCTACACTTCACTACACACTCTCTTAGTCTCTTGGTACTACGACTAATTAACAGAAGGAACATGAATTGATCGAATATTATGTAGACCTTTGTGCGCGGAGACACGGGCATATGACAAACTATTGTAGTGTAAAAAATGCTCTTATATTATGCGACGGATGGAGTAATCAACAAACCTTCATTATCGAACTAGCCTTTTCTATGGTCAAACCCTACGTACATCGACATACCTTTCGAGCTGGCTGGTGGGAGTAGTATGTTCCATTCGACAATTCAACACCATGCATGATTATACTAATCTAATTACCGACCGATCGATCTGATGCAAATTAAGTGATGATGTTATCGTATGACATAAGCAGATGCGCGGCGTGGCCGGGGACCAGTCGTCGGCGCAGGAGGACGGGTGGGTCATCTGCAGGGTGTTCAGGAAGAAGAATATCGTCGTGCAGCACCAAGCTGCCCAGAACGGCAGAGGTGCCGCGGTGTCGAACAAGCTGGTCGGCGCCGGTGCCATGGAGCACAGCCGGAGCAAGTACTCGTCGAAGGTGACCACCGCCAGCTACCACGCCAAGGAGACCCAGATGCAGCAGCCGGAGCAACTGCTCGACCACATCCTCAACCAGCAGTGCATGCATGGCCGCTCGTCCACGACGCCGAGCAAGCAGGAGACCAAGCCCACCAACCCATCATCGCCAGCACTGGACCAACTGATCAACAGCGCGTGTCACAACAGCAACAGCACCCTATACGAAAAGTTCATGAAGCTCCCGCCGCTCGAGCACGTCGTCCCCGGCGGCCTCCTGCCGCTGGAGATCGAGTACGGCGGCAACTGGAACGCTCTCGACCAGCTCGCGGCTTACGAGCTCAACGGCCTCTCCGACCCTGCGTCGGCCAAGACGATGACCGGCATGTCCTTCATCGTGGACGAGTTCGGTTGCACCACGGCTTACTCCGGCGGCGACACGCTACACGCTTCCTCTGGCACGGGTGACGGCGACCTGTGGAGCCTGGCCCGGTCGGCGTCATCACTACAAGCCGACTTGACGATAACCTGTTTTAACGCTGTCGGATGTTGACGCTATGCTAGTCCAAACTCCAAACGTGCTTTTCTTACATGGACAGTTTCATGTATCGAGTTTATACAATACAACGGCAACCATGTATGTAAGCTCCAGCCAGGTAGACACCATCGTGAAAATGTTCCTATCCTCTGGCCTCTCCAGAATAGACCAAGGGCCAGTTCTTTTGGGCAATTCTCTTAGAATTGACCCCCTGCCCAGCTTCTCCCAGAATTGTCACTTGAATTTTTTTTTTACAATTCCTGGCTAATTAGACCATAACTAGCTAGGAATTGTAAAAAAAGATGGAGTGGCAATTCTGGGAGGAGCTGGGAGGGGGTCAATTCTGGGAGAGTTGCCCAAAAGAACTGGGGCCAAGTATGGAGCTAGTGTGTATATGCATGAATAACCTACACAGTAGTTGAAACATATTTTATTAACTTGAAATCACATGGTGTTGTCGCCCCTGCGAGAGCATCATGCATGTGAGACATCGCTGCATATATGGATCTAACAGAAAAAAATCCATTCTGGTGCAAATTCCATCTGAAAAGGCCGGACTTACTAGACAGCTGGATGGGCTCCAAACATGCGAACAATTCGTTCCATGCTGCAAGGCGAGGCCACACAAAATGCTTTAGTTTTTTTTTGTGGGCACAAAATGCTTTAGTGATTTATTAGGAGTTGATTATCCATGGTGTACGAAATACTTCTTGTCTAATTTAAGGGCTCGAGCAACTTGATCCAGAGACCGACAAGGGTAAGCACTTATTGTCAAGTAAGTCCGTGACCTCAAGGGACATGTAGTATCAACGATAAGTAGAATAAGCCACAACACTAAAAGTGTTGGTCCGATCTAGAGATCTTAGTTGTTGAGCCAACCATTACTCATGGTAATGAAATGTAGTACAATACAGTCAAACACTTGTGACTTAAAGATACATGTATCTGTATGAACTAATACAGTTTTGAATGCTAATGATATATGCTTAGTGGGTGTCTAAAAGGTACTTCCTCGTTTTCGGTTTAAAGGCCTACATGTATTCCTAGACCGACAATATATCTTGTCGCATTATTAAACTGGTCAACTTGTCGATCTATACTATGTAATGGTATAAACTTTTGTGACATATAATTTGGATTATGTTGGTCAAATTGTCGATCTAAGGATATGTGTAAGCTTTTTAAAACGGAAAGGAGGTAGTAGCAACACCGCTTTAGATTTAGAACAGAAGACACATATAAACTAGTGAAGTATACTTGTGGTACTCCCAAACTGGAAGACAAGAGATGGATTGAGTCTATTTTAATAGTTTTTGAATTCATAGGTTAACACCTCAAACTTTGAAAGGGAATGAGTTATTGTCTGAAAAGGTGTTGATTTGATCCCAGACAATTTTTATGAAAATGCAAATTTCTTGTGCTGAAACTCAGTTCAGAAGTAATTTGTGATATGTGTGTCTTGAAACTTGGCGGGCGACTAGTATGAAACTGGAATTTATATGAATTTCCGCTGTTATGAGAAGGAATAATTAACATCTCTATCATGCTTGTTAGGGTGAACCTTACTGAAACTTGATTATAATAAAAGTTCGTTATGTCGTGTTGACATGGAAGCACTAAGTTTTGATCATTAACAAGGTGGAGCAAACTTTACATTAATTAAGTGGATGGAGCTATATGCATGGTAAAGCCTGGTCTTAGCTTGCCTAGTAAATGATCTCTTTTTGGTTGTGTTAACATCAGATCTTTAGGGAAGGCACTTCCCCTCTAGGGGTGATTTGATTTGGTGTTGAAAACTGCATGCTTTCCTTATCGTGAAAGAGTCGTACATGTTGATGAAATAAAGCAAATTTGTTACTCCTCCGTGGTGGTTTGGGCACTCTATTGTCACTACCGGTTGCCGGCTTGGTCATACTTGGACAATTGGTTATCCTTGTATGGGCTCACCTTTTACCTTTTCTGTTATGCCAGCATGCATGCTACTGCTTAGCTCGGGTAAGATCGCGTGTATCTTCTCCATGAATGACTTTAGTGACCTGTCACAATCTCATTCCCAGATGGTGCTGCCTTGATCTGCACTTGTTGGCATGTTCCCCAATGCTCTTCAGTTGCATCTGCACTGCAAGTTGGACTTGGTCCGAAGATCCCCAAGCTGTAAAAAGGACTTTGGGGTGAAGTGATTCATGTTGGGGACCTCTTATTACACGAATCACAAAGCAGACCGACGGCGGATGTTTTACCGGTAGATACCGGCTCCAGTAAAAAGGACTTTGGGGTGAAGTGGACACCTAAAAGAGGGTCCTCCTCCTCCCCCCGCGTCGCTCCCGCGAGGCGACCGGGGGGCAACCCTAAATCCCGCCGGTCTCCGCCCCTCTCCCCTCCTCCTCCCTCGCCGCCGCCCGTGGGCGTGGCTGGGCAAAGCCCAGCCGTCGCCGGCGGCGGCGGGGCCTCGTCGTCCTCCTGTTCAGGCGGTGCTGGCGCGTCGGGTCGGAGCGTGGAGCTGTGCCGGGCGATACGGCGGTGCAGCGGGCAGAGGCGGAGCTCCGGGGCCTCTGCTCCCCCGCGGCGGGCGGCCATGTGATGGTGCGTGCTCGGCTCTCCGAGATCGGCGACGGCGCGGCCAGATCTGTGGCCTGACGGGCACGGCTGGATCTGGGGCCGGGCGACGCGGGCCGAGGGTGGCACGGGCTGCAGCGTCGCAGCAGCGGCAGGTCGGTGGGCGGGCTCGCCGGCTCCAGGTGCTCCGGTGGTTGAGCGGCGGCGGGCAGCGCGGATGGGCTCCCCAGTGAGCTTTCTTGGTGGTCGGCAGCTGATCTTGGGGTTTTCCTTGCCGGCGGACGGGTGTGTGTTGGTGGCCTCGCGTGGAGCTGCTCCGGCTGCCGAGGTGGGGCGACACAGGGGGTGTCCGGTGGGGAGGTAGGCTGGAGGGATGGGAGGCGCCGACGAGAGTTCGGGCCACCCGTCACCGGCACGGGGGTGTGCCGATCCTGGATGCGTCCGCTCCCCCTCCTCCCCCTTTCCCCGGCCGGGTGCGGTCTGGTGTAGCTCCGGCGTTGTTCGAGGCGGGACGTATGCTGCGGTTTGGCGGTCAGGTGCGTCCTTTGGGCCAAAGCCGGTGACTTTGGCTGGTCCTGGGGGTGTCTGGATGCAGGGCGGCGGCCTTGTCGGTGGGAGACGCGATGTTCGTGGGCGGAGCATGCGTCTCAGGTGCGGGTGTGCAGCCATGGCCACGCGGGTGGTTTGGTTGCGGGTGGTTGGCGGAGGTAGGGTGCGTTGGAGGGGTGTGAGCGCCGGGGTACACCACTTGCTCAAGGGCCGACGGTGGCGACGTCCGTGGACGCCGTATCCTTCATGAAGGCTCCGTCGCGGTGTTCCAACTCCTTCGTGATGCTCCAGGTGAAAACTTGATCTTCGAGATCGGACGGTGGCGGCTACCCATAGTCGCGCCCTTCTGGAGGCACCGTCCTGGAGCCCCTGCTCCGTCATTATCCGCCTCGCCTCTCCTCGGAAGATTGATGGTCTCCGTTGGCTCCAAGCGATTCATGTTGTTTGGTAGTCGTTGGGGTGGTGTGGCGGTGCTCGGCACCTTTGTATTTTGCCTTGGGTGTGTGTCGTGTGCGGTGCTGGCGTGTGTTTGTATCGGTGTGTTTGTATGGTCGGTGCTTTATATATAAAGCGGGGCGAAAGTCTTTTTCGGTAAAAAGGACTTTCTGAGGTGAGCTTCAGGTTCATGTTTTCCCAGGCCTGGGGCGACCACCTAAGGATGGCAAGACGGAGACCGTTACCATGACTAATAATACCGTTTGGAAGTATATAGTGAGTGGTACGTACTGGCCGTTCGTTGGGTGAGACGAGCCTGGAGTGTAGCTTCGAAATGGCCAAGCAGGGCCAGAAAATTGACGGTTCAGACCATTGAGTTTCGCTTCTTCGTATATCAAAGCAAGTTAAGCAACTAAAATTACATGGATCAATCATTGGAGAGGAACACAGTGCGAGGAAGCCCCGCCAGCAGCCCACTGTGGGTTGCTAGGAATCCTAGTACTGCTCCCTAGTCTTTTTACGAGTGTGATGGGGTGTTAGGTGCTGCTTAATGCAACAGATTAGATGCCCGATCCCCGACGGCAACCTTCAATGGCGATGGCCGCCGCCATGATTAAGCTGCTGACCCTCGGGGAAGATTATGCTGCAAAGACGCTTGCTGAGTGAATGGAGAATCATTGGCTTTTCCTTTTAATTGTGTGTGTGGCTTTCCCATGCACAAGTTAGGCTGTTAACGCAGGCATGATGATGCCTCGTAGGCCAGGCCCGGCCGGCCCATGCATCGTATGCGTATGCATGAAGCATGATGCCAAAACTTTGTCACCAGCTCATTAAACTAAACTCTGTTGGTCTCTAGGTTGCTGTTTGTTGCTCATGTGGTTTTGGTTTGTCAGCCAAAGTACACTGAATGATTCAGGCCTTTTCATTTGGACTAAGAATAAATAACAGCCAATGCAAACTGACAAGTAGTAGGAGGATTAAATGAGTAATATCTGTGGATAGAAATCATCACATGGAATGAAGCTATATTTGAGGGGCCGCCGAACAATGCTCTTTTCAGGTTCGAGTTGAATACAGATCTGGTCATTTAATTTGAATGAAAAACATCGGAAAGGACTTGCCTCCCTCATGATGGTATTCTCTTGGCACATATGGAATGAACGGAAGGCAAGGCTCTTTCATCATATTAGCACCCTTCTGACTTCTGAACACCATATCTCCAGAAGAATCATGGAGGAATCAGCTATTTGGCGCCTGTCGATGAAACACTTCCCTAATGCCAGAAGAGCGAGCTTCCTTTAAAAAAATGGGTGCCTTGGCCTTTGCACACTTAAAAATCTCTTCATGACTAATGAAAAGGCAAAGCTTTTGTCATATTTTGAAAAGAAAAGAAACTATAGATAATCTCAACTCAAGCTACTAGAAATGGCTTAAGAGGTCAACTAATTAGCTCTAGACTTCCGCGAAAAAGACTAATTAGCTCTAGCCGTGTTCACCAAATTCCAGTGAGCTAATTGACTCTGAATGAGAGAAGAGGAAAATCTGCCACCAGAAAGTCAAAACATATGGACGTGTTGCATGATATGGTTCGAAGTGGAGTTGGATCTTTTCGCTCTTCTAAGTTAATATACAAATTTAAAAGCAAATCCCCACGGCTTTTGAGCGGCCACGCACGCATGGCTCCATCCCATTCTCATGCATGCAGAAGTTAATTAAAAAGGAAGCAACACAAGACACACACACCACACTATATTAGGTCGTGCAGAGTCCAAATCAGCCCTCCGCACCTCCCCACTACACTCTCGATCAATACATCGACTACACAAAAGGAGAAGAAAAAGGAGAAAATAAACATGGCAACACGCACAGACGACATTATTCTTGCTGCTTTCAATCGATGGATCATCTCCCAAAAGGAAGCTGATTTTCTTCCATAATTTCTATCAACAGGACCAGCAACGTACAGCCAGCAGCAAAAAGGAGAGGAAGGAATTAAGGGGACGGCGACAGCGCTTGACAGACGGATGTGCATCGCCGTCGGGACTCGCCGACGGCATTGTTGGCTAGCGGAGCTTGTAGCTTACGCCGTGTAGCAACTTGCAACACGTAGTAGCTACCAGGGCACACAGATATGGGATGGATGGCGATGGAGGTGCATATCATATCCATCCCCAGACCACATTCCAAACTCCACCAAGAAATACGCTGGAAAAGGAGGACATGCAATTGACCCGGCCAGCCAGCATAGACGCCACACGTATACCTCTGCTACATGTGCACCTCTCCTTTGAAATTTTGGGTCGCTTGCGTCATCTCACTAGCTACTGCCACTATCTGACGGCCGGTGCTCTTCTGGTTGCTAATGTACGTACGTGGACTGACGGAGTTCGCCGTCCAGCCGGCCGTGCTGGCGTCGGAAAGTTGCCCAGGGGGGTTGAGATGGAGATCGACGATGGGCAAGCCAGCCCACTCACCCACTCTCTCGCACTGGCCAACAACAAAACCACCGTCATGTGCACTATGCATGGCCCCAATCCGCATGCATGTTACTACACGCGTATCTGTTCTCATTCTGATTTCCCGCCAATTAGTACACTACATGCATGCGTACGTACGTACCCACTACTTGGGTGATCTTGTCGTTGCTACGTCCATCGATCGATCAGTTACTACTCGATCCCATGATGGCATGTAGCGAATCAAGTTTATGGATTATTATAGCGAGATAATTAAAAGTTAACATGTACCGCCATTGCAATGAGATTGATCGCAGGCTATAATTGCGCTCCAGAAGAAGTGTGCATGCACAGCCTCCACTAGTTAACCAAAGAGCCGGTCGATCGAGGCGGAGAGCGAGAGATGATCATGCCTGACAATTCAGTTTTAACGGTGCCTGCACTAGCGAGCCTAGTGAGCGAGCGAGGATTTTACAAGAAGCTACCAGTGCTAAGCACGCACTCAGGCCACGGCGGCGACGCAGATGGAGATCGGAGGTAACAAAGCGGAGACGGAGATCAGAAGTTCACAGCAGTGTATATTTTAGGTGCCTTGTCTCTATATGTTCCAGCTCTTGGTCTGCCCGTGCCACAAACGAGGGGACAAACAAACAGTTCAAAGTCTTATCTTTCGTTGTTGCTATCTCCGTTTCAAGTAACCAACACCGACGAGACCAAGTCATGAACAAGAGCAGTAGTACGTTTAGGGGATATAGTACGTATGAAATACTGCGAAAACCCCGGCCGTCGACGTCATCATGCATGCATGTACTGTGCGCGCGCGACGCCCATCAAAATACTGCAAGTCGACACGCGAGTCGGATAGATTTTTGTTTAGATTATTAGATTTCGCTACATAGTCTTGTTACTCTTGTAGCGACAGTACGTGGGAGTAGCTAGATGGTTCATGCACGCATCCACGGCCGGACATGGCGATGGCGATGCCGTAGTGGCCACAGAACGGATCGAGATCCAGAAGTAGTAGTAGACGTCTAGTAGGGATATTCAAAAAGCAAGGCAAGCAAAAGTGAGGACAGCGACAGGACACATCAAGGCCGGAGTGGCCATTAACGGGTCGAACAGCTCGCGATTACCATCGGTCGTACAGCCAGCCATGACAGCTTGAGACTAATCTCATTATTAATTAATTAATGCCCTCCGACTAGCTTAGCTATGGTACCATCAGTTTGGTACATGCATGATGCAAATTAGCCGAGGCTAAGCTAGGTTTGATTAGGATGCCTGCCTGCCGGCAAAAAGCCTCCCCAAGAAGATTGATTACCAATTAGTAATTCCTGCGGTACTATCTGAGAGATCGATTGAGACCAGGTTAAATAACATATATGCTAAGTAAATAGGTGGTTTTTTGATTAAATTAATACAGGAAATAATCACTATCATGGCATGTATGAAATTACTGACATACTGATTATGAACCAGACAAGCATGTACTACACATATAGTAGAAACATCTACGCGCATAACTAGTACTGCTAAGACAGAAATAAACAGGATATGGATAAACGTGTTATGCCGCTGTATAGACGTGATCATAAAGTGATAATTCATCACACCGCAACAAACACACCATAAAGATTACATCAGACGGATCACAATTATGTAGAGCAGCTCATGTGATCATTGTATTAAATAAGGTCTATCATCCTTGTTAGGGTAAAACTTACTGAATCATGGCTATAATAAAAGTTCGTTATGCATGTGTTAACAGGTTGTTCCTGAATGGTAGAAGCACTGAGCTTTGATCATTAACAAGGTGGAGCTACTTTTCATTAAGTGGAGGGAGCTATATGCATGGTAAAGCCTGGTCTTAGCATGATCTCTTTTTGGTTGTGTTAACATCAGATCTTTAGGGAAGGCACTTCCTCCATAGGGTTGATTTGATTTGGTGTTGAAAACTGCACGCTTCCTTGTCGTGAAAGAGCCATGCATGTTGCTAGAATAAACCAACTTTGTTACTCCTCCGTGGTTGGTGTGGGCACTCGATTGTCACTAGCGGTTGCCGACTTAGCCATACATGTCACATACAGGGACAATTTGTTATCTTGGTATGGGCTCTCCTTGTACCTTTTCTGTTATGCTTCATGCTACTGCTTAGCTAGGGCAAGATTGCATGCATCTTCTCCGTGAATGACTTTGGTTACTTGTCACAGTCTACTTTTCATATGATGGCTGCCTACATCTACATTGTTGCCATGTTCCACAGTCCTCTTTACCTGCATTTGCAGTGGAGTTGGACTCTTTCCGACGAGCCCCGAGCTGCAACTTGGATAATCTTGTAATCTTGTGAGTTGTGATGGAGGCTACTGCGGCTTTGCTTGCTCCTCTCAAGCCCGACGCAGTGCAAGCTGTCTGATTGACAGCAAGGAAAAGAGCGACGCATTTGCAACCTTTTTTTTGCATGTTTGAATGATTGACATGGATTAGGAGTGGCTACGGTGTTCCAGAATCTCATTCCTAAAGCCCCCAAGTGTGCTGAGTAAAGCGAATAGGACGTGACGTGGCCAGCTCGTTCGGACATGAGAGAATCAACCAACAATGGTCAGTTTACGAGTAGATACATGGATCAGATCAAATCAACTGAAACTACATGGATCAATCATTGGAGAATAAACAATGCGAGAAGGCCTCGCCCACTCTGCCGGGTAGCTACGGCTAGGAATCATATGAGTACTGCTGCTTCCTAGTCTTTTACGAGTGAGCGTGATGGGGTGTTAGGTGGTGCCTAATGCAGATTAGATGGCCGATCCCCGACGGCAACGTACCAGCGATGGCTACGTCCATGGATGCCGCCATGATTAAGCCGCTGACCCTCGGCTGGGGAGATTACGCTGCAAAACTGCTTGCTGAGTGAACGGAGAATCCTCTCCTTTTGATTGTGCGTGTGCTGCCTTTGCAATGCACGAGTTAGGCCGTTATATGATGGTGCCTCGTAGGCTACGACCGGCCGGCCCATGCATGATGCCATCCTGATGCCAAAACTTTAATTCGGCACAACTTGATTAAACTAGACTTGTGAGTAAACTCAATCCTGCCCATGACCATGTGGCTTTTCATTAGGACTGAATGATTCAAGCCTTTTGATTAGGACTAGTTTTTTTGGAGAACTTTCATTTGGCCTAGTTAACAATAACCCACATCCAAATTGGCGAGCAGATAATAAGTACTGTAATTGCTAGTAATGTTGATGGAAATCATCACATGGAATAGAACAATTTGAGGAGCCGGCCAGATACTCTCGTCTTTACAAGTTCATTCAAGTTGAATAGTACTACTATGCTTGAAAGTACATATCAGGTCATTTTGAATGGAATCATCGGAAAGGTGTTGCCCCGCTCACGAATAATGACCGTCGTCTCTTCAGCTTCGCACATATGGAATAAATGGAATGCAACGGTCTTTCATCATACTAGCACCCTTCGGAACACCATCTCTGGAAAATCATGGAGGAAGTTTGCTCTCCTGGCATAAGATTGTCTCAGTTGAAGCTACTCAAATGAAGCGCCAGGGAAGGCGCAAATGTTTAAGAGGTCAACTAATTAGCTCAAGTTGTGTTCATCAAATATTTCCTTTGTCCCACAATATAAGAGCGGTTTTGACGCTACGCCCGTTGATTGAGCTAATAGACTCTGTAGGGGGAAGAAAAATCTGCCACTCGGCTGTCAAAAAAAGAAATATCTGCCACTCAAAAGTCTAATCAAATGAAGTCGTTGCATGATATGGTACGAAGTGGAGTTGGATCTTTATGCTCTTCCAAGTTAATACATAAAGTAAAAGCAAATCCCCACGGCTTTGGGGCAGCCACGCACGCATGGCTCCGTCTCCTTCTCATGCATGCAAAAGTTAATTAAATACGAAGCAACAAAACACACACCACATTATATTATCCATAGGAGGCAAGCTAGCTAGTGTTAGCTCGTGCACCTTCCCACTACTTCCCATCGTATGATCCATACATCTCGAGACAATCTTTCGTCTCACTTTATATACATCTCGAAACGTCGTTCGGGCGTGTTGCCATGTTTATTTTTTTCATTTTTGTTTTCTTATGTGTGACGATGTATGGATCATCTCCCAAAAGGATGCTGATTTTCTTGTTTTTCTCTTTCAACAGCACCAGCAACAGCTACCAGCAGAAAGGAGGAAGGAATTAAGGGACGGCGGTCGCTCTTGACAAAGGTACATGCGTCGCCGTCGGTGATTGCCGCTCGCACGCCGACGGCAGTGTTTCCTAACCAAGCTTGTAGTGCACACGTTGTAACACGTACTAGCTAGCTAGCTACCAGGGCACACAGATATCGGATAGATGGCGATCGCGAAGAGCATATCATACCCATCCCCACATTCCACACTCCACCAAGAAGAACTTTGGAAAAGGGAGGACATGCGATTGACCCGGCCAGCCAGCATGAACGCCACACGTATACATACTGTTAGAATATAGAGTTGTAATCTCAACCTCCTTCCGTCTCTTGTATTCTACCCAAACTCTTCCTGTCATAACCTTGTACGTCAAGCCAGGCTTCGGCCACACATCAATATAAACTACCACACGGCTCCCTCGATGGAGTAGGAACGCTTGATATCTTTCATGGTAATCAGAGCCACCTCTTCTCATACATCTAGCCACAATCCAAAACCCTAGAAACTACACATCATCGTCTCCATGGCTTCCTCCGCCGGCGTCTCCCTCAACCTTGGATCGTCGCCGTCTGAGAAGCTCGCAAGAGGTAATTTTATCCTCTGGAAGACGCAGGTCCTCCCAGCCCTGCGAGGCGCGCAGGTGACGGGGCTCCTGGACAACACCGATGCCGCTCCACCCAAGATGGTGGAGATCACGAAGGCAGACAAGACCACGGCCCTAGAGCCGAATCCCCTATACGGACCCTGGATCGCCAAAGATCAGCAGGTTCTATCATACCTTCTCAATTCCATGTCTCCAGAAATTCTTGCACAAGTTGTTGGGAAAGATTCCACCTTTGAGCTCTGGACGACGGTGACAAATCTCTTCGCCTCACAATCTCAGTCTCGGATTACTAATTTGAGAATCGCCATCACCAATACCAAGAAGGGCACGATGTCAAGCTCGGCGTATATGGCGAAGATGAAAAGTCTTGGGGATGAACTAGCTGCTGCAGGTCGTCCCGTATCTGATCCGGAGATGGTGGACTATATTCTGGCCGGACTGGACCGCGACTACGATCCCGTGGTGGCGGCGATCGGCGCTGTCAAAAACATCATCACAGCCGACGACCTTTTTGCTCAGATCTCTGCCTTTGATCAAAGGATGGAGATGCTTGGCGACTCATCTTCAGGCGGGTTCCATTCATCCGCTAATGCAGTCTACAGAGGCCGTGGCCACTCTCGTGGCAGATCTCGCGGGCGTGGAGGAAGAGGCCGTGGCCGTGGTGATCGTGGTGACCGCGGTGACCGACAGTCGTCTTCGTCCAATGGAGGCGGCGGATTCAGAGGCCGTCCTCGACAGCAACAACAACAGCAGGTTCGTGAGCAACAGCATGACTATCCAGAGTGTCAGATATGCTACAAACACCATCCAGGAGGTGCACGAGTTTGCTGGTGGCGTTATGAAGAAAATGACCAGGAAGAAAAGGAGGCGCATGCAGTCTCCTATGGCGTGGACACCAACTGGTACGCCGACAGTGCAGCAACAAACCACATCACAGGTGAACTTGACAAGTTGACGATGCGGGAGAAGTACAATGGAGGCGACCAAATTCGCACGGCAAGCGGTTCTGGTATGGATATCACACACATTGGCAGTTCAATTGTTAAAACCCCCGTGAAAAATTTACACTTGACCAATGTCTTGCATGTCCCTCAAACCTCAAAAATCTTGTTTCCGTTCATCGATTCACTCTTGATAACAATGTTCTTATTGAATTCTATCCTTATTTTTTCTTGGTTAAGGACTTGAGCACAAGGAGAGTCATTCTTAGAGGACGGTGTGTGGGAGGTCTCTACCCACTCATATCATCATCATCATCTTCTTCATGGTCCAATAAACAAGCAAATATTGTCACCAAGCTATCTACATCAAGGTGGCATAGTCATTTAGGTCATCCATCTTCAGTCATAGTTAGATATGTTCTTAGCAAAAATAAACTCTCTTATGAGCCTAGTAGTGAGTCAGTTTGTGATCCGTGTCAACAAGCAAAAAGTCATCAGTTACCTTACCGAATTTCTACTAGTGTGTCTACTGCCCCTTTACAACTTATCTTTTCAGATTTATGGGGGCCAGCTCCTACTTCAGTTGGTAGATTTTCCTATTATGTAAGTTTTATTGATGACTATAGCAAATTTACTTGGATTTATCTGTTGAAAAAGCGATCTGATGTATTCCAAGTTTTCCTTAATTTCCCAAATCTTGTTGAACGCAAACTGAACTCTAAAATCATTGCTATGCAAAGTGACTGGGGTGGTGAGTATGAAAAACTAAATTCTTTCTTTCAAAAGCTTGGCATATCACACCATGTATCTTGTCCTCATGCTCACCAACAAAATGGATCCGCTGAAAGAAAGCACCGTCACATAGTTGATATGGGGCTTGCCTTGCTAGCAAATGCTTCCATGCCGCTTAAATTTTGGGATGAAGCATTCTTAAATGCTACATATCTCATCAACTTGCTTCCAAGTAAAGTCATCAAATTTGAAACACCCATTACACGACTTCTTAGTGTCACACCCAACTATACATCTCTTCGTATTTTTGGTTGTGCCTGTTGGCCCAATCTTAGGCCCTACAACACACGCAAACTCGCTTTCCGCTCAAAACGGTGTGTATTTTTAGGCTATAGCCCCATGCATAAAGGGGTCAAGTGCCTTGATGTTCCTACTGGCCGGGTGTATATATCCAGAGATGTTGTATTTGATGAGTCCGTGTTTCCCTTTGCATCCCTTCATCCTAATGCTGGTGCACTTCTCCGCAAAGAAATTCTTCTTCTTCCTTCACATCTTCGGTCTTTTGATCATGGGGGCGACAGCAATTGTACTAACCAATGTGATGATATTCCTGCTGGTACTGGTCTTTCTCTTATGCCTGTGCAGGTCCCTGGAGAAAACGGTGCTCAAAATGACCAAGATTTCAAAAATATGGCTGGTTTTGATCCTATATTTCATGCTGAGGAAGGAGACGAAGCTGGCACAGATAACGAAGAAGATCCGGCGAAGCCTGCCACCCCAGCACGCGTGCAGATCTCAGATCACGCGACCGCATCCTCCTCGGATCAAGCCCTTGATGGCTCCAGTTCTGGATCCAGGGCGGGCCACTCCCGTACTGCCGCGTCAGCTTCAGGCGGGACCAGCAGCGGGGTCGAATCCCGCTCGCCCCGCGCGCCAGCGTCAGGCGGGACCAGATCCTCCTCGCACCACGCGCGCGTTCAGCCACGGTCGGGTGGCGGATCCTCTGCGCCGGTGTCTGCAGGAGGGGCAGCCACACCAGAAGCCACAGGATCCCCTGCGCATATGACGACAAAACAGTCCACTGCATCAGCAGATTCTCCTGGATCTTCTGTGGCAAGTATACCAGCGGTGCAGCCAGAGGTTTCTTCACGTGTTATGACCCGGCTACAGAAAGGTATACGGAATCCTAAAATCAGGAAAGATGGAACTATACCATATGGAATTTGTGTATTTCAGGAGAACCAACATCGTTGAATAATGCACTTGATGATCCTAAATGGAAAAAGGCAATGGATGAGGAGTATTCTGCACTCATGAGGAATAAGACTTGGCATCTTGTACCAAATCAGAGAGGTAAAAATATTATTGATTGCAAATGGGTGTATAGAATTAAGAAGAAGGCAGATGGCTCCATTGACAGATATAAGGCACGTCTAGTTGCAAAGGGCTTTAAGCAACGTTATGGCATTGACTATGAGGACACCTTTAGTCCCGTTGTGAAAGCTGCAACTATCAGACTTGTGTTAGCCATTGCTGTATCCAGAGGATGGAGTCTAAGGCAGCTAGATGTACAGAATGCGTTTCTGCACGGTGTTTTGGAAGAGGAAGTGTTTATGAGACAACCACCTAGGTATGAGAGTAAGAAATTGCCACAGTATGTCTGCAAGCTTGATAAGGCACTCTATGGTCTAAAGCAAGCACCCAGAGCATGGTATTCCAGATTGAGCTCACAGTTAAAATATCTTGGCTTCGTTGCTTCCAAGGCTGACACATCCTTGTTTATTTCTAACAAGGCAGGAGTAGTCATTTTTGTGGTTATATATGTTGATGATGTCATAGTTGCAAGTTCTTCACAAAATGCTACTAATGCTCTTTTGCATGATTTGAGCTCAGAGTTTGCTTTGAAGGACCTAGGTGATTTGCATTTCTTCTTGGGTATTGAAGTCAAGAAAACTCAAGATGGTATTGTGTTAAATCAGGAAAAATATATTCTTGAGCTTCTATCTCGTATGGGGATGAAAAATTGCAAGCCAACGTCTACACCTTTATCCTCCTCAGAAAGTCTCTCAGCATATGAGGGTAAGCCACTTCAAGAGGAGGAGAGTACAAGGTATAGGAGTGCTGTGGGAGCATTACAATATTTAACTCTCACACGTCCAGATATCACATTTGCTGTCAACAGGGTTTGTCAATATCTTCATGCACCTACTTCTAGACATTGCTCAGGTGTCAAGAGGATTTTGAGATATGTGAAACATACTATGGGAATAGGACTTCATTTCAAACGGTCTAATTCCTCTCTTGTGAGTGCATTCTCTGATGCTGACTGGGCAGGATGTAGTGATGACAGAATATCAACTGGAGGTTTTGCAGTGTTCTTTGGATCTAATCTTATCTCCTGGAGTGCTAGAAAGCAAGCTACTGTCTCACGGTCAAGTACAGAAGCTGAATACAAATCTTTGGCTAATGCAACTGCTGAAATCATTTGGGTTGAATCACTTCTTGAGGAATTGGGAATCAAGAAGAATCGTATCTCATGTTTATGGTGTGATAATTTGGGAGCAACATATCTGTCTGCAAATCCAGTGTTTCATGCCAGGACAAAGCACATAGAAATTGATTTTCACTTTGTGCGAGAAAGGGTTGCGGCAAAGAAACTTGAGATTCGATTTATTCCTTCTAAGGATCAAGTGGCTGACGGTTTTACAAAAGCACTACCAGCAAGACCATTTGAAGAATTCAAGAGTAATCTTAGCTTAGGTTAGTTGAGATTAAGGGAGGGTTGTAAGTGCATCTAGTGCCCCTTAGTGATTTTGGTGTATTGAAGACTTATAGGTTAAGCATCTGATGTGTTTATGAGTGTACACAGGTCTATAAGTCTATGAGGAGTTTGATATTTACAGTAAAAGTCGACCCCTAAAAATGAAGTTCTTCGACTGAAGACTTTGATATTCTGAAGACTTTCTGAAGACTTTCTGAAGACTTTGAAAGTGAAGAAATTGGTGTGACCTTGAAGACTTGGTATTCGTTCGAGGAACGTGAAACATGAAGACTTTTGTTTTCGTAGTTTCGTTTTTCGCTTTCTTGAGTCATAGGAAACAACGTACTGTTAAAGGGGGTCGAGGAAATACTAAGGAGAAAATTTCCATGTGATGCTCAACTCAAATCCTACACCTACCAATCCCTTCGAGTGAAGACATTGGAAATCTCATACAGTTCAGTCAATTTCTTCAGTGACAGAGACGCAGTTCTTCTGGTCACTGAGGACTTTGCTCTGACTGAGGAGTTAGGAATTCGCCAGTGCGAATAGCCCTGAGGAATTTGTACTCCAAATTTCCGACCGTTGCTGTGCTACGCGCCAGCTGTCCTAAAATATCTTGTCCACCTAACGGTCATATCATTGAAGGGCATTTATGTCTTATCATGTCGGGCTGCTCCCTAGGCTATAAATAGCCGCCCCCTACAACCACTAGCTGGTTGGCTGCTCCGAGAGAACTTGACACTTGTCATTTGAGAGCAACCCATCCTCCGAGGACTTTGAGCGAAAATCATCAAGTGAGGAAAATCCAAACCCCAAACCCAAAACACCTACAAACCCAAAGTGATTGAGCATCACTGAAGAGATTGATCCTGCGTGGATCCGACGCTTGTTACCTTTGAAGACTATGCTTCTTCCAGTCGGTTAGGCGTCAAGGTCTAGAGCTTTCAAGAGGAATTGTGGATCACCGATTGACCAAATCTGTGAAGGTTTGGAAGTCACCTGAAGACTTACCACGAATGATTGGACGAGGACTGTGTGTCCTTAGTTCAAGGAGAATACGGTGAGGACTTGGTGTCCTGAGCTGCGTGCTCAGGACTGGGTGTCCGGGACTGTGTGTCCTCGAGTTTAAATACTCAGCCGCTCCAACCAGACGTACAACTGAGACAACAGTTGGAACTGGTCTACCAAATCATTTTCTTCACCAAGCTTACTGGTTCCATTTCCTCAACACTTTCATTTCCTCATTACTGTGTTGTCTGTTTGTTCATATCTGTGTTTGAAGACTTTGACTGAAGACTTTCACAAATTCCTCAGTTCAATTTCTTCAGTCTGTTTGTCTTCATCTAGTGTTATCCTGTGTTTACGCTTTCTGTACTCTGAGTTTGTCTTCATTTTATCATGATGACCATGCATGTATTCTGCTATGTTCACCTCTGAGTACTTATTCCGCTGCTAGTATTTCTTCGCTAAGGAATTTCCTCACGAGCAAATTCCTCAGTGAAGAATTTCATAAAAATCGCCTATTCACCCTCCTCTAGTCGATATAACGCACTTTCAATTGGTATCAGAGCAAGGTACTCCCTTGTTCTGTGTGATTTTGGTTTAACTGCCTGGAGTTTTAGTTATGTCGACCGCAGGTATGATCAAGGTCTCTGCTGGGTGTCCTACCTTTGATGGGACGGACTACCCCTACTGGAAGAACAAGATGCGCATGCATCTTGAGGCAATTGATAACGATCTCTGGTATGTTGTGGAAAATGGTGTTCCCTCGGTCTCACCCTCACTGAACGCTACCGATGTGAAGAGATTCAAGCAACTTGATTCCCAAGCGAAGAATATCATATGTGGCCATCTGAGTAAAGGACAGTATGGTAGAGTGAGTGCTTTGGAAACTGCTAAGCTTATCTGGGATAGGCTGTCCAAAGTCAATGAAGGAGTTTCAACTCAGCGTGATTCTCGAGTTGATGTTCTTCGCAATCTCTTCAACCGCTTCAAAAGACTCGACAATGAAAATGTTCAGCAAACCTTCGATCGCCTCACTGACATCTCAAATGAGCTTCAAGCACTTGGTGCCACTGACATCACCGACCATGAGGTGGTGAAGAAATTGCTGAGATCGCTTGATTCCTCATTTGACACTCTGGCACTGATGATCCAAGAGCGTGCTGATTACAAGTCACTTGACCCCGCTGATATCCTCGAGAGGCTTAACACTCATGAGTTCCAGCTTGCTGAAAAGAGAGATCTCTATGGTTCGAGCTATGGCAGATCACGTGCACTGAAGGCCAAGGCAGTATCAGAATCCTAAGATGAAGACTCTGGTAGCAGCCTTGGTGACCCTGAAGAACTGAGTCATGATCTAGCACTGCTTGTGAAGAAATTCCAGAAGTTCTCAAGACGTGGTCTCTTTGGAAAACCCTCAAGGAGCAATGATTCCTCATCCAGTGACTATAAGAAGAGGCTTTGTCACAAGTGCAAAAAACCAGGACATTACATTCAAGATTGTCCTCAGCGGGAAAAGGAATCAAAGAAGAAGAAATACAAGGATTACAGTTCTGATGATGCGAAGAAAAAGAAGAAGTCCTCAAAATCTTCATCGTCAAAATCCTCAAAATCTTCATCTCACAAAAAGAGCATCTCCAAGAAGGCTCGGGCATTCATTGGCAAGGAAATGGACTCTGAAGCTGAATCTGAGGAACAAGAGGAAGAAGAAGCGTCTGAGGATTCTGAATCTGGTGTGGCAAGCTTAGCCCTCGCTACTGCATTCGTCAGCAAGTCTGTCTTCAACACTGAAGAAAGTGATCTCACCAACAAGGCTGACGAAGGCAGTGATGACTATGCTCCCACCTATTGCTTCATGGCAAAGGGTGCCAAGGTACTCAAATACGCCTCCTCTGAATCTAGTGATGATGAATCTGATGAAAATCTTAAGCCTAGCTACTCTAAACTTGCTAAGATTGCTGTGCAACAACAAAAGGCTTTTGAAAAGGTTCAAAACATGCTAGACAAAAGTGATGATATGTTGGGTGAAGAAATGGATCGCTCTAAGGCCTTGACTGAAAATCTTCAAAGACTTCAGACCAGGTTTGATAACCTTCAAAATCATCATAACACTCTCTTATCTGATCATGAGAAGCTTTCTTATGAATATCTTCAAAAGAAGCAAGATCTTGAGAAGCTAAGAGAAAGTTATGAGGATCTTCAGAAGGAGCGCGATTCATTACTCGCTCAACAAATCAGCGCTGCTCAGGAAGAATTTATTCCTCCATGTTTAAAATGCATTGAACGAGAATCTGCTAATTTTTCACCTGAATGTTCAAATGCTTCAAATGTTACAAATTCTTCACTTGTCTCTGCTATCACTAATTCCTCATCTGAGGACATTGCTAGTATCACTGACGATGCAGGGCTGAAGGAATTGTACATGACGGGCATGTACAAAAGCCTCAAAGGGCATCAGGCTCTTTGTGATGTGCTTAAAAAGCAGATCCTCAACAGGAACCCTAGGAAAGAGGGTATTGCCTTTGAGAGGAAACTCAATGCGGATGGTACATATTGGAAGCCTGAGTAGTACCCCAAAACCACATGGGTTGCTGCAAAGAGACCTCCAGTTGATCCATCTAATTTATCTGGCTATACATGTGAATCTTCTCATTCTTCTGATGAGTCATTTGACTCCAACTATAAATTGTTCAAAAATCAGAATGGTGAAGTATTTGCTAGATATGTTGGCACTAACTGTAGGAATGGTTCTCCTATGAAGAAAATCTGGGTTCCCAAAAGTTGCCTTGAAAGTCTTCAGGTGAATGTCCTCATGACACCACCTGTGAAGAAAAGGAACCCCAGATCAAATTCCTCATGTGGACCAAATTCCTCATATGGATCCAAGTCCTCATACAGACCAAATTCCTCAAGAGGATCAAATTCCTCACATGGATCAAAGTCCTCATATGAACATCATCGCGCTAACAACTCTGTTTCGCAGGGAAGAATCAAGGGCTATGAATATGAGCATTATTCTTCAAATTATTATGTTCATAAGTCCTCGAAGAATTTCTTTGCTTATTCATATGCTTACCCTAACCTCTCTTATGTGAAACGAAATGGTTTGGCTGCTTTGTCACCATTCTCATATGGAGCTCGCAGAATGATGAACTCTTTGCCACCCCTTCAGATGTGGGTGGTGAAGAAAAAGAACTAATCTCTTCTGCAGGGTCAGGTCTCCAGACGTGCTGTAACGTCTGAAGAATTTGCTGGGGACCTGACAAAAATGCCTGAAAGGACGCAGGCTAACCATGATGAAATGAACTTTCAGTTTACACGTCATCCCTCTGTTTTATCGGTTCTACTGCTTGATGAAATTGATCTGATGAATTGTGATATCATATTCTTCACTGAAGTATATGAGGTTCGTAAGTTGCACTAATTCATCTGCAGGATGATCAACCCAAAGCCACTGAATGGGTACTTGATAGTGGATGTACAAATCACATGACCGGTGACAAGAATATGTTGATGGATGCCCTCTTATCAGCATCACACATGAAGCATATCATCTTCGCTGATAAAAGCAAAAGTCAGGTATTGGGTCTAGGTAAGGTTGCTATCACAAAGGATCGACACATGGACAAAGTCATGCTTGTTGAGTCCTTAGGATACAATCTTATGTCTGTCTCAATGCTTTGTGATCTTGATATGGTTGTTGTCTTCGGCAAGTATCGTTGTGTTGTGATTATGGAAGCTAACAAATCCAAAGTCTCCGAAGGCTTTAGGAGAGGAGACATGTATATTGTTGATTTCTCTGCAGATTCACAACCTGCCATGTGCCTACTTGCAAAAGCTTCAGAAGGATGGCTATGGCATCGACGACTTGGTCATGCAGGCATGAGGAATCTGCACACGCTTGCGAAGAAGAAGCATGTCATTGGCATTGAGAATGTCAAATTCCTCAAGGATCACTTGTGCGGTGCATGTGAAGCTGGAAAGATGACAAAGGCCAAGCATCCAGCGAAGACTATCATGACCACTACTCGTCCATTTGAATTGCTTCACATGGATCTCTTCGGTCCTAACCATTATTCCTCTGTTTCAAATGAAGCATCTCAATATGGCTTTGTTATTGTTGATGATTACTCTCGTTACACATGGGTACACCTTGTCTCTTACAAAACTGAAGTGCAGGAAGTCTTCAAACGATTTTCCTCGAGGGCTTCAACTAACTTTGGTGTGAAGATCAAGCACATCAGAAGTGACAATGGCACTGAGTTCAAGAATTCGGGTCTCGATTACTATCTTGATGAACTTGGTATTACTCATGAATTATCTGCTCCTTATACTCCTCAACAGAATGGCGTCGTGGAGCGCAAGAACAGGACTCTTGCTGAGATGGCTCGCACTATGCTCGATGAGTACAAAACCCCTCATCGTTTCTGAGTTGATGCAATTGGTACTGCGTGCCATATCATCAACAGAGTATATCTTCACAAATTCTTCAAGAAGACTGCCTATGAACTCCTCACTGACAAGAAACCCAATGTGAGTTATTTCAAAGTCTTCGGTGCTAAATGTTGGATTAGAGATCCTCATCACAACTCTAAATTTGCACCGAAAGCACATGAAGGTTTCATGCTTGGTTACGGAAAGGACTCGCACACCTACAGAGTCTTCAACAATGTTCTTCACAAGATTGTTGAAACTGTAGATGTGCGGTTTGATGAAACTAATGGCTCGCAAAGAGAGCACCTACCTTCTGTGTTAGATGAACCAGCACCTGAGGAATCAATTAAGCACAAGGCTACTGAAGATATCATTCCTACTGAAGAATCTGCTGAAGAATTCGTTCCAGAACGTGAAGAACGTCGAGCTGATGCACCTGAAGAAATTGCTGAGGAAATTGATGCTGAAGAAAATGCTGATCAAATTCCTCAGCGGCAACCAACTCACCCTCGCGTTGCAAAAGAAGTGCAAGTGGAGAAGATCATCGATGACATTAGAGCACCAGGTCCTCTCACACGCTCAAAAGCTTCACATCTATCTAACTTTTGTGGGCACTTTGCTTTTGTCTCTATCACAGAGCCCACTAAGGTAGATGAAGCATTTCTGGAGCCTGAGTGGATTCAGGCCATGCAAGAAGAATTACATCAGTTCAAGCTCAACAACGTATGGGAACTGGTCAATCGTCCCGATCCTCGCAAGCATAACATCATTGGTACAAAGTGGATCTACCGCAACAAGCAAGATGAAAATGGTGTTGTGGTGAGGAATAAGGCACGACTAGTAGCTCAAGGCTACACACAGGTTGAAGGAATTGATTTCGATGAAAATTTTGCACCTGTTGCTAGACTTGAAACTATTCGCATATTACTTGCTTATGCTAACCATCATGATATCATCTTATACCAAATGGATGTGAAAAGTGCATTCCTCAATGGTAAGATTGAGGAAGAAGTATATGTTGCTCAACCCCCAGGTTTTGAAGATTCAAAACATCCTGACAAAGTCTTCAGACTTAACAAGGCCCTCTATGGCCTCAAGCAGGCCCCACGGGCGTGGTATGACACATTGAAGGAATTCTTCATGAAGAAAGGCTTCACACCCGGTTCACTCGATCCCACTCTTTTTACTAAAGCATATGATGGTGAACTGTTTGTGTGCCAAATATATGTTGATGATATCATCTTTGGTTGTACTGACCAACGTTATAGTGATGAATTTGCCTATATGATGAGTGAAGAATATCAAATGTCTATGATGGGAGAATTGAAATTCTTCTTAGGTCTACAAATTCGTCAACAGCACAATGGGATATTCATATCTCAGGAGAAATACCTCAAGGATGTCCTGAAGAAATTCGGCATGCAAGATTGCAAAGGTCTCAAAATTCCTATGCCCACAAATGGTCATCTATGCACTGATGAAAATGGTACTGACTTCGATCACAAGGTATACCGCTCCATGATTGGCTCTTTATTGTACTTATGTGCATCTAGGCCAGACATAATGCTTAGTGTTTGCATGTGTGCACGATTTCAAACTGCACCGAAGGAATCACACCATACGGCTGTGAAGCATATTCTTCGATATCTAGCTCACACACCAACACTAGGATTATGGTACTCCAAGGGCTCAGACTTTGACCTCATTGGATATTCTGATTCTGACTATGCTGGTGACCGTGTGGATCGCAAGTCAACATCTGGTACTTGTCATTTCCTCGGACGATCCTTGGTCTGTTGGTCCTCGAAGAAACAGAACTGCGTATCACTGTCTACTGCTGAAGCTGAGTACATTGCTGCTGGTTCTTGCTGTGCTCAACTACTATGGATGAAGCAAACACTCAAGGACTATGGAGTCAACGTGAAGAATGTGCCTCTCCTCTGTGACAATGAGAGTGCCATCAAGATTGCTCACAACCCAGTTCAACACTCGAAGACAAAGCACATTCAGATTCGTCATCATTTTCTTCGTGATCATGTGTTGAAGGGCGACATTTCTATTGAGCATGTGAAGACTAAAGAACAGCTAGCCGATATCTTCACTAAGCCCTTGGATGAGAAGAGATTTAGCAAGTTGCGGTGTGAGCTAAATATCTTAAAATCTTCGAATGTACTTTGAAAATGCACTCATCCTAACACTTATGCATAATTGATGACTTAGATGTGCAACACATGAAAAAACGTTTTTTTTCAATCAATGAAGAATAACACTTTAAGTGTGAAGAAATTAATGAAGAATTTGATTCTCAGAACCCTACGACAATTGTACGCGGTGTCTGAAATCATCATTCTTACACGGTGGGTCACGCCACCACAAAAGTTGAAAATCCTCAATTTGAGTTTTTCCTCATTTTTGAAATTCCTCAGTTTTTCAAATTCTTCAACTTTACAAATTCTTCACTTTTGCCGTCGTTTTTCCTCATTGACTATATATATATATATATATATATATATATATATATATATATATATATATATATATATATATATATATATATATATATATATATATATATATATATATATATATATATATATGAGTTTATGTCCTCTACAACATTCACTTATAGCTATTTCTTCAAGTTTGAACTTTTCTACTAAGTGAATGTGATCGGACCCTTCCCCTCTATGCTATACTCAATCCAGTCTATTCACAAATTCTTCATGTGCGTTCTATTTGAAACTCGTTCAAATTCTTCACTGTGTCCTTGTCAGCTGAAGAAATTGCGAACGGAACGTTAAAACTGATCTTATCCAAACTTTCGTTTTTGCCGCTCAAACCGTTCCACTTCCCACGATGGATTATTTTACTCACCCACGATCTTACACGATCTCCACTACACAGTACGTGGGTGACACATGTCAAGTGAAGGAGAATGGCCAGGGGCACGTTCGTCCTAAATCTTCGGACGAGCAGTTTTTCACTGCGGCTATAAATACCCCTCCGTCGCCGTCCTCACTTCCTTTACCCCGCTCGACCTCACTTCCCCCGCTCGAGCTTCCAAACCCTAGCGCCGCCGCTACTCCATCGCCGCCTGTGAGGAAGAGCTTCACTGCCTCGACCTCGTCGCCGACGTACTCGCGCCGACTGCGGAAATCTTCACCTCCGCCGCCGCCGTAGACGTCTTCCTCCGCCAAGTTAGGGCGTGGAAGATCTGCATTGACGAACTTCACTGTTCCAACTCACAGTTCGTCGTGTTCTTCATTCAGGGTAATTAAAAGCTATTTTTACTGCCCTCTTTGATTCGAAGTTTTTCTACAAAATCTTCAAAGGTGTTTTTATTCTTCAAATCCTCACACACAAAACACCTCACTTGTTCTCTGTTCTTGATTCATTTCCTTAAGTCTAAATTTATTCAAGATTTCTCAATTGTGTGGATTCTCAATCTATACAACTCTGGAACCTAAGATATATATGGAGCTTAGTGAAATTCCTCAAGACGAATCTGGTCAAATTCCTCAAACCTTGTTCTTTATGAAAAACCCTTTGAGAACGCATATGACCTCTTCAAATTCCTCGCAACTATACTCTGTTCACAGGTACACATGTCCGCTGTTGAATCCTTAGGTTCTCATCAACTTAACTCATTTGCAGCGTTCCTCGAAGAAAAGTTGCATACTTCTTCAGAGAATTCCATTGTTCAAATTCCTCATCTGAAGAAAATGGCTGAAGGTAAAAGGCCACAGAAAGGAGGAAAGAGACCAGAGGTCATGACTGCATTTGAAATCCCTGAGGACACTTATGCTGGGTACTGCACACCTTCTGAAGAAGATAAAAATCAGCGCAAGGTGCGCATACAGAAGATTGAAAGGAGATGGGCAAGAGAATGGAGGGAGTACAGATATGTTACTCCTAAGTACATGAAGAAATTCGCAGTAAACCCTCCATGTCAACACCCTCCATTGGCACCTGGCCAAGTAGCTGATCCCTCTAGCATCAGAAGAGGTGAGGAATTTCCTCAGGAATGGGCCAAGCGCCAAGCAAAACTGCAAAAGCAAGCAAAAGATGCAGTGAGGACATTCAATGAAGAATCTGCTGCTGCTGCCACTGAGGCTTCTGCCAAGCCGAGGAAATCAATGATGAAGAAGCCTGCTCATAAGCCAAGTGCTTCACCTTCAATGCCCTCACGGCCAAGTTCCTCAGTTGCGCCCTCACGACCAGAATCTTCAAAATCTTCAAAGCAAATTCCTCATGCTGCTCCTGCTCCCACAAAGTCCTCAGCTCCTGTGCATCTGGCCTCATGCCAAAGGACAACTGGCATCTCTATTGCCTCTGGTGTCTCAGCTAGTTCCTCAGCTGCACCAAAATCCTCAGCTGGACCCTCGTTACTGAAGAAAAAGGCTACAGCTGGACGCGGCACTCGCCCAAGTCCAAAGAAGCAAGTGGTCTTCTCTGTTCCATCTGATGATGATGATGCTGATGAAGAAGAACTCACTAAAATCATCAGGGACCGCCAAGAAAGGGCTGCTAAAGCCAATGGCACACCTGTGCCCCTGCTTTTGGATCCAAGGGCGATCCTAGACTATATTGATCTTTGGCACAAGGATCCCAACAATCCTATGCCTGATTTCAAACTGACACCTGGCCAAAGTCACATGATGACTCACTAAATCCAAGAGGAGAAGTGGAAATATGATCAGGCCAGAGAGATCAAGAAGACCCAGTACCGCAAAGAGAAGTTACTGAAGAAAAATGTTGTTAAGATGACTCCTGATGAACTTGTCAAGATGCAAGTTGAGATCAAAGCCTTCAGCGACAACTTTGACTCGTACTATGCTGATTGGCAAGGAGCCAAGGTCAGATTTGTGAGGCTAACTGATACTTTCACCAAGGGCAAAGTCTCAACACAAATTCCTCAAGCTGAAGCATATGTCCAACCCACTGAAGAACATGCCAGCACTGCTGACGATGTTCAGACTACTGAAGAAAATGCCAGCTCGAAGGCTGATGACTCTGCTCCAGCCACTGATGAAATTGCCAGGGCATCCACTAGTGGTGCGCCTGAAGAAAATGAAGAGATCAGGGCAACTGCATCAGTTGTGCCTGAAGAAAATGAACCAGATTCCTCAGCTCCACCTGCACCAACTCCAACTCCAATTCTTCCCTCTGCTTTAGATGTGAAGAAAACCAAGGCTGCAGAGCGAGCTGCTGTGAAGAAAAGGAAGGCATCAGCTGCTTCGGAATCTTCAGCTCCCAAGAAGATGAAGCCAATGACAAGCTCATTTGCAAATCCTATTGATGCCATTCCTATCTCCTCCATGCCATCAAAGGATCTTGTTCCTTTTGGTGAAGATTATGCGATCCCAAGTGGATCTGATGAAGAAACTCAGTCTGCTGCTTCCTCAGAGCAGATTGATGAAGAAATTGAAGTGGATACAGTCCCTTCAACCCCAATAGTCTCATCACCAATGCCTCAGTTTGATGCTGAAGAGGCTGGTGTTGAAGAAATTGATGATGAAGATGTGGATATTGGAAGCACAACTCCAGTAATGAATGACGACTTTTGGGAAAGTCAGCATCCAAATTCCCCACTCTTCACCCCACTGCACCAAATTCCTCACTTCCCTGCACAAACTGTTCCAATGGGCTCTGAAGAAACTCATCCAACTGCACCTGTAAACGAAGGAATTCCAGCCACTAGTGCTGAAGAAACTGCTGCTGAAACTGAAAAGGTGACTGCACCTGAGGAGGAACCAGAAATTCCTTAGCCTGAAGAACCTGAGCTTGTGATTCCTGAGGTTGTGATGCAACTCACTGACACTCCTCTGCCAAGGCTAAAGGATCCATTCTCAAGGAAACAGAAATTCAAGGCTGAAGACTTCTATGGCGAGCACGTATTCTTCACTGAATACAATCCTTATGACTCTGCTCGCATAAGGAAGAGGCGTTTCTGGACAGCCAGCCAAGAAAATTTCTATTCCTCAGTACTTTTCAACAAAGACAAAGTCTTCAACCATGCACATGTTCCTCACGTGGATATGGAGTCTATGCCGTGCTTCACACCAGTCCTCAGTGTTCATCAGGACGCTGGGCTGCTTAATTTCTGCACTGATATATGCGATTGGAATGAAGAACTCATTCTTCAGTTCTATGCTACACTGCACATCACTGGCAACTCTGAAGATGTCAATTCATGGGTTCTGGACTGGATGACTGAAAATACTCACTACAAGGCCCCAACATCTGAATTGCTTCGCTGCCTTTCTCTGAGTCCACCCACTAAAGATGCGCGCTGTGTGTATGATGAACCTGAACTGTCAAACCACTATATGCAAGTGCTGATGAAGCCTCTGAAGCCAGGGCAATCACCTCGTACCAAATTCCTCGTCAAGGAATTGCTGTATGTGCCTAGAACTGTCTATCGCATTCTGACGAAGACAATAAGTCCCATCAAAGGACACGATTCTTCTGATGAAGAAATTGTTGGCATCATGAAGAATATGCTTTTCAACATCATACATGGCGTTTCCATAAACTTCCATGATTTCTTTATGAGGACTCTGGCCAACATTGCTATGTCACCATTTGAGCTGAAGCCTTATGCACCTTGGATTATGAGATTCATCAGGACAAGTTCTTCACTCAACTACAAGGCAGAAACTCTCAACCACTGCAGCTACTTGCCTCCTATTGAAGTCCTCAAAAGGACATTTTCATCAGCTGATGAAAAGGGCAAGGCCACTGCTGTGATAGATGAAGGCATTCGTCCATTGGATGGTCAATTTCGCAAGGCTGCTTCTTATTCCACCAATGATGACTCTGCCACACATGACTCTGCTGCTAACACTGCCAAGCAAAATCCTCAAGCCACAGCACACAGGGTGATGACTGATCGTGAGTTACTCCTTAGTCTTCATCAAAAGGTTGATCGCAATCACAAATGGGTCAAGCGTCAGTTTGGTTCAATTCTTCACAACATGACTGCCACATATAATGCAGTGAAGAAAAACCATTACTACCTTCATGAAACCTTCAACCGCACCTGGGCTGTTCTGTCTCAAGTATATAGTGCTGAAGATTTGGAGAACATGGGCCTCAAGGAAGAATTTGCCTGGTCGGCACCTCCGCCGAAGAAATTCAAGAAGGTCAAGGTTCCTTCTTTGGTGGCCAGTTCATATTCTTCATCGCGCGATACTGATGAAAATGAAGACTGGACGACACTGCAGCAGGCCCTACTTCAACAACCGACGCCAACAACGCTGGCGCTCCTTCATCAACTTGAATATCTTCAGGGGTGTTAGTCCTCAGTTTCGATCCTTTTGGTCATTTGATGACAAAGGGGGAGAAATCTGAGTTAGTCTTCAAGCGGGTCTATAATAAGGGCATTTTTTTAAGTTGCAACTATCGTTCTTCCGAAACTTTTATTGGATCGAGTTGTAATCTTAAACCCTATGGTGCTCGGTGCTCTGATACTTCGATACATGCTTGAGCTCTGATACTTTTGATGCGCTATTCTGCATGCTTATTCCTCATCAATGTTATCACACGCATGCTGAATTGCATCAGGCACCATATTTCATCATGCATTTCAAATTCTTCATATCATATATCAAATGCGTGTATGAATTACAAGATATAGGGGGAGATCTCCATGATTTAACTCTTCAAGTGTGCATTGCTTCAAAAGCAAATTACTCACTATGCACAACTTCAGGGGGAGTTCTTCTATATCTTGCAATCAAATTCCTCAATATTAGTTTCTACACTTCATATATTTATCCCCGTTAAAAACTTAACCTATATCGTCATCAATCACCAAAAAGGGGGAGATTGTAAGTGCATCTAGTGCCCCTTAGTGATTTTGGTGTATTGAAGACTTATAGGTTAAGCATCTGATGTGTTTATGAGTGTACACAGGTCTATAAGTCTATGAGGAGTTTGATATTTACAGTAAAAGTCGACCCCTAAAAATGAAGTTCTTCGACTGAAGACTTTGATATTCTGAAGACTTTCTGAAGACTTTGAAAGTGAAGAAATTTGTGTGACGTTGAAGACTTGGTATTCGATCGAGGAACGTGAAACGTGAAGACTTTTGTTTTCGTAGTTTCGTTTTTCGCTTTCTTGAGTCATAGGAAACACCGTACTGTTAAAGGGGGTCGAGGAAATACTAAGGAGAAAATTTCCATGTGATGCTCAACTCAAATCCTACACCTACCAATCCCTTCGAGTGAAGCCATTGGAAATCTCATACAGTTCAGTCAATTTCTTCAGTGACAGAGACGCAGTTCTTCTGGTCACTGAGGACTTTGCTCTGACTGAGGAGTTAGGAATTCGCCAGTGCAAATAGCCCTGAGGAATTTGTACTCCAAATTTCCGACCGTTGCTGTGCTACACGCCAGCTGTCCTAAAATATCTTGTCCACCTAACGGTCATATCATTGAAGGGCATTTATGTCTTATCATGCTGGGCTGCTCCCTAGGCTATAAATAGCCGCCCCCTACAACCACTAGCTGGTTGGCTGCTCCGAGAGAACTTGACACTTGTCATTTGAGAGCAACCCATCCTCCGAGGACTTTGAGCGAAAATCATCAAGTGAGGAAAATCCAAACCCCAAACCCAAAACACCTACAAACCCAAAGTGATTGAGCATCACTGAAGAGATTGATCCTGCGTGGATCCGACGCTTGTTACCTTTGAAGACTATGCTTCTTCCAGTCGGTTAGGCGTCAAGGTCTAGAGCATTCAAGAGGAATTGTGGATCACCGATTGACCAAATCTGTGAAGGTTTGGAAGTCACCTGAAGACTTACCACGAATGATTGGACGAGGACTGTGTGTCCTTAGTTCAAGGAGAATACGGTGAGGACTTGGTGTCCTGAGCTGCGTGCTCAGGACTGGGTGTCCGGGACTGTGTGTCCTCGAGTTTAAATACTCAGCCGCTCCAACCAGACGTACAACTGAGACATCAGTTGGAACTGGTCTACCAAATCATTGTCTTCACCAAGCTTACTGGTTCCATTTCCTCAACACTTTCATTTCCTCATTACTGTGTTGTCTGTTTGTTCATATCTGTGTTTGAAGACTTTGACTGAAGACTTTCACAAATTCCTCAGTTCAATTTCTTCAGTCTGTTTGTCTTCATCTAGTGTTATCCTGTGTTTACGCTTTCTGTACTCTGAGTTTGTCTTCATTTCATCATGATGACCATGCATGTATTCTGCTATGTTCACCTCTGAGTATTTATTCCGCTGCTAGTATTTCTTCGCTAAGGAATTTCCTCACGAGCAAATTCCTCAGTGAAGAATTTTATAAAAATCGCCTATTCACCCCCCCTCTAGTCGATATAACGCACTTTCAAGGGTGTTAGAATATAGAGTTGTAATCTCAACCTCCTTCCGTCTCTTGTATTCTACCCAAACTCTTCCTGTCATAACCTTGTACGTCAAGCCAGGCTTCGGCCACACATCAATATAAACTACCACGCGGCTCCCTCGATGGAGTAGGAACGCTTGATATCTTTCACATACCTCCCTCTACCACTACCCTGACGGCGGGTGATTTGTTGCTTGCTAATGCGGCCGTCGGCTGGATGTGTCGTACCCGGAATAATGGAGATCGTCGTCCGGCCGGCCGGCCGTGCTGGCGTCGACATGTTAGACGGGGGGTCGACATGCAGTTCGACGATGGGCAAGTCAGCCCGCTTACCCACTCACTCGCACTGACCAACAACAAAACCACCGTTGATCCGGTCATGTGCGTTCGCATGGCCCAAATCCGCACACGCGCTGACACCACGCATACATGTTACTGGCCTATCTATTTTAATTGGGTGACTAATTTCCCGCCAATTACTACACTACATGCATGCGTGCGTGCGTACGTACCCACTACTTAACTGGGTGATCTTGTCGTTGCTACGTCTATCGTCTATCAGTTACTAATAGATCGCATGATCCCATGATAATTAAAGTTAACTTGTATAATTACGCTCTGGAAGAAGTGTGCACAGCCTCCACTAATTAATCAAAGCGAGAGGAGAGATGATCATGCCTGACAATTCAGTTTTAACGGTACCCACACTAGCAGAGCCAATGCAAGCAGCCTCTCACCGAGTGAAAGTGAGGATATATTTCGCAGGAAGCTAGCTAGCCCTTCAGTGAGTGTTACATGCACCATGAAACCGCAGAAACAAGTACCACACCAACAACAATTTATACTCCCTCCGTGCGGAATTACTGGTCCAAAAAATGAATGTATCTAGATGTATTTTACTTGTAGATACGTTTATTTTTGTGACAAGTAATTTCGAACGAAGGGAATAGTTGTTTGTAGCTGCTACTGGTGGCGTCTAGAAGTACGCGTGTGCCCATGGCCAACACGCACCACGACGGCCACGGCCATGACCACGACGACGACAAAGCGGAAAAGGAGCAAATATTCCCACTCCTCCGGGCTCCGGCGGTCTGTGGGTAGGGCGTGTACGTGCTGACGAACAAACATACCCGGCAGCGACGACGATCGGTTGATAAAGCGACCCTTTGGTCGCTAGCAGGGTCGCTGGCGCTGCAGTGCCGATCCAATCTGCAGGACCCAGCTCTACACCCCTCTCTTTCGGTCTCCATGTACCGACCGACCGGCCGGGTCGAGCCGCTGTCCATCTAGATGCGTTGTGTTTGGATTGGGTTCCAGTTAGCCAGAGCCAGCTAGGTAGGATGCATACGGTACGTCCGGCCAACAGCGTAGGCGCGTGCTGCATGCTAGCTACCGTCGGTAAACGGGCCGGAAATTTCCTGAGCTCGCTGGACCGACCTCTGCCACCAAACATCAGCTTTACCGGGAAGACGCCTCTGATATTATTTCCCACGTGAACTAAACCTGCACTGCACCTACAGATCGATCAGCAGAACATTACTGTAGCACTGTTGCAAAGTGTTCTTGTATAGTGTCTAGTACAACGACGTATCGTGCTCTCTTAATTACGAAATCCTTCGGTCCTTTTTAATCTGCATATAAGGTTTGTCCGAAATTAATCAAAATATCTCTATTTCAATCAAATTTATAGAAATAGGTATCAACATTCACAATGCCAAATCAACATTATTAGATTCATTATGAAATGTAGTTTAATAGAATATATATTTTGTACTATAGATGTTGATATATTTTAATGTAAATTTGATCAAACTTTGCAAAAATTGATTTGACATAAATCTAATACCCGCAGTGAAAAGAACCCGAGGGAGTACGGTCTTACTAATTGGCAATCAGCATCCATGGATCGCTCTCCGGGTATATAGAAGTTCAGATCGAACAGCATATATAGGTGCCTTGTCCATGTTCAAGCCCTTGTCTGCCGTATGTGCCACAAACGAGGGGGGCAGATAAACAGTACAAGGTCGATCGTGCGTTATTGTTCTTTCCGTCTCAAGTAACCAACACGGATGAGATCCATGTCATAAAAAGAAAAGAAAACCGCAATTCCCATGTATATTTCCTAGTCATGAACAGTAGTTAGCACGTTGGGATATGCTAGAGCTTATCGGTTGCTTTATCCATTTTTTTCTACTGCCACATATACATACATACAGTACAGGTACATGAAGCTAGACGTAGCTAGGACAGCCTTCAACCTATCTGCCGACAAGCGTATGCCGACTACAGCCGATCGCATCACCGTCTGCCCTTCTTCCTTTTACTCCGTGGATCGATCGGATGGGGTAAAATACTGCCACATCGCCATCTCTTTGCCGCCCGCAGGTACGTCGACGCGATCGGCCGTGGACTCTTCGCTCACTTTTCTAGGTAAAAAAAAGGGGAAATAGCGGTCGTATCGAAATGATCGTTGCCGGTAAAACTCATCATCATGCATGTACTATGCGCGCGCAACGCCATTAGTTTACGAACGAAAATCCTGCGAGTCGACACGCTGGTTCGAGTGGATTTCGATTAGACTAGATTCGTTTGTAAATCGATATGTCGATCGATCATCGTTGACCACTCGTTATTTTTAACTAATCCATACATGGTAGCTAGCTTTATGGTCTTGTAGCAACAGTACTCCATGGCCTATTTGCAACAGCAGAGTTCCCAAAGGAAAAGATGCTGCGAAGGAAAAGAAAAGAGGGTGCATGCGGTATTAGGGCTATTTGGAGGCCAGCGGCAGGATCATGACATCGGTCCTACAGCCAGCCATGAAATCTTGTGACTAATCTCATAATTAATTAATTCGCTACGACCAGCTTAGCTGTAGTACCATCCAGGGGCGGATCTGGGCCCCAGGCCCCCAGGGCCCAGGCCCGGGGCGTGGCCGTTTTTTTAGTTATCACCTAGGCATGTTTTTGAATGGGCCCGGGGCTTAGCCCAACTATACCTAGCCCAGGACGGTAGAATTCCCTCGCCCGACTCGCAGTTTCGCAGACCTAGCCACGAACCAGTGCTCGTCAGGTTGCATGCGTCGAGGCAGTCGCCAATGCCCGCCGGTGACCCCCCTCCCACCCTTGCTCCGGCCAGGACTGGCTCCGGCGACTCCCCTCCCGCGGTCCCGCCCTCCCTCTGGCGTTCGCCTGCTCCCCCGCTCGCCCGCGCCCTCCGCTGCAGCGCCGCTCGCCTGCTGCTCCACGCCTCCGCCGCTCGCCCTGCCTGGTCACCTGCTGGCCTGCTGCTCCGGTGCGTGCCGGCTAGCTCTCCTGCCTCTGCTTCGTCCCGGCCTCTCCTTGCTCCTGCTCTGCTCCGGCCCACGCCTAGCGGGACTGTGAGGACTGAGGACTGACGCCCAGGATTGGTATTTGGTAATGCCTGCTGTTGATAATTTTTTTGAACATTCAACATTCAATTTCACTGGAATTGCTGCTGCTTATTTATTATTTGAATGTTCCGTAGAGATGCCAAACATTGCATTCTGTATAGATGTTCTACGCTTGCAGAAGCTATTGTTAATTATGTAGTACACGGCGTTGTAACCCTGAATGAACCAATCGGATTGCTGCTGCTTATTTGAATGTGAATATTGCTGTTGCTATGATTGGTTGAGGAATAAGATGGGTGATGATTGGTTGAACTATTCCATGGTGTGCAATATTGAGCGAGAAATATTTGCAAAGGTTGATGATGATGCTATTATATATGCCTTTCAATCCTATAGATCTCGCAAAAGAATTTCACCTCGTCATTGTAGTAAGTTTTCAACTCTGTACAATGTTAATTGTTTCACTTGATGTTTACTTCTTCTCTTATGAAATTTTGCTTTTCATTTCTCTAAGGTGTTGGCTCTTCTTCCACCGTTGATCAAGATATGAAAGACACTGATGAAGCAAGCCATTGATTTGGTATTCTTTTTACCGCACGCACTATTCTTAGTTTTTGTCATCTTTTTTTATCTATTTTGTTGTATCTTTAAGCATTGAGTTTAAATCTAATTTTGTTGTGCAATTGAGCCATATTGGAGGTAGCTATAAATTGATGGACGTTAAGTTTTTCTCTCGTGACAAAAAAAAAAATAGGCCCGGGGCTTGCTCCAATCCTGGATCCGCCACGGGTACCATCAGTTTGGTAAATGCATCATGTAAATTAGCTGAGGCTGAGTAGGATTGATTAGGATGCTTGCCTGCCGGCAAAAGCCTCCCCAAGAAGATTTTTGATTACCAATTAATTTCTGCAGTACTAACCGAGAGATCGATCGAGACCAGGTTAATTAACATATAATGCTCTGTCAGTACACTAAAAAGGTGAAGAACACATAAGTTAGGGATCAAGAACAATTGCTTGATCAGCTGCTAGAGCAACTGGACCGTTTTTCTTTCTGTTTGATGATCATTTTTCATCCCGTCTTTTATGATTTTCGTCTTTTATATATGCCCTGGATCTCACCCGTCTTGGTTACTTTGAACGGAAAGAACAACAACCCAGGTCTCTATCATCCGTGTTAGGGTAGACCTTACTGAATGATGGCTATAATAGAAGTTCGTTATGCATGTGTTAACAGGTGGTTCCTGAATGGTAGAAGCACTGAGCTTTGATCATTAACAAGGTGGAGCAACTTTTGATTAAGTGGAGGGAGCTATATGCAGGGTAAAGCCTAGTCTTAGCCTAGTAAATGATCTCTTTTTGGTTGCGTTAACATCTGATCTGTAGGGAAGGCACTTCCTCCATAGGGTTGATTTGATTTGGCGTTGAAAACTGCATGCCTCCTTGCCATGAAAGGACCATGCATGTTGCTAAAAAAAGCAAGTTTGTTACTCCTCCATGGTGGTGCGGGCACTCTATTGTTACTAGTGGTTGCCGACATGGCCATACATGTCACATACATGGACAATTTGTTATCCTGGTATGGGCTCTCCCTTTACCTTTTATGTTATGCTAGTACTCCCTCCGGTCCTTTTTAGTTCGCATATAGAATTTGTCTGAAGTCAAACCTCGTAAACTTTGACAAAGTTTATAAAAAAGTACGAACGTTCAGAATGTGAAATCGTCAACATTTGATGCAGCATGACTTTAGTTTTGTATTGTATAAATTTGGCCTTGTGGATGTTAATATTTTTCATATAAATATGGTCAAACTTTATGAAGTTTGACTTCAGACAATTCTTATATGCAAAGTAAAAAAGGACTGGAAGGAGTAGCATGCTACTGCTTAGCTAGGGCGAGATCGCATGCATCGTCTCCATGGATGATTTTGGTTACTTGCCGCGGTCTAGTTTTCAGATGGTGGCTGCCTTGCTTTGAACTTGTTGGCATGTTTCCCAATCCTCTGCACCCGAGTTGGACTCGGTCCCATGAGGACCGAGCGGTAGCCACTTTGCTTGCTCCTCTCAAGACTGATGATGTGCAAGCTGTCTGATTGACAGCAAAGAAAAAAAGTGATGCATATATTCCCGCATTTGCAACTTTTTTTGCATGTGATTGAATGATGGACAAGGATTAAAAGTGGGCTACGATGTTCCAGAATCACATTCATGAATTCCCCGGGTGTGTTGAGGAAAGAGAATATGAAGTGACATGGCCAGCTTGATTGGACATCAGAGGATCAACCAACATTGATCAGTTTGTGTACGTGATTATGTGATGACCTGTTTGTGTGCTCTAGCTCTGCTTCTTTTGGAATCGAGGTGCTTGTAGAGTTCAAAATGTTTTTCTTTTGGGTCACCCAAGGTTTTTAATTTCGGAAATACAATAATTTAAATTTTACGATGTCAAATTTAAAGAATTTAATATAATTTAAAATCTGTTAGAATCTGCATGGAAATTTCGGGATTAAAAATATTTCGGACCCACTTAAAGGTGTGCAATTACGGAAATTTCACTGAAATTTCGTTGAAAATTTTAACCCTGGGGTCACCTACTGAGTTTATTTGTATGCGCTGCAATCTCAGTTTGAGACAGCTAATAATATTTCAAAATAATTTGGAAAACATACTTACGGAAGTGGTGTATGCTTGTGGAGCTGAGCTTTTATTCACTGTTTACTTTGGACACGTCAAGTGGTTGGTCATCTGTCTATTGTCGCCTGTATTGGCATTTTGCAGCTTGCAGGAAGCTCCATAACTTAAGCAGGACATTCCAGATAGCGTTTGGACCGAGAGGTCTGGAGTAGAGCTTCAGATTCAGACTTTCCAGGCCTGGGGCGACCACCTATGGATGGCAAGATGGAGACCGTTGCCATGACTAATAATATGTAGTATAGTGGAGTGGAGTCTGTAGTAGTACGTACTGGACGTCCGTTGGGTGAGACGAGCATGGAGTAGTGGAGACTGGAGTGTATCTTCGAAATGGCGAAGCAGGAGCAGAAAATCGACGGATCAGACCACTGATATTTGCTTCTTCTATTGAAAAACCTATAGTTTCTTTCCCTGAAATGGTGCCTATTTTATTTGTCCGTGTGAGCAGACGATCAGTGAGCTAAGGATGCGACGAAATCAGATCAAATCAACTGAAACCAAATGGATCAATCATTGGAAGAACACGCCATGAGAGGAGGCCTCGCCCACTCTGGCCTGTAGCAATGGCTAGGAATCCTAGTACCGCTCCCTAGTCTTTTACGAGTGAGTGTGATGGGGTGTTAGGTGCTGCTTAATGCAGCAGATTAGATGCCCGACGCCCGACGGCAACGTACCGGCGATCGCTACGTGGATGGCCGCCATGATGATTAAACCTCTGATCCCTCGAGGGAGATTACGCTGCAAAGCTGCTTGCTGAGTGAATGGAGAATCCTTGGCATTTGCCTTTCGATTGTGCGTGGCTTTGCCATGCACGAGTTAGGCAGTTAGGGTGCGCATGATGATGCCTCGTACGCCACGCCCGGCCCATGCATGATGCCATCCGGATGCCAAAACTTTGTCACCAGCGGATTAAACTAAAATTATGAGGCGTTTGTTTCCTTTGTTCTTGTTGTATGTTGTCCATGTGGTTTGGTTAGCAAAAGTACCACCGAATGATTCAAGCCTTTTCATTTTGACTAAGAATATGTTGGAACCAATGCAAACTGGCTAGTAGGACGAGCAAATAAGTAATAGCTTGTGGTACCATGGATAGAAAGAAATCATCACATGGAATGGAACTATATTTGAGGGGCCGGCATGCTCTTTACATGTTTAGGCAAGTTGAATACTACTATTCTTGAAGTACAGATCTGGTCATTTTGAATGAAAATCATAGGGAAGGTCTGCTTGCCTCCCTCATGAATCATGATGCTCGTCTCCTGCCACATATGGAATGAACCAAATGCGGGGTCTCTCATCATACTAGCACTCTTCTGAACACCATCTCCGGAAGAATGGTCGAGGAAGCAGCTCTTTGGTGCCTAGCCCTCGTCCCGGGGGTGCATCTAGCATCGTCGGAGGGCGTGTGGAGGTGTGTATCCGTCGGATCTCGCAGGATTCGGTCGGTGATTGTTTTTGGTGGATTTGCTCGGATTCGGTGTATGTTCATGTTCCTATAGGTTGGATCCTTCTTATCTAAGCTTCTCTTCATCGGCAGTGGTTGATGTTCTGGTGCGTTGGTCATATGGGGTCTTAGCATGATGACTTCCCAACTGTCTACTAAAACAAGTTGTGCCTGACTCCGGCAAGGGAGGGGTGAAGACGGCGGCGCGCCTTCGGCTCGCGTCAGTGCTTGTAATCGTCGCTAGATGGTGTATGAATCTGGATGTAACTTTTATTATGTCTAGTGTTCGCTGTAGTGCCATGATTATTGAAGGTGAATAGATCAAAAGTTTCCCACAAAAAGAAATAAAACTTATTGTGCCTGCTTAAGTAAACTCTCTTAAGTACGGAAGCGTATACATCGGGTACCTAAAAGAACCTATTTCATCAGTCACTTTCATTCAGAACTGCTAGATCTTCATCTAATGCGGGAAAACAGATCGCGCATCGTTAATTTTCAACCTCCCCTACTTCTTCCTCACGCAGCTTGTAGCCTACCCGCCTGTCATCGCCCCCCGCCGCCACTAGGCGCGCCCTTTCCTCGACATGCCCCGCTGTCGTGCTGGCTCCCACTCCCCACCCCCACCTCTACCCCCACCCCCGGCACCCACATCGTGAAGTTTCGGACTCACCCGCCGGCCATTGCTTGCTCCTGCTAATGCACGGCTCGAACCCGCCGTGGCCGGCGCTCCTCATGCCGTCCACGCCTTCGGCCTCACACGAAGCGGAAATGACTAAATCTTGAAAAATAAACCAGGAGCCTAAGATTTAGTGAATGTGCTTAATTAATACTTACTCTGTCGGGTTTTATTAGCTCCCATCATATTTTGGGTCAAAGTTTGACCAAAATTTTGACTAGCAAAATATTAGTGCATGTCATTAGAATTTATGTTGTTGGATTCGTATTCGAATGTTCTTTCCAACGCTATATGTAGAACTTATATTTTATTATTTAAAGTTATGATCAAAATATGAAAAAAAAACATGAGGGGGGCTAGTAAATCCAAAGAGATGTAGTAGAAAGGCAATGCTTTTGTCATGTTCTAAAAGAAAAGAAGCTACAGATCATCTTAGCTCGAGCTACTCAAATGAAGTGCCGACGGCCTAGGAGGTCAACTAATTGCTGTGTTCACAAAATTCCAGTGAGCTAATTGACTCTGAATCAGAGAAGAAAAAGCTACCACGGGAAAGTGCGAATGGATGATGTTGCATGATATGGTACGAAGTGGAGTTGGATCTCTATGCTCTTCCAAGTTAATACGACATAAATTAAAAGCAAATTTGGAGCAGCCACCCATGCATGGCTCCATCTCCATCTCATGCATGCAAGGTTAATTAATTAAAAACGAAGCAACACGCGGCACACACAGACCACACCACACTATATATTACTCCCTCCGTTCCTAAATATTTGTCTTTCTAGAGGTTTTAACAAGTGACTACATACGGAGCAAAATGAGTGAATCTATACTTTAAAATATGTCTATATACATCCGTATGTGTTAACCATTTGAAATCTCTAGAAAGACAAATATTTAGAAAGGGAGGGAGTATTATCCATAGGATATATAGGAGGCCAGCTGGCCAGCGTTAGCTCGTGCAGAGTCCAAATCAGCCCTCCGCACCTCCCCACTACACACAAGGAGAACAAAAAGGAAAGAATAAACATGGCAGCACGTACAGACGAAGTTCATCTCCCAACAGGAAAGGATGAAGGAATTAAGAGCATCTCCAGCCGTTGGCCCCCGGTAGCGCTTAAAATCACCGCCTGGGGGCGTACCAGCGCTAAAATCGGCGTGGGGGATTTCGGGTCCGTAGCCACCGGCCCTAGGGTCGCCCCCAGAAGGTGATATTTTTCATACAAAATAGAAGTTCGGCTAAAGTTCGGCGAAAATGACATTTTATAGCATAGATTTTATTACATAAACAAATTTAATGTCATTCTACGCCGCGAAGAACGCGGTGAGCTTGGCAAAGTGGTCTCGTCGTCGCCGGCTTTCTCCTCCTTGACGCGAACGCCGCCCCTGCTGGACCCCTGGCCGGCGTCGCCCTGGCGGACCGGTGCCGGTGGTGCGCCGTCGTCACTGTCATCGTCGAGGACGACGACGCCTCCCTCGTCGCGGCCTCACCGATGCCGTGCGGCGAGCTCTTCATAGGCGCGGCGCTGGCTCTCCATCTCCGTCCGCGCTCAATCGTCCCGCGCCGCCGCATCGTCCGGCGCCTCCTTCTCGCTGCCAGCGATCCCGGGCTCCGTCTTCACAGGAACGAGCCCGGTTTCCTTCTTCACGGCGGTGAGACCCGGCTCCTTCTTCGGCTTGACGAAGCGGGGAGGAGCCGAGGAGGAGGTGCGCCCGCCGCCTTCGTTGATGACAATGCCGGCCGAGCGGGTGCGCTGGCAGGGCGGGGTCTTCGCTGCGGGCTCGGCCTTGACGGCGAACACCGCCGGAGAGCCGGAGGAGTGGGAGGAGGAGCGAGACAAGGATGACGGGCCGGAGACAAACCTCGCGGGCATCCATTGTCCGGCGCCGTGGCGGGGGGCCGGGACGGCGCCGTGTTATGTGAGCGGCAGGTTGTTGCCACCCTCGAGGTACGCGAGAACCTCGCGGAGCGTCCGGCCAGGGGAGGCCTACCACAGGCGTCGCCCCTCGCTGTTTCACCGGCCCCCCACCATCGGCGTCCCATTGGTGGAGGCGAGGCGCTGCTCCTGACAGCGCTGGAAGTACGCCACCCACACCTCGTGGTTGTTGGCGGCTTATTGCGGGGAGGCGCACTGCTCCTCGGTCAGCGACGACCGAACGCGGTCGACCTCGCCGGCGAAGTAGTCGGGGCACGCGTCGACGCCCGGTAGTGGGGGAACGGGGACGCCTCCGGTGCTGAGCTTCCATCCTGTCGGCCCAGCGCGCATGTCCGGGATGTTGGCCTCGAAAAGCAGGTGCGCCTCCCACGCGTGCGGCGAGCGGCGGCCGAAGCCATTGGCCGCCGCTCCATCGCCGGGGAACCGCTCGCACATCGTCGCGGCTGGGGTGGGGTGGGGAGAGAGAGAGGTTCGTCGGCGGCGGAGAGGAAGAAGCAGAGAGCACGGCGTCTATGGCCAGCGGCGGGGGGGGGGCTTTTTATAGCCGCCGGGGAGACGTGTGTACGCGTGGCGGGGAGTGAGGCAACGCCGCACCGCCCGTGAAGAGATGCCCCATGGTGAGGAATCAATGGAAGGCTGACCGGCGGCAGCCTTGGCATTGAATCCCCCGGAAAACCGAGGCGTTCGTAGGACGACGAGGTGAGTGTCGCTGACTCGGCGGGCCCGCGGCTCTTTAGCGCCCAAACCGTTTCGCCTGGCGCTCCCGAGCGCCCCCCAGCGCGCCGGGTTCGGCTTGGGCCCGCCGGCGCAAAATTCGGCCCGAGCCGGCAAAAATTGGGCTTCTGAAGGCGCGGCTGGGACGATTTTTTTGTGCCGGCGCGAAAAGATCCCCTGGAAAGGGCACATTGAGGGCGCGGCTGGAGATGCTCTAAGGGACGGCGACAGCGCTTGACAAAAGTTCCGCCGTCGCCATCGGTGGTCGCCGCTGGCTCGCCGACGGCAGTGCTAACTTACGGAGCTTGCAGTGTACGCGTTGCAACACGTATTAGCTAGCTACAAGGGCACACAGATATCTGATAGATGGCGCGATGCTGGTGCATATCCATCCCCGGCCCACATTCCAAACTCCACCAAGAAAATACCCTGGAAAAGGAGGACATGCAATTGACCGGACTACATGTGCACCTCTCCTTTGAAGTTTTATGTCGCTTGCGTTATCTCACTAACAGCTACTGCCACTACCTGACGGCCAGTGATCTGCTAGCTGGTTGCCAACTTGCCAATGTACGTGCAGCAACGGAGTTCGCGGCCGGCCGGCCGTGCAGCCGTCGGAAAGTTAGCCAGGGGGGTTGACATGGAGCTCTACGATGGGCGAGCCAGCCCACTCACTCACCCACTCTCTCGCACTGGCCAGCAACAAAACCACCCATGCATGGGTACGTACATGCATGTTCCACGCGTATCTATTTTAATTCTGATTTCCCGCCAAGTAGTACACTACAAGCATGCGTACGTACGTACCCACTACCTGGGTGATCTTGTCGTTGCTACGTCCATCCATCGATCAGTTACCACTCTCATGATGACATGATTACCCGTAGAGAATTAAGTACGTGCATTAGCGAGAAAATTAAAGTTTACATGCACAGCCATTACAGTGCGAGGTCGATCGCGGGTTATAATTACGCTCTGGAAGAAGTGTGCACAGCCTCCACTAGTTGATCAAAGCGAGAGATGATCATGCCTGACAATTCAGTTTGAGCGGTGCCCGCACTACCGATCCCAATTAGCGAGTGAGGATTTTACAAGAAGTTAGTGTAGCTGCTAGCCGTGCTGCAGTGAGTGTTACGTGCATGAACCCGCAGAAACAACAAGAAATTAAAGTTGTTTGTAGTTGCTACTGGCGTCTAGAAGGATGAAGTACGCGTGTGCCCATGGACACTCGGCCACGCACGCCCTCCGGCCACACCGACGGCGACGGAGGATGCAAAGCCAAAAAAGGATGCACTCCGGCGGTCCATGGACAAACACACCCGGTGGATAAAGCGCACGTTTGGTCGCTGGCGCTGCAGTAGCTGGTGCTCTTCGAATCTGCGGCAGGACCAAGCTAGCTACATGCATACCTGGTCTACCTCGACCCCTCTCTCTATATATACCGACGGACCGGCCCGGCCGAGCTACTGTCGATAGAGGATGTGTTGCGTCTGGGTTACACGGCAAAAACGACAAATTTGACCTGTGTACAAAACGAATTCACAAGTGAACTATCCTTAAAAAAGAAAACAACTCCGGTGACTCTTTTGTGTAACGCCCGACAGCCAGACGCCATACTTCACTGTGTGCTACACGCCTAGCCAACGTCGCACCTCGGTCTGCCTGAAAATTATTAAGTCAGTGTGCAACGTCTGAAAGTTAGGATGGCCAGGTTTGCCTGAAAACTCTTAGGCATTGCACACTAAGGGCATCTCCAGTCGTTGGCCCCCCAGGAGGGGCAAAAAAATCGCCCCCTGGGAGCGCACCGGCGCTAAACCGCGCACTGGGGGCGTGATGCCCCCCAGTCGCGGTGCCCACGGTTAGTCAAAAAAATAAAAGACGGCGCAAACATGACTCAAATTTAACGCAAACATCGGCGAGTTCGTTCCAACTTAAACATATTTTACAAAAGAAAACTACCGGGGGCTACCCCCCGCCGTCTCCCTCGCCGCCCGTCCACGCGGTTCTACATGCCGAGGAGGCTGTAGAACCGCGTGTAGTCACCGCTGTCGTCGTCGTCGTTGTCGTCGTCGCCGCCGCCGCCCCCGCCTACGCCTCCGCTGTCCCTGCTGCATCCCTTCCCCGGTTGGCGCGGCGGGTTGGACGGTCCGGGGGCGTCGTCGTCGTCGTCGCTGTCGAGGACCACGACGCCGTGCTCGTCCTCGCGCCCACGCCTGCGGGCGGCGATCTCCTCCAGGGCCCGGCATTGCCGGTCCGTCTCCACGCGGAGGTAGTCGTCCCGCGCCCACCGCAGGGCGTCCTCGTCGGAGAAACCGCGCCGGGCTATCTCCTCGTACTCCGCGGGGAGGACGGGCTCCGGCTTGGGCTCGACGAGGACGAAGCGGCCGGTGGGTGGGGAGGCGTTGTCGCCGATATGGACGCCGGAGCTGCGGGTGCGCGCGCTGACCGGCGTGCCCTGGGGTTCCGGCTTGACGGGGCGGAGGCAGGGCGAGCCGCCGGATGAGGAGGAGGACCCCCCGGTGTCCATGCGCCTTGGGGTCCAGGAGCATCCCCGGCGGCGTGAGAAGGACGGGGGAGCGGGGTACTCGAGGCGCGGCGTGTTGCCGCCCTCGATGTACTCGAGGACGGCCTCCAACGTGCGCCCGGGCACGCCCCACCACAGACGACGCCCGGTGGCGTTGTGCCTGCCGGAGGGCACGACGCCGTTGGTGGCCTCAAGCTGCCGGGCGTGACGGCGGCGGAAGTAAGGCTCCCAGAGCGGGGAGTCGGGGACGTACCGTGGCCCCTCTCTCGCCTCACGCGGCAAGTTCGAGCGGATGCGCGCGATCTCCGCACGCCGCGCCGCACCGGTGGGTACCGGGGGCACCGGCACGCCGCCGGCGCTGATCCTCCACTCCCCGGGCACCCGCATGTCCGGCGGGACCGGGTACTCGGCTTCGAAAAGAAGGCGAGCCTCGTCCTTATGAAGATGGCGGCGGCCGAAGCCGTTCTCCGCCGGCCGTCGCCTGGGAAGCGCTCGGCCATGGGTACGACGAACTAGAGACGGCGAGAGAAAGGAGAGGGGGAACGACGGCGACGAGGGGAACGATGCGATGAACTGGAGACGGCGAGACCGAGCTCGTTGGGGCGCGTCTTATATAGGCCGAGGCGCCGCTCGTACACGTGCCCGCCGTGTGTACGCGTGGCGGGGCGAGGAAGGGCGAGGGACGCGTCATCGGCCTTCACTGCGCCGCCCGTGAGGCATCAATGGCGCAGGCTGACCGGCGCGGCAGCGCGCCAGCTTTGGCATTGATTCGCCGCGGGAAACGAGGCGATGAGGACGACGAAGGGCCGAGAAGGGAGCCGTGTCGCTGACGCGGCGGGCCCGCGGCTTTTTCGCGCCAAAAAAGTTCACCCGACGCCCCCGGGCGACCCCCAACGCGCCGGGTTCGGCCTGGGTCCGTCGGCGCTGTTTTCGGTCCAGGCCGGCGAAAATCGGACTCCTGGAGACGCGACTAGGCCGATTTTTCGGCGCCAGCGCAAAATAAACGCCTGGGGAGGCCTTCCTGAGGCGCGGCTGGAGATGCCCTAACTTAGCAATTTTCATATAGCCCGAGGTGCAATGCTGGCCGAGGTGCTGTCGATAGTGGATGTGTTGCGTCTGGGTTACAGCGGCCAGCTAGGATGCATATGCATGTGGTACGTCCGGCCATCTGAGTAGGCGCGTGTTGCTAGCCTCCTACCGTCGGTAAACCGTCGGTACCTCGCTGGACAGATCTCTGCCACCAAACGGCAGATTTACCAGGAAGGCGCCTCATGTTTCCCACACGAGTTAATTAAACCAGCACTGTACCTACAGATAGATCGATCATCAGAAGGAATGAAGGATAATACTGTTGCAAAGCGTTCGTCTACAGTAGTGTCTAGTACAACGACACCTTGCTCTCACTTAATTGCACCAACCATGGATGGATCTTTGGATATATGCATATGCCGTATCAGAAGTTAAGAACAGGATGTGTTGGTGCCTTGGTTTTTTTGACAAGTATTGCTGGAGAAGAGGATCAATAGAGGCTTCCTCGGGAATTCTGACAGGAAAGTGGAGGCTAGGTGCCTTGTTCTAGCTCCTGTTCTGCCCGTAAAAGATCCAAGAAGTTGCCGTCGTATCGAGTGATCGTTGCCGGTAAAACTCATCATCATGCATGTACTATGCGCGCGCAACGCCCCTTAGTTTACCAACGAAAATCCTGCGAGTCGACACGCTTGATCGAGTTGGATTGATTAGGTCTGATTAGATTCGTCTGTAATCAATCGATTGATCTGTCAATCGATTGACGTTGACCACTCGCTCCAATTATTTTTAGAGACTAATCCATCCATCCATCCATGGTACTACAGAGGTGAATGCTACATGGTCTTGTAGCAACAGTAAGTTTCCCAGTAAGTGCATCGACGGCCGGGCATGGCGTAGTGGCAACAGAGCAGAAAAAATAGAGGTGTAGTTGTTGTTTAGAGGCCAGCGGCAGGACACATCAAGGCCGGAGTGGCAATTAGCGGGTCGACACAGCTCGTGATTACCATCGGTCGTACATGACAGCATGTGATTAATCTCATTATTAATGACCTACGACTAGATTAGCTATAGTAGGATTAGTTTGGTGCATGCATCATGCAGATTATTAGCTGAGGCCAAGCTAGGATTGATTAGGATGCCTGCCTGCCTGCCTACCTTCAAAAGCCTTCCTAGGAAGATTGCTTACCAATAACTCCTGTAGTGTATAGTACTGACGGAGAGATCGGTCGAGATCAACTCGGCGTGCAAGTAAACACCAGTTAGATACTACTCCCTCTGTAAAAAAATATATAAGCGTTTAGATTACTAAAAAAATGATCTAAACGTTCTTATATTTCACTGGTGGAAAAAGGGCCTTTGGTCGCGGTTCGCAACTGCCATTAGTCGCGGTTGCGCAACCGCGACCAAACAGGCGGGACTAAAGGCTCCACCTTTTAGTCGCGGTTGCTTAAGAACCGCGACTAAAGGCCCGTCCACGTGGGCGCCAGGTGGCCGTCGGGGCGGAGGACTTTTAGTCGCGGTTCTTCTGGCCAACCGCGACTAAAGACCGCCGCAGGTTTAGGGTTTTAGCCCCCCCCTAAACCTGCCCCCCCCCTAAACCTGTTTTCTGTTTAATTTGTATTGTTTTATTTCTTTTATGCTTTATTTTAATTTTGAAGGAGTTTCACATATTCTACGCTACTACATACATGCATATGAATGTACAATTTCAAACAAATTTGAAATTAGAACCAAAAAGAATTCAAGAGGAATATACAGTATATATTAAATATCATCGGATGACCATATACAATTTTGAACAAGTTTCCATACATAATTTAAGGCATATAAAGTTCTACGTCCTCGTAATGGTGTTCTCCTTTAGGATGGAGGACTTCCCTCCTGAACCATCCAGCTAGTTCCTCTTGAAGTGGTCGGAAGCGAGCTTATGGACTAAGCATCATCCGGAGGTTATTCCTCTGAGCATTGGTATCACTCGGAACCCGCTCAGAGGTGTATCTCCGGATCATCTCACAGATATAGTATCCACATAGATTGATCCCCGCTGGCTGAATATCCCCAGCATTCTTAGCCTTTGACTTTTTGAATTCTAGCTCTTTTTTGAATTCACCGACCTTTGTATCTACGAACCGTCTCCAAACCCTACGAGGCAAAGAAAATTAAATGAACAAGAGAGTTATTAGTTACTTGATATTAGGAAATGAACGAAATAGGCCGATCGATATAGAGCGCAAATGAATGAAAATAATTACTTCTGCAACATTTTTCTCAGGTCGCCCCAAAGCTTTGGATCCATATTCAGAGAGTCGTGGACGAGACATTCTGAGGTGTCAACTTTAATTACTAGCAGAATCCAGTGGAACCTGCGGACACGATACATGCACAGTACGTCATGCATAACTCATCGATTAGCCGGCCACATACCATGCATGGAGTAAACAAAAGAGAATGTGCTCAAGACAGAAACACTCACCCAAAATGGTAAGGAAATAGAATATCACTTTTGAGTTCTTGCTTTGTAAGAAACTGCCACAGGTCTGCCTCCATGTCATCGGGGTGATGCCGCAACACATATCCATTAACGATGTGTGGGTCAATGAACCCAACATCATGGATGTTCCTTACTCTGCATTCCTTAATCTTCATTCTGCATGTCTAATAGCGGACACAACAATATAGTTAGGACATATATATAGTGCAGGCAATATGAACGAGATGGGGTAGAAATAAATCACTTACAGAACGTAGCAACTGATGATAGATTTGTCGAGCTCGCGCAAATTGAAAAGCTGGAACAATTCACTCAGATGAATTTGTACATAGTAATGTTTGAAGTGATGCTCATATCTAACTTCCGCATAAATATATTCGTTGGCGTTTTTATTTTTTATGTAACCCTTGTACCATTTCAGCAGACCTTTTATTTGTGGAGGTAGATCCTGTTCCTGCGCAGGCTCGACGAGAGGCCCATTCTTCACATATGTAATTACTACCTCCTTCACTGGCGCCTCATCAAGGCCTAACAGTTCACGAAGAGTAATACCTAAGTTGGCCGCTTGTTCTCTGGCACTCGTTACAGTCAATCCAAGTGCTGTCGCAGCTGCTATGATATCGGGGTCATCCGGACCGGCGACTTTCACTATAAGCGGGGCAATCGATTGTTTACTTTGTTCCCCGAGCTGGGCAACTCGTTTACTTTGTTCCGGATCGGGGTCATCCGCCCGCCCTTTCTTCTCCTTCAACATGAGTGCCTGCCTACGAAGTTCACGTGCATAGTCCTCAGGCAGATTCTTCGCGGCTTGGGACGGTGTGCTTAAAAATGACTTAGCCCACTTCTTTTGCTCATCAGAAAATACTGGCTTGGGCTCGGGCTCTCTTTTCTTCTTGCAGTCCGCCTTCCATTTCTCAAGATCAGCAGCCGCGGCCGCGGCAGTTTCCTCGGCACTACGTTCCCAAGGCCTTGTGGGGAGAGGCTTCAGTGATGGCTCCGGTACCTTTGTGGTCTTAGGTACATAAGGGTCCGGGTTAATAATCCAGGACTGCTTCTGCTTCTTTGCCGGAGGTGGATTGGGGGGCGGCGTCTGATCACCCGCCGGACGAGGACTGGGGGGCGGCGTCTGATCACCCGCCGGACGTTGTGGACTGGGAGGCGTCGGCTGACGTGATGGAGGTGTAGGTGAACCGCCACCACCACCACCACCACCACCACCGCCGCCACCGCCACCACCACCACCGTAGGGGGGTGGACTTGTTGTCCTTGGCGTCTCGCCTGGAAACTTGATAAACTTCTTTTGCCATAGAATGAAATGGCGCTTGACATCTCCAAGTCTTTTCTCCCCTTCAGGTGTAGCAATGTCAATCTCCAGGTCCTCAAACCCTTGGACTATGTCCTCCACCGTGACACGAGCATAGCCATCTTGAATGGGGTTGTTGTGGTGGAGTGCTCCAGGTAAACATGGTAAAGCACTGCCGATGCCTACCTTCATGGACATGTTCCCGATAGGATAATACAGATGACATTCTTTCCTCTCCTTTATATCGTCCACGGGGTAGCGAGGAGGCTCCGGTGCAGTAATTTCGACCACCAGAGGCTCCGGTGCAGTAATTTCGATCGTCGGTGCATCTGCACCAGCCGGTGGGGCCTCCGTGGAAGCCACGCTGCTTCTCCGCTGCTGGCTATCGAGATCCGCTGGATGATCTTCATGCTGCGCCCAAGCTGCATCTCTTTCGGCTACTAGTACACTCACGGTTTTCTTCATCACATCCATTTCCGATGCCAACCGCGCCACAACATCTGCTTCCCGATCCATCTTTCTCTTACGGCTTCTGTAACCGTACGGGTCATCGTTCTGGGGGAACCCTATTTTCCACGGAATGTGCCCCATGCCTCGTACACGTCCTCCGTGTTCAGGATTCCCGAGGGCTTTTGTCAGTGCGTCGTTCTCTCTGTTGAACTTGATCTTCCCCTCTTGAGCATCCCTCATTGCGTCAATAAGGGCTTGGGTGGGTTTCATTATTTTGCCCTGGTAAACACACTCCCCTGTCTCCGGGTTCAGCGTTCCCCCATGCCCGTACCACCAGCTTTTGGCCCTTGGGTCCCATCCCTCCGTACCTGGACGGATTCCTCGCGCCCTCAGCTCGTTCTCCATCTTCTCCAACCTAGGCTGCCAAAGGCGATACCCTCCTGGCCCCATAATATGATTGTACTCCTTCTTAGCCGCATTTTCCTTATTTTTTTTCGATATTTGAATGAACTGCTCCGATTTCTTTTGCTTCACAAATTCTGGCCAATCATGTTTCAGTTTCTCATATTGTCCTTTGAAATCCGGAGTCTTGTTCTGCTTGACAAAGTCATGGTTTATCTTGTTCTTTCCTTTTTCTTTTTTCTTTCTTTCTTCTTCTTCCTTTCTTCTTCCTTTCTTCTTCTTTTTTTCTTCTTCCTTTTTCTTTCTTCTTTCTTTTGGTTTTCGTTTGGTTTTTATTTGGTTTTCATTTTTTTTCCCTTTTTCTTTCTTGTTTTTTCTTCTTCATTTTTTCTTTCTTCTTTCTTTCTTTTTTCTTTTTTTCTTCTTCCTTTTTCTTCTTTCTTTTTTTCTTCTTCCTTTGTTTTTCTTCTTCCTTTCTTTTTTCTTCTTTCTTTTTCTTTCTTGTTTTTTTTCTTCTTCCTTTTTCTTTCTTCTTCCTTTGTTTTTCTTTTGTTTTTTTGTTTTCTTTTGTTTTTTCTTCTGTTTAATTTGTTTTTTTTGTGTTTTCCTTTTTCCTTTTTTCTTTTTCTTCTTCTTCTTTTTCCTTTGCTTTTTCGGCCGGCGCGGGTAAAATAAGCAGGGCCGGCCGGCGCCGGCCAGCAGGCAGACGGCAGGGCGACGGGCGGCGGGCGGCAGGGCGTCGGACGGCGGGCGGCAGGGCGGCGGGCGGCGGGCAAGGGCGCGGCGCGCGCGCGGGCAAGGGCGGCGGCGCGCAGGCGCGGGCAAGGGCGGCGCGCAGGCGCGGGCAAGGAAGCGGCGCTCACTGGGGACGGGGGCGGCGGCGCTCACTGGGGACGGGGGCGGCGGCGCGCAGGGCTTCGGCGCCGGCGTCGGCGTCGGGGCAGGGCTTCGGCGTCGATCGGCGTCGGGACGGCAGCGCTTCGCGGTGCGTCGAGAGAGAGGAGATGGAGTGGCAAAACTGCAGAGTGAAGTATATATAGAAAACCCTTTAGTCGCGGTTGGGGAGGCGGACCGCGACTAAAGGTGCCCTTTAGTCGCGGACCGCCTCCCCAACCGCGACTAAAGGGTTTTGGCGCCGCTTCCTTTCCCGCGCAAGAAGACCTTTAGTCGCGGTTGGGGAGGCGGACCGCGACTAAAGGGCACCTTTAGTCGCGGTCCGCCTCCCCAACCGCGACTAAAGGGTCTGTGCTGAACTGGCGCGTTGCGGTGGGAAGTTTAGTCCCACCTCGCTAGCCGAGAGGCTCCGACAGTGGTTTATAAGTGCGGCTGCGCTCACCACTTCGAGCTCCTCTCAAATGCAGGCTTACGGGCCTATTCTGTTACTATGAGCCAGTGGTCCTACTGGGCCTTGTGCGGGCCTGAATCCTGGCCCATTAATGGGTTTCTAGTCGTATTCAGGCCGTGGTGGCCCAGTAGGTGGCATATTTTTTATTTTTTGCCTGTTTTTTGTTTTCATTTTTGCTTTATTTATTTTGTTTTGTTTCTACTTACAACAAAAAACTTATTTATTTTATTTTATTTTGTTTCTAATTACTTATTTATTTTTACTTTATGATAATTACTTATTTATTTTACTTTATGATAATTATTTTATTTTATTAAAGTTTATATTATTTTGTTTCTAATTCATTTTAAAATCTTAAAAATACAATTATATATCAAAAAAATCAGAAAATAAAACTAATTCATTTTGTTTCTTGTGTTTGTTTCTTCCTTTTTCTTGTTTTTCTTCTTTTTCTCTTCCTTTCTTCCTTTTTCCTTTTTTAAAATCTTCTGACTTTTTTAAAATCTTAAAAATACAATTATATATCAAAAAAATCAGTAAAATAAAACTAATTCATTTTAAAATCTCTTGAAGGTTTGACAAAAGGTTTGATACATCATTCAGTTCATCGACCAAATACAAAGTTTGGTACAATAAATTATTACACATCAATTCTTCCCTTGTGTCCCTGCTTGCTTACGATCGTGCCGTATCCATGGAGCATCCTCATCATTTAACTTAATGCTTGGATCGGTGTTCACTTTGAAGGGCGGAATTTCAGCAAACATATTATAATCTTCTGACATGTCTGTCTTGTCCTCCACTCCCACGATGTTTCTTTTCCCTGAAAGAACAATGTGGCGCTTTGGATCGTCGCATGATGTACTGATCGTTTTCTTATCTTTCCGTTTCCTCGGTTTGCTACTCATGTCCTTCACATAGAAAACCTGAGCGACATCTTTCGCTAGGACGAATGGTTCGTCAAGGTAACCAAGATTGTTGAAATCCACCATTGTCATTCCGTATTGCTGGTCCACCTTTACCCCACCTCCTGTTAGCTTGAACCATTTGCACCGGAACAAAGGGACCTTAAAGGAGGGTCCATAGTCAAGTTCCCATATCTCCTCTATGTAACCATAATATGTGACCTTTTGCCCATTCTCGGTTGCTGCATCAAAGCGGACACCACTGTTTTGGTTGGTGCTCTTTTTATCTTGGGCGATCGTGTAAAATGTATTCCCATTTATCTCGTACCCTTGGAAAGTCGTTATAGTCGAAGATGGTGTCTTGGCCAACATGTACAGCTGATCTACAACATCATTGTCATTCATTAAATGTTTTCTCAACCAACTGCCGAAAGTCTCCATGTGGGCCTTCCTAATCCAGGATTCAGGCTTCCCCGGGTTGTCCGAGCGTAAAATATTCTTGTGTTTCTCAAAGTACGGAGCCACCAAGCTGGAATTGGTCAGTACAGTGTGGTGTGCTTCAGTCAGAGAATGGCCGTCCATACATATCGTTGATTTCCTTCCGATCGTGCATTTTCCACTTAGTCTCCCCTCGTGCCGCGATCGAGGAAGGCCAATCGGCTTAAGGTCAGGAACAAAGTCAACACAAAACTCAATTACCTCCTCATTTCCATAGCCCTTGGCGATGCTTCCTTCTGGCCTAGCACGGTTACGAACATATTTCTTTAATACTCCCATGAACCTCTCGAAGGGGAACATATTGTGTAGAAATACAGGACCGAGAATGAAAATCTCTTCGACTAGGTGAACCAGGAGGTGCGTCATAATATTGAAGAAGGATGGCGGGAACACCAACTCGAAACTGACAAGACATTGGACCACATCGTTCTGTAATCGTGGTAGATCTTCTGGATTGATTACCTTCTGAGAGATTGCATTGAGGAATGCACATAGCTTCACAATGGCTACTCAAACATTTTCCGGTAGGAGCCCGCTCAAAGCAATCGGAAGCAATTGCGTCATAATCACGTGGCAGTCGTGAGACTTCAGGTTTTGGAACTTTTTCTCCGCCATGTTTATTATTCCCTTTATATTGGACGAGAATCCAGACGGGACCTTCATACTGCTCAGGCATTCAAAAAAGATGACCTTCTCTTCTTTGGTCAGAGCGTAGCTGGCACGACCTTGAAACCATTCCGGATGCCGGTCATCAGGGTCTTTCAAACGTTGCTGGTTCTGCCGTGCTTCCTTTGTATCATTTGTCTTCCCATACACGCCCAAGAAGCTTAGGAGGTTCACGCAAATATTCTTCGTAACGTGCATCACGTCGATTGCAGAGCGGACTTCTAGGACTTTCCAATATTCTAGCTCCCAGAATATAGATTTCTTCTTCCACATGGCTGCGTGCCCGTCAGCTCCCTTCGGAACTGATTGTCCGCCAGGACCCTTTCCAAAGATGACTTTCAAATCCTTGACCATATCAAATACCTCAGCACCAGTGCGTTCTGCAGGCTTCGGCCGGTGATCTGCCTTGCCGTTGTAATGCTTGCCTTTCTTTCTTACTGGATGAATTTTCGGAAGAAATCGACGATGCCCAAGGTACACGTTCTTCTTACAATTTGGCAAATGTACACTTTCAGTCTCATGTAAGCAGTGCGTGCATGCATTGTATCCTTTAATTGACAGTCCCGAAAGGTTACTAAGAGCAGGCCAATCGTTGATGGTTACGAAAAGCAACGCTCGTAGGTCAAATTCCTCTTGTTTGTGCTCATCCCACACACGGACACCAGGTCTGCCCCACAGCTGTAAAAGTTCATCAACTAATGGCCTTAGGTACACATCGATGTCGTTGCTGGGTTGCTTAGGACCTTGGATGAGCACTGGCATCATAATGAACTTCCGCTTCATGCACAACCAAGGAGGAAGGTTGTAGATGCATAGAGTCACGGGCCAGGTGCTATGGCTGGAGCTCTGCTCGCCAAAAGGATTCATGCCATCTGTACTTAGACCAAATCTTATGTTCCTTGCGTCAGCTGCAAAATCTTTGAACTCTCTGTCGATCTTTCTCCATTGCGTTCCATCTGCGGTGTGTCTCAACTCCCCGTCCGACTTACGGTCCTCTTTGTGCCATCGCAACAACTTGGCATGCTCTTTGTTCCTGAACAGACGTTTCAACCGTGCTATTATAGGAGCATACCACATCACCTTGACGGGAACCCTCTTCCTGGGTTTCTCGCCCTCAACATCGTCACCAGGGTCATCGCCTCTGATCTTATAACGCAATGCAGTGCATACCGGGCATTCATTCAAATTCTCGTATTCACCGCGGTAGAGGATGCAGTCGTTGATGCATGCATGTATCTTCAGAACCTCTAAACCTAGAGGGCAGACAACCTTCTTTGCTTCGTACGTACTGGCGGGCAACTCGTTATTCTTTGGAAACATATTCTTCAACATTTTCAGCAAGTTTTCAAATGCCGAGTCAGCTACACCTGCCTGTGCCTTCCATTTCAGCAAATCCAGTGTGCAGCCCAGCTTTTTCAGACCATCATCGCATCCGGGGTACAACGACTTTCTGTGATCCTCTAACATGCGATCCAAATTCTCCCTCTCCTTTTCAGTTTCGCAGCGTCTCCGTGCATCAGCAATGGTCCGACCAAGATCATCAACGGTCTCATCACGTGCCTTTTCTTTACCTTCACCTTCCCCTTCACCTTCCCCTTCACCTTCCCCTTCACCTTCAGCATCCTCCATGAAAGTATCACCGAAATCAGCAAGATAGCTTTCATCGATGAAATCATCCCCTTCTTCATCTTCTTCCATTATAACCCCTCTTTCTCCATGCTTGGTCCAACAATTATAGCTTGGCATGAAACCGTGCCGAAGCAGGTGCAGGTGAACTTCTCTTGAGGAAGAGTAACCCTTCTGATTCTTACAGTCAACACATGGACAGATAACAAAACCCTTCTGCTTGTTCGCATTAGCCACTACGAGGAAATCTTTCAAACCCGTAGTGAACTCGCGGGAGAGTCGGTTACCGTACATCCATTGCTGATTCATCTGCATTATTATAATATAAAATATATAATTAACCATCATGTATTTGTTAAACTAACTAGCTATAAACAATAGAAATTAAACAATGAACAACACACATGCATATTTTATCAATGACACACATGCATGAAAGGTTCAAGTTGCTAACCGCGATCGAGGAGGAAAAAAATGAATGAGGAACCTCAAGTGTGGCTCTTGGGGCATTTCATCAAACACCTTGTGTGCATAAGAGGAACCAAAAGCAAACCTACACCCCCTTGTGAAGCTTGTGAAGAGAAGTGGCACCAAATGGCTAAGTGAGTGCGGTATATATAGGGGAGGAGCTTTAGTCGCGGTTGGCCTGGCCAACCGCGACTAAAGGCCTTTGGGCACCTTTAGTCGCGGTTGGCCTGGCCAACCGCGACTAAAGCCCCTCACGTGCACCAGCTGGCCACCGAGCGCCCTGGGCGCAGGCCTTTGGTCCCGGTTCGTCTGCCGAACCGGGACTAAAGACTTCATTAGTCGCGGTTCCTACAGTTCCGCGACTAATGGGGCTGGACGGAAGCCTCTTTTTCTACTGGTGTTTGTTAACGGAGGGAGTACTAAATAAACGCTCTGTGGGTACCCTAAAAAGGTGAAGAACACAAGTTAATTTGGGAACAAGACCGTATGTCTTGTTTTAGGGGAACTACGTCTTCTTTTATTACGGTGGTGGACTTGGGACTTAGACTTTCACGATTTAAAAACGTACGAACGTGACCACGCATGTGTGTACGTGCGACGATGGAGCAGCTGTTTCCAAGCAATTGCAGCGCCGGCCGTCGTGCGAAAATGTGTACATAGAGTACATGCACGGAGCACTTAAACATCTCGTAAGCACAACCGGTACGAAATAGGGGACGCCGAATAGGGGACAACCAATTTTCACGCCATGCATGACCCCGTACGTGCGTGCGTGCGATGGAGCAGGTCGGCAAATTAAGCCGAGGAGAGACCACCGGGCCGGCCGTCCGAGGAGACACAGGGCCGGAGTGTAAAAGCCTGTAAATCGTTTGTACGTGTAGCATTGCCGGGGCCGGAGTGGCGGCCGCACGAGTTGACCTGCCTGCTTGCTTTGGCAGTTGAAAGGACGTCCGGAGAAGTGCGACGACGAACGTCCCGCGCAAGGCTACACGGATCGGGCGCTCGGGCGTGCTCGCAAGTCGCAGCGTGGCCGCCCGACAGCTTCGTGCGACCGCCGACGGCGTCCATCACGTCCGTGGGGATCGGTCCGCCCGACAGCTTCCACTACGCAGCGCACGATGGACCCGCGGGCGCGAAGACGGCGTACGGTCGACTGCTTGCGGTTGTAGCATGCAGATTAGGTCTCCACTCGATGTCGGGGCAGCATGGGTGCGTGCACGCACGGGAAACGGTAGAGATGGAGGAGAGAAGCGTGCACGTACACGCTGTGCCATCCAGCCAGCGGGTGCACCTGCTATCCGGTCCGGTAGGATGGCGCAGGCGAGCCGGCAGGGCTCGGTCCCGTGTCGCTGTTCATCCCTCTTACAAGGGCTAACTGTATTGTGAATTACTAGAAAAAGAGTCCGTGCATTCTAGCGAATGATCCTCTCTGCTTCCTCATGCGCCTTGCGCAGTGCGGCCGCGGCCACCAACGACGTGGGCGGGAGGAGAGGGCGGCGGGCCTTGGAGAGGCGGCGCCTCGCTGAGAGACCACTCCTCACCGTACTTGGCCATCTCCCCGTCGAGGCAGCGCAGATGGCACTTGCTCCTCTCCACTGTCATCTTGGAGCGGTCTGGGGCCCAGGCATAAGCCAGCTCCGAGTCCGCCGCAATGTGTGGCCGCGGGGCGCTGGAGTCCATGAGCTCCGACAAGCGCCCCATGTTGCGCCTGTCCCGCAATCGCCGCTCCCTGTCGGCATACTCCATCGCTGTTAGGACCCTTCGGGAGGATGAGCTGCTACCGCTGCCACCGAGGTGGTGGCGAAGGCGACCGCGCACCTTTGTGGCGATCGGCTTGGGCAGGGTAGGCGGCGAGTGCCCTCCTCATTGACGCGGCGGGACAATGGAGAGTGCCACTCCTCCCCATGTCGGTGCGGCGCCAAGAGCCGCTCCTCCTCATACGGTGTCGACTCAACAGACTGTGAATGTGCTCTGCTTAGTGTATATGTTGATGTCTCAAGTGTGTGTCACCAAATGATAAAAGCACATCGGTAAGGGACATCATTGACCTTACCTTGTCTAACAAGGTTCTGTTACGCCTCTCAGATACTCCATTTCAATTTGGAGTTCTAGGAAGAGTAAGTCATAAAACAATTTCATAATCACTCAGATGTTTGCTAAACTCATAACTTACATATTCTCTACCACGATTTGGTCGCGGATGTTCTATGTTTTTGCCACGATGATTCTCAACTTTGTTTTGAAATTCGGACTTATGTTTCATCAAGTAAATATAACCATATCTACTCAGATCACCTGTGAAGGTTACGAAGTATAAGTATCCACTACGCGTCTCTGGGCTCATCGGACCACATACATCACTTTATATTATTTCCAGTAATTCACGCCCCCGTCCAGGATGACCTGTGAAGGGCATTTTAGTCATTTTATCCACGAAACAAGCTTCACATGTGTCAAATGATTCAAAAATTTAAGGACGTTAATACTCCATCTTTATGAAGCTTTTGCATATGTTTATTTTTGATGTGACCAAGACGACAATGCCACACGTAATCGGTATTATTAGTCTTATTAAGACATTTAGCATTAATGTTTATAAGTAAGTTTTTCACAATCAAGCTCTAAAAGGAATAAGCCACCAATCTTAGGCACAAATCCATAAAACATATCCTTATAATATATTGAACAACCATTGTTCTCCACACTTATAAAAATAACCGCCTTTTATTAAACATGATTTAGAGATAATGTTCTTACACAACTTTTGAACAAAATAACAATTATTTTGTTCTAATATAAATCCTCAAGGTAAACTTCAAGACATGACATCAACGGCTTGAGCAGCGATCCCATCACCATTCCTGACACGCATCACGACTTCATTCCTTTCCAACTTGCGAACTTTCTGCACTCTCTACATCGTGTTGTAAATGTGAGCAACCGATCCGATATCAAATACCCATGACTTACAGTTATTATCAGCAAGTAGAATATCAATCACATTAACTTGTATACCTTTACCAGAAGAAGTTTTCTTCTTATCTGCATGACATTGCAAGCAATGTCTATTCGAGAGTCCCTTGTTACCGCAGTAGAAACATAGTCTCACAAGTAGCTCCACCCTTGTTCCTTTTGGTGTTGCTTTCTTCTTGAAACTTTCTGTTTTGTTTACCAGCAACTTTTCCGATTCTACATCCCAATCTCTTTATTTTTTTGGGTATCGCTTCATAAAGCGAAGTAAGGATCAAATTATTACCAGGTGTCATGGGAAAATCAACTCCCATTATAGTAGTAATATCTTAATAGTCTGCAAGCCTCACACAGTGCTCATCTACTAGAGACTCTTCAGTTATTTTTTCATTCTTCCATTGCTTCAGTCATCTCATGAATTTCAGTTGTTTGTTTATTATACTGAACTTCCATTGCCTCGACAATTTTAACAGTGCTGAGTTGTTCAAAACGTTTCTGTAACACTGAATCCATGCAAGACAACATAATACTCTTGATAACACTGAAATCATTCTTGCGAGATATAAACACGTTGATGACATCTTGAGCCACTCCTGGCGCAGTAGGATCACCAAGATGTAGATCCAGCATATATTCTTTCTTAGCACTTCTAATTAAGAACACATCTCAGACTACGGATCCCATCTACATAGTTTTCACCATTTGCAGCTAACTTTTCTTTCTTAGATAGAGGAGCTAAGTTGAAAACATTGTGAGCCATTGATCTACAACGATAAAAACACGATTCATTTCGACATTGTTCATAATTAAGTTGCACTAGTGTTTAAACAATTTTAATATAAAGTGCGCTCGAACACAAATCAATATCTTTCATCATTGAAAGTGAGTGATTCAAGATCCTGATCTTATTCACAGCCAATGATGGGGACATCAAGGATGGCGTGAACTTCAACCGGCAGGCAAACTTTCCGCTCTTGTTCATCTTTCGATGATTTGTGTTGCGAGCTCAGAACGATTTTGCTAGGACTTCTAGATAACCTAGTGTTGCCACCATGATGTTTGACCTCACCCTCCTTACACCTCACCAATCATTTGTACTCATGCGGACATGACTCACTTCAGGAAACTATGTGTTGTAGACGGTTGCTACACTAGGAAGAGGACTAACGACTTGATATTTTTTGTGAGAAATCACCCTAATAATTGACTACTACGCAGTCAAAGGTTGAAATAACAAAGGAATTAATTAACATCTCAGGCAATTAATAATAGCATGATGTGGTATAGCCCTTGGCACCGGGGATGTGTTCATGATCCTCCAAGGTCTTCATGAAAGTAATCCAAGATGATGCAGTAGCCACCACCATGTTTTCCTATGCCTGGTGAAGCGACCTTGCTCCTGGGTCCTCCGTAGCACGTCCGCCACTCCCTTCGATAAAATAAAATAATGAGTTTTGACACACGAGTCACTAATGTGGCAATCGCTTGGCTCCAGCCATCATGCCTTATTGTGACGCGCAAGCCACTTTACGTTACATCAAACAATTATCTCATACATAAACTCATTTTCATAACCAAAGCTATACCACATCACATGCATCCTGCAAAACCAAGATAGACATCCTCTAATCTGTTTGGCAAATTTTAATTACGTGACTTCTAGGGTTTCTAGATAACTCAAGCTACCTACGTCCAGCATTAAGGCCATAATTCTTATTGCTAGATTGACTTTCGAGGTGTGTGTGAGGAAAGAAACTTAACTAAAAGTATGTGTGACCCCTAGAAGACCGAACATCTTCATTGTCCTCTCGTGTTTGCAACAGTCACTATTGTTGACTATGATGAAGCCCAAAGAACTATTAGCATATCGTCGACAGCCAGAGCTGATCGATTATCAGAACTTTCTGAAAAGCAACATCATGTCGTCAATGAACTGAACTGAAGGAACACTTGAGGGAAGCATAGCAAAAACATCAAGCCCTCACATCCACATGTGATCTATATCAAAAACCGCATCTACTCAAAGAACCGCTCGTGATTCCACTATTTGGAAATGTAGTAAAAACAAAACTATTTGCGATCGACCAGGAACACTATGAAGATGTGGTTTTGATCGGATCGCTACCAACTTTGAATTGCACTAGAGGAAGAGTCAGTGTAGATCATACTTGAAGTCCCTAGAACTGTAGATGAACAATCCCTCAAACCGTCCATGAATTGTCTCTCGAACGGAAGACCGAAAATACGGCCTCTCCATAGTTTACAAGGGTACAGTCTTCACAATCCGGCAGCGCTTCGCCTTCTAGAACTAATCACCATTAAGGAATTAGAGGAAGGAGATTAGAAACGCACTGGCTTTGAATTATGAGGATTGCAGAGGATTAGATTTAGCTCTAATTGGATCAACTAGAACTAGAGAATTAGAAGAGGCTACGTCCAAAGGCCAAAATCCTCTAGTATATGTAGGTTAATCAGGGGGTGAGAGCGCCACAAGGGGGAAGCGAACCATCCCCCTTGCGCTGGCTAATGAGCCCCCCCCCCCCCACCACCACCACCACCAATTCGGCATCCCCTATGGGGCCCAAGTCGCCCAATATCCTTTCCACCACTTGGCCTTTTAAGGCCCGTTGACATTTAATTATATATAAAAGCCTCCTAACTATCATTGGAGCCATTTATTTTGAATTTAACATCCCAGAAAATATTTTTCACATATACTTTTTTATTGGTAATACCTGGTATTGCTCGATAAATCCTCAAACCCTTCCGGTGACCCCAAAACGTTTCCGGTTTCCTCTTGAAACTATTTTGAATATTAATGGAACTATTTAATAAATATTTATCATTAATCTTGTCCAACTAACACTCAGTACATCATGATTACCTTAAGCTTGTGACCCTGTAGGTTCGGTAAAACGTAGACATGACTAAAAAAAGCCTTTCGTTCAATGACCGATAGCGGGACCGTGGAACGTCCATATCGATCCCTATGAGTACACGAATGACATTCGAGTGAACCTTTGGTTATCATGTGTTATTCTCTCTGCTTCGCGGTACTTTATGAAACCCGAGGTGAGATGTATCGGTATCCTCTTGAGTCATTCTAATGCTCACTATACCGGTCTCCTCGTTATGGATTTTGTTCTTCTTTCTCATTAACATGTTATGTCATCCCCGTGACTTAGTATTTGTGTCTGTATAGACGATGATGGATATCTTCACACCAAGAGAGCCCTAAGAATATCTCTCGATCGTTGGAGGAGAAAATCCTACTCTTGAGATAACTAGTCCTTCGACCCTTGTCAAACTTACCGATGAACCTGTAAGTTGTCTTTATGACCACCATGTTACAGATGACCTTTGAGCAACCCCAGAGTCCATCGTACGATAAGAAGTGACTATGATACTCTCATGGATTAAGAAAGTATAGCATAACTTAACTCTCTGTGTTATAGCAATTGACTTGTGACGATAGCATCTCAAAGTATAACAATCAAGTTTCGGTTAATTCAATATGATCGTTCTTCTAACATCATAATCTCAATGTTATTTTGATACTATCATTACACTTAACGATATCCCAAGATCCGGAAAACATGATTACAAACAACACTTGAGTTAGTCTTCGAGGCGAGATTAGGAATTGGATTTTACCATTTACCATTCTACATGTGCATATGGGTTTTCCACTGAATCGCATATTCCTGGATCATAGATGTTATAAAATAGAAAATAAACTCTTAATTACAAACATGGAAATATAATAATACAATATAATTGCCTCTAGGGTATATTTCCAACAGAGTAGAGCATGGGAGGTTGCCGACGCTCGGGTCCCAGGAAAGCCACAACTCCTCCCCTCCTGTTAAAGCTTGGTAGGCTCATCATCGTCGACCAAATAGCTGCTTGCAGGCTGTGGAGGTGGAGCTTCATTTTCGGGGGTTTGTGGCCGGCCGGAGATGGGAAGAGGGTACCGGCAGTCATTTAAAATAAGCTTAGATTATGATTTAGTTGAGATGTAATGAATTTTCTCCAGTTTACATGAAAAGCATTTGCTTTTATGTAAAAAAAATTTACAGTATGAATGAATATCGTCTAGTTTGTTTAAATATAGATCAAATATGTTCACTTTCGTTAAATTTATTCTGAAATGTAACTGAACATTTGCTACTACGGTTGGATGGCTGACTGCTGCATCAGTGTCCTCGGACCCGTTGGTGTTTGAGATGCCCTTACAAATATATGTACGGCAGTACACCGCGTGACCGTTAATGTGTGCGATGGAACAGTTTCCAACCAATTGAGAAACCTTCTTTGATCCTCTGGCGATTATGAGCTTGCTATCAAATGAAAATGATGAATTGGCTGGTGTTGTGCCGGCAGTTAGATCCTACGAACATGCATGCCGACGCCAGCACGTGAGAGGGTCATGTGATCCACACGAGATCGAAGAACGACCCAAAAAAATTGTACCGCAACAGACACACCATAATGATTAAATCAGATGGATCACAATTAGGTAGAGCAGCTCATGTGATCATTGTATTAAATATGGTATGTCATCCTTGTTAGGGCAAAACTTACTAAATCATGTCTATAATTGAAGTTCGTTATGCATGTGTTAACAAGTGGTTCCTGAATGGTAGAAGCACTGAGCTTTGATCATTAACAAGGTGCAGCAACTTTTGATTAAGTGGACGGAGATATATGCATGCATGGTAAAGCCTAGTCTTAGCCTGCATGGTAAATGATCTTTTTCTGGTTGTGTTAACATCAGATCTTTAGGGAAGGCACTTCGTCACAAGGGTTGATTTGATTTAGTGTTGAAAATATCATGCTTTCTTGTCGTGAAAGGGCCATGCATGTTGCTAAAATAAACCAAGTTTGTTACTCCTCTGTGGTGGTGAGGGGATACGGTTGCCGACTTGGCTATACATGTCACATACAGGACAATTTGTTATCCTGGTATGGGCTCTCCTTTTACCTTTTCTGTTATGCTAGTAGCATGCTACTTCTTAGCTAGGGTAAGATTGAATGTATCTTTTCCATTAATGTCTTTGGTTACTTGTCGCAGTCTAGTTTCCAGCTGGTGGCTACCTTGATCTGCACATGTGGCCATGTTCCTCAATCTCTCAAGCCTGGTGCAGTGCAAGCTGTCTGATTGACAGCAAGGAGAAAGGTGATGCATAATTGCATATATTCCCACATTTGCAACCTTTTTTTGCATGTGATTGAATGATGGACAAGGATTAGGAGTGGTCTACGGTGTCCCAGAATCCCATTGCTAAATCCCCCAGGTGTGCTGAGTAAAGCAAATATGACGTGACGTGGCCAGATTGATCGGACTTTTTTTTCGAAAAGCGATTGATCGGCCAAATATGACGTGACGTGACGTGGCCAGATTGATCGGACATGAGAGGATAAACCAATATTGATCAATTTGAGTGAGTATGCGATCACCTATTTTTGCCAATCTTCCTATCTATTCTGCTCTTTGGAAGCCAGATGCTTGTAGAGTTCAAAACATTTGTTTTTCTTTGTCTCTGAAGATTTTATACGTGCTCTTAATTAGCTCAGTTTGAGACATCTAGAGGTTTCCAGAATATTTTTAATTAAACAAATATGGGTGCATATCACAAAAGTAGTATTCACTATTGACTTTGGACTGTAAAGAGGTTTGTCCTCTACGCCATGTGAGGTGTATGTTGGTCATCTGCCTATTTTCACTTGAATGGGCAGTATGGAGGAAGCCCCCTAACTAAGAGCATCTACTTCCAGCACCTCAAACCACCCCTAAACACTTGGGCAGGCTGACTGATCACCGATCGGTCAAAAAAAGTCAGCCTAGCCGGGCTTCTCAAACCGGCCGCATATGCGCCGGCTGGCAGACACCCCTTATATCTTCTATGGGAAGGCCCGGGCGCGCCCAGTGCATCCATAACGTCATCCTGGCCCACCATGGCCCGAAGGGACCACACCGCAATCCAAACAAACCCTACATCTGAGTGCTCTCCACTCTCTGTATCCCCTCCTCTTCTAATCCGTTCTGTCGCCACCAACAACATCAGTGGGGGCTCCGGCGGCGACGACTCCGACATGGATGCGCTCGCTCTTTGCATCGCACTGCGCTGGTCGCTGCTGGATCGGGCGGCAGCGCACGTTCCGAAGCGTCGTCCCACTTTGCCCGGCGTGACAGTGCGGGCGAGGGAGAGGGTGGCGGCAGGCCAGGCGTTCGCGAGGCCCCGGGAAGGCATACACACCGATGGATCCCGAGGACGTGCTCCTCACGTCGGTCCACCGCCGCTCTCGGACGACGCTGGAGTCGGATGCACGGCAACTCTGGCGCAGGAATGCGAAAGCGCTCCGGCTCACCATCGAGGTGTCAGAGCGCGAGGCAACGGCACAGGCGACGACGAAAGAGAAGCGGCACACAGAGTAGCAGGATTGCTTGCTCCGGAGACTAGCGGGCGATCTCCTCGGACGATGACTCCGCCCTGCTCCATTTAATTTAGTCTTTTATGTTTAAATACTATCCGAAAGATGCAAACTGCTTATTTTGGCTATCCCATGACCGCATATCTCTGAACCATATCCAATTTAAATCGGTTTATTGCTAGTTCGTTGATATATGCAGGTTAATTTTTTAGGAGTACGTTGCATGCATTGCATGGATGCGAGGGACTGAATATGAGGTACACAGCTCAGGACGCAGTCCGCAGCAAAATGTGGGGGTGCCCAACCACTGAGCTAAGGATGCGATGAAATCAGATCAAATCAACTGAAACTACATGGATCAACCATTGGAGAACAAACAATGCGAGGAGGCCTCGCCCACTCTGGCGGGTAGATATGGCTAGGAATCCTAGTACTGCTCCCTAGTCTTTTAGTACGAGTGAGCGTGATGGGGTGTTAGGTGCTGCTTAATGCAGATTAGATGCCCGATCCACGACGGCAACGTACCGGCGATGGCTACGTCCATGGCCGCCGCCATGATTAAGCCGCTGACGCTCAGAGGATATTACGCTGCAAAGCCGCTTGCTGAGTGGATGGAGAATCCTTGGCTATGGCCTTTTGGTAATGCATGTGGCTTTGCCATGCACGAGTTAGGTAGTTAGCGCGCATGATGATGCCTCGTAGGCCATACCCGGCCCATGCATGTATCTGCATGATGCCATCCTGATGCCAAACCTTTGTCACCAGCGATTTAAACTAAACTTATGAGCCGTTTGTTTCTTCTGCTTCTTGTTGTATGTTGCCATGCTGTTTGGTTAGCCAAAGTACCACCGAATGATTCAAGCCTTTTCATTTTGACCAAGCATATGTAGGAACCAACGCAAACTGGCAGAAGTAGTAGGACGAGCAAATAAGTAATATAGCTTGTACTCGTATTTTGGACAGAAATCATCGCACGGAATGGAACTATATTTGAGGGCCCGGCATGCTCTCTACAAATTTTGGCAAGTAGAATACTACTATGCTTAAAGTACATATCTGGTCATTTTGAAAGAAAATCATAAGAAAGGTCTTCTTGCCTCCCTCATGAATCATGATGCTCGTCTCTTGCCACATATGGAATGAACCAAATGTAGGGTCTCTCGTCATACTAGCGCCGCTCTGAACACCATCCCCGAAAGAAACGCCGCTAAAGTAGATCTGTGGTGCCTCGCGGGGTGAAACATATGAGTAATCTTATGGCAGGGGAGTAAGCTTGCTTTAAAAGAAATTTGTTGTTCATTTGACTACGGGAGCCCATACGTCAGAATAGGATTGTATCAGTCACTTTCATTCAGAACTGCTAGATCTTCATCCAATGACCGAAAACAGATCATGCATTGTTCATTTTAAACCTCCCGTCTTTCTCCCTCATGCACACCCTACAGCCTACCCGCCTGCCATCACCCCCAGCGGCCGGTGGGCTCGCCCTCCCTTCGACATCCTCTGCCGTGCTGGCCACCACCACAACTCATATCTCTAAGCTTCCCCCTCAGGCACCCCGCATCGTGCAGTTTCGGACTCGCTCCCGCTGGCTATTGTTGTCTCCTGCTCGTACACGGGTCAGCTTCGCCCCGGCTGCCCCTCCTCATGCCAGCCCCATCCTCGCCCGCTCGCGAAGAAGAAATGACTCAATCCTTAAAAAAACTTCAGGAGCATACATTTAGTAAGCATACTTAACTAATATACCTCTGTCGGGGTTTATTAGTTTCCATCATATTTTGGGTCAAATTTTGACCACACATTTGACTAGCAAATGTTAATGCATGTCAAATTTGTATTCTTGGATTATTTTTTTTGAGAAATCTTCCGATATATTCATCAACCGTCAAGGTAGTACATAGAACACTAGAAGTAAAATTTACATTTAGGTCCGTAGACCACCTAGCGACGACTACAAGCACTGGAGCGAGCCGAAGGCGCGCTGTCATCATCGGAGTTGGACAAACATTGTTGTAGTAGATAGTTGGGAAGTCATCGTGCTAAGGCCCTATAGAACCAGCGCACCATAACAGCAACCGTCGCCGATGAAGAGAAGAGTAGATCGGAAGGATCCAACATACAGACACACAGACATAGACGAACGAAGACCGGATCCAGTCGGATCCACTGAAGACAAACGCGAGATCCGTCGGAAACAAACCTCCACACGCCTTCAATGATATTGTTTTCGCTATGTATAAATTTATTTTATTAGTTAAAATTATGATAAAAATATGGGAACACACGCGGGAGGCTAGTAAAACCAGACAGAGGTAGTAAAAAGGCAATGCTTTTGCCATGTTCTAAAAGAAAAGAAGCTGGAGATCATCTTAGCTCAAGCTATTCAAATGAAGTGCCGATGGCTTATGAGGTCAACTAATTACTGTGTTCACCAAATTCCAGTGAGCTAGTTGACTCGAATCAGAGAAGAGAAAGCTACCACGGGAAAGTGCGAATGGAGTATGTTGCATGATATGGTACGAAGTGGAGTTGGATCTTTATGCTCTTCCAAGTTAATACTGACATAAACTAAAAGCAAATGCATGGCTCCATCTCCATCTCATGCATGCACGGTTAACTAATTAAAAACGAAGCAACACAAGACGCACAACACACTATATTATAATATCCGTAGGAGTAGGAGGCCAGCACGCTAGTGTTAGCTCGTGCAGAGTCCAAATCAGCCCTCCGCACCTCCCCACTGCGCATGGCCCGATCAATACATCGACTACACATAAGTAAGAAAACAACAAAAAAAAAGAGGAGAGAATAAACATGGCAACACGCACACAGACGACATTCACCTCCCCAAAAGGAAGCTGATTTTATGCTTTTTCTCTTTCAACAGGACCAGCAACAGCCAGCAGCATGAAGGAGGAAGGAATTAAGGGACGGCGACAGCACTTGACAAACCTACCTCCGTCGCCGTCGGTGGTCACCGACGGCAGTGCCAACTGACCGAGCTTGTAGTGCACGCGTTGCTAGCTACCAGGGCACACATATATCGGATAGATGGCGATCGAGGGGCATATCCTGCCCCGGCCCACATTCCAAACTCCACCGAAATACTCTGGAAAAGGAGGACATGCGATTGACCCGGCCAGCCAGAATGGACGCCACACGTATACCTCTGCTACATGTGCACCTCTCCTTTGAAGTTTTGTGTCGCTTGCGTTATCTCACTAGCTACTGCCACTACCTGACGGCCGGTGATCTGCTAGCTGGTTGCCAACTTGCCAATGGACATGCTGCCGTCGGGCAAGGGGGTTGACATGGAGCTCGACGATGGGCAAGGCAGCCTCCTTACCAACAAGAAAACCACCCCAATCCGCACACGCACTGACACCACGCATGCAAGCATGTTCCACGCGTATCTACTTTAATAGTGATTTCCCGCCAATTAGTACACTACATGCATGAGTACGTACGTACCCACTACTCCATCGATCGATCAGTTACCACTCCCATGATAACATGAGACTTAAGTACATTACAGTGCGAGGTCGATCGCGGGTTATAATTACTCTCAGGAAGAAGTGTGCACAGCCTCCACTAATCAAAGCGAGGGATCATCATTCATACCTGACAATTCAGTTTTAACGGTGCCCGCACTACCGACCTCGGTGAGCGAGTAAGGATTTTACAAGAAGCTAGTATAGCTGCTAGCTAGCCTTGGTGCAGTGAGTGTTACGTGCATGCATGAAACCGCAGAAACAACAACAAGAAGAAGAAGAAGATGAAGAAATTAAAGTTGCTTGTGGTTGTCGCTGGCGTCTAGAAGGATGAAGTACGCGTGTGCCCATGGACACTCAGCCAAGCACGCACTCCGGCCACGGCGACGGCGACGGAGGATGCAAAGTGGAAAAGGAGCAAATATTCCCCCCTCCTCCTCCGGGCTCCGGCGGTCCGTGGGCAGGGCGTGTACGTGCTGACAAACATACCTAGCGACAAAGCGCACGTACGTTTGGTCGCTCGCAGCGTCGCTGGCGCTGCAGTAGCTAGTGCCCATCGAATCTGCGGCAGGACCCAGCTAGCTACATGCATACCTGGTCTACCTCGACCCCTCTATCATGTACCGACCGACCGGCCGGGTCGGGCCGCTGTCGATCTCGAGGATGCGTTGCGTCTCGGTTGGGTTCCAGCGGCCAGCTAGGTGGGAATAGGATGCATATATGCATATGGTACGTCTGGCCATCTGCGTAGGCGCGTCCTGCTAGCCTCCTGCCGTCGGTAAACCGGCCCGAAATTCTTCTTCTAGCTCGCTGGACCCATCTCTGCCACCAAACGGCAGCTTTGCCGGGAAGACGCCTCTCATATTTCCCGCACGAGTAAATTAAACCTCCACAGCACCTACAGATCGATCGATCGATCATCATAAGGACACTACTGTTGCACAAAGTGTTCTTCTACAGTTTCTAGTACAGCGACACCTTGTTTGCTCTTAATTGCACCAACCATGGATCGATCTCCGCTCCGGATGATATATGCATATGCCGTATCAGAGGTTAAGAACAGCATGTGTAGGGTGCCTTGTTTTCTTTAGACAAATATTACTGGAGATGAGGATCAATAGAGCCCTCGGGAATTCTGACAGGAATGTGGAGCGTAGGTGCCTTGTCTATATAGAAGAATGTTCCCGTACTTGCCACAGGCGAGGGGGGCCAATAAAGAGTACAAAGTCGATCCTCCGTTGTTGTTATTTTCATTTCAAGTACCAAACACGGACAAGACCATAAAGAAAAAATCGTAGGAATCCCTACTAGACTTTTCTAATCATGAACAGTAGTAGCAGTACACGTTTAGCGATAGTATTGGCTTATCCATTTCTTCTACTGCCTTGCATACGTACGTACAGTACATGTGCACGTAGGGGCCGACCGGACGGCCACCTACCTGCCGGCACGTACGCGTATGCCGAGTACAGCCGATCACATCACCGTCTACCCATCCGTGTAATCCGAGGATGGGCTAGAATACTGCGAAAACCCCGGCCGCGTCTCTTTCCGGCGAGAAGAATCCACCTTCCGCCCAGTAATCTGAGGGTGGACTCCTCACTCGCTTTTTTTCTAGGTAAAATATCGTGGAAGTTGCCGTCGTATCGAATGATCGTTGCCGGTAAAACTCATCATCATGCATGTACTATGCGCGCGCAACGTCCATTAGAATACGAACGAAAATCCTGCAAGTCGACACGCTGGATCGAGTTGGATTGACTGGGTTACGATTAGATTCGATTCGTATGTAATCCATCCATCAATCTGTCGATTGATCGATCGTCGCTGACTACTCGCTCATATTGTTTTATACTAATCCATCCAAGGTAGCTACATGGTCTTGTAGCAGCAGTACTTGTGGTAGATGGATCATGCGTGCATCCACGGCCGGACATGGCGTACTGTGGCAAAAGAACAGAAAAGATCGAGGTGTATTAGTAAGGATATTTCATAAAGGGAATGCAGGGTGCATTAGTAGTAGGGCCGTTTAGCGGCCAGCGGCAGGACACATCAAAGCCAGAGTGGCCATTACCATCGGTCGTACATGGCAGCATGTCACTAATCCCATTATTAATGCCCTACGAGTAGATTAGCTATAGTAGCATTAATTTGGTGCATGCATCATGCAAATTACTAGCTGAGGCTAAGAGGGTGTTTGGATACGTTTTAGTCCCATGACTAAAAGTAGTGGGTCTAAAACTTGCTAGCCTCATCATGCTTGGATCCAAATACTAAAGAAACTAAAATCAAGTTAATGAGTATTTATTATCCTCCAAACCCTCCAATCCAAAACTCGTCTGTGTTAAAGTAGAGGAATTAAATGAGGAGAGAGAGGACTAATCCACATTTTAGTAGGGGTACCCCTGACTAAAATAATTTAGTCTCAAGACTAGTTTTAGCCCCTCTTTAGTCAGGGGGTGCTTGAAACTTTAGCCTCTTAAAGACACTATTTTTAGTCAGACTAAAATAAGTCCCTTGAATCCAAGCACCCCTTAAGATAGGATTGATTAGGATGCCTGCCTACCGGCAAAAGCTTCCCCGTGAAGATTGCTTAACAGTAACTCTTGTAGTGTAGTACTGACGCAGAGATCGATCGAGATCGACTCGGTATGCATGTAAACACCAGTCAGATACTATACTAAATGTTGACGTATAATGTGCTGCCTAGTCTCTCTCATCAGATCGGTCTTTTGGTTGTATTGGATAGAGCACGCACTTCTACATGGTATCGAAACCAAGAGGTCTTGAGTCCAAGACCCGGCTGGCTGCAATTAAATTGCAGCCCATTTTTGGCCCACGTTTAGGTCTGAGGAAACCACACGTGAGGAAGGGTGTTGACGTATAATGTGCTGCCTAGTCTCTTTCTTTAGATCGGTTTTTTTGTTGAATTGGCTAGAGCATGTACTTCTACACTAAATAAACGCTCTGTGGGTACCCTACGTGTTGTTTTAGAGGAACCACCTCTTCTGTTATTAGGGTGGTGGACTTGGGACTTAGACTTGCACCATCGAAAAACGTACGAACCTGAGAGCGCGTGTGTGTACTTGCGACGATGGAGCAGCTGTTTCCAACCAATTGCAGCGCCTGCCGTCGTGCGAAAATGTGTACATGGAGTGCATGCACGGAGTAATTAACATCTAATAAGCACAACCGGTACGAAATACTCCGTCACACTAGCTAGTTATTTTGAAGATATTGCTATTTCTTTTCTTTGCACATTTCATCTTCAGAAAGGTGAAGAATACACAATGTACGTTCCCAATGTACGTAGGTACGTACATTGTGTATTCTTCACCTTTCTGAAGATGAAATGTGCAAAGAAAAGAAAAGAAAAGAAACAGCAATATCTTCAAACAATACGTAGGGATGAAGAAGAGTTGCTCGATCAATGTGGTACTGCATCAGCACGTGCTGTTTTAGGTGAACCAAGTCACCTTTTTTAAGGCTGGTACTTAGACTGACTGATCCAAAATCGTACAGCACGCACGTACCCCCGGCCCATGCCCGTATCAATTGCCAGTGGCGAAGCCAGCCGAGATAAACTGTGGGGTCGTTGGTAAATTTCAGGATAATTTTTTTCACAGTGTACAGTCAATGTACAGTAATTTTAGGCTTTTTTCTCTAAAACCTGTGGTGTCAATTGACCCCACAGATTACATGTAGAATCGCCACTGTCAATTGCCATGACCCCGTACATGCGTGCGACGGAGCAGGTCGGCAAATTAAGCGAAGGAGAGACCACCGGCCGTGGCGGCCGCGGCAGTTGAGCTGCCTGCTTGCACGTCCGGAAAAGAGCGACGACGAACTGGCCGTGGAACGCTGCACGGATCGGGCGCTCGCCTGCCGCCGTAGTGCGCGTGCGTGTTCGCAAGTCGCAGCCGTAGCCGTCATGACGGCTTCGTGCGGCTGCCGACGGCGTACGTCCGTGGGGATCGGCCGGTCCCCACGATGCACGATGGAGCCGCGGGCGCGACGACGGCGTACGGTCGACTGTTTGCGGTTGTAGCACGCAGATTGGGTCTCCACTCGATCTCGGGGCAGCATGGGTGCGTGACGCACTGTGCCATCCAGCCAGAGGGTGCACCTGCTATCCTGTCCGGTCGGATGGCGCATGCGAGCCGGCAGGGTCCGTGTCACCGTATCGAGAGTTTTTTTTTTTGAGTTGAGTTGTGTGTTGTGAGTTACTAGTTGCGAAATAGTAGTGTGCGGTAATGGGGGAAAAATACCACACTCTACTATAACCTAATAACCATAAGTCAAGACCTCGGTAGGTCCACGTCATTTGTTTCAACACATGACATTTTCATCTATGTTGTCACTTACCCTCCTTACAACCCTCGCCGACGGTGGCTTCAGTGCTCAAACAACCGCAGCACGTTTGAGTGTTATCAATTCGAAGGCGTCTCGGCATAAGATAAGAAATCTGTGTTTTTTTCTTCTGTGAGGTTTTGGTGAGGCATGCATGCATGGTTATATATGGTTTCTTTCGTCTCCAATTCTAGTTTTGCTGAGCAATTCATTTTCAATCAGGATCTGCACTGGTATGCAAGAAAGACAGATCATGCATTGTCGATTAAGTTTTCAACCTAAATACCATTTTAAAATGGTTAACATGTAAAATATCATCATATTTAGATTCTACATAACTTTTCTAATCAAATTCCATATATAACATGTTAAATTTCAAGTAAGGGTTTAAAAGATTTGGATTTTTTGAAGCATTCGACATGTACTGCAGGTTGACTAACCCAATTATCGAGGGGTTTCCTGTAGAAGTGAAAATCTTACTTCAAATTGGCCTGCAAGTTGGTCAGGGGGGTTTATGTAAAAAAAATCTGACTTCAAATTGGACTATGGTTGATTAGCAGAAACATCAGGTTCTTTTTTGTAAAATAGCATGACACCAAGAATATATCTTCCCTTTATTAGTAGGTATAGATAAGACGGTCTTCTATTAGCCGTTGCATGTGAGCGTTGAGCATCTTTAGCCAACGCCTGTCCTTTAACTTCTTAAATGCCTTCTCAAACTTAATTTCTTAAATTTTGATGAGTTAAATAATGGTATTTGCTCTTTAACCATCTTTGAATGCCATCTATTCTAGATCCGATGGTTGTGATTATTCTGATCCATTCAATATAAAAAAAACGCTAATACACTGGATGTGTATCTTTGTATTGATAGAAGGGCGTAAATTAGAAAGTACAATCCATTGGCAGCAAACAAAGGAGGCGCGGCAAGGATGCTACGTGAGCAGAGAGAATGGTTTGCCCAGACCCAAGGGCGTGAGATCAAGTTACATGCAACAACCTATATATTCCTTTGGCGCAAGCACTAGCCCAGCGGAACGCTTCGTCGGTGATGGTGGTGACGAGAATGTCGGTGGGCGGCCTTGCCCCGTAAAAAATTATGGCATTTCGATGCTTTCAGAGCCCTCGCGGTGAGGATCGTGAGGGAGTCGAGGCCCTTCCGAAGACTTGGAGGAGATAGCTCGATGGCCGCGAACAACCACTGGAAGAAGCCTATGGTTCCATCGGGAGGTGGAGCTTCAATTTTTGGGGCTCGTGGCCGGCTAGACATGGGGAAATGACACCGGCAGTCATTTAGACTAGGTTTAGATTACAATTTAGTTGAAATATGTCGAAACGTAATGAATTTGCTCTGATTTACATGAAAATTATCCGCTTTTATGTAAAAATGATCCAGGTACAAATGAATATCGTCCGGTTTGTTTAAATATACATCAAATTTGTTCACTTTCGTTAAATTTCTTCTGAAATGTTAACGGACATTTGCGACTATGGTTGGATGGCCGGCTCCCCCATCAGTGTCTGCGGACTAGCCCCGCCACCCGGTCCGCAGACGGATGTGTTGTCCGCTATGGGGGTTAGTGATGGAGATGCCCTTACAAATGTATGTACGTCAGCACACTGCGTGACCGTCAATGCGTGTATTTCAGTAGTTTCCAACCAATTGTGACACCTTCATCGATCCTCTGAATTGGATAGTGCTATGCCGACAGTGCATGTTCGCCTCCTCGGCTGCTAGGCAGTCGGATCCTATGAATGTGTCCGCCGCCACGAGCATGGGGGAGGGGGCATGTGATTCACACGAGATCCAAGATGGAGACCGTTGCCATGACTATTAATACATTTTGGAAGTATGTACTGGACAACCGTTGAGTGAGACGAGCCTTGAGTAGTCAGTGTATCTTCGAAATGGCCAGGCAGGATCAGAAAATCGGCTGATCATACCACTGATTTTATGCTTCTTCTACTGAACAAATATACAATTTTCTTCGCTGAAACGGTGCCTATTCTATTTGACAGTGTGAGTAGATGAAATCAAGTCAAATCAAATCAACTGAAACTACATGGATCAATCATTGCAGAACAAAGCGAGGAGGCCTCACCAACTCTGGCGGGTAGCTATGGCTAGGAATCCTAGTACTGCTCCCTAGTCTTTTACGAGTGAGCGTGATGGCGTGTTAGGTGCTGCTTAATGCAGATTAGATGCCCGAGTCCCGACGGCAACCGGCGATGGCTACATCGATGGCCGCCGCCATGATTAAGCCGCTGGTGCTCAGAGAAGATTACGCTGCAAAGCAGCTTGCTGAGTGAATGGAGAATCCTTGGCCTTTGCCTTTAGATTGTGCGTGTGGCTTTGCCATGCACGAGTTAGGCAGTTAGCGCGCATGATGATGCCTCGTAGGCCACACCCGGCCGATGCATCTGCATGCATGATGCCATCCTGATGCAAAAAGTTTGTCACCAGCGGATTAAACTAAACTTATGAGCCGTTTGTTTCTTTTGGTTCTTGTTGTATGTTGCCCATGTGGTTTAGTTAGCCAAAATACCACCGAATGATTCAAGTCTTCTCATTTTGACTAAGAATATGTTGGAACTAATGCAAACTGACAAGTACTAGGATGAGCAAATAAGTAATAGCTTGTAGTACTGTGGATAGAAAGAAATCATTACATGGCATAGAACTATATTTGATGGGCCGGCATGGTCTTTACGAGCTTAGGCAAATTGAATAGTACTATGCTTAAAGTACAGATCTGGTCATTTTGAATGAGAACCGTAGGAAAGCTCTTCTTGCCTACCTCATAAATCATGATGCTCGTCTCTTGCCACATGGGGAATGAACCAAATGTGGGGTCTCTCATCATACTAGCACTCTTCTGAACACCATCTCCGGAAGAATGGTCGAGGAAGCAGCTCTTTGGTGCCTATCCCTCGTCCCGGGTGTGCATCTAGCATCGTCGAAGGGCGTGTGGAGGTGTGTATCTATAGGATCTCGCGGGATTCGGTCGGTGGTTGTTTTTGGTGGATCTGCTCGGATCCGGTCTTTGTTCACATGTCTTCAGGTTGGATCATTCTGATCTAAGCTTCTCTTCATCGCCGGCGGTTGATGTTCTGGTGTGTTTTTCCTATGGGGTCTTAGCATGATGACTTCTCGACTGTCTACTTAAACAAGTTGTGCCTGCCTCCGAAAAGGGAGGGGTGAAGACGGCGGCGCGCCTTCAGCTCGCTTCAGTGCTTGTAATCGTCGCTAGATGGTTCGTGAATCTGGAAGTAATTTTTATTATTTCTGCTGTTCGCTGTAGTGCCATGATTATTGAAGGTGAATAGATCATAAGTTTCCCGCAAAAAGAAATAAAAGTTATTGTGCCTGCTTAAGTAGACTCTCTTAACTACGGAAGCGTATACATGAGGTACCTAAAAAGAGTATTGCATTAGTCACTTTCGTTCAGAACTGCTAGATCTTCATCTAATGCCGGAAAACAGATCTCGCATTATTAATTTTCAACATCCCCTACTTCTTCCTCACGCAGCTTGTAGCCTACCCGCCTTCGTCGCCCCCCGCCGCCACTAGGCGTGCCCTTCCCTCGACATCCCCCACTGTCGTGCTGGCTCCCATTCCCCACCCCCACATCCACCCCCACCCCTGGCACCGCATCATGAAGTTTTGGACTCGCTCCCGTCGGCTATTGCTTGCTCCTGCTAGTGCACGGCTCGAACCCGTCGTGGCCGGCGCTCCTCATGCGTCCACACCTTTGGCCCCGCACGAAGCGGAAATGAATGAATCCTGAAAAATAAACCAGGAGCCTAAGATTTAGTAAACGTGCTTAATTAATACTTACTTCATGGGGTTTTATTAGCTCCCATCATATTTTGTGTCAAAATTTGACTAGCAAAATATTTCTGCATGTCATTAGAATTTATATTCTTGGATTCGTATTCGAATGTACTTTCCAACGCTATACGTAAAACTTATATTTTATTATTTAAAGTTATGATCAAAATATGAACAAAAACATGAGGGGGGCTACTAAACCCATACAGATGTAGTAGAAAGGCAATGCTTTTGTCATGTTCTAAAAGAAAAGAAGCTACAGATCATCTTATCTCGAGCTACTGTAATGAAGTGCCGACAGCTTAGGAGGTCAACTAATTGATGTGTTCACCAAATTCCAGTGAGCTAATTGACCTGGAATCAAAGAAGAAAAAGCAACCACGGGAAGGTGCGAATGGAGTATGTTGCATGATATGGTACGAAGTGGAGTTGGATCTTTATGCTCTTCCAAGTTAATACTACATACATAAAAAGCAAATCCCCACGGCTTTGGAGCAGCCACGCATGCATGGCTCCATCTCCATATCATGCATGCAAGCCTAATTAATTAAAAACGAAGCAACGCAAGACGCACAACACAGACCACACCACACTATATATTATTATCCATAGGATAGGAGGCCAGCTAGCTAGCGCTAGCTCGCGCCTCCCCACTACACTCCCGATCAATACATCGACTACACACAAGAAGAACAAAAAGGAAAGAATAAACATGGCAACACATACAGACGACATTCATCTCCCAAAAGGAAACTGCTTTTCATGTTTTCTTTCAACAGGACCAGCAACAGCTAGCAGCAGAAAGGAGGAAGGAATTTAGGGACGGCGACAGCGCTTGACAAAAGTTCCTCCGTCGCCGTCGGTGGTCGCCGCTGGCTCGCCGACGGCAGTGCTATCTGACCGAGCTTGTAGTGTACGCATTGCAACACGTACTAGCTACCAGGGCACACAGATATGGGATAGATGGCGATCGAGGCGCATATCAATCCCCAGCCCACATTCCAAACCTCACCAAGAAATACTCTAGAAAAGTTAATTTGACCCGGCCAGCCAGCACGGACGCCACACGCAACGCGGCATCAGTATCTACTTTAATTGTGATTTCCCGCCAATTAGTACACTACATGCATGCATGCGTACGTACGTATACCCACTATACCTCGGTGATCGCTACGTCCATCCATCAGTCAGTTAGCACTCTCATGATGCGAAAATGCTAGACCTGCGTAGTTATCTATGAACCTTTATGTAACTTGCCAAACTAAATCTTTCTCTCCCCCCTGATTTTCAGTTAGGTGGGCCCCATCGCCCCCACTTCCAATCCTAATTCTCCACGTAAGCAAGCACGTAAAATTATTACATAACCCTTCGTGGGTCAAGCATTGCCCCTCATGATGACATGGTTACCCGTAGAGAATTAAGTACATGCATTAGCAAGATAAATAAAGTTAACAAGCACCGCCACTACAGTGCGAGATCAATCGCGGGCTATAATTACTCTCTGGAAGAAGTGTGCACAGCCTCCACTAATCAAAGCGAGGGATCATCATTCATACGTGACAATTCAGTTTTAACGGTGCCCGCACTACTGAGCCCAGTGAGCGAGTGAGGATTTTACAAGTAGCTAGTACAGTAGCTGCTAGCCAGCCCTGGTGCAGTGAGTGTTACATGCATGAAACCACAGAAAAAGAAAGAAATTAAAATTGTTTGTAGCTAGTTTCTGCAGGCGTCTAGAAGCATGAAGTACGCGTGCGCCCACAGACATGCACGCACTCCGGCCACGGCGACAGTGTCGACGGCGACGGAGCAGGCAAAGCGGTCCGTGGGCAGGGCGTTTACGTTCTGACAAACATACCCGGCGATAAAGCGTACGTTTGGTCGCTAGCAGCGTCGCTGGCGCTGCAGTAGCTAGTGCCCATCGAATCCGTGGCATGACCTCCCGTTCTCTATGTACCGACCGACCGGCCGGGTCGAGCCGCTGTGGATAGAGGATGCATGTGTTGCGTCTGGGTTCCAGCAAGCGAGCTAGGTGGGAATAGGATGCATATATGCATATGGTACGTCTAAAGCGGCCGGGAATTCTTCTTCTAGCTCGCTGGACCCATCTCTGCCACCAGACGGCAGCTTTGCCGGGAAGACGCCTCTCATATTTCTCACACGAGTTAATTAAACCTGCACTGTACCTACAGATATATCGATGATCAGAAGGACACTACTGTTGCAAAAGTGTTGTTCTACAGTGTCCAGTACAACGACACCTTGTTCTCTCTTAATTGCACCAACCATGGATCGATCTCCAGAGGGAATGTATCTGGTGCACCGGAGCAATTGGTGCTACCGGTGCACCGGCCCCATGTTGCACACTCAAAAATGTTTGAAAAAATATATAAAAAGATTAGTGAATTGACACAAAATCAACGTATGTTGTCATAAAAATTCAAATCAAAATTTGAAACATTGCTCGAGATACAAAAATGACAAATTTGACACTGAATAGTACATAGCACAAGTTGGGCTTTAGTTTTGACCCATTAGTACATTGACGTTAAATTTGTCATTTTTGTATCTCGAGCAATGTCTCGAATTTTGATTTGGATTTTTGTGACAACTTACATTAATGTTGTGTCAATGCACTTAATTTTTGTCCGGATATTTTCGAACATTTTTTAGTGTGCAACGGAGTCCGGTGCACCGGTAGCATCAATTGCCCTGGTGCACCAGATACGTTCCCGATCTCCAGATATATGCATATGCCGTATCAGAAGTTAAGAACATCATGTGTAGGTGCCTTGTTTTTTTAGACAAATATTGCCGGAGAAGAAGATGAGACCCTCTTTGATTCGTAGGATTATCAAAATGAAGAAATAGAAGAAAAATAAAGGATTGAAGTGGCATGCTCACTTGAGTCCCATAGGATTAGCGAGAGTGTTTGATGCCACCGGAAAATAAAGATAACGAAAAAAAAGGTTTTAGTGGATGCTAGATTTCCAATGAAATATAGTACATATGATTCCATAGGAAATATTTATAAATGATTCAATCCTATGAATCAAATGACCAATGTAGGAAAAAAATCGCAAGGATTCTAACCTTTCAGAAATTCTATGTAATTCCTTTTAATCAAAGGAGCCCTGAATATAGAGGCTTCCCCGGAAATTCTGACAGGAATGTGGAGCGTAGGTGTCTTGTCTATATACAGTATGTTCCCGTACGTGCCAAAACGAATGGGGGCAAATAAATAGTACAAAGTGGATCCTCCGCTGTTGTTATTTCTGTTTCAAGTAACCAACATGGACGAAACCCAGGCTATCTTCTCTACTACTTAAAAAGGACTTAAGTTCCCATTTCACCTTTTTTCCCATCACCCGTTCCTCCAACCTTTCATGTATCATAATCCATCACCTTATTTTACTTTCCTTTAAACCAATTCCACTTCGATTTATTTACCAAACTTTTAATCAAAATATAAGGTAATTCATGGTCAAAATTTGATTAACATTTATTTACACAATCGCATTATTATTGATAGATAAATTACAAAATAACGTACTAGAATATTTATATGCCGTTGTAATGCACGAGCATTGTTCTAGTATAAAGAGAAAATCGTAAGGAGTAATTCCTACTAGACTTACCTAGTCATGAACGGGTGTAGTAGTACATTTAGCGATAAGATTGCCTTGTCCATTTCTTCTACTGCCATGCATACGTACGTACGTAAGGTACACGTACACATAGGCCGGCCGGCCGGCCACCTACCTGCGGGCAAGCACGCGTATATGCCGACTACAGCCGATCGCATCACCGTCAAATCCGAGGATGGGCTAGAATACTGCGAAAACCCAGGGCCACGTCTCTTTCCGGCGAGCAGAATCCACCTAGCTAGTGAGGTGATCGGCCGTGGACTCCTTGCTCACTTTTCTAGGTAAAAGATCGAAGAAGTTGCCGTCGTATCGAATGATCGTTGCCGGTAAAACTCATCATCATGCATGTACTATGCGCGTGCAACGCCCGCCCATTAGTTTATGAACGGAAATCCTGCGAGTCGACACGCTGGATCGAGTTGTATTGATTGGGGTTCGATTAGATTCGATTGGTCTGTAATCCATCCATCAATCTGTCAATCGATCGTCGTTGACTACTCGCATAAATTACATTTAACTAATCCAGTCATGGTAGCTAGCTATATGGTCTTGTAGCAACAGTACGTGGTAGATGGGTGATGCGTGCATCGACGGCCGGACATGGCGTAGTGTGGCAACGGAACAGAAAAGATCAAGGTGTATTAGTAAGGATCTTCAATAAAGGGAAAGCAGGGTGCATTAGTAGTAGGGCCGTTTAGCGGCCAGCGGCAGGACACATCAAGGCCAGAGTGACCATCAACGGATCGACACAGGTCTGATTACCTTCGGTCGTACATGACAGCATGTGACTAATCTCAATATTAATGCCCTATGAATAGATTAGCTGTAGTACCATTAGTTTGGTGCATGCATGATGCAGACTATTAGCTGAGGCTAAGCTAGAATTAATTAGGATGCCTGCCTGCCTACCGGCAAAAGCCTCCACAGGAAGATTGCTTACCATTGCCAATAACTCCTGTAGTGTAGTACTGACGGAGAGATCGGTCGAGATCGACTCGGCATGCAAGTAAACACCAGTCAGATATACTACTAAATAAACTCACTGTGGGTACCCTAAAAAGGTGAAGAACACACAAGTTAGGAGTCAAGAACAATGGCTTGATCAGCTACTAGTGCGACCGGCCCGTACGTGTTGTTTTAGGGGAACCACGTCCTCTTTTATTAGGATGGTGGACTTGGGACTTGGACTTGCACGATCTAAAAACGTACGAACGTGACCGCGCGTGCGTGTGCGTACGTGCGACGATGGAGCAGCTGTTTCCAACCAATTGCAACGCCGCCGTCCATCCGTTGACGATCATAAGCTAGCCAGCTATTGCACGAAAAAGATGACGTAGCTGGCGCCGTGCCTGCCGGCGGCAGGCAGTGCGTGTTCGCCTCCGCGCCCGCCCGGCAGCCGGATAGAATGGACGTGTGTGCCGACGCGAGCACGGGCAGAACAATTTGCGGGGTCTCAGGCCGGCGACGAGCTGACCACGGTTTATCTCTGGGGCATGCAGTATCGATCGATCTCGATCCGACGGAAAAATGTGTAAATAGAGTACATGCATGGGGTAATAAACATCAAATAAGCACAACCGGTAGGAAATAGCTAGGGAAATTGGGTCATGCTAGCTAGTTATTTTGAAGAAGTTTCTATCTTTTTTCTTGGCACATTTCATGTTCATAAAGGTGAAGAATCCGTGCCAAACAGTCCTTTTTTAATTGGACAAAGTTCATTATTGGCAACTGTGCTAGTACGCGTTTCTGGGAGGATACTTGGCTCGGAGAGACACCCTTGGTCATTCAATATCCGTCTTTATATCGTATTGTTCAACGACGTGAGGTGTTCGTTGCAACGGTATTTCAATCTATCCCCCTTAATATTCAGTTCAGACGGTCGCTAGCGGGCAATCGTTGGGAAGCTTGGCTCCGTCTAGTTAGGAGACTGATGGAGGTTCAGCTTTCTCAACAACCCGATGAATTACGCTGGAAGCTGGCTAGGTCTTGAGTATTCACAGTTAAATCAATGTATATTGATGTTATTAGTTCGTTCTCCATTCCTACCTCTAAGCATGTTTGGGATGTTAAAGTGCCTTTGAAAATAAAAATGTTTATGTGGTTTGTCCATAAACAAGTTATTTTAACCAAGAACAACTTGATAAAGGGTAATTGGACAGGACCTATTAGGTGTAGTTTCTGTGATCGGGATGAGACGATTAAACACCTCTTTTTTGATTGCCCGTTAGCCAAAGTTCTATGGCGGACGGTCCACATTGCTTTTAAGATTACTCCAACGAATTCTGTCAATACGTTATTTGGGACATGGCTTAATGGGATTGAGCCTAACTTAGCGAGACATATTCGGGTTGGAGTTTGCGCCTTGTTGTGGACTATCTGGAATTGCATAAATGATTTGGTTTTTAACATAATATCACGTATTCATTTTTTGCAGGTTTTTTTTCCGAGCCACGACACTGATCCGTTCGTGGTCGCTACTCACTCTGACGGAGGCCAGGGAGCATTTGGTTACTGGATCTGCCCGCTGGGAGATGGTAGCTCGGGATATCTTCAACCGGTTTGGATGGCGGTCATGTAATAGGATAGGCAATTAGTTTACCTATCCATCTTTAGCCAGCCGGTTGTGGCATCTTTTACTTGGCTAGTTGGTGTTTCTAGCCTTTTTGGCTCTGTGTGAGCTTTCTTTTTTTGTTTTGTGAGTTGGAGACTTTGGAACCTTGTTGGAACCTTTTTATTCGGTTAATAAGATGGCCGTATGCATCACTCTGATGTAGAGGCCGGGGAGCCCCCCTTTTCGAAAAAGAAAAAAAGGTGAAGAATCTGTGAGATCCTCCCCCGACCCCCTCCGCCTTCTTCTCCCTAGCGCCGCCTCCCCCGGGAGCTGCTAGGGCGGCGCCCCGGCCCTTCCCTCCGCCCCCTCCTCCCCCACCGCCGCCAACGGGCGCCCCCGGATGTGGCCCTGGTGGTGCTGGCGGCGACTCCTCTTCCGAGGCAGGGGTGGCGGCGGTACAACTCGGTCAACAGTGGCATGGCGCCTGGTGGCGGTGGCCGGCGGCCAGCGTGGTGGTGGCATGGCGCCTGGTGGCAGCGGCCGGAGGCCAGCGTGGTGGTGGCACCTCCCTTGGCGGCGGGGCGGCTGGGCGTCGTGGGGTGGCTGGTAACGTGACCCCGACCCAGATCCCGGCCCGTAGGGCCCCGTATGGGCTCTAGCGAGCCAGTTCCGGCGTGTCCTGGTTGGCTCTTGCGCGCTGTGGAGGGGAAGCTCGGACGGGGGGCGGCGACGCCGACGGCATGCTCTCTGTAGCGCACCGGCGGGAGCTTCACGGGCATTTCAGAGCATGGCCGGCCCTGTGGGCCCATTTGCCTGGTTTGCTTCTGTTGGCGCGTTCGGTCGGGTATCATCGTTGACGGTGAAGGTCGTGCCTTCCCGCAGGCTGACAGTACTGCTGTCCCGAGTCCCGGCTCTTCTTCTTTCTATGCACGCCTCACCTTGCGGTGCCGTGGTGAGACAACATGGATGGCTTCATGATCGTGTTCGCACAGGGTGGTGGCCGGTATGGTGGAGTGGTCCAAAGTGCCTGGGGTGATGGTTGGGATCGGGAGAAATCCCTGTCGGCATGTCCGACACCGACGTGGTTGCGCCTGAGGGTGCCGTCGGACCTCCTTGGAGGGCATCGGGTGCTGTTGGACTTCCTGCCTGAGGGTGCCGTCGAACCTTCTGTCTACCGATCTCCGAGGACGATGTTAGCCTCGGTAACGAAGACTTCATCGTGCCAGAGGAACCCCTCGAGCAAGAGCTCTTTAAGCGTCAGCTAATCGCAACTGCGAGAAGCCTAAAAAAGAAGCAGCAACAGCTCCAAGCCGAACAGGATACCCTCAACGACAGGTAGACCCAGGTCCTAGCTGCCAAAGAATACGGCCTCTAGCGCCCAACAAAGAGTTATCCGAAGCGTCGGCTACTACCACAATTCGGCGACGGGGCCATTGAGCCAATACCGTCAAGATATGACCGCACTGATGAATCAGACCGACCACACCACGCGGGCGAGATAAAGCGGCTGCCCATGCCGAACACGAGCCCCTACCACCTCGCCGTCGAGGCAAAGAGGTAGCAGCTCCGGGCCATACCTATGACTTACGCCAGGACCTGGACCATAGAGCCGGTCAGGCCAGATCAATCTATGGATCAAGGGGGTGTGCCGCACCATGAGACTATGGCCATCAAGCTTGGCGCAACAGGCATAACCTCACCCGGGCCGAAAACTGAATTCGGATGTCATCCGAACTCCATCATGACTTTGCCCGATATAGAGGCGCCGCACACCCCTTATGCTTTACCGATGAGGTAATGCGGCACCAGTTCCCAGAATGGTTTAAACCTGTAAATATTGAAGCGTACGATGGAACGACTGATCCCGCGGTATGGATTGAACTTCCTTCTCCATATTCACATGGCTCGCGGCGAGGATCTCCACGCCATCAAATACCTCCCCTTAAAGCTGAAAGGACCAGCGCGACACTGGTTAAACAACCTCCCATAGAACTCCATTGGTAGCTGGGAAGACCTGGGATGCCTTTAGAAACAAGTTCCAAGGTACCTATGTCCGGTCTCCGGACGCAGATGACCTTAGTCATATAGTCCAGCAACCCGGAGAGTCAGCCCGCAAACTCTGGACTAAGTTCTTAATTAAAAAGAACCAAATTGTCGATTACCCGGACGCCGTAGCCCTCGCGGCCTTTAAACATAGTATCTGTGACGAATGGCTCGCCCAACACCTCGGCCAAGAAAAGCCGAAGTCCATGGTAGCCCTTACCGCACTCATGACCCACTTTTGCATGGGAGAAGACAGCTGGTTGGCTCATAGAAGCAACAGTACCAGCGACCCTGGCACCTCTGAAGCCAGAGATAGCAACGGCAGGCCACAACGCAACAAACACAAGCGTCGAAGCAACCATGAAGATACCAAAGACACGGGGGTCAAGCCAGATTCAGTAGCTCGAAACCCGGTCAGCGGAAGAAGCCATTCAAAGGAAACAGGGTCGACCCATCCAATCTAGACAAAATACTTGATCGGCTTTGCCAGACTCATGGTACCCCCGACAAGCGTGCAAACCACTCCAATAGAAATTGTTGGGTCTTCAAACAAGCCGGTAAGTTAAATACCGAACACAAGGGGAAAGGGCGCCAAGCGAGGACAATGATGAGCCCTGCCCACCGAACGCAGGGGGGCAGAAGAAATTTCCCCCTGAGGTAAAAACAATGAATATGATATATGTCACTCATATCCCCAAGAGGGAGCGCAAGTGCGCACTAAGGGACATCTACGCCGTAGAGTCGGTCGCCCCAAAATTCAACCCCTGGTCGGCTTGTCCGATTACCTTCGATCGTAAGGACCACCCGACCAGTATCCGTCACGGAGGTTAGGCAGCCTTGGTCCTTGATCCAATCATCGACGGATTCCATCTCACCCGAGTCCTCATGGATGGCGGCCGCAGTCTTAACTTGATTTATCAAGACACGGTGCGCAAAGTGGGCATTAACCCATCAAGAATCAATCCTACTAGCACCACCTTTAAAGGAGTGATACCCGGCGTAGAAGCCCGCTGCACAGGCTCAATAACATTGGAAGTAGTCTTCGGTTCACCGGATAACTTCCGAAGCGAAGACTTGATCTTCGACATTGTCCGCTTATGCAATGGTTATCACGCACTGTTCGGACGAACCGCCTTCGCCCGCTTCAATGCGGTCCCGCATTATGCTTACTTAAAACTCAAAATGCCTGGACCCCACGGTGTTATCACAGTCAATGGAAACATGGAGCGCTCCCTCCGTACCGAGGAGCACACTGCGGCCCTCGCAGTCGAGGTACAGAGGGGCCCTATCGAGCCGAACACTTCATCGGCCATCAAGCCCCCAGACACTGTCAAACGAGTCTGGTGTACCCTGCAGAACGACAGCTCGGTCCATCCAGGGCTGGACTAGCAATTCCGCCTCTGCCAGTCCTCCCATCTAATCGCGACATAGGTACCGCGCGTGCATAACTACGCACTCAAAATACCTTGGGCAAGGACGGAGGCACATGAAGGAAAAGGTCCATAATGCCGCTCGGCCCTATTCGGACCTTAATCTTCTTCTTTTCCTACTTCTTTTTCTTCTTCTTTTTTCTATTTTCTCTCATATTTCACGTTCTTTAAAAGCTAAATCACTTTTCGGTGGTACAAGGGCCCTTTCCCAGGCCCCTTATGTATACACGATCATCGGTCCTCTCAAAGGGTCCTCTATCAAGGTGAAAAGCGGCGCAGACGTGCGGCAGGGTGTCCAAAGGATGTTTAAGATCACCTTTTCTTTTTAGGACCTGTATGCAGCTTTCCCTTATTTACTAACTCTCGGCATGTAAAATAGCCTTGATGCTTATGGCATTCTCTGTAAGAGCACGTTTTGACGTATCAATCAAACTATAATGGAAACAGTTTTGTCCAACCCTATTCGGTATTGGTTTATTTCATAATCTATATTCCCTCTTCACGTCAGATTGGCATATACACCTCGATATGATTTAAAATGCCAGGGACTCTATTAGGCCACATATATTTTCAAAAAAAAAGTTTGAACACTTTTAGAGTATACTTCGGCGTCCTGAATACTGCATTATATGCATCGACTTCGAATCATGTCTTTGCTCAATAGTTGGGTTGCCCGGCTCCTGTGGTTACTACCTTATGTTCCACTTGTGCGGCTAAGGTAGTAAAGGGGGAACTACTGTGATTGTGTTTCCTGTTCGCCCGGTCAAACGCCTCAGTAGAGAAAGCCGAAACCTGGCTGTCTTGATGCGGTGAGAGCTAGTCAGTAGTTCGGCAACTTGATATAAACCTCTTGCGATTTTTTTCCGTCTTATACGAAGCACTGGCCTTCGTGCAGTCACGCGTCTAAGGCTTCCTAGTTGGGATAGTTGCATACGCACCAGGGGCTAATCCTTAGCCCCACTGTCAAACTCCTATGGCTAAGTGAAAGTGATAAAGCCGCATAGTCGGATTGCCCGGTTCGCTACGCAGACACCTCCTTCACGGACCAAGACGTTGGGTCAAGTGTGATCATGTGCTAATCCGAACACCCACGTAGCATCTACGTGGGGGTTGAAGCCGGCGACTGGCAAACTCTCACATAAACGGACGCACAGGAGGAAAGTAATTTCGGATAAAAAGCACAAATATATTACAAAACCTTGGTTCATAAAGCAACGTCTAGGCAGCTCGGACACATTCACTCAAACATAACATCCTTCGAGCATTGACCCTCTATTAAACAGGCACCCTCTAGGACGTCTTCAAAATACCGCTCCGGCTTGCGGTGGTCCTTGCCTTCGGGTGGGACCTCAACCGCCACGACGACGGCCTTCATCTTCGTCCAGTGCATCTTGACATGGGAAAAGGCCATCCACGCACCCTCTATGCACGTCGAGCGCTTCACAACTTCAATTCGGGGTAGGGCGTCGGTGAGCCGCTTGACCAGGCCAAAGTAGCTGCTAGGAATGGGTTCGGCTTGCCACAACCAGACTATGATGTCCTTCATGGCCAACCCGGACATGCTATGCATCTCCGCCAGCTGCATCATCTGGTTGTTCAACAGCGCTGGACGCTCCGGAGCCAGGTACTGTGACCAGAAGAGCTTCTCTGTCGTGTTCCCCTCTTGGACCCGGAAATACCGTGCAGCGTCGGCATCGCTCTTCGGAAGATCTGCAAAGGCGATTGGAGAACTCCATAGTCGAGTGAGCAAGGCATATTTCTGACTGCCAAATTTTCTCTGCAAGAGAAAGGGCCTACCAGCCGCTATCTGTTCGGCCTGCTTGATCTCCTTGCGAGCCGCCCGGGACTCAGTCCGCGCCTCCTTGGCCTCCTGGAGATCCTTGGCAAGATCAACCGCTTGGGTGTTATTCTTCTCCTCCAAGGCCTCGCACTTGCCGGCGGCATCCCTGAGCTCTTGCTCGACTTCGGTCACCCTCAGCTCATACTAGCGGCGGGTGACTTGCTCGGCCTTTAAGTCCGCAGTCGCTTTATCAGCGGCCGCTTTACTCACCCCCGCCTGCTCTTTGTCTTGCGCAAGGATGCCCTTGAGGGTCTCGACCTCGGCCGCACTGCCTGCAATCATAATCATGACAAGCATATGAGCTTAAACTCCGCATTCACATATAACTTCAAGCGTATAAACAACCCTTTTAAAAAAACATACCTTGCGCCTCATCGAACCTCTTGTTAATGCGGTCGATGTCGTCATCGGCCAGCTTCAGCTTCCGCTTGAGTTCGGAAACTTCAGCGGCCTGGGCGGTCGCCGCCAACAGGGAAGCATGTTTATTCAATATATAAGTACATTACCTTCTGCGATTATCACTTGATCCTCTGTTTGGCTTTTTTCCAAAAACCGAACAGTCTCAGGGGCTACTATCTACATACAGGCATATTTCCTTCATATGAAAAAGCGTCTTACGTAGCATACCTCAAAGCCCGTTAGCAGGCTGGTAAAGGCTTCGTTCAACCCACTCTTGGCGGACTGTACCTTTTCAACCACCGCACTCATCAGGGTGTGGTGCTCCCCCACGATGGAAGCACGACGTAGTGCTTCCAACAAAGTGTCTGGCGCCTCCAGATTAATGGAGGTCGCTGCTGGAGTCAACGCTCCCCCTCCTTCAAAGGGGGTTGCTCGCTCAATTCCGGAGCCGTGTGGGTCTCCGGAATAGTCTTCGGCTGGGGGCCGCGGGGCTGGACTGAAACGCACGCCACATAATATGTTACATAGAACGCATAAAAGGTCGAATATATGTAAGGTGTTCTCGAATACTTACGAAGCGGCCGGGGGCTTCACCCTGGCGCGCCGCTCGGGGATGGCTTCGGCATCCGAATCCGAGCCGTCCAAAAGGGATACCTTCCCCCTCTTGGACGCCTTCGCCTCCAGGTCTACGGAGGCCGCCCTTTTCTTCTTCCTCCCCTTCAGGGGGGAATCGCTTTCTGCTTCCTCCTCCTCTTCGTCTTCATCTCCCTCGTGGGAGGAGGGAGCTTCGGTCTCTTCGGACACCGCGTCCGAAGTACCTTTACAGCGGAGGCCACCTTTGGCCTCCTTGCTCTTCTTCTTGGCCTTCTTCTCCGATTCCTGGTACGACGCCGGGACCAGCATCCTCGTTAGCAGAGGAGTAGCTTGTTCTTCGGGTAGCTGAGCCAGAGACTTGATCCGCTCCGCCTTCTTTGTCCAGCCCTGAGTGAGTATGGAAGGCTCAGCATACCCTTTGATTGATGAATTGAAGTTATGTTCGGAAACTAAAATGCTTACCGGGGTGGCTGGATGCGCGTTGTCGAGGCCGATGTCGTCGGTCGTCTCCCGCCACGACTTCTGGGCCTTGAAGAGCAGCTTCCAGATCTCTTCGTGCGTTGTGCCAAAGAATCACTGCAGGGTACGTGCCCCCCCCTGTATTGAGCTTCCACATCTGGAGAGGCCGAGCTGACAGGGAAGGATCCTGCGGAAAAGCATCACCTGAATCACGTCAGTGAGATTGGTGTTCTTGTCTATTATATTTTTGATGCGCGTTTGCAGCATCATCACTTCGTCGGTCGACCCCTAGTCTAGACCCTTGTTGGTCCACGACGCGAGCTGCATTGGGGGTCCGGATCTAAACTCAGGAGTGGCCGCCCATGTGGCGCCTAATACCTCTCCAACATATACATAATTTTTGATTGCTCCATGCTATTATATATTCTGTTTTGGATGTTTAATGAGATTTATTCTACACTTTTATATTATTTTCGGGACTAACCTATTAACCCAAGGCCTAGTGCAAATTGTTGTTTTTTTGCCTATTTAAGTGTTTCGAAGAAAAAGAATATCAAACGGAGTCCAAACGGAATGAAACCTTCGGAAGCGTGATTTTGGGAACAAACGTGATCCAGAGGAGTTGGAGTGGACGTCAAGCAATCAACAAGGAGGCCACGAGGCAGGGGGCACACCTACCCCACTAAGGGAAACAGGAGATTTGCCGTCTGTACTGCTCTTTGCCGTCAGCATTTCATCGGGACAAACGGCAAAGATTAAATTTGCCGACAACTGCTAACGGCAAAGAACAACTGACGGCAAAAACATACTTTGCCGTCTGCAGGAAAAAACACAGACGGCAAAAAAACTTTGCCGTCTGCATTTTTATTTACAGACGGTAAAGAGGTTACTTTGCCATATGTTAAAAAAAATGCAGACGGCAAAGACTTTGCCGTCTGCTTATTTTTTAACAGACGGCAAAGTAACCTCTTCGCCGTCGGAAAAAAATACATACGGCAAAGAGAAAACACATCTCGTGGATCGATCCCACGGATCGATGAGGTGGCACCATTGCACCCACCCCCACCACTCGCCTCTCCTCCCTGATCTATCACCCACTCCGACCCCACCATGTTCTTTGTCTCTGCCTTACCCCTTCGCACGTTCTCTCTCCCCCTTAACCCCGCATGCAGCCCACCCCACGACCTCGCTCCCCTCCCGATTCTGCCACCAATTCCGTCCCCCGTACCCCGTCCCTGGTTGCTGGCAAGCGCCGCCAGCCCGTCCCCCGTCGCCACCGGCGTGGCCGCCCCGTTCCCCGTCCCAGTCGCCACAAGCTCTATCACCCGTCCCTGCTCGCCGGCGAGCGCCGCTAGCCCCGGCCCCCATCGCCCCGGCGTGGCCGCCCCGTTCCCCATCCCACTCGCCACCGGCGCGGCCGACCCTTTCCCTCGTCCTCCCTCCGCGGACGGCCCCGTCACCAGCTGGTCCGGCGGGGCCTCGTCACCAGCCGCCCCGGCCCGGTCCCTCGTCGCCCCCGGCGCCGCCGGTCACCGCTGACCACGTCGGCCTCTGCTCTTCGGAAGGAAACCGCGTCGGTGCCTCGAGATACCGGCATGGCCGGCCCCATCCTCCGTCGCCCCCGGCGCGGTCTTCCTGTCCCCTGTCGCGCTCGGAAGGTCTCCTCCCCATCAATGGGTCGTGACACCACAAGCAGCCGCGCACTGGAGTGGCCTCCTCCCCATCAACGCCTCGCTCCACCGGCCACCGCTGGTCGCATCGGCTTCTGCCCGTCGTGCTCGGAAGGTGGCCGTGCAAGCTTTGGGGTGAACTTGGCAGCCCTGTGTAATCTGATATTTTTTGTATTCATAGATGATTGTCAGACTAGTGAATGATTGATGGTCAAACTACTAAAACGCAAAAACGCAAGTGAAGATTTTGCCTATGCCTTGTTATTAGCTATTTTTATTATGAGCAAAAAAATCCTACGCCTTCGACCATCTAGGCCTCTGTACCTGGTCTATTGTTACCTATTTCTTTTAAATAATAAAAAATCTTTACCGTCTAGGATGTATGAGACTGATGGCAAAGGAATAGTCCAGCTGACGGCAAATATGATTTTCTTTGCTGTCTACTACTACCGCGCTTGATGGCAAAGAGTGAGTTGGCTGACGGCAAAGTCTTTGCCGTCTTCCCTATGAAAAGCTGATGGCAAAGTATTCTTTGCCGACTTATCTTTGCCGTCTGAGTTTGTCGTCTGCTTCCTGACGGCAAAATCTTTGCCGTCTGGATTTAGGTCTTTGCCCTTTGGAATTCACAGACGGCAAATTACCTGTTTTCTGTAGTGCCCCCTGGACGCGCCCTCCATCCTCGTGGGCCCCTCGTGGCTCCACCGACGTACTTCTTCCTCCTATATATACCTACGTACCCCGAAACCATCGAGGAGCACCACGAAAACCTAATTCCACCATCGCAACCTTCTGTACCCGTGAGATCCCATCTTGGGGCCTTTTCCAGCGCTCCGCCGAGGGGGCATCGATCACGGAGGGCTTCTACATCAACACCATAGCCTCTCCGATGATGTGTGAGTAGTTTACCACAAACCTTCGGGTCCATAGTTATTAGCTAGATGGCTTCTTCTCTCTCTTTCGATCTCAATACAAAGTTCTCCTCGATCTTCTTGGAGATCTATTTGATGTAACTCTTTTTGCGGTGTGTTTGTCAAGATCCGATAAATTGCGGGTTTATGATCAAGATTATCTATGAACAATATTTGAATCTTCTCTGAATTCTTTTATGTATGATTGGTTATCTTTGCAAGTCTCTTCGAATTATCAGTTTGGTTTGGCCTACTAGATTGATCTTTCTTGCAATGGGAGAAGTGCTTAGCTTTGGGTTCAATCATGCAGTGCTCGATCCCAGTGACAGTAGCGGAAACGACACGTATTGTATTGTTGCCATCGAGGATAAAAAGATGTGGTTTATATCATATTGCTTGAGTTTATCCCTCTACATCATGTCATCTTACCTAATGCGTTACTCTGTTCTTATGAAATTAATACTCTAGATGCATGCTGGATAGCGGTCAATGTGTGGAGTAATAGTAGTAGATGCAGGCAGGAGTCGGTATACTTGTCACGTACGTGATGCCTATATACATGATCATGCCTAGATGTTCTCATAATTATGCACTTTTCTATCAATTGCTCGATTGTAATTTGTTCGCCCACCGTAATACTTGTGCTATCTTGAGAGAAGCCACTAGTGAAACCTATGGCCCCCGGGTCTATTTTCCATCATATAAATTTCCAATCTATTTTTACTTTGCAATCTTTACTTTTAATCTTTATCATAAAAATACCAAAAATATTATCTTATCATCTCTATGAGATCTCACTTTTGCAAGTGGTCGTGAAGTGATTGACAACCCCTTTATTGCGTTGGTTGCAAGGTTCTTATTTGTTTGTGTAGGTACAAGGGACTTGCACGTGGCCTCCTACTAGATTGATACCTTGGTTCTCGAAAACTAAGGGAAATACTTATGCTATTTTGTTGCATCGCCCTTTCCTCTTCAAGGGAAAACCAACGCATGCTCAAAAGGTAGCAGCGCCGCGAGGTTCGGTAATGTAGAACCACTCTTGTTGCCATACCTTGACGGTCTCCACGAAGGCCCTCTTGGGCCAAGTAGTGTTGGGGAGCTTGCTCACCATGGCACCGCTGCAGTCCGCATGCTGCCCGTCAACCACCTTCGGCTTCACCTTGAAGACCTTGAGCCATAGGCGGAAGTGTGAGGGGATGCAGAGAAGCGCCTCGCACACGACGATAAACGTAGAGATGTGGAGGAAGGAATTCGGGGCTAGATAATGAAAATCTAACCCGTAATAGAACATGAGGCCGCGGAAGAAGGGGTGGAGAGGAAACCCTAGCCTGCGCAGGGAGTGGGGGATAAATACCACCCTTTCGCCGGGCTCCTGGGTGGGGATGACCTGCTTCTTGGTAGGGATGCTGTGTGCGACGTCCGCACTCAGGTACCCCGCCTCCCGGAGCTCCTTGATGTCCTTCTCCGTGACGGAGGAGGCCACCCACTTGCCCTGTGAGCCGGATCCGGACATGGCTGGAGAGGTTGGTGGCGGTGGGGAAGATTGAAGCTTGGGCGCTGGAGCTCGAGGATGGGAAAGCTGAGGAAGGAGGAAGGCGTGGGGCAAAAAGAAGGGATCTTTATCCGTTTATATAGACATTGAATATCAAGCGCCCTCCTCAAGCCTTAAAGCTCGCCTGTTACCAAAGGGTCGTGACCCGTATTGATGAGAATCCCGCAATAAGGGGAGACGATCTCTGCTTTGACAACACGTGTCAATGGAGGTTGCGCCTCGAAACGCGAAGCGGGAGGCCGAAAAACGGTTCGAAATGATAAAGAGACCAGATGTGGCATTTCGCCAAAAAAAGTTGTCAGTTGACAAATCTTATTTTGACTAAGTATTTTTGCCCTCATGGTTGAAGGTTGTGACTGTTATACAGAGCCGGATACAGTTCTTTTATTCAGTAGTTTGCTTTGAAGTATTCGGAGGAGGAACCCACCTTGCAGTGCCGAAGACGATCTGTGTGCTGAACACATTGTCATTAAAGACTTGTTCAGGGGCTACTGAGGGAGTCCTGGATTAGGGGGTCCTCGGGTGTCCGGGCTGTGTGATATGGGCTGGACAGATGGGCCGTGAAGATATGAGGTGGAAGGCCTTCCTCCGTGTCTGGACGGGGCTCTCCTTTGCGTGGATGGCAAGCTTGGCGTTCGGATGTATAGTTTCCTTCTTCTGTAAACCGAGTCTGTACAACCCTAGGCCCCTCAGTGTCTATATAAACCGGAGGGTTTAGTCCGTAGAGGCTATCAGAATTCATATAGGCTAGACAGATAGGGTTTAGCCATTACGATCTCGAGGTAGATCGACTCTTGTAACCCCTATACTCATCAAAGTCAATCAAGCAGGAAGTAGGGTATTACCTCCATTAAGAGGGCCCGAACCTGGGTAAACTTGTGTCCCCTTTGTCTCCTGTTACCTTCGATTCTCAGACGCACAGTTCGGGACCCCCTACCCGAGATCGGCCGGTTTTAACACCGACACCCTTCCTCTCTCCTCGCCGCGTACCAGGGGAAACCCTTGGCAGCAGCGTCGTCATCGTCGCGTCCCTTCTTGAATGTGTTGTTTGTACCGGCGCTTTGGAGACTAGGAGCTTGGTGGGAGATCTCGCCTGGGCGCAGCGGTCGCGAGGTTTCTTCGTTTTTGTTGATCCGCCGGTGTCGGCATTTGTTCTTTCTGTATTTTCTTTTTCGTTTTTTGTTTGGTGACTGTGCTGATTCCGTCCCAGCACCTATCAATGGTTGTATCGTTGTTGTTGCTTTGTAATACAAAACGGGAGGGGAGATTCTTTTTGGGTTCAAGAATACACAATGTAGGGATGAAGAACAGTTGCTCCATGTGGTACTACATCAGCACGTGCTGTTTTAGGTGAACCAAGTCATCTTTTTTAAGGCTGGTACTTAGACTGACTGACCTGAAATCGTACAGCACGTACGTACCCCCGTCCCGGGCCGACCCGTGCCAATTGCCATGACCCCGTACATGCGTGCGACGGAGCAGGTCGGAAATTAAGACGAGGAGAGACCACCGGCCGTGCCGTGCCGGCCATCCGAGGAGACACGCACAGGGCCGGAGTGGCGGCCGCGCGAGTTGACCTGCTTGGTTTGGCCATGAAAAGCACGTCCGGAAAAGAGCGACGACGAACTGGCCGCGGAACGCTGCACGGATCGGGGCGTTCGCCTGGCGCCGTGGTGCGTCGTGCGTGCTCGCAAGTCGCAGCCGTGGCCGCCCGACGGCTTCGTGCGGCTGCCGACGGCGCACGATTGAGCCGCGGGCGCGACGACGGCGTACGGTCTACTGCTTGCGGTTGTTACTAGCATGCAGATTAGGTCTCCACTCGACGTCGGCGGCGACGACGGACGACTTGTCTCTCGGGGCAGCATGGGTGCGTGCACGTACGGGAAACGGTAGAGAAGCGTGCACGCACTGTGCCATCCAGCTAGCGGGTCCGGTCCGGTCGGATGGTGCATGCGAGCCGGCAGGGCTCGGTCCTGTGTCGCTGCGGGCCCCTCTTAAAAGGGCACGTTGTATAAATATATATTCCATCTATTATTTTTCTAAGACGTTTAGACAATGGGAAAAGCTTACCTTCTACCGGCCGATCGCGCGCGCCCGTCCGCCGGCTCCGTGGCCGTTTGATCGTGTCTTGACCAGATGGTCAACATCGTCCCAGCGTCCGCCGAAGCCGCGTATGTTTTCCTGCAACTCACCTGTTGTTTCAAGATAACCATTCCTGCAACTGGGTAACAGTAGGGGGTTTTGGGGCTCGCCTGGAAGCTGCGTTTATTTTTCTGCAAGGCTGCAACTCACCTGTTGTTTCAAGAAAGTCATTCCTGCAACTGGGTAACAGTAGGGGGTTTTTGGGGCTCGTCTGGATTAGAGGGCGAGCGGCTGGGTTTGGGAGCCGGCGGACGGGCGCGGCGGCGCAAGGCATTGGGCAACCAGACCTTATCCACCGCGGTGGCGACGACGACTTGCTCGGGATCGGCGGTGGCCGCCGCCGACTCAAGCAGGTACGATTCAGAGATCGGCTGTTTCTGCAACAAATATCTTGTTTCAAAAGTAAAAAAAAGATTCGGTGGTGAAGTTTTATTTCAACAAAATGGCCTAGTTTTAGAAAGTTTATGCAACACAGGTCTTGTTTCAGGAAAAAATGGTTCGGCAGCGAAGTTTTTTTTCATGCAACATGGATCTTGCTTCAGAAACATAACCTATGTTGCAGAAAGCGTTGGAGGAGCACACGATGTTAGAGCGTACGAGGCCAAGCATTGCAACACGACGCATGTTTCAGAAACATAGTTTCAGTTGTAGAAATCGTCAAAGGAGTGCCCAACGTGGGAGCTAGTCGCCGTCATGCTGGAGTAGAGGCTGCACCTATTTCTCGAAGCAGGCCCCCTCGGTGAGCTCGATTTTGCGTCAGATCCAACCATGATGCGCCATAGTGTTGCAGAAACTTCAATTTAATTCCTGCACGCCGGTGGCGGGTTGATTTTATGGTGGATTGGCAGCGGCGCTGCGCGAGGCGCAACTCTGTCGGGGCCGAGGGCAATAGTGTTGTTTCCGTAACAGAGCGTTTGTTGCGGGAATAACGAGTGGGCATGCGAGGCGCGGATGCTAGATCGAACGGCTATTAGTTCGGGCATCCAACGGCCGTCGAGGCGACGGATAAAATAAAAACATCTGCCAGCAGACGCGTAGCGTCGCCCGTTATAAAACCATCCATGTGAACGCATTAATTCAATTTTCTAAATTTATGAAAAGCCATAACTTTTAAACCGCGCATAGGAATTAAGATCTGTTTTCATTGTTGGAACTCTCGCGGCGTGCTCTTCGAAAGTAGATCTCATATGAGTATGTTTCGACGGAATTTTTTTTGTGCAATTTTGACCCCGTTTTGTGCAACTGACTAGTCGTCGATGTGCAACTACCTGCGAGGGATGTGCAACTTTTCTCGTACACCGTACACGCGCAGTTTTCCTTTATGACACCTCCACCCCCAAACTGCCTCCTTCTAGTGAGATGTGCAACTTCATTTGTTGCCTAGGCCATACAGTTTTCAGTAGTGGCACCACCCCAACTACTCTCTAACGGTAAAATATGCAATTTCGTCTGCTGCCCCGGTGCCCTGGCCAACTGCATGCCTGGTAGTCGCCGCGCTTGTGCACCCCCCACAATCACGTTTGAGTGTTTTCACTGTTTGCTGCATCAGCCAACTATCTACCTGTGGAAGGGCCAACTGTCTAACAGTGATGTGCAAGTTTTGCTTGTATCCCATGGATGTGTAGTTTTCCAGCTAGCACCTAGGCCAAACCACCCCTGCTAGTGAGATGTACAACTTTAGCGTCCTATCTATATGCAATTTCTCACTATCCTCATGAATGTGAAGTTTTCACCATCAAACTACCCTGCCTGTGAGATGTGCAACTTCGTATGTTGGCCTGGCCAACTGCCTGGCAGACTTGTGCAACTTCGTATATTGCCTCCGCCAACTGAAACTACATATGCACAACAAGGAAGGGGAAGGAGTTACACATCGACTAATAAGCTGTTGGCGTGAACAACGGACTAAGTTGCACATAACACTAGTAGGGGGTGGGCAGGGTGTGCAAAGCATGAAAAACTACACATCCACGAGTAAGGATGAGGGTTGCACATCGACTACTAGGTTGTTGGTAAGGGCAGTAGACTAGTTGCACATTACATTCTCATGGTTGGCAGGTTGCAACCTCATCGAAAATTGGATCATGCAGCTACAAAACTGAGTTTGTCAAAAAGTTGCATCATTCAGTACTAAAGTTGCATAATGCAGTACTAAAGTTGCACCATATAGCACCAAAGTTGGCATCAACTTTTTTCCATCAAAACATACTCATGGGAGATCTAGTTTCAAAGATTTCGCCGCGAGGAATCCAGCGGTGAAGACGGATCTAAATTTGGATGCACAGTTTGAAAGATATGACTTTTCAAAAATTTGAAAACCCAAAATAAGCGCACATGCACACCTATCAGACAAGGAATCTCTTGCTCGCGTGAATATGTTATTATTATCTGCCACGTCATGCATAAAGACAAAATTTTAGACCACAACGCTGCATGCATGCATGTGTGAGACCCCGGCCGCTCATTTTCGCTAATTAGTGCGTATGCACTTTTTAGAATTCAGGATTTTTTTTAGGGCACATTGTATTGTGAGTTATAAGAGGGTCTTCTAGAGGACTAGCCTGGAGCCTAGTGGCGAGGGTCGCAGTGGTGAACCCTGCGACCATGGTTCAACTTCCGTCGGGAGCGAATTTGTGGTGCCTCACCCGGATGGACTCCTTCTATAGATATATGTCCTGGGTGCTAGTGTCCATGGATCTCATTTTCTATAAGAGTGTCTTCTACCAGCCATTGCACGTCAGCTTAGAGCATCTTTAGCCGATCCCCTGTCCTTTAACTGCTTAAATGCCTTCTCAAACTTAATTTCTTGAATTTTGAGTTAAATATAATGGTCTTTGATCTTGAACCATCTTCGATGCCATCCATTCTAGATCCAACGGCTGTAATTATTCTGATCCATTCAATATCAATAACTAAGTGCAATCTCCTTTGCGTCGTTGCCTCCAAACAAATTGCAGAGGGAAACCCAGTGAGCATTACATAGGCATCAAATCGGCAGTGAATCAGAAGGCATTGTCGAAGCACAATGTAGCAACTACAAACATTACGGTATTGCAAACACCGACTCCTACAATGTACATGGTCACCCTAGCGTGGTAATTCGAAACACCGAACAAAGATTACTAAACAAAAGGCTCAGACATGCATCAGACACCCAACACTCCAGCAGAGTTACATAACTAACCCTTCATTTTCTTTCAAAGAGGAGGTAGGGAACATCATTCTTATTAGGTACATGTCTTGCCGTTGTAACATGCTACGGCCAATGCAAGGATTTTCATCCTAGTCGCTAAGACCGACATTGAAGGCCAGCACATCAACAACGACAACCAACACGCAAACAAAGTCGTCTCGATCATCAGTTGCCACTTGGGCCAGACACATCCTGAAGGGCTACCCGGCTGCGCTGGCCAATGCGTTGCTCCACGCAGGAGCAAGTCGTCGCCGCACTCCTCTGTCTCCGCCTAGCTGCTCGCGTCGTGGCGCCGCCCAGGGTCCCCCGCCGCTCCTCCTCATCGTTGTTGGCCTTTGTTGCTCTGACGCGTGCCCAATAACGCTGGCCTATGCATCGCTCTGCAGGGGAGCAGGTCGTCGCCGCACTCAGGCAACTCTAGGACGCCAAAGACACCACTATCGGATAGGGAACCACTGCTGGTAAGGGTTGCCAGGGTGGCAGAGAGGGCAGGCGGGTCCAGTCCGGCGGCGAGCAGGGCATCCAATGTGGAGGCGGTGGTATGCACGATGGAGGCCTGAGTGGTGCCATCGTGTGCGGAGAGGAGGGGGGAGTTTTTTTTCCCGAGAATCATTTGCGGCCGCTTAAAAAGGAGGAGGTGGAGCAATTTCTTTTGCATAAATCCTCAAAATTTGGAGGAGTTAACCAAATGGGGTTCGACTAGGCGCGGTTAAGTCCTCAAAACATAAAATTTTAAAGAGTTAAAGTGTTTTAAGGAATGGTCTAGTGATGCTCATAATTGAGGAAGCTTAATCACACTTTACATGGGGCCAACTGAAAGAGTCATGTGCGTGGGGTTTAGCAGCTGGGTTAGAGCCTTCCACTAACTCAATGGCGAGGGTTCATCTTCTTTTCTTGTTCTACTACTCTATGCATACTTATACCCAATTTTTTTAGAAAGAAATTCCTACTGTTTCGCGGTAACAAAAGTCGAAAACCATTTTCGATTCGTCGATGAACACTTATTTTCGCTAGAACTATAAAAAGTTCGTTAAAGTCACACCGCCTGCCTGTGAGCAGCAAGTGTTACCACTGACTGGTTTTCGTCTGCCTGTCAGTGTTGAGTGGCGACTGATTGGGGAATGACACGCGTTTTCCAGGTAGTGTTGCCAAGCCCGCCGTTGGGCGCCCAAATGTAACTTTGGACCGCAAACAAGGCGATCACTCAGCTCTTTCAAACAAGGTCGTCCAAACCACAATGCCATGCACGGCGCCAAAAGAATTGTGCTTTGTAGCTCGGGGAGCAGGTTCCAAACAGAGGCGCAGAGTTTCCAGCAGGTGATGCCATAAAAACCTGTTGACTAAATAATTGCTTGGCGTGCAAAATATGTGGCATATATAGTAACAATACGGAATGAGTTGTCGATTTATAATAGATGTACATGTACTACTCTGCAGTCGTTACTAGCTACCATAGTACACGGAATGAGCTGTCGATTCATCATCATCATTTAACAGAAGATATGGTTATGGTGTAGCTTGTTAGGGTCAATGAATTAGGTGCTGCTAGCATAGTTATAGCATAGCTTCATCAAATATCAAAGTCAGCAGCCGTTGTTCTCCTGTGACGACTTAGGCGATCGATGATTTTTCAAAGGCAATTATTTCTATCAATATCCAGTCTCCATCTCCGCTTTTGGCCCCTGCAGCGGGAAAAAGCGCGAGACAGATTTGCACGGGATCGAACACTACAACTGAGCTGCAGAATCATCCGAGCTCGCACACATTTCTTTATCGGTTTAGCAGAGAAGTCAAGAAAGCTGCCCCATTGCTTTGGGCTTTCCTCCCTCCAATGGATAGCCAGCCATGGATCGTCGGCTGGGAAAGCTGGCGATCTAGCACTGCTCCTGTCCTCCAACCGAAACTGAGGAGTGCCACTTTTGCCACCTTCCCGGCTTAATTTCCTCTTAATTTATCGCAACATCAGGAATGAACATGAACAAAAAGAGAGAAACGGCTGGCACACACACATCTTTAACTTTATGCGGCTTAATTTCCTCTTGTAATTTATGACAGTGTCACGCATGAACATGAACGAAAAGAAGAGGAGAGAGATCGTCGACACCGTTCCTGTCGCCGATCGGCGATGCTGTTAGTGCTGTTGCGGTAGTTGCAGCGGTGGTTACGGTGGCCATGCCGTGGCATATGGTGCCTGATGATTTTACCCCGGACTGGGAGAGCCAGCGGTGACGCGGAGGGGATCAGTTCGGTTTGGGGTGTGGTTTTCGTGGAGATTTTTAAGGTCGCGTGTCATGGCTCCCGATGTTGGCCCCTCTCCTTTCCCGGCCCTCTTCCGCGCACCCTTTCCAATCCCATCTTCCTCCTCCCTCCTCCCAGCTTTCCCTTCCATTGGTGTGGCCGGCGGGGGCCACCGTCGCCTTGGCGTTTCCCTCTCAAGGTTGGTGCCACTTCCCTAACGTACCTCCTATCGGACCAACGAAACTAATCCCACTACTAGCCTAGTACTAGCTAGCTAGCTAGCTTGGCCGCAGCTGGGGCTGTGTGTGGAGCTGTATGGGCAGTGTGTGAGATCGATCCATCGACCGGTCAGTGGCTATATATAACCACCCCCCGCCCGTTGCCATTGTTTCCTTGTACCCCGTCACCGGCAACAACTTCATTCCCCACGACTCGACTCCACCGTCTCCCTCCTGCTCCCTCCTCCTTCGATCCCTCCCCTTCAGTTCCCGTTTCAGTTCATCAATGGTGGCTAGTTGTAGGCTGTAGCTCGCTATAGGTGGAGCATTGCACTCCGGCTACAGCCGTGTCTTCTTTACCCTCCTGTTCACGATCCATCGATCTCCTTGACTGACCGAGTAGAGCTGAGCACACCGCACGCAAAGGAAGGGATCATGAGCATCTCCGTGAACGGGCAGTCGGTGGTGCCGCCGGGGTTCCGGTTCCACCCGACGGAGGAGGAGCTGCTCACCTACTACCTCGCCAAGAAGGTGGCCTCGCAGCGCATCGACCTCGACGTCATCCCCGACGTCGACCTCAACAAGCTCGAGCCATGGGACATCCAAGGTGAGTTCATGCATGAGTTCCTCCACAATGCTAGTTCACATGTGCGTGCCCATGGTGAACTCAACTAACTGGCCATGGAACACCGCGTGCAGAGCGCTGCCGGATCGGCACTGGCCCGCAGAACGACTGGTACCTGTTCAGCCACAAGGACAAGAAGTACCCCACGGGGACGCGCACCAACCGCGCCACCGCCGCGGGGTTCTGGAAGGCCACCGGCCGGGACAAGGCCATCTACTCCGCCGCCGGCTCCGGCCGCATCGGCATGCGCAAGACGCTCGTCTTCTACAAGGGCCGCGCCCCGCACGGCCACAAGTCGGACTGGATCATGCACGAGTACCGCCTCGATGACGCCGTCCCCGCCCCCGCCAACCCCAACAACCCCGCCGCTCCCGGCGACGCCGGCAGCACCTACTACTCCGGCACCTCATCATCCCCGGTACGTACGTACGTACTCTACTACCAAGTACAGACCACACTGCACCACACTGTAGCACGTTGAACCGCATGCACGGCGGCCGGCCGGCCGGGCGACAGGGATGGGGATGGATCGCTAGTGGCGCACTGCATGCGCGGTTAATGTACGTACGTAGAACGTAGCGTGTATGTACACGTGGCCGATATCCGACTGTAGACGATGGGCAAGGTCCGGTGACGATTATCTCCGGGTGGTGGTTGGGAGTGGGGACACGCATGACATGATGCATGGTGTTAACAATTCATAATTGCGATTAGCGAGTGGGAGCTGGGATTTCCTTTCGAGGGGTCGCCGTCGCGGAAAGGGGCAGTGGGTGGGAGCAGGTTCAGTGCTCGTGAAGGAACGAAGCTTCACTGTAGCCAGACCAGCCCGGGCCGGGGTCAGTCGGTCATGTGCGAAACGAAACGCCAGCCACAGTGATCTGGTCGCTCATCGGTGATGGTTAGGTGCGTGCGTGCACGCGGCCGGGCCGGCCGTCTCGCCTCTCGCATGGGGCCATGGCTGCCGGCCGGAGGAGAGGATCTTGGTCTGCACCAGCAGGATCGCCGTCCCACACCACACACGCGTGTCTCTTCTCCGGACCTAACCCCAGACACGCCCACACGTACGTGGTAGTGGCACCGTACTTGATATGCTAGACGAGTTGGGGAGGTTGGAATGGGGTAGTGGACCTGTGCTTTGCACGCGGAGACAAGCAGACGGACACACAAACGTAGGACGTCTCCTTTTGGAGGTCAAAGGCTAGCACTGCTACACATGGACATCAGGACATGGATGGATGGATGGATGGACCGGGCATGCATGCATTGGAGATATGTACCTTTTGAGCTGGACGGATGATGGATCGCCAAAGGCTAGCTAGTCTTTTCGTGCCCATGGATCTCATCTCATCTGCCGCAGGCACATAATGGAGTGACTAGCTAGTTCTTGCTTTTGCTGAATATTCAACACATAGACTGGCTTCTTCTTTTCTTCCTTGTGTTCTTTCCATAGGTCAACACATACCCTAGCTTCTTCTTTTCTTTTGGACACTTAGCTGGTTCATGCATGAAGAGGGAAATTAATCTTCCATACGATCTCCGATCAATTCTAGTGTAGGCATAACTACCTATGATTCTTTAATTAATTTCGGTATATATAGAGCTGATGTGGTTGAACATAGGTTCATAATTTGGATGCTTCTTTTAAGTGGCCGGCCTAATTAACTAGGAAGTGCCTTTTCTTCTTAATCGAAAATTCTGCAACACGATTGCATGAGCTTGACACACACTAGAGTCTAGACTAGACTAGGCTAATCTAAATTACCACAAATAATTGCATGCATGCGACGTTTAAGCATTTCTCCACGCACTTGATTAGTCGATTGACTTGTGTGCTCCTCTAGTACGAACGTACCGCCGGCCCGATATTATCGATCTCATGTGAATGATTGTGCGTCTGAGCAGATTCGTGGCGTGCCCGGGGACCAGTCGTCGGGGCAGGAGGACGGATGGGTCATCTGCAGGGTGTTCAAGAAGAAGAACATCGTCGTGAACCAAGGCCAGAACGGCGGCGGCGGCGGAGCGGCGTCCAACAAGCTGGCCGGCGCCGCCCCCATGGAGCGCAGCCAGAGCAACTGCTCGTCGACGGTGACCACCATCAGCAACCACATCAAGGCGGCGCAGCAGCAGGACCAGCAGCACCAGCTGCTGCACTACTCCGCCAGCGACGACGCGCTCGACCACATCCTCAACCACTACATGCATGGCCGCTCGCCCACGACGCCGTGCAAGCAGGAGGCCAAGCCCGCCGCCGGCTCGGCGCTGGACCAGCTGATCAACAGCACCGCGTGCCCGAACGGGACCCTGTACGAGAGGTTCATGAAGCTCCCGCCGCTCGAGCACGTCGTCTCCGGCGGGCTCCTGCAGCCGCCGGCAACCGAGTACGGCGGCGGCGGCGGTGGTTCAGGGAACAACAACATCGGCACCGACTGGGACTCGCTCGACCGGCTCGCGGCCTCGTACGAGCTGAACGGCCTCTCCGACGACGTCGCGTCCGCCAACAAGAACAGCAGCATGGCGTCCTTCTTCGTGGACGGGCATGGCGGCACCACCGTCGCCGGCGCCGGGGACGGCGACCTGTGGAGCCTGGCGCGGTCGGTGTCGTCCCTCCACGCGGACTTGGCGACGATGAATTGAAAGCGTATGGCGGTGGTTAATTAATCAATTGTGAAAAGTGTTTTTAGTGCGCGGGACGCACGTCATGCCGCATGCATGCACGTACGCGCACTAGTGGCACTAACTCGGCCGGACCGATCTCTCTACGTACTACATATGCATGCGTGCGTGCATGGCCGGTATTGTACGTACGTACGTGAATAATTGGAGGAGACAATCAAAGCGGCGTGAGAGTGAGACTCAAGAGACCGGAGCTGATCTTGACGTGAAGGATCAAATTACAGGGTTGAGAAAGGACCGCGTGTGGTAGGAGAGTAGAGTAAATCTATGTGGGATATATGTATTGTTAATTAATCATCACAGTGTACCTATAGCTTATATACATGGTATATACTATGAGAGCCCTTTTAATCAACCATAAAGGTGTGATCATCGTGTGCATTATTGTGATCGATTAATCGATCAACAAATTTACATCATGCGTTCCAATAATTTTTAGGGTGTTCATGCCATTCGATGACACGGATGGAGGTGTCGACAAACAAACTATGAAAGAGGGTAAGTTTTAACCATGAAAAAAAAAATCAACCATGAAAATGTGATCATTGTGTGCACTATTAAAATTGTTGAAAAATTACCATCATGTGCTCCAATAATTTTTAGGGTGTGCACCCGGCCCATTGGGCACGGATGGAGGTGTCGACAAACGAACTATGAATAGACCGTAAGTTTTAACCGTGAAAAGAAAAATCAACCATGAAAATGAGATAACTGTGTGCATTATTGCGATCAATTGACAGTTTAACATCATGTGCTCCAATAATTTTGAGAGCGTGCATGTCATTGGACACGGGATGGAGGTCGATGGATCAACAAATTAACATCATGCGTGTGCGTGCCATGGACGGATCGATGGAGATCGACGGATTGTTGTCCCGATCCCGATCGTGTGTGGCGACAAGAGGGAAACTGTTGGGAAACCAAAAAGCGCATGGTTTTTGGCCTTCACCAGCTGTTTCTTGTGTCGGTATTCGATGCAAGTTCGAGAAGGGAAAAAAGGGGGAGAGATCGATGTGAAGTCGGACCATCAGGCACTACTTTTCTGGCTCCCGTTACCTCTCGTGTTGAAATATTGTACAGCCTCGTGCCACACGTACGATCATACTTTTATCGCCTTGTCGCGGTCAAATGATGGTGTAGAAATCCCGGGCGATCTTGATTTTGTCCCTTGTCGACAACTTTTAGCTCTCTCTGTCTGGCCTTGTAGTTAATTTGTATTTACCGCCGCTCCCCAGGCGGAATATTCATGTCCCTCTCGATCACACGTGTATCACATACGCACTCGCGCAACCGGCGTGAGAAAATTATTAGCTCGTGACGCATGAATATGTGTGCCCTTTTCATGCGCTCACCGGGAGCAAATTATTCTGCCTCTATAATGGTATTTTATGCATGGATAGATGGACGAGGGGATTTGATGATAGTGCCATGCATGGTGGAGATAGTGATGAATTCACCCGGAGCTGACGTAGAATTTAGACACTCGGCCAAAGTTTGCGAGAAAATATCCCGCGGTTCCTCCTTTTGTGGTGCCTCTAACGTACAACCTAATAACAACAAAAACATAATAGTAATATATAGTATTATTTTCTTTTAAAAAATTGACAATCTTGTTATACAAGATGTACGATGCTGTAAAATTTCAACACCAAATTCGTCATATCATGACTCGGAAAGGATTGATGTGACTATAAGTAGTACCATTTTCCCTTTTTGTTTTTTTCAGGGGTACTTTCTGTGTCTTATTAAAGTGTATAAAGTTTTGAAATAAATTTGGGTCATGGGAGTACTAAAGTCATATTGTGTCAATGTTGTAAAAAGTTCCTATTTTATTGTACTTTTTTTAGGTAGCATGAAAACATCGTAAAGAAAGTATCGGATATCCTCTCCAAAGGATCTGTGATTTGCATGTAAGAGAGTATCAAAATTGTAGGTAAAAGAGTGACATATACCTACAAAATGCTAGTATATTTCATTTTGTTAGAGTTGTGTTGAATATTGTGTACAAGGTAGGTTACAGTTGGACTAAGAGTTGTATTGTGTTTACATAGGATGTGGAGTCGTGTCCTAGTAGGACACTTGTATCCTAGGCCTCTCATATATAGCGAGGGTAGACACACGATGTAACCTATGCCAACATAATAGCACCGGAACGCAGGGGAAGCCGGCGGCATGTGCCGGTGTCCAGGGCGACCGGGTGCGGTATTGTAGCGGTGTCACGGGAAGGAGCGCCCATAGTCATGCCCCGGGAATGTAGCCATATTGATGAACCTCGTTAAGAAATCTCGGTGTCGTGCTCGTGTGATTGCTTGGTCCTCGGATGATCGACGGAGTGCCTCGAATTTACTCTAACAAGTGGTATCATGAGCTAGGTTGTCGGAGGTTGCTGGATTGTTGATCTGGAGGAAGTGATCGAAGGCGCGGGTGCGTGTGTCAGATCGGATCGATAGGCAGGCGGCGAAAGCATCAGTGGCAGAGCGAGACGCGGCGATTGATCAGGTGCATTAATCGGGCGAGCATACATAAATCCCGGCGAGGTCGGGTCGAGCTGGCGAAGTACCGAGGTATTCCCGATCGACTCGGTCTCGACGAGATCGATGCGGTGAAGGAACGTGAACAAGTCGGCCCAGTCCGAGACGCGTACGGGTGGCAGGCTGGCAGCGGCCACGGTCCACTAGCTCTGCGAAGGGCTTGTGCGGGCTGCGGCCCACAGGTGGACGCTTGCTGGCCGATGGCTGGGCACAATGGCCGGCTAATGATGCGGGAGGCTGCTGCTAGCACGTGATGCACATGAGGCTGCGTGATGCAAATACGTGAGATTTGTTTGAGAAAAAAAAAAGAAAGAACAATCTGCGGTATTGGTATTGACATGGCATGGACAACAACGCAATAAAGAAAAGGGAGCTTTGGATGTTATGGGGGCAAAGGCTTGGTGCACCCATGGAGACTACCACGGGGGTTAAAATTTTCTTTTGGAAGTGTTGCTAAGTGCACATGAGGTTTTACCATCACGATGGCAGATTGGTGATGTGCGTCAAGGCTTGTGGAGTCTGGAGCATGTCGCGCAGTCGAACGAGTTCGGCTGGGTCGGACTAGGCAGTCTGACGGATCGACGTAAGTTGGTTGGTACAGAAGACGGTGCGGGATCGGCGACGGCGACATAGGAGCATGATGCTGATGGTGACCGACTTCTGGACGTGGAAACACGCGGCGCAGGTTGAGTGCTTGTGTGTCTTCGACAAGGCTATGGCGCGAGGTTGATTCAAGGTGATGTACACACGGAGCTTGAAGTCGACGGGACGCGAGGGTGGACTGATCATCTACCATGGAGTCATGTTGAAGGTGGAGCTGGATTGAGGGGCTACGGTGTAAGGATCCATGAAATCGAAGCCTATTCAGCAAGGGAAAAAAAGCGAGAGGCACGTAATTCGGACTGGAGCCCAGTGGTCTGATGGAAGCGTGAAACTCGTCATTGGTCGGCGGTGACCGATGGTACTCTGCAGTGGGGGTTGAGTGGTGTGGGTTCGCAACCCTTGAGACTCGACCGGGACAACAGAGGCTCGACGCAGTAATAGCGACGAGGCGTGCGGTATGCACGGGACATGGAGACGGGCTAGGGCTCTGGTGGTCATACATGTGATGAGACAACTGCGAATTTGACTCGGGATGACTACAAGCAATGGTGAAATTCTTTCAAGTTTCAGACAGGCGGTCAAGAAAGGAGCGGTGATATTGAGTTCAGGTAACTCTTATGTGTGACACCCAATATGTGAGTTGTCCATTTTCACGCAGGTCAGTGATCAGTGTGTGATTGCGTTGGACGGATACTCTGAAAGTTGGGAGAACAAACTAGAGTAACAAGGAACTTAATTTTGCTCGAGTGTTGACTATGGTCAAGAGAAGAAGGGACTACAAGTTGCAGGTGGAGTCATATGGAGTCTTTGGAGTAGCGGTACTCATGGGATAAGCTCAAGTCCAATGTACATGGAAGTTTGACGCATTGACAAATTCAGGATGGTGAAGAATATTCGCCAAGGTGGAGTTTGTTAGAGTTGTGTCGAATATTGTGTACAAGGTAGGTTACAGTTGGACTAAGAGTTGTATTATGTTTACATAGGATGTGGAGTCGTGTCCTAGTAGGACACTTGTATCCTAGGCCTCTCATATATAGCGAGGGTAGACACACGATGTAACCTATGCCAACATAATTGCACCGGAACGCAGGGGAAGCCGGCGGCATGTGCCGGTGTCCAGGGCGACCGGGTGCGGTATTGTAGCGGTGTCACGGGGAGGAGCGCCCATAGTCATGCCCCGGGGATGTAGCCATATTGGTGAACCTCGTTAAGAAATCTCGGTGTCGCGCTCGTGTGATTGCTTGGTCCTCGGATGATCGACGGAGTGCCTCGGATTTACTCTAACACATTTTAATTTATTTGCATCGTAAAAGCTTCCTTTTGGTGGACAAACAATAATTAATGTCCCCATGCATTTATATGCATAGTACCTAGATTGTCTCCCTTTCGCTTTATCTTGGTACTATATATATACTTGGCCCTGTACTTTCATTGGGACAGGTAGGTATATGATGTTGAACCGGTGTGATCATTTCTCAGTTGACTTAGAAATAATTCATTCTTACTCGACACCATTACCTTCAGTGGAGTTCTTTGTATCCTTTGGCATTTGCATGATTCTCAATTTTGTTTACAGTTTGCATTTCACTATTTAGGTTAGATGGAATATAGAAATAATAATTTCCTGATTGCTCGAGAAATAGCAAAACTGTAGTTGATCTATACCTCTTCTTCTTTCTTTCTTTCTTTTTTGCAGGAGTTGATCTATACTTCTACATATAAGATAGGTAGGTGAAAACCTAATTTCTTGGATCGGGCAATGACGGTGCTTGTGCACTGTTTTCTTCTTGAAGGCGTTCGTTTTGGAGACCTTTTATATTTTTCGGTGTTGTATTTTGTGGTGGTTTGTCTGCGGCTGCAGGGAGGAGTCGATCACTGTGGCGGGGCATTTGTTTTTTTTCTTTAGTTGTATGCATCTGGGATGTGTTTGCGACATCTTGTAGGTCCAGAGGATGGGTGTAATTAATATCTTCGTGATATTAATATATTTCTTTCTTCAAAAAGAGAGGTAGGTATATACTTGACTTGGCTTTGGGTGGAATAAATAAAGTAGTAAAGGGGGAAGGAAAATATGACATTTCAAATGATACAGACCTGTTTGGTTAAGTGACAAAAGTTGAAACTTTTGTTAGTCTCTATGTTATTGATAATCTTGCAGAAAATAATCAAATAGGTAGATTTCACGCCCGATCGTACTAGAACTCAATTAAGTTGGAGATTTCAGACTAATCAAAAGTAATTTTTCGGACCCAAAGGGATCACTTTGATTGTCGGCACCTAATTAAGTGTGTCCTTCACGATTCCAGTATCGGAGACAGTTTAACGGTTGCTGAAAGCATGGGCGCATATGGTCCCTTTCTCCCTACAGTATATGATCGAGTTCCATTGATGCCAAGGGGGATCTTCTTCGAACGATTGGAACCACAATATGCCTGGATATATGTACCTGATTGACCGGAGATGATGAATGTACAGTACTGAACCAATTCTACATCTCGGAAACACCAAAATGGACCCAGCAACTGCGTTGCGCTGTTACATTACAGGGCCCTACTCTTACCTGGCCCGTGATGGGCCTTGGGATTTATTATTGGTTGAATTTCAACAGTATGATTGGCCTCATATCATCCAAACGGGGACCTACCTGCAAAGGAAAAAGGAAACAGCAAGGACCTTCAATCAGAATAGACACAATTATATCCTGGCAATGCCTTTTGGTGGTTTCTTCGTTCTTATTCTTGGTTGCGTAGGAATTTCAAAGCACTCACTCATCACTCAAAACCGTCAATCCAATGTTAAGATGCGCTGAACAATCTCACGGCTAGAACCTCTCGTTCCTCCCCTAACCCTTGACGGCTAGGGTAAACTCTTCCCTCCAGACATCGCCGACAAGCCTGTGGATTTGGCTCCCCTCTTCCTGCAGCTCAGGCGGCCGATGGCGGGAGGAGAGTCTCGGTGCCTTCACTCCGGTTAGTAGTTTAGGCTAGTGTTTTTTTCGTCCTTGCAGATGCGGCAATAGGGCTGATGACGGCGTTTTTCTTTGAGTTTGTCTTCCGGGCTCCGATCCTCCTCGAGTTCGTCCATCAGTACGTAGTCGACGGAGCTCCGAGACGTAGTCTTCGGAGCTCTGACGTAGATTACTGCCATCACTTTGTGGCCTTGAATTTGGAAACTACGGGTCAGCCATCGTTCTTCCATGAACCCTACATCTGAGTGGTCGTCACCCTCCACACCGGCACAACTTCCCAAGACTATGATCCATGACTTAATTTCATGTTGAAAGGAACTCTAGATGTTGCATAGAGGAGGGGGTGAATACAAATTCTAAAATAGTTGCAGATTTGGCTTAATTCTAACACATGGTTAAACTAGTTGAATTATTTTTAAGGATAAATCCTAAATATGCTAGGGTCAAGTAAGTGTACCAACAATTCACACTTTATGTAGAATATGTCAATATATTAGCAAGTATAATTGTTGTTAAAGGCGAAAAGAGACAACCAATGTGTTTTCTCAATTTCATATATCCATCAACATTCTATGTCTCCCTTGGGGTACCAACTAACAGAATCTCACTTGAGTCACTCTTGTATTAATAGGTTCTCAGTCGGTTCAATATAGATATTTAATTCCTCCACTTCAAAGATAGCAAGCTCCACAACCACTCCACAAACCCACTCATGTCTATCATTTTTCTTTCAAATGGGCTTTGGTGATGCCTAAGAAGAATTAATAAGACTCTGACTGTAAACTGTAAGGACAAAGAGCCTTATTATGGTCTAAGAAAAAGACCGCCTATTTTATCTCTTATAAAAATCTAGTTGTTTGCAATATTCTCATTATGGACATGAGTAGGCGCACAAGAAAAGTTATAAGCACCCCTAAGACCGGTTCTAGGAGAAGGACGAAAGCACTTCTATAGAAATCAATTGCATGAGTTAACAAATTATGAACCCCTGGACTATATGGTCATTATCTTCTAACTGAAAGATCTCCTCCTAATTATATAGTAACCATATGCATATAAAATGGCATTATTGTCCCGTAGTTTTAGAATTCAAGCTCTTGGCTCTTTTTCAATCATTTAACTTTGTCTTCTTCACGAGGACATTTTTCAAGTGAGAATTGTTGGGGAACGTTGCAGAAAATTAAAATTTTCCTACGGTTTCACCAAGATCCATCTATGAGTTCATCTAAGCAACGAGTCATGGGAGAGAGATTGCATCTACATACCACTTTGTAGATCGCAAGCGGAAGCGTTCAACGAACGGGGATGAGGTAGTCGTACACGACGTGATCCAAATCACCGGAGATCCTAGCACCGAAAGGACGGCACCTCCGCGTTCAACACACGTACGGTCAGCGTAACGTCTCCTTCTTCTTGATCCAGCAAGGCAAATGAGAGGTTGGGGAAGATGGCTCCAACAGCAGCACGACGGCGTGGTGATGGTGGAGCTACAGTGCTCCGGCAGGGCTTCGCCGAGCTCTACGGAGGAGGAGGAGATGTTGGAGAGGGAGAGGGAGGCGCCAGGGCAAGGGTGCGGCTGCCCTCCTCCCCTCCCCCTTTATATAGACCCCTAGGGGGGGGCGCCGGCACTAGGAGATGCAATCTCCTAGGGGGGCGGCGGCCAAGGGGTGGGGCTTGCCCCCCAAGCAAGGGGCGCCCCCCTTTTAGGGTTTCCCCCACCCTAGGCGCGCATGGGCCCTGGGGAAGTGGCGCCCCAGCCCACTTTGGGCTGGATCCTTTCCCACTTCAGCCCATGGGGCCCTCCGGGATAGGTGGCCCCACCCGGTGGACCCCCCGGGACCCTCCGGTGGTCCTGGTACAATACCGATAACCCCGAAACTTGTCCCGATGGCCAAAATAGCACTTCCTATATATAATTCTTTACCTCCGGACCATTCCGAAACTCCTCGTGAAGTCCGGGATCTCATCCGGGACTCCGAACAACATTCGGGTTACTGCATATACATATCTTCACAACCCTAGCGTCACCGAACCTTAAGTGTGTAGACCCTACGGGTTCGGGAGACATGCAGACATGACCGAGACGGCTCTCGGGCAATAACCAGCAGCGGGATCTGGATACCCATGTTGGCTCCCACATGCTCCACGATGATCTCATCGGATGAACCACGATGTCGAGGATTCAATTAATCCCGTATACGATTCCCTTTGTCAATCGGTATTTTACTTGCCCGAGATTCGATCGTCGGTATCCCAATACCTCGTTCAATCTCGTTACCGGCAAGTCACTTTACTCGTACCGTAATGCATGATCCCGTGATCAAACACTTTGATCACATTGAGCTCATTATGATGATGCATTACCGAGAGGGCCCGGTGATACCTCTCCGTCAAGCGGAGTGACAAATCCCAGTATCGATCCGTGTCAACCCAACAGACACTATCGAAGATACCCGTAGTATACCTTTATAGTCACCCAGTTACGTTGTGACGTTTGGTACACCCAAAGCACTTCTACGGTGTCCGGGAATTACACGATCTCATGGTCTAAGGAAAGGATACTTGACATTGGAAAACTCTAGCAAACGAACTATGCGATCTTATGCTATGTTTAGGATTGGGTCTCGTCCATCACATCATTCTCCTAATGATGTGATCTCGTTATCAATGACATCTAATGTCCATAGTCAGGAAACCATGGCTATCTATCGATCAACGAGCTAGTCAACTAGAGGCTTCCTAGGGACATGCTGTTGTCTGTTATTCACACATGTATTACGATTTCTGCATAACACAATTATAGCACGAATAAAGACAATTATCATGAACAAGGAAATATAATAATCGTGCTTTTATTATTGCCTCTAGGGCATATTTCCAACAGTCTCCCACTTGCACTAGAGTCAATAATCTAGTTACATTGTGATGAATCGAACACCCATAGAGTTCTGGTGCTGATCATGTTTTGCCTTAGGGAGAGGTTTAGTCAACGGATCTGCGACATTCAGATCCGTGTGCACTTTACAAATTTCTATGTCTCCATCTTGAACATTTTCACGAATGGAGTTGAAGCGACGCTTGATGTGCCTGGTCTTCTTGTGAAACCTGGGCTCCTTTGCAAGTGCAATAGCTCCAGTGTTGTCACAGAAGAGTTTGATTGGCCCCGACGCATTGGGTATGACTCCGAGGTCGGTGATGAACTCCTTCACCCAAATTGCTTCATGTGTTGCCTCCGAGGCTGCCATGTACTCCGCTTCACATGTAGATCCCGCCATGACGCTCTGCTTACAACTGCACCAGCTTACTGCCCCACCATTCAAAATATACACGTATCCGGTTTGTGACTTAGAGTCATCCAGATCTGTGTCGAAGCTAGCGTCGACGTAACCCTTTACGACGAGCTCTTCGTCACCTCCATAAACGAGAAGCATTTCCTTAGTCCTTTTCAGGTACTTCAGGATATTCTTGACCGCTGTCCAGTGTTCCTTGCCGGGATTACTTTGGTACCTTCCTACCAAACTTACGGCAAGGTTTACATCAGGTCTGGTACACAGCATGGCATACATAATAGAACCTATGGCTGAGGCATAGGGGATGACACTCATCTCTTCTATATCTTCTGCCGTGGTTGGACATTGAGCTGAGCTCAATTTCACACCTTGTAGCACAGGTAAGAACCCCTTCTTAGATTGATCCATATTGAACTTCTTCAATATCTTATCAAGGTATGTGCTTTGTGAAAGACCTATGAGGCGTCTTGATCTGTCTCTATAGATCTTGATGCCTAATATATAAGCAGCTTCTCCAAGGTCCTTCATTGAGCCTTAATGCTGTCCAAGAGTTCTATATCATTTCCCATCAAAAGTATGTCATCTACATATAGTATGAGAAATGCTACAGAGCTCCCACTCACTTTCTTGTAAACGCAGGCTTCTCCATAAGTCTGCGTAAATCCAAACGCTTTGATCATCTCATCAAAGCGAATGTTCCAACTCCGAGATGCTTGCACCAGCCCATAAATCGAGCGTTGGAGCTTGCACACCTTGTCAGCATTCTTAGGATCGACAAAACCTTCCAGCTGCATCATATACAATTCTTCCTTAAGGAAACCATTAAGGAATGCCGTTTTGACGTCCATTTGCCATATTTCATAATCGTAGAATGCGGCAATTGCTAACATGATTCGGACGGACTTCAGCTTCGCTACCGGTGAGAAAGTCTCATCGTAGTCAACCCCTTGAACTTGTCGATAACCCTTAGCGACAAGCCGAGCTTTATAGATGGTCACATTACCATCCGCGTCTGTCTTCTTCTTAAAGATCCATTTATTTTCTATGGCTCGCCGTTCAACGGGCAAGTCAGTCAAAGTCCATACTTCATTTTCATACATGGATCCTATCTCGGATTTCATGGCTTCTAGCCATTTGTCGGAATCCGGGCCCGCCATTGCTTCCTCATAGTTCGAAGGTTCACCGTTGTCTAACAACATGATTTCTAAGACAGGGTTGCCGTACCACTCTGGTGCAGAACGTGTCCTTGTGGACCTTCGAATTTCAGTAGGAGCTTGATTAGAAGTATCTTGATCATCATCATTAATTTCCTCTCTAGTCGGTGGAGGCACCTCAGGAACGTTTTCTTGAGTTTCGCCATTTTCCGGCTCAAGAGGTAACACTTCATCAAGTTCTACTTTCCTCCCACTTACTTCTTTCGAGAGAAACTCCTTCTCTAGAAAGGATCCATTCTTGGCAACAAAGATCTTGCCTTCGGATCTGAGGTAGAAGGTATACCCAATAGTTTCTTTAGGGTATCCTACGAAGACGCATTTTTCCGACTTGGGTTCGAGCTTTTCAGGTTGAAGTTTCTTCACATAAGCATCGCATCCCCAAACTTTTAGAAACGACAGCTTAGGTTTCTTCCCAAACCATAATTCATACGGTGTCGTCTCAACGGATTTCGACGGAGCCCTATTTAAAGTGAATGCGGCAGTCTCTAAAGCATAGCCCCAAAAAGATAGCGGTAAATCGGTAAGAGACATCATAGATCGTACCATATCTAATAGAGTGCGATTACGACGTTCGGACACACCATTACGCTGAGGTGTTCCAGGCGGCGTGAGTTGTGAAACTATTCCACATTTTCTTAAGTGTGTGCCAAATTCGTGACTCAAGTATTCTCCTCCACGATCTGATCGTAGAAACTTGATCTTTCTATCACGTTGATTTTCAACCTCACTCTGAAATTCCTTGAATTTTTCAAAGGTCTCAGACTTGTGTTTCATTAAGTAGATATACCCATATCTACTCAAGTCATCAGTGAGGGTGAGAACATAACGATAGCCACCGCGAGCCTCAACACTCATTGGACCGCTCACATCGGTATGTATGATTTCCAATAAGTTGGTTGCTCGCTCCATTGTTCCTGAGAACGGAGTCTTGGTCATTTTACCCATGAGGCACGGTTCGCACGTGTCAAATGATTCATAATCAAGAGACTCTAAAAGCCCATCTGCATGGAGCTTCTTCATGCGTTTGACACCTATGTGACCAAGGCGGCAGTGCCACAAATATGTGGGACTATTGTTATCAACTTTAACTCTTTTGGTATTCACACTATGAATATGTGTATCATCACGTACGAGATTCATTAAGAATAAACCATTAACCATCGGAGCATGACCATAAAACATATCTCTCATATAAATAGAACAACCATTATTCTCGTATTTAAATGAGTAGCCATCTCGAATTAAACGAGATCCAGACACAATGTTCATGCTCAAACTTGGCACTAAATAACAATTATTGAGGTTTAAAACTAACCCCGTAGGTAAATGTAGAGGTAGCGTGCCGACGGCAATCACATCGACCTTGGAACCATTCCCGACGCGCATCGTCACCTCGTCCTTCGCCAGTCTTCGCTTATTCCGCATCTCCTGCTTTGAGTTACAAATGTGAGCAACTGCACCGGTATCAAATACCCAAGAGCTACTACGAGTACTGGTAAGGTACACATCAATTACATGTATATCACATATACCTTTTGTTTTGCCGGCCTTCTTGTCCGCTAAGTATTTGGGGCAGTTCCGCTTCCAGTGACCACTTCCCTTGCAATAAAAGCACTCAGTCTCGGGCTTGGGTCCATTCTTTGGCTTCTTCCCGGCAACTTGCTTACCGGGCGCGGCAACTTCCTTGCCGTCCTTCTTGAAGTTCTTTTTACCCTTGCCCTTCTTGAACTTAGTGGTTTTATTCACCATCAACACTTGATGTTCCTTCTTGATTTCTACCTCTGCTGATTTCAGCATAGCATATACCTCAGGAATGGTCTTTACCATCCCCTGCATGTTGTAGTTCATCACAAAGCTTTTGTAGCTAGGTGGAAGCGACTGGAGGATTCTGTCAATGACCGCTTCATCCGGGAGATTAACTTCCAGTTGAGTCAAGCGGTTGTGCAACCCAGACATCTTGAGTATGTGTTCACTGACAGAGCTATTTTCCTCCATCTTACAGCTAAAGAATTTGTCGGAGACTTCATATCTCTCGACCTGGGCATGAGCTTGGAAAACCATTTTCAGCTCTTCGAACATCTCATATGCTCCATGTCTCTCAAAACGCTTTTGGAGCCCCGGCTCTAAACTGTAAAGCATGCCGCACTGAACGAGGGAGTAATCATCGGAACGTGACTGCCAAGCGTTCATAACGTCTTGTTCTGCAGGGAGAACAGGTGCGTCACCTAGCGGTGCTCGTAGGACATAATCTTTCTTGGCAGCTATGAGGATGATCCTCAGGTTCCGGACCCAGTCCGTATAGTTGCTGCCATCGTCTTTCAGCTTGGTTTTCTCTAGGAACGCGTTGAAGTGGAGGACTACGTTGGCCATTTGATCTACAAGACATATTGTAAATATTTTTGACTAAGTTCAATATAATAAAGTTCATCTTAATCAAATTATTTAATAAACTCCCACTTAGATAGACATCCCTCTTCTAGTCATCTAAGTATTACATGATCCAAGTCAACTAGGCCGTGTCCGATCATCACGTGAGACGGACTAGTCAACATTGGTGAACATCTTCACGTTGATCGTATCATCTATACGACTCATGCTCGACCTTTCGGTCTTCTGTGTTCCGAGGCCATGTCTGTACATGCTAGGCTCGTCAAGTCAACCTAAGTGTTTTCATGTGTAAATCTGTCTTACACCCGTTGTATGTGAACGTTAGAATCTATCACACCCGATCATCACGTGGTGCTTCGAAACAACGAACTGTCGCAACGGTGCACAGTTAGGGGGAACACTTCTTGAAATTATTATGAGGGATCATCTTATTTACTACCGTCGTTCTAAGTAAACAAGATGCAAAACATGATAAACATCACATGCAATCAAATAATAAACGTGACATGATATGGCCAATATCACATAGCTCCTTTGATCTCCATCTTGGGGCTCCATGATCATCTTGTCACCGGCTTGACACCATGATCTCCATCATCATGATCTCCATCATCGTGTCTCCATGAAGTTGCTCGCCAACTATTACTTCTACTACTATGGCTAACGCGTTTAGCAATAAAGTAAAGTAATTTACATGGCGTTTCTCAATGACACGCAGGTCATACAAAAATAAAGACAACTCCTATGGCTCCTGCCGGTTGTCATACTCATCGACATGCAAGTCGTGATTCCTATTACAATAGCATGAACATCTCATACATCACATATAGATCATTCATCATTCATCACAACTTTGGCCATATCATATCACAAATCACTTGCTACAAAAACAAGTTAGACGTCCTCTAATTGTTGTTGCAAGTTTTACGTGGCTGAATTAGGGTTCTAGCAAGAACGTTTTCTTACCTACGTGAAAGCCACAACGTGATTTGTCAACTTCTATTTACCCTTCATAAGGACCCTTTTCATCGAATCCGCTCCAACTAAAGTGGGAGAGACAGACACCCGCCAGCCACCTTATGCAACTAGTGCATGTTAGTCGGTGGAACCGGTCTCACGTAAGCGTACGTGTAAGGTTGGTCCGGGCCGCTTCATCCCACAATACCGCTGAAGCAAGATAAGACTAGTAGCGGCAAGAAAGTTGACAACATCTACGCCCACAACAAATTGTGTTCTACTCGTGCAATAGAGAACTACGCATAGACCTAGCTCATGATGCCACTGTTGGGGAATGTTGCAGAAAATTAAAATTTCCCTACGGTTTCACCAAGATCCATCTATGAGTTCATCTAAGCAACGAGTCATGGGAGAGAGATTGCATCTACATACCACTTTGTAGATCGCGAGCGGAAGCGTTCAACGAACGGGGATGAGGTAGTCGTACACGACGTGATCCAAATCACCGGAGATCCTAGCACCGAAAGGACGGCACCTCCGCGTTCAACACACGTACGGTCAACGTAACGTCTCCTTCTTCTTGATCCAGCAAGGCAAAGGAGAGGTTGGGGAAGATGGCTCCAGCAGCAGCACGACGGCGTGGTGATGGTGGAGCTACAGTGCTCCGGCAGGGCTTCGCCGAGCTCTACGGAGGAGGAGGAGGAGATGTTGGAGAGGGAGAGGGAGGCGCCAGGGCAAGGGTGCGGCTGCCCCCCTCCCCTACCCCCTTTATATAGCCCCCTAGGGGGGGGCGCCGGCCCTAGGAGATGCAATCTCCTAGGGGGGCGGCGGCCAAGGGGTGGGGCTTGCCCCCCAAGCAAGGGGGCGCCCCCCTTTTAGGGTTTCCCCCACCCTAGGCGCGCATGGGCCCTGGGGAAGTGGCGCCCCAGCCCACTTTGGGCTGGATCCTTTCCCACTTCAGCCCATGGGGCCCTCCGGGATAGGTGGCCCCACCCGGTGGACCCCCCGGGACCCTCCGGTGGTCCTGGTACAATACCGATAACCCCGAAACTTGTCCCGATGGCCAAAATAGCACTTCCTATATATAATTCTTTACCTCCGGACCATTCCGAAACTCCTCGTGAAGTCCGGGATCTCATCCGGGACTCCGAACAACATTCGGGTTACTGCATATACATATCTTCACAACCCTAGCGTCACCGAACCTTAAGTGTGTAGACCCTACGGGTTCGGGAGACATGCAGACATGACCGAGACGGCTCTCGGGCAATAACCAGCAGCGGGATCTGGATACCCATGTTGGCTCCCACATGCTCCACGATGATCTCATCGGATGAACCACGATGTCGAGGATTCAATTAATCCCGTATACGATTCCCTTTGTCAATCGGTATTTTACTTGCCCGAGATTCGATCGTCGGTATCCCAATACCTCGTTCAATCTCGTTACCGGCAAGTCACTTTACTCGTACCGTAATGCATGATCCCGTGATCAAACACTTTGATCACATTGAGCTCATTATGATGATGCATTACCGAGAGGGCCCGGTGATACCTCTCCGTCAAGCGGAGTGACAAATCCCAGTCTCGATCCGTGTCAACCCAACAGACACTTTCGGAGATACCCGTAGTATACCTTTATAGTCACCCAGTTACGTTGTGACGTTTGGTACACCCAAAGCACTCCTACGGTGTCCGGGAGTTACACGATCTCATGGTCTAAGGAAAGGATACTTGACATTGGAAAACTCTAGCAAACGAACTATGCGATCTTATGCTATGTTTAGGATTGGGTCTCGTCCATCACATCATTCTCCTAATGATGTGATCTCGTTATCAATGACATCTAATGTCCATAGTCAGGAAACCATGACTATCTATCGATCAACGAGCTAGTCAACTAGAGGCTTACTAGGGACATGCTGTTGTCTGTTATTCACACATGTATTACGATTTCCGGATAACACAATTATAGCACGAATAAAGACAATTATCATGAACAAGGAAATATAATAATCGTGCTTTTATTATTGCCTCTAGGGCATATTTCCAACAAGAATATCCACCCCAGCAGCGCCACCCCTAATTTAGCTTGTGTTGAGACAAATTTTAACAAGATTTATCTAGATCATCAAGTTAATGAGACAACCTTTTCTTCTCTTCCTTGAAGGCACTGTCAACATTTCGGCTTCACTTCCTAAGTTTAAGCCTTGATAGAGCCAATCCTGAATGCCATTCTTCAATGGAATTTATGCCTACAACTGTTGGATAATTTTTGTTTGCATCTCTAAGTAACCAGCTAAGCTCAAACTTCAAATTAATCTTTTTAGGATTTTTTATCCTAGTATCCTCCACCAATGGTGTATGATCCGAATATCCCTACGTATGTTAATAAGATGAAGGGAACTTAGCCAGTGAACCAGTAGTTACAAGAACCCTCTGTTTATTATTGACATGGTTGTTATGATCATTGTAGTTGGTAAAGTTTGTATTAGCCAATCATAACTCTGTGAGATCGCAGTTTTCAATATAAGGTTCAGTTTTTCAAATGCAGTACAGCAATGACCGACATTTCGGTAGGGGGTAGTAAAAATTCTGGGGGGGGGGGCTCTCCTTTTTCTCCCAAGGTTGTGATTACTCTTCTCCTCAGGTCTTCTAATTAGGTAAAAACACCATAAAAAGTGTGAATTTTTATTGGCATTCACACTGGTAGCACCACCACACGGAAGCTTCTTTTTCCCGAAGAATGAGCCATCACACGTATGATTACTATATTCACTTGGAAATATTTATGAAGAGATTCCATTGAAAGATGTTATCTTGTATAAGAAATTTAGCACATGAATTCCCCTTTTCCACCTATTAGACCTTCATATCCACACTCTTTAACCCCTACAAGTAGACAGCCCCAGAACGACCACTAGAAGAAAGTGTTAGAAGAAGAAAAATCTTGATTTAAATAAGACGGGTAAATTGTGATGATGTGCATGTGTTTCTGGAAATTGGAGATCGCCACTGGTAGTTGGTAGAGGCTCCTTTACCCCAAAAAAATCTGAAACATATTTTGATCCGCTAGGAGACAGCCTGATGCGGTTGAACCACATATATTAGAGATACATTATAAAGAAGTTTGGTAATACAATACTGCTAGAAATGAATTTTGAGAAGACGATTAGGTGGATGGGGGCCTTTGGCCCTTCAATTCCCTCAACTCTATGTCGTTATTTACCTTCTCACAGAAAAAATAGTAAAGAAAGTCATGGATGTTGGTTTGGGTATAATGTTTTTTAGAATAACTACATTGGGAGAAGTAGAGGGATGATGGCAACAACTTCCGGAAAAAAATTTGTTTTGTGTTGCTGAGTGAAGAAGATGAGAGTTTGATTTCGAAGCTAAATGGTGGGAAGTTCTCTGTGAAACCACTTTATCTTCAAATCGGGATAGGGGTGGTGGTGACTTGCAAACACATATGGAAGCTCAAGACCCCTCAGAATATCAAGATTTTAGTTGATGATGTGAAATAACATCTTAGCTAAAGACAATCTGATGAGAATATGATGCACACGGTGAGCACTGTCATTTCTATTGTAAGAATGAGATGGTGAATCACCTATTGTTCGAGTGTTCATTGGCAAAGTTCAGGTGGCAAGTGGTGCTCTAAATATTGTGCATGATATGTATGGGGGTGGATTTCTTCCTTCCCAATGAACCTGTGTAATCTACTTCTTGGTGGGGATGCTAATATTTTCTAGACCATTTGGAAGAGTTAGAAAAATGCATGTTTCCGGCACAACTTTGCCGATGGTCCCGCTCCTATCATTTTATCACTTTGCAACTATACTAACTCATGAACAATCTTACAAAAGAGACGACGAAATAATCTTGAAGATGGTGTAATATTGATCAAGATGGTGATCTAGGTGTTTTCACGAAGGCGTTGTTGGTCTCGAATGGCAAGAATAATAGGAGTTTAGGGTTTATCTATGTTGAGAGGCGTCGGTCTTCTTGAAGTTTCTTTCGTTAGCATTTAGAGCTTTATGTTGTGCTCTATTAATATGATTGCTATTTGTGTAGATGTTGTCGTGCAGGTTTGTGACACGTGGTGTTTCACCAGCTGGAACTTGCTTGGTGCTAGCCCTTGTTTTATTATACTAGAACAATGCCCATGCATTGTAACGGGATATAAATGTTCTAGTACATTATCTTGTGATTTACCTGTCAATAATAATGCAATTATGTAAATAAATGTTTATCAAATTCTGCCCGTGAATTACCTTACACATTTTGATTAGAAGTTTGATAAGTAAATTAAAGTGGAATTGATTAGAAGGTAAGTAAATTAAGGTGATTGATTATCGTGTACATGGAAGATTGGACGAAGGGGTGGTGGGAAGAAAGATGAAATGAGAACCTTACGTTCTTTTTCAGTAGTACAGATTTTACGTTTTAGTATTTGAACCATTTGTAATTGTGGTTGTTTACTTAGTAGAAAAAACAAATCGATGGGACAACCTATATTGTTTAAAATTTGCTTGGCCGAGGGAGATGGTACGGGGTGCATCTATGCCTTCCTCCTTGTTGCGAGATTTTTTTTTTGAGCAATTGTTGCGACATGGTATGGTGTCTACCTCATGTATAGCACGAGCCCAATGGGCCAGGCCTAGCTAACGCCAACAACTTCTACAGTACGTATGTATGGTTTTTCTAGTTTTAAATTTTTAATTTATATTTAAATTTATATATATATATATATTTAAAAATTCTCTAAGATATGTTTTATTATTTTTTATATTTCTGAAATATAAATATGTTACATAAATTTTAAAACACGTTCATCGTACACTTAAAAAATGTTCATGCAGTGTAAACAAATTATCCACATAATTTTTTCAAAATGTTTGTGCAATTAAAAAAGATATGTTGACATTTAATAAAATTGTACACATTTAAATTTGGTAAGCATTTAGAAAAATGTCCATGAAGATGTAAAAATCCGTTCGCATAATTCGCAATAAATGATCATGAAATGTAAACATTGGTCTGAGAAATTTTTAAAAATGTTCACAGTGTATTAAAAAATATGTTCAACATGCATTATAAGATGTTTAATGTGTATTAAAAAAACTATTCAACATGTGTTCGGAAAATATTCAACATGTATATGAAAAAATGTTTAATGTGTATTTAAGTATTCGACATGTATTCCAAAAAGTGTTCGGTGTGAGTCTAATTTTTGAATGTGTATTCAAAAAATTCTCACACACTTAAACCGTGTGAATATAATTTTTTCTGTTATGAACATTTTCTTTGTATATAGTCACTTGTTCAAAGTGTATTCATTTGTGCCATTAAATAAAAAACCATGAATTTGAAAAAAAGAAAAAACGGAAAAAGGACAGAAAACCCAAAGAAAAAAAAGCATAAAATGTAATTTCATCATGTATTTGGAAACTGTTCAACACATATCTGAAAAATATCAGCATTTATTAAAAAAGGAAAAGGAAAAAATGGAAAATGAAATGGAAAATGGAAAATATAAAACATAATGAAAACAATAAAAACAATAGAGAAAACACGAGGAAAATGAAAAAACAGATGAAAAATCAAGGAAATTTCAGAAAACAAGTCCTGCTCTTCGGTGGAAATTTTTAAACCCGGCGCCCACGCTACAGGCGGGAGATTAATCAGTCTCGCTTAGCGAGATATAGCTCTTGCTCGATGGTACCTGGCATCATGGATCTCTCCTTTTACACGAAATCACTAGTTGAGGAGTACTCGTTGCAAATATCACTCCAACTCTTCAGGTTGCGACAAGTGGCGCGCTGCATGTGCGTCACTTGTCCCAACCCGGGAGTTTTCCCTTTTTCGTATATTTGTTTCTTCAAAATGTTTTATCTCTTAATCCGTGCATCCAAATCTCGAACCGCTTTCATCGTTGGCTTCCTCGCGTCGAGATCTTCAAAACTAGATCCCCTGTTGATTGGTTTTGACAAACTTTTTTTCACGAAAAAAATTGGACGAAAAAACCGAACCGGAAGTACGGGTTTTTTCCTTTTTCGAAAGAGGCACGCCCGTGCCTCTCACAAAATCACAACCGCGCCTCTCACGGAAGGAAAAAAAGAGAAAAAACGTTTTTTTCCGTTTCCGAGGAGGCATGCCCGTGACTCTCGCGAAAGCACAACCGTGCCTCTCGCGGAAGCAAAACAGTGACTCTCGTGAATGAAAAAAGAAAAGGAGAAAACGTGTTTTTTTCGTTTTCGAGAGGCACGGCCGTGACTCTCGTGAATGCACAACCATGCCTCTCGCGGACGCAAACCGTGACTCGTGAAAGGAAAAAAACAGAAAATGTGTTTTCTTTTTTGTTTCCGAGAGGCACGACCATGACTCTCGCGGAAGCAAAACTGTGACTCTCGCGAAAGGAAAAAAAAACAGAAAACGTGTTTTTTACATTTCTGAGATGAACGGCCGTGACTCTCGCGAAAGCACGACCGTGCCTCTCACGGAAGCAAAACCGTGACTCTTGCAAAAGGAAAAAATATAGAAAATGCGTATTTTTCGTTTTCCGAGAGGCACGGCCGTGACTCTCGCGAAACAAAACCGCGACTCTCGCGAAAGGAAAATTAAAAAAACATGTTTTAGTGCAATTTTTTCAGTCGAAAAGCTAAGGAAGACAGGTAGAAAACCAAAACATCGAAAAAACCCAGAGGAAAAACCATTTAAAAAGCCGAAAACGCGTGCGAAAAATTTCGAAGGAAACGCCGAGAGCGCGACACGTGGCGAATGGCCGAGAGCGCGCCAAGTGGCGCTGATCGTTGCGAGGCTCCCGAAGGAGTGCTCGTTAATTAGTTGCTCTCCCTTTTACATGCCGAGGGGGCGCGGGCTGAATGGGCCTAGGGGCTCCAGAGTCCGGAATACCCCATCATGCAGGCCGCCGACTGTACGGCACAGCGACCCCGACTTCCTCACGCTCTCGGCCTCCCGGTTTCCCGATTAATTACCTACGAAACAGAGACGAACACCAACACAAAAACTTCACCACCATGGCCGTGCTTGCTATAAACACGCAGGCGCACCCTCCATCCAAGAAACACCAGAAGCATTGGCTTTGATCTCGATCACGGTCTCGTCGCATCAAACAAAGCTAGAGCTAGCAGTAACAGGAGCCCGACCGAGCAGATCAGATGGCAGCCGCCGGGATGGAGAGGTTCATGGCCACGATGGTCTTCTGTGAGGCGCCCTTCGACGGCACCCTGGCCCCCGCGGTGCCCACGGGCCACGATGACCAGGCCGAGGGAGCTGTCACTAGTAGAAAACAGAGCTTAGGTTGAGGCCAGGATCAGGACATTAATCCCGGTTCTGAATGTGCGTTAAGTCGACTAGAGGGGGGTGAATAGACGATTTTTATGAATTCTTCACTGAGGAATTTCAGGGTGAGGAAATTCCTTAGCGTAGAACTACTTGCAGCGGAATAACTACTCAGATGCAAACATGACAGAACATAAGCATGGTCATCATGATGAAATGAAAACAAGCACAGAGTACAGAAAGCGTAAACACAGGATAAACAGGATGAAGACAAACAGACTGAAGAACTTGAACTGAGGAAATTGAGAAAGTCTTCAGTCAAAGTCTTCAAACAGATATGAACAAGTACACAACACAGTAATGAGGAAATGAAAGAGTTGAGGAAATAGAACCAGTTGGCTTGGTGAAGACAATGATTTGGTAGACCAGTTCCAACTGCTGTGACAGTTGTACGTCTGGTTAGGACGGCTAGGTATTCAAACCTGAGGACACCCAGTCCTGAACACACAGTTCAGGACACTTAGTCCTCACCGTATTTCCCTTGAGCTAAGGTCACACAAACCTCGCCCAATCACTGGTGGTAAGTCTTCAGGTGACTTTCAAACCTTCACAAACTCGGTCATTCGGCGATCCATAATTTCCTCTTGGATACTCAGACCATGACGCCTAACCGTCTGGAAGATGCACGGTCTTCAAAGACAACAAGCGTCGGATCCATGCAGGATCAATCTCTTCAGTGATGCTCAATCACTTTGGGTTTGTAGGTGTTTGGGTTTGGGTTTTCCTCACTTGATGATTTTCGCTCAAAGTCCTCGGAGGATGGGATGCTCTCAAATGACAAGTGTCAGTTTCTCTCGGAGCAGCCAACCAGCTAGTGGTTGTAGGGGGTGGCTATTTATAGCCTAGGGAGCAGCCCGACATGATAAGACATAAATGCCCTTCAATGATATGACCGTTAGGTCGGTAAGATATTTTGGGACAGTTGGCGCATAGCACAGCAACGGTCGGAAATTTGACTATCAAATTCCTCAGGGCTATCATGTTCCTCACTTGTAGGCAATTTGCACTGGCGAACTCCTAAATCCTCAGTCAGAACAAATTCCTCAGAGACCAGAATTACTTCGTCTCTGTCACTGAAGAAATTGACTGAGCTGCATGAGATTTCCAATGGCTTCACTCGAAGGGATTGGTAAGTGTAGGATTTTGAGATGAGCATCACTTGGAAATTTTTCCTTAGTATTTCCTCGACCCCTTTTAACAGTATGGTGTTTCCTATGAATCAAGAAAGAGAAAATGAAACTACGAAAACAAAAGTCTTCACGCTTCATGTTCCTCGCATGAATACCAAGTCTTCATCGTCACACCAATTTCTTCACTTTCAAAGTCTTCAGAAATCCAAAGTCTTCAGTCGAAGACATTCATTTTTAGGGGTAGACTTTCTTTGTAAATATCAAACTCCTCATAGACTTATAGACCTGTGTATACTCACAAACACATTAGTTCCTTAACCTATAAGTCTTCAATACACCTAAATCACTAAGGGGCACTAGATGCACTTACAATCTCCCCCTTTTTGGTGATTGATGACAATATAGGTTAAGTTTTCAATGGGGATAAAACACATGAAGTGTAAATACTAATATTGAGGAATTTGATTGCAAGATATAGAAGAACTCCCCCTGAAGTTGTGCATAGTGAGGAATTTTCTTTTGAAGCAATGCACACTTGAAGAGTAGAATCATGGAGATCTCCCCCTATATCTTGTAATTCATACACGCATTTAACATATGATATGAAGAATTTGAAATGCATGATGAAATATGGTGACTGATGTAATTCAGCATGCGTGCACTAACATATATGAGGAATAAGCATGCAGAAGAACACAACAAAAGTATCAGACCACCATCGGATTTAAGTTGACAACTCGATCCAATCAAAGTCTTCAAAAGAACGAGAGTTGTAACTTACCAAAAAAACGCCCATATATAGAGTCCCGCTTGAAGACTAACTCAAGTTTCTCCCCCTTTGTCATCGAATGACCAAAATGATCAAAAAATGAGGACTAACGCCCCTTAAGAATATCATGTTAATGGAGGAGCGCCAGCGGTGTTGGGGTCGGTTGTTGTAGTAGGGCATGCCGCAGTGTCATCCAAATCTTCATGCTCATCCGTGTCGCATGATGAAGAGTATGAGCTGGCCACCAAGGAGGGAACTTTGACTTTCTTGAATTTCTTCGCTGATGGTTGAGGCCAGTCAAAGTCCTGCTTGAGACCCGTTTGCTTCAGATCTTCTTCACCCTAAAGATGTGACAGAACAGCCCAGGTGCGACCGAAGACTTCATGGAGGTAGTAATGGTTTTTATTCACTGCATTGTGAGTAGCAGTCATGTTGTGATGAATTGAACCAAACTGACGCTTAACCCATTTGTGGTTGCGATCGACCTTCTGGTGAAGACTGTGGAGAAGCTCACGATCAGTCATCACCCTTGGAGTTGTGCCTTGAGGATTTTGCTTTGAAGCATCCGTGGCAGAGTCATGAGTGGCAGAGTCATCATTGGTGGAGTAAGATCCAGCTTTGCGGAACTGACCATCCAATGGACGAATGCCTTCATCAATAACAGCAGTGGCCTTGCCCTTTTCATCAGCTGAGGAAAATGTTCGTTTGAGGACTTCAATGGGGAGCAAGTAGCTGAGATGGTTTTGAAAGCCAGCCTTGTAGTTGAGTGAAGACCTTGTTCTGAGGAATCTCATAATCCAAGGAGCATAAGGCTTCAACTCAAATGGAGATAATGCAACATTGGCCAGAGTCCTCATGAAGAAATCATGGTAGTTGACAGGAACGCCATGAATGATGTTGAAAAGCAGATTCTTCGTGATGCCAACGACATCTTCATCATTCGAGTCGTGGCCTTTGATTGGACTCAAAGTCTTCGTCAGAATGCGATAGACAGTCCAAGGCACATACTGCAATTCCTTCACGAGGAATTTGGTCCTTGGGGCTTGACCGGGCTTTAGCGGCTTCATCAACACTTGCATATAGTGATCTATAAGCTCAGGTTCATGATATATACAACGAGCACCTTCAAGGGAAGGACTGACAGGCAGGGCATGAAGAAATTCAGAGGCCGGTGCTTTGAAGTGAGTATTTTCTGTCATCCAGTCCAATACCCAAGAGTTCACATCTTCAACATTTCCTGTGATGTGCAGCGTTGCATAGAACTAAAGAATTAGCTCTTCATTCCAATCAACAATATCAATTCAGAAGTTGAGCAGTCCAGCGTCATGAAGAACACTGAGGACTGGCGTGAAGCAAGGTAGTGATTCCATGTCCACGTGAGGAATGTGCTCATTGTCGAAGACTTTGTCTTTGTTGAAAAGCAATGAAGAATAGAAATTGGCTTGGCTGGCAGTCTAGAAACGCTTCCTTCTAAGACGAGCAGAGTCATATGGGTTGTAATCCGTGAAGAACACATGCTCGTGGAAGAAGTCATCAGCCTTGAAGTTTTGTTTCTTGGAGAAAGGATCCTTCGGCTTGGGCTGAGGAGTGTCAGTCAATTGCATTACAACCTCAGGAATCGCAATCTCAGGATCCATAGGCAGAGGAATTTCAGTTCCTTCTTCTGTTGCAGCCTGGGTCTTCAATTCTTCAGTAGCTTGTTCATCAGCACTAGTGGCTGGAATTTCCTCATGAATGGACAGAGTGGTGCGAGGTTCTTCAGAGCCCATTTGAAATTCAATATGCACAGGATAAATTTTCCGATGAAATTCCAATTTCAATCAGTTGTAGTTCCATGATCCCATATCATCACATAGCCTATACCATGTCAATGCCTCTCCCTTCAAAGATAAAGGGAAGACCTTCTTCTTGATAACATCCTCGGGCATACCTGCTGCTACCTCTTGAGCACTGCGTTGGATTTCCTTGAAGAGGAAAGGATGATGCAGCAAAGTAGCATAAGTATTTCCCTCAGTTTTTGAGAACCAATGTATCAATCCAGTAGGAGGCTACGCGCGAGTCCCTCGTACCTGCACAAACAAATAACTCCTCGCAACCAACGCGATAAGGGGTTGTCAATCCCTTCACAGTCACTTACGAGAGTGAGATCTGATAGAGACGATAGATAATATTTTTGGTATTTTTGTGATAAAGATGAAAAGTAAAATAAAAAGCAAAGTAAAAAAGCAAAGGTAATAGCAAAGTGTTGGGAGATTAATATGATGAAGATAGACCCAAGGGCCATAGATTTCACTAGTGGCTTCTCTCAAGAGCATAAGTATTTTACGGTGGGTGAACGAATTACTGTTGAGCAATTGACAAAATTGAGCATAGTTATGAGAATATCTAGGTATGATCATGTATATAGGCATCACGTCCAAAACAAGTAGACTGACTCCTGCCTGCATCTACTAATATTACTCCACTCATCGACCGCTATCCAACATGCATCTAGAGTATTAAGTTCATGAAAACAGAGTAACGCCTTAAGAAAGATGACATGATGTAGAGGGATAAATTCATGCAATATGATAAAAAAAAACCATCTTGTTAGGCAACAAGACAATACGTGTGAGGGAGTCCTGGATTAGGGGGTGTTCGGATAGCCGAACTATACCTTCAGCCGGACTCCAGGACTATGAAGATACAAAGTTGAAGACTTCGTCCCGTGTCCAGAAGGATCTTTTCTTGGCGTGGAAGGCAAGCTAGGTGCGCGGATATTCAAGATCTCCTACCATTGTAACCGACTCTGTGTAACCCTAACCCTATCCGGTGTCTATATAAACCGGAGGGTTGTAGTCCGTAGGACAACCATCATCATACACAATCATACCATAGGCTAGCTTCTAGGGTTTAGCCTCCTTGATCTCGTGGTAGATCCACTCTTGTACTACCCATATCATCAATATTAATCTAGCAGGAGTAGGGTTTTACCTCCATCGAGAGGGCCCGAACCTGGGTAAAATAAAGTGTCCCTTGTCTCATGTTACCATCCGACCTTAACGCACAGTTCGGGACCCCCTACCCGAGATCCGCCGGTTTTGACACCGACATTGGTGCTTTCATTGAGAGTTCCTCTGTGTCGTCGCTTTTAGGCCCGATGGCTCCTTTGATCATCAACTATGATGAGGTCCAGGGTGGGACTTTCCTCCCCGGACAAATCTTCGTCTTCGGCGGCTTTGCTCTGCGGGCCAATTCGCTTGGTCATCTGGAGCAGATCGAAAGCTACGCCCCTGGCCATCAAGTCAGGTTTGGAAGCTTAAACTACACGGTTGATATCCGCGGAGACTTGATCTTCGACGGGATCGAGCCACAGCCAAGCGCGCCGCGCTATTTTGAGGGGCATGATATAGCTCTGCCTCCGAATAGCACCCTAGAGGCCGCACACGCTCCGGCCCCGATCTTTGACTCGGAGCCCGCCGCGTTCTCTGAGGATGAACGGTTGGACGTCACCTCGGGGGCTGCGATCTCAAAGGCGATCGAGCCGAACGCCAGCCCCGTACTCCGCACGACCCAGAACTCCAAGGAGTCAGACTCCTCTCCGAACTCCGGGCCTTCCGTGCCCCTGCTGATCGAACCTGATTGGGCGCCTGTAATGGAGTTCACCGCCGCGGACATCTTTCAGTGCTCACCCTTCGGTGATATCCTGAATTCTCTCAAGTCTCTCTCTTTATCAGGAGAGCCCAGGCCGGACTATGTTCTGCGAGGTTGGGATTCGGACGACGAAGAAATTCAAAACCCACCCACCACCCACTTGATAGCCACTGTCGATGATTTAACCGACATGCTTGACTTCGGATCCGAAGACTTCGACGGTATGGACGACGAAGATGGAGACGAACAGGAACCAGCACCTATAAGGCGCTGGACCACCACCCCATCTAATGATGTATTCATGGTGGATACCCCTAAAGGAAACGACAACGAGGAAAAAGGGGACGAAAAGCGGCGACAAAAACGCCGAGCCAAGCCCCGCCTCGATCAAGACCCAGCCATAGAGCAGGATGAGCCGATAGACGACGAGCTCGCCTCAGAGCAACCGTCCGAACAGGGCAACGCGGATAGAGAGGACAGACAGCCCTCCCCCGGCCATAACAGAACTCCGGGCGATCTCACACCGGATAAAACCACGTAGCAGAAGAATCTCCACGAAAGGCTCGTCGCTACAGCACGCAGCCTGAAAAAGCAGAAGCGGAAGCTAAAGATGGCGGAAGATGCACTCAGAATAAGATGGAGCAAGGTAATCAAGACCGCAGACAAATACAGCGGCAGCCGCCGCACTAAAAGCTATCCGAAGAGAAAACTACTGCCCGAATTCGATCAAGAGGCCCTAGAGCCCTCGCATTCGAAAAATAAAAAAGCCATACGGTCGGATAGGCGACCACACGACCACCATAAAATGGCAAATGGCGCCGCATTCAATGCGGCATGCGACCCAATTAAAGACTCGCATCATGGCCCAGCCAGGTCCATTTAAGGGCCAAGAAAGCAAGCTATCGCAAGCAATGCAAAAAAGCCATTGTCAGAATCCGGCACACCCAAATACAGGGGCGCCGCACACCCCCTATGTTTCACCGATGAGGTCCTGGAATATGAGTTTCTAGAGGGATTCAAACCCGTCAACATAGAGGCGTACGATGGAACAACAGACCTCGGAGTCTGGATTGAGGATTATATCCTCCACATACATATGGCTAGAGGAGATGATCTCCACGCCATCAAATATTTACCCCTTAAGCTTAAAGGGCCAGCCCGGCACTGGCCTTCCCGAAAACACAATTGGAAGTTGGGAAGAGCTCGAGCACGCTTTCCAAGCAAATTTTCAAGGGACCTACGTCCGCCCTCCGGACACAGACGATCTCAGTCACATAACTCAACAGCCCGGAGAATCAGCACGACAGTTCTGGAACAGATTCCATACTAAAAAGAATCAGATAGTGGATTGTCCGGACGCCGAAGCCTTAGCAGCTTTCAGGCATAATGTCCGAGATGAATGGCTCGCCAGACACCTCGGCCAGGAAAAGCCAAGAACAATGGCCGCACTCACAAACCTAATGACCCGCTTCTGCGCAGGAGAGGACAGCTGGTTGGCACGATGCAGCCCCAGCGACCCAAGTACATCCGAAATCAGGGATGGAAACGGAAAACCGCAACGAAATAAGGACCATCGCCGAATCAAAGGAAAAAGTCCGAAGAGCGCGGCAGTTAATGCCGGATTCAAATGCTCACGGCAAAATCAAACAAAACCACCCCCTCAGGATAACAGGGATGATCCGTCCAGCTTAAATAGAATCCTGGACAGAATATGTCAGATACACAGTACTCCTGGGAAGCCTGCCAATCACACCCACAGAGATTGTTGGGTTTTTAAACAATCCGGACAGCTTAACGCCGAACACAAGGGGCTCGACACACCAAGTGAAGAAGAGGACGAACCCCAAAGGCAGAGTACCAGGAAACAAAAGAACTTCCCGCAAGAAGTCAAAACAGTGAACTTACTTCATGTAAGACAACGTATGACACCCATAAAGGTACGTACAATCAAACTTTCCCCTCAGGAGTCCCGCCACTGGTCACTAAAGCCAATCATTTTTTATCAGCTAGATTATTCTAGAAATATCAAAAACGCGGCCGGACTGCCCTGATACTGGATCCAATAATCAATGGATTCCAGTTTGCCAATGTCCTTATGGACGGAGGCAGTGGACTAAACCTGATATATTAGGATACAATCCACCGCATGGGCATAAACCCAGCAAGAATCCGCCACAGCAAAACCTCCTTTCAAGGGGTAGCACCTGGCCCGGACACCCATTGTATGGGTTTTCTCCGGCTTGTGGTCATATTTGGCTCTCCCAATAACTTTTGTCGCGAAAGGCTGACCTTCCATGTAGTCCCGTTTTCAAGTCGCTATCAAGCACTAATGGGATGCGGAGCTTTCGCTCGCTTTAACACCATACCGCATTATGCATCTCTCACACTTAAGATGCCCAGTCCACGAGGCATCATCTCTTTAAAGGGAGCGCACTAAAATACGCCTCCTCCAAACGGAGGACTGCGCGGCCGCTTAAACAGCCGCACAATAAAGTGGCCTCGCCAGCCAAAAGACCTTTTTTATAAGTCATCAAAGGCCACGGACCCGGACTCAACAAGTTCGGCACAAGTCCGTCATCAACGCAGCTCATTAACGCCATATACCCCCGTACCAGGGGCTATACGCAAAGACAATAAAGCTCAACTTATTATATTTTTTACTTTATATTTTGTTTATTATCTTTTTATTCCGCACAACCCATTTTCAATTCAGTTCCTCTCTTTTACAGATGAACGTCGTGCAGCGCCCGTCCAGGACACGGCACAGCGGAGACACAGGCGCAGACGTGCAGTAGGGACCCGTCTTAAGGTTTCTTTTTAGATTAAGACCCTGCGTAAACCTTTTTTACTGTCTCTTGCTGCTATACATCCCCTGGTTTTTTCTACTATAACCAAGGAGGAGGCTGGCGTTTTGGCATGTGGCCACGCCAGAATTATTGCTCGTACCTGGACACTAGGGGCTCTTTTTTTTAAAGGGTGTTGTCTCACCCGCACTTATAAAGACCGAACACCTTAGGGAGTGTCCGGCGTCGCGAGTTTTGGCACTATATGCATCAGCTCTGAATCATGATTTTGGTCATATGTTGGGTTGCCCGGCTCCTGAGTTCGGCCACCTTACGTTCCGCTCTATCGGCTAAGGTAGCACCAGGAGAACTACTGCGATTGTGCCCCGGTTCGGCCGGGTGAGCACCTCAGTAGAGAAAGCCGAAAACCGACTGTCATGATGTAGCGCGAGACTGGTCGCCACTCGATGACTCATAGGGATTTATCGAATTCCTCCGCTTTGACGAAGGGCCGTTTTCCGGTCAGGCACGTACGCGCTCCGAACACGGGCAAAGCGCAGTCGCCACTAAAGGGCTACCTAAAGAGTCCCACTATCAAGCTCCTATGGCTAAGTGAAAGTGTTAAAGCATTATAGTCCGGTTGCCTAGCCCGCTGCGCTATCACCTCCTTTGTAGGACCAAGACGTTGGGTTAAGTGTGAAAATGCGTCTTCTACGCGCACCCCCGCACTATGTGCGTGGGGGCTGAAGCCAACGACTGCAATCTTTCAGAATTTATATATTAAAACGGCCGCACAGGAGGTGTTCTTAATACTTGAAGGCACAAGTATAAAAAATGCCACTACAATTTATCAAAATACTGTTTATGATTACATATGCTACATAATATAGCATCCTTCGAGCACTGCGTCTCTATTACGCGAGCGCCTTCGAGGAATTCCTCAAAATAGTGCTCGGCAGGTGTTCAGCTTTTATCCGAATCCCGGGACGCAACAATGGTGGGCTCCATATCTGCCCAGTATGTCTTGACACGGGCAAGAGCCAGCCGAGCGCCCTCTACGCACGCTGACCTCTTCATAGCATCGACACGTGGCACCACGTCTAGCAATTGCTGCACCAAGATGAAATAACTCTTCGGCTTCGTTCTCCCCGGACACAGACGATCCATGACGTACTTCATGGCGAGTCCGGACAACCTATTCAGCTCGGCCCATTGGGTCAGGCGATCGTCCACTGCCAGCGGACGCTCTGGATTGATGAATTAAGACCAAAAGAGCTTCTCCACTTCATGATCCTTTTTATATCGAAAGTGTTCGGTCGCATCAGTGGCACTAGCCACCAAATCCAGATAGGTGTCCTCTATACTCCACATCCGGTTTAACAGGGCAAACTTCGGATCACAAAATTTTCTCCGCAGCGAGAAGGGCTCTCCATCCGCAATATGTCCGGCTTGACACAGCTCTTCCTTCGCCGCTCTCATTATAGAGCGAGCATCCTTGGCGTCAGCAACAACCTTCTCTAAGCTCGTTTGCCTCGCCCGATCTTCTTCTTCAAGAAGCTTGCAACGGTCAGTAGCGCTCTTTAACTTTACGGCCATATCAGCCATTTCATCCTTGCTTCAGCAATGGGCAGCCTGTTCGGCTTTTAGCTCCTCAAGGGCTTTCACGGCAGCCGCATCGTTTTTTCTGGCTTGTTCCTTCGCTCGGGCGAGTTCGGCCCTAAGACCTTCCACGGCGGCCGCACCATCTGCGTCAAGCACAAGCACGGTAAGATATTGACATACAGCTCGTCTTACTAACAATCGCCTAATGATTTCAATACCTTGAGCACCATCAAGCCGCCTGTTAACAAGCACGATGTCGGCTTCTGCCTCATCCAGTTGTCGCTTTAGTTCGGCATATTCACAAGTCCGGCTTGACTCCGGACAATCAGCCACCTACATATAAAGGTGCCTCTTAAAGGACCTGGGATTAAGATCTTCTGCACGTCGTACATCTTTACGACGCACAGAGTCTCAGGGGCTACTATCTACACAGGGCGCACTTTATTTATGCGCAATTAATACAAATATACGTTATTTAAAACATACCTCAAGGCCTGCCACTAAACTCTTGACGGCCTCGTGCAGTCCGCTTTCTGCGGATGAAATCTTTTCAATCACCGTGCTCATTAACGCACGGTGCTCCTCTGAGACAGAGGCTCGCCCCAGCAGAGTCTTTAGCTCCTCCGACCGAACACCAGACGGTGCCGGACTCGTCCCATGGCCTTCCTCAAAGGCCGGACACGGAGAACCTTGGGGGGCAGCACCATCCGCCCTTAGCGGATCCGGAGAAATCCCCCGCGATGACACTTCAGCGTCGCCCGCCTTGCTAGGCGATACAGAAGGAGGAGGCGTTCCGCTCTCCATCATCTCCGGAAGAAGATCCCCCGAGGACGAGTTCTGCTGAGAAAGGCTGAGGTCCGAACTACAAAATAAGGTTTCGGTTAAAACTTCTCAGATATAAATCAAGGATTTCTCTTAAAAGAAAAACTCTTCCTCTACTTACGGCTCGCTGGAGAGCTGGTCCCTTTTAGGGTTTAGTTCGGCCGAGGGGCTCCCCGGCGTTCGGTCCTCTGACAAGGATTCTTTCCCCCGCTTCGAGGCTACGGTCTCCGGGTCATCAGAGGCGGCCCTTTTCTTTCCCTTAGGAGAGGAATTATTGATTCCCCCCTTTGGAAGGGCCTCTTTCGAAGAGGCCACGATTTCCTTGTCCTCCCCCTTATTTCCCTCCAAAGGCACTTCCTCCAGCATCCTGACTAGCACGGGATCCAGCCTGGTTTCGGGAAGGGGAGCCGGACACCTGATCAGCTTCGCCTTCGCTATCCACTCCTGCATAAAAGGAGAAGCGCTGTTAAAAGCAAGTTAATTATGCGGATAGAAGGTCCGGTCGCAAGGTCACCTACTTTAGTATCCGGGCGATTGCGGCTTAAACCAGCATCCTCGGTCAAATCCGGACTCACTTCTTGTGATCCAAAGAACAGTTTATACATCTCGAGATGCATCACGCCCATAAAATTCTGGAGAGCTCGTGGTCCCTCCGGATTGAATTCCCACAAGCGAAGGGGGCGACGTTGGCCGGGCAGTGTCCGGCGAATCAGCATGACTTGTGTCACCTTGACCAGGTCGAAGTCTTCCTTCAAGAGATCCTTAATGCGGCCCTGCAGCAGAGGAACGTCTTTGGGCAAGCCCCGATCTAACCCCGTGTTAATCCACGATGCTAACCGTGGTGGGGGACCCGAGCGAAAGGCCGGAGGCGCCACCCACGCGGTGCCCCGCGGAGCGGTGATGTAGAACCACTCCTGTTGCCATAAGCCGAGCTCCTCTTGAAAAGCGCCCTCGGGCCATGGAGCGTCGGCATTTCTTTTTATAACAGCGCCTCCGCACTCTGCGTGGCGCCCTTCGATTATCTTCTGTTCTACTTTGAAGGTCTTGAGCCACAATCCGAAGTGAGGGGTAACACGGAGGAACGCTTCGCACACAACTATGAACGAGGAGATATGGAGGATGGACTCCGGAGCTAATTCGTGGAATTCCAGCCCATAATAAAACATCAGCCCCCTTACGAAGGGATCCACGGGGAAGCCTAATCCTCAAAGGAAGTGGGATATGAATACCACACTCTCGCCGGGTTGAGGGCTAGGGATCACCTGTCCTTGAATAGGCAGCCTGTGTGGAATCTCCCTGGTCAGGAATCTAGCTTCCCTCAATCTTGATACGTCCTCCTCCGTAACAGAGGAGGGCATCCATCGACCTTGGAGGTCGGAGCCGGACATTATTGAAGATCCGGTGCGCTCGGAATCTGGAAGCCTAGGGTGCTGGAACTTGAGGCGACGGGCGAGCTTGTTTTGAGAATAGAAAGGGGGAACAGGGCCTTGGTCTCTTTATAAGAGGCAGAATATCAAGCGCCCTCCCCGTAACCGTCTTGGACTAGCCTTTAATTAAGGCAAGACGTGCTAGCAGGCACGATTGGGTTACCCACGTCCGTATTAATGACAATCCCGTTAAAGGGGGCACACGATCTCTGCTTCGACAAGACGTGCCAAGGAAACCGCCTCGCTAAACGAGCTGAGGTGGAACAATGAAAACAATTTATGTAGAAGGCTTGGCCGCAGTGTTATGACGCACTACGGGATACGTCAGCAGATTTGATCTGTGTTAATATTATTCTCTGTATGGCAATATGTGGAAACTTATTTTGCAAAGCCGGACACTATTTTGTGGTGTTTATAATCTTCTTGAAGAACTTGGAGGAGGAACCCTCCTTGCAATGCCGAAGACAATCTGCGCGCCGGACTCGTCGTCATTGAAGCCTGGTTCAGGGGCTACTGAGGGAGTCCTGGATTAGGGGGTGTTCGGATAGCCGAACTATACCTTCAGTCGGACTCCAGGACTATGAAGATACAAAGTTGAAGACTTCGTCCCGTGTCAGGAAGGATCTTTTCTTGGCGTGGAAGGCAAGCTAGGTGTGCGGATATTCAAGATCTCCTACCATTGTAACCGACTCTGTGTAAACCTAACCCTATCCGGTGTCTATATAAACCGGAGGGTTGTAGTCCGTAGGACAACCATCATCATACACAGTCATACCATAGGCTAGCTTCTAGGGTTTAGCCTCCTTGATCTCGTGGTAGATCCACTCTTGTACTACCCATATCATCAATATTAATCTAGCAGGAGTAGGGTTTTACCTCCATCGAGAGGGCCCGAACCTGGGTAAAATAAAGTGTCCCTTGTCTCCTGTTACCATCCGACCTTGACGCACAGTTCGGGACCCCCTACCCGAGATCCGCCGGTTTTGACACCGACAACGTGCCTTGCTGCCCCGACTGTCATTGGGAAAGGACACCGCAAGATTGAACCCAAAGCTAAGCACTTCTCCCATTGCAAGAAAAACCAATCTAGTAGGCCAAACCAAACTGATAATTCGAAGAGACTTGCAAAGATAACCAATCATACATGAAAGAATTCAAAGAAGATTCAAATATTGTTCATAGATAATCTTGATCATAAACCCACAATTCATCGGTCTCAACAAACACACCGCAAAAAGAAGATTACATTGAATAGATCTCCACGAGAGAGGGGGAGAACTTTGTATTGAGATCCAAAAAGAGAGAAGAAGCCATCTAGCTACTAACTATGGACCCGAAGGTCTGAGGTAAACTACTCACACTTCATCGGAGGGGCTATGGTGTTGATGTAGAAGCCCTCCGTGGTGGATGCCCCCTCCGGCGGAGCTCTGGAACAGGCCCCAAGATGGGATCTCGTGGGTACAAAAGGTTGCGGTGGTGGAATTAGGTTTTTGGTTCCTGTTCTGATCGTTTGGGGGTACGTAGGTATATATAGGAGGAAGAAGTACGTCGGTGGAGCAACAGGGGGCCGACAAGGGTGGAGGGCGCGCCTTGGGGGCGCCCTCCACCCTCGTGTCTGCCTCCCTCCTTTCTTGACGGAGGGTCCAAGTCTCCTGGATCATATTTGTTGAGAAAATCACGTTCCCGAAGGTTTCATTCCGTTTGGACTCCTTTTGATATTTCGTTTCTTCGAAACACTGAAATAGGCGAAAAACAGCAATTCTGGGCTGGGCCTCCGGTTAATAGGTTAGTCCCAAAAGTAATATAAAAGTGTAAAATGAAGCCCAATATGGTCCAAAACAGTAGATAATATAGCATGGAGCAATCAAAAATTATAGATACGTTGGAGACGTATCAGCTGACACAGGTATTTGAGAGAAACCAGAGTAGCCATCTAGAAAAGAAAAATGTGTATGTTTGGATAATTTTTCTAGCATTTGATCAATAAAAGGAAAAGGGTAATGATCTTTTTTAGTAGCTTTATTTAATTTGCGGAAATCAATTACCATCCTATAACCTGTAACAATTCTTTGTGGGATCAATTCATCTTTATCATTAGGAACGACAATAATACCTCCCTTCTTAGGGACACAATGGACAGGACTTACCCACTGACTATCAGTGAGGGAGTCCTGGATTAGGGGGTGTTCGGATAGCCGAACTATATCTCCAGCCGGACTCCAGGACTATGAAGATGCAAAGTTGAAGACTTCGTCCCGTGTCCGGAAGGATCTTTTCTTGGCGTGGAAGGCAAGCTACGTGTGTGGATATTCGAGATCTCCTACCATTGTAACCGACTCTGTGTAACCCTAACCCTATCCGGTGTCTATATAAACCGGCGGGTTGTAGTCCGTAGGACAACCATCATCATACACAATCATACCATAGGCTAGCTTCTAGGGTTTAGCCTCCTTGATCTCGTGGTAGATCCACTCTTGTACTACCCATATCATCAATATTAATCTAGCAGGAGTAGGGTTTTACCTCCATCGAGAGGGCCCGGACCAGGGTAAAATAAAGTGTCCCTTGTCTCCTGTTACCATCCGACCTTGACGCACAGTTCGGGACCCCCTACCCGAGATCCGCCGGTTTTGAAACCGACATTGGTGCTTTCATTGAGAGTTCCTCTGTGTCGTCGCTTTTAGGCCCGATGGCTCCTTTGATCATCGACAATGATGAGGTCCAGGGTGAGACTTTTCTCCCCGGACAAATCTTCGTCTTCGGCGGCTTCGCTCTGCGGGCCAATTCGCTTGGTCATCTGGAGCAGATCGAAAGCTACGCCCCTGGCCATCAAGTCAGGTTTGGAAGCTTAAACTACACGGCTGATATCCGCGGAGACTTGATCTTCGACGGGTTCGAGCCACAGCCAAGCGCGCCGCGCTATTTCGAGGGGCACGATATAGCTCTGCCTCCGAATAGCACCCTGGAGGCCGCACACGCTCCGGCCCCGATCTTTGACTCGGAGCCCGCTGCGTTCTCTGAGGATGAACGGTTGGACGTCACCTAGGGGGCTGCGATCTCAAAGGCGATCGAGCCGAACGCCAGCCCCGTACTCCGCACGGCCCAGGACTCCAAGGAGCCAGACTCTTCTCCGAACTCCGAGCCTTCCGCGCCCCCGCCGATCGAATCTGATTGGGCGCCTGTAATGGAGTTCACCGCTGCGAACATCTTTTAGTGCTCACCTTTTGGTGATATCCTGAATTCCCTCAAATCTCTCTCTTTATCAGGAGAGCCCAGGCCGGACTATGTTCTGCGAGGTTGGGATTCGGACGACGAAGAAATTCAAAGCCCACCCACCACCCACTTAATAGCCACTGTCGACGATTTAACCGACATGCTTGACTTCGGCTCCGAAGACTTCGACGGTATGGACGACGAAGGAGGAGACGAACAAGAACCAGCACCTGTAGGGCGCTGGACCGCCACCTCGTCATATGACATATATATGGTGGATGCTCCAAAGGATGCGGATGGCGATGGAACAGCGGAAGACAACAACTCGAAAAAACCGCAAAAACGCCGGCGCCAATGGCGCCGCTCTAAATCCCGCCACAGCAGAAACGGTGATTCCGGCACGGGAGATAATGCTTCCCCGGACAGCGCCAAAGAACACCAGAACCAGCAAGATTCGGCGCAGGAAGATGGAAAAGCCAGCCCTCAGGAGAGAGCGGCAGAGCAAGAGGTTGAGGATGATAACGAAATGCCTCCCTCCGAAGACGAGGCAAGCCTTGACGACGACGAATTCGTCGTACCATCAGACCCCGCCGAACAAGAGCGTTTTCGACGCAGGCTTCTAGCCACGACCAACAGCCTAAAGAAAAAGCAGCAACAGCTTAGAGCTGATCAAGATCTGCTAGCTGATAGATGGACGGAAGTCCTTGCGGCCGAAGAGTATGAACTCGTGCGCCCCTCCAAAAATTATCCTACGCGCAGGCCACTACCCCAATTAGAGGGGGAAGCATATGACATGGCAGACCGGCCACCCCGTGGCCGCGACAGAGAGGCCTGTCGAGCCCCTCAGCAAGCCATGCCCCGGTGCCTCTCGAATAAGGCACGGGAAAACGAGCCAGACCTGCGAGACGTACTGGAGGATAAAGCAAAGCAAACAAGGTCGATCTATGGATCCCGTGGACGCCCGACGACACATGATGATCGTCACTCCGGACACAATAAATCCGGCCGGGCCGAACACAGCAGGCACAACTCTTCCAAACTGCGTCGCGACATAGCCCAGTACAGGGGCGCCGCACACCCACTATGCTTCACAGACGAAGTAATGGATCATAGAATCCCAGAGGGTTTTAAACCCGTCAATATCGAGTCGTACGATGGTACGACAGATCCGGCAGTATGGGTTGAGGATTATCTCCTTCACATCCACATGGCACGTGGCGATGATCTGCACGCCATCTAATACCTACCCCTCAAGCTTAAAGGACCAGCCCGGCACTGGCTTAACAGCCCACCAGCGGACTCAGTCGGTTCTTGGGAGGACCTGGAAGCTGCATTCCTCGATAACTTTCAGGGGACCTATGTGCGGCCACCGGATGCCGACGACCTAAGCCACATAATTCAGCAGCCAGAAGAATCGGCCAGGCAATTCTGGACACAGTTCCTAACAAAGAAAAATCAGATAGTCGATTGTCCGGACGCAGAGGCCCTAGCAGCCTTCAAACATAACATCCGTGACGAGTGGCTTGCCCGGCACCTGGGACAGGAAAAGCCGAAAACCATGGCAGCCCTCACGACACTCATGACCCGCTTTTGCGCGGGCGAAGATAGCTGGCTGGCTCGCAGCAACAACTTATCGAAGAAGCCCGGTAATTCGGATACCAAGGACAAAAGTGGCAGGTCACGTCGAAATAATCAAAAGCGCTGCGTTAGCAGCGACAGCAATGAGGATACGACAGTCAATGCCGGAAAAAGCCATTTAAGAAGAATACCCAGGGCCCGTCCAGTTTGGACCGGATACTCGATCGCTCGTGCCAGATTCACGGCACCCCCGAAAGGCCAGCCAATCACACCAACAGAGATTGTTGGGTGTTCAAGCAGGCAGGCAAGTTAAGAGCCGAACACAAGGACAAGGGGCTGAACAGCGACGACGAGGAGGAGCCCAGGCCGCCGAACAACAATGGACAGAAAGGGTTTCCCACACAAGTGCGAACGGTGAACATGATATACGCAAACCACATTCCCAAGCGCGAGAGGAAGCATGCGCTACGGGACGTATACGCGATGGAGCCAGTCGCCCCAAAGTTCAACCCATGGTCCTCCTGCCCGATCACTTTCGATTGAAGGGACCACCCCACTAGCATCCGTCACGACGGTTTTGCCGCACTGGTCCTCGACCCAATCGTGGACGGATTTCATCTCACAAGAGTCCTCATGGACGGCGGCAGTAGCCTGAACCTGCTTTATCAGGATACAGTGCGGAAAATAGGCATAGATCCATCAAGGATCAAGCCCACAAGGACGACCTTTAAAGGCGTCATACCAGGTGTAGAGGCCAATTGCACAGGCTCGATAACACTTGATGTGGTCTTCGGATCTCCGGATAACTTCCGAGGCGAAGAGTTAATCTTCGATATAGTGCTGTTCCGCAGTGGCTATCATGCCCTGCTCGGACGAACCGCATTCGCTAAATTCAATGCGGTGCCGCACTACGCATATCTCAAGCTCAAGATGCCAGGCCCTCGAGGAGTAATTACGGTCAGCAGAAACACAGAACGCTCCATCCGTACGGAAGAGCACACGGCGGCCCTCGCAGCGGAAGTACAATGCAGCCTTTCAAGGCAACTCTCCAGTCCGGCCGTTAAAAAACCGGACAGTGCAAAGCACGCCCGGAGTAACCTGCAACAAGACCACCTGGCACGATCAGAGCAAGCGTAGCAATACGGCCCCGACCCCAGCAATCGCAACATAGCGGAGCAAGTACCTCGAGTACACAATTACGTCCTTAAAATTCCATGGGCACAGGGGGAGGGGCACATTAACGGCATGCCTACAACACGGCATCAAACGTACTAGGGGCTGCCGGATTTTTTCTTTTTTTACTTTCAGGACTCCATACTCTGGATACCTGTTCGGCAGTGTGGCCGCACAGACGATGCAAGATCCAGGAAAGCAGACAAAGCTTCACCGCATTCCGGAATTCTCAGGTGGTCTCTATTTCGAGCGATATATCTATTTCTAAATTCCGCGGCCCATGCCTGGTCAGGACATGTTAAATAGTCTAATATCATTTTTGCTTATCGCACTACTTGTATCGTTCGGCCTTGATAAATAGCCTCTTTATAAAACAATGCATAGCTTTTTGTCTATTTTTTGCATTGTCCCCTTTGAGTATATGTGTTTATTACATAACATGATCGCACCCGTACACCATGGTACGACAAAACACGCCAGGGGCTTCATTACCCTTTTATCTGGTGTGAGAAGTCCGCACACTTTCACAAAGTGCGGCACCCCGAACTTATAGCACTATATGCATCGGCTCCGAGTCATGATTTTGGTCACATGTTGGGTTTGCCCGGCTCCTATGTTTTGGTACCTTACGTTCCGCTCTATCGGCTAAGGTAGCACTAGGAGAACCACTGCGATTGTGCCCCAGATCAGGTGGGTTGAGCACCTCAGTGGAGAAAGCTAAAATAGACTATCATGATAAGGCGTGAGACCGGTCGCTGTTCGAGAGGTTTTTCGAGTCCTTAAAGGCTTATGCCGCTTCGAGCGAGGAGCTGGCTATGTCCGGCCAAAGGCGTGGATAGCGCCCCGAATTCGGCCTTCCGAACTAGGGGCTTCGCCGAAATTTAAAATTATAATGTTCTATGGCTAAGTGAGAATGTTCAAGCATTATAGTCCGATTGCCTGGTTCGTTGTGCTGAGCGCCTCCCTCGAAGGACCCAACTATGGGAACAAGAGCCCTCAGGTTTATCCCGAACACCCCAGCACTAGTGGCATGGGGGCAGAAGTCGACGACTCGCCATCTCTCAATTTTTGATAAACGGCCGCACAGAAAATAATATTTTAAATTAAACAAGCATTGCTTTGCGCATATGAACAAGTTTTCAGCGCACAGGATACAAACGAGCGAGTTCACTCAAATATTACATCTTTAGCACATTCATCCGCGACAAGGCGGGCTCCGGCAAGAACGTCCTTGTAGTAGTTCTCGGGCTTGCGATGCTCCTTCCCCTGCGGCGGCCCGTCCTTCACCAGCTTCTCTCCGTCCAGCTTACCCCAGTGTACCCTTACACGGGCAAGGGCCCTCCGGGCACCTTCAATGCAGACGGAGCGCTTGATGACCTCAAGCCGTGGACAGGCCTCCACCAGCCGCCGCACCAGCCCGAAATAGCTCCTAGGCAGGGCCTCTCGAGGCCACAACCGAACTAGTAAGCCCTTCATGGCCTGTTCGGCCGTCTTGTGGAGCTCGACCAGCTGTATCAGCTGATCGCTTAAGGGCACAAGGTGTCCGGCCTCAGAATACTGAGACCAGAACACACTCTCCGTCGAGCTGCCCTCTTCAGCTCGGTAGAACGCGGCGGCGGCGGATACGCTCCGGGGAAGATCGGCGAACGCCCCTGGAGAACTCCGGATTCGGGTAAGTAATAGGTAGTTTACTTTTATATTCCTACTCTGCATTGAGAATGACTTACCCGTTGCTATCTTTTTCACCTCCTCTAACTCTTGGAGGGCCTTCTGGGCTTCGGCCTTGGCACTCTTGGCGGTCTCGATGGCCGACGCGAGCTCGGATGCTTGCGCCTTCGCCTCAAGCTCCAAACCCTCATGTTTTTTCATGAGAGTTTGCAGCTCTTGCTGCACCTCGCCGACCTGAACCCCAAGCCTCTCTTGCTCGGCGTGCTCCTCGGCCGTTTTCTTTTCGGCCTCAGCCAGCGCCTGCTTCAGGGTTGTCACCTCGGTTGTGGCCCCTACAATAAGCAATACAATCCTGTTATTTCCTTCTGCAATCAAGCCTCTCTATAGGCACCTTTTTTCTTCTTTTTCTTTTTTTAGGTATTTCTTACCTTCCTTCTCCTCGAGCTGCCGTTTGGCAAGGCCGAGCTCTTGCTCGGTCCGCCCGAGGTCCTGTTTCAGGACATCCACCTGCGCAGTCAGTGCGGCGGTGGACAGTAGTGAAGCCTGCATACGCATATTTGACCTTTTTTGTTAGACTCCTGCGAAAACTACTAGATCCTCTATCCGGCTTTTCTTTCCGAACACCGAACAGAGCATCAGGGGCTACTGTCTATGCGCTAAATAAATTGCCATATTTTTACTTACCTCGAAGCCTGTTAGAAGGCTAGCGCAAGCTTCATCCAGTCCGCTCTTGGCGGCGCCCTTAAGCACCTCCAGCAGATTGTCCGGCGCCTCCGGTTGGATGGAGGCCGCCGGCTTAGATGGCTTACTCCTCTTGGAAGGAGTTCGCCCACCGCGGACCAGGACTGTCGAGTCCGGCGCGGTGTCCGGCACAAAGCCGGACTTGGAACCCTGTGGGGTTTCATCCCCTTTACTCCTGGGGTCCAGAGGATTGCCTTGTGGCTCCTCCAGGACCATATCCTCCTGCCCCGAAGCTTGGCGGGGCGCCACTTCGGCGTCGTCCGCCCCGCGGGGGGAGACCGCGGGCGGAACAGAGTTCACGTCCGACGAATCCAGGGAGCCGCTCGACGAGTCGTCGAGTTCGGCCCGGGGCGGGCTGCATAAAATACGTGCGATATCAGGGAAAGCCGCACACTAAAAGGATATCATGAATCAACCTGGTATATAAATACTTACGATTTCACCGGATGCTTGGTTCTGTCCGGCCACTCCTCTCCGCCCTCTTCGGCGTCGTGGGAGTAGTCCGGCGGAGGGGTCTTCCTTTTCCTTGACCCCTCGGCCTCCCCCGTTGGGGTGGCCTTCTTCTTCTTTGCTCCCCTCGCTGGAGGGGGAGAGCTTCCTTGTTCTTCCTCCTCGTTTTCACGAGAGGAGGGCGGACGAGTCCGACACCACCATGTTGCGGGAACTTTTTCGAGCCCCGGTGGTTTTCTTCTTCTTGGCCTTCCTCTCCGGCACCACGTAAGGTGCCGGAGCCATTAGCTTCACCAAGAGGGCTGGGGCCGAGTCTTCGGGCAGAGGAGCCGGACAGTTAATTGGTCCGGATATCTCCTGCCAAGCCTGTCAAAGGTAAAAGGGAGTTTAGATCCCGCATAGAGTTAATCTATGAAGAAAAGCTTAACGAACCTGTCAAAGGTATAGATAGCTTACCTCGCCAGCGTTACGCTGCGAGCTGTATCCGCGATCCTCGGAGGCGGATGTGGGGGACTCGGCGCATTTGGTCAACACCTTCCAGACGTCTTCATACGTCGTGTCGAAGAGCCTACTGAGGGTTTGGTGCTGCGCCGGGTCGAATTCCCACAAGGTAAAGTCCCTTTCTTGGCACGGGAGGATCAGGCGAACGAGCATGACCTGGACTATATTGGCAAGCCGGATTGGCTTGTTCACCAGGGACTGGATGCATGTTTGGAACCCAGTCACTTCCTCCTCGTTGCCCCACGACAGGCCTGTCTCTTTCCAAGACATGAGCCGCGTGGGGGGTCCGGATCTTAACTCAGGGGTCGCGACCCATTTCGGATCGCGGGGCTCGGTGATGTAAAACCACCCAGCCTGCCACCCCTTTAGGGACTCCATGAGGGAGCCATCGAACCAGAGGACGTTGGCTATCTTGCCAACCATAGCGCCTCCGCACTCCGGCTGGGTGTCGGACACCACCTTGGGCTTGACGTTGAAGGTCTTGAGCCAGAGGCCGAAGTGGGGGCTGACGCGGAGAAAGGCCTCACACACGACGATAAACGCCGAGATGTTGAGAACAAAGTTCGGGGCCAGATCGTGGAAATCCAGGCCGTAGTAGAACATGAGCCCCCGGACAAATGGGTGAAGTGGAAAGCCCAGTCCGCGGAGGAAGTGGGGAAGAAAAACTACCCTCTCATGGGGCCTTGGGGTAGGAAGAAGCTGCCGCTTATCAGGAAGCCGATGCGGGATGTCCTTGGACAAGTATCCGGCTTTCCTTAGCCTTTTTACTTGAGCCTCCGTAACGGAGGAGACCATCCACTTGCATCCCGCTCCGGACATTGTTGGAGAAGGTTGAGGAAGGAAGAGCGGACTTGGGCGCTGGAGCTTGAGTGCGCGAGAGATGGATTGGCAAAGGAGGAAGAAGGCGTAGGTTGAAAAGGTGAATCCTTATCCCTTTATATAAGTAGGTACGGTTAGGCGTCCTCACCTACCTAATAAAACTCACTTGCCTCCCAAACGCCACGGTAAATGGCGTGGTTGGGTTACCCACGTCCGTATTAATGAGAATCCCGCTAAAGGGGGGCACATGATCTCTGCTTCGACAAGATGTGCCAAGGAAACCACCTCGCTAAACGAGCTAAGGTGGAACAATGAAAACAATTTATGTAGAAGGCTTGGCCGCCGTGTTATGACGCACTGCGGGATACGTCAGCAGATTTGATTTGTGTTAATATTATTCTCTGTATGGCAATATGTGGAAACTTATTTTGCAGAGCCGGAGACTATTTTGTGGTGTTTATAATCTTCTTGAAGAACTTGGAGGAGGAACCCGCCTTGCAATGCCGAAGACAATCTGCGCGACGGACTCGTCGTCATTGAAGCCTGGTTCAGGGGCTACTGAGGGAGTCCTGGATTAGGGGGTGTTCGGATAGCCGAACTATATCTCCAGCCGGACTCCAGGACTATGAAGATGCAAAGTTGAAGACTTCGTCCCGTGTCCGGAAGGATCTTTTCTTGGCGTGGAAGGAAAGCTAGGTGTGCGGATATTCGAGATCTCCTACCATTGTAACCGACTCTGTGTAACCCTAACCCTATCCGGTGTCTATATAAACCGAAGGGTTGTAGTCCGTAGGACAACCATCATCATACACAATCATATCATAGGCTAGCTTCTAGGGTTTAGCCTCCTTGATCTCGTGGTAGATCCACTCTTGTACTACCCATATCATCAATATTAATCTAGCAGGAGTAGGGTTTTACCTCCATCGAGAGGGCCCGAACCTGGGTAAAATAAAGTGTCCCTTGTCTCCTGTTACCATCCGACCTTGACGCACAGTTCGGGACCCCCTACCCGAGATCCGCCGGTTTTGACACCGACAATCAGCAACGGGATAAATTATACCTGCCTCAAGGAGCTTTAATATTTCCTTTCTTACCACTTCTTTCATCTTAGGATTTAGCCGTTGTTGCTGATCAATAACTGGTTTGGCGTCTTTCTCGAAATTTATTTTGTGTTGACATAGAGTGGGACTAATGCCCTTAATAGAGTGGGACTAATGCCTACAACAGGTCTATGTTTATCTTTAGCACCAGGTTTAGCAATTCTAGCAGTTTCCTCACAGAAGTAAATAACATGCCCATCAATATTATCAGCCAAGAGATCTTTAACCATAGAGATATTAGGTTCAACTTTAATTTGCTTAGGGGTTTTGGGTGTCCTAATATTACTTTTGTTGACTACAGTTGAAGCTTTAGCATGATCCTTTATTCTAACAGGGAAAGGTGGTTTCTCAACATAAGCGGTAGGAACAACAGGATCATTATAAGTGATAGTCTTTTCTTCAACTTTAATAGGTGCAACTACTTTTACTTCAATGGGAGGATTATATTTAAACCACTTCTCCTTAGGGAGATCAACATGAGTACCAAAGGATTCACAGAAAGAAGCTACTATCTCAGAGTCAAGTCCATATTTAGTGCTAAATTCACGGAAAGCTTCGGTATCCATAAAAGATTTAACACAATCAAACTTAGGTGTCATACTTGACTCCTTACCTTCGTTGAGGTCCCAATCGTCAGAGTTACGTTTTATTCTTTCCAATAAATCCCATTTGAATTCAATAGTCTTCATCATAAAAGAGCCAGTACAAGAAGTATCGAGCATGGAGCGATTATTGAGAGAAAGTCGAGTCTCTTGAGAGCTCATGATTGGGGCATGAATATAACATTGACTTAAGCCTCCCCCAAGCTTGAGCGATGCTTTCTCCTTTGAGAGGCCAAAAATTATATATATAATTACGATCACGATGAACAGGATGCATAGGATAAAACTTTTGATGAAATTCCAATTTCAATCGGTTGTAGTTCCATGATCCCATATCATCACATAGCCTATACCATGTCAATGCCTCTCCCTTCAAAGATAAAGGGAAGACCTTCTTCTTGATAACATCCTCAGGCATACCTGCAAGCTTAAATAATCCACAGACTTCATCCACATAGATTAGGTGTAAATCGGGATGCAATGTTCCATCTCCTATAAAAGGATTAGCTAGCAGTTTCTCTACCATACCCGAAGGAATTTCAAAGTAAACATTTCCAGTAGGTTTAGCAGGTGGAGGAGCAACTCTTGGCTCTACTAGTCGGGGTGAAGATACCCCGAACAAGCCCCTCAAAGGATTGTGTTCCATAGTAACAAGTAATAGTAAATTTCAGCACACTATATAAATTTTTCCTTACCAACTTCCACCTACCAAAGGCGCTTCACTCCCCAGCAATGGCGCCAGAAAAGAGTCTTGATGACCCACAAGTATAGGGGATCTATCGTAGCCTTTTCGATAAGTAAGAGTGTCGAACCCAACGAGGAGCAGAAGGAAATGATAAGCGGTTTTCAGCAAAGTATTCTTTGCAAGCACTAAAATTATCGGTAGCAGATAGTTTTGTGATAAGGTAAGTTGTAACGGGTAACAAGTAATAAAAGTAAAAAAGGTGCAGAAAGGTGGCCCAATCCTTTTTGTAGAAAAGGACAAGCCTGGACAAATTCTTATATAAAGGAAAACGCTCCCGAGGACACATGGGAATTATCGTCAAGCTAGTTTTCATCAAGCTCATATGATTCGCGTTCGTTACTTTGATAATTTGGTATGTGGGTGGACCGGTGCTTGGGTGCTGTCCTTACTTGGACAAGCATCCCACTTATGATTAACTCCTATTGCAAGCATCCGCAACTACAAAATAAGTATTAAGGTAAACCTAACCATAGCATGAAACATATATATGGATCCAAATCAGCCCCTTACGAAGCAACTCATAAACTAGGGTTTAAGCTTCTGTCACTCTAGCAACCCATCATCTACTTATTACTTCCCAATGCCTTCCCCTAGGCCCAAATAATGGTGAAGTGTCATGTAGTCGACGTTCACATAACACCACTAGAGGAAAGACAACATACATCTCATCAAAATATCGAACGAATACCAAATTCACATGACTACTTATAGCAAGACTTCTCCCATGTCCTCAGGAACAAACGTAACTACTCACAAAGCATATTCATGTTCATAATCAGAGGAGTATTAATATGCATAATGGATCTGAACATATGATCTTCCACCAAGTAAACCAACTAGCATCAACTACAAGGAGTAATCAACACTACTGGTAACCCACAGGTACCAATCTGAGGCCTTGGGACAAAAATTGGATACAAGAGATGAACTAGGGTTTTGGAGGAGATGGTGCTGGTGAAGATGTTGATGGAGATTGACCCCTCCCGATGAGAGGATCGTTGATGATGATGATGGCGATGATTTCCCCCTCCCAGAGGGAAGTTTCCTCGGCAGAACAGCTCTGCCGGAGCCCTAGATTGGTTCCGCCAAGGTTCCGCCTCCTGGCAGCGGTGTTTCGTCCCGCAAGGTTGCTTATGATTTTTTCCAGGGTGAAAGACTTCATATAGCAGAAGATGGGCACCGGAGGCCTGCCAGGGGGCCCACGAGGCAGGGGGCGCGCCCAGGGGGTAGGGCGCGCCCCCACCCTCGTGGCCAGGGTGTGGGCCCCCTCTGGTAGTTTCTTCGCTCAGTATTTTTTATGAATTCCAAAAATGACTTCCATAAAGTTTCAGGACTTTTGGAGTTGTGCAGAATAGGTCTCTAATATTTGCTCCTTTTCTAGCCCAGAATTCCAGCTGTCGGCATTCTCCCTCTTCATGTAAACCTCGTAAAATAAGAGACAATAGGCATAAGTATTGTGACATAATGTGTAATAACAACCCATAATGCAATAAATATCGATATAAAAGTATGATGCAAAATGGACGTATCACACAACTGATGCAGTTGCCCTGGCATGATCAGTTTCTTCAGGCACAGCGGTTGAACCTTTAGCTGGCCTGACTATTTCTTCAGGCGCAACACTAGAGGTTGCCCTGGCAGTTTCATCAGCGGCTGGAATGCAGTCATCAGCCCTAGTACTGGCAGATTCATCAACAGCCTGATTTTCATCAGCGGTGCTGGTATGTTCTTTAGTAGGCTGAGCAGATGCCTCAGCCTGAGAAATTTCTTGTTGCATTGGGGCTGCAACATTGGTAGTGAATTTCTCAGTTAACTTCACAAATCTGACCTTGGCTCCAAGCCGGTCAGCATAGTAGCGATCAAATTCATCACTTAGACTCTTGATCTCTCATTGCAGAGCTACAAGTTCTTCAGGTGAAAGCTTCAAAACGTTTTGCTTCAGAAAGCGCTCTTTCTTGTACTGTGCTTTCTTCACTTTCCTCCCCTGTTCATATTTCCATTTCTCCTCACCAATGAAGGCAGTCAACATATGACTTTGAGCAGGAGTGAGGTTCATCTCAGGCAGAGGTCTGTTGGGGTCCTTGTGCCACAAGTTGATGAAGTCGAGGATCAACTTTGGATCCAGCATCAATGGCACATTACTGCCTTTGGCTCTAGCGGCCCTGTGTTGCCTGTCTCTGATGATTTCAGCGAGTTCCTCATCATCAGCTTCGTCGTCATCAGACGGCACTTGGAAGGCGACCTGCTTCTTGTGAGGACTTGGTCGAGAACCTCGTCCAGCAGTCGCCTTAGTCTTCAGCAGAGTGGGGCCAGTTGAGGAATGTGGAGGAGCCGAAGACTTGTAGAGGCTCTAGAGGTAATAGTGATGCCTGTTGTCCTTTGGCACGAGGCGAGATGCATAGGTGCTGAGGATTTGGAAGGAGGAGCTGAGGACTTTGGAGGAGCTGGTGTAGCTTGAGGAAATTTCAGTGAGGGCTTTGCGGAGCTGGGCCGTGAGGGCATTGCAGATGAGCTTGGGTGTGAGGACATTGGTGCAGAAGCCTTGGGCTTGTATGAGGGCTTCTTGGGCATTGCCTTCTTAGGCTTGCTAGCAGAGGCCTCAACAGCAGCAGCAGCATCAGCAGAATCCTCATTGAATTTCTTCACTGCTTCTTTTGCCACTTTGGCCAGCTTGGCTTGACGCTTAGCCCATTCCTTTGGAAATTCTTCACCTGTTCTGATGCTAGAGGGATCAGCTTCTTGGCCAGGTTCCAATGGAGGTCTTGGGCATGGAGGGTGTACAACGAATTTCTTCATGTACTTGGGAGTGACGTAGCGATATTCCCTCCATTCTCTGGCCCATCTCCTCTCTATCCTCTGAATGCGCACTTTGCGCTCATTCTTGGTCTCCTTGTCGTGTTTGGCCTCATCAGGAGTGCAATATTCATCATAGATATCCTCAAGGATTTCAAACCCTGTGTTGACTTCCAATTTCTTTCCTCCCTTCTGAGGTTTCTTGCCGTCAGCCATTTTCTTCTGCTGAGGAATCTGAACAATAGAATTCTCTGAAGAGGTGTGCAACTTTTCTTCGAGGAACGCTGCATATGAGTTAAGTTGATGAGAACCTAGAGATTCAGTAGCGGACATGTGTACCTGTGAACAGAATATAGTTGCGAAGAATTTGGAGAGGTCATATGCGTTCTCAGAAGTTTTTGCAAAAATAACAAGTTTGAGGAATTTGACCAGATGAGTCTTGAGCAATTTCACTAAGCGTTCTTTGACTTAGATTCCAGAGTTGTACAGATTTAAAATCCGCACAATTGAGGAATCTTGAAGAAAAATGTTGCTTAGGGAAACAGATCAAGAACAGATGTTGAGTGAAGTGTTTAGTGTGTGAAGATTTGAAGAATAAACACCTTTTGAAGATTTTGTAGAAAAAATCAGAATCAACAAGGGCAGTAAAAGCAACTTTTAATTACCCTTGACTAAGAACACGACGAACTATGAAGTGTAGATTTAGAAGTTCGTCAGCTCGGATCTTATGCGCCCTAACTTGGCAGAGGAAGACAGCTACGGCGGTGGCGGAGTGAAGAAATCCGTGGCCGGCGCGAGTACGACAGCGACGAGGTCGAGGCGGTGAAGCTCTTCCTCACCGGCGACGATGGAAGTAGCGGCGGCACTAGGTTTTGGAGAGCTCGAGCGAGGGAGTGAGGTCAAGCGGAGTAAAAACGAAGTAAGGAAGGGAGGGGGTATTTATAGCCGAGGTGAAAAACTGCTCGCCCGAGGAAATTGGACGAACGTGCCCCTGACCCTTCTCATTCGCGAGACATGTGTCACCCACGTACTGAGAGGTGACGATCGTGCGAGATCGTGGGTGAATAGATAAATCCATCGTGGAATATGGAACGGTTTGTGCGGCAAACGCCGAAAATTCAGATAAGATAATTTTAATGTTTCGTTCACAAAATCTTCAGCTAACATGGACATAGTGAAGATTCTGAACGAGTTTCAAATAGAACGCACATGAAGAATTTGTGAATAGACTGAGTTGAGTTTAGCAGAGGGGGAAGGGTCCGATCACATTCACTTAGCAGAAAAAAGGCAACACGAAGAATTAGCAATAAGTGAATACTGTAGAGGACATAAACTTTTATATATATATATATATATATATATATATATATAGGACAAATATTTCCTACAAGCACTGGTAGTTACCACCACTTGTGTTTTGTATGTTGTATGTAGTATCTGTCGAAACCGAGAGTATGTACGTGTAATATGTAGTATATAACAATGATTAGGTAGTATATATACTAATTTTTAGGTAGTATGTACCATTTTTTAAGTATGCTCTTTTTTACGTACAAATATGTACGTATTTCATAAATATAACAAAAACTAAGGGCTCATATGCAATCTTTTTCATGTAACTTGCTTTGAAATATCTTAGATATAGTATATGAACATACTTAAAATAATAATATAGTATATATAGTACCACTTGGTAGTATATGACATATGTGGGGTAACTACCACCGGGTGGTAGGATGGATTTTCCCTATATGAACATATATATATATATATATATATATATATATATATATATATATATATATATATATATATATATAAGAACAACAACGGAATCAGTGAAGATAATGAAAAGTTGAAGAAATTGAACAACTGAGAAATTTTAAAAAGAAGAAAAAGAAAACTCAAATTGAAGATTTTCAACTTTTGTTGGTGGCGTGACCCACCGTATAAGAATGATGATTTCATATACCACAGTTGTCGTAGGGCTCTGAGAATAAAATTCTTCGTTAATTTCTTCACACTTAGAGTGTTAGTCTTCATTGATTGAAGAAAAACGTTTCTTCGTGTGTTGCACATATAAGTCATCAATTTTTCATAAGTGTTAGGATGTGTGTCCTTTTCAAAGGACATTCAAAGATTCTAGGATATTTAGCTCACACCGCAACTTTGTAAATCTCTTCTCATCCAAGGGCTTTATGAAGATATTTAGCTGTTCTTTAGTCTTCAGATGCTCAATAGAGATATCGCCCTTCAACACATGATCATGAAGAAAATGATGACGAATCTGAATGTGCTTTGTCTTTGAGTGCTGAACTGGGTTATGAGCAATCTTGATGGCACTCTCATTGTCACAGTAGAGAGGCACATTCTTCATGTTGACGTCGTAGTCCTTAAGGGTTTGCTTCATCCATAGCAATTGAGCACATCAAGAATCAGCAGCAATGTACTCAGCTTCAGCAGTAGACAGTGATACGCAGTTCTGTTTCTTCGAGGACCAATAGACACAGGATCGTCCGAGGAAATGGCATGTGCCTGATGTTGACTTGCGGTCCACACGATCACCAGCATTGTCAGAATCTGAATATCCAATGAGATCAAAAGCCGATCCCTTGGGATACCATAATCCAAGTGTTGGTGTGTGAGCTAGATATCGAAGAATATGCTTCACAGCCTTATGGTGTGATTCCTTTGGTGTAGCTTGAAATCCGGCACACATGCAAACACTAAGCATAATATCTGGCATAGATGCACATAAATATAATAAAGAACCAATCATGGAGCGGTATACCTTTTGATTGAAGTCAATACCATTTTCATCAATGCATAGATGGCCATTTGTGGGCATAGGGATTTTGACGCCTTTGCAATCTTGCATGCCGAATTTCCTCAATACATCCTTAGGTATTTTTCCTGAGATATGAATATGCCATTGCGCTGTTGACGAATTTGAAGACCTAAGAAGAATTTCAATTCTCCCATCATAGACATTTCATATTCCTCCCTCATCATATAACCCAATTCGTCAGTATAACGTTGGTCAGTACAGCCAAAAATGATATCATCAACATATATTTGGCACACAAAGAATTCACCATCATAAGATTTAGTGAAAAGAGTTGGGTCAAGTGAACCGGGTTTGAAGCCTTTCTTCATGAGGAATTCCTTCGAAGTATCATACCACGCCCGAGGGGCCTGCTTGAGGCCATAGAGGGCCTTATTGAGTCTGAAGACTTTGTCAGGATGCTTTGGATTTTCAAAACCTGGGGTTTGAGCAACATATACTTCTTCTGTTGGAAATATGCCCTAGAGGCAATAATAAAAGCATTATTATTATATTTCCTTATTCATGATAATTGTCTTCATTCGTGCTATAATTGTGTTATCCGGAAATTGTAATACATGTGTGAATAACAGACAACAATACGTCCCTAGTGAGCCTCTAGTTGACTAGCTCGTTGATCGACAGATAGTCATGGTTTCCTGACTATGGACATTGGATGTCATCGATAACGGGATCACATCATTAGGAGAATGATGTGATGGACAAGACCCAATCCTAAACATAGCATAAGATCGCATAATTCGTTTGCTAGAGTTTTCCAATGTCAAGTATCATTTCCTTAGACCATGAGATCGTGTAACTCCCGGATACCGTAGGGGTGCTTTGGGTGTGCCAAACGTCACAACGTAACTGGGTGACTATAAAGGTATACTACGGGTATCTCTGAAAGTGTCTGTTGGGTTGACATGGATCGAGACTGGGATTTGTCACTCCGCTTGACGGAGAGGTATCACCGGGCCCTCTCGGTAATGCATCATCATAATGAGCTCAATGTGATCAAAGTGTTTGATCACGGGATCATGCATTACGGTACGAGAAAAGTGACTTGCCGGTAACGAGATTGAACGAGGTATTGGGATACCGACGATCGAATCTCGGGCAAGTAAAATACCGATTGACAAAGGGAATCGTATACGGGATTAATTGAATCCTCGACATCGTGGTTCATCCGATGAGATCATCGTGGAGCATATGGGAGCCAACATGGGTATCCAGATCCCGCTGTTGGTTATTGCCCGAGAGCCGTCTCGGTCATGTTTGCATGTCTCCCGAACCCGTAGGGTCTACACACTTAAGGTTCGGTGACGCTAGGGTTGTGAAGATATGTATATGCAGTAACCCGAATGTTGTTCGGAGTCCCGGATGAGATCCCGGACGTCACGAGGAGTTTCGAAATGGTCCGGAGGTAAAGATTTATATATGGAAAGTCATCATACGGACATCGGGACAAGTTTCGGGGTTATCGGTATTGTACCGGGACCACCGGAGGGTCCCGGGGGGTCCACCGGGTGGGGCCACCTATCTCGGAGGGCCCCATGGGCTGTATGAGGGAGGGAACCAGCCCATAGTGGGCTGGTGCGCCTCCCCCCAAAGGCCCATGCGCCTAGGGTTGTATGAGGGAGGGAACCAGCCCATAGTGGGCTGGTGCGCCTCCCCCCCAAAGGCCCATGCGCCTAGGGTTGGGGGGGGAACCCTAAAGGGGGCGCCCCCCTTGCTTGGGGGGCAAGCCCCCCTCCCTGGCCGCCGCCCCCCTAGGAGATTCCATCTCCTAGGGCCGGCGCCCCCCCAAGGGGTTATATAAACGGGGGGAGGGGAGAGGGGGCTGGACACCCTATGCCCTGGCGCCTCCCTCTCCCTCTCCAACACCTCCTCCTCCTCCGTAAGAGCTCGGCGAAGCCCTGTCGGAGTACTGCGGCTCCACCATCACCACGCCGTCGTGCTGTTGTTGGAGTCTTCTTCCCCAATCTCTCCTTTGCCTTGCTGGATCAAGAAGAAGGAGACGTTACGCTGACCGTACGTGTGTTGAACGCGGAGGTGCCATGCTTTCGGTGCTAGGATCTCCGGTGATTTGGATCACGGTGTGTACGACTACTTCATCCCCGTTCGTTGAACGCTTCCGCTCGCGATCTACAAAGTGGTATGTAGATGCAATCTCTCTCTCCTATGACTCGTTGCTAGATGAACTCATAGATGGATCTTGGTGAAACCGTAGGAAAAATTTCGATTTTCTGCAACGTTCCCCAACAGTGGCATCATGAGCTAGGTCTATGCGTAGTTCTCTTTTGCACGAGTAGAACACAATTTGTTGTGGGCGTAGATGTTGTCAACTCTTCTTGCCGCTACTAATCTTATCTTGCTTCAGCGGTATTGTGGGATGAAGCGGCCCGGACCAACCTTACACGTACGCTTACGTGAGACCGGTTCCACCGACTAACATGCACTAGTTGCATAAGGTGGCTGGCGGGTGTCTGTCTCTCCCACTTTAGTTGGAGCGGATTCGATGAAAAGGGTCCTTATGAAGGGTAAATAGAAGTTGACAAATCACGTTGTGGCTTTTACGTAGGTAAGAAAACGTTCTTGCTAGAACCCTAATTCAGCCACGTAAAACTTGCAACAACAATTAGAGGACGTCTAACTTGTTTTTGCAGCAAGTGCTTTGTGATATGATATGGCCAAAGTTGTGATGTATGATGAATGATCTATATGTGATGTATGAGATGTTCATGCTATTGTAATAGGAATCACGACTTGCATGTCGATGAGTATGACAACCGGCAGGAGCCATAGGAGTTGTCTTTATTTTTTGTATGACCTGCGTGTCATTGAGAAATGCCATGTAAATTACTTTACTTTATTGCCAAACGCGTTAGCCATAGTAGTAGAAGTAATAGTTGGCGAGCAACTTCATGGAGACACGATGATGAAGATCATGATGATGAAGATCATGGTGTCAAGCCGGTGACAAGATGATCATGGAGCCCCAAGATGGAGATCGAAGGAGCTATGTGATATTGGCCATATCATGTCACGTTTATTATTTGATTGCATGTGATGTTTATCATGTTTTGCATCTTGTTTACTTAGAACGACGGTAGTAAATAAGATGATCCCTCATAATAATTTCAAGAAAGTGTTCTCCCTAACTGTGCACCGTTGCGACAGTTCGTTGTTTCGAAGCACCACGTGATGATCGGGTGTGATAGATTCTAACGTTCACATACAACGGGTGTAAGACAGATTTACACACGCGAAACACTTAGGTTGACTTGACGAGCCTAGCATGTACAGACATGGCCTCAGAACACAGAAGACCGAAAGGTCGAGCATGAGTCGTATAGAAGATACGATCAACATGAAGATGTTCACCGATGTTGACTAGTCCGTCTCACGTGATGATCGGACACGGCCTAGTTGACTCGGATCATGTAATACTTAGATGACTAGAAGAGGAATGTCTATGTAAGTGGGAGTTCATTAAATAATTTGATTATATGAACGTTATTATCATGAACTTAGTCTAAAAATTTTACAATATGTCTTGTAGATCAAATGGCCAACGTAGTCCTCAACTTCAACGCGTTCCTAGAGAAAACCAAGCTGAAAGATGATGGTAGCAACTATACGGACTGGGTCCGGAACCTGAGGATCATCCTCATAGCTGCCAAGAAAGATTATGTCCTACAAGCACCGCTGGGTGACGCACCTATTCTCCCTGCAGAACAAGACGTTATGAACGCTTGGCAGTCACGCTGCGATGATTACTCCCTCGTTCAGTGCGGCATGCTTTACAGCTTAGAGCCGGGGCTCCAAAAGCGTTTTGAGAGACATGGAGCATATGAGATGTTCGAAGAGCTGAAAATGGTTTTCCAAGCTCATGCCCGGGTCGAGAGATATGAAGTCTCCGATAAATTCTTTAGCTGTAAGATGGAGGAAAATGGCTCTGTCAGTGAACACATACTCAAAATGTCTGGGTTGCACAACCGCTTGACTCAACTAGAAGTTAATCTCCCGGATGAAGCGGTCATTGACAGAATCCTCCAGTCGCTTCCACCTAGCTACAAGAGCTTTGTGATGAACTACAATATGCAGGGGATGGTAAAGACCATTCCTGAGGTATATGCTATGCTGAAATCAGCAGAGGTAGAAATCAAGAAGGAGCATCAAGTGTTGATGGTGAATAAAACCGCTAAGTTCAAGAAGGGCAAGGGTAAAAAGAACTTCAAGAAGGACGGCAAGGAAGTTGCCGCGCCCGGTAAGCAAGTTGCCGGGAAGAAGCCAAAGAATGGACCCAAGCCCGAGACTGAGTGTTTTTATTGCAAGGGAAGTGGTCACTGGAAGCGGAACTGCCCCAAATACTTAGCGGACAAGAAGGCCGGCAAAACCAAAGGTATATGTGATATACATGTAATTGATGTGTACCTTATCAGTACTTGTAGTAGCTCTTGGGTATTCGATACCGGTGCAGTTGCTCACATTTGTAACTCAAAGCAGGAGCTGCGGAATAAACGGAGACTGGCAAAGGACGAGGTGACGATGCGCGTCGGGAATGGTTCCAAGGTCGATGTGATCACCGTCGGCACGCTGCCTCTACATTTACCTACGGGATTAGTTTTAAACCTCAATAATTGTTATTTAGTGCCAAGTTTGAGCATGAACATTGTGTCTGGATCTCGTTTAATTCGAGATGGCTACTCATTTAAATCCGAGAATAATGGTTGTTCTATTTATATGAGAGATATGTTTTATGGTCATGCTCCGATGGTTAATGGTTTATTCTTAATGAATCTCGTACATGATGATACACATATTCATAGTGTGAATACCAAAAGAGTTAAAGTTGATAACAATAGTCCCACATATTTGTGGCACTGCCGCCTTGGTCACATAGGTGTCAAACGCATGAAGAAGCTCCATGCAGATGGACTTTTAGAGTCTCTTGATTATGAATCATTTGACACGTGCGAACCATGCCTCATGGGTAAAATGACCAAGACTCCGTTCTCAGGAACAATGGAGCGAGCAACCAACTTATTGGAAATCATACATACCGATGTGTGCGGTCCAATGAGTGTTGAGGCTCGCGGTGGCTATCGTTATGTTCTCACCCTCACTAATGACTTGAGTAGATATGGGTATGTCTACTTAATGAAACACAAGTCTGGGACCTTTGAAAAGTTCAAGGAATTTCAGAATGAGGTTGAAAATCAACGTGAAAGAAAGATCAAGTTTCTACGATCAGATCGTGGAGGAGAATACTTGAGTCACGAATTTGGCACACACTTAAGAAAAAGTGGAATAGTTTCACAACTCACGCCGCCTGGAACACCTCAGCATAATGGTGTGTCCGAACGTCGTAATCGCACTATATTAGATATGGTGCGATCTATGATGTCTCTTACCGACTTACCGCTATCTTTTTGGGGCTATGCTTTAGAGACTGCCGCATTCACTTTAAATAGGGCTCCGTCGAAATCCGTTGAGACGACACCGTATGAATTATGGTTTGGGAAGAAACCTAAGCTGTCGTTTCTAAAAGTTTGGGGATGCGATGCTTATGTCAAGAAACTTCAACCTGAAAAGCTCGAACCCAAGTCGGAAAAATGCGTCTTCATAGGATACCCTAAAGAAACTGTTGGGTATACCTTCTACCTCAGATCCGAAGGCAAGATCTTTGTTGCCAAGAATGGATCCTTTCTAGAGAAAGAGTTTCTCTCGAAAGAAGTAAGTGGGAGGAAAGTAGAACTTGATGAAGTGTTACCTCTTGAACCGGAAAATGACGAAACTCAAGAAAACGTTTCTGAGGTGCCTGCACCGACTAGAGAGGAAATTAATGATGATGATCAAGATGCTTCTAATCAAGCTCCTACTGAAATTCGAAGGTCCACGAGGACACGTTCCGCACCAGAGTGGTACGGCAACCCTGTCTTGGAAATCATGTTGTTAGACAACGGTGAACCTTCGAACTATGAGGAAGCAATGGCGGGCCCGGATTCCGACAAATGGCTGGAAGCCATGAAATCCGAGATAGGATCCATGTATGAAAACGAAGTATGGACTTTGACTGACTTGCCCGTCGAACGGCGAGCGATAGAAAATAAATGGATCTTTAAGAAGAAGACAGACGCGGATGGTAATGTGACCATCTATAAAGCTCGTCTTGTCGCTAAGGGTTATCGACAAGTTCAAGGGGTTGACTACGATGAGACTTTCTCACCGGTAGCGAAGCTGAAGTCCGTCCGAATCATGTTAGCAATTGCCGCATTCTACGATTATGAAATATGGCAAATGGACGTCAAAACGGCATTCCTTAATGGTTTCCTTAAGGAAGAATTGTATATGATGCAGCCAGAAGGTTTTGTCGATCCTAAGAATGCTGACAAGGTGTGCAAGCTCCAATGCTCGATTTATGGGCTGGTGCAAGCATCTCGGAGTTGGAACATTCGCTTTGATGAGATGATCAAAGCGTTTGGGTTTACACAGACTTATGGAGAAGCCTGTGTTTACAAGAAAGTGAGTGGGAGCTCTGTAGCATTTCTCATATTATATGTAGACGACATACTTTTGATGGGAAATGATATAGAACTCTTGGACAGCATTAAGGCCTACTTGAATAAAAGTTTTTCAATGAAGGACCTTGGAGAAGCTGCTTATATATTAGGCATCAAGATCTATAGAGATAGATCAAGACGCCTCATAGGTCTTTCACAAAGCACATACCTTGATAAGATATTGAAGAAGTTCAATATGGATCAATCTAAAAAGGGGTTCTTACCTGTGTTACAAGGTGTGAAATTGAGCTCAGCTCAATGTCCGACCACGGCAGAAGATATAGAAGAGATGAATGTCATCCCCTATGCCTCAGCCATAGGTTCTATTATGTATGCCATGCTGTGTACCAGACCTGATGTAAACCTTGCCGTAAGTTTGGTAGGTAGGTACCAAAGTAATCCCGGCAAGGAACACTGGACAGCGGTCAAGAATATCCTGAAGTACCTGAAAAGGACTAAGGAAATGTTTCTCGTTTATGGAGGTGACGAAGAGCTCGTCGTAAAGGGTTACGTCGACGCTAGCTTCGACATAGATCTGGATGACTCTAAGTCACAAACTGGATACGTGTATATTTTGAATGGTGGGGCAGTAAGCTGGTGCAGTTGCAAGCAAAGCGTCGTGGCGGGATCTACATGTGAAGCGGAGTACATGGCAGCCTCGGAGGCAGCACATGAAGCAATTTGGGTGAAGGAGTTCATCACCGACCTCGGAGTCATACCCAATGCGTCGGGGCCAATCAAGCTCTTCTGTGACAACACTGGAGCTATTGCACTTGCCAAGGAGCCCAGGTTTCACAAGAAGACCAGGCACATCAAGCGTCGCTTCAACTCCATTCGTGAAAATGTTCAAGATGGAGACATAGAGATTTGTAAAGTGCACATGGATCTGAATATCGCAGATCCGTTGACTAAACCTCTCCCTAAGGCAAAACATGATCAGCACCAGAACTCTATGGGTGTTCGATTCATCACAATGTAACTAGATTATTGACTCTAGTGCAAGTGGGAGACTGTTGGAAATATGCCCTAGAGGCAATAATAAAAGCATTATTATTATATTTCCTTATTCATGATAATTGTCTTTATTCGTGCTATAATTGTGTTATCCGGAAATCGTAATACATGTGTGAATAACAAACAACAATACGTCCCTAGTGAGCCTCTAGTTGACTAGCTCGTTGATCGACAGATAGTCATGGTTTCCTGACTATGGACATTGGATGTCATCGATAACGGGATCACATCATTAGGAGAATGATGTGATGGACAAGACCCAATCCTAAACATAGCATAAGATCGCATAATTCGTTTGCTAGAGTTTTCCAATGTCAAGTATCCTTTCCTTAGACCATGAGATCGTGTAACTCCCGGATACCGTAGGGGTGCTTTGGGTGTGCCAAACGTCACAACGTAACTGGGTGACTATAAAGGTATACTACGGGTATCTCTGAAAGTGTCTGTTGGGTTGACATGGATCGAGACTGGGATTTGTCACTCCGCTTGACGGAGAGGTATCACCGGGCCCTCTCGGTAATGCATCATCATAATGAGCTCAATGTGATCAAAGTGTTTGATCACGGGATCATGCATTACGGTACGAGAAAAGTGACTTGCCGGTAACGAGATTGAACGAGGTATTGGGATACCGACGATCGAATCTCGGGCAAGTAAAATACCGATTGACAAAGGGAATCGTATACGGGATTAATTGAATCCTCGACATCGTGGTTCATCCGATGAGATCATCGTGGAGCATGTGGGAGCCAACATGGGTATCCAGATCCCGCTGTTGGTTATTGCCCGAGAGCCGTCTCGGTCATGTTTGCATGTCTCCCGAACCCGTAGGGTCTACACACTTAAGGTTCGGTGACGCTAGGGTTGTGAAGATATGTATATGCAGTAACCCGAATGTTGTTCGAAGTCCCGGATGAGATCCCGGACGTCACGAGGAGTTTCGAAATGGTCCGGAGGTAAAGATTTATATATGGAAAGTCATCATACGGACATCGGGACAAGTTTCGGGGTTATCGGTATTGTACCGGGACCACCGGAGGGTCCCGGGGGGTCCACCGGGTGGGGCCACCTATCTCGGAGGGCCCCATGGGCTGTATGAGGGAGGGAACCAGCCCATAGTGGGCTGGTGCGCCTCCCCCCCAAAGGCCCATGCGCCTAGGGTTGGGGGGGGAACCCTAAAGGGGGCGCCCCCCTTGCTTGGGGGGCAAGCCCCCCTCCCTGGCCGCCGCCCCCCTAGGAGATTCCATCTCCTAGGGCCGGCGCCCCCCCAAGGGGTTATATAAACAGGGGGAGGGGAGAGGGGGCTGGACACCCTATGCCCTGGCGCCTCCCTCTCCCTCTCCAACACCTCCTCCTCCTCCGTAAGAGCTCGGCGAAGCCCTGTCGGAGTACTGCGGCTCCACCATCACCACGCCGTCGTGCTGTTGTTGGAGTCTTCTTCCCCAATCTCTCCTTTGCCTTGCTGGATCAAGAAGAAGGAGACGTTACGCTGACCATACGTGTGTTGAACGCGGAGGTGCCATGCTTTCGGTGCTAGGATCTCCGGTGATTTGGATCACGGTGTGTACGACTACTTCATCCCCGTTCGTTTAACGCTTCCGCTCGCGATCTACAAAGTGGTATGTAGATGCAATCTCTCTCTCCTATGACTCGTTGCTAGATGAACTCATAGATGGATCTTGGTGAAACCGTAGGAAAAATTTCGATTTTCTGCAACGTTCCCCAACAGTGGCATCATGAGCTAGGTCTATGCGTAGTTCTCTTTTGCACGAGTAGAACACAATTTGTTGTGGGCGTAGATGTTGTCAACTCTTCTTGCCGCTACTAATCTTATCTTGCTTCAGCGGTATTGTGGGATGAAGCGGCCCGGACCAACCTTACACGTACGCTTACGTGAGACCGGTTCCACCGACTAACATGCACTAGTTGCATAAGGTGGCTGGCGGGTGTCTGTCTCTCCCACTTTAGTTGGAGCGGATTCGATGAAAAGGGTCCTTATGAAGGGTAAATAGAAGTTGACAAATCACGTTGTGGCTTTTACGTAGGTAAGAAAACGTTCTTGCTAGAACCCTAATTCAGCCACGTAAAACTTGCAACAACAATTAGAGGACGTCTAACTTGTTTTTGCAGCAAGTGCTTTGTGATATGATATGGCCAAAGTTGTGATGTATGATGAATGATCTATATGTGATGTATGAGATGTTCATGCTATTGTAATAGGAATCACGACTTGCATGTCGATGAGTATGACAACCGGCAGGAGCCATAGGAGTTGTCTTTATTTTTTGTATGACCTGCGTGTCATTGAGAAATGCCATGTAAATTACTTTACTTTATTGCCAAACGCGTTAGCCATAGTAGTAGAAGTAATAGTTGGCGAGCAACTTCATGGAGACACGATGATGATGATCATGATGATGAAGATCATGGTGTCAAGCCGGTGACAAGATGATCATGGAGCCCCAAGATGGAGATCGAAGGAGCTATGTGATATTGGCCATATCATGTCACGTTTATTATTTGATTGCATGTGATGTTTATCATGTTTTGCATCTTGTTTACTTAGAACGACGGTAGTAAATAAGATGATCCCTCATAATAATTTCAAGAAAGTGTTCTCCCTAACTGTGCACCGTTGCGACAGTTCGTTGTTTCGAAGCACCACGTGATGATCGGGTGTGATAGATTCTAACGTTCACATACAACGGGTGTAAGACAGATTTACACACGCGAAACACTTAGGTTGACTTGACGAGCCTAGCATGTACAGACATGGCCTCAGAACACAGAAGACCGAAAGGTCGAGCATGAGTCGTATAGAAGATACGATCAACATGAAGATGTTCACCGATGTTGACTAGTCCGTCTCACGTGATGATCGGACACGGCCTAGTTGACTCGGATCATGTAATACTTAGATGACTAGAAGAGGAATGTCTATGTAAGTGGGAGTTCATTAAATAATTTGATTATATGAACGTTATTATCATGAACTTAGTCTAAAAATTTTACAATATGTCTTGTAGATCAAATGGCCAACGTAGTCCTCAACTTCAACGCGTTCCTAGAGAAAACCAAGCTGAAAGATGATGGTAGCAACTATACGGACTGGGTCCGGAACCTGAGGATCATCCTCATAGCTGCCAAGAAAGATTATGTCCTACAAGCACCGCTGGGTGACGCACCTATTCTCCCTGCAGAACAAGACGTTATGAACGCTTGGCAGTCACGCTGCGATGATTACTCCCTCGTTCAGTGCGGCATGCTTTACAGCTTAGAGCCGGGGCTCCAAAAGCGTTTTGAGAGACATGGAGCATATGAGATGTTCGAAGAGCTGAAAATGGTTTTCCAAGCTCATGCCCGGGTCGAGAGATATGAAGTCTCCGATAAATTCTTTAGCTGTAAGATGGAGGAAAATGGCTCTGTCAGTGAACACATACTCAAAATGTCTGGGTTGCACAACCGCTTGACTCAACTAGAAGTTAATCTCCCGGATGAAGCGGTCATTGACAGAATCCTCCAGTCGCTTCCACCTAGCTACAAGAGCTTTGTGATGAACTACAATATGCAGGGGATGGTAAAGACCATTCCTGAGGTATATGCTATGCTGAAATCAGCAGAGGTAGAAATCAAGAAGGAGCATCAAGTGTTGATGGTGAATAAAACCGCTAAGTTCAAGAAGGGCAAGGGTAAAAAGAACTTCAAGAAGGACGGCAAGGAAGTTGCCGCGCCCGGTAAGCAAGTTGCCGGGAAGAAGCCAAAGAATGGACCCAAGCCCGAGACTGAGTGTTTTTATTGCAAGGGAAGTGGTCACTGGAAGCGGAACTGCCCCAAATACTTAGCGGACAAGAAGGCCGGCAAAACCAAAGGTATATGTGATATACATGTAATTGATGTGTACCTTATCAGTACTTGTAGTAGCTCTTGGGTATTCGATACCGGTGCAGTTGCTCACATTTGTAACTCAAAGCAGGAGCTGCGGAATAAACGGAGACTGGCAAAGGACGAGGTGACGATGCGCGTCGGGAATGGTTCCAAGGTCGATGTGATCACCGTCGGCACGCTGCCTCTACATTTACCTACGGGATTAGTTTTAAACCTCAATAATTGTTATTTAGTGCCAAGTTTGAGCATGAACATTGTGTCTGGATCTCGTTTAATTCGAGATGGCTACTCATTTAAATCCGAGAATAATGGTTGTTCTATTTATATGAGAGATATGTTTTATGGTCATGCTCCGATGGTTAATGGTTTATTCTTAATGAATCTCGTACATGATGATACACATATTCATAGTGTGAATACCAAAAGAGTTAAAGTTGATAACAATAGTCCCACATATTTGTGGCACTGCCGCCTTGGTCACATAGGTGTCAAACGCATGAAGAAGCTCCATGCAGATGGACTTTTAGAGTCTCTTGATTATGAATCATTTGACACGTGCGAACCATGCCTCATGGGTAAAATGACCAAGACTCCGTTCTCAGGAACAATGGAGCGAGCAACCAACTTATTGGAAATCATACATACCGATGTGTGCGGTCCAATGAGTGTTGAGGCTCGCGGTGGCTATCGTTATGTTCTCACCCTCACTAATGACTTGAGTAGATATGGGTATGTCTACTTAATGAAACACAAGTCTGGGACCTTTGAAAAGTTCAAGGAATTTCAGAATGAGGTTGAAAATCAACGTGAAAGAAAGATCAAGTTTCTACGATCAGATCGTGGAGGAGAATACTTGAGTCACGAATTTGGCACACACTTAAGAAAAAGTGGAATAGTTTCACAACTCACGCCACCTGGAACACCTCAGCATAATGGTGTGTCCGAACGTCGTAATCGCACTATATTAGATATGGTGCGATCTATGATGTCTCTTACCGACTTACCGCTATCTTTTTGGGGCTATGCTTTAGAGACTGCCGCATTCACTTTAAATAGGGCTCCGTCGAAATCCGTTGAGACGACACCGTATGAATTATGGTTTGGGAAGAAACCTAAGCTGTCGTTTCTAAAAGTTTGGGGATGCGATGCTTATGTCAAGAAACTTCAACCTGAAAAGCTCGAACCCAAGTCGGAAAAATGCGTCTTCATAGGATACCCTAAAGAAACTGTTGGGTATACCTTCTACCTCAGATCCGAAGGCAAGATCTTTGTTGCCAAGAATGGATCCTTTCTAGAGAAAGAGTTTCTCTCGAAAGAAGTAAGTGGGAGGAAAGTTTGCATGTCTCGGTCATGTTTGCATGTCTCCCGAACCCGTAGGGTCTACACACTTAAGGTTCGGTGACGCTAGGGTTGTGAAGATATGTATATGCAGTAACCCGAATGTTGTTCGGAGTCCCGGATGAGATCTCGGACGTCACGAGGAGTTTCATAATGGTCCGGAGGTAAAGATTTATATATGGAAAGTCGTCATACGGACATCGGGACAAGTTTCGGGGTTATCGGTATTGTACCGGGACCACCGGAGGGTCCCGGGGGGTCCACCGGGTGGGGCCACCTATCTCGGAGGGCCCCATGGGCTGTATGAGGGAGGGAACCAGCCCATAGTGGGCTGGTGCGCCTCCCCCCCAAAGGCCCATGCGCCTAGGGTTGGGGGGGAAACCCTAAAGGGGGCGCCCCCCTTGCTTGGGGGGCAAGCCCCCCTCCCTGGCCGCCGCCCCCCTAGGAGATTCCATCTCCTAGGGCCGGCGCCCCCCCCCCCACCAAGGGGTTATATAAAGGGGGGAGGGGAGAGGGGGCTGGACACCCTATGCCCTGGCGCCTCCCTCTCCCTCTCCAACACCTCCTCCTCCTCCGTAAGAGCTCGGCGAAGCCCTGTCGGAGTACTGCGGCTCCACCATCACCATGCCGTCGTGCTGTTGTTGGAGTCTTCTTCCCCAATCTCTCCTTTGCCTTGCTGGATCAAGAAGAAGGAAACGTTACGCTACGTGTGTTGAACGCGGAGGTGCCGTGCTTTCGGCGCTAGGATCTCCGGTGATTTGGATCACGGTGTGTACGACTACTTCATCCCCGTTCGTTGAATGCTTCCGCTCGCGATCTACAAAGTGGTATGTAGATGAAATCTCTCTCTCCTATGACTAGTTGCTAGATGAACTCATAGATGGATCTTGGTGAAACCGTAGGAAAAATTTCGATTTTCTGCAACGTTCCCCAACATCTTCCTCAAGCTTACCATTGAGGAATGCACTTTTCACATCCATTTGATATAAAGTGATATCATGATGGTTAGCATAAGCAAGTAATATGCGAATAGCGTCAAGTCTAGCAACAGGTGCAAAAGTTTCATTGAAATCAATTCCTTCAACATGTGTGTAGCCTTGAGCTACAAGCCATGCCTTATCTCTCACCACGAGGTCATTTTCATCTTGCTTGTTGCGGTAGATCCACTTTGTGCTGATGATATTGTGCTTGCGAGGATCTGGACGTTTGACCAGTTCCCAGACGTTGTTGAGCTCTAATTGATGTATCCTCTTGCATAGCTTGCTCCAAAAATGCTTCATCTACCTTAGTGGGCTCTGTGATAGAGACAAAAGCAAAGTGCCCACAAAAGTTAGACAAATGTGAAGCTTTTGAGCATGTGAGAGGACCTGGTGCATTGATGTCGCTGATGATTTTCTCAATCTACACTTCATTTGCAACGCGAGGATGAGCGGGTTGTCGTCGAGGAATTGGATCAGCATTTTCTTCAGCACCATTTTCCTCAGGTGCATCAGCATGATGTTCTTCACGTTCTGGAATGAGTTCTTAAGCAGATTCTTCAGTAGGAATGACATCCTCAGTAGCCTTGAACTTGATAGTTTCCTCGGGTGACTTTTCATCTAGCACAGGAGGTAGGTGCTCTCTTTGCGAGCCGTTAGTTTCATCGAACCGCACAACTATAGTTTCAACAACTTTGTGGAGAATGTTGTTGAAGACTCTGTAGGTGTGCGAGTCCTTTCCGTAACCAAGCATAAAACCTTCCTGTGCTTTCGGTGCAAATTTAGAATTGTGATGAGGATCTCTAATCCAAAATTTAGCACCGAAGACTTTGAAATAACTCACATTGGGTTTCTTGTCAGTGAGGAGTTCATATGCAGTCTTTTTGAAGAATTTGTGAAGATATACCATGTTGATGATGTGGCACACAGTATCAATTGCCTCAATCCAGAAATGACGAGGCATCTTGTATTCATCAAGCATAGTGCAAGCCATCTCAACAAGAGTCATGTTCTTGTGCTCCACGACGCCATTTTGCTGAGGAGTGTAAGGAGCAGATAACTCATGAGTAATATCAAGTTCATCAAGATAGTCATCAAGACCAGTATTCTTGAACTCAGTCCCATTGTCACTTCTGATGTGCTTTATCTTCACACCAAAGTTGGTTGAAGCCCTCGAGGAAAATCGTTTGAAGACTTCCTGCACTTCACGTTTGTAAGTGACAATATGCACCCATGTGTAACGAGAGTAATCATCAACAATAACAAAGCCATATAGAGATGCTTCATTAGTGAATGCAGAATAATGGTTAGGACCAAAGAGATCCATGTGAAGCAATTCAAATGGTCGGGTGGTAGTCATGATAGTCTTCGTGGGATGCTTGGCATTGGTCATCTTTCCAGCTTCACAGGCTCCGCACAAGTGATCCTTGAGGAATTTGACATTCTCAATGCCAATTACATGCTTCTTCTTCGCGAGCGTGTGAAAGTTCCTCATGCCAGCATGACCTAGTCGTCGATGCCATAGCCAGCCTTCTGAAGCTTTTGCAAGTAGACATATAGCTAGTTGTGGTCCTGTAGAGAAATCAACAATATACAGATCTCCTCTCCTAAATCCTTCGAAGACTTTGGAATGGTCAGCTTCCATGATCACAACACAACGATACTTGCCAAAGATAACAACCATATCAAGGTCACAAAGCATTGAGACTGACATGAGGTTGTATCCTAAGGACTTGACAAGCATGACTTTGTCCATGTGTCGATCCTTTGAGATCGCAACCTTACCTAGACCCAATACCTTGCTTTTGCCTTTGTTAGCGTAGGTGATATACTTCAGATGCGATGGAGATAAGGGAGCGTCCATCAATAGATTCTTGTCACCAGTCATGTGATTTGTACATCCACTATCGAGGACCCACTCAGTGGCTTTGGGTTGATCATCCTGCAAATGAATTAGTGCAGCTTACGAACTCATATACTTCATCAATGAAGAATATGACATCAATTTCATCAGATCAATTTCATCAAACAATGGAACAGATAAAACAGAATGAGGACATGAGAAATGAAAATTCATTTCTTCATGATTAGCTTGCGTTCTTTCAAGCACATTCAGGTCTCCAGCAAATTCTTCAGACGTTTAAGTTTGTCTGGAGACCTGACCATGCATAAGAGATTAGTTCCTTTTCTTCACCACCCACATCTGAAGGGGTGGCAAAGAGTTCATCATTCTGCGAGCTCCATAAGAGAAAGGTGGCATAGAAGCTATTCCACTTCGTTTCACATAAGAGGAGTTAGGGTAAGCATATGAATAAGCAGAGAAATTCTTCGAGGACTTATGAACATAATGGTTAGAAGAATAATGCACATATTCATAGCCCTTAGATCTTCCCTGCGAAACAAGAGTGTTAGCACGATGATGTTCATATGAGGATTTTGGTCCTTTTGAGGAATTTGATCCACGTGAGGAATTTGGTCCGTATGATGACTTGGATCCATATGAAGAATTTGGTCCATATGAAGAATTTGATCTGGGGTTCCGATTCTTCACAGGTGGTACCACGATGACATTCACCTGAAGACTTTCAAGGAACCTTTTGGGAACCCAGATTTTCTTCATAGGGGAACTGTTCCTTCAGTTAGTGCCAACATATCTAGCAAATACTTCACCATTTTGATTTTTGAATAGTTTATAGTTTGAGTCAAATGACTCATCAGAAGAATGAGGAGATTTACATGTAAAGCCAAATAAAGTGGATGGATCTACTGGAGGTCCCTTTGCAGCAACCCATGAAGTTTTGGGGTACTACTCAGGCTTCCAGTATGTTCCATCAGCATTGAATTTCCTCTCAAAGGCAATACCCTCTTTCCTAGGGTTCCTGTTGAGGATCTGCTTTTTAAGCACATCACAAAGAGCCTGATGCCCTTTGAGACTTTTGTACATGCCTGTCATATACAATTCCTTCAACCCTGCATTGTCAGTGATACTAGAAATGTCCTCAGATGAGGAATTAGTGATAGCAGAGACAGGTGAAGAATTTGCAGCAATAGAAGCATTTGAACTTTCAGGTGAAGAATTAGCAGATTCACGTTCAATTCACTTCAAACATGGAGGAATGAATTCTTCCTGAGCAGCGTTGATTTGTTGAGCAAGTAATGAATCAAGCTCCTTCTGAAGATCTTCATAACTCACCCTTAGCTTCTCAAGATCTTGCTTGCTTTGAAGAAATTCATAAGAAAGCTTCTCATGATCAGATAAGAGAGTGTTATGATGACTTTGAAGATTATCAAACTTGGACTGAAGTCTCTGAATATTTTCAGTCAAAGTTTTGGTGCGATCCATTTCTTCACCCAACATATCATCGCTCTTGTCTAGCATGCTTTGAACCATTTCCAAGGACTTTTGTTGTTTAGTGGCAATACAAACAAGCTTGGTATAGCTAGGTCAAAAATCATCATCAGATTCATCATCACTAGACTCGGATGAGGAACATTCGGTTACCTTGGCACCTTTTCCCATGACGCATGGTGCAGAAGATGATGGTTCAGGTTCGAAAGTCATTGTTTTGAATGATTCCTTGAAATCCTCAAACCAGGGATCATGACAAGTTCGATGACCTTCATAGACGTCAGAGATTCGGTCGCAGATAAGCTTCGCATTGGAAAGATGCATAATCCGCCTGAATTCATCTCTGGATAGGCAGGAACAGATGATATCCTTCACCATGATGTCAAGTCGAGTGTACTTGCGAATATCATCAGTGTCTTCCATCTTGCATAGATCGATAAGACCAATCTCAGTGACGGTCCACAGCTCGCTGTTCATAGCCATTAGGCGCTTCCTCATCATGGCCTTCCACTTGGGATAATCATGACCGTCAAAGATGGGGCATGTCACTTTCTTCATACCTGCGGTCGACATAACTAAAACTTCGGGCGGTTAAACCAAAATCACACAGAACAAGGGAGTACCTTGCTCTGATACCTATTGAAAGTGCGTTAAGTCGACTAAAGGGGGGTGAATAGGTGATTTTTATGAATTCTTCACTGAGGAATTTCAGGGTGAGGAAATTCCTTAGCAAAGAACTACTTGCGGCGGAATAAGTACTCAGATGCAAAGATGACAGAACATAAGCATCGTCATCATGATGAAATGAAAACAAGCACGGAGTACAGAAAGCGTAAACACAGGATAAACAGGATGAAGACAAACAGACTGAAGAAATTGAACTGGGGAAATTCAGAAAGTCTTCAGTCAAAGTCTTCAAACAGATATGAACAAGTACACAACACAGTAATGAGGAAATACAAGAGTTGAGGAAATAGAACCAGTTGGCTTGGTGAAGACAATGATTTGGTAGACCAGTTCCAATTGTTGTGACAGTTGTACATCTGGTTAGGGCAGCTAGGTATTCAAACCTGAGGACACACAGTCCCGGACACCCAGTCCTGAACACACAGTCCAGGACACTTAGTCCTCACCGTATTGCCCTTGAGCTAAGGTCACACAGACCTCGCCCAATCACTCGTGGTAAGTCTTCAGGTGACTTCCAAACCTTCACAAACCCGGTCACTCGGCGATCCACAATTTCCTCTTGGATGCTCAGACCATGACGCCTAACCGTCTGGAAGATGCACAGTCTTCAAAGGTAACAAGTGTCGGATCCATGCAGGATCCATCTCTTCAGTGATGCTCAATCACTTTGGGTTTGTAGGTGTTTGGGTTTGGGTTTTCCTCACTTGATGATTTTCGCTCAAAGTCCTCGGAGGATGGGATGCTCTCAAATGACAAGTGTCAGTTTCTCTCAAAGCAGCCAACCAGCTAGTGGTTGTAGGGGGCGGCTATTTATAGCCTAGGGAGCAGCCCGGCATGATAAGACATAAATGCCCTTCAATGATATGACTGTTAGATGGGTAAGATATTTTGGGACAGCTGGCGCATAGCACAACAACGCTCGGAAATTTGACTATCAAATTCCTCAGGGCTATCATGTTCCTCACTTGTAGGAAATCAGCACTGGCGAATTCCTAACTCCTCAGTCAGAACAAATTCCTCAGAGACCAGAAGAACTTCGTCTCTGTCACTGAAGAAATTGACGGAGCTACATGAGATTTCCAATGGCTTCACTCGAAGGGATTGGTAGGTGTAGGATTTTGAGATGAGCATCACTTGGAAATTTTTCCTTAGTATTTTCTTGACCCCTTTAACAGTACAGTGTTTCCTATGACTCAAGAAAGAGAAAATGAAACTACAAAAACAAAAGTCTTCACGCTTCATGTGTTCCTCGCATGAATACCAAGTCTTCATGGTCACACCAATTTCTTCACTTTCAAAGTCTTCAGAAATCCAAAGTCTTTAGTCGAAGACATTCATTTTTAGGGGTCGACTTTCTCTATAAATATCAAACTCCTCATAGACTTATAGATCTGCGTATACTCACAAACACATTAGTTTCTTAACCTATATGTCTTAAATACACCAAAATCACTAAGGGGCACTAGATGCACTTACAGATTCACTCGTGAACCGGAACCAAAGGGTGCATCAGTCCCGGTTCGTGAGGCCAGGGTACCGGCCGGGCCTCGGGGGCCATTGGTCCCGGTTTGTCTGACCCCTTTGGTCCCGGTTCCGGACATGAACCGGGAGCAATGAGCCTCGCTCCTGGCCCAGCATCTTTAATCCAGGTTGGTGGCTGGAATTGGGTCCAAATGTTGTCCCTTAGTCCCGGTTTTAGCCACAAACTGGGACTAAAGAGAAGCCTATATATACCCCCGCCCCTGCCCGCAAACAGAGCCATTGCTCTATTTTTTTGGCCAGCATGGGAGAGGTGTGTGTTGCTCTAGCTCACCTGCTATGCACATGAGGTGTTCGTTGAAATGCCCGAGTCACACTTAAACTTTCTCCTCTCCAAGCTCCTTGTCCAACCTCCATTTTCCTCAAAATTGTCTAGGTTTGCCGGTCCATCCTGTCCCGTCCCCGTCCTCACCGCCGTCGATCGCCCGTGCCGATCTCGTCGCCGGCACCACCGTGGTGAGTGAGGGAGTCCTGGATTAGGGGGTATCCGGACAGCCGGACTATATCCTTTGGCCGGACTGTTGGACTATGAAGATACAAGATTGAAGACTTCGTCCCGTGTCCAGATGGGAATCTCCTTGGCGTGGAAGGCAAGCTCGGCGATACGGATATGTAGATCTCCTCCCTTGTAACCGACTCTGTGTAACCCTAGCCCCCTCTGTTGTCTATATAAACCGGAGGGTTTAGTCCGTAGGACAACAACAATCATACCATAGGCTAGCTTCTAGGGTTTAGCCTCTACGATCTTGTGGTAGATCAACTCTTGTAATACTCATATCATCAAGATCAATCAAGCAGGAAGTAGGGTATTACCTCCATCGAGAGGGCCCGAACCTAGGTAAACATCGTGTCCCCTGCCTCTTGTTACCATCCGCCTTAGACGCACAGTTCGGGACCCCCTACCCGAGATCCGCCGGTTTTGACACCGACATTAGTGCTTTCATTGAGAGTTCCATTGTGCCGTCACCGTAAGGATTGATGGCTCCTTCGATCATCGGTAACGATGCGGTCCAGGGTGAGGTCTTCCTCCCCGGTCAGATTTTTGTATTTGGCGGCTTTGCACTACGGGCCAACTCGCTTGGCCATCTGGAGCAGATCGAAAGCTACGCCCCTGGCCACCAGGTCAGGTTTGGGAACTTGAATTACACTGCCGACATCCGTGGAGACTTGATCTTCGACGGATTCGAGCCCTTGCCAGGTGCGTCGCACGATCACAACGGGCATGATATAGTCTGCCGTCGGACGGTGTTCGGGAGATCACACCGGCAACTACTCCGGCCTTCAATCCGGAGCAAATTGAGCCATCCAGGGACAGGTGGATAGACCCCACCATGGAGGCCGTACTCTCAGCGGCGTTAGAGCCGGATACTGACCTTACCCCTCGCGAGAGCTGTGCTGCCGAACCATTGTATTCGTCCCCGGCCACAGGCTCCGAGCAGCCCACGTCCGTGCCTATCGAATCCGATTGGGCGCCGATCATGGAGTTTACCTCCGCGGATATCTTCCAGCACTCGCCTTTCGGCGACGTGCTAAATTCATTAAGGTCCCTCTCCTTGTCAGGGGAACCTTGGCCGAACTATGTCCGGCTAGAATGGGATGCAGACGACGAAGAAATTCGCTGCCCACCCACCACCCACTTAGTAGCCACTGTCGACGATTTAACCGACATGCTCGACTTCGAATCCGAAGACATCGACGGTATGGATGATGATGCAGGAGACGAACAGGAACCACCGCCCACAGGGCGCTGGACCGCCACCTCATCATATGATATATACATGGTGGATACACCCAAAGAAGGCAATGGCGATAAGACAGCGGAGGATGACCCCTCCAAGAAGCAACCCAAGCGCCGACGTGAGCGGCGCCGCTCTAAGTCTCGCCATAGCAAAAGTAGTGATACCGGCACAAGAGACAATAGCACTCCGGACAGTGCTGAAGACGACGACAATCCCCTCCAAGATTTAGAGCCGGAGGATGAACAAGCCAGCCCTCCTGAGCGGGCGAAGATAGCTGGTTGGCTCGTAGTACTAATACAGCAAGCAAACCTGACACATCAGAAGCCAGGGATAGCAACGACAAACTACGACGCAACAAACATAAGCGCCGCAAATACGGTGAAAACGCCGAAAACACGGCACGCGAAAGATGGCCAACCGATTGCTCCCAAGCGGATCAAGGACGTACATCAGTGCGGAGTTGTTGTTAGGGACATCGTCCCGATCAGCGTCAAAGAATGGAATAAGCCAAAGGACCCTGAAGCTTTGTCCTATGTCCAGGATAGACAGAAAGATGATCTTTGGACCTCGCTGATGACAAATTTCAGCCTACGCCAGAGGATAGCCGAATAACCCAGTTATAGAGCGAAAGCTCAAGGCGTTTGCTCTTAAGAAGATGGCAGAACTATTCAGGAACTGGAAGAAATAGTTGAACACAAAGTTTGTCGACAAAGGGAAGACTCCATAATTCATCGGTCGATATGAGAAGATAAGAGATCACTGGCCCGCATTTCTGGCCTACAAGAAATCGGAGAAGGGTAAGAAAAGGTCACTAACAAACAACCAAAATGCCGCAAAGAAGAAGTATCACCATCACAGGGGGTCGAGTGGCTACTACAAAGCTCAGCCGTTGTGGGACAAAGTTGAGCAAGACCTGCTTGCTAAAGGGGTCCAACCAGCGACATTGTACTGGCCAGATCGTTCAAGGACTTGGTTCTTCGGGGTTGGGGGAACTTTGGACCCAGAAACAGGGGAGTGTGTTTGGACGGACGAGCAACTTGAATTACCCATCAAGAAGCTTCAAGAAGCAATCAAGGCAGTGCAGGAAGGGACGTTCATTCCCGACAGAGAGAAGGATGAGCTGATAGAGGCCCTCGGGAATCCTAAGCACCCTGGACGAACACGAGGCACACCAGGCTCCGTTCCGTGGGTGCATGGGTTTCCCGGCAATGGTGGTTATAGAAGCCGAAAGAGAAAGAGGAAAGTGGAAGCAACTAAAATGCAGAGGCTCAGTGCAAGATTAGCAAAGCTAGAGAACCTTAAGAGCCAGCGAGCTACCGGCCAACCATCTCAGCGGCACGAAGATCCTTGCTTCGAAGCTGCCCCAAGAGCAAACCCACCATCTCAGCGGAGAAGCAGCGTGGCTTTCACGGAGCTCGTTCAGCCTGATTTCACTGCTCCTCGCTGCCTCGTGGATAGTATCATGGAGGCTAAACATTGCGAGTTAATGACAAAATGCCAGAACCTGACTTTGAAGGCGGCAGTCGCCTCTGTTGTACCTCCTCAAGCTGAGGGAACTTTTCATTATCGTTCGATTCCACATGGCTATGCTATTGTGACGGTGGATAAAACCATGGACGGATTTGAGGAGCTGGAGCTTGACTACCCTACAGGTGAAGGGGAGATTCATCTGGAAAATGCTTTAAGGAGTACCTGTCTATGGAGAAAGGAGTACATCAAGCTTCCAAAATGGATGCCTCCTCCTCCTTCGCTACGTCAGGGCACTCCGCCTACTCCTCCTCCTCCTCCGGTGAGTGATCAGGGCACTCCGCCTCCTCCGGCGTGTGAGGGCACTCCGCCTCCTCCGGCGTGTGATACGTCTCCAATGTATCTATATTTTTTATTGTTCCATGCTATTATATTATCTATTTTGGATGTTTAATGGGCTTTATTATGCACTTTTATATTATTTTTGGGACTAACCTATTAACCAAAGGCCCAGTGCAAATTGCTGTTTTTTTTTGCCTATTTCAGTGTTTCGTGGAAAAGGAATATCAAAAGGAATCCAAACGGAATGAAACCTTCACGTGGATCGTTTTTGGAACAAACGCAATCTAGGAGACTTGGAGTGGACGTCAAGGAAGCAACGAGGCGGCCACGAGGCAGGGAGGCGCGCCTAGGGGGTAGGTGCGCCACCACCCTCGTGGGCCCCTCGTAGCTCCATCAACCTACTTCTTTCGCCTATATATACTCTTATACCCTGAAAACATCCAAGGGAGCCATGAAACACTTTTTCCACCGCCGCAACCTTCTGTACCCGTGAGATCCCATCTTGGGGCCTTTTCCGGCGCTCCGCGGGAGGGGGAATCGATCACGGAGAGGGCCTCTACATCAACACCATGGCCTCTCAGATGATGTGTGAGTAGTTTACCACAGACCTTCAGGTCCATAGTTATTAGCTAGATGGCTTCTTCTCTCTCTTTGGATCTCAATACAAAGTTCTCCTCGATCCTCTTGGAGATCTATTCGATGTAATAATTTTTGTGGTGTGTTTGTCGAGATCCGATGAATTGTGGGTTTATGATCAAGAGTATCTAGGAACAATATTTGATTCTTCTCTGAATTCTTATATGCATGATTTGGTATCTTTGTAAGTCTCTTCGAATTATCAGTTTGGTTTGGCCTACTAGATTGATCTTTCTTGCAATGGGAGAAGTGCTTAGCTTTGGGTTCAATCTTGCGGTGTCCTTTCCCAGTGACAGGAGGGGCAGCAAGGCACGTATTGTATTGTTGCCATCGAGGATAAAAAGATGGGGTTTATATCATATTGCTTGAGTTTATCCCTCTACATCATGTCATCTTGCCTAATGCATTACTCTGTTCTTATGAACTTAATACTCTAGGTGCATGTTGGATAGAGGTCGATGTGTGGAGTAATAGTACTAGATGCAGAATCGTTTCAGTCTACTTGACACGGACGTGCTGCCTATGTTCATGATCATTCCTAGATATTCTCATAACTATGCACTTTTCTATCAATTGCTCGACAGTAATTTGTTCACCCACCGTAGAATATAATATCTTGAGAGAAGCCACTAGTGAAACCTATGGCCGCCGGGTCTATTTTCCATCATATTAATCTCCCGCCTACGTGCTATTTTTGTCGCCGTTTATTTTGCAATCTTTACTTTTCAATCTATACAACAAAAATACCAAAAATATTTATCTTATTATCTCTATCAGATCTCACTTTTTCAAGTGGCCGTGAAGGGATTGACAACCCCTTTATCGCGTTGGTTGCAAGGTTCTTGATTGTTTGTGCAGGTACTAGGGATTTGCGTGTAGTCTCCTACTGGATTGATACCTTGGTTCTCAAAAACTAAGGGAAATACTTACGCTACTTTGCTGCATCACCCTTTCCTCTTCAAGGGAAAACCAACGCATGCTAAAGAGGTAGCAAGAAGGATTTCTGGCGCCGTTGCCGGAGAGATCTACGCTCAAGTCAAGACATACCAAGTACACATCACAAACTCTACTCCCTCGCATTACATTATTTGCCATTCGCCTCTCGTTTTCCTCTCCCCCACTTCTAAAATGATTTTTGAAAAACCTTTGCCTTTTCTTCGCCCTCCTTCCGTTCGATCTTGTGTTACCATGTGCCTTCTTTTTGCTTGCATCTTCGCTTGCTAAAAGTTTATGGATCATCATCCCCTTTCTAACATTTTTAAGAGATCCAGTTATGACGAACCAATTTCTAGTGATTTGAGTGCACTAGATTATCTTTATGAGGTTTTGCTTGAAATTCGTGAATCTAAAAATTGTGATGAAGAAATTTATGAAGAGATTCACGGTAGCTCCTTGAATAAAAAGCATGATTGCAATAATTTTACTATAAATTCTCTTGATGTCAATTGTGCTAATAATATGCAAAACCCTAAGCTTGGTGATGCTAGTTTTGCTATGTCTACTACTTGTTGCAATGATCATGATTGGGGTGATTCTTCTTATGATCTTGAAAATTTATTTAAGCCCCATGATGAATATGAGATTGATAATAGTGTTTGCAATAATACTGAAAGTGGGTTTGGAAGAGTGTCAACTTTAGATCCCACATATTTGGATAATGTTCAATCTTATGAAGTTTTTGATAAAAGTGGGTTTGGAGAGGTCATGACTTTAGTTAATGTTAATCCCACTATTTTGGAAGAGTGTCAACTTTGCATACATGTGGATCGTGTTAAGAATATGTTTTGTGATAGCTATATTGTTGAATTTGCTTATGATCCTACATGTAATTATTATGAGAGAGGAAAATATGGTTGCAAAATTTTCATGTTACTAAATTACCTCTCGTTATGTTGAGATTGCTATTGTTTCTTTCCTCTTCCTTGCATATGCTAGCTTTTGCTTGCTATGATAATTTGTTTGCCTACAAGATGCCTATGCATAGGAAGTATGTTAGACTTAGATGTGTTTATCACGTGTTATATGATGCTCTCTTTTTTGCTTTAATTCTTGTCTTTGATGTGAGCATCATAAATGCCTAGCTAGGTCCGTTAAACGATAGCGCTTGTTGGGAGGCAACCCAATTTTAATTTTGTGCCTTGCTTTTTGTTACTGTTTAGTAATAAATGATTCATCTAGCCTCTAGTTAGATGTGGTTTTATGTTTTAATTAGTCTTTGTGCCAAGTAGAACCTTTGGGAAGACTTGGGTCAAGTCTTTAAGATCTTGCTATAAAAAACAGAAACTTTAGCGCTCACGAGATTAGCTTCCATGTTTTACTGGAGAGTGATTTCAGGTTGATTATTTTTCATATGATTAATAGATAAATTCCTCACGTCCACCAATTTATTTCTGAATTTTTGGAGTTCCATAAGTATACGTTTGATACAGATTACTACAGATGGTTCTGTTTTTGACAGATTCTGTTTTTGACAGATTCTATTTTTCCTGTGTTGTTTGCTTATTTTGATGAATCTATGGCTAGTATCGGGGGGTATGAACCATAGAGAAGTTGGAATACAGTAGGTTTAACACCAATATAAATAAAGAATGAGTTCATTACAGTACCTTAAAGTGGTGGTTTGTTTTCTTACACTAACGGAGCTCATGAGATTTTCTGTTGAGTTTTGTGTTGTGAAGTTTTCATGTTTTGGGTAAAGATTTGATGGATTATGGAATAAGGAGTGGCAAGAGCCTAAGCTTGGGGATGCCCAAGGAACCCCAAGGTAAAATTCAAGGACAACCAAAAGCCTAAGCTCGGGGATTCCCCGGAAGGCATCCCCTCTTTCGTCTTCGTCTATCGGTAACTTTACTTGAGGCTATATTTTTATTCACCACATGATATATATGTGTTTTGCTTTGAGCGTATTGTATGATTTGAGTCTTTGATTTTTTTAGTTTACCACAATCATCCTTGTTGTACAAACCTTTTGGAGAGACACACATGAATCGAAATTTATTAGAATACTCTATGTGCTTCACTTATATCTTTTGAGCTAGATAATTTTGCTCTAGTGCTTCACTTATATCTTTTAGAGCACGGTGGTGGTTTTATTTTATAGAAATTATTGATCTATCATGCTTCACTTATATTATTTTGAGAGTCCTTTAGAACAGCATGGTAATTTTCTTTGGCTATAGAATTAGTCCTAATATGATAGGCATCCAAGATGGGTATAATAAAAACTTTCATATAAAGCGCATTGAATACTATGAGAAGTTTGATACTTGATGATTGTTTTGAGATATGAAGATGGTGATATTAGAGTTGTGATAGTTGAGTAATTGTGAATTTGAAAAATACTTGTGTTGAAGTTTGCAAGTCCCGTAGCATGCACGTGTGGTAACCGTTGTGTGAAAAATTTGAAACATGAGGTGTTCTTTGATTGTCATCCTTGTGAGTGGTGGCCGGGGACGAGAGATGGTCTTTTCCTACCAATCTGTCCCCCTAGGAGCATGCGCGTAATGCTTGGTTTTTGATGACTTGTAGGTTTTTGCAATAAGTATGTGAGTTCTTTATGACTAATCTTGAGTCCATGGATTATACGCACTCTCACCTTTCCATCATTGCTAGCCTCTTCGGTAGCGTGCATTGCCCTTTCTCACCTTGAGAGTTGGTGCAAACTTCACCGGTGCATCCAAACCCCGTGATATGATACGCTCTATCACACATAAACCTCCTTATATCTTCCTCAAAACAGCCACCATACCTACCTATTATGGCATTTCCATAGCCATTCCGAGATATATTGCCATGCAACTTTCCACCGTTTTATTTATTATGACGCGTTTCATCATTGTCATGTTGCCTTGCATGATCATGTAGTTGACATTGTATTTGTGGCAAGGCCATCATGCATAATTTTTCATACATGACACTCTTGTTTCATTGCCCATCCCGGTACACCGCCGGAGGCACTCATATAGAGTCATATTTTGTTCCAGTAAAAATAGAAGTGTGATATCATCATTAATAGAGCATTGTCCCATGAAAAAAAGGCCAAATAAAAAAAGAAAGGCCAAATAAAAAAGGGGAAAAAAGAAAGGCCAAATAAAAAAGGAAGGCCCAAAAAAAGAAAAAAGGGACAATGCTATTATCCTTTTTCCACACTTGTGCTTCAAACTAGCACCATGATCTTTATGATATAGAGTCTCTTATTTTGTCACTTTCATATACTAGTGGGAATTTTTCATTATAGAACTTGGCTTGTATATTCCAACTATGGGCTTCCTCAAATGCCCTAGGTCTTCGTGAGCAAGAAAGTTGGATGCACACCCACTTAGTTTCTTTTGTTGAGCTTTCATAAATTTATAGCTCTAGTGCATCCGTTGCATGACAATCCCTACTCCTTGCATTGACATCAATTGATGGGCATCTCCCTAGCCCGTTGATTAGCCGCGTCAATGTGAGACTTTCTCCTTTTCTGTCTTCTCCACACAACCCCCATCATTATATTCTATTCCACCCGTAGTGCTATGTCCATGGCTCACGCTCATGTATTGCATGAAAGTTGAAAAAGTTTGAGAAATACTAAAGTATGAAACAATTGCTTGGCTTGTCATCGGGGTTGTGCATGATGAGAGCATTTTTGTGTGACGAAAATGAAGCATGGCCAAACTATATGATTTTGTAGGGATGAGCTTTCTTTGGCTATGTTATTTTGAGGAGACATAATTGCTTAGTTAGTATGCTTGAAGTATTATTATTTTTTATGTCAAATTAAACTTTTATCTTGAATCTTTCGGATCTGAACATTCATGCCACAATAAAGAAAATTACATAGAAAATTATGTTAGGTAGCATTCCACATCAAAAATTCTGTTTTTATCATTTACCTACTCGAGGACGAGCAGGAATTAAGCTTGGGGATGCTTGATACGTCTCCAACGTATCTATAATTTTTTATTGTTCCATGCTATGATATTAATTTTTTTGGACGTTTAATGGGCTTTATTATGCACTTTTATATTATTTTTGGGACTAACCTATTAACCAAAGGCCCAGTGCAAATTGCTGTTTTTTTGCCTATTTCAGTGTTTCGCGGAAAAGGAATATCAAAAGGAATCCAAACGGAATGAAACCTTCACATGGATCGTTTTTGGAACAAACGCAATCTAGGAGACTTGGAGTGGACGTCAAGGAAGCAACGACGCGGCCACGTGGCAGGGAGGCACGCCCAGGGGGGTAGACGCGCCCCCACCCTCGTGGGCCCCTCGTAGCTCCACCGACCTACTTCTTTCGCCTATATATACTCTTATACCCTGAAAACATCCAAGGGAGCCACGAAACACTTTTTCCACCGCCGCAACCTTCTGTACCCGCGAAATCCCATCTGGGGCCTTTTCCGGCGCTCCGCCTGAGGGGGAATCGATCACGGAGGGCCTCTACATCGACACCATGGCCTCTCCGATGATGTGTGAGTAGTTTACCACAGACCTTCGGGTCCATAGTTATTAGCTAGATGGCTTCTTCTCTCTCTTTGGATCTCAATACAAAGTTCTCCTCGATCCTCTTGGAGATCTATTCGATGTAATACTTTTTGCGGTGTGTTTGTCGAGATCCGATGAATTGTGGGTTTATGATCAAGATTATCTATGAACAATATTTGATTCTTCTCTGAATTCTTATATGCATGATTTGGTATCTTTGCAAGTCTCTTTGAGTTATCAGTTTGGTTTGGCCTACTAGATTGATCTTTCTTGCAATGGGAAAAGTGCTTAGTTTTGGGTTCAATCTTGCGGCGTCCTTTCCCAGTGACAGGAGGGGCAGCAAGGCATGTATTGTATTGTTGCCATCGAGGATAAAAAGATGGGGTTTATATCATATTGCTTGAGTTTATCCCTCTACATCATGTCATCTTGCCTAATGCGTTACTTTGTCCTTATGAACTTAATACTCTAGATGCATGCTGGATAGCGGTCGATGTGTGGAGTAATAGTACTAGGTGCAGAATCGTTTCGGTCTACTTGACACGGACGTGATGCCTATGTTCATGATCATGCCTAGATATTCTCATAACTATGCGCTTTTTTATCAATTTCTCGACAGTAATTTGTTCACCCACCGTAGAATATAATATCTTGAGAGAAGCCACTAGTGAAACCTATTGCCCCCGGGTCTATTTTCCATCATATTAATCTCCCGCCTACGTGCTATTTCTGTCGCTGTTTATTTTGCAATCTTTACTTTTCAATCTATACAACAAAAATACCAAAAATATTTATCTTATTACCTCTATCAGATCTCACTTTTGCAAGTGGCGGTGAAGGGATTGACAACCCCTTTATCGTGTTGGTTGCAAGGTTCTTTATTGTTTGTGCAGGTACTAGGGATTTGCGTGTAGTCTCCACTGGATTGATACCTTGGTTCTCAAAAACCGAGGGAAATACTTACGCTACTTTGTTGCATCACCCTTTCCTCTTCAAGGGAAAACCAACACATGCTCAAGAGGTAGCAGCGCGTCAGAGCACTCCGACTCCTCCTCCGCCTCCTCCAACGTGTCAGCGGGCTCTGTCGCGTCAGCAACTGCGGAAGAGGGATGCCGCCGCTCCGGCGGCTAGCAATACAAGAGGCGGGAAGAAATTCAAAGCTAGTCCAAGCCTGGAGCCTCTTCCAAAGTTACCATATGGGAGGACTGATGAGGAAACCGATGAAATCGTGCAAGCCGAACTGCAGGCCCATTTTGCACGGAAACCTCCACCTTCGAAGGAAACGGTAGATCCGGTGAAAGCGAAACGCACTCTGCGCTTCCTGAAATGTCTTTGCAATAACGCGTTCATAGTTGGATTGCGGCGGAGGCGGTGGTGGTCACTTCAGGGCATGACTGCAATGCTCCAGAAGTAAGTTCAATCGATCATTATCGCACCATATCGGTAACTTTCGTTCATTTCAGGATATCAAGTAATCATTTTCTTTGCCTGGCAAGGTTTGGAAACAGTTCACCAGAATGGTTCTGAGTCGCAGAAGAATCTGCGATTTACACAACACAAAGTAAGTAATACTACCTAGTTCCGCGCATCTCTCATTGATTCTTGTTTCATCAATACAATTATCATGCTTCATTATCAGTCTGGTTGAACTCTATTCTCGTAAACTGCTTGTGGCAGGAATGCGGGGATAATTTATGTGGATACTACGTTCGTGAGTTCATCCGCCACTCGACCTCTGAGCAGGGCTACTCTCAGAAACAATTTGAAGTACGTAAACAATAATATTTACAATTTTATTTTATTACCATCAGTTGTGTTGAGTTTCATTCATATATATGTATTGACCCCTTTCTTTAAATTAGATGTGGCAGATGCGGGATGAACTCCTACCACATGATCGCATACGAGCAATTCATGAGGAATTGGCAGTATTCTTTCTTGACCACGTCATACATAAAGACGGAGAATACCATGTGGAAATTGAAATGTATTTTAGATGTTAGGGATTGTAAGAGATGTTGTATTGTATATATGTAGTAGCGTCGGATAGATATTCGAAAACTTGTTGTTCAACCAATCTCGGAGAAAAAGAGGCCACTTCTTTGTGTATATGTTCATGAGGATCTTGTGTAATTAATAGTTCCTTCATTTGCTTACTAGCTACCGTGTCGAGTTCTCTCTGTATGTATAGTAGCTAGCGTCGACCAAGCACGAAGAAAGAGACGTCACTTTTTTATATGTAGTAGCTATAGCTAACACAATATGAAACCCCTAAATTAACCCTCCAAAACCCCTAACACCCCCCCCCCTTCGAAAAAAACCCGGCGCCTGTGAGCTGTTGACGCGTGGCTGTCTTTTGGTCCCAGTTGGTGTTACCAACCGGGAATAGAAGTCCTCCTCGCTGGGCGCCCCACAGCGGCCACATGGACCTCCTTTCTTCCCGGTTCGTAAGTCAACCGGGACTAAAGATTTTCGACATTAACCCCATTTGTTTTGTCCCGGTTCTTAATCCCGTCTGTTTTGTCCCGATTCCAGAACCGGGACTAAAGGCCCTTTGAAACCGGCGTCGGCGGCAGAGGTGGCGTCGGCGTTCATGGAAGCAGCGAAGGAATACTTCTCCGACCCCGTGTCTGAGCAGCAACATCAGCATGGTGGCAACAGCGTGTCCGCCTTCTTCGACGCCGTCGCCCTGGAGTAGTAGTAATAGTATGACAAGAATTAATGTACTTGGCTTTTGGTAATTTTTCGTACTACTACTTTTTTTATTACTACTAGTAGCAGCAGTCCGGCTAGAGCTTGGTTGCACTAAGTACTACTCCCTCTTTTCCGGTTTATAAGGCTCAATTCAAAAATCTCACCAACCAAGGTAGATGGTGAGTGGTGGAATACTTTTTGTAGTTTGCAAAAGCACCCAACTAATGCTCTTGTTTTCCTTAAAAAAGTATGTTTACCAATGCATTAATTCCAATGCATGCATGCATAAATTACATGCATTGGTCAATTTTCTCTTAATACTTGCATGCAATGATTTAATGCACCTTGTAATCTGAACATGTGATGGGAAACAACAAAATTGAGCCTTATAAAATGGAAAAACTAAAATTTTGTGATAAGCCCTATAAACCGGAAAGGAGGGAGTAGGAGCTTCTTTGATCTGGATGCTGAGCTAGGCTCTATGCCTGAGGCATTATAAACTTGTAATTCTCCTTGAGAATCGCTTGATTTCACGCTGCCATATTTTACTAATCCTTCCCTTGCCCTCCCCTCCATTGGATATGTCCGGGCCGACACCAAAGTCGAAAGCAAAACCACTTTTTCTCTTTGAAACGGAACGTTCTCGGGCCTCGACCTCGATTGATGAACTCAGTACTCTTGCAAAGCTTTTTTCTTACTCGACAGAAAGAAAAGAAAAATAAGTGGCCAACCAAATTTTTTTTACTTCTTTAGATGGTTATCCACTTAAACCCAGAGTAAATTCATTACACCTCGTTTAAACCGGAAATTGTCTTATCAGTCCATGATCATCGTATAAGAGTTTACTTCTAACATTTTTAGATAATTGGTTATTGCCCGGCCTTAGAATGAGGCCCTCAAAGTTTTTTTTTTTGAGACAATGGGCAGCTGCATTACATTCATTCAGCAAATGTTTCAGTACAAATGATGGTCCTGATTACATCAGGTACAACATTAAACCAGCAGGACCCAGGGTCGTGTTCTGCAGATCTAGCAAGAACATGAGCTGCCACATTACATGATCGGTTAACATGAGTAAACATACAAGATTTAAACTTAAGAGCCCTACATTTGATGTCATATATTATGGCACCTATTTGAGATCTATCAGTTGTCAAATTCTTCACCTTATTGACTACAGTAGAACAATCAGATGCCATAATAATGGATTGGAAGCCAGCTTCTTCGGTGAATGATAAGGCATGTCGCACCGCTATGGCTTCAGCAAGTTCTGGGTCTTCCACCTGGTCCACATAGCATCTGCAAGCAGCCCGTACTACTCCCAGATGGTCACGGATGACAACTCCGATACCCATACGACACGAGTCTGAGAAGATTGCTGCATCTGTATTGATCAGAACCGACCCTTCCGGCGGTGGCGACCACTTTGGGGTTGATGCTTGGGCCTCACACCTAGTAAGGTGAGTCGATCTGAAATTATTTAGGATAACAAAATCAATATATGCATTAATCTTCCCAACTACACGTTGTGGGTGAATGACACTCTCCCCATTTCTAATGTTATTTCTGTTTTCCCAAATGTACCAAACAGCAATCGTGAACACCATAAGTTGGAAGTCAGGAGCCTCATTGATCCATTCCAGTAGCCATTAACGAATATGTAAAAAGTTCTTCAGTTTTAAGGAGATATGATGATATTTCTTCAGTTCAGTCCAAATTTCTTTAGTGTAATGACAATGGAAGAAACAAGGATCCACTGTCTCAAATCTATTGCATATGAGGCAATCATACCTTGTTTGTATTGATCTTTTATGAAGATTGTCACCTGTAGGAAGACAGTTTTGTGCCATTCTCCATAAGATGATTTTCATTTTGTCCGGGCATTTTACCTTCCAAAGCTTCTTCCATATTTTTCCATCAGCTTCATTGTTTGAGGTAGAACCTTTTCCATTTGCACTTCGCTCTTGCCACAGCAATTGCGTTCTTGCAAAGTTGTAGCCTGACCTAACAGTATAGTGTCCGCTTTTGGTAAAAGGCCAAGATACAAAGTCACTACATCCTTCTGAACTTAAAGGGATTTTGAGGACTATGTTTGCAATATCTTGTGCAAATATGTTCTTCACAGCCTCCTCATTCCAAGACCTTCCTCCAGAAGATAAGAGGGTATGAACAGTCTGATTATCTAGCATTGGGATATTTGTAGATACTGCTCCAGGAGGTATTCCTGGGATCCAGTTATCATTAGTCACGGATATTTGCTTGCCATCTCCCACCCTCCAAATCAAACCTCTTTTCAGAAGTTTTTTGCCGAAGCAGATGCTTCGCCATGTGTATGAGGCAGATCTTGGACAACCCGAGTTCCAAAAATCCCCTTCAGAGAAGTATCTTCCTTTCATGACTCTATAGCATAGGGAATGGGTGTCCATAAGTAGGCGCCAACATTGTTTGGCCAACATGGCCTGATTGAACAGGACCATGTCCCTAAATCCCATCCCTCCCAAATATTTAGGAGTGGAAAGGCATTCCCAAGATCTCCAATGGAGTTTCCTCTTCCCATCTTCAATTCCCCACCAAAAATTACAGATTGGTTTCCTCATATTATCACAGACTGTTGTTGGGATTTGGAAGCAGCTCATCACATAAGTTGGGATAGCTTGTGCTACAGATTTCAGGAGTACCTCCTTACCTGCTCGTGATAAAGGTCTATCATTCCATCCATTTAACCTTCTCCACAGCCTACCAGTGAGATAGTTAAATTTAATCGTTGGAGATCGGCCCACCCAGGAAGGCATACCAAGATATGTAGCCTGAAGAGATTCATCGTAAACCTCCAATATGTTCTTGACTCTTTCTTTCACTTGATCGTTGCAATGATTCCCAAAGAAAATTGATGATTTTCGCAGATTAATTCGTTGGCCAGAGCCCTTGCAATAAGTCTGCAGTGCTGATTTCAGAGTGTAAGTACTTTTGGCATCTCCCTTCACGAAGAAAACACTGTCATCTGCAAATAACAGATGTGATATTGGTGGACTATTTCTTCCATTTTGTACGCCTTTGAGTTCCCTCGAAGCTTCTTTTTGCTGCAATAAGCATGATAAACCTTCAGCGCATATTAAGAATAAGTACGGGCTAATGGGGTCACCCTGGCGAATCCCCCTAGTTGGTGTGAACGAATCAGTAAGGTTCCCATTAACTTTGACTGCATATCTTACTGAAGTGACACATCTCATAATAGACTCTGTCCATCTCGCACTGAATCCCAGTTTCAGTAACACACCCTTTAAATAACCCCATTCAACCCTATCATAAGCCTTGGTCATATCGATCTTAAGAGCATAATAAGGGGTCTTTGATTTTTGCCTCTTGATGGTGTGAAGGCATTCATATGAAATAAGCACATTATCAGTTATTAGTCTCCCCGGGACAAAGGCACTTTGTTGTTCAGAAATTATTTCCGGCAGAAGACATTTAAGGCGATTCGCTAAAACTTTAGAGGCAATTTTATAAATAACATTGCATAAGCTAATTGGTCTAAAGCTAGATAGCGAATCAGGCATATTCACCTTGGGGATTAACACTAAGATGGTGTCATTGAAGCCTTCAGGAATGTCGTCCCCATATAGAAAACCTATTACTGCTGAACATATGTCTTGCTCCAATATCTCCCAGTGTCTCTGGTAGAAGATGGCAGGGAAACCATCAGGCCCAGGAGCTTTGGTAGGCCCCATTTGAAACAGAGCAGCTTTAATTTCCTCGTTAGTATACTCACGATTAAGAACTTCATTCATTTCTCTGCTTACCTTATTTGGAATGGCCTCTAATAGAGCATCCATAGATTCACAAGGTTCAGAAGAAAAGAGTTTCAAGTAAAAATCATGAACCATATTTTCAATACCTTTCTGGTCTTCACATAGTGAGCCATCAGATTTGCGAAGATGTTTTATCCTGTTTGTTCTTCTTCTGGCTGAGGCTCTCGCGTGGAAAAAAGAGGTGTTGCGGTCTCCCTCCTTGAGCCATTCCACCCTTGACCTCTGACGGGCCATAATTTCTTCTCTTTCAAACAGTTCGCATAATCTTCTTTCAATATTCCTCTCTTCCTGGGCCATGTCAATTCCATTATAACATGTTCGCAAGGCTGACAATCTTTTCTCCAACTTCTTGATCTCTTGCCTTACTGACCCAAAGGACTGTATGCTCCATCTTTTTAAGGTACTGGACAAGCCTTTAATAGCTTTCCAAGTGTTGCTAATAGACGCGGGGCCTCCACTATGAGCTTTCCACCCCTCCTCCACCATCACATCATAATCAGGAGCCCTCATCCAAGCAACTTCAAATTTGAAGCTATCTTGCAATGGTTGCCTAGCATTCAGGTCACCTCCTCTTGCAATTTTGATTAGAACTGCATAGCGGTCTGAAGATGTAGTGATAATATTCTCCACAATGCATCCATCAAATGCTTGCAAGAAATCCCCGTTCGCCACTGCTCTGTCAAGCCTAACCCTTATGTTGTGCCCGTCACCTTGTCTATTTGACCATGTGTATGTCGGTCCCATAAAACCCATATCCATTAACTCACAATCATCAAGACAATTCCTGAACAGAGCCATCTGCCCTTCATCTCTTTCTCTGACCCCCAAGTGTTCTTCACCACTTAATACTTCATTAAAATCCCCAGCACATAACCATGGACCTTTCCAACGAGACCGCAGAAAGCGCAATTTACTCCAGAATTGATGCCTCAACTCTTTTCTCGACTCACCATAAACCAGTGTGGTACGCCAGACATCTCCATTTTCTGAAGTTACTACAATGTCGATCAGTTGTGTGGAGTAGGCCTGTAGTGAAACCTTCAAAGAGGAGGACCAATAAAGAGCCAACCCACCGCTCAATCCGTTACTACTTACTGCAAAAGCACCTGAGAAACCAAGGGACCACATGAAATTCCGAGCTCTCGTGTCCCTCATCTTCGTCTCTGATAGGAAGAGGAGGGAGGGACGGTATTTACTGACGAGCCACCGTAGCTCGCCAACTGTCGCGTCCGTCCCCAGGCCGCGACAGTTCCAGCATAACAAATTCATTGCGTGTGGCAGGGCTGCTCCATCGCAGCCCCCGCCAGATCCGCCGATCCTGAGAACATCATTACAACCTCCTTTCTCTGCTTCTTATTTATGTCGCTGGCCCCATCCTCGAATGCATTTTTAAACTCCGAAGATAAATCCCCAACAGTCGAGGATATACCAGCAAGTACAATGGGCATATTACTAACGTCCTGAACTTGTTTGTTCTCCGAATTCTCCAGTATTCCTTTAGGCCTGTACACTTTAGTTTGCTTTCTTTTTTGTCCAGCACAGCGAGCCGTTTTATCTTGAGATGGAATGTGTTCCTTGCTCATTCTGCTCTGAACACCTTCATTTTGTTTAATTTGGATCGTAGCCATCTGTTTCAGACAAGATGTCCCTTCTTCTTGCACTTCTGTACCATCAACATTCTTATCCTTTGATCTTGAGTTCACTGGGAAATGGGCCTCTGCTCTCTTGTTATCAAATGAACTTCTGCCATTAAAGAGAGAGCTTTGCCCAGACTTGGATAATCCATTTTTCTTTTCCTCTCTAACGCAAACATACTCTGCATCCCATGGTAGTTTCCCCTTCTCATTTCTTTTTCCCGGTGTAGGACATTCCAAGGAAGAGTGGCCCAACAGACCACACGAGAAACAGTAGTGAGGTAACCTTTCATACCTCACCTCATAACTTTCATACTTCTTATGTTTCAAAGAGTATGTAGTGATAACTCTCATCAGAGGTCTTGTGATATCAACTGTAACCCTGACCCTCAAATGGTCACCCCATGACCTTCCATCATTGTCAACATCGACATTCTCAACCTTACCTAATTTTGACCCCAATGATTCTCCCCAATGTTTATTCATAAGTTCGAATCTTGGGTTTTTAATTCGTGCCCAAAGTGTTAACTTATCAAATCTGACTTCTGATGGCCTCAACTTAGCATCAAAGTTTTTGAGAAGCACCGCGTGTTTACCAACTGTCCAAGGTGCTCCTGCTACAACTCTATCCTGGTCTTCCTTCGATGCAAATTCAACAATGAATATATTGTCCCCAACAGATTTGGGGATCATTCCTCTAGGATTTCCCCAAGCTGGTCTCAAAGCTGCCATGATAGTCTGAATGTGGAGAACAGATGGGGAAAGTACCTTTGCTATCAGCGCCCATTGCAGATTCACCAATTCGTCTTCATTTTCGTCCTCCAGTATGAGTGGAGTCGATTCTTCTTCTGTGAGGTTGAGCCGCTCGAGCTGTTCAGCAACCTTGTCATCTGACACCCCTGAGTCCCTGCTGGACCTGCTTCCATCTCTCTTCTCCTGAATCGCCGCCGCCATTGCTTGTTCCTGGCTTGTGTTTTTATCCATCAGCAGTCCCGCCTCCACCATCTTCGATCTCGCCGTTTGCCCCCTGAAATCAATCACCCCTCCACGGCCAAGGGTGGGTAGCAAAACAGGTTTGCCCCTTGGTCACCCCGAACCACGGCTGGAGTCAAGAGCAGGGAGCACGAGAGCAGCGAGGGATGAGGATTGAAATTTGGAAGAGGGAATTACTTGGATGAGTGCGGGATTGAATTCCCGATCACCAAATCAGGAGCCTAACCCTAGAATCGCCCGTCTCCAAAGGGGACGAGAAAGTTCGAGGAGGCACTCGTTTCTTTTGCAGTGTAAATTTAGCTCAAAGTTCAAATTGCGACAGAGTGTGATTGGAGATTACAACCGGAACACAAGAGCAGAAATAAAAGTGTGGGAACGATTACATCGCAGCAAGTGCGAGCAACAAGCAACACAGCGGCCAAAGATTCGGATGCTAGCAATTCACAATAACTGATTATGAAATGTAAAATATTGTTTTAGCAATTTTGAACCATGTATTAAGAAAATGTTCACATTGTAAATAATTGTTCACCATGTATTAAGAAAAATGTTCACCTTCTATTTAAAAAATATTCAACATGCATTAAAAACTGTTAATGATGCATTCAATAATATTAAACATGATCTGAAAAATGCTTAGCATGTATTGGAAGAATGTTCAACATGTGTTCAAAAAATATTCAACATGTTCTGAAAACATTTTTAACATGTATTCAAAAAATATTAAACATGTATTCGAAATATGTTCAATGTGTGTCTTATATTTTTTAATGTGTACTCATTTGTTTAAAGTGTATTAAAAATACTCACGCATTTAAATGGACAGATTAAAAAACTCATGAATTTGGAAAAATGGGAAAAAGGAAAAAAGACAGAGAACCCAAAAAGGAAACACGAGCGATATTTTTTTCATCATGTATTTGAAAACGGTTCAACGCGTATCTGAAAAATGTAAACCTGTATAGTAAAAATGTTCAACACGTATTCACAAAAAATCAACATGTATTTAAAGAAAATAATGGAAAAGGAGGAAAATATAATAAAATACAAAAAAATATTTAAACAAATAAAACCCAATAGAGAAAACATAGGAAAAGAATAAAATAAAAAATCTATTGGAAAAGAAACTGAAGACCTTAAAATCAGTCTAGCTCCTCCTGGAAAGTTTTTAAAACAGCTTAAATAGGTCGCCCTATTATCGAACGCTCCTGGCGGCAGATTGATCCATCTTGCTGTTCATAAGGTACTTTTTTGTTTGAGAAATTGTTCATAAGGCACTGCTATGAATCACTTTTAGCGACCACAAAAGCGGAGGCGTGTCCCTCCCTTGGCATGTTGGGCCGTCCCGCTAACGACCTCGCCAATAGAACGCTTTGTCACTCGCGGGAACCTCTAAGTTTTGTTGTTGGTTATGCAGCAGTCAACATACTAAGCAGCAAATGTAAATCTTTTCATGTACATTTAGCAAAATACCTCACTAGGTTTTAAATTTTTAAAATGTTTGTGAATTAAGAAGACATTCGGAATTTTCAAAAAAAATGATCATCAAAGAAATAAATCTTGAATTTTAAAAAACTTTCATGAATTTAGAATGTTCATAGATTTGAAAAAAAATTGGATTTGAAGTGAACAAATTCGAAAAAATCATGCAGTATAAAAAATGTACACTAATTTGAAAAAATGTCGGTGGGTTTGAATTTTTGAAATTTGATTTTTTTTTGTGAATATGATAAATGTTTGCAGATTAAAAAATCATGAATTTGAATTTTTATAAATTCCAAAAATTTAGTGTACTTGGAAAACGTTTCCAGCCATAAATCTGCATGAATCTGGAAATTCTTCATGCATTCGAAAAATATTTGTGAATTAAAATAATGTTCGCGAGATTTGAAAAAAGTTCATCTTTTTTAATTCTATTATTAATTTTGAAAATTATTCTTAGATATTAAAAATGTTTGTAAGTTTGAAAAATCTCACAAATTCAAAAAAACAATTCAGGGACAGAAAATTTCATGAATTCATAAAATTGTTCTTGGCAATTGAGAAATGTTCAGGAAGCTTAAAAAAGTTTGTGAATTTTTAAGCTGTTCAAAATAATTGAGAAATATCCGCAGTTTCAAGAAAACTTCACATATTTAAAAAGTTCATGGATTTAAAGAATGTTCATGAAATATAAAAAACACAAAATTTTAATTCCCTCACAATTTTGGAAAAATATTCACCAATCCTATATACCTAAATAGTTGACCCCACTATCTCTATTATCTTAACATGCACACATGCCACCTCATGAAAGGCCCGCTACAGTGTGCATGAGAAATAGTTTTTCATTATTAATTAATCTCGTGCATGGATCCCACCACACGAGAGATGCCACGTCATCAAAGGTCCATTCAACGTGCATGGGAAAAAGTTTTTCATCATATTATGCCACTTATGTTCAATAAAAGAATTCACTATACAATAATAAAATATAGTACAAAATATGTATTTTTAGTTTTAGCTCATATATTGTTCAACTATTCATGCCTCATCTCCCTGTCGATGCAGAAAAAACTAGTCATTCTTCATACAATTAAATAACTCAAAATATATTGCAACCTATTCTCGCAGCAACGCGCGGGGTATCCCCTAGGTTGAAAAAATAGTTCTAAAAGTTTAAGATGAAAAAAAAACTAAAAAGGAAAATAGTAAAAGGATAAGAAAAGGAAAAGGTAACAAAAACCCATTACAAAAATACAAAGAAAAGGAAAATCGGTTGGAAGCTTGAAAAAAATTATTTAAAAAATTACCTGGGAAAAGGCGGTAAAAAGCACAGTTTATCCCGTTATGTAAAGCAAAAAGAGAAAGCATTTGTCCCTTAACTGGGCCACAGTTGGTGTGGCGCTGCCTGTAGGTGAGCGCTCGCTAGTAAAGCGATACACAGTATTTGTGCTCACTTTAAGTGAGACCTAGCTCAAGCTTGATGGCAAATCAAACATTTCCGATGACAATTTTAGTGACAGGAGGATATCAAGCATGGTAAATCTATGCTCGGTGTATTTTTCGCCAAAAAATTGGCGTGTGTGTCGATAAAACTTGTCATCCTCGTGTCACTAAAATTGTCATTAAAAGCGTTCAATTTGCCATGGTCAAATCGCGAACCTTTGGGATTTATCATTTTCGTTAGAATATTTGGTAGTAGAAAAAAGTAGAAAAGAAAGAAAGCAGGAAACAAAAACAAAAAGCGTGAAACAAAAAGATGAGGTTGTGGCCTCCTGCAAGCTGGGCCGGCCTAGTATGGCGCTCCCTTGGGTAAGGCTAGCATCAAACTCGTGTCAAGTGAGGTATGGCCGCGTCCGGTTTGGGCCCTCTATCTCCTAGGGGCCCAAGGCGAGTGATCCCTATTTGCCCGACCTATGGACCGGACATTTACTGTTGGTTGTTTGCATCGTGGTCATGCAGAGGTGGGTGCATGTTCTTTTTGTTTGTATTTTTTTACGTTTCACTTTTTTTCAAACCACCTCATATATTAATTAACCAACTAAGTTATTACAACCGTTCATTACAAAATTCACCGCGCGGGCCAGAACATTGTTAACAAGGATACCATTCGATCTATTATCAAAACTAAACTTAGCAATCATATGGTCCACCACATTGGCCGAACGATTGATCTTGGAAATCTTAAGATTATATATAAGCTTTGAGATGCTCATCGCTTCCTTCTTCAAATCCACCAATGGTGACCTGTCAAATTTTTCATTTGCAAGTGTCGCAACCATAAACGTGCAGTCAGTCTATGAAATTATAGGATTTTGGAGAGTGATGACTATATAAAGACCAGCAAGGCAGGCCCGAAGCTTTGCCTCCTCCACGCTTTTACAAAGACCAACGAAATCTCAGGAGGAGATGATGACCATCCAAGATGAATCCCTGGCCACCACCCCCACACTCGCCGCACTAGTGCTCTCCACAAAGTTTGCATCGGCATTGATTCAAAGGAGGGGGTTGCCATATCACCTGAGCTTCCAAAAGATTAGAAGCAGTACTTAAACTGGACACCTGACTTTTACCTTTATTTTTCGAGTCCACCTCTAGATAGGAATGAATGGCGACAAAAGATGACCAATAATTCTGTACAAAGCTTGCAGAGTCTGAGACGGACCCCCTCCCCACTACCAAAAATCAGGTATTTTCGCAAATGTTGGGATGTCCAGAAAATGAATATCATTTGGTTACGCATATTAGGACTTAATGGATCCAAAAGAATAAGAAATCAATCATCCCAACTGTACTTAAAAGCATCCTCCGCATGCAAATCCCAAATATCCCTCATGGCCATGCGCAACGCATATGCCTTTTGGCACATGCCTAGTGCATGAAAGGTATTTTCATCTTCCACTCCACAAATAGAATAGCTACAAAGAGTGGTTTGGTGGTGTAGAACTCTGTGTACATGGACAACCAAGCTATTGGTAGTGATAGGCCACGCAAAAATACGGATCTGAGGAACATTGGCCTTCCAAATAATATCTCAAATTTTCTTCTCCCCCAATATTGCACCACTATATTGCCCCTCGTCTTCTTTATGATCCTTTCGACTAAGCGCAAGCTTTTATGCGCTTTTAACCGTGAACAATTCATTCTTCTTAAAGTGCCAGGCAACAAAATCACCATCCCCTAGCGACTGAAACTGCAAACTTAGGATCTCCTCCACATCATGTGGATAAAACAGGTGCCTAATCAAATTCTCATCCATCTCCTCGGTCCACTCAAAATCAGGTCAGATACCCATTTGATCCTGGTCCTATTATTATTTGCTGTAACTTTAAGGCCTGAGACTCTTGGAAGCCAATTATCTCTCCAAATATTAATATTAGACCAATCACACACTCTTCAAATAAACTCCAGCTTTAAGCAGATCCAATCCATGTAAGATACCCTGCCAAGTGAGCGATGCCGACTGGGGAAGAACTGTGTCAAGAATATGCCCCTGGGGGTAATATTTTTCCTTGATCACCTTGGCGCATAAGGAATATGGGTTAACCACCAATCTCCAAGCCTACTTTGCCGGAAGAGCTTGGTTAAATAATCTTGTATTGCGGAAACCCATACCCCGCTCACCTTTTTGGACTAGTCAATTTATCCCAAGCCAACCAGTGAGTTTTCCTCCTATCCTCCTCGCTGCCCCACCAAAAAATCCTTATAATCTGAGATAGATCCTCACAAAGCGATGATGGGAATTTAAATATACCATGGCATAGACGGAAGAGCTTGAAGGACTGATTTGATCAAAGTTTCCTTCGCCCCACTAGATGCATATTGTTCTACCCAATCCGACCAAATTTTAAGATCCTTTTGGAATTTACTGACTAATTTCTGATAATGCTAGCTTTTGAATGTATATACATTCTATGAGCACGCTTAAGGATAGGTGTGAAGATTTTATGCTTATAAATTGGATTTAGCCAAAGCGTATGATCGGGTGGATTGACACTTCTTGAAAAGCATGTTTGAGGCTTTGGGTTTTGCAGCAGGTTGGATAGCCAAGCGGGTTCCTCTGTGGTCCCTGATCACGACACCGATTCCCATGCATCGAGTAGAAATAAACAGCGTTGCATCAACATTGATGTAGACCGTACCTTCCGGCAGTGGGACCCAACGAGAAGCTGAGTGCAAGGATTCACACCTGTGAGAAGGATCCATATCAGCAAGAGTTGTATGCTGTATTCAGAGCTTTGAAAACATGGGAGGTTTATTTGCTTCCTAAGGAGTTTCTTGTCTATAGTGACCATCAAGCCTTGAAGCATTTCAAAGATCATCAACATGTCGATCTGGCAAGATGGGAAGCTTATTTGGAGAGATTCAACTATCTCATTGTCTACAAATCAGGAGCCACAAATCAAGTAGGTGATGCTTTGAGTCGACGTGTTAGTACTCCATTTCTTTGAAAGCTGAATTGCCAGGTATAGCCCTACGCTGCTCTTTCGTTATTGTCCAACTTCTTTGTCTTTCTATTGTCCAACATCCCCTTTGGGAGTCGCAAACAGGTCTTGTGATACGAAAAATCCTCTTCCATTCTTTCCGGCTGGGTAACATGACTGATGGGATCGAAATACCCGACAAAAATAAAGTAAAACAAATGCATAAACTCTCCATATGGTAAACCTCATACAGCCATACATTTCGAGGCCATATGGGTCTGATTCTAAGTGTAAGTTTCAAGTATTCTTCTTATGATAGACTGAAGGCTTACCGGCGCGCGAAGGTTCTCTGGATTGGTTGTGGTGAGCGCTGGGTGAAGGATTGTCAGTGTAAAGCTACTGTTCAACTCCATGTTGGTCAAGAAATGGTGGAATTGTCGCGGAGTACTACTTCAGGCTATTCTATGTTACAGGACCATGATGATTCTGCTTCGGATCTAAGGGTCCTCTCCGCTGAAGCTAATCATAAATCTCCTGCACTCCGTTCCATTCAGTTAGCTTGCTCAGTAGTCCATAATTTTCATGTTACCCTCTTTTCTTGGTCGACTTGGGCAGCACTCGTTCCTTTTTGAATGCGTCATTGGCATCTCATATTGAAGCTAAAATTTTCATCTCCTGAATCTGTGCGTGCAGGCAGCATCAATTTATCACCTAATGGTATCTTTGTTCTACCGGCACCTAGATTATGGCATGTGTAACGCCAGTCAAAATTTTAGTGTGTTTTAATGGTCAGCTCTTGGAGTCGTTCTCTCATTCTTGTGGCACCAGGCAAGGGGATCCTTTATCTTCGTATTTATTCCTACTAGATGACCAGTTGCGCCAAATGGCGCGACCCGTTTAAAACCATGTACGTGTTGAAAATATTTGTATTTTTTCAATAACCATATATTTGAGTACATTTGGTAAGAATTTATACCCCTATATATAAAGGAAATTAAATGCAAATGTTTTCTTAAGGTAATAATGCCACAAATTAGATCGTCGGTAGGTCAAGATAGTTGAGTCTACAATTAGGAATTCCGAGTAGCTGTAAACTTGCATTAAAAAAAGAGTAAACACAAGTGACACAATAAAATGTACTTAATACATGAGCTCGTGAACATCGTGTACAGGAGAAGTTAATAGAAATAGTAGTCAATTACATCATATAATTTGGTTCTATACTCTTTTGTGTATATATCCTGAATGCTACCCCTTTGTGATCAACTCTTTGTCCTTCGAATCAAATGGCACAGCTACTGCCCCTTGTGAAAAAAGAAAGGACTCTATAATACTCATAAATGTAAAAGGAGAACATCGTGTGATGCATCTCAACCTGCGCAAAACAATGTAAAAACCATACATACTATCTACATACTCTTATTGTCTAGCAAAGCATAAGTAGCCGAGGGACCCTGTACAAAAGAATTGACAATTCGCAGAAAGAAGCATGCCATCAGCTGTCTAGACAACCATAAAACAATAAGTGGCAAAAGCCATCAGAATTAGCATTTGCCATCCAGTTTATGAGCTAAAGTTAGATCATACCAATCGATGAAACATATTAAGCATCAGCTATAAAACAAACTACATTTTCCTAATAAGACAACATAGATATGAAATGGGCAAACTCTATTTTGCCATCCAGTTTATGAGCTAAAGTGGAAAGCTATGGTCACTGAATTTTAGGCACTTTTTCTTTGAGCAAACACAGTAGGGTAAAACCCTATTGTAACTCGATTTTTTAGGCATTTCACAGGATAAACAATGGTCATAATACATGTTTATGGCTGACACCTCACGAGCAGCAAGCTTCAGTTTTACACTATTTAGGAATGCATACAAGCAAGTCCTGACAATTGAGATTTTCAATCCGGGACCAATCAGATATATGCCGGCAGCTAGAATTCTAATTGGAGTCATTCCCACCGGAACGCGCTTTGTATACTAAATAATAAGATGGATTGTTTTGGGTTTATAGCCGCCGTAATCAAGACTCTGAACCTGGTACTATTTGCATGATAATGGGGTGCTTTCACACATCAGCATAAAACTAAAGAGTCATTCTTTTCCTGTAATAGAGACAATATTCTTTTCACAAACTCTTATTTTTCTACCCATACTAAGTTGTGCCCCTGTTTACTGCTGACACTACAAACTTTAGTTTATGTGGGTGTATAGACAATATATAAAACATGAACCTGGCAAAAAAAATACAAGTGATTACTTTAATACATGATGCTACAGTCCACATATTTTTCTAACTGGAAAATAAGCCTATTAGTTCCTGCTCTCAGATTTTAGTTCATTTCTAAACTCTGCATTATATTCAGACAAGCACACTACATCTATATTCTGCTATAACACAGATTATTGTTACCTTACTATGGAAGCAACTAGAATTATTTTGTGGTGATAAAACTATGGAAGCACGTTGGCAATACAATTATAAAATATACTATCTTCAAGGAAATCTGCACTTGTAGCCCTGTTTGATAGCAAAGTACTTTCTATGTATTTTGAGAATAACACAGTTTTTGAGATTAACACAGTTTTAATTACAGTGAGCTGTTTGGCTACCACTAAAAACTGTGGTTTAAATTACAGTATTAAAAGCAGTGATCTTAATACTGTAGTACTTGCAAAATTATCATTTTTCCTCTGTATTAAAAAAAGAACCGCATAACTCGTTTTTTAAAACTGAGCACGCTGAAAAACAATCCATGGGCGTATTCATGTGCCTCTCGACACACATTTCCTGCTACCTCTCGATGGTGACACGGAAGAAGGCCAAGACTGTCCCGTGGTGCCCGCGACGACGACACAGAAGATGGCCTGGCGTTCCAGGCCATATGAAGCAGCAGGTCAACCTAGTTCAACTCCTCCGCTTACTGTGTAAACTAGCTTTGTGTATGGCCGTTTAATGCATATAGCCGTTCAGTTTGCAACGGCCAACGAGTAGGGTACACGCGTGTCTGTGACCGTTAACAAATGGCCAGCTCTCGTCGCCGGTCCACCTTCAGCTCTCTGGGGATAAAAATAAAGAGTGGATATTCATTTTTGTGGATGTTAGCAAATGAAAAATGAAACCAACTGGGAATCGAAAACTTAAAAGGGCAGTAAGTAACAACAGAAACGGAGATAGAGAGAGATAAATGCATTAATCCAGCTATAAGTAGTAGGATAGAAATGAAAAACCCATTGTTGGAAAACAGAAATTCGACCTCAGAGATTGTCTAAGTTGTGACATCGTTTGTTAGCGGCAGATTAGTATTATGTTTTTCTTTTTTGCATAATGGTAGGTTAGTATTTTGTCCCGATATTATATATAATAACATCTAGTTTGTATCGGTCATAATTTTCCCATGAACAAACTGCTATAAAGATTAGTCAAGTCTAAACTTTAGATCCCCGCAAAAAAGGAAGTCTAAACTCCAGATTAGACCTAAACTGATACAGTAGTAGTAATCCTTCACCATTTAATGTATGGATCACACTAATACAAATCATAGAAAAACTTAGTCTTGTATCATAGATCTGACGATAGAAGATAGCCATTTCACTAATGAAGTGAATAACTACATTTAGTAGTAAGATCGAGCTTATGGACATTTAGACAATCCTAACCTGGGTTTCTTAGTAAAGAAATGGCTGAAGACCAAACACGTCATTGTGTTACCCTTCCTCCTTGTTCGATTCATCACTTCCTACTTCAGAAAAGAAACAGAGTAACATAGTTCAATAATAGCAATAGTAGCACACTGTTTTAGAACATATTATACCACAGAAATGTAGACAAAGCTGTGCAGGCATGGAAGAAGAAATCGAGTGGAGGAGGAGGAGCTCACAATGAGCTTTGGCCCGTCAATCTGGACATGCCAACGCCAAATATAAATAGGGGCATTGCCTGCTCTGCTTCCTTCTCCCACCCACTTATTTGTGCGACACTCTTCCACGACACCCTCTACTCACACCACTCTTCTGCGACACTCCGGAGACTGCCCTTCACTTTGCCTCCCTGACCACAACCTGAAGAGAGGAGATGCAGATTTGAGAATACTTCAAGAAACAAACCCAAGTCACAAATGAGTTGGGAGATACAGAAATAATAGGTTTAGTACGTCCAAAGGAGAAAAGGGGGGGTTGCATACTTTAGAATCACATTGCAGTTCTCCACTAATGCCACTACCTCTGGATGATTTTCACCAAATGCTTGCCTGGCAGGTTCTTCATATCCAATTGCCCAATTTATACGTGGTGCGCCTGTACTGTCAAATGATCAGAAAGTATGTGGAGGTCAAGTTTGTTCTATCTACCAGCAAGCATCTAATAATAAACATGCAAATGGAAATTTAATTACCAGATAGCTACAACCCTTCAGACAAACCTCCACAGTCAGCAAAAATATCAAGGGTTGCAAGACAGTTCTCTGGTGCTGTGTTCTGTTTGTCTGAACCAGCTTGCTCATCGTCACAAATCTATTTGCCTTTATTCTTTTTTGCAGCATGCGCCTTCCTTGTCAAGGTCGTGAGCTTAACATTTGTCGGTAGCTGGTTAAAAGACAAGACATGCTCAGTCAACTACCTGAAGCAGTTTCTCAACAAAATAAATGCAAAAGTGGAGAAATCAAAAGATGAATGTTGGCAATAACTAACCTGCTTAAGAGCTCCAGTATCAGGATCATATAAATGTTCACAGTAAAAGGCATGCTCAACCACTACTGGAAGATTTGAATTTGGAAGGTCGTTCTTTGCTGTAACCTCACATTTCCCCTCAACCATCACAACTGGCACACTCATTATATCTTCACTGTAGTATACCTGGATCAAACAACAAAGAAAATATTAAAAACCAAATGCACAAACCGAAAGGTTATTGGGAATCACAGGAGTATGATAGTACTGATGCGGATCAACAATAATGAAGTGAATAGTAGGCCCTGGACAAATAAGGCAAAGTGACAAACCTCTGTGATGAAATATCATCTGCCCTGTATAACCTTCTTGCACTGACTTTGGTTGATTCTGGATTAGCTTTCTTTGATCTAGAAGAAGCTTTGATACTCTACAGATGCCAGATGGCACCCAACATAAGGCTTCAGCCCTACATTTCTTCCAGCCTGGTAGGTCCCCTAACCCTCGACTTCGGAGAAAAACTCAGCCTGATGTACAGAAACCTGGTCTCTGATAATATTTTGAATTTGTCATCAGCTATTGATTCTTGTTGGAGAAAGAGAAACAAGATAAAGAAGAGGAAATCCATGTACCATTAACGCGCATCCACCGCCAACGACCTCACGTGGCAACTCACACATAGATCAGCACCTGCAAAACAATAGACAGCAGAGAAACAGTACACCGTTAATCAAGCGAACAGGAAGGTAGGGAAAATAACAAAAAGGAAGAGGAAGGAAATAAACAGAGAAACCCAAATCCAAGGAATGAACAACCAGCAAGCAGCAAAATAAAGAAAAATCTCAAAAGAGCACTTTTAGGCAGTAAGAAGAAACCAAAGAATGAATAGGGGATGTGAACAGAGACAAAATCGAAACGGAATCAAATCCACATCAGCACAAATCACTAGAGCGCGGTCCATGTTACCATTGTCGCTGGCGACTCTAATTAGCTTGATAATGTCCATGGAAAGGCACGGGACAGAGAAGGCGTGGGCGCGCGATGAACCACGGCCTCGTCAGAACTGCCGCCTGCTACGACTGCTGCTTGCGTCTGCCAGCACCGCCGCCTGCTACGGCTGCTCCTCCCCTCATCCCATCAACGACGACGAAGAGGCGTCCCCGGCAGTGGCGGCACATGTGGTCGTGTCCGTCCCTCTCGCTCCAGATCGGGAATTTTGGAGGAAACGGGGAGAGGTGGAGGGCGAGAGTGGATGCGCTGGAAGCCATGGGCTGAAGGGATGTAGCGGCCAGCAAAAGGGTGCGGGAGGAGGTGGAGATGAGGTAGAGGAACTCACGGGGGCAGGTGCAAACAGAAGAGATAGGGAATGATTTGCGACGAGGCGTGCCGGCTGATGGTCCCCTTCTTCTGCCGATTCCGGATCGAGGCCGCGCTCCTCCTGCCAAGGCCGGATCGAGGTCGACGAGCGCCGGCAAAGCACGAGGCGGCCGTATTTGGGCCACCATGCGAGACGGACGAGGCATGGCTGGCTGCTGCCCCTGCTCTCCTCATCCTGCCAAGTCGAGGAGAGGGGTGGCGACGAGGAGGGACCGCCACGGCGAGCGGGACGGGCGGGGTGGCGGGTGAGCGGCTGGGAAGGGGGCGAGCAGGACGGGCCGGGCGGCGGATTGGGGACGCGGCTACGGTTTCACACGGGGTTACACAGAAGCTGCCGAGATTTATACTCAAAGGTGAAATGACGAAAATACCCTCGATGGGGCATATAATTCACACGCGGTGGCACGAGATATTTCACCCCGCTGGATGCACTACTCATAGCCGATGCATGCCGACGTGGAGCCATCGGTTGTGCCTAGCACTTCTGGAGCCTTTATATGTTCAATTTGTGGCAGAGGCTATTTCTTTGTTATTACAGGATAAGTGTGCTAACGGAACTCTGTAAGATTTCAAGGTGAATAGGCATGCTTCGGACATTTCTCACCATTTGTTTGTCGATGACTGCCTACTGTTTTTCAAGGGGTTCATTGATCAAGCGTTGACTATTAAAAATATTCTCTCAAACTTTGAGAAGGGGACTGGCCAGCTACTGAGCCCTGATAAATGCTCTATTATGTCCAGGAAGAAGTGTAGCATGAAAGATCAAGTGTCTGCCATGGTAATCTTGTGCATTACTGCCGATGGTTTTGACGATAAATATCTTGGGCTTCCGGTGCCACAAGATAGAATGAATGATGTTTCATTTCAAGTTAATGAAAAACATCATTTTTATCAAAAATAATCTTGTTCAGAGTTGACGATCATAAGTAAGGGAACAATTCAACCGAACGTGTGTCAGCGGGCAATAATAGGAGGGTGGAAGATTCAGCGTGTTTGTGCACAATGCTGTTGTTTCTAGTCAAATGTTTGGCCGGAAGTGGAACCACGCAAACCCCGAGACTAGACCCGGAGACTAAGCGTGGAATTCATGGACCTAAAGCCATCGCATGTGTCTATAAAACGGAGCCAGCTAGCTTAGCTATATGCATGGGCGGAGAGAAGGTACGTCGTTGTATGCAATAGCCGTGCTGATGAGAGTGCTAGTGCTTGTTGTAGTGCTTGCAGCAGCGGTGCTCCTCGCCATGGATGCCGCCGTGGAAGGCCGGAGGATGCTCGGGGGCCGGGGCGGCAGTTCGGCGCCAGCCTCCCCTGCTGGAAACCCGCCCGGTGTAGTCCACTAAATTGTATAGATCACAGGGAATCAGAAGCAATATTTGTACTTGTGTAAAGTTATTATGTACCATCATACTATTGGTGTATCAGAATCTTATGTCAGAGCCGACTTTGATCGAATGAGAACCTCGGATGTTTGTCGCAGAAGAAAAAAAAAATCATATGTCAGATCAAATGGAAAAGTTGTGGCTTAATTGGACATGGGTTAAAATTTGATTCAATTCCCCAAACCGGATTATATACTCAGCAAGCTAGATTGATTGCACGTTGGAGAGGAGTGAGACATGATCCATTTCTTTCTTGGGCATATTTATGCGACAGTTCAGGCAGCTCGCCAACTCAACCAGACGTCTGCTTTTGAGGCCTCCAATGTGGTGCCTTTAGCGACATTTTTTCTCCCCGGCGTACACACCAAGATCACCTGGGCCTGGCTCACTAACATAGCAACGGGAACCTCGCCGGGATGCTCCTTCGTTCGCTTCGCTAGGTGTCAACTGTTGAACAGTCAATTATTTGACCGGTCAACAGTTGACCATTTGACCTTTTAAAAGAATGAATCTAGAAAATTTATAAAAAAACACAAAATTTGAAAAAATGATCATGGATTTGAAAAGTTCATGTTTTGCAAAAATAAGTTCATGAATACGAAAAAGTTCTTGAATTTGAAAAAAGTTTGTGGACTTTGGGAAAAAAAAGAAGTTCATCAATTCTGAAAAGAAAATTTTCATGGATTTCATATTAAAAAAAAGATTGCGTTTTTGGAAAAGAAAATTACGGGTTTGGAAAAGAAGTTCATAAATACAAAAAGTCCACTCACTTAATAATTTTTTTATGAATTTGAAATAAACTGAACTGTAAAAAGTGCACGAACTTGAAAAATAATAAGTCATGAGAATTAAAATGAGAAAAAAAAGAAAATACCAAAAACCGGCCGAAAAACGAACAGAAAGCAACCAGCAACAAAAAAGTGAAAAGAACCAGAGTACAGCTACAGTGCTAAAATGCACCGGCCCGTTTGGTCAGGGGGTGTGCGCCGTGTACGAGTAGCACTCTATTTGGCGCCAAATAGGATTCGAGTCCGCTTTTTCGGAAAACAATCCGAATGTCGAATTTGCGAATATCTTTTTCGAATTCACAGCCTTTTGCTCTTGTATTCGATATTTTCTTCAAATTGTAAATTAAATTGAACGAAAAAACTAAATGAGAAAAACCAGTAAAAAACTGACGTGCGCCATCTGGCAGGGCCAGGCCCAGCTCGCTCGCCTGGGTCCGTCCCATGATGTGCCAGGCCCACGAAGGGGGGCGCTTGAGCGGTACACAGCAGCCCCGCTCCGGCTTCCTCACGCTCTCGGCTTCCCGTTTTCCCGCTGAATTACATCCGAGTCGGAGACGAACAGAAACTTCACCGCCACGGCCGTGTTTGCAGGCCTATAAACTCCTACGCGCACCCTCCGTCCAAGCAACATCAAAAGCATTGGCTTTGATCTCGAACTCAATCTCCGTCTAAGCTAGAGCCAGAGCGACAGGAGCCCGCGACCACCGAGCAGACCAGACGGCGGCCGCCGGGATGGACAGGTTCGTGGCCACGATGGTCTTCTGCGAGGCGCCCTTCGACGGCACCCTCGCCCCCGCGGTGCCCACGGGCCACGACGACAAGCCGGCTGACGGCGCCACGGCGGCGGAGGTGGCGTCGGCGTTGATGGAGACGGTGAAGGGGTACTTCTCCTCCGGCCCCGCGTCTGAGCAGCAGCAGCAGCAACCGGGCAGGGACAGCGTGCCGGCCTTCTTCGACGCCGTCAGCCTGGAGTATTATTATTAGTACAGTATATGGACAATAATTAATGTACTCGGTTTTGTTTAATTTTCGTTCTACTAGTAGCGACAGTTCGTTTAAAGCTTGATTGCACTAGTGTACCCTCTATACATGAGGCATTATAAACTTGTAATTTTCCTTGAGAATCGCTGGATTTTATTTTATGCTGTGATATTCCACCTGAGTTAATCCTCCCCTCCCCTCCATTGGATATGTCCCAACACCAAACTAGCGCAAGCTTCTTCTTTTTTTGAAACCGGCAAAAGATTTATCGCATATATTAATTATTAAGGAGGGATAAGAATGTTTTATTACAAGCCCGCAAACTACAAGGAAGTTGCTCTCCCGGAATGATAGTCCCTAACTTTTTTGGCCTATGCCAAGTAAGCGGTGGCCGACGAGTATTGCTGTTCTCTATGTGCTTCCAGATGATTTCATCCTCAACATGCTCCTCAAGCTGGAAGCCATTGATGAGAGTCCAAAAGGTTTATGAATTGCCTAGTGTGCTCGACGGTAAAGTTTATTGTGATCTTAATCTTGGAGATCCATGCATCATTGAGGAGCGTATCCTTGACTTTCAATTTTTCCTTGTGGATGCCTCGAAGATAAGAGGCACGATTTCCCTTTGGCTTGCGCAAGCTTTTACTTACTCACCAAAACGAAGAGAAAAATAAGTAGCAAACAAAAAGAGTATTCACTTCTTTAGATGGCTATCCACTTTCACTCAGAGAAATTTAACAGCACACGTCGTTCAATTTGAAATTATCTTACCAGGACATGATCATCGTATAACAGTTTAGTTCTACAAACTTAGATTTCGTACAAAAAACATGAGCATTTGCGAGCCTGGAGAAATAAGTTATTGTACAACAAGCGACATTGAGTTACAATTACTATGTTACACTAAGTTACAGACCGCAAATAATCACATCATTTTTCCCACAAAAAATTCACATGTATGTGTCCACTCTGTCCTCAACATGTATGTAATTTTTTTTCTCAATCTATTGAAGCTTACAGATATGATTTTCCACCAAGTTAAATCATGATCATATGGAACCATGATCAAATTTTCTCAGCCTCCTCTTTTGTGATGTCAACTTTGCTGGGTGTTTTGGGAGGATACAGCTGCCATAACGCAACCGTGGTGTCCGCCGAGCAGGAGGCCAGCAATTTGCAGTCATGTGAGAAAGTCACCGCAGCACACTACCAGCAAAAAAAGAAGCATGTAAACTACATGTCGAGCGGAAATTGACCAAGTTTTATGTAACAAGAAAACTGAGCCGATTATCAGTCTGATGACCCATATTCCAATTGAAGTAAACAAGAGAACTGAAAAGGACTTTCTTGACTAACTGAGGGACGCTAGATGCAAAAAGAAAATGCCGAGAGCACTTGGATGAGTGAAGCTGCATACCGTAGCGCTGTGATACTTTAGAACCGCTAGAGCGTTTCCTTTACTGTAGTTATACACTCGAATCCTGAAAATGATGTGAAACACCTGAAAGATTACACAAATGCTAGGATTGCGAACTCAGATAAACAACTAGAAGCATGCAGACATCGCCTACTCCTTTTCCAACTTTGCTTAACTCCCCTTCAATACACATAATGCTATTTTCTTTTCTGCCCCTATTCTATTGTCATGTACAGGATGTGACATCTCTTCTCTGTCTTGCACTGCCCTCTCAGAGGGCACACAAGTGTCACTTACCTCTGAAACCTAATCAGTTTGGTAATCAGGGATGACTGGTGTTGCCGCGACATAATCAGCTATCAGCAAATCAGCTTTGCTAATCAACGGTGGTCTACATGGAGGTCGCGCTCGCGGCGCAGTGCCTCGTCCAGCAGGATACCCTTCACAAAGCCGTTGAGATTGGATAAGACTGTATATACATTTTTTTCATAAATTTAATAATTTATTGTATCTCATACATGTCTTTCTACTTCACGACATGGCCTGCACGTAGACGATAAATGAAGACGTTGTTTTGCTTTTGCTGTTCGTGGTGTGGAACACCAATTTTGAATAAGATGCAGCTGAGCTGGCAAGCGTTGAGAGGAAAGGGGATGGAGCTAGAGGCTAAGCATATTTTTTACGTTCTGCTGATACTAGCTTCTTGGGTGATACTGGATTCCTGGGTGATACTACGATATCAGGGTGATACTGGCTTCCTGGCTGATACTACGATATCAGGGTGATACTAGCTTCCTGGGTGATACTATGATTTCCAGGTAATACTACATATACAGGTAATACTATGATTGAATGTATCTTTTGTTTTGTGTATTTCTACGCGATCATGCGTTTGACATGGAGAACCCCTTTCTGCCTTTCACAGGCTATGTTTGATAGCAAAGTATGAAAAACTACATGGAGAACCCCTTTTACAAGCTAATACTCCCTCCGTCCGGAAATACTTGTCGGAGAAATGCATAAAAATGGATGTATCTACAACTAAAACACATCTAGATACATCCATTCTTCCGACAAGTATTTCCGGACGGAGGGAGTATTTCTTATGGTTTAGTTCTTAGTGACACAAATTTTGCCTCCGACGTAGGCACGTAGTGACAAACACCACTCTTTTCAGTTCAAAACTAGAACTTGAATAAAAAAGTGTTTCCAGAAAGACTAGCGATCGGTAGTGGAAGTGCGACAAGAAGCTGAACTGCAACCCTACGCTATATGTGAGACTCAGGGTGTACGTGAGACTCATCGTATATGTGGGACTCAGGGTACTCGTGAGACTCAGGTTATAGGTGAGACTTATGGTACTTGTGAGGCTCCCTTGATTGATTCTGCCAGGGGAGCCCCCAGGAATTCCACTACTGAGGGCTTCAGGGGAAATTTGGTCATTTCCCATCTCTAGTTTTTCAAAATTTAACTTTGTGGACTTCCTTAGCCCGCCCTGCCGCCCCCTTTTCTCCAACAACTCCCAACGCTTCCCTATGTGCACCCTGGATGCCAGTGCTGGCTGCACTCGTCGTTCCAGCACCTATACCCGCCCTTGAGCTATGTATTGTGCTATGTAATGTTCACTACGTAACCCAGGCTTGTGCCATGCCACCTATGTAACCCAGCATTCAAGCCATGTAACCGACACTTGTGCTATGTATCCCAGTGTTCACCGTCAGCATCATGGACTTGCTGTGCATAGTTGACTCATGGGATCAGCAGAATAAACCACGTCGGCCGATGTAAGATTCGTCGACGAATCTTTTTAAACATATATACGAATCTTACGGTGGCTTTCATTTATCTTCAAGGATCTCAAGACATATGACCTGACCGTGGTAGCAGATGTATCTCATAACCAAAACCATCAACAGGTCCTTCTCCGATATCGTAACAAAATTTCATGTAATTTTTTCTTGTAAATTTAATGATTTCTTGTATCTCATACATGTCTTTCTAATTCACGACATGGTTTGCACGTGTAATGTAGCATCGCCCAGGCTTTTAGTATCGCACAAAACATAGTATCACCCACGAAGGCGTAAAAACTATGCTTATCCTAAGGCTCCATCCCCTTCGTCTCAACGCTTGCAGCTCCCTGTGTCAGTGGCCAGATAGGAGTTGTGATCGCCTAGTCCACCATGGAAATCATGAGACATCCATTTGATTAATTTACTTTTGATTCCATTCAAGTATATTTAACCTACCAATAAATAGTATTATATTCAAATCAGATGCAGTTGTTGACTCAGGCAAACTGATCTACTAAGCCACTAAAAAGGTTATATTAGCATCCCTGGTCAGCGATAAAAGCTAAGAATGGGGAAACAAACCTGTGATCCCAACCAGCAGTTGCTGCAATCTTGTTGTCTGGCCGAATCGCTACACCCGCTATACCAGGTCGCTCAATTTCTATTTCATTCCTGAGAGAAAACGTGCCCTGTAATCAAGACAGCTACATTTCAGTTGTCTTGATTCCTAAATGAAATTGCAGCTCTCCAGTGCAGGTGATGCTTGTGATGAAACAAATGCAAAAATCACACAAGTAGTTGACATGTCAAGCTATTGAGCCTGAGTTATGAAGTACTCCCTCCATTCACTATTATAAGATGTTCTAACTTTTTTCTGAATCGGGTGTATATAGACGCATTTTAGTGTGTTTGTTCACCCATTTCAGTCCGTATGTAGTCCATATTGAAATATCTAAAACATCTTATAATAGTGAACGGAGGGAGTAGATCATAAAGAGATGCTCACTTTCCTTACTGTGTAAACTACTTAGCACCACATGTATGAATTATCGCATGGACACATTGCTCCAAATCTGGGCTAATATCCAAGTAAGAAAAACTGATAAACTGACATCTCAACGTATCTGTCATTTTGGATATGCAATCATACATCCAGAAAGTGCTTCTAACAATTTATGATTACACTAGAGACATGTAAGAACTGAGATGTGCTTCCTGTGGGGAAGGAGTACTAGGCAATACACTATGAATCAGGGGATTGAGTCCTGACTGCCTGCTACTTGTAGAGATAATAACAAAATGTTTTTGTTCCCGGGAAATTGGAAGGGAAAAAAAACGTTGGCAGCCTTCTATCGTTATCCGGGGTGTGAAAATTTCGTCTAGGTGAGGGAAAATAAAGGAGAAACATGTTTTAAAGTTATCTCGGGATATATTTGCGTTCATCAATATTATGTAAAAATTGATGGCTCGGTGTTATGTATTGTATCCTCTTTTCAGAAGGTTGATGAGTGCTTGTGTCAGGATATACTTGCGAATATTACTAAAACCGGTACTCAGAGTGACATTACTTAGAATATGCAAAGAATACAGATTACAAAGTGAACTCGGGTTTGTCGGCTACTACAGGTATATAACCAAGACTTGCACTTACAGCGTGCATTTTCATGAAAAGGATATCTTATATAGCAGGAAACAGAAGATAGAATAATTGATGTCACACCTGCTGATGATCGAGGGCAAACATGGCTACTTTATTATCAGCACCTCCTGAGATCCCACCGGTGCATGAACCATCAATAGCAATGGATAAAGCTGCACACCTGCATCTTATTAGATCATATGTTGTTTCATTCCATCAAAGGAAGATAAAAATAACTACTCTTGAAAATTACAAGTTACACGATTTAGTTAAAACTGGGTGTAGCATGAGACCTGATTCCGAGTGATATTTCACTGAAGATAAAGGTGACCCAGGCTTTCGTACATCCCACCAGAGAGTGCTTCCATCTTCATAACTGGTAGTCGTAAAACCGATGTTTATTAATAAAACGAACACGTACACTTCTCAACATTGAACCCTCAAACTGGTTGTTTTTAACCTTGAACTCTTGATCAGTTTAATTCACCCCCTTGGCCGTACCCCGTAGAAAATTAATGAACTTTTTAAAAAGTCAGAAATAGTCAAAACTCAATATGAAAAGGCGGATTCAATACTCCATGGATGACATCTAGCTAAACTTTTTCTAATAGTCAATATGAAATCCTGAATTTCCTATAAAGTTTTTCCTGATAGTCAAACTGAAGATGAATCAATAAAAAACCTGAAAAAACTATTTGCCAAATTTCCTAATGAGTTCCAGAGTGCCCCCCAAAAGCGATTTTATTATTAAAAAAATTCCTGATTTCTATATTTTTAATGAAGTGTAAAAGTGATGCCACGTGTCATCTCGGCCAGCACAACCATTTGGTCAAGGGGATTAAAATTCGAGAGTTTAAAGTTAGAAACAACTGGTTTCAGACTTCAATGTTGAATGGTGAACTTCAGCAGTAGTTCAGGGTCGAAAATGACATATTGTTTGAACTTGAAAATGAAATTTCCATGATAACAGCCAGCATGCAAACAAAAGGGCTGCGGATTTTTCTTTTTCATTCTGATTTTTTTACTGAAGTCGCTTCAACCTGCCCCAGAAGCATACTATGGGATTGTTTAGCATACTAAGTACTAGAGATCAATTTAACATACTCCCTCCGTTCCATAATGCAGCGCATATAGATTTTTTACAAAGTCAAACTTTATAAAATTTGACCAAGTTTATAGAAAAAACTATTTATATCTACAATACGAAATGTATATAATATGAAAGTATGTCTTGTGATGTATCTAAGCATATGTATTTGGTATTCTAGATGTATATGATTTTCTCTACAAACTTGGTCAAAGTTTATAAAGTTTGACTTTTAGAAAAATTTATATGCGCTACATTATGGAACGGAGGGAGTATTCAGGTACCAACTATTGAAGATGAGATTATATTGAGATATCACTACAGTTCATAATGTGACTAGTTAAAAACTCATGACATAATACTAAATGCTTGAACCCTTGAAGCATACTCGCTTCAGTTAAGGCCATGGCATATAAAAAATACCTTGCAATATTAGTTACAAACATATTGGGCTTGTAAAAAGTTGATCTGGATACCTTGATAAAATATTAACATAGCCTCCAGATTCACATGGGATGAAAGCTTGCACAGCCATGCACAGACCTACGAACAACAGAATTACAGTTTTCAACGACTACTTAAAAGCATAAATAGTCAGGAAAAACAAATGACACAGAACAATTAAAAGGGAGTTTTATGACTGTCCTGCAGATGCGGACTATTATTCTAATTCAATATAGTTGTAAACAAAGCCATGCATTATACCTTGTAATAACAAGAAAACTACAACAGCACAAGAAATATAAATAAACAAGATGCCAGAGTCTCATGCCATGGATGAAGGATTGATCCTATATCACATATATACATCCTTGCTTTCGTAACAGCAGAGAGGTCAGTCAAATTGCAAGGTGTACATATCTCAGATAAAGGCGTGCATTTATAACTTCCTTCAATGCAAACTGAACAATGAATCAACAGACCATGTAGGTGGAGCTGCTGGATCTAGGCCGAGAGGACCAATTCTCAAACTGAACACTCTGGATTTCTGGTAGACAAAAAAGTAAAACAACAAAGATGGTGGAGGCTACTCTGATGTCAAGTTTAAATAGTTCACGGTTCTACTAAGCAAGAATTTACCACCGGATACATATGCTAGGTACAACCCACCTTGGTATTTTGTTGAACAAAAATAAACAACTATAGCTGGAGCGGTGAAGAGTGAGGACAAACCTCTTTTCTTGGTAGGGTGTCCTGTCATATTAGCACTGCAACTTTGGGGCAAACACATTATCTTCCTGGAATTTTTAATGTCCCAAAGTTCAACCTGTAGGTTTTATTTTGAAGTTACAACATGAAAGTAGTGAGATCAAAAGAAGTACAGCATAAACACACACACATAAACACAAAAGTTCAGCCAGGCTTGCTTTATTGCATTATATTAAGTCAATAATTTATATACTGGTCTTAAGTTAGTGAAAAGATAACATAGTTTGGAACTAACCTCAGAAGATTCTTGACCAGCGATTGTCAATATATTTTGTCCATCCAAGGAACTGCCTAGCAAATACATAATAAAGTCAACAATTCAGAAATAGCTTGCTTTTCTAAACACGAAGTTATCAGACACCATTTTCTTTACAGTACGGTCTTCTAAACGATGTCATATTTGAAAGTCAACAAAGAGTTGATTACGACATTTCCTTTGGAGTCTTTCCTCTACATAAATCAATGAAACTGCCATGTATTTGTCCATTACCGAAAAGCTTACACTTCCATAAAAAGTCACTAGTTAATAAATTCATGTAGGATTCAGAGGCTATTGCTGCTTTTAAATGTGATGGGATTCGGAAATGGTGGCACATTACCTTGTTCATATTCTTGTGTTCCTTCTGCAGGATTTACACCATCTGATCCTACATTATTTTCAGTAGGTACTCTTTGCGGCTCAGTGCCACTATTTGAGCCACTCAAGCTGGTTTGTGTGCCATGTGCAGAACATGGAACCTTAACCAGTGACATCTTACAGAAATGGTACGCACTTGTTTTGATTGTAAATATGGGCCTCCTGCAGGAGCACAAATAATAGATTTATATTTATAAATTCCATAGAGATTCATAAAACACGCATGGGCCACAAAGCCTGCTAAAAATTACTCCCTCCGTCCCAAAAATAAGTGTCTTAGATTTAGTACAACTTTGTACTAAAGCTGTACTAAATCAAAGACACTTATTTTGGGACGCAGGGAGTATGTATTCTTCCAGATTTCCACATGAACACTGTACATATTCTCTTATCTGCTAAAATGCATCACAAATGTCCACACTCCTAGGCCAATCATAGTTGAGTCCAGATATATAATTCTAGGTTCTATAAATCACCTGGTTGTTTAGAAGTTCTTCAACATGTTGCCACTACAGTTTACGGATGAGGGCCATTGTTATACATTTGGACAACTGAACTTAAAAGTATCATATTGCAACAACGTAACATCCGTCAAAAAACAGGTAAGCACCATAAGGGTTGTGCCTTCAAGCTATAATTAGGACGAAATACTGCCAGATAACATGAATAGCTTAATTCTTATGGAAGGGTACTCGGAACATATCTAGATTTTGCTCATTGCTAACTGATATAGTGGGTGCTTGCATTGAGTTTGACCATAAAATCAATAGTATCTTGATAATCTAGCCTTGGTGGTCAAAGAAACTTTCATCAACAAACTCCCTACATTCATTTCTATCCATTTCTGCGACAAGTAATTTGGGACGGAGGGAGTATTAGAGCAGTAATCCTATTATGATAGCGATACTTATTACACTCCAGCCCAGGTATATTATTTTGTCCTGCCCCTAGCCCTAAATTTAATAAGCAGAGGGTGGTTACAGAATATGATTTGCAGAGGAGAGTCAACATCGGAAATGATAGTTGCTCTGCCTTCAGGGATAGAAGCTGTCTTGTGATTACAGAAAGACTTCTTTTCAATTATTCATAGAATGTGCGATTTGTAATGTTTGCAAGATTATGTGTGTACGTATTTCGTTACATGTAAGTAAGCGGGGGTATATCCATGAACAGTCATGCCCTAGCTTATGTTTGACGTAAACAGTTCTCGACTTTCTTTCAGAAAACGAAATATAACAGCCCTTGGAATGCAGGTGCAGAAATCATACTGTGAGAGCCCAGCTTCCTCAATCACCCAGCCTTTGCACAAACCATCCCTTCCCTGGCTGCGTGAAAATCAAAAGCGTAGATATTGATCAATATTCGAACAAAATCATCACAGTGGAAAGAAACATGCTAGAAATAAGCATCATAGAAAATCTCTTCAATCTACATTCAACAATGCAAAAAGAAGAAGTTGTGTACAAGTTATAAGGCACTTGGATGGTTCAGGCATATATAGTCAAAATCAAAGGCATAGATATTGATCAAAATTCAACAAAAAATCACCAGTGGAAAAAAAACATGCCCAAAATAAGCCTCGAAGGAAACCTCTTCCATCCACATTCGACAATGCAGAAAAGGTTGTGTAGAAGTTAAAATGCGCTTGGATGGTTCAGGCATGTATAGTATTCCCTAAAGCCAAGTCTAGCAACTTCAACTTAATCCTGAAGTGCTATACCGGTTCTGCAACAGTGTCCCAAATAGAGCACCATGGTGCCACTGCATCCTACGGTAAGCATTATGGTTATGATGAATTCTTATGTAGCACCGTGGTGCCACTGCATCCTCCGGTAAGCATTATGGATATGAGGTATTCTTATGTAGCACCATGGTGCCACTGCATCCTACCTACGTAAGCATTATGGATATGAGGAATTCTTATGTAGCACCATGGTGCCACTGCATCCTACGGTAAGCTAAGTTTCAGATATCCAGTACAGAATTCGCCACAATGTACTCACCTAATGATCGTGTTCCCAAGTCCAGCGCCAGCAGCGATCGAATACACCCCAGCCGCTCCGCCATGAGCCCTGCAGATTGCAGAATCACACGCCATCACACCCAACCTCACGAAACTGAATCACCCGACGCTGCAGTCGGCAGAGAAAAGTAGGCTTACCAGATGGAGGAGACGGTGCGGTGGCTCGCCGTGTCCCAGACCCTGAGCTCCCCGTCGGCCGCGCTGGTGGAGCGAAACCAGAGACCAAGCGTCAGAGCACAGCAGAGCCACGCTCGGCAGGGTTCATCGTAGGCGGCTGATGCCGTGGGGAGAAGAGAGAGGGGTTTAGGAGGGAGTACCCGGAGAAGAGGAGCGGGAGTGCGGGGTGGAAGCAGGCGTCGCTGACGGCGGCACGGTGGCCCCGCAGCACCGCCACGGGGTCCGGCGACGGGCGGCGGCGCGGCCTCTCCGAGTTGCTGCTGGCCATGTCGCCCGGCGAAGTGAGAGACAGGCAGAAAGAGACGAGGTGGTTGTGTCCAGCCCAAATGCCACTTAGCCCACCCGAGAGGGCCGGCACCACGATCAGAGACCCAGGCCCACCCGAACAAGCGTCTCACAGCCCAAACCAGACCCGCCTCCGCGTCAAAACCCAGAGCGCCACGTCACCGATCCGCGGCTCTCGCGCGCTGGGCCAACCAGCGGCGAGCACGCGGATCCTGTGCTTTCTCGGGGCGGATCGTAGCCGTCGATGATATCGGCATCCCGAAGCCTTTTCCCAAACGGTAACTGGGTACCAGCCTCGGCCCCACGCGTCCCCGCACCCACCCGCTCCGCCTACATATACCCCCCGCCAACTGTCTCCAGTCCTACTATTCGCCTTTCCGCACGCACTTCGGTCGCCTTCCGATTCGAACCTCCCCCAAATCCGCAGCAGTCGACGCGAGGCCATGGCCCGTACCAAGCAGACCGCCCGCAAGTCCACCGGCGGCAAAGCCCCCCGCAAGCAGCTCGCCACCAAGGTCCGTCTCCTCCCCTCTTCCCTCTTCCCCCTCGCCTCGTTCGAATTCGATCTGTTCGTCCTTGTTGATTCGAGATTTGCTGGCTGACGATCTGATTTGAATTGCTGTGTGTTTTCAGGCGGCGAGGAAGTCGGCGCCGACGACAGGCGGAGTGAAGAAGCCCCACCGCTACAGGCCTGGAACCGTCGCCCTCCGCGAGATCCGCAAGTACCAGAAGAGCACCGAGCTCCTCATCCGCAAGCTGCCGTTCCAGCGCCTGGTCCGCGAGATCGCGCAGGACTTCAAGACGGACCTCCGCTTCCAGAGCCACGCCGTGCTGGCGCTCCAGGAGGCGGCCGAGGCCTACCTCGTCGGGCTCTTCGAGGACACCAACCTGTGCGCCATCCACGCCAAGCGCGTCACCATCATGCCCAAGGACATCCAGCTCGCCCGCCGCATCCGCGGCGAGAGGGCCTAAGCCAGCAGTCCTCCGTCAACGCCGTTAGTCGATCCATCGGAATGTGTTGGTTCCGGTTGTAGTTTGTTCCTAATTGCCGTGCTAGGTCTCTCTTCTTTTGTGTAGAAGAAATATGGTTGTTGGTACAAGTAAGACGAACTTGTTATGTGATGATGTTACTTTTGGTTTGCGATGAAGCAAACTTGTGTCGAAGACCTCAGAACTATTGTTGTTAGCAGCGACTCTGCTGTTGTCGTGTCATTGATCCTATCGTGGTATTCTATCTTGATTCGTGGTGCGATTGGTTGTTATTTTTCTGCGCTGTTTCCATTTGGGTTGTGCTGTTGATGGTTGCCGTATGGGCTACGTGTTACGTAGGCGGCGGCGATTCGGACGCAACCGTCTGTTCACGGCGAGGTCGACACGTTGGTGTTGCTTGTGGTCGGGGTTTTTTACTGGTCGACCTACCGAGTCTCGGACGGCAGCATCGTGGTCGCTACCACGGAGTTTGAATTTTCCTTGCTACTGATATAAAATTTGAATATCGTTTCGTGGTCCTTGGTGAGTTGGGCATGGAGTGTGTTGATAAGATTGTGGCACGTGCAACACGATATGGCCAACTTCGTGCGAAGGTGTGCAAAAATCCCATTAGGCGTGTGATTTTAAAAATGGCTCGACTCTAACTCTTCTCTTGTCAAAAACATACAGCTCTGACTCAGTAAAAAGTTTAATCGAAAAAGAGTAAATACCAGATGTTTACAAGAATATAATTCGTGTTGATACTCCAAACCGAAGAATCATGCACACACATTTTTTTCTTTCAAAAAATGATCAGATCTAGAGCCGCCGACGCGCCACACGTAGATTTGTCATAAAAAGAATTTTTCACAAATTTATTATTGTATATAATATTGATCAAATGCAAGATGCTGCCGATATCTGAAGTGGCATCAAGAACTGGATTGAGAAATGAACAATATAAATGTTCAATCGGCATTTCTTTGTGGCCTTTATAGCTGTATCATATTGGCTCCCACATATAAGAGCATCTCTAGTGGTTAAATTTTAATAATTTTTGTGTTTTATAGTTTTGATCGAAAAAATTTCTTTGTGGCCTTTATAGCTGTATCATATTGGCTCCCACATATAAGAGCATCTCTAGTGGTCAAATTTTAATAATTTTTGTGTTTTATAGTTTTGATCGAAAAAAGTGTCCAGAACAAAAACCGTAAAACTGGTCCAACCCATAAATTTTTTAAGGGACACTGAAAATGCATACCTGAAATCCTTATCTTTGGAGATTGGAAGGCCGAACCGAGGGGCCCCGTATACTGGTCAAATCTCGTTGGAGCAAACATGTCGCCGCGAAGTGTGTCGGAATCCACCCTAAACTCGTCGCAATTCATCACCGCACATCAGAAAAGGTCGCTAGACGCCGCAATTGATCGCCGCTGGTTTGAATTGGACGAGCTCGACATCGCCATGCCCTCCCATGACCTCAGCCTGGCCGCCGGAATCCTCCCAGCATGGCAGGCAAAGGGGCACGACTCGGCCGGCGCGGCAGCGGCTGGACTGGAGGAAGGAGCTCTTTATCCTAGTTTTACAGCTTGTTTTACAGTATCTGTTCGGCCATAGCTAAAATGAATCCTTAAATTCAATTTTTTTTTACCCATATCCCAGTTTCACGGTTTACGATTTTAAAAGGTCTGCTAGAGATGGTCTAAGATACCTCATGTAGATTTGTCTTAAAAAGTATATTTCATAAATTTATTATTGTACATACTAATGATCAAATGCAAGATGCTGCCGATATCCGAGGTGGCATCAAGAACTGGATTGACAAATGAACTATATAAATGTTCAATCAACATTTCTTTGTGGCCAGCATCAAGAACTGGATTGAGAAATGAAAAATATAAATGTTCAATCAGCATTTCTTTGTGGCCTTTATGGCTGTACCATATTGGTCCCACATATAAGAGCATCTCTAACTAGAAGACCCCGTATAGGTGGTCAAACCCTAATAACTTTTGCGTTTTACACTTTTGGTCGAAAAAAGTGTCCAGAAAAAAACCATAAAAGTGGTCCAACCCGTAAATTTTTTAAGGGCCACTGGAAATGCATATCCGAAACCTTTATCCTTGGAGGTTGGAAGGCCGAACCAAGGGGGGCCCGTATACCGGTCCAATCTCGTCGGAGCAAACACGCTGCCGTGAAGTTTGCTGGAATCCGTCCTAAACTCGCCGGAATTCATCACCGCACATCGAAAAAGGCCGCTAGATGCCGCAATTGATCGCCGCCAGTTCGAATTGGACGAGCTCAACATCACCGTGGCCTCCCATGACCTCAGCCTGGCCGCCGGAATCCTCCTGGCGTGGCAGGCAAAGGGGCACGGCTCGGCCGGCGCGGCTGGCAATAAAGCAAGGCGGGTACGGTGGAGGAGACGGGGCGTGGCCGGCGTGGTGATGGGGTGCGGCCGACGGGCGATGGGGCGCGGCTGGCTCGGGGAAGGAGCGGCAGCGGCTAGACTAGAGGAAAGAGCTCTTTATCCCAGTTTTACAGTTTGTTTTACAGTATCTGTTCGGACGTAGCTAAAATGAACCCTTAGAATGCAATTTTGTGACCCATATCCCAGTTTTACGGATTGTAATTTTAAGGGGTAGATGCTCTAAGATACCCTCCGATCCATAGACAATTAATACAGAAAAACATATCAACATTTGATATATAAAATTAATATCATTAGGTGCGTCATGAGTTTAATTTTTAAATTGTACTAGCAAGATGCCTGTGCATTCACTAGTAGAAAACGGGCCTTTTGTCCCGGTTCGTAAGGGCCTTTTGTCCCGGTTTCTGAACCGGGACTAAAGGGTCGTTACTAATGCCCTGACCCTTTAGTCCCGGTTCTAACCAGAACCGGGACAGATGGGCCTCCATGTGGCCTGCGCGCTGAGCCCAGGCAGGAGGGCCTTTGGTCCCGGTTGGTGGCACCAACCGGGACCAATAGGCATCCACGCGTCAGCATTTCTGTGGCTGGGGTTTTTTTTTGAAAGGGGCTTGTTTAGGGGTTTTGGGGTTAATTTAGTTTGTTATTAGCTAGCTAATAGAGAGAAGTGTCCTCTCTTATATCTCCGTGCTTGGTTTATACCAACGCTATGCTATGCCTAAACATGGCTTAGATTGAAGTGAAGGCAATATATGTGGTGCATGTCGAAAGTAATACTAATTAATCCTAACTTGATCAAGTTTGGATTAGTTCTACTTTCGACATGCACCACATGCATGTTGCCTTCACTTCAATCCAATCCATGTTCATTTCACCCACTGATATATATATATAATAACTCTTCATGCTCACATCATGCATCATCATAATAATAAGTCCTACTAATCATCATGATAGAACTTCTACTCGTTATTATAATAACAAGTCATACGATCATCATCCTCATAGTCATCGAACCCAACCCTACTTAATTGTTCTTAGCACATGATCATCAGTATTAGGTAGGACCTAAATACCCTCTTTAAGGTAAAAATAGCATAAAACAGTATAGACCCTGACTCTCCATTATGGAGAATGGAGATCATTCGTAGTAGTTACCGTAGTTCAACACGTGCACTAGTGGCACGTATTGACCATAATGTTGAGGAGTTCGATTGTAGATATTGTAATTCTCAAGATCATTACAAAATCCAACCAGATGAGTTTTCCCCTTGTAAGTTAACTCAGAGGCATCGGTGTAGTAAGTTCTATCTACCATCTTCTGCACATTTTTTGATACTTCAAAATAAGCTGTCAATGGAAATAAGCTGTCAACTATTTTGAAATGAACAATATAAATTAGTTAATAATTAACTATGTTTGAGAAACTAACATAGCGGTAAAACTGGAGGCGTATCAACAAGCACCCAAATGTCCATATTGTCTTTCTTGATTTCAGGATCACCAAGATCCATAGTGACAAGCATACCCTCATCAAAACCATACAATTTGCAAAATGCTTCCCAATTTTTGCAACCAAAATGGGTTACGCTCTCAGCATTATACAACTTTACTTCAAAATTCACATCATGATGGGTCCTTAGGTGAATTTTCTTCGTTTCAAAATTTTCATGGTCTTCAAAATCCATCCTCTCCAAGACATAGGGTCTTGCATGGCATGGGATAAACTATACTCGAATTATAAAAGATGAAAATTACACGATGAAATAGTTGAAGTCATGCTTAATTATGAAAAAAAAACAATTGTCGTCGTTGCGTACCGTTTCAACTTCGAAGGTCTCCTCGAGCTTAATGCTGAAGCGCCGATCATCGTCCAGGTGAGGCCTGTCGCACAGACCTCGATCGTCGTGGCACCAGTCGCACTCCCCCGGGAGACTTCCATCGTCCGATGATGACATTTCCTATACGTTCATAATTCAAAGATTAAACATTTCCTATACTACAAAAACTAAATTAGATCATTATTATTCAACTAATCATATGCATATGCCTTGCATAGTGCTCTTCAATTTGAGCATTCAATAAGAAAAATCAAATCGCAAAATAAAGTAGTATTCAAATTAGGATGCATTCAATTATAAGAAAAACTACATCATCTCCATGTGTCCGTACATCGAATATTATCACTAATACACGTTGAATACTATCATACATATCGCCAGTACAGCTAGAACCGTAGCGCCCGACGGGTATCGGCGCGGGCGGTGGACACCCAAAGGGAAGGAACCATCACAAGATCATAGCTCCAATGAGATCCCTGAAGAACCTGCCAGGTATTCTCGAACCTGCCCTCCAACGCAACCATGTAGCGACGGACGTGCTGGTCCTCCTCGCTGACACGGTGACGTACCACCTCCGCGGTGTCCGGAAGCCTCGGCACCGTCACTGGCCCACGCGGCCGCCACCAAACAAGGATCGGGTCAACGACGGGCTGGTTCCTCACCAAGCTACGCCCCCCGGAAGGTAGCGCCTCCCAATACCACCCTAGCGGAGCCCAGTCCCGGACATGGCCCATCTGGTCAAGCAGGTGTCGTCCTCCGCCGACTCGACGACAAGGATGCGGGATAGGCATTGTCCACGTCGATGCAGGAATAATTGCTTTAACTAAAAAAATAAACTAGTTCTATTAGTTTTCTTGCTAAAAATAAACTACCTATATAGTAAAATAAACCAGTTTTATTAAATCAACTAGTTCAACTACTAAGCACTTACTATAAATAGAATAATGTAGTACTTACTAAAAATATATAAACAAGTTTACCTCCTAGTTCTAACTAATTCCATTAAACACTTTCTAAGTAGTACTAATTACTAAAAGTTATCGGGGAGGGGGGTATATCGACAATGACATACCCGATAACAAAAACAAGAAGAGGAAGAAGAAGAAAAAGAGAGGAGAAGAAGAAAGGAATAGAGGAGGAGATCGAAGAAAAAAAAAGAAAAAAAGAGGAGAAGAAGAAGGAATAATAGAGGAGAAGAAGAAGGATTCTTCTCCTCTCTTTTTTTTCTTCTTTTTCATCTTCTTATTTATTTCTCCTGTTATTCCTCTCCTCTTCTTCTTCTTATTCTTCTTCTTCTCCTTCTTCCTCTTCTTATTTTCCTTTTTTCTCTCCTTATTTTTCTTCTAAATATGAACATATACATAAATGACTTTGATCATACATAATTTTCAGATTCTTACACAATATGAACATATACGTAAATTGACAAAAAAATTCTATGAAAAAAAAATTCATAAAAATTCTATGAACAAAATTACAACAAAAATATTCATAAAAATTCTATGAAAAAATTTGACATATTCTTTGCATATATATGAACACACAAACTTTTGCATATGCAACAATAATATCACCAAAAAAATCTATGAACAGAAAAAAATTCCAACTTTTGCATCTAAACTATATATACATCTAAATTAACTACAACAACTCAATTAACTATACATCTAAACTACGTATCTAAATTAACTACAACAACTCAATTAACTATACATCCTAAATTACGCATCTAAATTAACTACACATCTAAATTAGGAAATTACGCAACGGACTGGGGCGGCGATCGACGAGGAGGCCGGCAGGACACGGGGGCGACGGTGAGGAGCGCGGCGACGGCGACGGTGAGAGGCGCGGAGACGGCGACGGTGAGGGGCGCGGCGCGACGGGCGATGAGGAGGGCAGGGGGCGGCGACGGCGACGGTGAGGGGCACGGCGTCGGGCGGCGAGGAGGCAGGGGGGCACGGGGCGGCGACGGCGTCTGGGCCACGCGGGACGGCGTCGGAGGCAGGGGCGACGGCGAGGCGCAGATCGAGGGGCAGCCTGGTGGCGTCGTCTGGCGAGGCAAAGACGAACTGAATGAAAATTTTCACAAGTGCTACTTATACAGACGAAGCATTGGTTCCGGTTCGTGACAGAAACCGGGACGAATGCCACCTTTAGTCCCGGTTGGTGGTACCAACCGGGACCAAAGGCCACTTTTCGGCAGCCCAAATGGCGGGAAGCGGCGGCCTTTGGTCCCGGTTGGTGTCACCAGCCGGGACTAAAGGGCGGCATTGGTCCCGGTTGGTGCCACGAACCGGGACCAAAGCGACCTTTAGACCCGGCTGGTGGCACCAACCGGGATCAAAGGCCTTGTGCTGTCCCGGTTGGTGGGAGTTTAGTCCCACCTCGCTAGTTGAGAGTGGCCAGCACCTGTTTATAAGCTCCGCTGCCTCTTCCCTCTCGAACTCCTCTAAAATGCAGGCTTATGGGCCTGCCGCGGGCCTGAATCCTGGCCCATGGTTGGGTTTCTAGTCGTATTCAGGCCGTGCTGGCCCAGTAGGTGGATTTTTTTTTTCTATTTTTTTCCATTTCTACTTAGAACTAAATACTTATAGTTTTTTAGTGATTTCTTTTTTCTTTTAGGTCACAAAAATTATAAACTTTCTGTTAGTGCCATTAGCTTTAAATTTTGAATAGTTTAAATTTGAATTTTTTAAAATTTGTGTGAATCACTAGTTTACTAAATTTGTGTGAAAACACTTTGTGTATTATATTATTATGTACAATCTTTCTGCACAGAGATACCAAAAATTATAAACTTTCTGTTAGTGCCGTTAGTGTCAAATTAGAATAGTTAAAATTTGAATTCTTTGAAATTTGTGTGAATCTCAAGTTTGTGATTAACTTTACTAGTGCCATTAGTTTTCAAATTAGAATAGTTAAAATTTGAATTCTTTGAAATTTGTGTGAATCTCAAGTTTGTGATTAACTTTACTAGTGCCATTAGTTTTCAAATTAGAATAGTTAAAATTTGAATTCTTTGAAATTTGTGTGAATCTCAAGTTTGTGATTAACTTTACTAGTGCCATTATTTTTTCATTTCTACTTAGAACTAAATACTTATAGTTTTTTAGTGATTTCTTTTTTCTTTTAGGTCACAAAAATTATAAACTTTCTGTTAGTGCCATTAGTTTTCAAATTAGAATAGTTAAAATTTGAATTCTTTAAAATTTGTGTGAATCTCAAGTTTGTGATTAACTTTACTAGTGCCATTAGTTTTCAAATTAGAATAGTTAAAATTTGAATTCTTTGAAATTTGTGTGAATCTCAAGTTTGTGATTAAAATTACTAAAAAAATGAACATAGATGCGCCTATAGAGAAAAATCAACCTAAATTCATAATCAATTTCCATGAATTTCAGAGAAATTCATTATGAATTTAGGTCAAATTTCCCGTATAGGGGCATCTATTTTCATTTTGAGAGGAGCTCAACAATGCAGAGAGGAACGGGCTTATAAACCAGTGTGGGCGCCCTTCGGTTGGTGAGGTGGGACTAAACTGTGAAGCGCAACGAGGACCGACCATTTAGTCCCGGTTCGTGGCATGAACCGGGACTAAAGGGGGGCCTCTGGTCCCGGCTCAGGCCACCAACCGGGACCAATGGTGGTGGGCCAGGAGCCAGGCCCATTGGTCCCGGTTCGTCCCACCAACCGGGACCAATAGGTCCAGACGAACCGGGACCAATGGCCCACGTGGCCCGGGCGCCCCCCTGGGCTCACGAACCTGGTCCAATGCCCCCATTGGTCCCGGTTCTGGACTGAACCGGGACTAATGGGCTAACCCGGCCTGGACCATTGCCCCCTTTTCTACTAGTGATTGCACGAAACATCAAGATCTTGTGAAAGAAAAGGATGAACGAGGGAAGGCGTTATCTGCAAATGTGGGGAGGAGTGAGGGTAAATTGTAATAGTTTCCCTCCTATCCATTAGATATAGATCGGACGACATATATTGCAGGATGGCAGGCACATTATCATCACCAACTCTGCTTTTTATAAGAGTATAGATAACTTCTGTTTTTTACATGTTGATAAAGTTTTGACTTTAGATAATATCCGAAGTAAAAAGAACAGGAGGAAGTAATAATCTACTGTGTGTGCAACGGAAAGAAGTTGATATAGCACACAATGCATTTGAGTCTATTCACAATCAAATTTGGAGCAAGGATTTTTTATGTGTTGTATATATCATGGATGCATGTTGTAAAAAAATGATTTTTCAATATTTTATATTTTATTAGAAGATTTGGAGATACTTCTAAACTTTCACCTAGCGTGATAAAGAAATGAAAGAACAAAAAAGACCAGTCTTCATTTGATCATAGTGGGTTTCTCTCACAAAAAGATTTGATCATGGTGGGTGAATGTCTGCCTTTCAATTTTTTTAACACAGACGCAGGTGCTCATATATACGCACATACACTCATCCCCTGTAACGCATGCACTCTCTCTCTCTCTCTCTCTCTCTCTCTCTCTCTCTCTCTACCCCAATGAGCACCTCTGAGAGATTGAGCCGGCACTTCATCTTGAGATTGATGCAGTCGCCACAAACGCATGAGTAGTCGACGGGAACGTCTCCTCCCACTGAACGCACATTGCAGAAAGGCCTGAAATAAATTCAGAAAAATGCGAGCACTGGTGTCAAGTCTAGGACTTGAACTCTGGTTGGGCTGGGGATACCACTGTCCTCCTAACCATCCAAAATCATTGACCGGTCAAAATCGTGTACCAGATTCAAAATTGAACACCTCACTTGAATGTGAGAGCTTCTTCAGAAATTGTTGACCCACCAGTGTTACATAATGGCATTAATTTTTTGTCAGGTGATGAGAGCGTGCACGAGACTGATATATTTTTATAAGCTAGTTCCTGCCGATTAATTTGAGAAATCATTGAACGGTAAAAATCATGAATCAAAGTTAAAATTTAACACCTCACTTGAACGAGAGAGTTCCTTGAAAAAACAGGCGACCAAGTAAAAGAGTCAGGTGATGAGAGGGTGCGAGACTGATGTATTTCTGTAAGAATGCAAATTAACCCACACATGTGCATGGAAGTTCTTGCGGTGGTGACCACAAGTATTATATTGGTGCTACAGTGTTGTATGTTGGCATTTTTTTTGTCAGGTGATGGGAGGCTGCAAGACCGATGCATTTTTTGTAAGCTAGTTGTTACTGATTGATCGGTCAAAATCATGAACCAAATTTAGAATTGAACACCTCACTTGAATGAGAGAGCTTCTTGAGAAATTGTTGACCGTTTCAAAAATTGGAACTCAATCCTGAATCATATTGGTGTTACAGTGTTGCATGTGGCAACTGTTTTTCTGAAATGATGAGCGTTAAAAATTGGGAATCCAAATCAAAACTGTCCTCGGTTGAATTAGAGGCCTTCACCCATAGGGAGCTTAGTTATTGCATTAATGTTTAATTTCAATGCTTCTTTTGATTCAAATTTAGTACTTCAACCCATTTTTGCCAACGTTTTCATGCACTTACAATTCAAATTTCAATTGAACTATATCCACTAAATATCTAGAAAAGAAGAAGAAAAGAAAAAAAATATAAAAGAATGAAAAGATAGAAAATAAAAGAATAAATTGAAGAAAATAAAATAAAAGAGAAATAAAGAAAGAAAGAAAATGTTGAGTGCTTTGTAAGAAACATCCGACAAAGTTTGGCCTTTGTTGAGTGTTTTGTATTTGTCAAGTGTAACAAAGTAATCAAGACGATTCCAGTAATGACATCCATAGAAGCATGTGAGCTTAAGTTGAGATGGATTTAACAACCACACGTGAAAATGCTAATATTTTTTCGTTGCTCCCACATAACCCACTGCATGCCACCGTGTGCGCAGCTTGTGAGGATAACTGAAGTTGTCTTGCGTAGAATGCATGTCTCTAGCATGGTCTTGACATCACCCCAATACTAGTTGGTCTTGACATCAACCCAATACTAGTATGCAATATGAATGATCTTCCCAATCTACGATAGTACTAGTAATAATGTATATTCTCACAATTTAAACTCATGGTACCCTGATTCAGACATTTATACCGGCCAACTAATAAGAACATGCATGGCCCTTATGGTTGGTGACATGCTCCTTCAACTCCCACTTTCACTGAACTGCCTTTAAAGTGTGCCCCATTGCCCCGCGCCCTCAGGCCCCTCACCCCCTCTCCACTCACGAGACACAAACTCACCCTTAAGGCTATTATAGTGGCTATGATTGCTCAAAATCATTTCAGCCACTGACCGTCCTCTTGTAGATTGAGATCAATTCTGACACCTCACTGTTTTTCTTCAGTGATTCTATTGTTTGCTACAGTGTGAAGTGGTTTCACTTAGTTTTCTCCTGTTGCTACGAAGGCTTACAGTTAGTACACAAGAAATGTGTTGTGACGGTGTAAACTTGTTGGATTAGCTAAAATTAGAGTTCAGATCAAATTGGGAGTTGGAGGCATCTAGAAAGTTTTATCAAGATTACCTCAATGAGTTAGTGACAAAAATATTTTAAAAAGCTTCACTTTACTGCTTTTATTAATGGATAAACATTTTTAAACCCATTCACATATTAATTAATAAACTTTAATACAATCGTTCGTTATAGAATCCGTTTCGCAGGATGGTACACTCTGCTAAAATTAATCCACCCAATCTAGAATCAAGACGAAATTTAGCAATCTAATGGGCCACTTTGTTCTTGCCCCTATTAATCCATGCCATGTTACACTGTGGAATAAGTTGAACGATACCTAAGGCTTCCCTCTTTAAATCCACGAGGGCTGAGTTATCCAAAACATTATTAGACAAATAATTTTTCATAAACAAACAGTTAGTCTCCAAAATGACGGGCTTATGCGATGAAACTGCAATATACAATCCCACTAAACAAGCTCGCAGTTCTATTTCCTCGACATTTGTGCAGACCGGAAGTAAATACCATGAAGAAATGAGCACCGATCCCTCATGATCTCTCACCACCATGCCAACCCTTGCAAATCCTCTGCCACCATGAAGCTACTAGCCGCATATTGACTTTTTTTAGCATACCCCCACATTGACTGAGAAACATGATTTTTTTTCTTAGAATCACATGATTTTTATTGTATTTTTTGGAAAAACGTGATTTTACTGTAATGACATGGCTATTATATGAGGAATAAAGTTAGTTATGTTCAAAAAAATAAACATGATTGTAAAAATATATATTCAATTTCGGCCTGACTATCACGTAAAATAATAGTACTAGTAGAAAGCCCATTAGCCCCCGGCCCGGGTTCAAAAGTAGCCGCTGTTGCAAAGAGTCAGCAGCGAAGTCGCGTCCGCGAGGAAGTAGCACCCGCACCGCACCTGGCGGCGGCCGTTCATCGAGGGAGATCGCCTCTGCGCCCGCCGAAAAATCGTCTTTCAATCCGTCCGTGTCGGCGGAGGAAGGAGATTACTACGGAGGTTGGAGGAGAAGGTCAATTTCTCTAATCCCTCCTTTGTTTTCCCTGTAAATCTGTCCTTACGGATCGATCTCGCGGCACCGCGGCGGCCATGGAGCCGGATCTGGACATGGCAGCCATGAGAAAGAAGCTAGAGGATGCGGTGCTCGGCACCTGGCTGTGGGACAGGGAGCTGAACTCCATCCTGCAGGAACAGCAAGAGCGAGACGACGAAGGCGATTACGAGTACTACGAATCAGACCAAGAAGAAGAGGAGCTACACTGTGGTTCTTGGGGATACGGGTATACTTTCTACTACGAGGACGGGAACCCTTATTACGTCGCCGACATGGAGGAGAGGTGGGAGAATCAGATGCGGTTTCCGCCGACCATGTCCAGCGCCAAGAGACCGCGGGGGATCTGGGAGAGGTCCCTTCAGGTCGAGGGCCCGTGTCAAGTTGATCCAACTCTGTTATCTGCGCAAAGCTTGCGTAAGTGGCCACCCTTAATTGCAATTATGTGGTTTTTATTTTGCGAATCCACTTAGTTTTAAGAATATATGGTGACTAGATTTTATATAATTTGAACCCAAAGATTCTAGAACATCACAGCCTGACAGATTGGTGGTCAATTTCTAAACATCAAGCGCCTGTTGGTTCATAAGTAGAATTTTTGATAGATACTGTTTGTTAGAATTTCTGTTCTTATTTTGATTTGCAGGATCGAAAATCATATGTAATACTTTTCTTGTGGTTTATTTGGCATGCAATTCCAAACTTGATTCAGTCCAATCTTATGAAAAATTTGCTTTGTTATGACAGATGTGGCAAGCACCTTATCCTTCAGATACATTTCTTCCGTTTTTTTATCAATCCACTTAGTTTTGAATCCTGGAAGCAACTGACCTATCATGCATCCTCAAATATGCTTGTACCGGTGGCAAAATTTTAGGAAGTTTGACGGTATACCTTTATATAAAAAAAGTGAAAAAAAAGTTTGCATGTGCATGGCCATTTGAATCTCGAGCAAGTCACATTTTCTATTTATACACCATGCCTAATGATTTGCTTGTGAACCAAGGGAAGGGAGTTCCATATAAGTCATAAAAATAAATACCTAAGCATGTGTAAAGAGAAAAATGGAGAGAAGTCTTCCTCGGGTTATATATTGTAAGATTCCCAAGTTCTAATCTATATGACGTTTTTTTTTTTGCGGAATCTAATCTATATGACGTTATCCATGTATTTACTGTGCAACTTTTGATATCTAATGATTTGTTTTCATATTGCCTGCAGTGCCTCCATTGCCAAGATGGGAAAACCGTTGGGTCGACAAAAGGGAGAATGAACCTTGTCGACGGTCAATCCAAGTGTTTAGTTTGAATTTATCGTCTCCTCACGATGCCGCCTTAGAAGTCTACGGCATGTTTGCATTCCGAGATGTACGAAACAACCAACTACGCAACTATGTCTTTGAATACTCTAGAGACAAACCATGTAAGCTTAAGCCGGTGAGTTATGTTGTACCTTCACTTATTTTCTCTTTACTGAAGAAATCTGCAGGATATGTGTCTAACTATACAATATACAGGGTTCTTGTAAGCTTCAACCTCTACTTAATCCACTTCAAGGCATCTACGCGGTTGGGCTTGTGCTAATTGAATATCGTTTGCTAATTAAAGACGAAGAAGGTGAAGATGATAAGGTGTTAATAGACGGATATTCGGTCTATGCTCCATCTTTCTATGCAGAATATGAAAGGCACCATTGGCACATTAACACTGGCCACCACGGCAGCGTCGATCTAAGAATGGCTTTTATCCCAAAGGCCGTGTTGGCTATGTTGGAGTTTGAGGTGCATCATCTTGGGGACAATTTGTTTGATTCACTTACAATAACTGCGGTCTACCGTACCATGCAAGGGGGTGCTTTTTCAGTCTTCAATGGCAAGTTGAGTGTTTGCAGGCTGCCACCGGTCACGGTTTGTGTGGATTACACCGAGAATTTGACTATAGACTTATACACGCACAACCGTCACTCAGGTGATGATAATTGCTATCCTGATGGCGTTGTTGGTGATTCGAAAATTCCTGGATATTTTCACTACGACATTGAGGATATTATATTTGACACTGTGTGGTTTGAACCACAGAAGAGTGGAAGCTCTACGAAAATTTCAAGTAATATGTACGGTCTTCTAATGTCAGTGAAGGCCACATGGTCTAGCTTGCGTGAATCATGTCAGTAAGATTTATATGTCCCAAGGTTTGTACAATATACTTTTATATATAGAAGCGTTTTCTTACTTGACATTGATTAGTTTAGAGTTAATTCCACTCTTTACCCGCAAGTTTCACGTTTGTGACAGATATTACTTCATTTATACCCCATTTAAGCAAACATGTGCCACGTTTTACGCCATTTAGTATTTTCCCCAGTTTTAGTGCTGATTGGATGTGCTAGTTCGAGGTTTTTCATTTTCTCTAGTTTTTGCCGCCTAGTTTTTTTTTCACCGTCTGGCACGCTGGCCCACTGCCACTGGCATGACCTCTACTACCCCTCGTTAAGCCCTTTGGAGAGATCGTCATCACCACCCCTCCACACTCGACCGTTTCCCCTTCCATCCACCATCACCAGTCTTTACCCCCCCCCCCCCCCGGAGGAAGCGTCTCTCACCCTTGCCACCACCACAGGCGTGGATACGCGTAGCTTTGCTGTCGTCAGCACATGCGTCGGGGTAGGGTGTGCTTCGGGGATGGATGTGGAGCTCTGTTTCAACGACACCCTTACTCGTAGCAGCAACGAGGTCACATCCAAGCCATGCTCGCAGGGCAGAGCCGAGGTGGCACTGCCAAGAAAAAACGCAACAGCCATGGTGCGAGCCATGGCGGCCGGTGGCGTGAGGCCAGCATGAAATGCAAAATAGGGCCCTGAATTTTGATATACCTATATAACTAAAGTTCTAAGCTTATCATTTATCAAGATAAGAAAAGAAAAAGGTAGTACCTTGAAGTTTGAATTAGCAATTATCTCCAAAAATAACTGCATTAATCCATGTGAAGTCTAAACCTCTGGCTGCAAAGTGAAAAGCAATGTACCGTTTATCGACATATAGGAAGTACAGTGGCTAATGCTCAAGTTTATTAACTATCCATGTGATCAATTTGTGCAACAGAAATTCAGAAACAAAGAGAATACATAAAATAGTGTTAGCGCGAGTGTGTCTCCTGATTTTTCGGGTCAGAAGATGCAGATTCGTTTGGGTCTTCTTCTTCTGTACCAAAATTCAAGAAATCCATTATGTGAACTCTGAAGCAAACCGGCCTACAGCAGACATGTCTGCAGTACTAACGTGGGGATCATGGCTTGGGAAGCATTTTTGCACGACTGCAAACTTTGAAGTGTGACATACTTGGAGAGTTGGCTCAAGAGAAAGAATTAACATTTGGGAAGACCATCGGATCCCAAATAGCTACTCCAGGAAAGTTTTTACCAGGAGGGGCCACCATATTCTGTTCAGCATATTGCTGACAATCTGATGGATAAACATAATGGTGGCTGGGACGAACACAGATATTTTCTTACCCACTGATGCAAAACAATATTCTTGCAATCCCTTTGAGTCCACATTGCAGGAAAATTTTGTGGCGTCGTATAAGAACAAATTTCTTTTATTCTCTGTTCGCTCTGCCTGTCACATTGAATAGGAGCATATATTCGGCACACGAACTGAAAGAGAAGGTGAGCAAAGCTCTGCTGCACCGAACCCGGTGCGGGACATCTTATGGAAGTTAAAAATCCCAAGTAAGATTAAGGTGTTCCTATGGAAGGCTCTGCATGGTACAGTTCCTGGCATGGCGATCCTTGCATTGCGACATATACCCGTCTCACCACAATGTCCTATTTGTCGGTCGGGTCCGGAGAATATCCATCACTTGTCATTTGCCTACACTCGTGCATAGAGTGTTTGGTGTGCGCTTGGGCTCCTGGATATCACTAACGATGCACTGATTGCAGAGATGTTAGGGTCGGCAGTACCCGACCAGGAAGTCGCTGGTCCATGGTTGTAACACCACAATAGTTAAGCTATAGGGAAAATTTTGTTTTTGCCACTCTAGATTTTGCCAATTTTTCTTATGCCACTCTAGATTCTGACATTTCACTTTTGCCACTCTTAGTTTTTGACAATTATCACAATTGCCATTCTATGGCAAAAGCAAAATAATTTCATTTTATTTTTGCCACTCTTAGCTTTTGACAATTATCACAATTGCCACTCTGAAAATTTTGTTTTTGCCACGGGAATGGCAATTGTTATAGTTGTCAAAAACTAAGAGTGGCAAAGTGAAATGTAAAAATCTAGAGTGGCATAAGGAAAATTGGCAAAATCTAGAGTGGCAGAAACAAAATTTTCCGTAAGCTATAATGAACCCATGCTAATGATGCCATTGTCATCATGTTTTACTAAGCCAAATTGCCACTTGATAAAAATCAAAGTCAAATTTAAATTGCAAATCAAATTATTATCTCTTCAAACACTGAACAAAATTCTTTACAATATGTCATAAATTCCCAAAGTATTGGTAAAAATATTATCAACTCCATTTGGGGCCCAAATTGTCCTTGGTAATTACTTTAGTGGACTAGCAACATTATATTAAGCCTTTTCAGATTAAATAAATATTTAAACTATTCAAAATAAATTGAGACTTGTTGTGCTAGCTCAAAAACTGACTACTATTTATGGGCCAAGTTTCACAATCAAAAAAATTCATTTGGTATTAAATCTAAATGCAAAATTGCAAAGAAATAAAAGAAGCGAAAAAGAATAAAAGAAAAAGGAGAAAAACTACTGTGCACTTCGGCCTGCTACTACAGTGGCGGCCCAGCCCACATACGTGTTATCCCCTACCTCTCTTGTTCATGTGTAGCGGGAGGGGGGGTCGAGGTAGGCATCCACCGGCCATGGCCGCGCCATGTCGTATGCGGCCATCCCCCCGCTCCCTTGGAGCATAAGGCCGACCCCCACACAAACCCTAGCTCAATTTCCCCTCTCCCTGGCACCGCTCTCTTCTCCCCAATGCCACCATTGCCATGGCCTCCTCCATTCACATGGCCACCGGCAACCCCATCAACTAAGATCCCGCCAGGAGCTTCGCCTGCCTACTCTACTTCGTCTACAACGATCAGCTCGAGCCGGGAATGCCTGCATCGAGCGGATCGAGATCCTCTTGAACCTTCGGTCATCGGTGTTGTTTGTTGCATCCGGCCACCATCTGTGCTACCAAGCCACCAACGGGCCACCGTGTGCCCCCTAGGTGAGCTCCACTACAAGAATTCTGTTAATCCATGACAGATTCAATCCGTCACATATCTGTGCAAAACTGTCGTGGAAAGGAATACGTGACGAACACAGAATCCGTCATGTATATCGCTTCATAATTTGACCACTGTACACTCCATGACGGATCATCCAAGACCGTCACAGACCGTGACGGTTCTTGTCCGTCATGGATGGCTCCGTTAACCCATCTACCACATCAGCATCTGACATGGATACGACGTGGCAGCCCATGAAGTAATCGGCCCAATATGATTTCCGACCCACTAAATTTTAGCTCAATCTAAGACAAATGACCACATAGGAATCAACCCAATTGGAATTTTGGCCCATTAGATTTTAGGTACATCCAAGGCCCACTAATTTCAATCCCAAAAATTAGCCCATCTGATTTGTCTTGGTCCATGAGAAATTTAGGAATGTCAGTCTCCTTTCATAAAATATATATTCTGGTCATTCAATAAAAGAAAAAAATACATAAACACAACAGAAAAAATTTACACAAAAAACTTAAGATTACAGTTATAGCCGAACAATACATCTATCAAGGACTAGTAAAAAAAGAAACTTAAAACTACAAACACCCTGTGTTAATTCTGCAGCACCACAGCCCCGCTCAAGGCTGGCCAAACGACAACCAACAACCAGGCGTCATACCCATGCATTTTTTGACACGGATCCAGCCATTGCCGCCAACTTCACTGGAGGGAAAACCTTATACGCCAATATCTCAGCTCAACCCATGATCAACATTGCCTGCACGTCAACAAACTGTAAGACAACATCAAAAAATGCAATGCATCTTGGCACGGCGCATACCCCGGCGACATGGGGCGAGCGAGCTCATATTTCATGTATGAACTATTATTCAATTATTTTTAAAGAATATATATTCTTCAATTGATTTGTATATGGATAGCATTTTCCAATTACCATGCTCACTAATGAAAAATTACACCTTAAAAGTTAAATGTAGAAGCAAGTGGGCTGGTTTCTGTATGAACACCACGACCATGGTCTCAAAGCTACAATTATACTATGACATTAAATACTTTTGTGATAGGAACAACAAATAATTTTGGTGGACTAAATAGTGAATCTTGGGATTAATCGCTTTTATTAATGTGATAATTTATATTTTGTTAATATTTATGTGCATGCATGCAGCGACGAGCCATCACAATCAGTTTAGTTAAAAACTTTGATTAAATTACTTCCTAGAAAAGTCATGTTAGTAAGATAATGAGTACATATTAATTACCATGCTCCAAGCTTCATTAATATCATGATCATATTAATAGAAGAAAACATTTAACAGACAATGAACATGCGAAATATTTTCCTCATGGAAGATGGACAATTACCGGTGTGAGTCTTGGTCCTTCTTTTACCCTTTAACTAGTCAATTGTTTAAAAAGCTAGGGAGATACACCTGCAATGAGTTCGAGAACAGAATGAGATTTATTTGTTCTTCTATATTTCACTCAAACAAATTAGAACAGCTTGGTGGAACTGGCACATTGCTTTCCTATTTCTTATCATGTACTCCCTCCGTCCCAAAATTCTTGTCTTAGATTTGTCTAAATACAGATGTATCAAGTCACATTTTAGTATTAGATACATCCGTATCTAGACAAATCTAAGACGAGAACTTTGGGACGGAGGGAGTACTAATTTTAAAATGGACCTGATACGGATACACTAATTTTAAAATGGACCTGATACTGACACGCTGGTTCCAGAAGTATCCATGCATTCTAGCACTAGGATACTATTGTTGTAGTTCGATAACCATGATGCGGAAGTGCTGGAGCACAGTTGGTTTCATGAACCAACAGCAGGCAAGTGATTTTTGTTACTCATAAGTAAATCTGGAAAATAATTTGCAATGGTTGTCATCACGTTATGGGATGGTAATTCATACCATCCTGGAGGCTTGTGGTTATAAAATACAGTTTCAAGGTTTACATCGATGCTTCCTTAGAACTTCAGAGTCTGAGCAACATGGTTATTAGCTCACACCAGAGGCTGACATTATGTAGAGAGAACAAAACTATCTAAAGCTAGTCATAAAACTGGCATGCATATTTTGTGATACTGTAGTTTTGGCTAAGTGCTAGGGCATAGGATCCCTGATCCCTGAAGTAGACGCACACACTACATCACACAGAATACTCAAGGAACAATAGGCCGCCCACTCATTTTTGTTGCTACAAGTACGTCAAATCAACAAATGTATTTCTATGTCTGATGCACAGAACAAGTTTCTCACAAAACAATTCATAAATAATATCGCCGGTATGTACAACCATAGCAGAAAGACTCAAATTTTGAACCATAGTTGTGGGAAAAGGAAAGTACAGAGCACATATTCCACAGGTAGAGTTCCATGTGCACATTGAATGTGAAGAAATGAACTATAAAACATTTGACATTGCCATGGACACTGTCAGGTACAAGAATGTACCATGCCTTCAACATGAGCAAATTATATGCCTGAAACGTCTACGCAGACATGGAGTTTCCACATGCCAAGTTGACCATTATCATCCACAACTGAACATATATGACAGATTACAAAACAAGCTTCTCGCAGAACAGATACCATGTATGTGTACTGATAATAACAGAGGGCCTCAACATCCTGAACCATAATAATGGGAGAAGGCAGAAAGCACAATATACATACCGACAATGATGTCGCAGCCACCAGTTAACTCGCCGTCGATGTAAAGCTGCAAGAGTGTGGGCTAGCTGGAGTACTCCTTGAGCCCCTGCTGGAGCGCCTCATTGGCAAGCACATCATGCATCTCAGGGTATGTCCAACGAGCGAAGGATCGACAACACATTAATTCCATGAAAATGCCATAATCACGAAAAATCTAGCTGCATCATAAAGACTAAGCAGTAACATATCTTGAGAAGTACATCAACACTGGCTACAGTTTCAGAGGTAACAAATTAAGTTGTGCGTCAAAATAGATCATAACCACTGGCTCCATTTTCTTGAAGCGAAAATGCTACAAGACCAACTTCCAAGAAATCCATTCCTGAATTTTGAAACAGTACAAGCACATTAATTCCATGAAAATGCCAGATGAATCCTAGTTTGCCACACCTGCCATTTAAGCACTTAAATAACTGGCATACAAAACTAAGACAAACAGACAATAGACTACACCCCAACACATGAGGAACATTACTAACCATGGCATAGGTCAAAATTCGCATGCATAAAAGCAGGGGTTGCTCGTTCAATTGTCCCTTGGATCAGTACTTCAGTAGCATTACTCAACACATACATCAATACATGAGATCTGAATATAATTACCAGGCTAAATAATGTGTACTCAAACAATCTGAATTCAGTATCAGGTCAATTTTAATGCACTCATATCCAATATCAGCCCAATTAATGTACTCAAAACAATCTGAATCCGAGCCAGACATGAAATTCATATTGAGAACCCCTCCTTGTATGCGAGGAATAAGAGTGGATATATGGGACACATGGACAAACAGCATGACAAGGATTTATTTGTTTGCAGATTGAGAACATGACCGTGACATACAGACTTGCACTTTTTAACACAACATATCTTCCAGTTCTAGAGTACCAAGAAACAGAACCTATCTATTGCACATGTACCCAGAAATAACTAAACAGATAGCCATGGACATCACCAATGAACTTTGACAGAATACAAATGAACCGCGGACCAATCGACTAGCCCTGTAGTAGGTAAGATCAGAGCTTAAAGGGGACGAACCCACCCACGGAGATGACGAGGAGGAGCAGCACGTACGCGCCGAGCAGAGGCCCCTGGCAAAGCCGCAGAGGCAGCGCCCGTCGCTGCAGCGCGGATGGCAGAAGGGAGTGGCTAGCTCCGTGGCGGCGGCGCCACCTGTATCTCACCATTGCTCGCCGCTGACCGAAGATGGATCCGTGGCCATCGCACGGGACATTAGAGACTGCTCGGCGCCGCTACCGCCACCTTGGCCTTCTCGTCGGCGTCGATCTGGTTGGATGGACAACGCATCATGAGTTTCGCCGGGACATGCGCTGCTCGAGTGCGACCGAGGAAGGCGGATTGATCCGCGCCGGGAGGAAATGGACCTGTCGCGACCACTACCGCCGCAACTCGAGCGCGTGATCTGGACTGGACTGGGGTTACGGGCTAGTGGCCGTGGCCGTGGGAAAGATGGGGAGGGGGCGACGCACATAGAGGGGAGAAGAGAGGGGATCGATGGATCGGGAGAGGTGAGGCTGTTCTGCGGCGGCGCCGGCATGGAGCGGGCGGAGGAAGATTGGTGGAGTGGCGGCGGCTGAGGAACGGGAGGATATAATGGGGAATTAGGGTTAGGTGTGTGTGGACTGTGGAGTATAAATGGGCTGGCTCGTAATTTTGCCACCCTGCCGCGTTGGCCATTTAAAATTTTGCATCTCCGCGCTCTCTAAAATTTCAGGCGCGCCCTTTTCTTTCCAACTTTTATATATGGCTGATTGACAAGTGGACCAAATAAGCGGGTACAATAGACACATCAGCAGAAGCCATCCATGACGGTTCATATGGCAACTAAAGAAAGAAAAAAAGGCATAGATGGTCGATTCATAAGAGTTTTTGTGACGGTCCTTCAATGCCCGTCATCAAGGGGCTGCCGTTTTGGAGGTCATCCGCGTCTTATTCATCCATGACGGTTCCCGTGACGGTTTTCAGGAACGTCACCCGAAATCCGTCACGGATTAACAGATTTCTTGTAGTGCTCCCAGTCTTTTCCCCTCTCTCGATGCTCTCGATCCGCGGTCGCAGCGCTGTTGTCACCTTCGTTTTGCTCTGGCCGAAAGCCCGCCGCCGCGCACACAGCTGTTGCCGCTCGTATCCGAGCACCGTGTCGTGCTTGTAACCTCCCCAACAAGCTGATGTCTACTACATAGCCTATTCTTGTAGACTCGTGTTAGGCCTCCAAGTGCAGAGTTTTGTAGGACAACAGCAAATTTGCCTCAAGTGGATGACCTAAGGTTTATCAATCCGTCGGAGGTATAGGATGAAGATGGTCTCTCTCAAACAACCCAAATACAAGAAATCTCTTGTGTCCCGAACACACCCAATACAATGGCAGATTGTATAGGTGCACTAGTTCGGCGAAGAGATGGTGATAGAAGATTAGTACGGATAGTAGATATAGGTTTTGTTAATATGAACATATAAAAACAGCAAGGTAGCAAGTGATAAAACAGAGCACGAAGGATATTGCAACGCTTAGAAATAAGGCCTAGGGTTCATACTTTCACTAATACAATCTCTCAACGGTCTAACATAATTGAATCATATAACAATCCCTCGATTCACGACAAAGAATCACTCCAAAATTCTTATCAAGCGGAGAACATAAGAGGAAATGGTTTGTAGGGTACGAAACCACCTCAAAGTTATCCTTTCCGATCAATCTATTGAGCTATTACTATAAGTGTCACAAACAGCTCTAGAGTTTGTTGTAAAATAACACCATATAATACACATCAACCAACTCTAATGTCACCTAGGTAATCCAATGTCACCACAAGTATCTGTGAGTTGATTATTTGATATGCATCAAACAACTTCAGATTCATAATAATCAATCCAATACAAGAACTTCAAAGAGAGCCCCAAGATTTCTATCGGAGAAAGTAGGACGAAAATGTGCATCAACCTCTATGCCTAGATAAACCCAATGTCACCACGGGAATCCGCAAGTTGATTGCCAAAACATATATAAAGTGAATCAATAGAACACCTCATTAACACCACGGGTATTGCTACCTCTTGAGCACTGCGTTGGTTTTCCCTTGAAGAGGAAAGGGTGATGCAGTAAAGTAGCGTAAGTATTTCCCTCAGTTTTTGAGAACCAAGGTATCAATCCAGTAGGAGACCACGCACGAGTCCCTCGCACCTACACAAACAAATAAGAACCTCGCAACCAACGCGGTAAAGGGGTTGTCAATCCCTCAACGGTCGCTTACGAGAGTGAGATCTGATAGATATGATAAGATAATATTTTTGGTATTTTTATGATAAAGAGTAAATAAAGATGCAAAGTAAAATAAACGGCAATAGAAATAGCTAAGTGTTGGAAGATTAATATGATGGAAAATAGACCCGGGGGCCATAGGTTTCACTAGTGGCTTCTCTCGAGAGCATAAGTATTACGGTGGGTGAACAAATTAGTGTTGAGCAATTGATAGAATTGAGCATAGTTATGAGAATATCTAGGTATGATCATGTATATAGGCATCACGTCCGTGACAAGTAGACCGACTCCTGCCTGCATCTACTACTATTACTCCACACATCGACCGCTATCCAGCATGCATCTAGAGTATTAAGTTCATAAGAATAGAGTAATGCTTTAAGTAAGATGACATGATGCAGAGGGATAAACTCATGCAATATGATATAAACCCCATCTTGTTATCCTCGATGGCAACAATACAATACGTGCCTTGCTGCCCCTGCTGTCACTGGGAAAGGACACCGCAAGATTGAACCCAAAGCTAAGCAGTTCTCCCATTGCAAGAACGATCAATCTAGTAGGCCAAACCAAACTGATAATTCAAAGAGACTTGCAAAGATAACCAATCATACATAAAAGAATTCAAAGAAGATTCAAATATTGTTCATAGATAAACTTGATCATAAACTCACAATTCATCGGTCTCAACAAACACACCGCAAAAGAAGAGATCCAAAGAGAGAGAAGAAGCCATCTAGCTAATAACTATGGACCCGAAGGTCTGAGGTAAACTACTCACACATCATCTGAGAGGCTATGGTGTTGATGTAGAAGCCCTCCGTGATCAATGCCCCCTCCGGCGGAGCGCCAGAAAAGGCCCCAAGATGGGATCTCACGGGTACAGAAGGTTGCGGCGGTGGAATTAGGTTTTTGGCTTCGTGTCTAGTAGTTTGGGGTACGTAGGTATATATAGGAGGAAGAAGTACGTCGGTGGAGCTACGTTGGCCCCACGAGGATGGGGGGCGCGCCCAGGGGGTAGGCGCGCCCCCTACCTCGTGCCCTCCTGGTTGCTTTCTTGACGTAGGGTCCAAGTCCTCTGGATCATGTTTGTTCCGAAAATCTCGTTCCCGAAGGTTTCATTCCGTTTGGACTCCGTTTGATATTCTTTTTCTGTGAAACTCTGAAATAGGCAAAAAAACAACAATTTTGGGCTGGGCCTCTGGTTAATAGGTTAGTCCCAAAAATAATATAAAAGTGTATAACAAAGCCCATTAATCATCCAAAACAGAATATAATATAGCATGAAGCAATCAAAAATTATAGATACGTTGGAGACGTATCAAGTATCCCCAAGCTTAATTCATGCTCGTCCTCGAGTATGTAAATGATAAAAATAGAATTTTTGATTCGGAATGCTACTTAGCATAATTTTCAATGTAATTCTCTTAATTGTGGTATGAATATTCAGATCCAAAAGATCCAAGACAAAAGTTTAATATTGACATAAAAATAATAATACTTCAAGCATACTAACTAAGCAATTATGTCTTCTCAAAATAACACGGCCAAAGAAAGTTATCTCTACAAAATCATATAGTCTGGCTATGCTCTATCTTCACCACACAAAATATTTAAATCATGCACAACCCCGATGACAAGCCAAGCAATTATTTCATACTTTTTGTGTTCTCAAACTTTTTCAATCTTCACGCAACACATGAGCGTGAGCCATGGATATAGCACTATATGTGGAATAGAATGGTGGTTGTGGAGAAGACAAAAAAGGGAGAAGATTGTAACGTCCCCGGCATCACACTATAGTAATCCCTTATGATCAATGCCAAGTCATCTTGATTTACAAAGCTTAATCATATTGGATTAATATCTCATTTCAAATTCCTTCTTTGAATCCAATTCAAATTCAAAGTGAAAATTTGAAGTTGCACAAAGTTGCTGGAAAAATGTTCATCATTTAGCAAATATTCCAAAACAATTTATTGTTAAGGGAAAATAACTTCACCACAATGCTAAGGTCGACAGAAGCAACTATTACAGTGCAAATCAGCATTTTAAAATGCCTTTCCAATTAGGAAAATTCCAAATGGATTCAAATAAATCCCAAGCTTATGGTGATAGTGCACCACTTCCCCTAGTATTTGTTTTCACCAGTGGCACATTTTTGCAAAAGGTAATTATTGCAGAAGAAAATGTAAAAGGCTATTGTTAAATGAAAACAGAAAAGTTTTCAAAAGAAAAACTAAAAGAAAAGAAGAGGTGAGAGTGAGAGAAAGACCCCCGGCTAACTGGGCCAACCAGCCCAGCCGGCCAGCCCACTGGCCCATCCGGCCCCACTCCCTCCCCATAACCCCCATCGACAGGGAACCCTAACCCCCCCATCGCCCCCACTTCCCTAGGTCCCCTCTCTCTCTCTCTCTTTCTCGCTCGGTTCCCCTCTCCCTCGATCTAGATCGGGGGGTGCACGCCGCTCGCCCCCGACACCATCGCCGGACCTCCCCGCCTCACGTCGGCGCCCCGCCGCCACTGGATCGCCCTTGCTGCTATTCGCCGGGTCGCCCGCCACCTCGTCGGCGCCACCTCCTCGTCGAAATGCGTCGTCCTCGCCCCCGCCGCGCCGGACTGCCCCATCCCCGCCTCTCCTTCGCCGGTCCTCCCGCGCCTCGCCGCCCTCTTCTCGTCAACGGGGGTGAGCTCCCCGTCAGACCCCGTCCGTCTTCCCCCTCCGAACGCTGCGCCCCACGCTATCCCGTCACCGCGCCCTCCTCTGCGTGGCCGTACCTCGTCACGGCTCCCGCACGCCCGCTTGGCCTCGCCCCTGTGCGCCCGCCGCCAGGGCCGGTGCTCACCACTGCCACCGCCTCCACTCGCGGATGGTGCTGTTCCGACCACCGCCGGCTCCAACCGCTCGCACTAGTGGGGGCGCGCGCGTCGTGCACCTCATGTAGGTGGCGGACACCGCCCATTCGGTCGCCGGAGTGCGTCTCCGGTGGGCCGCCGTGGCCTCTGTTGGTTGCCGGTGTGCACCAGCACGCGCACGCGTTAGAACCCGACCAGTGTCTTATGACGCGTGGGCCCGGGTCATTAACTGCACTAATCCAGGCACTAATTCCCACTGTAATCGAACCCCACCGCGCTAATTAGACCTTGCTAAATTAAGACTCTGTTTAATACTACAACAAATGACATGTGGGACCCGCTGACTAATGAGTAAACTGAAAACAATATTAGTTAGTTTCAGTTAAAGTTTCTGTCTATGACAGGTTGGCCCCACTTGTCAGGGGACCGGTCAACAGTCACGGTTGACTGCTGACTGCGCGGTTGACCAGGTCAACTGTCCCCACCTCTCAGCCCCTAATACACTCTGTTGTGTACACATGCCGGGTGCACTTAGCAATTTAACTATTTATTTTGAAATGCTAATAAATTTAGAAAATGATTTAAACTTTAAAAATTAATATAAAATAATTCGTAACTCGGATGGAAAAACTTTGTACATGAAAGTTGCTCAGAACAACGAGACGAATCCGGATAAGCAGTCCGTTCGTCCGCCACACATCCCTAGCATAGCAAACACGCAACTTTCCCCTCCAGTTCATTTGTTCGAAAACGTCAAACACCGGGGATACTTTCCCGGATGTTTCCCCCTTTCACCAGTATCGCTTACTACCGTGTTAGGTCACCCCTAGCACCACGTATTTCCATGTTATGCTTTGTGATGCTTTGATTGCTCTGTTATTTATTGTGTTCCCCCTCCATTACTTCTTTCCGGTAGGACCCCGAGACTGCCGGCGAAACCCAGTACGACTACGGTGTTGACGACCCCTCCTTGCCAGAGCAACCAGGCAAGCCCCCCCTTTGTCATTTCGATATCGCACATTCCATTCTTTCATGCTTGCATTAGATTTTGCTACTGTTATTGTTTGCTCCTATTCTGATGCATAGCCTGCTTTTGTAACCTGCTTATTGTTACCTACCTGCTTATCCTAAACTGCTTAGTATAGGTTGGTTAGTGATCCATCAGTGACTCCCACCTTGTCCTTGTTGCCCCTGCTTCATCATTGAAGACACGTTCAACGGGATCGAAGACCAGGCCCCAGCACCGCACATCAATTTCCCCTTAGTTGCTCGACACTACACGATTATTATCGAGTGCCGGGGGTGAGACCTCATCAACACTTCTGATGTTAACCCGTTAGTGTAGCTATTCGGTCGTGGTCATCGAGGGTGATTTCCTCCTTAACCACTTCTGATACGACTCTGTCGTGCAACCCTGATACGTCTCCAACGTATCTATAATTTTTTATTGCTCCATGCTATATTATCTACTGTTTTGGACTATATTGGGCTTTATTTTCCACTTTTACATTATTTTTGGGACTAACCTATTAACCGGAGGCCCAACCCAGAATTGCTGTTTTTTTGCCTATTTCAGTGTTTCGAAGAAACAGAATATCAAACGGAGTCCAAACGGAATAAAACCTTCGGGAACGTGATTTTCTCACCGAACGTGATCCAGGAGACTTGGACCCTGATACGTCTCCAACGTATCTATAATTTTTGATTGCTCCATGCTACTTTATCTACTGTTTGAGGCAATATTGGGCTTTATTATCCACTTTTATATTATTTTTGGGACTAACCTATTAACCGGAGGCCCAGCCCAGATTTGCTCTTTTATGCCTATTTCAGTATTTCGAGGAAAAGAAATATCAGACGGAGTCAAAACGGAACGAAATCAACTGGAGAAGTTATTTTTGGAAGGAAACCCACCTGATGGACTTAGACCCCACGTCAGAAGAGCCACGAGGCGATCACGAGGGTGGAGGGCGCGCCCCCTGCCTCGTGGGGCCCCTGTCGCTCCACCGACGTTCCCTCTTCACCCATATATACCGTTGTACCCTAAAACTTCCAGAACAGAAGATAGATCGGGAGTTCCGCCGCCGCAAGCCTCCAGAACCACCAAAAACCAATCGGGACCCCTTTCCGATACCCTGCCGGAGGGGGGATCCATCTCCGATGGCCATCTTCATCATCCCAGCGCTCTCCATGACGAGGAGGGAGTAGTTCACCCTCGGGGCTGAGGGTATGTACCAGTAGCTATGTGTTTGATCTCTCTCTCTCTCTCTCTCTCTCTCTCTCTCTCTCGTGTTCTCTCTCGTGTTCCTCTATGGCACGATCTTGATGTATCCCGAGCTTTGCTATTGGAGTTGGATCTTATGATGTTTCTCCCCCTCTACTCCTTTGTGATGAATTGAGTTTCCCCTTTTGAAGTAATCTTATCGGATTGAGTCTTTATGAGAACACTTGATGTATGTCTTGGTGATCAACTTGCGGGTTCGTGACATTGGGAACCTATGCATAGGGGTTGGCATACGTTCTTGATTCTCCGGTAGAAACTTTGGGGCGCTCTTTGAAGTACTTTTATGTTGGTTGGATAAATCTGAGATTGTGTGATGCATATCGTATAATCATGCCCACAAATACTTGAGGTGACAATGGAGTATCTAGGTGACATTAGGGTTTTGGTTGATTTGTATCTTATGGTGTTATTCTAGTAAAAACTCCAGGGTTGTTTGTGACACTTATAGGAATAGCCCAACGGATTGATTTGAAAGAATAACTTTGTGGTGGTTTCATACCCGACCATAATCTCTACGTTTGTTCTCCGCTATTAGTAGCTTTGGAGTGACTCTTTGTTGCATGTTGAGGGCTTGTCATATGTTCTATATATGTTATTATTGTTGAGAGAACTTGCACTAGCGAATGTATGAACCCTAGGCCTTGTTTCCTATCATTGCAATACCGTTTACGCTCACTTTTACCACTTCTTACCTTGCTGTTTTTATATTTTCAGTTTACAAAAACCTATATCTTCTATCCAGATTGCACTTGTATCACCATCTCTTCGCCGAACTAGTGCACCTATACAATTTACCATTGTATTGGGTGTGTTGGGGACACAAGAGACTCTTTGTTATTTGGTTGCAGGGTTGCTTGAGAGAGACCATCTTCGTCCTCACGCCTCCTACGGATTGATAAACCTTAGGTCATCCACTTGAGGGAAATTTGCTACTGTCCTACAAACCTGTGCACTTGCAGGCCCAACAACGTCTACAAGAAGAAGGTTGTGTAGTAGACATCAAGCTCTTTTCTGGCGCCGTTGCCGGGGAGGCTAGGTAAGTGAAGGTATATCTTTAGATCTTGCAATCGAATCTTTTTGTTTATTGTTTTAGCACTAGTTTAGTTTATAAAAGAAAAGTACAAAAAAATGGAATTGAGTTTGTCTCATACGCTTCACCTTTTTAATATCTTTCGTGAGTATGATGGAAAGGAAGATTGTGCCAAAGTGCTAGAAGAAGAAATCTATAAAATGTTTGGCACTAAATATTTGAATGATGAGCTTGATTGCAATGTTGTCAGTATGAATTCTTTGAATATCCATGATGCTAATGATGATTGCACTAGTTATGATGAAAATGTCTCCTATAAGCGTGTCAATTTTTGTGGAGTGCATTGGGTTTGCAAGGACACACCAAATAGGGAAGATAGATATTGCAAGAGGCATAAGTGCTTAGAAACTAAAGAGTTCCAAGAAAGGCTAAATGCTAGTGCTGATAATTTAAGATATATCAGCCGTACTTGTGAACTTTGTAACGAACATGGTCATTTAAATATCAATTGCAAATTGTTTCATGATCGAATCGTGTCCAAAAATTGTGATGACTTGATTTCCCTTGCACATTATAATGAACTAAGTTTGCTTTTGGGTTATGAAGAATTGAAATGTCAAACTAAGCATATTCCAGAATATAACCTCAAGAAATTCCTCGATATTGATCTAGAAGAAATTTATATGTATTGTGCGGTGAATTGCATTGAAAATCCTTATATTGCAAATTACATAAAGAAAAGAAAACAAATATAGGATGAAGAGAATACTAACGAAAGGGAAGAGACTTCCCAATATCCTCCTATTATTTCTTATGATGAATCAGGTAACGAGGAGGAGCCTTCTATTCAACCAATCTCATTAATAAGGAGCTCCAAAAAGAGGATTGAACCCACACAAGATGTGGTGATGAAGAAGAAAATAAAAAGGAAGAGAGGTAAAAAGGTATCTCTCCCAAATAAAGTTGCTCCTATTATTGCTATGCCCCATGAAAATGAAGATGATACACTTGATGATGATCTCGTTATGCCTATTGCTTGTTGTGATAATTATGATTGGGAAGATAATGATATTCCCTATGATCTTGAAAATCTTTTTGGCACTTGCTTGGAAGAATATGATAATAATGTTTGCTATACTATTGGTGCTATCCATACTATTAATGATGAGAGTGATTATGCTTATGACACGAAAAGGCCCAAGCTTGGGGAAGCTATGTTTGATGAGAATGACATATTTGAGAATATATTTGCTGCAATTAATCTTTGTCCCAAGCTTGGGGATGCTACGTTTAATAATGATGATATTTTTAGCCTTCCATGTTTTGATATGCAAAGTGATTATGATGAGAACAAAGTTGCTACTTATGATGATTATTGTGATAAAACTTATGCTATAAAAAGTAGTGATATTATATTTATAGAACTTGTCATGATTATGAGTATCCTTTCTCTGAACATTACTCTTTTAATGTGGAAGCAATTTATAGTATTCAAGTCTCTTATGATACTCCCACTATTCCGAATGAGAAGAATTTTGCTTATGTGGAGAGTAATAAAATTTCTATGCTTGTAGATCATGAAAAGAATGCTTTAGGTGCTGGTTATATTGTTGTATTAATTCATGATGCTACTTAAAATTATTATGAGGGAGGAATATATGCTTGTAGGAATAGCAATAATGTCAAGTTTCCTCTCTATGTGCTGAAAATCTTGAAGTTATGCTTGTTTTACCTTCCTATGCAAGTTGATTCTTGTTCCCATAAGTTGTTTGCTCACAAACTCCCTATGCATAGGAAGTGGGTTAGACTTAAATGTGCTAGTCATATTCTTCATGGTGCTCTCTTTATGTTTCAATTCTTATCTTTTATGTGAGCATCATTGAAATCATCATGCCTAGCTAGGGGCGTTAAACGATAGCGCTTGTTGGGAGGCAACCCAATTTTATTTTAGTTTCTTTCTTTTTGGTTCTGTTTAGGAATAGATAATCCATCTAGCCTATGTTTAGATGTGGTTTTATGTTTTAATTAGTGTTTGTGCCAAGTAGAACCTTTGGGAAGACTTGGGTGAAGTCTTTATGATCATGCTGTAAAAAACAGAAACTTTAGTGCTCACGAGATTAGCTAGAATTTTTTACTGCAGAGTGCTATTTAGTTGATTCTTTTTGAAGATTATTACTAGACAAATTCCTCAGGTCCACCAATGTATTTTAGAATTTTTTGAGTTCCAGAAGTTTGCGTTAGTTACAGATTACTACAGACTGTTCTGTTTTTGACAGATTCTGTTTTCATTGTGTTGTTTGTGTATTTTGATGAATCTATGGCTAGTAAAATAGTTTATAAACCATAGAGAAGTTGGAATACAGTAGGTTTAACACCAATATAAATAAATAATGAGTTCATTACAGTACCTTGAAGTGGTGTTTTGTTTTCTTTCGCTAACGGAGCTCACGAGTTTTCTGTTAAGTTTTGTGTTGTGAAGTTTTCAAGTTTTGGGTAAGGCTTCGATGGACTATGGAATAAGGAGTGGCAAGAGCCTAAGCTTGGGGATGCCCAAGGCACCCCAAGGTAATATTCAAGGACAACCAAGAGCCTAAGCTTGGGGATGCCCCGGATGGCATCCCCTCTTTCGTCTTCGTTCATCGGTAACTTTACTTGGAGCTATATTTTTATTCACCACATGATATGTGTTTTGCTTGGAGCGTAATATTATTTTCTTTAGATTTTCTTGCTGTTTGAATAAAATACCAAGATCTGAAATTTTTAAATGAGAGAGAGTCTTCACATAGTTGCATAATAATTATTTAGCTACTCATTGATCTTCACTTATATCTTGTTGGAGTAGTTTGTCATTTGCTCTAGTGCTTCACTTATATCTTTTATAGCACAATGGTGGTTTTATTTTTAAGAAATAGATGAACTCTCATGCTTCACTTATATTATTTGGAGAGTCGTTAATAGCATGGTAATTTGCTTAATGTTAATATACTTAGTGTTCAAGATGTGTGAAACTTTCTTTTGAGTGAATTGAATACTAAGATAAATTTAATGCTTGATAATTGTTTTGAGATATGGAGGTAATAATATAAAAGTCGTGCTAGTTGATAATTGTGAACTTGAGAAATACTTGTGTTGAAGTTTGCAAGTCCCCTAGCATGCACGTATGGGTAAAGTTGTGTAACAAATTTGAAACATGAAGTGTACCTGGCTTGTGCATCCTTATGAGTGGCGGTCGGGGACGAGCGATGGTCTTTTCCTACCAATCTGTCCCCCTAGGAGCATGCGTAGTAGTACTTTGCTTCGAGGGCTAATAAACTTTTGCAATAAGTATATGAGTTCTTTATGACTAATGTGAGTCCATGGATTATACGCACTTTTACCTTTCCGCATTTGCTAGCCTCTTTGGTACCGTGCATTGCCCTTTCTCACCTTGAGAGTTGGTGCAAACTTCGCCGGTGCATCCAAACCCCGTGATACGATACGCTCTATCACACATCAACCTCCTTATATCTTCCTCAAAACAGCCACCATACCTACCTATTATGGCATTTCCATAGCCATTCCGAGATATATTGCCATGCAACTTTCCACCGTTCCGTTTATCATGACATACTTTACTTTTGTCATATTGCCATTGCATGATCATGTAGTTGACATCGTATTTGTGGCAAAGCCACCACGCATTATTTTTCATACATGTCACTCTTGATTCATTGCACCATCCCGGTACACCGCCGGAGGCATTCATATAGAGTCATATTTTGTTCTAAGTTTCGAGTTGTAATTGTTGAGTTGTAAGAAAAATAAAAGTGTGATGATCATCATTATTAGAGCATTGTCCCAAGTGAGGAAAGGATGATGAAGACTATGATTCCCCCATAAGTCGGGATGAGACTCCGAATGAAAAAAAAAAGAGAGAAAGGCAAAAAAAAAGGGGCCCAAAAAAATGAGAGAAAAAGAGAGAAGGGACAATGCTACTATCCTTTTACCACACTTGTGCTTCAAAGTAGCACCTTGTTCTTCATGTAGTGAGTCTCATATATTGTGCTTCAAAGTAGCACTAAGATCTTCATGATAGAGAGTCTCTCATTTTGTCACTTTCATATACTAGTGGGAATTTTTCATTATAGAACTTGGCTTGTATATTCCTACGATGGGCTTCCTCAAATGCCCTAGGTCTTCATGAGCAAGCAAGTTGGATGCACACCTACTAGTTTTCTTTTGTAGAGCTTTCATATACTTATAGCTCTAGTGCATCCGTTGCATGGCAATTCCTACTCCTCACATTGACATCAATTGATGGGCATCTCCATAGCCCGTTGATTAGCCTCGTCAATGTGAGACTTTCTCCTTTTTTTGTCTCCTCCACACAATCCCCATCATCATATTCTATTCCATCCATAGTGCTATATCCATGGCTTGCGCTCATGTATTGCGTGAGGGTTGAAAAAGCTGAAGCGCGTCAAAAAGTATGAAACAATTGCTTGGCCTGTCATCGGGGGTATAGAAGTTGGGAACATCTTTGTGTGACGAAAATGAAGCATAGCTTAACCATATGATTTTGTAGGGATGAACTTTCTTTGGCCATGCTATTTTGAGACGACATAATTGCTTAGTTAGCATGCTTGAAGTATTATTATTTTTGTGTCAATATCAACTTTTGTCTTAAATCTTTTGGATCTGAATATTCATATCACAAGTAAGAAGAATTACATTGTAATTATGCCAAAGTATCACTCTGCATCAAAAATTCTTCTTTTTATCACTTACCTACTCGAGGACGAGTAGGAATTAAGCTTGGGGATGCTTGATACGTCTCCAACGTATCTATAATTTTTGATTGCTCCATGCTACTTTATCTACTGTTTTAGCCAATATTGGGCTTTATTATCCATGTTTGTATTATTTTTGGGACTAACCTATTAAACGGAGGGCCAACGCAGATTTGCTGTTTTATGCCTATTTCAGTATTTCGAGGAAAAGGAATATCAGACGGAGTTAAAACGGAACGAAATCAACTAGAGAAGTTATTTTTGGAAGGAAACCCACCTGATGGACTTGGACCCCACGTCAGAAGAGCCACGAGGCGGTCACGAGGGTGGAGGGCGCGCCCCCTGCCTCGTGGGGCCCCTGTAGCTCCACCGACGTTCCCCCTTCACCCATATATACCGTCGTACCCTAAAACTTCCAGAACAAAAGATAGATCGGGAGTTCCGCCGCCGCAAACCTCCAGAACCACCAAAAAGCAATCGGGACCCCTTTCCGATACCCTGCCGGAGGGGGGATCCATCTCCGGTGGCCATCTTCATCATCCCGGCGCTCTCCATGACGAGGAGGGAGTAGTTCACCCTCGGGGCTGAGGGTATGTACCAGTAGCTATGTGTTTGATCTCTCTCTCTCGTGTTCCTCTATGGCACGATCTTGATGTATCCCGAGCTTTGCTATTGTAGTTGGATCTTATGATGTTTCTCCCCCTCTACTCCTTTGTGATGAATTGAGTTTCCCCTTTTGAAGTAATCTTATCCGATTGAGTCTTTATGAGAACACTTGATGTATGTCTTGGTGATCAATTTGCGGGTTTCGTGACATTGGGAACCTATGCATAGGGGTTGGCACACGTTATTGATTCTCCGGTAGAAACTTTGGGGCGCTCTTTGAAGTACTTTTATGTTGGTTGGATAAATCTGAGATTGTATGATGCATATCGTATAATCATGCCCACGGATACTTGAGGTGACAATGGAGTATCTAGGTGACATTAGGGTTTTGGTTGATTTGTATCTTAAGGTGTTATTCTAGTAAAAACTCCAGGGTTGTTTGTGATACTTATAGGAATAGCCCAACAGATTGATTTGAAAGAATAACTTTGTGGTGGTTTCGTACCCGACCATAATCTCTATGTTTGTTCTCCGCTATTAGTGGCTTTGGAGTGACTCTTTGTTGCATGTTGAGGGCTTGTCATATGTTCTATCTATGTTATTATTGTTGAGAGAACTTGCACTAGAGAAAGTATGAACCCTAAGCCTTGTTTCCTATCATTGCAATACCGTTTACGCTCACTTTTACCACTTCTTACCTTGCTGTTTTTATATTTTTAGTTTACAAAAACCTATATCTTCTATCCATATTGCACTTGTATCACCATCTCTTCGCCGAACTAGTGCACCTATACAATTTACCATTGTATTGGGTGTGTTGGGGACACAAGAGACTCTTTGTTATTTGGTTGCAGGGTTGCTTGAGAGAGACCATGTTCATCCTCATGCCTCCTACGGATTGATAAACCTTAGGTCATCCACTTGAGGGAAATTTGCTACTGTCCTACAAACCTGTGCACTTGCAGGCCCAACAACGTCTACAAGAAGAAGGTTGTGTAGTAGACATCAGACCCTACTCCAAGGAACAAAAGATTCGGTCACGAGGGTGGGGGACGCGCCCCCCTAGGGCGCGGCCCCTGCGTCGTGGGCCTCCTGTTGCTCCACCGACATACTCCCACTACTATGGAAAATCTTATACACAGACGCTTACTAGCAGCGCGGGTTTATATCCTTCGCTACTGCTACTTACTAGTAGCGCGGGTTTTTAACCCTCGCTACTACTAAGTTGATAGCAGTAGCGCTGGTTTTTAACCCTCGCTACTACTAAGCGGTCTCTACCGTGCCCCCCGGGAGATACCATAGTAGTAGCGCGGGTTTTTAACCCTCGCTACTACTAAGCGGTCTCTACCGTGCCCCTGGGCCATGCCATAGTAGTAGCGAGGGTTATAAACCCACGCTACTACTAAGTTTTTACCCCTCGCTACTACTAAGAGGTCTCAACCGTGCCCCTCTGGGACATGCCATAGTAGTAGCGAGGGGTAAAAACCCTCCCTACTACTAAAGGTCCCATTTTGAAACTCTACCCCCCGGTGGATCGCCTTTTCGGTTTTGTAAAAAGCAAAAGAAAATGATAAAAACTTCAAAAATTAAAATCCTTCGAGATGTAGTTATGTTACTACATCTACTAGTTAGGAAAATTTAAAAACATAAATTTGGACATGTTTTGCAGAAAGTGTAGGGAAAATGGTAAACGGCTATAACTTTTGCATACGATGTTAGAAAAAAACGTATAATATATCAAAATGTTCAGCACGAAAATCCGCATCCGATGGAGACGGCCCATGGCCTGTTTGCAAATTTTTAGAATCCTCAAATTCTAAAAAGAAAAAAAGTTATGCTCAACTTTCAGTTTTTTTTTAATTTTCGTCAAATCTGGTCATACTGTTGTCAAACTACTTATTCAAGAAGTAATAGTGTTACTAAATAATTATTCAAGAATATTAGTGTTACTAAATAATTATTTCAGTTTTTTGGAATTTTGGTCAAATCTGGTCAAACTATATTCAAAATGTGGTCAAACTACATATTCAAGAAATATTAGTGTTACTAAATGATTATTGTTTTTTAGAACAATAGTTTTAAACTCAAACAGTGAAATGTGTGACTTCATGCTCAAGCTAAACTTCCGAGGGTTAATAGGAGTGACATCTTACTATTGTCAGGAAAACAATAAGTGCAGACTTGGAATCGAGGGAGAATAGAACCCGAAAGTTAAACATGCTCAGGCTGAAGTAGTGAGAGGATGGATGACCGTCCGGGAAGTTAGATGATTTGGAATGATGAGGGGTGATTAGAGATTAAATTGAGCAGCGATGAGGGGTTATTAGAGATTAGAGGTTAAAATAATTCAGAAATTTGAAAATTCGGGCAAAAAAATAAAAAAAATCAATTTTCATTCAAAGCACGGGTTAGTAGTAGCACGGGTTTTTACCCACGCTACTACAAACGGATGTAGTAGTAGCGCGGGTGGCACCCGCGCTACTACTACCTATTAGTTGTAGTGTCGTATCAGTAGCGCGAGCACCCGCACTACTAATATACCTAAAACCCGCGCTACTGCTAGGCTTCTCCCTAGTAGTGTCCTTCCTCCTATATATACCTATGTACCTCCAAACGATCAGATACGGAGCCAAAAGCCTAATTCCGCCGCCGCAACCTTTTGTACCCACAAGATCCCATCTTGGGGCCTGTTCCGGAGCTCCACCGGAGAGGGCCGTCATCACGGAGGGCTTCTACATCATCATAGCCTCTCCGATGAAGTGTGAGTAGTTTACCTCATACCTTCAGGTCCATAGTTATTAGCTAGATGGCTTCTTCTCTCTTTTTGGATCTCAATACAATGTTCTCCCCCTCTCTCGTGGAGATCTATTCGATGTAATCTTCTTCTTGTGGTGTGTTGTTGAGACCGATGAATTGTGGGTTTATGATCAAGTCTAACTATGAATAATATTTGAATCTTCTCTGAATTCTTTTATGTATGATTGGTTATCTTTGCAAGTATCTTCGAATTATCAGTTTGGTTTGGCCTACTAGATTGGTTTTTCTTGCCATGGGAGAAGTGCTTACCTTTGGGTTCAATCTTGTGGTGTCCTTTCCCAGTGACAGAAGGGGCAGCAAGACACGTATTGTATTGTTGCCATCGAGGATAACAAGATGGGGTTTTTATAATATTGCATGAAACTATCCCTCTACATCATGTCATCTTGCTTAAGGCGTTACTCTATTTTTAACTTAATACTCTAGATGCATGCTGGATAGCGGTCGATGAGTGGAGTAATAGTAGTAGATGCAGGCAGGAGTCGGTCTACTTGTCTCGGACGTGATGCCTATATACATGATCATACCTAGATATTCTCATAACTATGCTCAATTATGTCAATTGCTCAATAGTAATTTGTTCACCCGCCGTAGAATACTTATGCTCTTGAGAGAAGCCACTAGTGAAACCTATGGCCCCCGGGTCTATTCTCATCTTATCAATCTCCATCACTTTATTATTGTTTTGCTTTTTTACTTTGCCTTTTACTTTTTCTTAGATGTGGTTTTGTGTTTTAGTTAGTGTTTGTGCCAAGTTAAACCTATAGGATCTTCTTGGATGATAGTTATTTGATCTTGCTGTAATTTCCAGAAACTTCCTATTCACGAAAACAATTGTTAAAAATCACCAGGACATGATACAATACTGATTCCAATTTATTCTGATCAATAAACAAATTTTATAGGTCGTCCTATTTTGGTAGATTTTTTGGAGGTCCATAAGTTTGCGTTAGTTACAGATTACTACAGACTGTTTTGTTTTTGACAGATTCTGTTTTTCGTGTGTTGTTTGCTTATTTTGATGAATCTATGGTTAGTAAAATAGTTTATAATCCATAGAGAAGTTGGAATACATTAGGTTTAACACCAATATAAATAAAGAATGAGATCATTACAGTACCTTGAAGTGGTCATTTGTTTTCTTTCTCTAACGGAGCTCACGAGATTTCTATTGAGTTTTGTGTTGTGAAGTTTTCAAGTTAATTTTGGGTAAATTCTTTTGATGGATTATGGAACAAGGAGTGGCAAGAGCCTAAGCTTGGGGATGCCCATGGCACCCCAAGATAATCCAAGGACACCAAAAAGTCAAAGCTTGGGGATGCCCCGGAAGGCATCCCCTCTTTCGTCTACTTCCATTGGTAACTTTACTTGGAGCTATATTTTTATTCACCACATGATATGTGTTTTGCTTGGAGCGTCTTGTATTATTTGTGTCTTTGTTTGTTAGTGTGCCACAATCATCCTTGATGTACACACCTTTTGAGAGAGCCATACATAATATGTGGTTCACTTATATCTTTCGAGCTATGTAGTTTTGCTCTATGTGCTTCACTTATATCTTTTGAGCGTTATAACTTTGCTCTATGTGCTTCACTTAGATCTTTAAGAGCACGGTGGTGGATTTGTTTTAAAGAAACTATTGATCTCTCATGCTTCACTTAGATTATTTTGAGAGTCTTTAATAGCATGGTAATTTGCTTAATAATAATATGCTTGATATTCAAGATTTGTGAAACTTTCTTTTGAGTGCGTTGAATACTAAGAAAAGACTGATGCTTGATAATTGTTTTGAGATATGAAGATGGTGATATTAGAGTCATGCTAGTTGAGTAGTTATGAATTTAAAGAATACTTGCGTTAAAGTTTGTGATTCCCGTAGCATGCACGTATGGTGAACCGTTATGTGATGAAGTCGGAGCATGATTTATTTTTTGATTGTCTTCCTTATGAGTGGCGGTCGGGGACAAGCGATGGTCTTTTCCTACCAATCTATCCCCCTAGGAGCATGCGTGTAATACTTTGCTTCGATAACTGCTATATTTTTGCAATAAGTATATGAGTTCTTTATGACTAATGTTGAGTCCATGGATTATACGCACTTTTTCCCATCCTTCCACCATTGCTAGCCTCTCTAATACCGCGCACCTTTCGCCGGTATCATACACCCAGCATATACCGTCCTCGAAACAGCCACCATACCTATCTATCATGGCATTTCCATAGCCATTCCGAGATATATTGCCATGCAACTTTCCACCGTTTCATTTATTATGACATGCTCCATCATTGTCATATTGCTAGCATGATCATGTACACTTGACATCGTATTTGTGACAAAGCCACCGTTCATAATTCTTTCATACATGTCACTCTTGATTCATTGCATATCCCGGTACACCGCCGGAGGCATTCACATAGAGTCATATTTTGTTCTAAGTATTGAGTTGTAATTGTTGAGTTGTAAGAAAAATAAAAGTGTGATGATCATCATTTTTAGAGCATTGTCCCAAGTGAGGAAAGGATGATGGAGACTATGATTCCCTCATAAGTCGGGATGAGACTCCGGACGAACAAAAAGAGGCCATAAAAAAGAGAAAGGGCCCGAATAAAAAAAGAGAAAAAGAGAGAAGGGACAATGCTACTATCCTTTTACCACACTTGTGCTTCAAAGTAGCACCATGATCTTCATGATAGAGAGTCTCCTATGATATCACTTTCATATACTAGTGGGAATTTTACATTATAGAACTTGGCTTGTATATTCCAATGATGGGCTTCCTCAAATTGCCCTAGGTCTTTGTGAGCAAGCGAGTTGGATCCATACCCACTTAGTTTATTTTGTTGAGCTTTCATATACTTATAGCTCTAGTGCATCCGTTGCATGGCAATCCCTACTCACTCACATTGATATCTATTGATGGGCATCTCCATAGCCCGTTGATACGCCTAGTTGATGTGAGACTATCTTCCCCTCTTTTTGTCTTCTCCACAACCACCATTCTATTCCACCTATAGTGCTATATCCATGGCTCACGCTCATGTATTGCGTGAAGATTGAAAATGTTAAAGTATGAAACAATTGCTTGGCTTGTCATCGGGGTTGTGCTTGATTTACATGTTTTGTGTGGTGAAGATAGAGCATAGCCATACTATATGATTTTGTAGGGATAACTTTCTTTGGCCATGTTATTTTGAGAAGACATAATTGCTTTGTTAGTATGCTTGAAGTATTATTATTTTTATGTCAATATGAACTTTTGTCTTGAATCTTTCGAATCTGAATATTCATACCACAATTAAGAAGATTTGCACTGAAATTATGCCAAGTAGCACTCCGCATCAAAAATTCTCTTTTTATCATTTACCTACTCGAAGACGAGCAGGAATTAAGCTTGGGGATGCCTGATACGTCTCCAACGTACCTATAACTTTTTATTGCTCCATGCTATATTATCTACTGTTTTGGACTATATTGGGCTTTATTTTCCACTTTTATATTATTTTTGGGACTAACCTATTAACTAGAGGCCCAACCCACAATTGCTGTTTTTTGCCTATTTCAGTGTTCCGAAGAAACAAAATATCAAACGGAGTCCAAACGGAATAAAACCTTCGGGAACGTGATTTTCTCATCGAACGTGATCCAGGAGACTTGGACCCTGCTCCAAGGAACAAAAGAGGCAGTCACGAGGGTGGGGGCGCCACCCCAGGGTGTGCCCCCTGCCTCGTGGGCCCCCTGTTGCTCCACCGACATACTCCTTCCTCCTATATATACCTACGTACCCCCAAACGATCAGATATGGAGCCAAAAACCTAATTCCACCGCCGCAACCTTTCGTACCCACGAGATCCCATCTTGGGGCCTGTTCCAGAGCTCCGCCGGAGAGGGCCGTCATCACGGAGGGCTTCTACATCATCATAGCCTCTCCGATAAAGTGTGAGTAGTTTACCTCAGACCTTCGGGTCCATAGTTATTAGCTAGATGGCTTCTTCTCTCTTTTTAGATCTCAATACGATGTTCTCCCCCTCTCTCGTGGAGATCTATTCGATGTAATCTTCTTTTTGCGGTGTGTTTGTTGAGACTGATGAATTGTGGGTTTAGATCAAGTCTATCTATGAATAATATTTGAATCTTCTCTGAATTCTTTTATGTATGATTGGTTATCTTTGCAAGTCTCTTCGAATTATCAGGTTGGTTTGGCCTACTAGATTTGTTTTTCTTGCCATGGGAGAAGTGCTTAGCTTTGGGTTCAATCTTGCGGTGTCCTTTCCCAGTGACAGAAGGGGCAGCAAGGCACGTATTGCATTGTTGCCATCGAGGATAACAAGATGGGGTTTTTATCATATTGCATGAAACTATCCCTCTACATCATGTCATCTTGCTTAAGGCGTTACTCTATTTTTAACTTAATACTCTAGATCCATGCTGGATAGCGGTCGATGAGTGGAGTAATAGTAGTATATGCAGAAAGGAGTCGGTCTACTTGTCTCGGACGCGATGTCTATATACATGATCATACTTAGATATTCTCATAACTATGCTCAATTATGTCAATTGCCCAACAGTAATTTGTTCACCCACCGTAGAATACTTATGCTCTTGAGAGAAGCCACTAGTGAAACCCATGGCCCCCGGGTCTATTCTCATCATATCAATCTCCATCACTTTATTATTGTTTTGCTTTTTTACTTTGCCTTTTAATTTTCACTTTGCATCTCTATATCAAAAATACCAAAAATATTATCTATCATCTCTATCAGATCTCACTCTCGTAAGTGATCGTGAAGGGATTGACAACCCCTAATCGCGTTGGTTGCAAGGAGCTATTGTTTTTGTGTAGGTACGAGGGACTTGCGTGTAGCCTCCTAGTGGATTGATACCTTGGTTCTCAAAAAATGAGGAAAATACTTACGCTACTTTGCTGCATCATCCTCTCCTCTTCGGGGAAATCCAACGCAGTGCTTAAGAGGTTGCAAACCCCTCAAGTGTGAACCTCGAGGGTGGTCCCTCTTACATTCACCTTGATGATTACATCGAGTGGAATTCACCGGGGGTGATTCCTCGGGTTCTCCCCTTGATGTTTGGACACACAGTTACTATGGTTACTATGACTTTACACTGAACCATGTTACTAAAGACGGGTCGGCCCTGAGGGGTACCCGCGCGAGCTTAATTGCGAGTGGTGTGGAGACGGGTTGACCTGGAGGGTGCCCGCGAGTTAATTACGAGGCATGGCCGGGCATTCCTAGCCCTTGCCGCAAGTCCTCGAGACGGGGCAATGGGGTCACATATTTTGTGAGTCTCTGCTTGTTACCGTGTGCTCCTAATCCACTACGATATGGATATTTGATCCGAGGGGCCCCTGGCCTGATAGCACTAACCATCATGTGGGCATAGTATGGGCATTCTGCGTCGTATGCATCAGCCGAAGCTTAATAGACGTCAGCGACTGAGCGGCGCGCGCCAGGTTGGACTGCATAAGCACCTGCCTTTTTGAAGGAGGTAGCTAGGTCTGCTCACCGGCCGCGTATGCAACGTGCAGGAGTTCCCGGGGAGATGGCCCATGACCCTGGGGGCATAGGTTTAGTCTGGCGTGCTTGACCTCTATATTAAGCCTAGGTCGGGTTGCGGCGTATTGTTTGGCCGAGGCCGGGCATGACCCAGGAAAGTGTGTCCGGCCGGAGTTAATCGAGCATGGTGGGTAAGTTGGTGCACCCCTGCAGGGAAGAAAACATCTATCGATAGCCTGTCCTACGGTAACGGGCACTTGGAGTTGTATCCCGATCGATACAACTAGAATTGGATACTTGAGATGAGACATGGATATGAGAATTGGATTATGATTTGAAATGGATATATAGTATGGCTCTGGGATTGCTTTCTCGCAGGGAGTCGAGAAAGGATCTCTGGCCAAGGTTGATAACACTACTACTACTTTACTTTATGCTACTCTACTCCCTCCTGTTGCTGCAAGATGGTGGTTTCTAGAAGATGCTAGTCTTCGATAGGACTAGGCCTTCTCTCTATTCTGGCATTTCTGTAGCCCAGTCCACATATACAGCCCATTTCATTGATACCGATGCATATGTACTGTAGATCCTTGCTTGCGAGTACTTTGGATGAGTACTCACGGTTGCTTTGCTCCCCCTTTTCCTCCTTTCTTCTTCTTTCCGGTTGATGCAACCAGATGTCGGAGCCCAGGAGCCAGATGCCACCGCCGATGCATACTATTACGTGGAGACCGCCGACGACCAGGAGTATTTAGGAGGCTCCCAGGCAGGAGGCCTTGCCTTTTCGATCGTTGTTGCTTTTGTGCTAGCATTCTTAAGGCAAACTTGTCTAACTTACGTCTGTACTCAGATATGTTGCTTCCGCTAAATCTTGTGTATTCGAGCCCTCGAGGCCCCTGGCTTGTAATATAAAGCTTGTATTATCTTAATTTGTGTCTAGAGTTGTGTTGGGATATCTTCCCGTGAGTCCTTGATCTTGATCGTACACATTTGCATGTATGATTAGTGTACGATTGAATCGAGGGCGTCACAAAGATAGTCTCACATCAACTAGGCGTATCAACGGGCTATGGAGATGCCCATTAATAGATATCAATGTGAGTGAGTAGGGATTTCCATGCAACGGATGCACTAGAGCTATAAGTATATAAAAGCTCAACAAAAGAAACTAAGTGGGTGTGCATCCAACTCGCTTGCTCACGAAGACCTAGGGCAATTTGAGGAAGCCCATCATTGGAATATACAAGCCAAATTCTATAATGAAAAATTCCCACTAGTATATGAAAGTGACAACATAAGAGACTCTCTATCATGAAGATCATGGTGCTACTTTGAAGCACAAGTGTGGTAAAAGGATAGTAGCATTATCCCTTCTCTTTTTTTCTCTCATATTTATTTTTATTTTTATTTTTTTATTTTGGCCTTTCTCTTTTTCTTATGGCCTCTTTTTCTTCGTCCGGAGTCTCATCCCGACTTGTGGGGGAATCATAGTCTCCATCATCCTTTCCTCACTTGGGACAATGCTCTAATAATGATGACCATCACACTTTTATTTACTTACAACTCAACAATTACAACTCAATACTTAGAACAATATATGACTCTATGTGAATGCATCCGGTGGAGTATCGGGATATGCAATGAATCAAGAGTGACATGTATGAAAGAATTATGAACGGTGGTTTTGCCACAAATACGATGTCAACTACATGATCATGTAAAGCAATATGACAATGATGGAGCGTGTCATAGTAACGGAACGGTGGTAAGTTGCATGGCAATATATCTCGGAATGGCTATGGAAATGCCATAATAGGTAGGTATAGTGGCTGTTTTGAGGAAGGTATATGGTGGGTGTATGATACCGGCGAAAAGTGCACGGTATTAGAGAGGCTAGCAATGGTGGAAGGATGAGAGTGCGTATAATCCATGGACTCAACATTTGTCATAAAGAACTCATATATTTATTGTAAAAATCTACAAGTTATCAAAGCAAAGTATTACACGCATGCTCCTAAGGGGATAGATTGGTAGGAAAAGACCATCGCTCGTCCCCGACCGCCACTCATAAGGAAGACAATCAATAAATAAATCATGCTCCGACTTCATCACGTAACGGTTACGTGCATGCTACGGGAATCACAAACTTTAACACAAGTATCTCTCAAATTCACAACTAATCAACTAGCATGACTCTAATATCACCATCTTCATATCTCAAAACAATTATCAAGCATCAAACTTCTCATAGTATTTAACACACTCATAAGAAAATTTATATTTATTTTTTTCTTTACTAATCTTGGATGCCTTGCATAATTAAAGCAAGTTACCATGCTGTTTTGTAGGACTCTCAAAATGATATAAGTGAAGCATGAGAGAAAAATAGTTTCTATAAAAAAATCCACCACCGTGCTCTAAAAGATATAAGTGAAGCACTAGAGCAAAAACTATATAGCTCAAAAGATATAAGTGAAGCACATAGAGTATTCTAACAAATTACGAATCATGTGTGTCTCTCTCAAAGGGTGTGTACAGCAAGGATGATTGTGGTAAACTAAAAAAGAAAAGACTCAAATAATACAAGATGCTCCAAGCAAAACACATATCATGTGGTGAATAAAAATATAGCTCCAAGTAAAGTTACCGCTGGAAGTAGACGAAAGAGGGGATGCCTTCCGGGGCATCCCCAAGCTTTGGATTTTTGGTGTCCTTAGATTATCTTGGGGTGCCATGGGCATCCCCAATCTTAGGCTCTTGCTACTCCTTGTTCCATAATCCATCAAATCTTTTAACCAAAACTTGAAAATTTCACAACACAAAACTTAACAGAAAATCTCGTGAGCTCCGTTAGCGAAACAAAACAAAACACCACTTCAAGGTACTATAATGAACTCATTCTTTATTTATATGGGTGTTAATACTACTGTATTCCAACTTCTCTATGGTTTATAAACTATTTTATTAGCCATAGATTCATCCAAATAAGCAAACAACACATGAAAAACAGAATCTGTCAAAAACAGAACAGTCTGTAGTAATCTGTAACTAACGCAAACTTCTGGAACTCCAAAAAATGTACCAAACTAGGAAGATCTAGACAATTTGTTTATTGATCTGCTGCAATTGGAATCAGTATTTTATCACGTTCTGGTGATTTATAATAATTGTTTTCGTGAACAGAAAGTTTCTGGAATTTTCAGCAAGGTCAAATAACTATCATCCAAGAAGATCCTATAGGTTTAACTTGGAACAAACACTAATTAAAACACAAAGCCACATCTAAATAGAAGCTAGATGGATTATTTATTACTGAACAGAAGCAAAAAGAAAAAAACTAAAAATAAAATTGGGTTGCCTCCCAACAAGCGCTATCGTTTAACGCCCCTAGCTAGGCATAAAAGCAAGGATATCCTGATGGCGTGTTGGTGATTCTAGAATTCCTGGATATTTTGAGTATGACGTTGAAGATCTTATATGTGACACCGTATGGTTTGAATCGCTGAAGAGTGGAAGCTCTACAAAATTTTCAAGTGATATGCACGGTCTTGTAGCCTCATTTGGTTATGTGGGATGCCCTCGGTATCCTTGATAAAATCCAGGGCTCATGACCCACGCGACGAATCAGCCCGTGGAAAACCAACGAGTCATTTGGTTGCTCACCCCTAGAGATTTTCTGGCCCGATCCACCTTATTTCCCAGGGAGATCAATCCACGACTCGAGAGGTCGGGCAGGAAATCCACGCCTCCGCTTTCTCTCCCACAATCGACTTCCTTCTAGCGATCTGACACGTGGCACCCCGTCCTCCAGCCACCAAATGAGGTAACACTGATTATGGAAATCTCCCAGGTGATGGAAGGGGATCTCATCTATCCGGAGAAAATCCCCCTGCTGGGGTTTGCTGCCCTGATTTTGTTGGCCTTGCTACCAAATTAGGCCGTAATGTCAGTGAAGGTCCACGTGGTCTAGCTTGTGTGAACCATGTGAGTAAGATATACTCCCTCTGTCCCAAAAGAAGTGTCTCTGATTTAGTACAATATTGTACAACTTCAGTACAAAGTTGTACCAAGTCTGCAATACTTATTTGAGATGGAGCGAGTATGTCCCAAGGTTTGTACACTTTTATATAGGAACAATTTCTTTCTTAGTTAGCATCGACTAGCTTAACACTTCGATGCCACTTATTGCTAAAAAAACACTTCGATACCACTTAGTCCAGTCTCTTCTATACTCTCCCCTCCCCTTTACTTCCACCTCCTTTCTCCTTTAGAGTTGTGCAGGCTAACCTGGTTCATTCCCTCTTTTGACGGTGTCACCGGCTAGAGCTGGATAGGAAGAATAACACGGGGAATGCAGCTGGTGCAGGCGAGCTGTATCCAGCGGCTTTTCAGCAGTAATGCACCTACTCCTGGTGGTCCCGTGGTCAAATCCGAACGTGGAAGGGACATTTGTCGCAGTTCCTCCCCTAAATAAGCTCACATGTTTCCTAGATTTGGTGCTCATTCTCTTGCCATGTCCCTACTATTCTTGCCACCGCGGTGGAGGAAGGGGATGGATGGGGGTGGACTAAGCTGCCAAGTTGGTCCTCAGAGTTAATCAGTAGCAACACAACACTAGCCGACAGTTATTGTGTTGTTTACCCTTCATTGTCATGTATTGTCAGCCGTGTGTTTAGGCACTGGGATGGTCAGGGGTTTTCTTTGTATTGTTTTTTGGAGGCACCATCTTTCCCCTCCCCATTTGAATATTCGGTGTTTTTCAGAGGGCTAACACTACTGTGTTGCTATGGGGGTTTGCCATTTGTCAGTCTGTTTGTTGATGGCTATCTATTGGGTGATGATTCTTACATGGTGTGGTCGTTGTGCTCCAACGTCTGCGGAAGACGGTGCATGTTGTGTGTGTGTGGCATGGCGTCTCGCATGCACGAAGGCAACATGGATGACTTGGGTGGTGATGAACAAGCGGGCGATGAGAGTCTTGTCCATTGATGGTAACTTTCCTAGGCAAAAACATGAACAAGGAGTCTGCTAAAGTGTGGCGATCAATCATTGCTCTGGTCTGGTGGAATTTGTGGAAAGAGAAGAATGACAACATTTTTCAGAACACTGTCACTTCAGCTCGGAGGTGGTTCCAAATGCTTCCGCTCGAAGCTATGGAGTGGATTGATGCAGGGAGGAGCAGGGTAACAACCCTTGTTGAAAGATCTCTAGAGCTGGACTAAGGAAATAGTTTGTATTTTTTGTTTCCTTTTCCCTTTCCTTGCTCCAATTCCGTTCTCTTACTGTGTAATTTTTACTCCTCCTAACCGCAATGAAAAACAATAATGTTGCATTTTGGACTAAGAACGTCGGGGCACAAGGAGCATCTCAAGAAACATGTCTTCAACCGGCCATGGCTGCCACGGAATCGTGGAAGTGGAAGGACTACAAGCTGCTACATGACATGTGTGTTGCACGCCTCACTCATGCCACCGCGTGCATAACACGAGGATAGCCGGAGTCATCTTATTACTATGCATGTCTCTAGTATGGTGTACAACATAACAATCAGTAGCTTGATTTCACTGAAATGCTTTTGTGCAATAGATAGTTAAGCATGCAATACTCCCTCAATAGTCTCCTGAAATACGACAAATCCAGGTCAGAGACCCGTTACAATAAGAGTAGGTGAGAAATGTGTGTTTGGGTTGATGCCAACTGCGATTGTACGTACAATGAATAATCTTTCTAATCTACCATATCACACTTAAATCATGATACCCTGATTGGTACATTTATATCAACCAAAATATAAGAACATGCATTCACCTTACGGATGGTGACATGCCCCATCAACTCCCACCGTCATGGAGCCGCCTTTAAATTGTGTCCCTCCTGTCCACCCACCCCCTCAGACCTTAACCACTCCAGACACACATACTCACGCTCAAGGCTATTCTAGCGGTGTGGATTGCTCCAGATCGTTTTGATCCATTGATTGGTTTCTCACAGGTTTAGATCGATTCAATCTCTCTCTAGTTTGAGTGCTTTTACTGTTTGCCACAGTTTGAAGCAATTCGTCTTGGTTTTCTCTTGTTGCTATGAAAGTCCCCGTCCAGCATGCGAGAAACGTGTTGTGGCATCCTAAACATATTGTGTTTTTTTGCGGGTGATCCTAAACATATTGGATTAGTTAGAATTCGAGCTGAGACCAAACTGGAGTTGTCTTGCGTAGGATGCATGTCTCTAGCATGATCTTGACATCAACCCAATTTTATGTAGTATGAATGATCTCCTAATCAACCATAGCACTAGTAATTATGTATAAACTAACAGTTTAAACTCATGGTACCCTGATTAGACATTTATATCGGCCAACTAATAAGAATATGCATGCCCCTCATGGTTCCTGACACGCTCCTTCAACTCCCACTTTCACTAATCTGCCTTTAAAATGTGCCCCCTCCCCACTCGCAAGATACACACTCACCCTTAAGGCTATTTTAGTGGCGAGGATTTCTCAAAATCATTATCAGCCATTGACCGGTCTCTTGTAGGTTGAGAACAATTCGACACCTCACTAGTTTTTTGAGTGATTCTATTGTTTGCTACAGTGTGAAGTGGTTTCGCTTAGTCTTGCTGCGAAGGCTTACAATTAGCACACAAGAAATGTGTTGTGACAATGTAAACTTGTTGGATTAGCTAAAATTAGAGTTCGGATCAAATGGGGAGTTGGAGGCATCTATAAAGTTTTATCAAGATTACCTGAATGAGCTTGTGACAAAGATATTAAAAAAACTTAACTTTACTTCTTTTATTAATTGATAAACGTTTTTTAAACCCATCCATATATTAATTAATAAACGTTAATAAAATCATTCATTACAGAATCCATCTCGCAGGACAGTACACTCCGCTAAAATTAACCCATCCAATCTAGGAGTAGAATCAAGACGAAATTTAGCAATCTCATGTGCCACTTTGGTCTTGTCCTTATTAATCCATGCCATGTTACACCGTGGAATAAGTTGAACGATACCTAAGGTTTCCCTCTTTAAATCCACGAGGGCTGAGTTATCCAAAACATTGTTAGACAAATAATTTTTCGTAAACAAACAGTTAGTCTCCAAAATGACGGTCTTATGCAGCGAAACTGCAATAAACAATCTCACTAACAAGCTCGCAGTTCTATTTCCTCGATATTTGAGCAGACTGGAAGTAAATACCGTGAAGAAATGAGAGGGTGCTTGGATCCAAGGGACTATTTTTAGTCTGACTAAAAATAGTCTCTTTTAGAGGCTAAAGTTCCAAGCACCCCTGACTAAAGAGAGGCTAGAACTAGTCTTGAGGCTAAAATTTTTTAGTCATAGGAAACCTACTAAAATGTGTATTAGCCCTCTCTCTCCTCATTTAATTCCTCTACTTTAACACATGCGAGTTCCGGATTGAATGGTTTGAAGGATAATAAATGCTCAATAACTTGATTTTAGTCTCCTTAGTATTTGGATCCAAGCATGGGTGAGGCTAGCAAGTTTTAGTCCCACTACTTTTAGTCATGGGACTAAAACGTATCCAAGCACCCTCTGAGCATCAATCCCTCGTGATCTCTCACCACCATGCCAACCCTTGCAAATCCTCTGCCACCATGAAGCTAGTATCCACATATTGACCGAGAAACATGATTTAGTTTTTTTTAGGGTAGAAACATGATTTTAGTGTTATGTTAAAGCTGTAACATCTTTTAGTAATATTTTTGAGTAAAGTTTTTATTAGGAACTTAAAGCTGTAACATGATCGTAATATTCAATTTCGGTCAGACTATCTCCACTACTATTAAACAATCAAGTTGAGGCAGAAACATTAGATCTCAACCACACATTCATCGTCCATCAATGGACCGGATTGCCCCAATGTTGTATCACATCAAATCCACATATTTACTAATTATTCAAATCATTTACACAACACCTTAATTAGGAATATGCACCTTAATTGCATCTTCATTGGGAAATAAATCGTCACACCATATATCACCTGCCTTAAAGAAAACCTACTACCAAAACAACACACCTAAATAATCAATCAAATCCTCCTCCATCACCACGGTTCCTTCCCAACCTCCATGCTCCGCCTCCATCACCCCCTCTCCGCCCCCACTGCGCCCCCGTCAGCCTGTTGTGCCATCAGGTCGTGCGCCACCTCGCGTAGGTCGCCCCGCCGGTTTGCCTCTTCGTCGCATTCTCGTGCGCCACTCCCCATCGGCCATGATCTGCATTTCAACGACGTGCGCCACTCAGGTTGTAGCTGCTCGACGGCGGTGATATTTTATTTTGAAACTCTAAACCTGATTATATGTGTGTGCTTGTTCCACATAAACCTGTAAGTGTATGTTGTAGTTAATTCCGTGTATACTTTCAGTTATTTGGTTTGAGCCTCAATTCAAGGTTAGTAATTATTTCTTCTCAGATAGTAACATTAGTCGGGTATATACAGTAGATAATTCCTCTATCCTTGGTGCTATTTTACATGTGTTATACTCATTTGCTTTGTATCAGCCGCAGAATATACCACATAGGAAAAACGTTCTGAGCTTTCGTGAAATTCTGGTTTCACTGGGTGATCTTTTATTTTCCTTTATTCTGGTTTCCATGCACCCTGTAAAAATATGGTCCGTGAAATATCGCACCCGAAAATAGTCAACAACTCGGCGTGATTTAATTATGCCCTTAATTACCATGATTAATTGCGCCCCATGCAAATTTGGTCCGTCAAAATAGCCAACTACGGCACGTGTTTTGAATATCTTCTTACTGCCCTGATTAATATATGATCTCTGGCGCCCCATGCAAACCTCCCAGCGCATGCATTGGCAGAGAATCTTTGCCGTGGATTGCATAAGTGGTCGCTGCTCGATTTTAGGGTGGCATGCAACGTGAAATATTGATCAGGTATATACAAACAATGGAAAACGCTTGGGTTGTTCCCCTAATTAAGGATCATGCGACTTTCGAATACCGGCGGAGGGAGCAACTAATCAGTTTTACTGACCAAATCATCGTCACCTCCTCGCTCCAACCTTCATCTGACCCCGAGCAGTCGCTCTGTGGTCGTGTCGTCACTGTACCATCGTCCTACGCACGGAGACATCAGGATCTCAGCCCAAGAAATCCATACACGTTCCGGACTTTGATTCTCCTCATAACAACGAAACATCCAAACAATTTACTGCGGTGCATGTTCTAACCAGATAAATGCTGATTGAATTGAGGGATAATTCACCCGGATTTGAATTGAATGCTCACGATCTTTGGTGATTGTTGTTTTCACGGATGTTCCAACAGCCTTGCGTGGCTACGAAGACGAGCGAGCAATCGGACGTGTAATGCGAAATGTCTGACATGCAGTCAGGGACCAAATCCATCAGGGTCGATCAAGAGAATTCAGAGGTTAGTGTACCGACCAAATCAGTTCAACTCAAATTCTCTCTGTTGCTGTATCGATGCTAGACATGCCGTTAAATACTGTTACATTTCACAGTGAATCAAGATAGGAATCCATTTTTTACCTAATCCTTGGACATCAATATCATGTGAGCTGGGTGTTGCAATGAGTTAGACAGTTTTGCGTCTAGAAAGAGTTTTTTTATTGTTATCTCAATGCTGCTGTGACAACTGATTAAATTAATGATCAACTGTTGTTGTTTGCTATAGATGGTTCATATAGACTGCGAAATGGTTTTGAAACCTAACAATATTTGCAGAAATCAATGTTTGGTTATATTTGTAGAATTTATAATTGAAGAAAGTACAATGTTTTATTATGTTATCTCTTAAAGGAATATATGTATTTTCTAATCTTCAATTCCAGAAGTGTTACTTTGGTTCCTCCATTTCGCAAAGTCAGTGATACTCATGTCACAAGTGTGGGGGATCAGAGCGTTAATGGGCAAAACATTCCGAAGCAATGCACGTGGAAATTTTGTGTTATACGTGCACTCTGGAGCAATGCACGTCAAAATGTCACTAGACTTTGTAATCATTTGGTAAGGATTCGAAAATCATTTGTTGCAGAATTCAGAATCATATACTGGTTTGGAGAATAATCAGGGCAGTGGTCAAGGATGGTATGCTCGTCTGTCCGGTTAGAAGAAAGCGGAATACCTAAAAAGCTACAAATAGCACCCCACGCGAAAAAATATGCAACTAAGTCATCTACACCATCCATCGGATTGGTTGAGCGTGAGTCTGCTCCGTTTACTGATGTAACAAACACGTTTGCAAAAGGTCCATGTTTGTGCACCCTTCTCTCCATGGTTGAGATTATTCTCTGTGTGTGACAAAACCTCAAAACTGACATCCTTGTCTAATTTGCTGGATGCAAATGATGGAGTTGTCGAAAGGATTCCTCTTACAGATGGCACAAATAGGAATGGAAAAGGTTAGTTCCCTTGATTTAGATATTAATATTTGTACATATGTTTAGTTCCGTTAAATTAGAGTGAAAAACAGGGTAGCCTGTTGCCTAAGGTTAATGTGATAATTTTCTTTTAAAAGTTTGTAATGCTAATGTCATGTACCACCATATTTTATTTCCTAACTATGTGCTGAAGTTATATTGCCAGTCTCTGTCATGTTTGGTTCATAAATATATATTGTCAGTCCGTGGCTTGAAGCCTGTTGCCAGATTCTGTCATTTATAGTGCATAAAATCTATTTGTACTTCCAGTGTCAAAATTGACTTGTACACAATTTGAAATTTCCAGACATTGTGCATACATGTGTTTGCTTTCGCTATATTTAGTATAGATAGTGTTCTAACAGATAACATAAAGTTGGTCAATAGTTGGATCATGTATCCTTGACTTGAAGTTCAAATGATTGACAATCTTGAGAATGCACAACTGACACGCTACAACCTAACTTCGATTGCTTGCATAATCAACTTTCAGTTCAAGGAAGCTTTAGGTCTTACCTTAGAAATTTCTTTTGCCTCTTCCATCCATGATACACGAACAAGTTTCCAGTTATTGATTGTACATACAAAACGTTCCCAATAATCTCTTCTGCAATAGTCCAACTTAATCAAAGAAGTCACTAAAAGTAGCCGGGAAATACCAAGGAACCTGCAGGCACGGCCGCACGGGCATCCTCCTCCCTCCAAAAAAAGCATGGAGTTGCTTCTTTGTGTTGCCGCCGCAATAATCAATCCTCCTCCCTCAACACTTATGCCGCCGCTCTCCTCCCCGCGATCCAGTTTTCTCTCTCTTTCATAACTCTATGATACGTGAGTTGTTCTTCTATCATCAGCGAGAGTTTACTTTGCTGTCGATGCAGGCAATAATAGATAGATTTCTGTACATAGTTGGGCCCAGGCTAAGAAATAAATAATAAATGGATTCCTCCCCCTTTAGCATATGCTTATGTAGCACTCCTATTTTGGATAAGCTTATGGGCAAATACTATAATATGCTTTGCACGCTTACTAGTCACGTAAAATAATAGTAGTATAGAAAGCCCATTAGTGCCCCTGCCCCGGGTTCAAAAGTAGAAAGCCCATTAGCCGCTATCGCAAAGAGTCAGCAGCGAAGTCGCGTCCGCGACGAAGTACAGCCGCACCTGGCCGAGACTCGCCGGAAAATCGTCTTTCAATCCGTCCGTGTCGGCGGAGGAAGGAGATTACTACGGAGGTTGGAGGAGAAGGTCAATTTCTCTAATCCCTCCTTTGTTTTCCCTGTAAATCTGTCCTTACGGATCGATCTCGCGGCACCGCGGCGGCCATGGAGCCGGATCTGGACATGGCAGCCATGAGAAAGAAGCTAGAGGATGCGGTGCTCGGCACCTGGCTGTGGGACAGGGAGCTGAACTCCATCCTGCAGGAACAGCAAGAGCGAGACGACGAAGGCGATTACGAGTACTACGAATCAGACCAAGAAGAAGAGGAGCTACACTGTGGTTCTTGGGGATACGGGTATACTTTCTACTACGAGGACGGGAACCCTTATTACGTCGCCGACATGGAGGAGAGGTGGGAGAATCAGATGCGGTTTCCGCCGACCATGTCCAGCGCCAAGAGACCGCGGGGGATCTGGGAGAGGTCCCTTCAGGTCGAGGGCCCGTGTCAAGTTGATCCAACTCTGTTATCTGCGCAAAGCTTGCGTAAGTGGCCACCCTTAATTGCAATTATGTGGTTTTTATTTTGCGAATCCACTTAGTTTTAAGAATATATGGTGACTAGATTTTATATAATTTGAACCCAAAGATTCTAGAACATCACAGCCTGACAGATTGGTGGTCAATTTCTAAACATCAAGCGCCTGTTGGTTCATAAGTAGAATTTTTGATAGATACTGTTTGTTAGAATTTCTGTTCTTATTTTGATTTGCAGGATCGAAAATCATATGTAATACTTTTCTTGTGGTTTATTTGGCATGCAATTCCAAACTTGATTCAGTCCAATCTTATGAAAAATTTGCTTTGTTATGACAGATGTGGCAAGCACCTTATCCTTCAGATACATTTCTTCCGTTTTTTTATCAATCCACTTAGTTTTGAATCCTGGAAGCAACTGACCTATCATGCATCCTCAAATATGCTTGTACCGGTGGCAAAATTTTAGGAAGTTTGACGGTATACCTTTATATAAAAAAAGTGAAAAAAAAGTTTGCATGTGCATGGCCATTTGAATCTCGAGCAAGTCACATTTTCTATTTATACACCATGCCTAATGATTTGCTTGTGAACCAAGGGAAGGGAGTTCCATATAAGTCATAAAAATAAATACCTAAGCATGTGTAAAGAGAAAAATGGAGAGAAGTCTTCCTCGGGTTATATATTGTAAGATTCCCAAGTTCTAATCTATATGACGTTTTTTTTTTTGCGGAATCTAATCTACATGACGTTATCCATGTATTTCCTGCGCAACTTTTGATATATAATGATTTGTTTTCATATTGCCTGCAGTGCCTCCATTGCCAAGATGGGAAAAACGTTGGGTTGACAAAAGGGAGAACGAACCTTGTCGACGGGCTATCCAAGTGTTTAGTTTGAATTTATCATCTCCTCATGATGCCGCATTAGAGGTCTACGGTATGTTTGCATTCCGGGATGTACGAAACAACCAACTACGCAACTATGTATTTGAATACTCTAGAGACAAACCATGTAAGCTTAAGCTGGTGAGTTATGTTGTACCTTTTCTTATTGTCCCTTTATTGAAGATTATTGAAGAAACCTGCAGGATATATGTCTAACTATACAATATACAGGGTTCTTGTAAGCTTCAACCTCTACTTTACCCACATCAAGGCATCTATGCGGTTGGGCTTGTGCTAATTGAATACCGTTTGCTAATTAAAGACGAAGAAGGTGAAGATGATAAGGTGTTAATAGATGGATATTCGGTCTATGCTCCATCTTTCTGTGCAGAATATGAAAGGCTCCATTGGCATATTAACACTGGCCACCACGGCAGCATCGATCTAAGAATGGCTTCTATCCCAAAGGCCGTGTTGGCTGTGTTGGAGTTTGAGGTGCATCATCTTGGGGACAATTTGTTTGATTCACTTACAATAACTGTGGTCTATCGTACCATGCAAGGGGGTGCTTTTTCAGTCTTCAATGGCAAGTTGAGTGTTTGCAGGCTGCCATCGGTCACAGTTTGTGTGGATTACACCAAGAATTTGACTATAGACTTGTACACGTACAACAGTCACTCAGGTGATGATAATTGTTATCCTGATGGCGTTGTTGGTGATTCGAAAATTCCTGGATATTTTCATTACGACATTGAGGATATTATGTCTGACACCGTGTGGTTTAAACCGCAGAAGAGTGGAAGCTCGACAAAATATTCAAGTAATTTGTACGGTCTTGTAATGTCAGTGAAGGTCACATGGTCTAGCTTGTGTGAACCATGTCAATAAGATTTATGTGCCCAAGGTTTGTACACTTCCATATAGTAGTGATTTCTTACTTCTTGGCTAGCGTTGACTAGTATAACACCTCAAAATGCTTCTTAGTCACTACTAGTACTGGTTTCTTTTTTATTTTTTACCCGATGGGCTATTCGGCACAAGAAAAAAAAGGCGGACAGAAAGCTTTGGTGATATAGCAGCTTTTACAGAGTATTATACCAACATTCGAAAACCATGAGATGTGCTCGAGTGCATGTACCAAAAAAAAAACTGCTTCTAAACAGATCTAAATAAAATCTGAAATGCAAATGAATGATCTGCCATTTACAGATATAAAGTTTTGTGAAAATTGCAATTCATTTGCGGGAAAACCCAGAGATCGTGTGAAATAATATAATTCTACCTCCACAGCGCTTCGGAGTATGCATGTGCTGCGAAGGATTAGGTCGGCAGGCAGCTAGAAACTAGGGCGAGGAGGACGGGTTGCACACCTATAGGTGTTCAACAGCGAGCTGCTTGAGCTAAGAGACGAAAACGACAGTGTAAGCCTGTAAGGCACGAAGCACAAAAATCCATTATTCGGGCACTATCAATGATTGGCTCTTAGTAATGTTTTGTAGGCAAAATGCTGAGGTGAGACATAAATTAAAGACGAGAGATATGTTGGTGACGATACATCTCTTAGCACATTTATCTAGGTATCGAAATTAAATTCTCTGATCTTTTTTTTGCGGATAATTAAATTCTCTGATCTGGTGTGACTTTTCTCTCTATTTTCTTTCATTCGATTCTCTCTACAAACAGACTACAATTTTAGATGCAAACATGATTCCTGAATGAATTAAATATAACAGAACCTAGATATGCAACACATAAGTGGTTGCAATTTCAACACTTAGGACGATGTGTTCAGAACTATTGCTTGGGCATGCCCTTAGAACAGTGCACTACAGAAAAAAGAGTAGTGCGCTGGAGTTAGTAACAAGAATTTCAATGGACACCACGAATGTGACACTCACAGCAGTAAAATCTCTCATTTCCTTCTAAAGCCAAAATATTGTTTGTACAAATATTAACGAGTCTGATTTTTCAGAGCTCGAGCTCCATGATACTCCCATGAACAGTACAAAAATAGTAAACAAGATCAATAAAAATCTGAAACTTTGTGGCATTGATTATGACCAAATTTTGTAGGTGTTTGCAAATTTTTGTGGCCAAATAACATTCTATGACCACATACAAATAATAACAAATTTTTTGCTCAAACTTGTGTGCACTATTGAGTTAGCAGAGCTTCTTTTTTTTCCTTGAACTCATAGGATGTCACGTGGGCACCAAATTTTACAAGCATGAGACATTTGGTCATAACTCATAAACAATGCCACAAAATTTCAGTTTTTTTTTCTTTTTTTTACTGTTACTGTTCATGAGAGTACTATGGAACTTGAGCTAGATTACAACTTTCTGAACATTAATTTACCAATATCCTTACAATTTCTAGTTACAGAACAATACTTTCAAAAATGCTTTTTAAATTTTAGTTACATTTGCAGTTGGAAAAGGCTTAATTTTGCACCAGAATCAGCAAAAATTTGGATGACGAGAGATACATGGAATGTGTTGGAATGTCTCTACGTCCAAAGAAGTGTGTGAGCTCCAGTTTAGATGGAGTGACCAGCCACCCGTTGAAATGCTAATATTTTCTCATTCCCACCGCGTTGCATGCCTTGCCTTGCTCATGCTAGCGCGTGCGCAACACGAGGATTAGGCTGGTCATAGTGGAGAGTATTATATATTAGTATCATGCATATGATACTAGTGTATGATACTACATTCATAGTGCATATAGTATTATAGATTAGTATCATAGGTGATCTCATTTATTGCCATGCATGACACATGGTAACATAGAATGTATTATGATACAATATCACAATATGATGGGATTCCTAATATGGTACTCAACTTTCTCCCTTTCTTCACTTAATCCTATGCCATCTCATCAAAATTGCCTAGTGGGCAATACTAGCTATATATGATACTCCCATTACGAGTAGTCTTAGAGTAAGTATAATAAGGTGACGTAGGCGGGCTATAAGATTTTAAATATTATTTCTTTGCTGAATTGGATGGGAGAGAAAAGAAGCGGGCTGTAGATTTATAGCCGATTGTAGCACGGGCTCCAAGAAGCTATGTGTGAGTGTATGATGGGCCATGTGGTAAAAAAAATAGTATTTCCTGTAGCCCACTACTATACATGTTGACTATTACATTGGCTATATGTGACATGGCAACATGTTATAGCCATCGGTCGGCTATATTATTAACGATGTTCTAGTAGAGTTGCCTAGCTTACTATGCATGTCTCTATCTTGGTCTTCACACATACCACCACTATATGCAATATGAATAATCTTACCAATCTACCATAGTACTACTACTAATGTATACAATCTCACACTTTAAACTCATGACACCCTGGTGGGGACATTTATATGGACCAAAAGATAAGAACATGCATGCACCTTACAGCCAGTGACATGCCCCTTCAACTCCCACCGCCCCCGAGCCACCTTTAAAATGTGTCTCATACTCCATCCCTCCCTCCTCAGACCTTCTCCACTTGACACGCATACGCACGCTCGAGGTCATTTTATTGTTGTGGATCGATCAAATTTGTTTCGATCCCTCTCTGGTTTTGTCTGACTGGTTCTATTGTCTGCCACAATTTGAAGTGATTTGGCTTGGTTTTCTTTTGTTGCTACCAAGGCTCTCATTGAGTATGCGAGAAATGTGTTGTGACGGCTTAAACTGTTGGGTAGCTAAAATTAGAGTTGAGATTAAACTTGGACTTGGAGGCATCTGGAAAGTTTTGTGAAGAAGGGCTTGACAGTGATTGTAAAAAAATATAGAAGAGCTTCACTTTACTGTTTTTATTAGTTGAGAAACAATTATTACAATGTTGTGTTATCATGATATTCAATTAATTCCAGCTTATTACCATGTAAAATAATGATATTTTGTCCAAAGTCTTCAAGTGCACAACATGTGTTTCAAAATAATAATAAGAGGAAAAGTCTTCACATATACAAATGTGCTGCATTTTAACCCTTTTTTATAAGTTAGTTTATTACTCCCAGCATTACTAAATATAAGACGTTTTGGTAGCTCAAATGAACTACCCAAACGCCTCATATGAGTAGTTGGTTAATGACAAGTGGACGGAAATTGTCAGGACTAAAAGTTCATCTATTGAAGCAATTTCTTTTTTATACAATGCATGGACAAATGTAAGGAACAAATGTTGTGTATATTTGAGCAAGTATTCGGCAGGATGCATATAAATGAAGTATTTTGCATGCACGTAGAATTTCCCCTCTCTCTCCACCGCCGCCTTTCCACTCTCTCAGAGTGCCATCCACTCTCTAGCATCCTCGACATGCCCCCTTTTTCGTTGGTGGTGTGGGTTGGAGACGGCTTAGGTTCTCCCCAAAAATCAGCAAAAATTTGGATGCCGAGAGGCATATAGAGTGGGTGAAGTTGCTCGTCCAAAGAAGCGTGTGAGCTCCAGTTGAGATAGATGGAGTTACCAACACCCCTTGAAATGCTAATGTTTTCTCATTGCAACTGCATGACCCACACGCTACATGCTTTGCTCATGCCACGACGCACCCAACACGAGGATAACCGGAGTCATCTTGCTTACTATGCATGTGTCTCCACCAAGGTATTCACACCAACCACTGTTGTATATGTAACTAGATAATGCCTCGCACGTTGCTGCGGGAACCTTGCTAAAAGAAATGCATAAATAGTTGCTATAAAATCATCTCAAACTAGTGGAAAGCAAATTGGGTTAAAAAAAGAAATACAAAGCATATAAAAATAGAAAAAGGTGAATTTCAGTTGAAATAATTTCTTTTCTAACAAAATGGGAAGGGTGAACTACATAGATGTGCTGCAAGCATCCAACACATGTATTGTTAATACAAAATATAATGCAAAAATAACTTATGACTAACAGGCATGAATTGACGATGTGGCAACAGTCGATGCATAGAGTAATGCAAAAAAGTATGAATTGCATGCATGCCTTGCTTATGTGGCTTGGTTGCATGGCTAGGAAAAAATATGTAGTGGGTTGTAGCTATTCAGTAATAGAAGATATGAATAATCTTCCCGATCTACCATGTACATACAGTAAAGTATTCAAGCTCACTATTTAAACTCATGGTACCCTGATTGGGACATTTATATTGACCAAAAGATTAGAACATGCAATGCATGCACCTTACGGAGAGTGGCATGCTGCTTCAATTCCCACAGTCGCCGATCCACCTTTAAAATGTGTCACATCTCTTCCCCCTTGGACCTTCTCCACTCTTAACACACATACTCACGCTTGAGGCTATTTTAATGGCGTGTATTGCTCAAAATAGTTTTGATCCATTGATGATTGCTCACAGGTTCAGACCGATTTATCCCTCAAGAGTATTGTCGAGTGCTTCAATTGTTTGCCACCATTTGAAGTGATTTGCCTTGGTTTTCTCTTGTTTCTAAGAAGGCTCCCGTTGAGTATGCGAGAAATGTGTTGTGGCAGCCTAAACTTGTTGGATTAGCTAAAATTAAAGTAGACAAATTGGAAATTGGAGGCATCTATAAAATTTTGTGAAGATAGGTTTAAGAAGTTCGTGACAAAGAAATAAAAGAGCTTCAATTTACTGTTTTATTAGTTTATAAATAGTGATTACAATGTTGTGTGAAATTTGTGACATGGTCGTGATATTCAATTAATTTGAGCTTATTTTCATGCAAAATAATGGTCTTTTGTCCAAAGTTTGCAAGTGCACAACGTCTGTTTTGAAATAATAACCAGAACAAAAGTCTTTATGCATTGCATATTTATTGTAAGTTAGTTTATTAGTTGGTTGAAGACAGATGGACGAAGAGATTAATTTAAAGACTAAAGTGCATTTATTGAACCAACTTATTTTTGACATAGCACCAGGACAAATGTGAGGAATAAATATTGTGTATATTTGAGCAACTTATTTTTGGCGCATAGAAATGCGGTATTCTGCATGCATGTACAATTTCAAGCGGTTTGGGTTACTAATTCCATCCATAGTTAAATTCATAATAAGTTATGTTGGAAAATATTTTACTATGGACAAAGAATACAACTCTAATAAAGATCTAAAAATAAAATAAAACATAATAAATCTAGTCGCCCAAAAGCTCAGTCATCCTGCTAGTTTTAATCATACCAGGACCCACCTCAGATCTGTCTATAACTTTGATCAAGGAATGGAGTGAAAATATTGTAACTGTCAAACTAAGGAGTGGCCATCAGATCAATACTGCCAAATCAAGCAGCTGATAAATTTACAAAACACATAAACTCCATATAATATGCATATGAATACATAGAAGATGCATCAGCTGAATTGGGGTTTCTACCACTAATCTGGGAGCCAAACACGCATATGTGTACATAGAAAATACATCAATAAATCCATTGCTTTGTTTCTCCTTTTCGTCCTCGAGATTCTCAGAGTTTGGGCCAAACGGCAGCTTTCCAGAGTTCCTGGGCCAGATGAGGAACCTGAGATACTTCAACCTCACCGGCTTAACGATGTTTACTGGTAGGGTGCCTCCACAACTTGGTAACTTGTCCAAGATGCAGTATTTGGCCATTGGCCAGGCTGGTAGTCGTACTCAGATGTACTCTGATGACATCACCTGGTTAACAAACCTTCGTTTGCTACAGGACGTTAGCATCGGAGGGATAAATCTCTCAGGGATACATGACTGGCCTCATATGCTTAATATGATTCCGTCTCTAAGGGTTATCAGTCTTCCTGGCTGTTCACTTGAGAGTGCAAACCAATCGCTTCCGTACCTCAATCTCACAAGACTTGAGAAGCTTGATCTTTCCTTGAACAATTTTGACCACTCAATTGCAACTAGTTGGTTTTGGAAAGCCACAAGCCTCAAGTACCTTAATCTTAAGGCCAACAGATTATCCGGCCGATTTCCTGATGCACTAGGAAACATGACATCCCTTCAGGTCCTTGATATGTCAATCAATTTGAACAAGTACTTGATGGTGACAGGAAACCTGAAGAATCTTTGCAGTTTGAAAATTCTAGACTTCAGCAATAATGAAATGAATGGAGATATAGCAGTCATGATGGCGGGTTTGCCGGAATGCGCGTGGGTATCTTTGGAAGAGCTAGATTTCAGCTACAACAGTTTCACTGGAACATTGCCAAATTTGATAGGTACATTCAGCAGCTTGAGCGGACTTAAACTCAACAACAACAACCTCACCGGAACTATACCATCGGGCATTGATTATTTAACATGCTTAGCTGCCCTTGACCTTTCGAACAACCGCTTCAGTGGAAACATACCCTTTGAAATTGGTTCCCTAACTAATCTATCTTCTTTGGATCTAAGGAACAACAACTTCAGTGGTATTGTGCCTTCTGAAATTGGTGCCCTTAGTGATCTGACTTCTTTGGTCCTAAGAAAGAACAACTTTAGTGGTGTGATCACGGAAACACATTTTGCAGGTCTAAAAGGTTTAAAGAACATAGACATGTCTTCCAGTAGTTTGAAGATTGAAGTAGATTCTGATTGGCTTCCTCCCTTCAGGCTGGAGTCTGCACAGTTTTCATCTTGCCAGATGGGCCCTCTGTTTCCTGACTGGCTTCAGTGGCAACAAGAAATCACTCAACTTGACATTTCAAGCACAGCTCTAATGGACACGGTTCCTGATTGATTTTGGTCTACATTTTCACGAGTCACATACCTCGACATGTCTGACAACCAAATTAGTGGCAACTTGCCAGCACATCTAGATGACATGGCGTTTGAAGAACTCTACCTCGGTTCAAACCGGTTTACAGGACCAATACCACCACTGCCAAGAAATATCAATGTGCTAGATATCTCCAACAACGCCTTTTCAGGAACACTACCATCAAATCTTGAAGCTGTGCAACTGCAAACATTGCTCATTTATTCAAATCAAATTGATGGCGGCATTCCAGAATCTATGTGTGCACTACAAGAGCTGGGAGATCTAGATTTATCAAACAATCTTTTGGAGGGTGAAATTCCACGGTGCTTTGAGAATTAGACCATATCGTATCTACTGTTAAGCAACAATAGTTTATTAGGTACATTCCCAGCATTTTTGCATAATGGAGAAAGATTGGAGTTTCTTGATCTTGCATGGAATAAGTTCTATGGAAGAATACCAACATGGATAGGAGAGATGACAAGATTACGGTTTGTACGACTAAGCCACTACATGCTTTCTGGGACTATTCCAGTTGAAATAACAACCCTCAGTTATCTTCAATACTTGGATCTATCAGGAAATAACATATCTGGTGTTATACCTTTGCATTTGTCAAACCTAACAGGTATGACCCGGAAGGGCTTCATGCCTATATCAGGTTCAGTTATGGGTCTAGCTAATTCCTTAACTGTAACAGGTCAATTTGGAGAGATCTTGTCAATAATCACAAAAGGGCAAGAGCTTAGATATGGTGGCACCCTTGCCTATTTTGTGAACATTGATTTATCAGGAAATTCCTTAACTGGTGAAATTCCCCTGGATATAACTTACCTTGATACACTGATTAATCTCAATGTATCATCAAACCACCTGAACAGAAACATTCCTACCAAGATTAATTGGCGACCTACGATCATTAGAATCTCTTGACCTAGTGGTGGTGCGGCACTAGTGGCAGCCGCTGGTGGTGGTCGGAGGTGAGGAAGCGACAGCGGTCGCCCGTCAGACGAGTGGGGAGCCGTGGACGAGAATATGGAGGTGGCACGACGGTGGGCAAGTAACATTGCTCTGTTTTCCTGTGGCTCTGTCCAAACTGACAAGATTGGGGTCAATTATACTAAGTTGCGCAGGTGTGTATCAAATTTCTGGAGCTGCGGCAAAGGATTGGGAGGGTAGACATCAGTGATGTGCAAGGTTTAGGGGGAAGAACGTTACTAGCATAAACCTTTTTGTACTAAGAATAGTTGAATGTGCAAATGTGCTTTGCTCCATGAGGTGATGGTGGACTACATCTGTTGCAGCCATCAATCAGTTCATGTACTGGGCGTACTCTGTTTGTGTACCCAAGTACTGCAGTGGGGTGTGGGTTGTATGCGTACACTAGTATGGCTATGGTGTGGTGTTGGTTACAAACTACACAAGTCTCAGATAAACCGTAGTACAGTAGTATTGATGTACAATCTCACATTTTAAACTCATGGTACCCTCATTGGGACATTTATATTGAGCAAAATATAAGAACATCAAGCACCATACTGATGATGACATGCCCATTCAACTCCCACCATCACAGAGACGTCTTTAAAATGTATCCCTCCCATCCCCCACCCCCTCGGCCCTTCACCACTCAAGACACATGTACTCATGCTCAAGGCTATTTTAGTGGTGTGGATTGCTCCAAATCATTTTGATCCATTGGTCTATCAAAGTTCAGATCGATTCGACCCCTCTCTAGTATTGTTGAGTGCATCTATTGTTTGCCACAGTTTGAAGCGAATTGGCTTGGTTTTCTCTTGTTTCTACGAAGGTCCCCGTTGAGCATGTGAGAATGTGTTGTACATCATAAACATATTGGATTAACTAGAATTGGGCCTGAGACTAAATTGGGAATTGGAGGCATCCGGAAAGTTTTGTGAAGATGGCTATAAAGAGCTGCTAAAAAACTAAAAGAGAATCCCTTTGTTATTCATAGGTGGTGCACTGCAACTCCAGTCCTCCGTCTCCCATGGTGGTGGTTGCATCGCTCCCAAGAGGATCACCTTGATACTCTTTAGAAAGGGCATCCCGAGCGACACTACCGGCCTCCTCGCCTCATGGCGTGGCGAGGACTGCCGCCAGTGGAGAGGTGCCAAATGCAGCAACCAGACCGGCCATTTTGTCGGGCTTTGCTTCCGCACTCCAAATCCGGACGTGTACGAGGATCCATTTGACCGTAACAGTCTGTTCGGCAAAGTAAGACCTTCATTGCTTGTGGATTGGCGGCTCTGCCTGCTGATGTAAAAGCTCTACTTTGTACTACTATTTCCTTCAATCCTTAATGAATCAACACTTGAGTAAATGGTATCTCTCCATTGGTACTGCCAAGTGTGTCTTCATGTCTGTCTTTCTCATGTGTCTTGCCGTTGGTACCACCACCTCTCGTCTCTCTCTTTGTCGTTGCCCTCCCCTCTTGCTCCACCTACTAGCAGCTTCGTTGTACCTCCCGTCCCTCTCCATTGCCACCCCTCCTCTCTCTTAAAGTGTCGTCTCCTCTCCATCCTCCTAAACATGCCCCTTTTCTTTGGCGTGTGGGTCGGAGATGGCTTAATTTTACCCCAAAATCATCAAAAAAAAGATGTCGAGAGGCATACCGAGTGGGTTGGAGTTGCTCTGTGTCCAAAGAAGCATGTGAGCTCCGGTTGAGGTAGATGGAGTTAGCAACCACTTATTGAAATGCTAATGCCACCGCACTCAACACGAGGATAACCACAGTCCTCTTAGTTACAATGCATTTCTCTAGCATGGTATACGGCGTAACAAATGATAGCTTGATTTCACCTAAATGCTTTTGTGTAGAAGAAAAACCATCCTCTCTGAACTATCTCACAAAATACGACTGAGAAAGGCCAGAAACCCCTAGTCTATAAGAGTAGGTGAGAAATGTTCATTTGGGTTGACGGCAACCAAGATTATATCTACTATGAATCATCTTTCCAATCTACCATAGTACACTAGTATTGATGTACAATTTCACATTTTAAACTCATGGTACCCTTATTGGGACATTTATATCGACAAGAATATAAGAACATGCATGCACCTTACTAACGTTGACATGCCCCTTCAACTCCCACCGTCACTGGACACCTTTAAAATGTATCCCTCCCATCCCCCACCCCCTCAGGCCTTCACCACTCGAGATACGCGTACTCACGCTCAAGGCTATTTTAGTGGTGTGGATTGCTCGAAATCATTTTGATCCATTGGTCTAACAAAGCTCAGATTGATTCGATCCCTCTCTAGTTTTGCTAAGTGCATCTATTGTTTACCACGGTTTGGAGCGATTTGGCTTGGTTTTCTCTTGTTGCTACGAGGGTCCCCATTTAGCATGTGAGAAATGTGTTGTACAGCCTAAACATATTGTAATAGCTAGAATTAGACTTGAGACTAAATTGGGAATTGGAGGCATCCGGAAAGTTTTGTGAAGATGACTGCAAGGAGTTGCTAAAAAACAAAAAGAGGATGGCTTCATTCTTCATAGGTAGTGCACTGCAATCTCAGAACTCAGTCTCCCATCGTGGTGGTTGCATCGCTGCCAAGAGGATCACCTTTCTCTCCTTTAGAAAGGGCATCACGAGCGACACTGGTGGCATCCTCGCCTCGTGGCGCAGCGAGGACTGCTGCCAATGGAGAGGTGTCAAGGGCAGCAACCAGACTGGCCATTTCGTCGGGCTTTGCCTCGGCACTCCAAACTCGGACATGTAGGAGGATCCATTTGACGGTAACAGTCTGTCCGGCGAAGTAAGACATTCAATGCTTGCGGATCAGCGGCTCTACCTGCTGATGTAAAAAGTCTAATTTGTACTGTTATTTTCTTCAGTCCTTAATGAATCAACACGCAAAGCTCTTGCGTGTTCCAGAAAAGAATGTGTTGTTGCTCTGCTTTTTCCTCTGTTCTGGCCTGAGACCCTATTACGTCGAGCAGCTTCAATGCGAGTTGAATCCATGAAAATCGGTGAGAAAGGGAGCTGGAGGCGACCAACGCCGCGCCCCGCACCTCGACGCTCCTCACCGGCCCATGATGTGGTCCTAGGTGGAAGTGGGGCATCTCGGGATACTTCAAGGCTGATTGGTTTGCTACCAATATTTGGCAAGTCAACATTGGGCAAAATCAAAAGTTGCCAACAGTTGACAACCTTTTGTTAGATTGGCAACAAAAATTGGTATGCAACCAATCTCTAGCCAACATTTGGCAGTTGCCAAAATTTGGCAAGCCAATTTTTGACATCAAACCAATTCGCCCCTTCGTCGAGGGGTGCACGTCTGGGCCTCCTTCCACACGGTGCGCCACCAATGGCGCGGAGAGGGCGCACGGGAGTTTCCCGTAACAGCCTGGGGCGCGGAGCGATCTTGGTCCCAGACTTCTAGGGCGGCGGCTTCTACTTCGAGAGGCTCCACTTCTGCGCCATCAGCAATTGTCAGGTCCTGGCTGGTGGCCTATCTCACCCAGCTGGTGAGGTGCGCCAGACACTACATGCTCCACGACACCGCCCGGCTGGCTTACCTTGGCGGCGGCAGGTTTTGCATCTCCATGTCCATGGTGGTCTTCACCGGATACATCGATCGGAAATATACCCTCGTCGGCAACATGGATAGGCTACCGCGCCAAGCCGTCTCCTTCATGGCTGTCGAGGACTCCCCGGAAATGCATTTGCTTCAGTGCAAGTTTGACTGATACCCCATGCCGTGAGGCTCGAGCTCGACACTAGCCTATGTACCATACTAGCTCATGTGGACCATGGCTGCCAAACTAAAAACCAAGGACTACTTTTGCATCCGTTCATATTTTGAAATGGGTCACAAGAAAAGCGCAAGTGTTTGAGTTCTTCCATAGTTTCAACTTGACAAAATAACTAACTACAAAACTGTCAGACAAACTTAATTTCCAGAGATACAAACTACAGTATTCAGAGATCCAGATAAGCAATTCAATTTTGATATTCATCTTAAAAATCATGCAACACATGAACATCATGTATTGCACCAAAATAAAGCTTAGGAGCTTCAACAATCATATGATTCCTGAACAGCGAGGTATTTTGGAGCATCAACAATCATACAATTCCCAAACAAAGGTATTTTGGAGCTTCCACAATCGTACATCTCAGATGGAGGATGAGGGCTCACAACGCCATGGATGCCCATGGGCTCGCACTCAAACCTTGGGATCGTGACGTTCCCCAAACTTCCACAACATCATGGACGTCCTTTCCATTTCATGCTCTAGACAATGGTCCTCCCGTCGCCACGGCCTTCAAATGCCCTTGCGGGCGTCGAGCTTCCTGATTTTCTACTCCACCACGATAATGTAGACGCCGATGTTGTCTAGGTCGGCTATGGAGCACCATTCTCCAGCTCCATCGGTACCTTCTCATTCTCCGCCGCCTTGGTCTCCGCTTCCAGCCGCTGCAGTACCGCCATTGACATGTAGTGAGATCAAAGATGAAGTGCTTAGGGAGGAGCCAAAGAATTAAAAACTTTCCTGGTTTTGAGTAAGAGAAAGGGGGTTGTGTGAAAATTAGAGTTAAATGGTCGGTAAATGGTAATCTATCTGTTGGTACTGCCAAATGGGTCTTCACGCGTCTTTCTCATGTGGCTCATCGTTGGTACCACGACCCCTCATCTCTCTCTCCATCTTGTCCCTCCCCTTTCACTCCACCTAGTAGCTTCACCGTACCTCCCTTCCCTCTCCGTTGCCACCCCTCCTCTCTCTTACAGTGTCGTCTCAGCTCCATCCTCCTCAACGTGCCCCTTTTCTTTGGTGTGTAGGTTACGGACGGCTTAATTTTACCCCAAAATCACTAAAAATTTATGGCTGGAATTGCACTGTGTCCAATAAAGCATGTGAGCACCAATTGAGATAGATGGAGTTACCCCCCCCCAAAGCTAATGCTTTCTCATTGTTGCACATGACCCGTGCACCGCACGGCTTGCTCATGCGACCACGCTCAACATGAGGATAACCGTAGTCCTCTTACTCACTATGCATTTCTCTAGCATGGTATACGGCATAACAAAGGATAGGTTGATTTCACTAAAAATGCTTTTGTGTAGCAGATAGATAGCTAAGCAAGCTTTCATCCCTGAACTATCTCACAAAACACGACTGAGCAAGCCCAGAGACCCCTAGTCTATACGAGTAGGTGAGAAATGTGCATTTGTGTTAGATGCAAGCCGCGATTGTTACTCATGGTACCCTAATTGAGACATTTATATCAACCAAAAATAAAAACATGTGTGCACCTTACCGGTGGTTACATGCCCCTTTAATTCCCACCTTCTCCGAGACGCCTTTAAAATGTGTCCCTCTCATCCCCCCACCCCCATCAGCCCTTCACCACTTTAGACACACAAACTCACACTCAATGCTATTTTAGTGGTGTGGATTGCTCCAAATCGTTTTGATGCATTGACTGGTCTCTCACAAGTTCAAATCAATTTGATCCCTATCTAATATTCTCTTGTTGCTACGAAGGTTCCAATTGAGCACGGGAGAAATGTATTGTGGCAGCCTAAACATATTGGATTACCAAGAGTTAGCATTCAGAGTAGACCAAATTGGGAATTGGAGGCATCCGGAAATTTTTGTGAAGAGAGCTACAAGCAGCTGGTAAAAAATTCAAAAGAGCTTCACTTTGCTATTTCTATTAGTTGAGAAACAGTGATTACAATGTTCTGTTAAATTTGTCCCACCATCATGATATTCAATTAATCTAACCTGGTTATCATGTAAAATAATCAGGGCACAACATATTTGGTCCGAAGGCTGCAAGTGCACCTGTTTCAAAATAATAACCAAAATAAAGTATTTGCATTTACAAATGAACTCGTATTTAACCTATTCTTTATAAGTTAGTGTATTGGTTGGTTGACCAGATGTCTGGAGATTTTTAAGACAACAAAAGTGCATTTGTTGAAGCAACTTCTTTTTGACACAACGCAAGGTGAGGAATAGATATTGTGTATATGTGAGCAACTTATTTTCAGCCCAACGCATAGAAGTGCAGTATTCTGCATGCACGTAGAATTTCGAGCAGTTTGGTTTATAAATCCCATACATAGCTAAATTCATAATAAGTTATGTGGGGAAATATTTCTATATGGACAAAGTATACAGCTCTAATAAAGACATAAAACATACAAATAGAAAAACACATAATAAATCTAGCCGCCCAAAAGCTCTGTCATCCTGCTAGTTTTAATTATACTAGGACCGACTTAATATCTGCCTACAACTTGATGAAGGAATAGTGTGAAAATATTGTAACTGTCAAATCAAGCAGTGGCCATCGGATAAATACTGCCAAATCAAACAGCCGCTAAATTTACGAGAAAGAACATAAGCTCCATATGATATTCGTATGAATATATAGAAGATGCATCAATCCATCCATTGCCTTCTTTGTCCTTCTCGACATCGAGATTCTCAGAGTTCACACTAGACAAGAAAGACGACTGACTTTGGCGGCAGCGTGGTTTCAACGGTGCATTCAATCAACATCACCACTATATTCAATTGCCAGCCTACTCCGCTTCCCAAGCGTCAAGCGTCTGTAGGAGCAAAGTACGTTTGATCAAGTAGTAGCTTGTGGTGACACCAACCAGACCTGAACGAATGGGCTCTTTACATGACCGTAGGCTCAACTCAAGTCCCAAACGTCCAGACATCTCCACTAGCATCCTCTGGAAGCCATTGTTCTTCCAGTATGCATCGCACAACCAACCTCCTCCTCCTCCTGGCCATCATAAGCGCCAGTTCATTCTTCACGGGTGGTGCGCCGCAACCCCCCAGCCCCCATGGTGGCAGTTGCATCGCCGCCGAGAGGACCGCCTTGCTCTCCTTCAAAAATGGCATCACAAGCGACCATGCCGGCCTCCTCGCCTCGTGGCGCGGCCAGGACTGCTGCCGGTGGAGAGGCGTCAACTGCAGCAACCAGACCGGCCATATCATCGGGCTTCGCCTCCGCACTCCAAGCGCGAACGTATACAAGGATCCATGTGACGGTAACAGTCTACTCGGTGAAGTAAGCCCCTCTTTGCTTTCCTTGGAGCATCTAGAGCACCTGGACCTCAGCACGAACTGCTTGTTTGGGCCAAACGGCAGCTTTCCAGAGTTCCTGGGCCAGATGAGGAACCTGAGATACCTCAACCTCACCGGCTTAACGATGTTTACCAGTAGAGTGCCTCCACAACTTGGTAACTTGTCCAAGATGCAGTATTTGGCCATTGGCCAAGCTGGTAGTCGTACTCAGATGTACTCTGATGACATCACCTGGTTAACAAAGCTTCATTTGCTACATGACGTTAGCATCGGAGGGATAAATCTCTCAGGGATACATGACTGGCCTCATATGCTGAATATGATTCCGTCTTTAAGGGTTATCAGTCTTCCTGGCTGTTCACTTGAGAGTGCAAACCAATCACTTCCGTACCTCAATCTCACAAGACTTGAGAAGCTTGATCTTTCCATGAACAATTTTGACCACTCAATTGCAACTAGTTGGTTTTGGAACGCCACAAGCCTCAAGTACCTTAATCTTAAGGCCAACAGATTATCCGGCCGATTTCCTGATGCACTAGGAAACATGACATCCCTTCAGGTCCTTGATATGTCAATGAATTTGAACAAGTACTTGATGGTGACAGGAAACCTGAAGAGTCTTTGCAGTTTGAAAATTCTAGACTTCAGCAATAATGAAATGAATGGAGATATAGCAGTCACGATGGTAGGTTTGCCGGAATGCGCATGGGAATCTTTGGAAGAGCTAGATTTCAGCTACAATAGTTTCACGGGAACATTGCCAAATTTGATAGGTACATTCAGCAGCTTGAGCAGACTTAAACTCAACAACAACAACCTCACCGGAAGTGTACCACCGGGCATTGGGTATTTAACATGCTTAGCTGCCCTTGACCTTTCGAACAACCGCTTCACTGGAAGCGTACCCTTTGAAATCGGTTCCCTAACTAATCTATCTTCTTTGGATCTAAGCAACAACAACTTCAGTGGTATTGTGCCTTCTGAAATTGGTGCCCTTAGTGATCTGACTTCTTTGATCCTAAGCAAGAACAACTTTAGTGGTGTGATCACGGAAACACATTTTGCAGGTCTAAAAGGTTTAAAGAACATAGAACTGTCTTCCAATAGTTAGAAGATTGAAGTAGATTCTGATTGGCTTCCTCCCTTAAGGCTGGAGTCTGCGCTGTTTTCATCTTGCCAGATGGGCCCTCTATTTCCTGCCTGGCTTCAGTGGCAACAAGAAATCACTCAACTTGACATTTCAAGCACAACCCTAATGGACACGATTCCTGATTGGTTTTGGTCTACATTTTCACGAGTCACATACCTCGACATGTCTGACAACCAACTTAGTGGCAACTTGCCAGCACATCTAGATGACATGGCGTTTGAAGAACTCTACCTTAGTTCAAACCGGCTTACAGGACCAGTACCACCGTTCCTAGGAAATATCACCGTGTTGGACATCTCCAACAATTCCTTTTCAGGAACACTGCCATCAAATCTTGAAGCTGTGCAACTGCAAACATTGATCATGTATTCAAATCAAATTGGTGGTAGCATTCCAGAATCTATGTGTAAACTACAAATGCTGGGAGATCTAGATTTATCAAGCAATCTTTTGGAGGGTGAAATTCCTCAGTGCTTTCAGAACATATCCATATCGTTCCTACTATTAAGCAACAATAGTTTATCCCAACATTTTTGCACAATGGAAAGAGTCTCGAGTTTCTTGATCTTGCATGGAATAAGTTATATGGAAGGATACCAACATGGATAGGAGAGCTTAGAAGATTACGGTTTGTGCGACTAAGTCACAACACGTTTTCTGGGACTATTCCAGTTGAAATAACGGCTCTCAGTTATCTTCAATACTTGGATCTATCAGGAAATAATATATCTGGTGTCATACCTGTGCATTTGTCACACCTAACAGGTATGACCCGGAAGGGCTTCATGCCTATAGCCAGTGAAAGTATTGCTCCAGCCGGCTTGGGTTCAGTAACTGTAGCAGATCAATTTGGAGCGATCTTGTCGATAATCACAAAAGGGCAAGAGCATAAATATAGAGGCACCCTTGCATATTTTGTGAGCATTGATTTATCCGGCAACTCCTTAACTGGTGAAATTCCCACGGATATCTCTTCCCTTGATGCACTGATAAATCTGAATTTGTCATCAAACCACCTGAGAGGAAACATTCCTACCAAGATTGGCGACCTACGGTCATTAGAGTCTCTTGACCTCTCTCAGAACAAGCTTTCCGGTGAAATCCCATCGAGCTTGTCAAGTTTGACATCTCTGAGCTATTTGAACATGTCTTATAATAGTTTGTCTGGAAGGATACCATCAGGCCACCAACTTGACACCCTTAGTGCCGACAACCCAGCACTTATGTACATTGGCAACAACGGACTTTGTGGGCCTCCTCTTCAGAAGAATTGCTCAGGAAATGGTACGGTTGTCCATGGTCATCTTGGAAGCAGTAATCAGGAATTTGATCCACTGACATTCTATTTTGGTCTTGTGCTGGGACTTGTAGCGGGGCTTTGGAGTGTCTTTTGCACGTTCCTGTTCAAGAACACATGGAGGATTGCTTATTTTCAACTCTTTGATGAGCTGTGTGACAGAATCTATGTATATGTGGTTGTGAAGTGGGCAAGCTTCACAAGGAAGACAGATGAAGAATAACCTGATTTCTTGAAGGAGCCACTGTCTGTGCCACAACCAATAATACGGGAGCTCCATATTAATCTGGGTGAGGAGAATAATTCTTTATATACATGTATAAGACTTCTGCTATTCAGTACTCCAATCATACTAGGACCTTTTGCTGAATAGTTTCCGCAAGTTTTTCTACTGTAATCGGAAAATTGACTTTTCTTTTTGTGTGGTAGATTTGTCATGTAGATTAAGGGGCAATATTCTTTGAAGTAGAAGAAAATCCTGCAAAACTGAAGGTCTGCAACATATATATACTCTTGTAAATTTAAGCCATTTAAAAACTGCAGACCTGTATATGCCATATATATACTCTACACTACAGCAACAACTTATGAATTGATGCAACGCCTTCTATGCAAGGGTGCCAATTATACAGGTGAGAGATTATAGCATGAACCCTTCCAGTTTCAAGACTTATGATCAGGACATTACCTGGTTACGAATGAATGCCATCGTACAACGAACGCACCCACCGTCAGGACTGGAGTTGCCCTGCATCGGGCGCCCACCATCGGGCGCGTCGTCCTGAGCTGCTCATCCCGTTCGTATATTGGTGTGGCAGCCGAACGTCACCACGCCGGTGAACAACGGGCTGGGCATTTCGTCGAACGTCACCTCGCGAGGTCATGGCCAACCCCCCGCGCTGCCTACCAAGAAAGAGCCACTAGATCTGAAGGCCGATTTGGATCCCCGACGCAGACAGGCCCGCGCCGCCTCGGCCACCACGACAAGCAACACCGCCGGCAAAACACACAACCCTCCATGCTGGAGAAGCCACACCAGCGTCGTCGCGTCCCACAAAGCTGAAGGAAATATGCCCTAGAGGCAATAATAAAGTTATTATTTAGTTTGTTATATCATGATAAATGTTTATTATTCATGCTAGAATTGTATTAACCGGAAACATAATACTTGTGTGAATACATAGACAAACAGATTGTCACTAGTATGCCTCTACTTGACTAGCTCGTTAATCAAAGATGGTTATGTTTCCTAACCATAGACATGTGTTGTCATTTGATCAAATGGGATCACATCATTAGGAGAATGATGTGATTGACATGACCCATTCCATTAGCTTAGCACCCCATCGTTTAGTATGTTGCTATTGCTTTCTTCATGACTTATACATGTTCCTATGACTATGAGATTATGCAACTCCCGTTTGCCGGAGGAACACTTTGTGTGCTACCAAACGTCACAACATAACTGGGTGATTATAAAGGAGCTCTACAGGTGTCTCCGAAGGTACATGTTGGGTTGGCGTATTTCGAGATTAGGATTTGTTACTCCGATTGTCGGAGAGGTATCTCTGGGCCCTCTCGGTAATGCACATCACATAAGCCTTGCAAGCATTACAACTAATCAGTTAGTTGTGAGATGATGTATTACGGAACGAGTAAAGAGACTTTCTGGTAACGAGATTGAACTTGGTATTAAGATACCGACGATCGAATCTCGGGCAAGTAACATACCGATGACAAAGGGAACAACGTATTTTGTTATGCGGTCTGACCGATAAAGATCTTCGTAGAATATGTGGGAGCCAATATGAGCATCCAGGTTTCGCTATTGGTTATTGACCAGAGACGTGTCTTGGTCATGTCTACATTGTTCTCGAACCCGTAGGGTCTGCACGCTTAACGTTACGATGACAGTTTCATTATGAGTTTATATGTTTTGATGTACCGAAGGTTGTTCGGAGCCCCGGATGTGATCATGGACATGACGACGAGTCTCAAAATGGTCGAGACATAAAGATTGATATATTGGAAGCCTATATTTGGATATCGGAATCGTTCCGGGTGAAATCGGGATTTTACCGGAGTATCGGGGGGTTACCGGAACCCCCCAGGGGTTAATGGGCCTACATGGGCCCTAAGGGAGAAGAGGAGGGCCGGCCAGGGCAGGCCGCGCCCCCCCTCCCACCCTAGTCCGAATAGGACAAGGAAGGGGGGGCGGCGCCCCCCTTTCCTCTTTCCCCCTTCCCCTTTCCTTCTCCAACAAGGCAAGAGGGGGGAGTCCTACTCCCGGTGGGAGTAGGACTCCTCCAGGCGCACCCCTAGGGATCGGCCGCACCTCCCCCCTCCCTCCTTTATATACGGGTGCAAGGGGGCACCCCAAGACACACAAGTTGATCTTTGTGATCGTTCCTTAGCCGTGTGTGGTGCCCCCTTCCACCATATTCCACCTCGGTCATATCGTAGCAGTGCTTAGGCGAAGCCCTGCGGCGGTAGAACATCAAGATCGTCACCACGCCGTCGTGCTGACGGAACTCTTCCCCGACACTTTGCTGGATCGGAGTCCGGGGATCGTCATCGAGCTGAACGTGTGCTAGAACTCGGAGGTGCCGTAGTTTCGGTGCTTGATCGGTCGGGCCATGAAGACGTACGACTACATCAACCGCGTTGTTATAATGCTTCCGCTTTCAGTCTACGAGGGTACGTGGACAACACTCTCCCCTCTCGTTGCTATGCATCACCATGATCTTGCGTGTGCGTAGGAATTCTTTTGAAATTACTACGTTCCCCAACAGTGGCATCCGAGCCAGGTTTTATGCGTTGATGTTATATGCACGAGTAGAACACAAGTGAGTTGTGGGCGATATAAGTCATACTGCTTACCAGCATGTCATACTTTGGTTCGGCGGTATTGTTGGATGAAGCAACCCGGACCGACATTACGCGTACGCTTACGCGAGACTGGTTCTACCGACGTGCCTTCCACACAGGTGGCTGGCGGGTGTTAGTTTCTCCAACTTTAGTTGAACCGAGTGTGGCTACGCCCGGTCCTTGCGAAGGTTAAAACAGCACCAACTTGACAAACTATCGTTGTGGTTTTGATGCGTAGGTAAAAACGGTTCTTGTTAAGCCCGTAGCAGCCACGTAAAACTTGCAACAACAAAGTAGAGGAGGTCTAACTTGTTTTTGCAAGGCATGTTGTGATGTGATATGGTCAAGACATGATGCTAAATTTTATTGTATGAGATGATCATGTTTTGTAACCGAGTTATCGGCAACTGGCAGGAGCCATATGGTTGTCGCTTTATTGTACCCAATGCAATCACCCTGTAATGCTTTACTTTATCACTAAGCGGTAGCGATAGTCGTAGAAGCATAAGATTGGCGAGACGATAACGATGCTACGATGGAGATCAAGGTGTCGCGCCGGTGACGATGGTGATCATGACGGTGCTTCAGAGATGGAGATCACAAGCACAAGATGATGATGGCCATATCATATCACTTATATTGATTGCATGTGATGTTTATCTTTTTATGCATCTTATCTTGCTTTGTTTGACAGTAGCATTATAAGATGATCTCTCACTAAATTTCAAGATAAAAGTGTTCTCCCTGAGTATGCACCGTTGCCAAAGTTTGTCGTGCCCAGACACCACGTGATGATCAGGTGTGATAAGCTCTACGTCCATCTACAACGGGTTTTGCACACGCAGAATACTCAGGTTAAACTTGACGATCCTAGCATATGCAGATATGGCCTCGGAACACTGAGACCGAAAGTTCGAGTGTGAATCATATAGTAGATATGATCAACATAGTGATGTTCACCATTGAAAGCTACTCCATTTCACGTGATGATCGGTTATGGTTTAGTTGATTTGGATCACGTGATCACTTAAAAGATTAGAGAGATGTCTTTCTAAGTGGGAGTTCTTAAGTAATATGATTAATTGAACTTAAATTTATTATGAACTTAGTACCTGATAGTATCTTGCTTGTTTATGTTTGATTGTAGATAGATGGCCCTTGCTGCTATTCCGTTGAATTTTAATGCGTTCCTTGAGAAAGCAAAGTTGAAAGATGATGGTAGCAATTACACGGACTGGGTCCGTAACTTGAGGATTATCCTCATTGCTGCACAGAAGAATTATGTCCTGGAAGCACCGTTGGGTGCCAGGCCTGCTGCTGATGCAACTGACGACGTTAAGAACGTCTGGCAGAGCAAAGCCGATGACTATTCGATAGTTCAATGTACCATGCTTTACGGCTTAGAACCGGGTCTTCAACGATGTTTTGAACGTCATGGAGCATATGAGATGTTCCAGGAGTTGAAGTTAATATTTCAAGCAAATGCCCGGATTGAGAGATATGAAGTCTCCAATAAGTTCTATAGCTGCAAGATGGAGGAGAACAGTTCTGTCAGTGAGCATATACTCAAAATGTCTGGGTATAATAATCACTTGATTCAAGTGGGAGTTAATCTTCCGGATGATTGCGTCATTGACAGAATTCTCCAATCATTGCCACCAAGCTACAAGAGCTTCGTGATGAACTATAATGTGCAAGGGATGGACAAAACAATTCCTGAGCTCTTCGCAATGGTAAAGGCTGCGGAGGTAGAAATCAAGAAGGAGCATCAAGTGTTGATGGTCAACAAGACCACTAGTTTCAAGAAAAAGGGCAAAGGGAAGAAGAAGGGGAACTTCAAGAAGAACAACAAGCAAGTTGCTGCTCAGGAGAAGAAACCCAAATCTGGACCTAAGCCTGAAACTGAGTGCTTCTACTACAAGCAGACTGGTCACTGGAAGCGGAACTACCCCAAGTATTTGGCGGATAAGAAGGATGGCAAGGTGAACAAAGGTATATGTGATATACATGTTATTGATGTGTACCTTACTAGAGCTCGCAGTAGCACCTGGGTATTTGATACTGGTTCTGTTGCTAATATTTGCAACTCAAAGCAGGGACTACGGATTAAGCGAACACTAGCGAAGGACGAGGTGACGATGCGCGTGGGAAATGGTTCCAAAGTCGATGTGATCGCGGTCGGCACGCTACCTCTACATCTACCTTCGAGATTAGTGTTAGACCTAAATAATTGTTATTTGGTGCCAGCGTTGAGCATGAACATTATATCTGGATCTTATTTGATGTGATACGGTTATTCATTTAAATCATAGAATAATGGTTGTTCTATTTATATGAGTAATATCTTTTATGGTCATGCACCCTTGAAGAATGGTCTATTTTTGATGAATCTCGATAGTAGTGATACACATATTCATAATGTTGAAGCCAAAAGATGCAGAGTTGATAATGATAGTGCAACTTATTTGTGGCACTGCCGTTTAGGTCATATCGGTGTAAAACGCATGAAGAAACTCCATACTGATGGACTTTTGGAACCACTTGATTATGAATCACTTGGTACTTGCGAACCGCGCCTCATGGGCAAGATGACTAAAACGCCGTTCTCTGGTACTATGGAGAGAGCAACAGATTTGTTGGAAATCATACATACAGATGTATGTGGTCCGATGAATGTTGAGGCTCGTGGCGGATATCGTTATTTTCTCACCTTCACAGATGATTTAAGCAGATATGGGTATATCTACTTAACGAAGCATAAGTCTGAAACATTTGAAAAGATCGAAGAATTTCAGAGTGAAGTTGAAAATCATCGTAACAAGAAAATAAAATTTCTACGATCTGATTGTGGAGGAGAATATTTGAGTTACGAGTTTGGTCTACATTTGAAACAATGCGGAATAGTTTCGCAACTCACGCCACCCGGAACACCACAGCGTAATGGTGTGTCCGAACGTCGTAATCGTACTTTACTAGATATGGTGTGATCTATGATGTCTCTTACAGATTTGCCGCTATCATTTTGGGGTTATGCTTTAGAGACGGCCGCATTCATGTTAAATAGGGCACCATCAAAATCCGTTGAGACGACACCTTATGAACTGTGGTTTGGCAAGAAACCAAAGTTGTCGTTTCTGAAAGTTTGGGGCTGCGATGCTTATGTGAAAAAACTTCAACCTGATAAGCTCGGACCCAAATCGGAGAAATGTGTCTTCATAGGATACCCAAAGGAGACTGTTGGGTACACCTTCTATCACAGATCCGAAGGCAAAACATTCGTTGCTAAGAATGGATTCTTTCTAGAGAAGGAGTTTCTCTCGAAAGAAGTGAGTGGGAGGAAAGTGAAACTTGATGAGGTAACTGTACCTGCTCCCTTATTGGAAAGTAGTACATCTCAGAAACCGGTTTCTGTGACACCTACACCAATTAATGAGGAAGCTAACGATGATGATCATGAAACTTCAGATCAAGTTACTACCGAACCTTGTAGATCAACCAGAGTAAGATCCGCACCAGAGTGGTACGGTAATCCTGTTCTGGAAGTCATGCTACTAGATCATGGTGAACTCAGATTCCGCAAAATGGCTAGAAGCCATGAAATCTGAGATGGGATCCATGTATGAGAACAAAGTGTGGACTTTGGTGACTTGCCCGATGATCGGCAAGCAATTGAGAATAAATGGATCTTCAAGAAGAAGACTGACGCTGACGGTAATGTTACTGTCTACAAAGCTCGACTTGTTGCGAAAGGTTTTCGACAAGTTCAAGGGATTGACTACGATGAGACCTTCTCACCCGTAGCGATGCTTAAGTCTGTCTGAATCATGTTAGCAATTGCCGCATTTTATGATTATGAAATTTGGCAGATGGATGTGAAAACTGCATTACTGGATGGATTTCTAGAAGAAGAGTTGTATATGATGCAACCGGAAGGTTTTGTCGATCCAAAGGGAGCTAACAAAGTGTGCAAGCTCCAGCGATCCATTTACGGACTGGTGCAAGCCACTCGGAGTTGGAATAAACGCTTTGATAGTGTGATCAAAGCATTTTGTTTTATACAGACTTTTGGAGAAGCCTGTATTTACAAGGAAGTGAGTGGGAGCTCTGTAGCATTTCTGATATTATATGTGGATGACATATTACTGATCGGAAATGATATAGAATTTTTGGATAGCATAAAGGGATACTTGAATAAGAGTTTCTCAATGAAAGACCTCGGTGAAGATGCTTACATATTGAGCATTAAGATCTATAGAGACAGATCAAGATGCTTAATTGGACTTTCACAAAGCACATACCTTGGCAAAGTTTTGAAGAAGTTCAAAATGGATCAGGCAAAGAAAGGATTCCTGCCTGTGTTACAAGGTGTGAAGTTGAGTAAGACTCAATGCCCGACCACTGTAGAAGATAGAGAGAAAATGAAAGATGTTCCCTATGCTTCAGCCATAGGCTCTATCATGCATGCAATGTTATGTACCAGACCTGATGTGTGCCTTGCTATAAGTCTAGCAGGGAGGTACCAAAGTAATCCAGGATTGGATCACTGGACAGCGGTCAAGAACATCCTGAAGTACCTGAAAAGGACTAAGGATATGTTTCTCGTATATGGAGGTGACAAAGAGCTCATCGTAAATGGTTACGTTGATGCAAGCTTTGACACTGATCTGGACAATTCTAAATCGCAAACCGGATACGTGTTTACATTAAACGGTGGAGCTGTCAGTTGGTGCAGTTCTAAACAAAGCGTCGTGGCGGGATCTACATGTGAAGCGGAGTACTTTGCTGCTTCAGAAGGAGCAAACGAAGGAGTCTGGATGAAGGAGTTCATATCCGATCGAGGTGTCATACCTAGTGCATCGGGTCCAATGAAAATCTTTTGTGACAATACTGGGGCAATTGCCTTGGCAAAGGAATCCATATTTCACAAGAGAACCAAGCACATCAAGAGATGCTTCAATTCCATCCGGGATCTAGTCCAGGTGGGAGACATAGAGATTTGCAAGATTCATATGGATCTGAATGTTGCAGACCCGTTGACTAAGCCTCTTCCACGAGCAAAACATGATCAGCACCAAGGCTCCATGGGTGTTAGAATCATTACTATGTAATCTAGATTATTGACTCTAGTGCAAGTGGGAGACTGAAGGAAATATGCCCTAGAGGCAATAATAAAGTTATTATTTATTTTCTTATATCATGATAAATGTTTATTATTCATGCTAGAATTGTATTAACCGGAAACATAATACTTGTGTGAATACATAGACAAACAGATTGTCACTAGTATGCCTCTACTTGACTAGCTCGTTAATCAAAGATGGTTATGTTTCCTAACCATAAACATGTGTTATCATTTGATTAAACGGGATCACATCATTAGGAGAATGATGCGATTGACATGACCCATTCCATTAGCCTAGCACCCGATCGTTAAGTATGTTGCTATTGCTTTCTTCATGACTTATACATGTTCCTATGACTATGAGATTATGCAACTCCCGTTTGCCGTAGGAACACTTTGTGTGCTACCGAACGCCACAACGTAACTGGGTGATTATAAAGGAGCTCTACAGGTGTCTCCGAAGGTACATGTTGGGTTGGCGTATTTCGAGATTAGGATTTGTCACTCCGATTGTCGGAGAGGTATCTCTGGGCCCTCTCGGTAATGCACATCACATAAGCCTTGCAAGCATTACAACTAATGAGTTAGTTGTGAGATGATGTATTACGGAACGAGTAATGAGACTTGCCGGTAACGAGATTGAACTAGATATTAAGATACCGACGATCGAATCTCGGGCAAGTAACATACCGATGACAAAGGGAACAACGTATTTTGTTATGCGGTCTCACCGATAAAGATCTTCGTAGAATATGTGGCAGCCAATATGAGCATCCAGGTTCCGCTATTGGTTACTGACCAGAGACGTGTCTTGGTCATGTCTACATTGTTCTCAAACCCGTAGGGTCCGCACGCTTAATGTTACGATGACAGTTTCATTATGAGTTTATATGTTCTGATGTACCGAGGGTTGTTCGGAGTCCCGGATGTGATCACGGACATGACGAGGAGTCTCGAAATGGTCGAGACATAAAGATTGATATATTGGAAGCCTATATTTGGATATCGGAATCGTTCCTGGTGAAAACGGGATTTTACCGGAGTACCGGGGGGTTACCGGAACCCCCCTCCCCCCTAGTCCGAATAGGACAAGGAAGGGGGGCGGCGCCCCCTTTCCTCTTTTCCCCTTCCCCTTTCCTTCTCCAACAAGGCAAGAGGGGGGAGTCCTACTCCCGGTGGGAGTAGGACTCCTCCAGGCGCACCCCTAGGGGCCGGCCGCACCTCCCCCTCCCTCCTTTATATACGGGGGCAAGGGGGCACCCCAAGACACACAAGTTGATTTTCGTGATCGTTCCTTAGCCATGTGCGGTGCCCCCTTCCACCATATTCCACCTCGGTCATATCGTAGCAGTGCTTAGGCGAAGCCCTGCGACGGTAGAACATCAAGATCGTCACCACGCCGTCGTGCTGACGGAACTCTTCCCCGACACTTTGCTGGATCGGAGTCCGGGGATCGTCATCGAGCTGAACGTTTGCTAGAACTCGGAGGTGCCGTAGTTTCGGTGCTTGATCGGTCGGGCCGTGAAGACGTACGACTACATCAACCACGTTGTTATAACGCTTCCGCTTTCGGTCTACGAGGGTACGTGGACAACACTCTCCCCTCTCGTTGCTATGCATCACCATGATCTTGAGTGTGCGTACGAATTTTTTTGAAATTACTACGTTCCCCAACAAAAGCGGCACGTCCTGGAACGAAGGGCCATCCCGCGCTGCCCACCACCACTCGAAGAGTAGAGGAGGCCCCGCCGCCGCCGCTGTCGGCCGGGCTTTGCCCGCCGGCGAGCTCTGGTGGCGGCGAGGAGAGAGGAAGATGAGTGGAAGGTAGGGGCGACTAGGGCTAGGGTTTCCCCCTGTTGCTCGCGGGAGCGACGTGGGGGGGGGTGGGAGGGGGATTCGCAATGCGTTGTTCGGTGACTGTCCTTAAAGTCCTTGTTCCCCCTTTGTGCTCATGCAGGGCGGTCGTGTCCATGTCCAGCGGCCGTGAGACCCGCAAAGTGAAGGTGCGGTCACTGGAGAGGAAAAGTAGGACATGAGACACGGACCGGCTCACTAGACTCGCGGCCCCGCCATCTCCCATGCTCCTACTCTTACTCGTTGGAGTCCGCGATATGTCCATCATCAGTGGACGTGATGTTCATGATGGATGTGGACAGGCTGGCCTCGTTGCCACACCGGCACGAACGAAGCCCAGTTGGCGGCGCGAATGGCCCGCTGCTACCACTGTTCTTGTCTGAGTTCGCTAGCGTCGCCTCTGCGTCCGTGTTGCAAGTGACGCAAGCGCGCCTGGCCTCATACAGCATCCGTTGCTCGGCAAAAAAATTTAGGGTTCTTCACTGCCATGGCTGCCCCTGGCTTCCCACTTGTGAACTCACCGTAGATTTGGCCCTTCGCCAGCCGATGTTTTGCGAGGAGGGAGAAGTTGTAACGTTGCTCCTCCCGCACCTGCCAGAACAACGACACTGGTTGCTCCTTCGTCATGAAGGCGTCGAAGTGCGCCTACGTGCTGCTCCATGGTCAAGCTGGCATGGACAGGCGCAGACAGAGGCGTTGGCACGTCGTCGGAGCCTGTCTCCATCGTCAGGTCATTGTCGAAGACCTCCAGGGAGCTGGTGGACACTTTCATGCGAGTACCATCCACACTTGAATTTGTCAATTCTATTTCTTGAGCTGTGAATCGAACTTACATCTGAAAAAAGGAACATGGTAGATATATGTTATGTCAATGCTGTCAGTCTTCTCATAACTTTGTTACGTGCAATGTAAAGGATTTGAGATTATCTTGTGGAAACCGGGAAATGTATCGGTGCACCCGCGCTTGTGGTGCTACCGGTGCACCAGACGGCATATAATGTTTTTAAAAATCTGAAAAAAAAACATCTAGTACTTTAACACAACATCAATGTATGATGTCACAAAATTTCATGTAAAAATTTAAAATATTTTTTGAGATAGAAAATGACAAATTTGACATCAGTGTGTTAATGGGCCAAATCTAAAGCCCAAGTTATGTTATGTACTATTCAATGTTGAATTTGTCATTTTTGTTTTTCGAGTTATGCTTCGAATTTTGATTTGAAATTTTGTGACAACCTACATTGCTGTTGTGTAAGTGTGCTATTTTTTTTTTTCAGAATTTTTTGAACATTTTGAAAGCACGATGTGAGTTCGGTGCACCGGTAGCACCACTAGCTCCGGTGCACCAGATATTTTCCCTATGGAAACCAACTTACATTAAAAAAAATGTAACTCTACGTGTGAAGCCAAGGTATATGGCTTTGGCGACTTCTTGCTGAAATGGAAGGAAGAGAACCACAACAAATGGAGCTGTTGGTTGATAACAAATCAGCCACCCGTTAAGCAAAAATACAGTCCATCATGGGCGAAGTAAACACCGAGATATAGGATACCACTTCATCCATGGCTCTGTTGAAACCGGAAAGATTGGGGTCAATCTCTACTCCTAATGGAGCAGTTGGTAGCCTCGTACGGTTTATTTTCGTCCCATCTACCATGGTTTTATTTGGTACCTGCTCCCACCTCCCAATTTTGTTGGTTTTTTTTCGTCAGTTTTTTATTCGCCCCCCTCCCACTGGCCGGACAAACCCAACGTTTATTTGGTAATACAATGAATTCACATATGGTGATTGATTTCTTCTTTGGTAACACAACTAACGGATGGTAATCAATCTTCAAATATCAAAACCAAACATATAGGGCAACAATTAATTCATTTTTTTCTGACCGGTTATTTTTCCGTCTCCCCTCCCACATGCCTTTTCGCTTCACCGCCCACATAAACCCATCGGATTAGTTACCATATAAAAAAAATTAATCACAATCAATCAAGCATTGATGGGATATTTCCTTACATTGATGTGATTTTCATTTCTTATCATGAATCATACACGTCAAAAAAAGGTACGGCTTGCGAGGATCGTGGGCACATGCCCTACAAATCCGAAAATGCCTATAAAAATTAAATCAGAATCAATCAAGCATTGCTGGTATATTTTACTTGTTTTGATGGGATTTTTGTATACGGTACCATTAACGCGATCCTCCCATCGCTGCCCTCCTCACGAGCCTGGACGGCCGATCCTCTCGACGCCTGCCCTCATGTGTCCTCGCGCCGCCATCATCTTCTTCTCTCCGATCTCCTTGACTAGGAGGACTCCTCTGTGCCCCAGGCCCTGGCCGACGCCGGCGACTCCTCGGTACTCCACCCGCGCCATCACATCCGACGCAGGCGAAACTCCAACTGATGCCACGGGATCCACATCCTACGCTCGTCGGCCATCTTCCACTCCGGCTGCTGCGTGGTGCCGCCGCTGCGGGAGGCAACCTGGCAGGGGCAGACGTAGCCGTCCTCGTGCAGCCCGACCCATGCGTCTAGCTCGGCGTCGAAGTAGCCTCGGTCTCTGAAAGGCAGCATCCACTCCCCATGGCTCCTCCACTTGCAGCTCTGGTGTCGACGGAGTACGTGCCGCAGATCGCCCTGCTCCACGAGGACACGAATATGGTGCGCCCGTCCGGGTGCAGCGGGTAGGAGAAGATCATCTCGTCCTTGGTGAAGGGCGTCGGCATGCTTTTCCAGGACCAGTCGGTGGGCAGCAGGTCGTCGTCTTCCGCCGGCGGCGGCTTCGCCATCGCCTCAAAGGACACAGGCCACTCCATGAAGTGGAAGGCGAACGCGTACAGCGCGTCGCCGGCGTCGGAGGTCAGGAAGGTGTTGGAGCCACAAAGCAGTGCGTCTCGAACGGGAGGGCCGACGGGCAGTCCGGCGGTGTCAGTGTCGTAGAAGAGGGTTCCGGCGTGTATGTTGCTCGTGGCGATGATGTTGCTGCCCAGGTCTGCGAATTACATGGCACGGCCACGCTCAGGTGACACTAGCCGGAGGACAGGGGGGCGCGGAGGTCGGAACTGTCGGCATCGATCTTGCTGATGGTGAAGCCCTTGTGCCAGTCGTCTAGAACCAGATGTAGGCTCTTCTCCTTATTGCCGCTGCGGTCGTGGTAGTAGTTGGGCTCATCCTCCTCGCCCTGCCTTCTTTGCTTAGACATCCCACCCCCGACTGACTGAATTCTGAATTATATACCAGAAAAACACGTACGGAGACGAAAACACTCGAATAGATTGGACGTAGCTGGCTAACCACGGTTGATGTAGTATCGATCTACTAGAAGCAACACGGATACGCGCAAGCAATTGATATACGCGCAGGGTAATACGTATATATAGCTATAGCTAGGACTTGCAACATAACCGATTCGGGACGGAACTACTGATCCTACTTGGTGATGGATTCCTGCACAAGCCAGACATGAGACGTGCTTTTTTTCTTGAGGGAAACGCCGCCTCCGCCGCCGCCGCCAGCGCGGAACCCTAGGGCAGGGCGCTAGGATCCCCAAAGCAGGGCGGGCAGCGAGGAGCGGCGCAAGGAGGCCGTGTCGGTCGTTCCCGCCACCAGCGCTAAACCCCAGGTATTTACGTTCTGTGTCCTCCCCGCACTCTACACTGATACATCAGCGAGGAGCTGACGGTGGAAATGCTACTCCTCCCCGAACTCTATGATGCCTGATTCGATCTCGTGGAATGGAGCCATGAAGGTGGGCAAGGCTATTGAGTTTGCTCCTAACGCCGGCTTGGGCGATGGGTGGGACGAATGCGGACATGGACTCAAGCCAGCACAGGTCCACGGCGGAGCAGCGCACCTGCCGGTCTTCACTTGGTAGGCGGCAGCAGTTTCCGCATCAAGGTATGTGCTCTTTTTTACATTCTTGTCATGTCTGGTTGATAATCGTTGTATTAGCTCATGGGCGCCCGTACCAACAGTCCAGATTTGATTGGCGGTCAGCTCGGGTGTTGTGGAGCACATGGAAGAAGGAGAAGGAGGGCAGGTGTTTACAATTCGGTGCCAAGGGAGATAATCAAGATGGTGGCGCAGGATTAGAGGATGCCAGGTGACCAGGTAGAGGAGAGACACCACCCAGCGCCCATCGATGCAGTGAGGAGTGTGGTGTTCTACAGTATGGTAATTGGTAAAAGTTTTTGGTCCTATAATATCAGAGAGAGAGAGAGAGAGAGCATATTACATAAAAATAACGCTGAGAATTTAGATGTATTGTTTGTCACGCAGCTGTGGCTGGCCAATTTACATGAAATTAATTCCCTTAGTTGTGGTGGCAAATATAATACACATAATCCATATTGTTATGCACTAGCGTGTGTGTGTGAAATAGATGGATTATGGTCCCATACCCAATAAGATGGATATGTGCGTGTGTTAGAGAGAGAGAGAGGGAGAGGGGAGAGAGAGTGAAGAAGAGGGACAGAGAGAATGTGTGTGTGAGGATTTGATGGTAAAAAAAAAGGTCATCAATGTCACTTGATATGTATGAGAATATTAAATGTAATATTAACATGATTAATATTAAACTCTTAAAGTTAATGTGGCCCCGTTGCAACGCACGGGCGTTCTTCTAGTTATACTAAGTCGCTGGTGTGTGTCAAATTCCTGGAGCTGCGGCAAAGGATTGAGAGGGTAGCCGTCAGTGATGTGCAAGGTTTAGGGGGAAGAATGTTGGCGTAAACCTTGCTGTACTACAAATAGTAAAGTGTGCAAATGTGTTTTGCACCATGAGGCGATGGTGGACTACGTCTGTTTCAGCTATCAATCAAATCAGTTAATGCAGTGGGTGTACTGCGTGGCCAAGTACTATAGCAGAGTGTGGGCTGCGTGCGTGCACTAGTGTGGCTACGGTGTGGTGTTGGTTACAAACTAGACAACCCTCAGAAAAACTATATTTTTTTTCCCAGAGATATAAGTAGATACAAAGCTACAGTATTCAGATAATCAATTCAATTCTAATATTCATCTTAAAAATCCTGCAACACATGAACTTCATGCACTGCACCAATAAGCATTGGAGCTTCAACAATCGTACGATTCATGAACATAGAGGTATTTTGGAGCTTCAACAATCATACATCTCAGACAGAGAACGAGAGCTCACAACGCCATGGATGCCTATGGGCCGTACTCCAACATTGGGATCGTGACGTTCCTCTAACTTCCCTAACATCATGGAGTCCTTTCCATCTCGTGCTCTTGATGATGCTCCGGCCGTCGTCGCGGCTTTCAATGCCCTTGCGGTATCGAGCTTCCTGATTTTTTACTCCGCCGTGACAATGTAGACGTCGATGTTGTCTGTGTTCGCTACGGAGCACCCGTTCTCCAGCTCCGTCGGTACCTTCTACTTCTCCACTGCCTTGGTCTCCACTTCCAGCTGCTGCAATATTACCATTGTCACGCGGTAGGATCAAAGATGAAGTGTTTTAGGGAGGAGGCAAAGCATCAAACAGTTTCCTGGTTGTGAGAAAGATAAATGGGGTTGTGTGAAAACTAGAGTTAAATGGTTAGTAAATGGACATCATGTCCATTGGTACTGCCAAGTGTGTCTTCGTGCCTGTCTTTCTCCTGTATCTCGCCATTATGTCCACCCCTCGTCTCTCTCTCTCTCTCTCTCTCTCTCTCTCTCTCTCTCTCTCTCTCTCTCTCTCTCTCTCTCTCTCTCTCTCTCCCTCCCTCCCTCCCCTCTCACTCCTCCTAGTAGCTTGGTCGTACCTCCCACCCCTCTCCGTTTCCACCCTTCCTATCTCTTAGAGTGTCCTCTCCTCTTCATAATCCTCCACATGCCCACTTTTCTTTGGTGTATGGGTTGTAGACGGCTTAATTTCACCCCAGAATCGTCAATTTTTTGGACTCCGAGAGGCACAAAAATTGGGTTGGAGTTGCTCTGTGTCCAAAGAAGTGTGTGAGCTCCAATTGAGATAGATGGAGTTACAAACCACCCATTTAAATGCTAATGTTTTCTCGTTGCTGCACACGACCCGCACTGTACAACTTCCACCGTACTCAACACAAAGGATAACCCACTGCATTTCTCTAGCATGGTATAGGGTGTAACATATAATAGCTTGATTTCACTTAAGGCATTTGTGTAGTATATATACAATCCTCTCTCAACTATCTCACAAAATATGACAGAGAAAGGCCAGGGACCCCTGGTCTATAATAGTAGATGAGAAATGTGCATTCGGATTGATGGCATCCATGATTATATCTACCGTGAAACATCTTTCCAATCTACCCTAGTACACTAGTATTGATGTACAATCTCACATTTTAAACTTATGGTACCCTCATTGGGACATTTATATTGACCAAAATATAATAACATGCATGCACCTTACTGATGATGGCATGCCCATTCAACTCCCACCATCACTGAGACATCTTTAAAATGTATCCCACCCATCGCCCACCCCCTCAGCCCTTCAGCACTCGAGACGCATGTACTCATGCTCAAGGCTATTTTAGTGGTGTGGATTGCTCAAAATCATTTTGATCCATTGGTCTATCAAAGTTCAGATCGATTCGTCCCCTCTCTAGTCTCTAGTTTTGTTGAGTGCATCCATTGTTTGCCACAGCTTGAAGCGATTTGGCTTGGTTTTCTCTTATTGCTACGAAGGTCCCCATCGAGCATGTGAGAGATGTGTTGTAAAGCCTAAACATATTGGATTAGCTAGAATTAAACTTGAGGCGAAATGGGAAGTGGAGGCATCCAGAAAGTTTTGTGAAGATGACTACAAGAAGCTGCTAAAATACTAAAAGAGAATCGCTTCGTTCTTCACAGGTGGTGCAGTGCAACTGCAGAACTGTGTCTCCCATGGTGGTGGTTGCATCGCTGCCAAGAGGATCACCTTGCTACTCTTTAGAAAGGGCATCACGAGCGACACTGCCAGCCTTCTCGCCTCATGGCGCGGTGAGAACTGCTGCCAATGGAGAGGTGCCAAGTGCAGCAACCAGACCGGCCATTTCATCGGGCTTTGCTTCCGCACTCCAAACCTGGACGTGCACAGGGATCAATTTGACGGTAACGGTCTGCTCGGCGAAATAAGCCCATCATCCCTTGTGGATCAGCGGCTCTGCCTGCTGATGTAAAAACTGTACTTTGTACTGCCATTTCCTTTATTCCTTGATGAATCAACGAGCAAAGCTTTTGGGTCTTTCAAAAAAAAGTGTTGTTGCTCTACTTTTTTCCTCTGTTCTGTCGTGAGTCCCCATTACGTTGACCAGCTCAGTGGGAGTTGAATCCATCAAATCCAGTGAAAAAAAGAGCTGGTGGCGACCAACACCGCAGCCCGCGCCTAGACGCCCAAGGCACTCCCCACTTTGAGATTCTGCTCCACAGCCGCTGGGCCTGGTGCCCCGTCCCGGGCCCGCCGCTTCTTACCAGCCCATGTCGTGCCGCTAGGAGGAAGTGGGGCATCTCGGGATAGTTCGCCTCGGGTGCGTACGTCTGGGTAGGGGTACAGAGCGGCGTCCCGCATAGACCCGCCAAAGTGCTTAATTGCCTAATAGCAGCACAGCCTAAGGCTAGTATATGATACTAGTGTATGATACTACCTCCTTAATGCATAGTATCATATATTAGTATCATGTTGTACTTTATTTATTGCCATGCATGACACAAAGTAGTATAACATTTAATATGATACGGTATCATAATATGATACTACACCCTCTCTTTCTTCATTTAATACTATGACACCTCATCAAAATTGCCTAGTTGGCATGCATGATACTAGCTATGATACTACCATTACGACCAGCTTAATTAGAACTAGTTTTTTCTAATTTGTATACAGAGCGGGCCGGGTTCGCGCGCCGCCTTGCATCCCTACGTCTGGGCCTCCTTCGGCAGCGAAGGCATGCACTTCCCCTTGCACGAGGCATTTGATTCACTTACAATAAATGCGGTCTATCGTACTATGCAAGGGGGTGCTTTTTCAGTCTTCAATGGCAGGTTGAGTGTTTGCAGGCTGCCACCGGTCATAGTTTGTGTGGATTATACCAAGAATTTGACTATATACTTATACACGCACAACTGTCACTCAGGTGATGATAATTGCTATCCTGATGGCGTTGTTGGTGATTCTAGAATTCCCGGACATTTTCATTACGACATTGAGGATATTATATCTCACACTTACCAAAAAAGGATTTTTCCCCGCTTTGTATACAAAGCAACCAACCGAACATCCAACGATAGGTGCTGGGGCGAAAGCAGCACAGTCACGCCCAAAAGAAAAGAAAGAGAAAATACAAGAGAAACTAATGCCAACAACGGAGGATCCACAAAAAACGAAGAAGCCTTGTGGCCGCTGCACCCACCGGAGATCGCCCACCAAGCTCCGAGCTTCCGAAGCGCCGGTACCAATCAGCACCTCTAAGAAGGGACGCGACGATGACGACGCTGCTGCCAAGGGTTTCCCCCGGTACGCTGTGAGGAGAGAGGAAGGGTAGCCCCGACGCCCTTCAGGAAGGTCAGGCGGTACCCACAAGCGCCACCGCGTCAGTGTCGACCAAGCCAACAAAGATTTCTCCCGATCCCAACCACCACCTCAGGCACTACAGAGCTCGCCACCAAACAGACCCTCACCCTGCGTCAACCCGGTTGTGGGATCTTGAGAAGATGTGTCTAGAGGGGGGTGATTAGACACTTAGTGCTAAAGTTGCAGTTTTTAAACTTTTTCGGTTTAAGTGGAGTTTAGGCACAATTTCAACATACACAATATATATCAAGCAAGCATGCAAAGAGTATATGAGCAGCGGAAAGTAAAGCATGCAACTTGCAAGAATGTAAGGGGAAGGGTTTGGAGAATTCAGACGCAATTGGAGACAAGGATGTTTTTGTCGTGGTTCGAATAGGTGGTGCTATCCTACATCCACGTTGATGGAGACTTCAACCCACGGAGGATAACGGTTGCGCGAGTCCACGGACGGCTCCACCCACGAAGGGTCCACGAAGAAGCAACCTTGTCTATCCCATCATGGCCATCGCCCACGAAGGACTTGCCTCACTAGCGGTAGATCTTCACGAAGTAGTCGATCTCCTTGCCCTTACAAACTCTTTGGTTCAACTTCACAATCTTGTCGGAGGCTCCCAAGTGACACCTAGCCAATCTAGGAGACACCACTCTCCAAGAAGTAACAAATGGTGTGTTGATGATGAACTCCTTGCTCTTGTGCTTCAAATGATAGTCTCCCCAACACTCAACTCTCTCTCACAGGATTTGGATTTGGTGGAAAGAAGATTTGAGTGGAAAGCAACTTGGGGAAGGCTAGAGATCAAGATTCATATGGTAGGAATGGAATATCTTGGTCTCAACACATGAGTACGTGGTTCTCTCTCAGAACATATGAGTTGGAAGTGTAGATGTGTTCTGATGGCTCTCTCAACGAATGAAGAGGAGGTGGAGGGGTATATATAGCCTCCACACAAAATCCAACCGTTACACACAATTTACCAATCTTGGTTGGACCGAATCAACAAACTCGGTCGGACCGAAATAGTAAACCTAGTGACCGTTAGAGATTTTCGGTGGGACTGACATGCAACTTGGTAGGACCGATATGGTTAGGGTTAGGGCTTAACGTAATCTCGGTGAGACCGATTACACAAACTCGGTGAGACCGATTTGGTATCAGAGAGTTCGTCGGGTAAACTTGGTGGGACCGATTTGCTCTTTCGATGAGACCGAAAAGTTACAAAAAGGAAATAGAGAAATTGCAATCCCATCTCGGTGAGATCGAGATCCCTATCGGTAGAACCGATTTGCTTAGGGTTTGGCAGTGGCTATGACAAATGAAACTCGGTGGCGCCGGATAGGAAGAATCGGTAGGTCCGAGTTTGGCTTTGGGTTTAGGTCATATGTGGAAGTGGGAAAGTAGCTGAGGGTTTTGGAGCATATCACCAAGCACATGAAGCAAGAGGCTTATTAAGCAACACCCCATCCCTTCTTAATAGTATTGGCTTTTCCTATAGACTCAATGTGATCTTGGATCACTAAAATGTAAAATGAAGAGTCTTGAGCTTGAAGCTTTAGCCAATCCTTTGTCCTTAGCATCTTGAAGGAGTTCCCACATCCTTTACTGCATGCCACTCCATTGTTGAACTTATCTGAAACATACTAGATAAAAGTGTTAGTCCAACAAGAGATATGTTGACATTAATTACCAAAACCACCTGGGAAGCACTTGTGCTTTCACCGGTCACGAAGCTTCACACGTCGTCTCACCACGACACCGTGAAGCATGGTCCGCACAAAGAAGGAGAGGAGCTGGGACTAGGGCAGTAGCACCGTCGGCACGCGGGAGGGCCCCACCTCCACCGTCTCGACGGTAGCTGACCGGATGCAATAGCAGGAACATACCAGGCCCGTGGCCGCACAGGCCCGGCCGGGATCTCCGAGTCCCGTAAAGTTCCTGCCTTCGCGCTGCAGCCGGCACGCCGTCGACGCCGCCGCCCTGTCCAAGCCGCTTCCCTGCCTCCCCGCACAGAGAGCCGCCAAGTGGAAGCACCACCACCACGCGCGCCGCCGGCCACCACCACCAGTCGCCAGACCGCCACCAGCCGAGCCGCACCACCACCGCACGCCCGCGACGGAGGGGAACCAACGCAGCCGCCGGGGGCCCGAAGCCGGACCCCCGCCGCCGCCCACGCCGCCCGCAGGCCGCGCCGCCTGCCGGACGGAACAGCCGCCACGGCGAGGCGCACACCACCGCGTAGCCGGCCACGCCGCGCCACGCCCGCCAGGAGGCGCGCGTCGCCACGCTGCGGTGCCCCGCGTCTGCACCGCGCCCGCACACGAAGGAGCCGCCCGCGCCGCCCCGTCGCGCCGGGGGAAGACCAGGCCCCGCCGGCGCCGGCACCGGTCGGGCTTCGCCCAGCCGCGCCCCTGGCGGCGAGGGAGGAGGGAGGAGGAGGGGAGGTGCGCGGCGAGCGGATCTGGGGGCCCTTGCCGGCCGCCTCGCGGGTGGCGGCGCGGGGAGGGAAACCTAACGCGCTTCGTCTGTCTCAGGGACCTATATCTGACACTTTGTGGTTTAAACCCCAGAACAGTGGAAGCTCTACAAAAATTTCAGGTAATATGTATGGTCTTATAATGTCAGTCAAGGTCACATGGTCTAGCTTGCGTGGACCATGTCGATAAGATTTATATGCCCAAGGTTTGTACACTTCCATATATTAGCGATTTCTTACTTCTAAGTTAGCGTCGACTAGTTTAACACCTCAAAGTGCCAAATAGTCGTTTTGGCGGACGACACCCTCGGGTCTCTGTATCCCCACCGTTCTTCTCCCTTTGGATCAACAAACTGCATTTATTACAGGTTGTATTTTTTAATAGAAGCCAATAGCCCTCGGCGTATATGCATGGTGTATATCCTGGTAAGGCCCACATCTGTTTTGGCAGCTGGCCACTAGTGGGACCGTTTTCCTGTTTGGGGGCTCATAATATGTTTCGATTTTGCTGGTTCCTGAGGGCACCTCCAGCCGTTGGTCCCCAGGGGGCGCCTAAAATCGCCGCCTGGGGGTGAGGCGGCGTAAAAATTGGGCCTGGGGCGAGTTGGTCCCCAGCCGCCGGCCCCATGGCCGCCCCAGGCACGTTTTAAAATAAAAAAAAGTTCGGCACAGTTCGGCGAAGTTCGGCTTAAACACGATGAATTTCGGCCAAACACGATAAATTTCGGCCAAACATGATAAATTTCGGCACATTTCGGCGAACTTCGCGGATTTTCATTACATAACACATATATATAAACTAATCTAAAAAAAACTAGCTGAAGTCGCCGCCGTCACCGCCATCGTCGTCGTCGGCCTTCTCCTCCTTGACGCGGGCGCCCCTGCTGGACCCCTGCCCGGCGTCGCCATGGCGGACTGGTGGCGGCGCATCGTCGTCGTCGTCGTCGCTGTCGTAGATGACAACGACTCCGCCTTCGTCACGGTCGCGTCAACGCTCCGCGAAGAGAAGCAGAGCGGCGCACTGGCGCTCCTTCGCCTTCTCCAGGCGCTCCTTCTCCATCGCTATGGAGTCCCTGCGCGCCCATTCCAGGGCCGCGTCGTCGTCGTCGAGCTCCGTCGTCTTCACCGGCGCGGCCGGCTCCTTCTTCACCGGCGCGAGCCCCGGCTCCGTCTTCACCGGCGCGCCGTCGTGTGCGGCCGGGGACGCCCCACCACAGGTGGCGCCCCTCGCTGTTCTGCCGGCCGCCGAGCACCGGCGCGCCGTTGGTGGACGCCAAGCGCTGCTGCTGGCGGCGCTCGAAATACGCCGCCCAAGCCGCGTGGTTGTCGGCGGCGTACTGGGGGAGGGAGAGTTGGGCGTCGGTGAGGGAGGTGCGCACGACCTCGACTTCCTCGGCGAAGTATTTCGGCTTCGCCACGGCGTCGGGCAACGGGGGAATGGGCACTCCCCCGGCGCTGAGTCTCCACCCCATCGGCCCGGCGCGCATGTCCGACTGCGTCGGGATGTTCGCCTGGAACAGGAGCCAGGACTCCTGTTCGCGGAGCGAATGGCGGCCGAAGCCGTTGGCCGTCGCCTCGTCTCCGGGGAAACGTTCTGCCATGGCGACGGGCTCGGGATAGGTAGAGAGGGAGAGGGAGGGGCTGGGCGGCGGCGCTCGAGAGAGGTAAAGGGAGAGGGAGGGGATGGGCGGCGGCGAGGGGCGGGGCTGGTGTGGGCAGAGGCGAGTGAGGCCACCGGCTATATAGCCGCGCCGCGCCCGTGTGTACGCGTGCGAGGAAGGGGAGGCGTCGGCGCGCCGTCCCGTGACGCGCCGCCCGTGAGGAATCAATGGGAAGGCTGACTGGTTCCTGAGACGGCTGGGGGAAGACGAGACGGCGTGTCGCTGACGCGGCTGGCCCGCGGCTTTTTCGCGCCAAAACAGCTTGCCTGGCGCCCCCGTGCGCGCCGGGTTTGGCCTGGGTCCGCCGGCGCTGTTTTCGGCCCAGGCCGGCGAAAATCGGGCTCCTGTGGGCGCGACTGGTCCGTTTTCTCGGCGCCGGCGCGAAAAAATCGCCCGGAGAGGCCTTCCTGGGGCGCGGCTGGAGATGCCCTGACATGCAGCACGACGAGTTGAGCTGGTACACCATGAGAAATACTGTTCAGGCATGACGAGTTGGTTGCTCTTGAGCTGGGACAGTATAGTATAATTCACTTGCACCACACATGCTCCTTAAAAACTTATTTAACGGAAGCGAAACACTATTATTTATAATTAAGCAGTACTGTTTAAATTACGATGTGATTCAGAAACGACACTCCATCGAATTGAATACAGTAGCAGATCTCGCGAACTCACCCTGATAGTTCAGCGTCGCCAAGGAATTCCATGGCCCGCTCGTCTCCTCCAGACTAGCTATGGTGGAAATCTCCGGGGACAGCACCACGCGAAGAAATTTTGGGCGCCCAGCGGAAATCTGGAAGAAGAACTGGATGGATTTGGATATGGGGATGGTTGGGGAGTAAAGCTCGGGCCTGGCATGTCATTAAACCTGTTGAGCACTGTTCATGACTTGCCCAACAGCCCAAGCCCGCAGCTACTTCTGTACCTAGCATTGAAGTGAGCATTGAATCTGACGCGTTATGTTCTGACTCGTAAAGCCAGCGTATAATACAATACTATATACCACTGGCCTTGTGTATAATGAAGCCTGGACTGTTCGTAAAGCCAGCGTGGACAGGGGCACGGGAATCACAATCCATATATGAGCGGGTGAGATAACGTCCTACGAGGCGCTCGTCCGCTGAAAATGCGCTCTGCTCAAAGTGCTTCTTAGTCACTACTAATAGTGGTTTCTTTTTTCATTTTACCCGACAGGCTATTCGGCACAAGAAAAAAAAAGGCGGACAGAAAGCTTTCGTGATATAGCTGCTTTTACAGAGTATCATACCAACATTCCAAAACCATGAGATGTACTCGAGTGCATGTACAAAAAAAAAACTGCTTCCAAAAGATCGAAAAAAAATCTGAAATGCAAATGAATGATCTGAAATGCAAATGCAAATGGACACAATGAATGTGTCACTCACAGCAGTAAAATCTCTCATTTCCTTCTAAAGCCAAAATATTGTTTGTACAAATATTAATGAGCGTGATTTTTCAGAGCTCGAGCTCCATGATACTCCCATGAACAGTACAAAAATAGTAAACAAGATCAATAAAAATCTGAAACTTTGGGCATTGATTATGACCAAATGTTGTAGGTGCTTCTAAATTTTTGTGGCCAAATAACATTCTATGACCACATACAAAAAATAACAATTTTTTTGCTCAACCTGTGTGCACTATTGATTAGAGCTTCTTTTTTTCCATGAACTCGTAGGATGTCACGTGGGCACCAAAATTTACAAGAATGTAAGACATTTGGTCATAACTCATAAACAATGCCACAAAATTTCAGATTTTTTTACTTTTTCTTATTTTACTGTTCATGAGGGTACTATGGAGCTCGAGCTAGATTGCAACTTTCTGAACATTAATTTACCAATATCCTTACAATTTCTAGTTACAGAACAATACTTTCACAAATGCTTTTTAAATTTTAGTTACATTTGCAGTTGGAAAAGGCTTAATTTTGCACCAGAATCAGCAAAAATTTGGATGAGGAGAGATACACGGAGTGTGTTGGAATGGCTCTACGTCCAAAGAAGTGTGTGAGCTCCAGTTTAGCTGGAGTGACCAGCCACCCGTTGAAATGCTAATATTTTCTCATTCCCACAGCGTTGCACGCCTTGCCTTGCTCATGCTAGCACGTGCGCAACATGAGGATTAGGCTGGTCATAGTGGAGAGTATCATATATTAGTATCATACATATGATACTAGTGTATGATACTACATTCATAATGCATATAGTATTATAAATTAGTATCATAGGTGGTCTCATTTATTGTCATGCATGACATATGGTAACATAGAATGTATTATGATACAATATCATAATATGATGGGATTCCTAATATGGTACTCAACTCTCTCCCTTTCTTCACTTAATCCTATGACATCTCATCAAAATTGCCTAGTTGACAATACTAGCTATGATACTCCCATTACGAGTAGTCTTAGAGTAAGTATAATAAGGTGACGTAGGTGGGCTATTAGATTTTAAATATTATATCTTTGCTGAGTTAGATGGGAGAGAAGAGAAGCGGGCTGTAGATTTACAGTCGATTGTAGCATGGGCTCCAAGAAGCTATGTGTGAATGTATGATGGGCCATGTGGTAAAAAAATAGTATTTCCTTGTAGCCCACTACTATGCATATTGACTATTACATTGTCTATATATGACATGGCAACATGTTATAGCCATCGGTCAGCTATATTATTAACCATGTTCTAGTAGAGTTGCCTAGCTTACTATGCATGTCTCTATCTTGGTCTTCACACCACGCCGACCACCACTATATGTATTATGAATGATCTTACCAATCTACCATAGTACTAGTACTAATGTATACAATCTCACACTTTAAACTCACGACACCCTGGTGGAGACATTTATATGGACCAAAAGATAAGAACATGCATGCACCTTACAGCCAGTGACATGCCCCTTCAACTCCCACCGCCCCCGAGCTACCTTTAAAATGTGTCTCATACTCCATCCCTCCCTCCTCAGACCTTCTCTACTCTTGACACGCGTACTCACGCTCGAGGTTATTTTATTGTTGTGGATTGATCAAATTTGTTTCGATCCCTCTCTAGTTTTGTCTGACTCATTCTATTGTTTGCCACAATTTGAAGTGATTTGGCTTGGTTTTCTTTTGTTGCTACCAAGGCTCTCATTGAGCATGCGAGAAATGTGTTGTGACAGCTTAAATTGTTGGTTTCCTAAAATTAGAGTTGAGATTAAACTCGGACTTGGAGGCATCTGGAAAGTTTTGTGAAGAGGGCTTAACGACAATTGTAAAAAAAAAATAGAAGAGCTTCACTTTATTGTTTTTATTAGTTGAGAAACAATTATTACAATGTTGTGTTATCATGATATTCAATCAATTCCAGCTTATTACCATGTAAAATAATGACATTTTGTCCAAAGTCTTCAAGTACACAACATGTGTTTCAAAATAATAATAAGAGGAAAAGTCTTCACATATACAAATGTGTTGCGTTTTTAACCTTTTTATAAGTTAGTTTATTACTCCCTCCATTCCTAAATATAAGACGTTTTGGTAGCTCAAATAAACTACCCAAACATCTCATATTTAGGAACGGAGGAGTAGTTGGTTGACGAAAAATGAATGGAAATTACCAGCATTAAAGTTCATTTATTGAAGCAATTCTTTTTTATACAATGCAAGGACAAATGTAAGGAACAAATATTGTGTATATTTGAGCAAGTTTTCTATACGATGCATATACAAATGAAGTATTCTGCATGCACGTAGAATTTGCCCTCCCTCTCCACTGCCGCCTTTCCACTCTCTCGGAGTGCCATTCACTCTCTAGCATCCTCGACATGCCCCCTTTTTCGTTGGTGGAGTGGGTTGGAGACGGCTTAGCTTTTCCCCAAAAATCAGCAAAAATTTGGATGCCGAGAGGCATACGGAGTGGGTGAAGTTGCTCGTCCAAAGAAGCGTGTGAGCTCTCTAGTTGAGATAGATGGAGTTACCAACCACCCCTTGAAATGCTAATGTTTTCTCATTGCAACTGCACGACCCACACGCTACATGCTTTGCTCATGCCACGACACACACAACACGAGGTTAACTGGAGTCATCTTTCTTACTATGCATATGTCTTCACCAAGGTATTCACACCAAACGCTACTGTATATGTAACTAGATAATGCCCCGCACATTGCTGCGGGAACCTTGCTAAAAGAAATGCATAAATAATTGCTATAAAATCATCTCGAACTAGTGGAAAGCAAATTGGGTTAAAAAAAGAAATACAAAGCATATAAAAATAGAAAAAGGTGAATTTCAGTTAAAATAATTTCGTTTCTAACAAAATGGGAAGGGTGAACTACATAGATGTGCTGCAAGCATCCAACACATGTATTGTTAATACAAAATCTAATGCAAAAATAACTTATGACTAACATGCATGAATTGACGATGTGGCAGCGATCGATGCGTAGAGTAATGCAAAAAAAGTATGAATTGCATGCATGCCTTGCTTATGTGGTTTGGTTAAATGGTTAGAAAAAAATATGTAGTGGGTTGTAGCTATTCAGTAATAGAATATATGAATAATCTTCCCGATCTACCATGTGTATATAGTAATGTATACAAGCTCACTATTTAAACTCATGGTACCCTGATTGGGACATTTATATTGACTAAAAGATAAGAACATGCAATGCATGCACCTTACGGAGAGTGGCATGCTGCTTCAATTCCCACAGTCGCCGATCCACCTTTAAAATGTGTCACATCCCTTCCCCCTTGGACCTTCTCCACTCCTGACACACATACTCACGCTTGAAGCTATTTTAATGGTGTGTATTGCTCAAAATCGTTTTAATCCATTGATGATTGCTCACAGGTTCAGATCAATTTATCCCACTCGGGTATTGTCGAGTGCTTCAATTGTTTGCCACCATTTGAAGTGGTTTGCCTTGGTTTTCTCTTGTTTCTAAGAAGGCTCCCATTGAGTATCCGAGAAATGTGTTGTGTCAGCCTAAACTTATTGGATTAGCTCAAATTAAAGTAGACACCAAATTGGGAATTGGGGGCATCCGTAAAGTTTTGTGAAGACAGCTTATAGAAGTTCGTAACAAAGAAATAAAAGAGCTTCACTTTCGGTGCCCGGGTGCATCTGCACCCGGTCAAAAAACAATTCGTAAAAAATTCAAACAAATTCAAAAAATTCCAAAAATAATTAGGGTGGTAGAAAATTTGATGCGTGAGGTACGCTTCAATTTTCAAAACATTTGGACTTCTGTGCAGCTCTCAGCAAAAAAAACAAATCAGACCAGAATAGTACGTGAACAGTATACATTTTTACAGACCTCCGATTTGTCTTTTTTGCTGAGAGCTGCACAGAAGTTCAAATGTTTTGAAAATTGAAGCGTACCTCACGCATCAAATTGTCTACCACCCTTTTTTTTGGAATTTTTTGAATTTTTCTAGTATTAATTTTGATTTTTTTCGTGAGCGTAGGTGCAGATGAGCTCGGGCTCAGATTCGAATTTTCCTTCACTTTACTGTTTTATTAGTTTAGAAATAGTGATTACAATGTTGTGTGAAATTTGTGACTTGATCATGATACTCAATTAATTCAAGTTGATTTTCATGTAAAATAATGGTCTTTTGTCCAAAGTTTGCAAGTGCACAACGTCTGTTTTGAAATAATAACCAGAACAAAAGTCTTTGCATACACAGATGCATTGCATATTTATTGTAAGTTTTTTTATGTAACATATTTATTGTAAGTTAGTTTATTACTCCCTTCTTATTTACTCCGCATATTAGCTTTGGTCAAAGTCAAGCTTTGTAAACTTTGACAAAGTTTATAGACATATTAACATGTACAATAACAAATCAATACTATTAGATTCATTATTGAACGTACTATCACATCATATAGATTTCTCATGGTAAATATTTATATTCTTTTCTATAAACTTGGTCAAACTTTACAAAGTTTGACTTTAGTCAACTCTAATATGCGGAGTAAATAAAAACGGAGGAAGTAGTTGGTTGAAGACAGATGGACAGAGATTAATTCAAAGACTAGAAGAGCATTTATTGAAGCAACTTCTTTTTGACATACTAGCACAAGGACAAATGTGAGGAATAAATATTGTGTATATTTGAGCAACTTATTTTCGGCACATAGCAATGCAGTATTCTGCATGCATGTAGAATTTCAAGTTGTTTGGGTTACTAATTCCATCCATAGTTAAATTCCTAATAAGTTATGTTGGGTAATATTTTTATATGGACAAAGAATACAACTATAAAAAAGATATAAAAATACAAATAAAAAATATAATAAATCTAGTCGCCCAAAAGCGCAGTCATCCTGCTAGTTTTAATCATACCAGGACCCACCTCAGATCTGTCTGTAACTTGATCAAGGAACGGAGTGAAAATATTGTAACTTTTAAACTAAGGAGTGCCATCAGATCAATACTGCCAAATCAAGCAGCTGGTAAATTTACAAAACACATAAACTCCATATGATATGCATATGAATACATAGAAGATGCATCGGTTGAATTGGGGTTTCTACCACTAATCTGGGAGCCAAACACACATATGTATACATAGAAAATACATCAATACATCAACCTGTGGGTTTGGGTTTTTCCAAATTTGTTCAAGATTTAAAAAACGTTACAAATTTGAAAAATGTTCTTGTTTTAGTGATATGTTCAAAAATTGAAAATAATTTTTGCACTAAAATGCACATTTTCTAAATTTCTTCTATATGTTCAAAACATGTTCCCATTTCCAAAAACTGTTCACAACTTAAAAAAATCATATTTTTATAAAACATTCATGCTTTTAAGAAATGTTTGTGAATTTTAACAAATGTTCCGTTCAATTTTTTTGTTCGTGTTTTTTAGAATGTGTGGAATTTAAAAAAATGATAATAAGAAAAAGTGTTCACGTTGCCAAGTATATTAGGCATTTCATAGTTATCAGTTTTTGAAAAGTTGGAAAAAAGTTTCAAATATGACGTTGCATTATATTATTTAATATTCACACTGATCAATGGTTAGCAAAACACGTTCGTTTGAGTGGTTAGCAATATGTGGTCGGGTCTTTGAGGTTGTGAGTTCGATCACTCCCATACCGACATATGTTCCGCATCTGACGCATCGAGCTAAGTCAGCTTGTTTAGAACAAGAGACACCATAAATTATTGACAGTGGTAGCTTCCATGTGCCAATAAAAGAGAATATGGTGGTTAATTATAATTAAATCAAATTATGGGCATGTGCCAATAAAAAAGAATATACTTGTTTGGCTCTAATTAAAGGGTGTCATGTTGAACTAGAGAATACAGACATGTGGGGGTGTTGATCCATTCTTATATTGAGCTAGATGCATGTAATTTTATTATTCCGTTGCAAGCGCACGGGCATGTGTGCTAGTGTATACATAGAAAATACATCAATACATCCATTGCTTTCTTTCTCCTTTTCGACCTCGAGATTCTAGTTCACACTAGACAAGGAAGACGCCCACTAGGCATCAGTTCGTGGTTGCAATTGCAACGGTCCATTCAATCAACATCACTCTGCTTTCCAAGTATTCAGTAGCCATTGGTGACTGGGTTAGGTCTCTTCGGCAACTGGCACCAAGCAGACCCGAATGGACGGTACATCACCGCAGCCAGACATCTCCCGTTCTCCACAAAGCATCCTCTGGAAGGTATTGTTCTTCTTCCAGCATGCATCGCACAGCCAACGTACTCCTCCTCCTGACCATCATAAACGCCAATTCATTCTTCACGGGTGGTGCGCCGCAACCCCCGAGCTCCCATGGTGATGGTTGCATCGCCGCCGAGAGGGCCGCCTTGCTCTCCTTCAAAAAGGGCATCACAAGAGACCCCGCTGGCCTCCTCGCCTCGTGGCGCGACCAGGACTGCTGCCGGTGGAGAGGCGTCAACTGCAGCAACCAGACCGGCCATATCGTCGGGCTTCGCCTCCGCACTCCAAACTGGGAGCCATGTGCCGGTAACAGTCTGTTCGGTGAAGTAAGCCCCTCTTTGCTTTCCTTGGAGCATCTAGAGCACCTGGACCTCAGCATGAACTGCTTGTCAGGGCCAAATGACAGTTTTCCTGTGTTACTGGGCCGGATGAAGAACCTTAGTTATCTCAACCTCACCAGCTTAATGTTCACCGGAAGAGTGCCTCAGCTTGGTAACCTGTCCAAGATGCAATATCTTGCCATTGGCCAGGCTGGTAGTCGTACTCTGATGTACTCTGATGACATCACCTGGTTAACAAACCTTTGTCTGCTACAGCACGTTCGCATCGAAGGGATAAATCTCTCGGGGATACATGACTGGCCTCATATGCTGAATATGATTCCGTCTCTAAGGGTTATCAGTCTTAGTGGTTGTTCGCTTCAGAGCGCAAACCAATCGCTTCCGTACCTCAATCTCACAAGACTTGAGAAGCTTGATCTTTCCTGGAACAATTTTGACCACTCAATTGCAACTAGTTGATTTTGGAAAGCCACAAGCCTCAAGTACCTCAATCTTGAGGACAACAGATTATCCGGCCAATTTCCTGATGCACTAGGAAACATGACATCCCTTCAGGTCCTTGATATGTCAATGAATTGGAACAAGTACTTGATGGTGACAGGAAACATGAAGAATCTTTGCAGTTTGAAAATTCTCGACTTCAGCTATAATGAAATAAATGGAGATATAGCAGGCATGATGGGGGGTTTGCCGGAATGCGCACGGGAATCTTTGCAAGAGCTAGATTTCAGCAGCAACAGTTTCACTGGAACATTGCCAAATCTGATAGGTACATTCATCAGCTTGAGCAGACTTAACCTCAACAACAACAACCTCACCGGAAGTATACCACCGGGCATTGGGTATTTAACATGCTTAGCTGCCCTTGACCTTTCGAACAACCGCTTCAGTGGAAGCGTACCCTTTGAAATTGGTTCCCTAACTAATCTATCTTCTTTGGATCTAAGCAACAACAATTTCAGTGGTACTGTGCCTTCTGAAATTGGTGCCCTTAGTGATCTGACTTCTTTGGTCCTAAGCAAGAACAACTTTAGTGGTGTGATCATGGAAACACATTTTGCAGGTCTAAAAGGTTTAAAGAACATAGACCTGTCTTCCAATAGTTTGAAGATTGAAGTAGATTCTGATTGGCTTCCTCCCTTCAGGCTGGAGTCTGCACAGTTTTCATCTTGCCAGATGGGCCCATTGTTTCCTTCCTGGCTTCAGTGGCAACAAGAAATCACTCGACTTGACATTTCAAGCACAGCTCTAATGGACACGATTCCTGATTGGTTTTGGTCTAAATTTTCACGAGTCACATACCTCGACATGTCTGACAACCAAATTAGTGGCAACTTGCCATCACATCTAGATGACATGGCGTTTGAACAACTCTACCTCGGTTCAAACCGGTTTACAGGACCAATACCACCACTGCCAAGAAATATCAATGTGCTAGATATCTCCAACGACACCTTTTCAGGAACACTACCATCAAATCTTGAAGCTGTGCAACTGCAAACATTGCTCATTTATTCAAATCAAATTGATGGCAGCATTTCAGAATCTGTGTGCACTACAAGAGCTGGGAGATCTAGATTTATCAAGCAATCTGTTGGAGGGTGAAATTCCACGGTGCTTTGAGAATTTGACCATATCGTACCTACTGTTAAGCAACAATAGTTTATCAGGTACATCCCCAGCATTTTTGCATAATGGAGAAAGACTGGAGTTTCTTGATCTTGCATGGAATAAGTTCTATGGAAGAATACCCACATGGATAGAAGAGATGACAAGATTGCGGTTTGTTCGACTAAGCCACAACATGTTTTCTAGGACAATTCCAATTGAAATAACAACCCTCAGTTATCTTCAATACTTGGATCTATCAGGAAATAATATATCTGGTGTTATACCTTTGCATCTGCAAACCTAACAGGTATGACCCGGAAGGGCTTCATGCCTATATCCAGTACAAATATTGCTCCAGCCGGCTTGGGTTCAGTAACTGTAACAGGTCAATTTGGAGTGATCTTGTCAATAATCACAAAAGGGCAAGAGCTTAAATATGGCGGCACCCTTGCATATTTTGTGAGCATTGATTTATCCGGCAACTCCTTAACTGGTGAAATTCCCACGGATATCTCTTTCCTTGATGCACTGATAAATCTGAATTTGTCATCAAACCACCCGAGCAGAAACATTCCTACCAAGATTGGCGGCCTACGGTCATTAGAGTCTCTTGACCTCTCTCAGAACAAGCTTTCCGGTGAAATCCCATCGAGCTTGTCAAGATTGACATCTCTGAGCTATTTGAACATGTCTTATAATAGTTTGTCTGGAAGGATACCATCAGGCCACCAACTTGACACCCTTAGTGCCGACAACCCAGCACTTATGTACATTGGCAACAACGGACTTTGTGGGCAACCTCTTCAGAAGAATTGTTCAGGAAATGGTACGGTTTTCCACGGTCATCTTGGAAGCAGCAATCAGGAATTTGAGCCACTGACCTTCTATTTTGGTCTTGTGCTGGGACTTGTAGCGGGGCTCTGGAGTGTGTTTTGCACGTTCATGTTCAAGAAGACATGGAGGATTGCTTATTTTCAACTCTTTGATGAGCTGTGTGACAGAATCTGTGTATATGTGGTTGTGAAGTGGGCAAGCTTCACAAGGAAGACAGATGAAGAATAACCTGATTTCTTGAAGGAGACAACGTCTGTGCCACAAGCAATAGAATGGGAGCTCCATATTAATCTGGCTGGGTGTGAGGAGGACACAGAATATGTGTTAAGTCGCGTGTCTTGTTTAGCTTTTTGTCTAAATAAAGATGTCAATGTTGGATAATTCTTCTTATATATACATGTAAGAATTTTGCTATGTAGGACCCCAATCGCACAAGGACCTTTTGCTGAATAGTTTCCACAAGTTTTTTCTGCTGTAATCGGAGAACTAATTTTTCTTCGTTGCGTGATAGATGTAGATTAAGGGGCAATATTCTTTGAACTAGTACAGAGTCCTGCAAAACTGTGCGTGGTTGCAACGGTGCTACGTACTCTGCTTTCCTTGGAGCACAGTACGTTTGATCAAGTAGTAGCTTGTAGTCTAGTCATTAACAGAAACCAACCAGACCTGACCGTAGCCTCAACTCAAGTCCCAAACTGCCATACATCTCCACTAGCATCCTGTGGAAGTGTTCTTCTTCCAGCATGCATCACACAGCCAATCTCCTCCTCCCGACCATCATAAGCTCCCGTTCATTCTTCACGGGTGGTGCGCCGCAACCCCCAAGCTCCCATGGTGGTGGTTGCATCGCGGCCGAGAGGACTGCCTTGCTCTCCTTCAAAAAGGGTATCACAAGCGACCCCGCCGGCCTCCTCGCCTCGTGGCGTGGCCAGGACCGCTGCCTGTGGAGAGGCGTCAACTGCAGCAACCAGACCGTCCATATCATCGGGCTTCGCCTCCGCACTCCAAGCCTGAACGTGTACAAGGATCCATGTGACGGTAACAGTCTGCTCGGTGAAGTAAGCCCCTCTTTGCTTTCCTTGCAGCATCTAGAGCACCTGGACCTCAACATGAACTGCTTGTTTGGGCCAAACGGCAACTTTCCAGAGTTCCTAAGCCAGATGAGGAACCTGAGATACCTCAACCTCACCGGCTTAACGATATTTACCGGTAGGGTGCCTCCACAGCTTGGTAACCTGTCCAAGATGCAGTATCTGGCCATTGGCCATGCTGGTAGTCGTACTCAGATGTACTTTGATGACATCACCTGGTTAACAAACCTTCGTTTGCTACAGGACGTTAGCATCGGAGGGATAGATCTCTCAGGGATACATGACTGGCCTCATATGCTGAATATGATTCCATCTCTAAGGGTTATCAGTCTTCCTGGCTGTTCACTTGAGAGTGCAAACCAATCACTTTCGTACCTCAATCTCACAAGACTTGAGAAGCTTGATTTTTCCTTGAACAATTTTGACCACTCAATTGCAACTAGTTGGTTTTGGAAAGCAACAAGCCTCAAGTACCTCAATCTTAAGGCCAACAGATTATACGGTCGATTTTCTGATGCACTAGGAAACATGACATCCCTTCAGGTCTTTGATATGTCAATGAATTTGAACAAGTACTTGATGCTGACAGGAAACCTGAAGAATCTTTGCAGTTTGAAAATTCTAGACTTCAGCTATAATGAAATGAATGGAGATATAGCAGTCATGATGGCGGGTTTGCCAGAATGCGCGTGGGAATCTTTGGAAGAGCTACATTTCAGCTACAACAGTTTCACTGGAACATTGCCAAATTTGATAGGTACATTCAGCAGCTTGAGCAGACTTAAACTCAACAACAACAACCTCACCGGAAGTATACCACCGGGCATTGGGTATTTAACATGCTTAGCTGCCCTTGACCTTTCGAACAACCGCTTCAGTGGAAGCGTACCCTTTGAAATTGGTTCCCTAACTAATCTATCTTCTTTGGATCTAAGCAACAACAATTTCAGTGGTACTGTGCCTTCTGAAATTGGTACCCTTAGTGATTTGACTTCTTTGGTCCTAAGCAAGAACAACTTTAGTGGTGTGATCACGGAAACACATTTTGCAGGTCTAAAAGGTTTAAAGAACATAGACCTGTCTTCCAATAGTTTGAAGATTGAAGTAGATTCTGATTGGCTTCCTCCCTTTAGGCTGGAGTCTGCACAGTTTTCATCTTGCCAGATGGGTCCTCTGTTTCCTGCCTGGCTTCAGTACTTACGAAGCTTTTTATCCCAAACAAGTTGGGGTAGGCTAGATATGAAACCCTTTCACGAGGACTTTCCAGGAGGTCACCCATCCTAGTACTACTCTTGCTCAAATGGGTTTCATACCTATGGGACTGGCTAGTTTTTACGTTGGCTCGCCAAGCCTATCACAACCCTCCTCCTTTACCCGGGATTGGGACCGGCTATGCCTAGAAGACATAGGCGGAGTTTCTTGCCTGGCTTCAGTGGCAACAAGAAATCACTAAACTTGACATTTCCAGCACAGCTCTAGTGGACAAGATTCCTGATTGGTTTTGGTCTACATTTTCATGAGTCACATACCTCGACATGTCTGACAACCAAATTAGTGGCAACATGCCAGCACATCTAGATGACATGGCGTTTGAAGAACTCTACCTCAGTTCAAACCGGCTTACAGGGCCAATACCACCGTTCCCAGGAAATATCACCGTGTTGGACATCTCCAACAATTCCTTTTCAGGAACACTGCCATCAAATCTTGAAGCTGTGGAACTGCAAACATTGCTCATGTATTCAAATCAAATTGGTGGTAGCATTCCAGAATCTATGTGTAAACTACAAATGTTGGGAGATCTAGATTTATCAAGCAATCTTTTGGAGGGTGGAATTCCTCAGTGCTTTGAGAAGATATCCATACCATACCTACTATTAAGCAACAATAGTTTAACAGATACATTCCCAACATTTCTGCACAATGGAAAGAGTCTCGAGTTTCTTGATCTTGCATGGAATAAGTTCTATGGAAGGATACCAACATGGATAGGAGAGCTCAGAAGATTACGGTTTGTGCGACTAAGTCACAACACGTTTTCTGGGACTATTCCAGTTGAAATAACGGCTCTCAGTTATCTTCAATACTTGGATCTATCAGGAAATAACATATCTGGTGTTATACCTGTGCATTTGTCAAACCTAACAGGTATGACCAGGAAGGGCTTCATGCCTATATCCAGTGAAAGTATTGCTCCAGCCGGCTTGGGTTCAGTAACTGTAGCAGGTCAATTTGGAGCGATCTTGTCAATAATCACAAAAGGGCAAGAGCTTAAATATGGTGGCACCCTTGCATATTTTGTGAGCATTGATTTACCCGGCAACTCCTTAACTGGTGAAATTCCGACGGATATCTCTTTCCTTGATGCACTGATAAATCTGAATTTGTCATCAAACCACCTGAGCGGAAACATTCCTACCAAGATTGGCGGCCTACGGTCATTAGAGTCTCTTGACCTCTCTCAGAACAACCTTTCCAGTGAAATCCCATCGAGCTTGTCAAGTTTGACATCTCTGAGCTATTTGAACATGTCTTATAATAGTTTGTCTGGAAGGATACCATCAAGCCACCAACTTGACAGTTGACACCCTTAGTGCCGACAACCCAGCACTTATGTACATTGGCAACAACGGACTTTGTGGGCCTCCTCTTCAGAAGAAATGTTCAGGAAATGGTACGGTTGTCCATGGTCATCCTGGAAGCAGCAATCGGGAATTTGAGCCACTGACCTTCTATTTTGGTCTTGTGCTGGGACTTGTAGCGGGGTTCTGGGGTGTGTTTTGCACGTTCCTGTTCAAGAAGACATGGAGGATTGCTTATTTTCAACTCTTTGATGAGCTGTGTGACAGAATTTATGTATATGTGGTTGTGAAGTGGGCAAGCTTCACAAGGAAGACAGATGAAGAATAAGCCGATTTCTTGAAGGAGACAATGTCCGTGCCATAAGCAATAGAATGGGAGCTCCATATTAATCTGGCTGGGTGAGGAGGACACAGAATATGTGTTAAGTCGTGTGTCTTGTTTAGCTTTCTGTCTAAATAAAGATGTCAATGTTGGATAATTCTTCTTATATATACGTGTAAGACTTTTGCTATGCAGGACCCCAATCGCACAAGGACCTTTTGCTGAATAGTTTCCGTAAGTTTTTCTGCTGTAATCGGAGAACTAATTTTTTCCTCGTTGCATGGTAGATGTAGATTAAGGGGCAATATTCTTTGAACTAGTACAAAATCCTGCAAAATTGCAGGTCTGCAGCACATATAGATTTAAGCCATTTAAAGACTGCAGCCCTATATATCCCATATCGAACCACTCCCAGGCATATGGATATGCACTCTACTCTACAGCAACAACTTATGAATCGATGCTACGCCTTCTATGCACGGGTCCAATTATACAGGTGAGAGATTATTGCATGGAACCTTCCAGTTTCAAGACTTCTGATCGAGACATTACCTGGTTAGGAAGAATGCGGTTGTACAACGGAGGTGCCCACCGTCGGGACTGCATCGGGTGCCCACCACCTTCTGATCGCAGGGTTACAGTGCGCGGGCATCGTCTTCGGTTGCTCCTCCCGTTCGTATATTGGTGTGGCAGCCGAACGTCACCATGCCGGTGAACAGCGGGCTGGGCATTCCGTCGAACAATTGGTGCACGCGGCCGCGCCGTTCCCCGCTCTGCTCACCAGCAAGGAAAAAGGGTGGTCCGCTGCCGCTGGTGGCGGTGCGGCGCTAGTGGCGGCCGCAGGTAGTGGTCGGCGGTGAGGAAAGACAACGGTCGCCCGTCAGACGAGCGGAGAGCCGTGGACGAGAATACAGAGGGAGTGCGACGGTGGGCAAGTAACATCGCTGATTGCTCTGTTTCTTTTTTGTCCTGCACATAATTACAATTGGAAATTTGGCGCATGAAAATACTTCAGGACATCTCCAAACCCCCCAAACGGACACGGTTCCATCAACAAAAAGAAAAGAAGGACACGGTCGGTCCGAGTCTATGGAGCCGGCCATCCAACCATGTCCGCGTACATTTCAAAGCGAATTTGACCAAACAAAATGTTTTTCATGTAAATCAGATGATTTTCATTTAAATTGGATCACATTCATTACTTTTTTTTTACATATTTCATTACAAAAAAGCTATCGTTCCCTAACCTGGTCTAAATCTACGGCGGTGGCCATCTTCCAAGTCCTTGCTCTCCTCCATGCCCATGCAGGGCGGCCATGAGACCAACAAAATGAAGATGCGGTCACTCACGAGGAAGAGTAGGATATGGGACACAGACTGGCTCACGGGACTTGTGGCTCTGCCATCTCCCATGCTCCTACTCTCCGTCATCGGAGTCTGCGACCTGTCCGTCGTTGATGGATGTGTTCTTCATAATGGACATGGACGGGCTAGTCTCGTTGTCGCACCGGCACGAACGAAACCAGTTGGTGGTGCGAACAACGCGCAACTACCAATGTTCCTGTCCGCGTTTGCTGGTGTCTCCTCCGCGACCACGTTCCAAGCAACGTGAGCGCGCGCAGCCTCGTACAACATCTGTTGCTCGGCAAAAAAGCTAGGGCTCTTCACTGCCATGGCTGCCACTTTCTTCCTGCTCGTTAACTCGTCGTGGCCCTCCGCCAGCCGATGTTGTGCGAGGAGGGAGGGGTTGTAACGATGCTCCTCCCGCCCCTATCAGAACGTCGACGCTGGCTGCTCCTCTGCCATGAAGGTGTTGAAGTGCGCCTACGCCTGCTCCATGGCCAAGCCGACATTGACAGGCATGGGTAGAGACGTCGGCTCATTTGAGGTTGTCTCCATCGTCGGGTCCTCATCGAAGACCTCCAGGGAGCTGGTCGGCATGCCTGCCTCTATCTTCCTTGCACGGCGGCCCTGCCGGCCGCAAGGGCGGCCAACTCGTGCTTCTGCTCCGTCGAGAGGCTCTCCCACAACGCTCTAGAGCTTGCAGTCATGGCGGAGATCGTACATCGAGGAGGATGTGAAGCGGGACGTTGGTGTGGTGCGGTTTATGTCGGGAGTGGCCTCGCTTAGTGGATGCCGGCCAGGCCAAGCGGCGGCCGGGTGTGTCAATGCGACGCCGGAGTGGGTTTTGTCGCTCGGCGTGCATGTTTAATGCCGGCGGGCGGATGGAGGGCAAACTGGTTGAATGCGGTAGATATCCATTCGGTCCTATCCAGTAACGTTGCTCCGGCATTGAATTAGGGCGTAGATCGGGACGTGGTACGGGCATCGCTCTGATTCAGTGCCGACAAGACTGAGAGGTCGCGTTCGGTCTGGGCCGACATGAATGCGGCGCTGACGCACTGGAGCGGCCCTGAGTGGTATGAATGTGCGGTAGCAGGTTCACTCGTGAGCGGTTTTTGGGTGGGTCCATGGTGTGTGATGCGCAAGTTGCAGCGGTCCGGATGTGCGCAAAGCCCCCAACTTTGCCCCCAGTTTACTGGTAAACGAACGTCCAGACCGGTCAGCTGGCGATGGGGTATCATGTTGGACGGTTTGAGGGTTAGAATTAGAAATGCCCTTATATACTGATCTCCAATGAAAAATAATGCATATTCTATAAGTGTTTTACAACTATCTATATCTATACCTACTAATAAAGCATTATGCATTTCGTCAATTTTTTCATTCGTTCACCATCGAAAAAAAATCCTATCCAAGGTGATACTAAATTCTTATGCGTTTGTTGGCTAAAAAAAGAATTTTCGTACGTGGGCTGCGCACTGTGGGCCAGCGAAGCCAGACCACTTATTTTTCTGCCCACGCAGCTAGAAAAATTATATTTTCTGCACTGGGTAACAAATAGTCAGGGTTTTGCACAGGACAACCAATAACGGATTGGCCATTTTCCTTTATTTCTATGTTTTACTTCTATTTTTATTCTCCTTTCCCTATCTCTTTTTTCACTTTCAAGTTTTTTATTCTTTTAAAAATTCTCATAAAAAGTTCAGAATATTTTTTTTTGGAAAATGTTCAGTATTCCAAAATTTTGTTTCTATTTTTAATAATATTCGGAACTTGCAAAAGTTTCCCATTTTTTCAATTCATTTTATTGTTTCTCAAAAAACTAAATTTCTAAAAAGAACATGGCTTTTCAAAAAATGCACCAAATTCAAAAAATATTCTTATTTGAGTGAAACTTTCGCAATAAAAAATGTTTGTGTATAAAAGATACATATTTTCTAAAAACCTTATGAGTTTTCAACACATGTTCCCGTTTTAAAAAAATATTAACAAATTCAAATAATGTTCATGTTTTTAGTCGGAGTTTCGCACAGGACAACCAATAATGGGGTAGCCCATTTTTCTTTGTTTCTATGCTTTACTTCTATTTTTATCATCCTTTCCCTATCTCTTTTTTTCCTTCCAAGTTTATTTTTCTTTTAGAATTTAATTTTCTAATTTAAAATTCTCAAAAAACGTTCAGAATTAATATTTTTTTGAAAATGTCCAGAATTCCAAAAAAAATTGCTATTTTGGAAAATATTCAGAACTTGCAAAAAAGTTTCCCATTTTTTCAAATAAATATTGTTTTTCAAAAAAAATCGTGATTTCTAAAAGAAAATGGCATTCCAAGGAATATTCTTGTTTCAGTGAAATTTTCACAATTAAAAATAATGTTCGTGTATAAAAGATACACATTTTCTAAAAATCTTATGAATTTTCAACACATGTTCCCATCTAAAAAATATATTCACAAATTCAAATAATGTTAATGTTTTTATAAAAAAGTTGGTGTTTTCAGAAAATGTTCGTGAATTTTAAAAGATGTTTCCTTTCATACTTTGTTCGCGCTTTTTCAAGAGTGTACATAATTTCAAAAAACTGATCAGGATTTTAAAAATTGTTCATGTTTTCTAGATTATTCTGAAACTACATACAATAAGATCAACTCGATTGATATGATTGAAAGGAAATGTAGATTGAATAACTCATGGGCCTCCTCTGACGTAATGACGAAACAAAACTCTTAAATGCTCTCGATCAATGAATGGAAAAATAGTGGATTGATTCGTTCACACGCGGCGAAACCAAGAAGCTAAATATTCCTTTTCATGTGTACACAGAGTTTTGCTTGCATATATAATTCTCATTGACTTTAAATGCATACTATTTTATTTACCGTTGCAACGCACGGGCATATTTGCTAGTATTATAATCAAATCAAATAAATCATATGTATTTTTCTACAATAAAAAATCATGTATTTTCAATTTTCATTATCATGCCGAATTTTGGATGACCGAATCTCATCAAAATATATTAGTATACAACCTATTCGTGCAACAAAATGCGGGGTATCATTTAGTAATATCAGATGCATATCTGGAGTGAGCGATAATGTGGACAATGTCATGTTAATACCATCCAGACATAGATTTGTCAGTTCTGTTTCTCGAGCTGTGAATTGAACTTACATCTGAAAAGAAAATAGAACCTGGTAGATATATGTTTTGTCAGTTTTCTCAGAACTTTCTTACCTGCAATGTAAAGGATGAGAGAATATCTTGTGGAAACCAACTTAGGTTAAAAAAAAGTAGCTTGGTCCTCGTGTGAAGGCAAGGTATATGGCTTTGGCGACTTCTTGCTGAAATGGAAGGAAGAGAACCACAACAAATTGAGCTGTTGGTTGATAACAAATCTACCATCCGTTAAGCAAAAGTACAGTCCATCATGGGCGAAGTAAACACACAGATATAGGATACCACTTCATCCGTGGCTCTGTTGAAACTGAAAAGGTTGGGGTCAATTATACTAAGTCGCTGGTCTGTCAAATTCCTGGAGCTGCGGAAAAGGATTGAGAGGGTAGCCGTCAGTGATGTGCAAGGTTTAGGGGGGAGAATATTGGCGTAAACCTTGCTGTACTACAAACAGTAGAGTGTGCAAATGTGTTTTGCATCATGAGATGGTGGTGGACTGCATCTGTTGCAACCATCAATCCATTCATGTAGTGGGTGTACTGTGTGTGTACACAGATATAGGAGTACTGTAGTGGACTGTGGGTTGTGTCCGTGCACTAGTATGGCTACGGTGTGGTGTTGGTTACAAACTAGACTACTCTCAGACAAACTATATTTTTCCAGAGATACAAGAAGATACAAACTACAGTGTTCAGATATTCAGATAAGCAATTAAATTCTAATATTCATCTTAAAAATCCTGCACAAGAACTTCATACACTGCACCAAAATAAGCATTGGAGCTTCAATAATCGTACAATTCATGAGCAGAAAGGTATTTTGGAGCTTCAACAATCATACATCTCAGAAGGAGGATGATAGCTCACAACGCAATGGATGCCCATGGGCTCGTACTCGAACCTTGGGATCGTGACATTCCCCCAACTTCCACAACATCATGGATGTGCTTTCCATCATGGATGGGCTCGTACTCGAACCTTGGTCCATCTGGTTTGGGTTCAGTAACTGTAACAGGTCAATTTGGAGCGCTCTTGTCAATAATCACAAAAGGGCAAGAGCTTAGATATGGTGGCACCCTGGCATATTTTGTGAGCATTGATTTGTCAGGCAACTCCTTGAGTGGTGAAATTCCCATGGATATCACTTCCCTTGATGCATTGATAAATCTCAATTTGTCATCAAACCACCTGAGTGGAAACATTCCTGGCAAGATTGGCGACCTACGGTCATTAGAATCTCTTGACCTCTCTCAGAACAAGCTTTCCGGTGAAATCCCATCAAGCTTGTCAAGTTTGACATCTCTGAGCTATTTGAACATGTCTTATAATAGTTTGTCTGGAAGGATACCATCAGGCCACCAACTTGACACCCTTAGTGCCGACAACCCAGCACTTATGTACATTGGCAACAACGGACTTTGCGGGCCTCCTCTTCAGAAGAATTGTTCAGGAAATGGTACGGTTGTCCATGGTCATCCTGGAAGCAGCAATCGGGAATTTGAGCCACTGACCTTCTATTTTGGTCTTGTGCTGGGACTTGTAGCGGGGCACTGAAGTGTGTTTTGCACGTTCCTATTCAAGAAGACATGGAGGATTGCTTATTTTCGACTCTTTGATGAGCCGTGTGACAGAATCTATGTATATGTGGTTGTGAAGTGGGCAAGCTTCACAAGGAAGACAGATGAAGAATAACCTGATTTCTTGAAGGAGACAATGTCCGTGCCACAAGCAATAGAATGGGAGCTCCATATTAATCTGGCTGGGTGAGGAGGACACAGAATATGTGCCAAGTCGTGTGTCTTGTTTAGCTTTTTGTTAAAATAAATATGTCAATGTTGGATAATTCTTCTTATATATATATATGTAAAACTTCCGCTATTCAGGACTCCAATCGCACAAGGACCTTTTGCTGAATAGTTTCCACAAGTTTTCTTCTGTAATCAGTGAACTGCAGTTCTGCAGCATATATATACTTTTCTTAAATTTAAGCCATTTAAAAACTGCAGCCCATATCGAACCACTCCCAGGCATATGGATATGCACACTACACTACAGCAACAACTTATGAATCGATGCAACGACTTCTATGCACGGGTGCCAATTATACAGGTGAGAGATTATTGCATGAACCCTTCCAGTTGCAAGACTTTTGATCGAGACATTACCTGGTTACGAATGAATGCCGTTGTACAACGGACGTGCCCACCGTCAGGACAGGACTTGCCCTGCATCGGGTGCCCACCATCTCTGATCGCAGGGTTACAGTGAGCGGGCGTCGTCCTCGGCTGCTCCTCCCGTTGGTACATTGATGCGGCAGCCGAAAGTCACCACGCCGGTGAACAGCGGGCTGGGCATTCCGTCGAACGGTTGGTGCACGCGGCCACGCCGTTCCCCGCTCTGGTGACCAGCGCATCCTAAGTGACCAGCAAGGAAAAAGGGTGGTCCGCTGGTGGCGGTGCGGCACTAGTGGCGGCCGCAGGTAGTGGTCGGCGGTGAGGAAGCGACAGCGGTCGCCCGTCCGACGAGCGGGCAGCCGTGGACGAGAATACGGAGGTGGCGCGACGGTGCGCAAGTAACATTGCTCTGTTTTTTCTCTCCTTCCCGTCTTTCTAGCTTTCACATAATTTCAATTGGAAATTCGGCGCATAGCTTCGGGGGAAAATACTGATCTCCACTACTTTTATTTCTGCGGACATGCATGAAAAATAATATATATAGTAGTATAAATATTTACAACTATACTATAATCAAATTAAATGAATGGTATGTCCCACAATAAAAAATGAAAATGTTATCTTTGACGTTCCCTAGATACCCAGTACGAATCTTGATGCACACTAAGGTGCCGTGCATTTTTCTAGGAGTGTATTACACAAAACCACAACTTCACGATAACTTATAACACTTTATCACAACATTTGAGTTTTTTTAACACAAAACCACAACTTCACGATAACTTATAACACTTTATCACAACATTTGAGTTTTTTTAACACAAAACCACAACTTCGGGGCAACTTATAACACTTTACCACAAGTTTAGAGTTTTTAAACACAAAACCACAGCTGTTGGCCTAATTCTCAACATTGAACCCAAATCTATCGGTCAACTTCTTTTAACAGCCAATCTAAATGATTGGGCCCACATGTGAGGCTCTAGGTGGCAAGTTCCCTCCTACGTGGCGTTGACTGAATCTATGTAACATAATAATGTGCATACAACATCGTCGTCTCGATAACGCGTTCACCTGCAGCTTCTATGCCATCTACCTAGGAAAAGAAAAAAATCCACCGTCTTCACCTTCTTCGTCTGGTGCACTCCGCCCAACCATGTTGTCGTCTGGACAGTCGCATCAAGCACATACACTATACCGCGTCGTGCATAGACAAGGCTCTTGCCTTGTGCTCCACGGCCGTAGAGACGCGCTCGCCCTCCACAGGACCTCTCTGTCTAGTTCGCGCGCCCCGACCGACCATGCCATAATCCGGACGGGTGCTGCTAGAACATCCGTGCCGCCACATTGTGCACAATCAGGGCTGCCACCTCGTGCTTAACGACCACTGTAACGTGCTCGTCCTCACTGATTACGACGTCGATATCATTTGGAACTCCATCGCCAATGACAGTAACATGCGGGCGCGGCTTTGTGACACTAGGAACCTCGCCATCGAGGACGTTCGGAGTGATCGTCCTGTGGCAGAATTTTGACCACCGCAACAACACCTAGCTCCCTACTCAATGCGTCGGTGGAGATCATAGCGCCAGTACGGGGTGGCAAGAGGAGGAAATGGTAGGCCACATAGGAGATGCGCACATACCACCTTTTTCCTACTTAGGTCCTAACATGTGGTCCCAATATCTTAGATTGTCTATAAAAAGAAGTTGACTGATACATTTGGGCTCAGTGTTGAGTATTAGTTAAGAAGTTGTGGTTTTGTGTTAAAAAATTCAAAAGTTGTGGTAAAGTGTTATAAGTTGACCTGAAGTTGTGGTTTTTTGTTAAAAAACACAAAAGTTGTGGTGAAGTGTTATAAGTTACCCTGAAGTTGTGGTTTTGTGTAATTAACTCTTTTTCCAGAGGTGTTCGTTGTACTATCGAACCCAGCGAACGAAGAGCACCGTCTCTTTTCACCCCACTCCTCTCTCTCCCCCTCACTCGTCTCGCATTCCCCACAAAATCCACTCGTCGCGGCCGGAACTAGCGATCCAGGCGGTGTGGCGATCGCCGAGGAATTCGCCCCCGCCCCCTCCTTCCCGGAGAGGCGGAGCTGCAACTGCCCCGGAGGAGGTGTTGCCACAACGGTGCCTCGCATGTGCGGCAAGCCATTGGGCCAGTCCGACGCGGTGGCCCCGCACGTCGAGCCATTTTAGGCACGCTCATCAAAACCAGTTCTTGGACCATTATAGGCATGAACCGGAAGATCTGAACATGACACTCCCATAGCTACATCAAAGTCCAGGAGACCACCCGATTGAGCCGACACTCGACTTAGGAGTCCGGACGCGACATCAATCGGATACGTGGGGTTCCAAGGTGGTTGGCACTCGAAAATGAGGCAACCCCTTGTATCAGCTCCATGGTAAGGGTGAACCACCAGGGCTGCAACCCCTAATCGAGCCCAGCCTCCTAGTAGCTCTAGCGTAAGAAACATATATAGTACCAATGTTGTGGCTCCTGAAAAAGTCTCTAGTTTCGGGTACCATCAAGGGGATTCTCAGGCCCCACGTGCGCTTAGTGGGCTCATTCTTGGACCAAGGTCCCAAGAACTCGGGTCCTAACTAGTCGGCTCAAGTGAAACGAAACAGCATACGCTCAAACATGGCCTTCCATTGTTTCCTTCCTCCGGTCTTTCTCCTTCCCGTCTTTCTAGGTTTCACATAATTTCAATTGGAAATTTGGCGCATGAAAATACCTTAGGCCAACTCCAAACCCCCGAAACGGACACGGTTCCATCAAAAGAAAAAGGGAAAAGGACACGTATCGGTCTAAGTCTATGAGAGCTGTCATCCAACCATGTCCGCATACATTAGAAAGTGAATTTAATAAAAACAAATGATTTTCATTTAAACCGGATCACATTCATTACATTTTTATCGTATTCCAATAGACAAAAGCGGCCGGATCCTAACATAGTCTAAATCTACAACGGTGGTTGTCCTTTCCGAAAAAGGCTTTCGCCCCGCTTTATATATACCCCCCCCAACAATTCCAAGACAACAAAGATACACACTAGGCTCACTCGGAAGTCGAGGGAGCACTCAACCAGGAACAAGCCACAGAGAAGAGACCAAGCTGCAAGCCGTCGATCCATGAACCCCAAGGCAGTGCCTTCAAGAAGGATACGCCACCGGAGTGCTGCCACCACCCGATCCAGAGGATTAATATTTTTATCCGGGGTACCTTGGAGGAAATGGAGCAACCACAGCAAAGTCTTCAAGAAGATGCCGACGTCCTCGGGCTCCGCCTCCATTGGCCTGGACATGCCAGTCAGGATTTTCATCCAGGTCAACAAACCCCGCCTCTGAACAGGTTGCGGACAGTCCTGGGGACAGAGTCGCATCACCGCCACCGATCGACAAGCATCAGCCGCCATGCCGCCCGCGCGACCATGGAGACTAGCCTGCACCTGAGCCGCGAGATCTGCCCACGAGCACGCTGCTCCCACCACCAAGGTCGCTGCCCTACATCCTGACACTCTGGAGACCGACAAAGGAACAGGCTTGGAAACGACCGAGAAATCCCTAGCACGGACAGAGCAGCCGGTGACGAGCTTGCCCCGAACACCTCGAACCCGGAAGCACTAGGCAGGGGAGATGGGGAGGAGAGGAGCAGAGCATGTCCGGACCGGCGCGCCCTGCACCGGTGACGGGTAGAGAGCCCCCCCATCCCTCCTGCAACCTTCCCAGACATCACCCCTGACGCCCTGCCATGGCCTCCAGCCAGCTCCATGCAGAGCAGCAGCGGCCGCCCCGTCCACCGCGGTGAGGGTCGTCGGACCGTCCGAATCCTGCAACCAAAGAGGTCATCCAAAGCGCCCAGCCGCCGATTACCCACGCCGCAGCACCCCTACAGCAGTAGGCCGCACGCCGCCACGGACCACGCCCCGAGCCACGACCTCGCGAGGTCATGGCCAGCCCCCCACGCCACCTGCCAAGAAGGAGACACCGGATTTGAAGGCCGATTTGGAGCCCCGTCACAGACAGGCCCGCGCCGCCTCGGTCGTCACGACGAGCAACACCGCCGGCAACACACGCAGCCCTCCACGCTGGAGTAGCCACAGCAGCGCCGTCGCGCCCCACAAAGCGCCGCGTCCCCGAACGAAGGCGGCGTCCCACGCCGCCCACCACTGCTCGGAGAGGAGAGGAGGACCCGCCGCCACCGCTGCCGGCCGGGCGTTGCCCGCCGGCGAGCTCTAGCGGCGGCGAGGAGAGAGGAAGAGGAGTGGAAGGTAGGGGCGGCGGGGGCTAGGGTTTCCTCCCATCGCTCACGGGAGCGAAGCGGGGGGGATTCACAATGTGTTGTTCGGTGACTATCATTAAAGTCCTTGTTCCCCCTTTGTGCCCATGCAGGGCGGTCGTGTCCATGTCCAGTGGCTGTGAGACCCGCAAAGTGAAGGTGCGGTATCTTGAGAGGAAAAGTAGGACATGAGACACGGACCGGCTCACTGGATTCATGGCCCCACCCTCTCCCATGCTCCTACTCTTCCTCGTCGGAGTTCGCGATATGTCCATCCTCAGTGGACGTGATGTTCATGATGGATGTGGATAGGCTAGCCTCATTGCCGCACCGGCATGAACGAAACCCAGTTGGCGGCGCGAATGGTCCGCAACTACCACAGTTCTTGTCCGAGTTCGCTAGTGTCGCCTCCGCATCCGTGTTGCAAGTGACGCGAGCGCGCCCGTCCTCGTACAGCGTCCGCTGCTTGGCAAAAAAAAGTTAGGGTTCTCCACTGCCATGGCTGCCCCTGCCTTCCCGCTTGTGAACTCGCCATAGATTTGGCCCTTCGCCAGCCGATGTTGTGCGAGGAGGGAGAAGTTGTAACGTTGCTCCTCCCGCGCCTGCCAGAACATCGACACGTACTGGTTGCTCTTTCATCATGAAGGCGTCGAAGTGCGCATACGCACTGCTCCATGGTCAAGCTAGCATGGACAGGTCCGGACAAGGGCGTTGGCTCGTCGGCGGATCCTGTCTCCATCGTCGGGTCATCGTCGAAGACCTCCAGGGAGCTGGTGGACACTTTCATGTTAGTACCATCCACACTTGAATTTATCAATACTGTTTCTTGAGCTGTGAATCGAACTTACATCTGAAAAATGGAACATGGTAGATATATGTTATGTCAATGTTTTTAGTTTTCTCATAACTTTGTTACGTGCAATGTAATGTAAAGGATGTGAGATTATCTTGTGGAAACCGGAATGTATCTGGTGCACCCGCGCTTGTGGTGCTACCGGTGCACCAGACGTCATAGAATGTTTTAAACAATCTGAAAAAAAATCTAGTACTTCAACGCAACATCAATGTATGATGTCAAATAATTTCATGTAGAAATTTAAAATATTTTTTGAGATAAAAAAATGAAAAATTTGACATCAGTGTGTGTTAATGGGCCAAATCTAAAGCCAAGTTATGTTATGTACTATTCAGTGTTGAATTTGTCATTTTTGTTTTTCAAGTTATGCTTCAAATTTTGATTTGAATTTTTGTGACAACCTACATTGCTGTTATGTAAGTGTGCTAATTTTTTTTCGGAATTTTTTGAACATTTTGAAAGCACGATGTGAGTTCGGTGCACCGGTAGCACCACAAGCTCCGGTGCACCAGATATTTTCCCTGTGGAAACCGACTTAGGTTAAAAAAAAGTAGCTTGGTTCTCGTGTGAAGCCAAGGTATATGGCTTTGGCGACTTCTTGCTGAAATGGAAGGAAGAGAACCACAACAAATTGAGCAGTTGGGTGATAACAAATCTGCCACCCGTTAAGCAAAAATACAGTCCATCATGGGCGAAGTAAACACACAGATATAGGATACCACTTCATCCGTGGCTCTGTTGAAACTGAAAAGGTTGGGGTCAATTATACTAAGTCGCTGGTCTGTCAAATTCCTGGAGCTGCGGAAAAGGATTGAGAGGGCGGAATTTTTCTGTAGGTCATCAATTTTTCCTGTCGGCCCGCACTAGCTCACAGGAAAATAGGGTATATTCCTGTGGGCCAACCAAAGACTCACAGAATTAATAATAACGGTGTCGGCCCGTACTCAGCCCACAGAACTAACCTATATCCCTGTCGTGGGTAACTCATAGGAAAAAGAGGCCCATGTTTGGTGCTATGGAATTTCAGCTACGCGCGCCAAAATGAAAGCCCGTCCCGCCGCTTAGCCGAATTTTGGCCCGCCGCTCACCGACTGATATAAAGCCCCGGCGAAAAAAAATCCCAAATCAGACTTTCCAGTCCCTGCTGCGACCCAAATCCGCCGCCGCCCGGATGTGCGCTGAATCCCTCGCCGCCGGATCCGCCACCTCCAACCTCTCGCCTGCCCCCTCCGCCATATATTCAGGGTCGTCGACCACGGATCGACCACCTCCGGAATGTCGCCGTCAACCTCCCTGCTGCCTCCGCGGGAGGGTCTCCGTCAACGTCCCCGCCACTGCCGTCACTCGGCCGCCGTAGCATCCTTCTTTGAGTACCACCCCGTTCCATCCAGGTAGCGTCCCTTCCAGATCTAGGCGCCACCTCCACTATAATGTTTTTTACTCATGATAATCGATGTATTCCCTTCTGATAAATTTCATCTGTAAGCACCTCCCTAATTTGTTGGGTACTAGCGGAAGCAAATGGCTCTATAGGGACATTCATTTTGAATAGGCCAAAGTAGTTTAACGCCTCTCCTCTGCAACCATATGTCTGCAAAATATTGTACTGGTGCTATAGCCAACTGCTTTTAGAAAGGTTGTGCCAGATCTTGTGCTTTCGTTCTAGGTTCCAGGGCTTTTTTTCTTTTTTCTTCTTTTTTTTGCTTCTTACGAGGAAGAAAAGAAGCTAAACTGTTGATTGTCAAGGTAATGGATGGTACTGCATGCCTGTTATCATTTAGTATTTGACCGATTTCTCAATTATAGCATCTACATGTCTTGTTTCATGTCCTGTAATCTGGGGTCACCCCTTCAAATATTTTGATGTTGTGTATTAACATGAAACTGGAATTTGAAATTATTGAGTAAGCAGTAACAGTGAACATCAGTTACACAATCAATTTTCTCAAGACTGAGCAGTAAATAATATTCTCGAAAAAGACATTAGTTGGAACATAATTTCTTTTCACTGTGCATTAGCAGTTTAACTTTTTGCATTTCCAAACATCCAATAAATTTAGTTTGTATGAACTGCACTGAAGAGTCGCTTGACGGTGCCAAGTAGAACCACTGTATATGAACTATGTTCAATTGTTGGGGCATGATTTTTCTTATGATGATCTGTTGATTTTTTATTTCCAAGATTGGTTACTGGTTTTATAGGTTGTATATAACAACACATATTTTGTGATGTAGCTATACATGGTGGTGCATGTTGGTCATTTTTATTTCGTGGAATTTTCATACAGTAACATGGTTCCTTTGATTTTATAGTGGCTTGTACAGGGTCTATACATTTGTTTATAATATGGCCTGTAACTATGTTGAGATCATTTAGATGCTTCGTCTAGCCTCTGAATAATGCAGGGAACTCTCTCAAGAATCACATTGCATTGGTTCGCTCTGTCCCGAATAATGAATTGAAAATGAATATAATGGAGGGAAAGCTGCCATGAAAATAATGCTTTTTCAGTACAAATGTTACTTGCCATTCTATTTCCTTATGATTTTTTGTTCTCTTATTGTCCACTACCGTAACATTTTGCTATCTATCCAGTAGCAGTTGCATTGCAAGTACAATGAACATCATCAGTGCAACATAGGGGTTAAAGATGAGGTTGAGGTTATCACTCGGCGTCAATAAATTGTATAATATTCTTCCAAATGAAGTGGTACTATCCCCTTCCATATTTTGTTGGCGTATGCACTTGAACCTAGAAATTATATATTGGTCAGTGCTTATTTGAGGACTGATTTTTCTAGTTTGCAGCTCATGATTAGGAGCAAAATTCAAGATTCGGGATCTACGTGAGATGCAAGAACATTTGCTCTAATCAAGGTATTTTTACTTTTGTTTTCTCCCTGGTCTCTAATCAAGGGATTTTTATCATGAATCTTTGCTGATCAAGTTGTCTCATGTATATTAAATCATACCATGCTATGTCCAGTGTGCCAAAGATCATGAGACCTGCATTTAACCAGTTATTTCTATGTTTGATTAGTCTGAACACAACTTATTTCTATTCCCTTTTGAACTTTTATTGTCTCAATTTGAAGTGTCGTACAAAATGTGTCCTCTAGATTTGTTTATCCATAGCTTTTGGTTTGATGCTCTTCTATTATATTAGGATTTAGGGAGCATTGAGCAGCTACATGGCAAGTACAAGGAGCATTATCAGTACAACAAGGAGGTTCAATCAAGAAGTTGAGGTTATCAATCAAGGAAAGAAATTCTACCATATTGTTCTGAATGAAGAGGTACCTACTATTACATTATCAAATAATTGCATAATGCTTTGGTTTCTACTATTATGGAGATGATCACAGATCTGCCGAGTATGGATACACTTAACTCCCTATTATTTTCTTATTATATTTGTTTGTGGTTATGCATCATTGAGGAGTTGCACTTAATTGTATTAACACTGGTACTGTGTTTTGAACTTGATTTGCAAGAAGTCTCTGACAAATTATGTACTCCGGCTGTTAGCTAATAGTTCTGTTAAACTGATCCAGAAACTTGTGCTCAGGTTGTCATTTGAATCGATTTAGTCAGCTGTACGGTTTGCATCAAATCTGAGACATGATGATAGAACAAATCACTCCATTATTTATCTATATAGCTGTTAAATTTGGTAACCCTGCTGTGACAAAAACTAGTTTGGTATATATGCCAATGTTAATGTGAGAACCTGAGATACCAAATAGATTATGTTGATCATATCTTATATATGTTGTTCCTCTTTCCTATTACCTTTTTGTAGCAAACTGTTGACACATGCACATTTTTACAAGTTCAATTATGCCACTGCAGGGTAACCTCGAAGAGCAGCTTGCAACTTAAGCTGGAGCAATGCATTATAGAAAATGAGGTCTCATGTTGGACCTCTGTTTTTGTTGGCCTTTGATTCCTGCAAATTCTACGGAACTATACCAGAAGATATGTGAACTTGTAGATATATGGTTGATGTAAACTATTGATATTGATGTTTCCATGTTCTGAGTATTCTGAATAATGGAATAGATGTGTAAAACTATCAATATGCAGTTTTTTTTTGTTCGTTCGTGTCTTATTTTCCTGGCGGCTGTATGACAGGGATGTACATGTCCCCTGGTTGGCCAAACCTGACGCCTACACAGCCCTGTAGGGCTGAAACCGTCAGAGAAATTAGTAAAACCGACAGGGATAAAGTTCCTGTCGGCTAACCGACAGGCATAGCTTATTTTCCCTGTCAAGCTATGGCTGGCGGCTATCCCTGACGGTTAGCCGACAGGAAAATATATTCCTGTCGGTTTAGCCTATTTTCCTGTCGGTTGTGGGCTCACAGAAATATTTCTGTTTTTGGTAGTGGGGTAGCCATCAGTGATGTGCAAGGTTTAAGGGGGAGAATGTTGGCGTAAACCTTGATGTATTACAAATAGTAGAGTGTGCAAATGTGTTTTGCGTCATGAGATGGTGGTGGACTGCATCTGTTGCAACCATCAATCCGTTCATGTAGTGGGTGTACTGTGTGTGTACACAGATATAGGAGTACTGTAGTGGAGTGTGGGTTGTGTCCGTGCACTAGTATGGCTACGGTGTGGTGTTGGTTACAAACTAGACTACTCTCAGACAAACTATATTTTTCCAGAGATACAAGAAGATACAAACTACAGTGTTCAGATATTCAGATAAGCAATTAAATTCTGATATTCATCTTAAAAATCCTGCAACACATGAACTTCATACACTGTACCAAAATAAGCATTGGAGCTTCAATAATCGTACAATTCATGAGCAGAAAGGTATTTTGGAGCTTCAACAATCATACATCTCAGAAGGAGGATGAGATCTCACAACGCAATGGATGCCCATGGGCTCGTACTCGAACCTTGGGATCGTGACGTTCCCCCAACTTCCACAACATCAGGATGTGCTTTCCATCTCGTGCTCTCGATGATCGTCCTGCTGTCATTACGGCTTTCAATGCCCTTGCGGCATCGAGCTTCCTGATCTTCTACACCTCAACGACAATGTGGATGTCAATGTTTTCTGCGTTGGCTATGGAGCACCCGTTCTCCAGCTCCATCGGTACCTTCTCTTTATCCACCGCCTTGGTCTCCGCTTCTGTCTGCTGCAGTACCGCCATTATCACGCGGTGGGATCAAACATGATGTGTTTAGGAAGGATTCAAAGCATCAAAAACTTTCCTGGTTGTGAGCAGGAGAAATCGGGTTGTGTGAAAATTAGAGTTAAATGGTTGGTAAATGGTAATATCTCCATTGGTACTGCCAAATGTGTCTTCATGCCCGTCTTTCTCATGTGTCTCGTCGTTGGTACTACCACTCCTCGTCTCTCTCTCTCTCTCTCTCTCCGCCGTTGTCCCTCCCATCTCACTCCACCTAGTAGCTTCGTCATACCTCCTGTCCCTCTCCGTTGCCACCCCTCCTTTCTCTTAAGAGTGTCATCTCCTCTCCATCCTCCTTAACTTGCCCCTTTTATTTGGTGTGTGGATTGGAGACAGCTTAACTTTACCCCAAAATAGTCAAATTTTTGAATGTCGAGAGACATACAAAGTGGGTTGGAGTTTCTCTATGTCCAAAGAAGCATGTGATCTACAATTGAGATAAACGGAGTTACCAACCACCCATTGAAATGCTAATGTTTTCTCGTTGATGCACATGACCCCCGCGCTGCAGGCCGTGCTCATGCCACTATACTCTACATGAGGATAACCGCAGTCCACTTACTTATGATGCATTTATGTATTATGGTGGACTACGTAACAAACAATAGTTTGATTTCACTGAAATGCTTTTGTGCAGCAGATAAACAATCCTCAACTATCTCACAAAATACGACTGAGTAAGGCCAGACACCCTGAGTCTATAAGAGAGGTGAGAAATGTTCATTGGGCTTCACAGCAACCACGATTGTATCTACTATGAATCGCCATCCCAATCTACCACGGTACACTAGTATGAATGTACAATCTCACATTTTAAACTCATCGTGCCCTGATTGGGACATTTATATTGACCAAAATATAAGAACATTCATGCACCTTGCGGACAATGACATGCTCCTTCAACTCCCACAGTCACAGTGACGCCTTTAAAATGTATCCCTCCCACTCACCCTCGGCCCTTCACCACGCGAGACACACTTGCTCACGCTCAAAGCTATTTTAGTGGTGTCGATTGCTCCAAATCATTTTGATCCATTGAGGTACTGGTCTCTCAAAGTTCAGATTGATTTGGCCCCTCTCTAGTTTTGTCAAGTGCATCTATTGTTTGCCACAGTTTGAAGCGATTTGCCTTGGTTTTCTCTTGTTGCTACGAAGGTCCCCACTGAGCATGTGAGAAATGTGTTGTACAGTCTAAATATATTGGATTAGCTAGAATTAGACTTGAGACTAGATTGGGAATTGGAGGCATCGAGAAAGTTTTGTGAAGATAACTATAAGGAGTTGCTAAAAAACTAAAAGAGGATGGCTTCGTTCTTCATAGGTGGTGCACTGCAATCTCAGAAGTCAGCCTCCCATCGTGGTAGTTGCATCGCTGCCAAGAGGATGGCCTTGCTCTCCATTAGAAAGGGCATCACGAGCGACACTGCCGGCGTCCTCGCCTCGTGGCACTCTGAGGACTGCTAACAATGGAGATACGTCAAGTGCAGCAACTACACTGGCCATTTCGTTGTGCTTTGCTTCGGCACTCCAAACCCGGATGTGTACGAGGATCCATTTGACGGTAATAGTCTTTTCGGCGAAGTACGACCTTCCTTTCCCGTGGATCAGCGGCTCCGACTGCTCATGCAAAAACTCTACTTTGTACTACTATTTTCTTCAATCCTTAATGAATCAACACGCAAAGCTCTTGCATGTTCCAGAAAAGAATGTGTTGTTGCTCTGCTTTTTCCTCTGTTCTGGACTGAGTCCCCGTTACGTCGAGCAGCTTGAGTGCTAGTTGAATCCATGAAAACCGGTGAGAAAGAGAGCTGGAGGCGGCCAACACCGCGCCCCGTGCCTCGACGCTCCTCACCAGCCCACGCTGTGGCACCAGAAGGAAGTGGGGCATCTCGGGATACTTACAAGGGCGCACGTCTCGGCCTAATTCAGTGGTAAAGGTACCTTCTCCTTCGACACGGCGCGCCGCTGATGGCGCGGAGAGGGCGCATGGGAGTTGCCCGTAACGGGCTGGGGCGCTGAGCGATCTTGGTCCTGGATTTCTAGGACGGCGGCCGGCGGTGGTGGCTTCCGCTCCGAGTGGCTCCTGTTAAGTAACATGATTGTATTGTATATATAGGATAGATTAGGAAAGTATTCTGGCTTGTCTTGTACTCCAAGTAGATCATGTACTCCAATATATATATGCCCATGAGGCTCAAGCAATACAACGAACTATTCCACCAATCCTCTCTCTTCCTTCTAACATTGTATCAGTTTCCGTGCTCTAAACCCTAGCCGCCGCCGCTTCCGCACCCGCGCGCCGCCCCTGGGGCGGTCGGCCTCCATGACCGCCGTCGAGGGCCGCGCCACCCATACCTAGGGTTCGTCCGCCGGTCGTGTTGACCGGCTGCCCTAGAGAGTCTTTCCCCGAGCCCTTGCTCCGGGGTTTTGTCTCTCCCGCCGGTCATCTTGATCGGCGGTTTCTTTTTGTTTTCCGATCTAATCTTGATCGATTTGCGTCGCCCACCACCGCCGTCGACCCTGTGCGTCTCTACTCCAACACCGGCGCGATCGGCCAGCTTCTTCACTGACCCGGCGGCCTCGCGCGTCGTCCGCGCGTCTGCCCGCCGGTCGCCCCGACCCGGCGGCCTCGCGTCATGCGGCGGCCCTTCACGTCGTCGTTCAAGCGCCAGCCCGCCCATTGATCTACGCCGGCCGTCACCGCCCTGCTCCGACCGGTACTCCTACATCAACCCGATCCGGCGGCCTCGCGCCATGCGGTGGCCAATCATAGCCGCCCTGCCGCCCGCCGTGGCCGGCTTCATCTCGGACTCCACCGCCACTCCGCCTCCACCAAGCGGCGTCCCTGACCTCGCGCGCGATCGGATTAATCACCCGCCCGCCACCGTGATCCGCCTCAGCTATGCCGTGCGGCCGACCTGGCCCGTCGATTGCGCGCGCCTTCGCAGGCCCCGTGAAGAGCGTCCCCGAGTTCAGCGCCCCCACCACCGATCGAGCAACGGGCTGCCACTACGTGGCCCCGTCAGGCCGCAGCGCCGCCGCCCCGTGGTTCTTCTCCCGGCTGCACCGACCCGTGTCACCGCTGTGTCGCCCCTTTGGGCCGTAGTGCCACGGCCTGCCGTCTACCGCCGCCTTGGGGCCGTCCGCTCCAGGCCGTCCCCGTGGTTGCACCGACCCTCGCGCCGCCGCTGCGTCGCCCAGTCAGACCGTAGCGAGTGTGGCACGCGGTCCACGCAGCCGTCCCGAGGCCATCCCCGCGGTTGCACCAACCCGCGCTGCGCCATTGCGCCGCCCATTTGGGTTGTAGCGCCGCGGCCCACGGTTCCTGCGACTGCCCCGAGGTCTTCCGCCGTCGCCCCGACCTGCCCGCCGCCGCTGCGTCGCCCCTTCGGGCCGTAGCTCCGCGGCCCGCGGTCTACTTCGTCGTCCCCGCGCGTCGACTTCCCGTCGTATGCGTCGCGCCGTATCCCTTGGCGCGGGAATGCCATCGTCTGCGCCGGTCTTCGTCATTGATGTCGGGTTCTTCGCCTCCTTCGAGCATCGTCGCCGCGCTCCTAACCTAGCTGCCGCCGCTACCCCCATAGCCGTCGCAACCACCCGTCCACCCCGTTCGTCTTCGTCCAGCACCAGCCCGTCGCTAGCGTCGTCTTCATCTACCCCGATCACTTCGTCTACTCCGACAACCGTGGGCGACATCGGCCTCGCGCTGATTGTCGCCACAACCATCGTCAAGTCCTTCTCTGATGGCCTCTCTGACTTCTCCGACATGGCCTACAGCTTGTGCAGGTCCTCGTCCACGCATGCCCGGTGCTGGCAACACCGATGCGTGCCTTCGTCCACGACGTGTCCCTGGGCCTGGCAAGCCTGGTGTGGTGCTTCGTCAACTTCGTCTTCGTCCGTCTACACATGCCCGGTGCGGGCAACACCGGCGCCAGCCTTCGTCTACGATGTGTCCCCGGGGTTGCCAACCCCGGCGCGACGCGTCGTCAACAACGTCTTCTTCGCGGCGCACCACTACTTCGACACTACTGCGCCCATGCTAACTCGGCGCCTCCTTGCGCCCGCGGCTCAACGGAGACTTCCTCGACACCGGCCACCCCGACTCGACATCGATCACTGCATTCTTCGCATGGCAACCTCGACCACGGCTCCACCACCTACGCTCTTGGCTACCTCGACAAACGACACAAAGGGCTACCACCTTGCTTGAGCAACCTCGTCGGGTTTCCACTCCAGCCACGACTTCCGCGATGCATCGACTGTTACGACTGTGGGGGGTGTCCGTCGGCTTGTCTTCGGATTCTTCTCCAGTCTCACCATCTGCTTCGCTACCGTTGTGATTGCGGGGGGATGTTGAGTAACGTGATTGTATTGGATACATAGGATAGACTAAGAAAGTATTCTGGCTTGTCTTGTACTCCAAGTAGATCATGTACTCCTATATATATGCCCATGAGGCTCAAGCAATACAAAGAACTATTCAACCAATCCTCTCTCTCCCTTCTAACAGCTCCACTTCTGCGTTGTCGACATGGACGCTAACCCATAGGCGATCGTGAATTCCTGGCTGGAGGTGTGTCTCACTCAGCTGGCGCGGTGCGCCAGACACCACACACTCCACGATAGCGCCCGACTGGCCTACCTTGGCGGCGGCAGCTTTTGCATCTCCATGTCCATGGTGGTCTTCACCGGATACTTTGATCAGAAGTATACCCTCGTCGGCAACATGGATAGGCTACCATGCCAAGCCGTCTCCTTCATGGCCGTCGAGGTCTCCCCGGAACTGCAGTTGCTTCAGCGAGAATAATGTTCATCTTTACCCCATCTTTCATTCCTACTATATTTTCTTGTGTGTGATCCATATTTCTAGTTTGGAATCCAAGAAGCTCAATGGGCTAGTTTCAAGTAAGTTCGACTGCTACTTCATGCCACGAGGCTGGACCTCGGCACTAGGCTATATACTATAGTAGCCCATGGGCCATGGCTGCCAAACGAATTAAAATTGAAGGGCAACTTTTGTATCCGTTCATATTTTCTAATGAGTCACAAGAAGCCCACAAAAGTTTGAGTTCTTCCACAATTTCAATTTGAAAAAACAACCAACTAGACAACTCTCAGACAAACTGTATTTTTTCAGGGATACAAACTACAGTATTCAGAGATTCAGATAAACAATTCAATTCTAATATTCATCTAAAATCATGCAACCCATGAACTTCATGTACTGCAGCAAAATAAGAATTGGAGCTTCAACAATCATACGATTCTTGAACAAAAAGGTATTTTGGAGCTTCAACAATCATACATCTCAGACGGTGGACGAGGGCTCACTACGCCATGGAGGATGCCGCAGCGCTCGTACTCAAACCTTGGGATTGTGACGTTCCCCCAACCTACACAACATCATGGATGTCCTTTCTATCTCGTGCTCTCGATAATTGTACAGCCGTCATTACGGCTTTCAATGCCCTTGCAGCATCGAGCTTCCTGGTGGTCTACTCTGTCGTGATAATATAGACGTCGATGTTGTCTGCGGCGGCTGTGGAGCACCCGTTCTCCAGCTCTGTTGGTACCTTCTCCTTCTTCACCGCCTTGGTCTCCACTTCCAGCCGCTGCAGTACTGCCATTATCATGCGATGGGATCACAGATGAAGTGTTTAGGGATGATTCAAAGCATAAAAAAGTACCCCGGTTGTGAGTAAGAGAAATGGGGCTGCCTGAAAATTAGAGTTAAATGGTTGGTAAGTGGTAATCTCTCCATTGGTACTGCCAAGTGTGTCTTCATGTCTGTCTTTCTCGTGTTTCTTATGGTTGGTACCACCACCCATCGTCTCTCGGTCCATCATTGCCCCTCCCCTCTTACTCCACCTAGTAGCTTCATTGTACCTCCCGTGCCTCTCCGTTGCCACCCCTCCTCTCCCTTAAAGTGTCGTCTCCTCTCCATCCTCCTAAACATGCCTCTTTTCTTTGGTGTGTGGGTTGGAGACGGCTTAATTTTACCCCAAAATAATAATAAAACGATGCCGAGAGGCATACAGAGTGGGTTGCAGTTGCTCTATGCCCAAAGAAGCATGTGAGCTCCGGTTGAGATAGATGGAGTTAGCAACCACCCATTGAAATGCTAATGCCACCGCGCTCAACACGAGGATAACCACTGTCCTCTTAGTTATAATGCATTTCTCTAGCATGGTATACGGCGTAACAAATAATAACTTGATTTCACCAAAATGCTTTTGCGTAGTAGATAAAAATTCCTCTCTGAACTATCTCACAAAATATGACCGAGAAAGGCCATAGACCCCTAGTCTAATAGAGTTTGTGAGAAATATTCATTTGGGTTGACGGCAACCATGATTATATCTACTATGAATCATCTTTCCAATCTACCATAGTACACTAGCATTGATGTATAATCTCACACTTTAAACGCATGGTACCCTCATTGGGACATTTATATCGACAAAAATATAAGAACATGCATGCACCTTACTGACGGTGACATGCCCCTTCAACTCACACCGTCACTAGACGCCTTTAAAATGTATCCCTCCCATCGCCCACCCCCTCAGCCCTTCACTCGAGATAAACGTAATCACGCTCAAGGCTATTTTAGTGGTGTGGATTGCTCCATATCATTTTGATCCATTGGTCTATCAAAGTTCAGACCGGTTCGACCTCTCTCTAGTTTTGCTGAGTGCATCTATTGTTTGCCACGGTTTGAAGTGATTTGGCTTGGTTTTCTCTTGTTGCTACAAAGATCCCATTGAGCATGCGAGAAATTTGTTGTACAGCCTAAATATATTGGATTAGCTAGAATTAGACTTGAGACTACATTGGGAATTGGAGGCATTCGGAAAGTTTTGCGAAGCTGACTATAAGAAGCTGCTAGGAAACTAAAACAGAATCGCTCTATTCTTCATAGGTGGTGTTGTGCAACTGCAGAACTCTGTCTCCCATGGTGGTGGTTGCGTCACTACCAAGAGGATCATCTTGCTCCCCTTTAGAAAAGGCATCACGAGCGACACCGCCAACCTCGTTGACTCATGGTGCGGCGAGGACTGCTGCCAATGGAGAGGCGTCAAGTGCAGCAACCAGACCGGCCGTTTCATCGGGCTTTGGGTCCGCACTCCAAACCCGGATGTGTAGGAGGATCCATTTGATGGTAGCAGTCTATTCCGCGAAGTAAGCCCTTCATTACTCGTGGATCAGCGGCTCTGCCTGCTGATGTAATAACTCTACTTTGTACTGCCATTTCCTTCATTCCTTGATGAATCAACACGCAAAAATCTTGCGTATTTTGGAAAAAATGTGTTGTTGCTCTGCTTTTTGCTCTGTTCTAGCCTGAGTCCCCATTATGTTGAGCAGCTTCAGTACGAGTTAAATCCATCAAATCCGGTGAAAAAGAGAGATGGAGGCGACCAACACCGCAGCCTGCGCCTCGTTGCTCCTCACCAGTGCATGTTGTGGCATCAGGAGGAAGTGGGGCATCTCCAGATACTTCGTCCCAGGGGCGCACATCTGGAACTCCTTTGATGGGAGTGCGCCGAGCGATCTTGGTCCCGGACTTCTAGGGGGGCGGCCGGCGGTGGCGGCTTCTGCTCCGTGGGGCTCCACTTCTGCGCCGTCAACATGGATGCCAACTCGCCGGCGATCGTCAGTTACTGGCCGGAGGCTTGTCTCACCCAGCTGGCGCAGTGCGCCGGACACTACATGCTCCACGACACCGCCCGACTGGCCTACCATGGCGGCGGCAGGTTTTGCATCTCCATGTCCATGGTCTTCACCGGATACTTCGATCAGAAATATACCTTCGTCGGCAACACGGATAGGCTACCGCGCCAAGCCGTCTCCTTCATGGTCGTGGAGGTCTCCCAGGAACTGCATTTGCTTCAGCGCAAGTTCGACGGCTACTTCATGCCACGAGGCTGGATCTCGGAACTAGGCTATGTACTATAGTAGTCCATGGGCCATGGCTGCCAAACTAAAAACAAAGGGAAACTTTTGCATCCGTTCACATTTTCTAATGAGTCACAAGAAATCCACAAATGTTTGAGTTCTTCCACAATTTCAACTTGAAAAAAAACCAACTAGACAACTCTCAGGAAAACTGTATTTTTTCAAAGATACAAATAGAACAAACTACAGTATTCAGAGATTCAGATAAACAATTCAATTCTAATATTTATCAAAAATCATGCAACCCATGAAATTCATGTACTTCACCAAAATAAGCATTGGAGCTTCAACAATCATACGATTTCTGAACAGAAAGGTATTTTGGAGCTTCAACAATCATACATCTAAGACGGTTGACGAGGGCTCACAACGCCATGGAGGATGCCTCGGCGCTCGTACTCGAACCTTGGGATCGTGACATTCCCCCAAACTCCACAACATCATGGATGTCCTTTCCATCTCATGCTCTCGATGACCGTCATGCCGTCATTACGGCTTTCAATGCCCTTGCGGCGTCGAGCTTCCTGGTGTTCTACTCCGCCGCGACAATGTAGACGTCGATGTTGTCTGCGTCGGCTATGGAGGATCTGTTCTCCAGCTCCGTCGATACCTTTTCCTTCTTCACCGCCTTGGCCTCCGCTTCCGGCCGCTGCTGTACCGCCATTATCCCGTGGTGGGATCAAAGATGACGTGTACGATTCAAGGCATCAAAAACTACCCTGGTCGTGAGTAAGAGAAATGGGGTTGTGTGAAAATTAGAGTTAAATGGTTGGTAAATGGTAATCTCTCCATTGGCACTGCCAAGTGTGTCTTCATGCCTGTCTTTCTCATGTCTCTTGCCATTGGTACCACCACCCCTCATCTCTCTCTGCCGTTGCCCCTGCCCTCTAACTCCACCTAGTAGCTTCATTGTACCTCCCGTCCCTCTCTGTTGCCATCCGTCCTCTCTCCTAGAGTGCCGTCTCCTCTCCATCCTCCTAAACATGCCCCTTTTCTTTGGTGTGTGGGTTGGATACGGCTTAATTTTACCCCAAAATCATCAAAAAGATGATGTTGAGAGGCATACAGAGGGGGTTGGAGTTTCTCTATGTCCAAAGAAGCGTGTGACCTCCATTCGAGATAGATGGAGCTAGCAACCACCCATTGAAATGCTAATGCCACCACACTCAACACGATGATAACCACACTCCTCTTAGTTACAATGCATTTCTCTAGCATGGTATACGGCGTAACAAATAATAGCTTGATTTCACCGAAATGCTTTTGTGTAGTAGATAAACAATCCTCTCTGAACTATTTCACAAAATACGACTGAGAAAGGCCAGAGACCCCTAGGCTTTCAAGAATAGGTGAGAAATGTTCATTTGGGTTGACGGCAACCATGATTATATCTACTATGAATTATCTTTCCAATCTACCATAGTACACTAGTATTGATGTACAATTTCACATTTTAAACGATCATGGTACCATCATTGGGACATTTATATCAACAAAAATATAAGAACATGCATGGCACCTTACCGACCATGACATGCCCCTTCAACTCCCACCGTCACTAGACGCCTTTAAAATGTATCCCTCCCATCCCGCACCCCCTCAGCCCTTCACCACTCGAGATACACGTACTCACGCTCAAGGCTATTTTAGTGGTGTGTGCTCCACATCATTTTGATCCATTGGTCTATCAAAGTTCAGATTATCCCTCTCTAGTTTTGCTGAGTGCATCTATTGTTTGCCACAGTTTGGAGCGGTTTGGCTTGGTTTTCTCTTGTTGCTACGAAGGTCCCCATTGAGCATGTGAGAAATGTGTTGTACAGCCTAAACATATTGGACTAGCTAGAATTAGATTTGAGACTAGATTGGGAATTGGAGGCATCGAGAAAGTTTTGTGAAGATGACTATAAGGAGTTGCTAAAAAAACTAAAAGAGGATGGCTTCGTTCTTCATAATGCACTGCAATCTCAGAAGTCAGTCTCCCATCGTGGTAGTTGCATCGCTTCCAAGAGGATCGCCTTTCTCTCCATTAGAAAGGGCATCACGAGCGGCACTGCCGGCATCCTCGCCTCGTGGCACTCTGAGGACTGCTACCAATGGAGATACGTCAAGTGCAGCAACCACAGTGGCCATTTCGTTGTGCTTTGCCTCGGCACTCCAAACCCGGACGTGTATGAGGATCCATTTGACGGTAACAGTCTATTCGGCGAAGTACGACCTTCATTGCTCGTGGATCAGCGGCTCTGCTTGCTCATGTAAAAACTCTACTTTGTACTACTATTTTCTTCAATCCTTAATGAATCAACACGCAAAGCTCTTGTGTGTTCCAGAAAAGAATGTGTTGTTGCTCTGCTTTTTCCTCTGCTCTGGCCTGAGTCCCCATTACGTCGAGCAGCTTCAGTGCGAGTTCAATCCATGAAAACCGGTGAGAAAGAGAGCTGGAGGCGGCCAACACCGCGCCCCGCGCCTCGACGCTCCTCAACAGCCCACGCTATCGCCGCAGGAGGAAGTGGGGCATCTCGGGATACTTCGTCACGGGGGCGCACGTCTAGGCCACCTTCGACGCGGCGCGGCGCCGATGGCACGGATGGGGGGAATGGGAGTTGCATGGAACGGGTTGGGGCGCTTAGCAGTCTTGGTCCCAGACTTCTAGGGCGGCGGCTGGTGGCGGCGTCTTCTGCTCCGAGGGGCTCCACTTCTGCGTCGTCGACATGGATGCCAACCCACCGACGATCATCAGTTTCTGGCCGGAGGCCTGTCTCACCCAGCTGGCGTAGTGCGCCGGACACTACACGCTCCACGACACCGCCCGGCTATCCTACCTTGGCGACGGCAGGTTTTGCATCTCTATGTCCATGGTGGTCTTGACGGGTAACTTCGATCAGAAATATACCCTCGTCAGCAACATGGATAGGCTACCGCGCCAAGCTGTCTCTCTCGTGGCCGTCGAGGACTCCTCAGTACTGCATTTTCTTCAGCGCAAGTTCATCTGGTACCCCATGCCACGAGACTCGTGCTCGACACTAGCCTATGTACTATACTAGCTCATGTGGACCATTGCTGTCAAGTTAAAAAGAAAGGACTAGTTTTGCATTCGTTCATATTTTGAAATGGATCACAAGAAAACAACAAGTGTTTGAGTTCTTTCACATTTTCAATTTGACAAAAGAACTAACTACAAAACTCTCAGACAAACTTAATTTTCCAGAGATACAAATAGATACAAACTACAGTATTCAGAGATTCATATAAGCAATTCAATTCTAATATTCATCTTAAAAATCATGCAACACATGAACATCATGTATTGCGGCAAAATAAAGCATAGGAGCTTCAAAAATCATATGATTCCTGAGGAGAGAGGTATTTTGGAGCTTCAACAATCATACGATTGCTGAACAGAGGTGTTTTGGAGCTTCCACAATCTTACATCTCAGATAGAGGACGAGGGCTAACAACGCAGTGCATGCCCATGGGCTCGTACTCGAACCTTGGGATCGTGACGTTCCCCCAACTTCCACAACATCATGGACGTCCTTTCCATCTCGTACTCTCGATGATGGTCCTGCCGTCGCCACGACTTTCAAATGCCCTTGCGGCGTCCAGCTTCCTGATCTTCTACTCCGCCACGACAATGTAGATGCCTATGTTGTCTAGGTCAGCTATGGAGCACCTGTTCTCAGTGTCATCTCCTCTCCATCCTCCTCAACGTGCCACTTTTCTTTGGTGTGCTTTCTCATTGTTGCACATGACCTGTGCACCACATGCCTTGCTCATGTGACCGCGTTCAACACGAGGATAACCGCAGTCCTCTTAGGCTCTTACTCACTATGCATTTCTCTAGCATGGTGTACGGCATAACAAACAATAGTTTCATTTCACTAAAATGCTTTTGTGCAGCAGATAGATCGCTAAGCAAGCAATCATCCCTGAACTATCTCACAAAATACGACTGAGCAAGCCCAGAGACCCCTAGCTAGTCTATAAGAGTAGGTGAGAAATGTGCATTTTTTTGACGAAAAGACAGCAAGGTGCTGGTTTTCATTGATGAAGAAGGGGAATACAAAGTCAAGTTACAACAGCCTGGCAAGTATGACGCCGGCGGCCCTCAGATCACTGAAACAAAAACTATGGTGGTTCAAAAAAACTTGCTCATCGGTGCCAACCTAGCATGAAGCCAGCACCGGGCCTCATCAACGATTTTGCGAGCTACCTGTGTCTCGGTACAGACTTTGCCCTCCTAGATCCTGGCGTTTCTCTCCTTCCAGAGGCACCAAGCCACCAGCAGGCAAGTAGCTCGCCAGGTGGGTCTGCAAGAGCGCGACAGGGTTGCAGTCTGACGTCTGAAGCGGTCTCTGAGGCGTCCGCCAGTGTTCATGTCGATGGCCGAGAATGGCTGGCCGAGGGAAGCTGCAGTTCTTGCCCAGATAGACTTGGATAAATGGCAAGAGCTGATCAGGAGCAGTGCCGTCTCGGGCTCGCTGCGACAGAGAGGGCACAATGGGTCATGAGGGATCTGTCGTCGGGCAAGGTTATCAGCCGTGAGACACTTGCCTCGGAGGAGGATCCATGCAAAAGCCTTGGCCCTCGGCGCCGCTTTGGCATTCCAGATGATGGCGTTGTCATTTGTATGCCTTGTTTGCACGGGGGGCAATTATACAGGTGAGAGATTATTGCATGAACCCTTCCAGTTTCAAGACTTCTGATCGAGACATTACCTGGTTACGAATGAATGTCGTTGTACAACGGACGTGCCCACCGTCAGGACTGGAGTTGCCCTGCATCGGGCGCCCACCATCTTCTGATCGCAGGGTTACAGCGTGCGAGCGTCGTCTTCAGCTGCTCCTCCCGTTCGTATATTGGTGGGGCAGCCAAACGTCACCACGCCGGTGAACAGCGGGCTGGGCATTCCGTCAAACGGTTGGCGCACGCGGCCACGCCGTTCCCCGCTCTAGTCAGCTGGTGATCCTAAGTGACCAGCAAGGAAAAAGGGTGGTCCGCTGGTGGCGGTGCGGCACTAGTGGCGGCCGCAGGTGGTAGCGATCGGCGGTGAGGAAGCGACAGCGGTCGCCTGTCCGGCGAGCCCGAGTGGGGAGCCGTGGAGGAGAATACAGAGGGGGTGCGACGGTGGGTAAGTAACATTGCTCTGTTTTTTTCTCCTTCCCGTCTTTCTAGTTTTCACATAATTTCAATTGAAAATTTGGCGCATGAAAATACGTTAGGACATCTCCAAACCCCCGAAACGGACACGGTTCCATCAAAAAGAAAAAGGAAAAAGGACATGTATCTGTCCGAGTCTACGAGAGCTGCCATCCAACCATGTCCGCGTACATTACAAAGTGAACTTAATCAAAACGAATGTTTTTCACTTAAACCGGATCACATTCGTTACATTTTTAACATATTTCAATACACAAAAGCGACTGCACCCTAACATAATCTAAATCTACAACGGTGGTTGTCCTTACAGAAAAGGCTTTCACCCCGCTTTATATATTTTTTTAGAAGACCAGGGAGCCCCTCCCCGATTCCATTTTTATCTAATGAAACCAAATTCAGTTATTACATCAGCTCACTAAGAGGAGCAGTTCAGAAAGACAACTGTGGCTTAAGCTACTACAGGTTATCGCAAACAGGATCACAAGCACTACATAGCATCAAATGCAGATTAGCTCCTAGGATGCCTTGCGCGATTTCAGCGGCGGCGCAGTCACCGCTTGAGGGGACCAGGCAACCACCAGGGTCGAGGTTGGACTTGGCATCGTTGTAGCTTCAGAGCGCTTCTTGGAGGGGGACGAAAAGCCCACTACGTCGTCCGAGATCTTCAGTTTGTTCCACGGGGTCACCAACGGGGCTTCAGTGTGCCTCAGGATCAGCCACTGATCATCAGTGGTTGTCTCAGTTTGGTTGCGAGGTGTGTTGTGAAGGCCTCCAGCCTTTCTGCAGCCCCATCCGAGGACAGGATCACCCAACTCTTGATAGTTTTTAGAATCAGCCTCATCACATGCTTAATCGATGTCCATAAGGTGTTATTGAAAATGATAGAGTTTCTATATTTCCAAATACACCAAAGTACAACAACATTAGCTGTGTTGAGGGCAGAGTGTTTTTTGTTAGCAACGTCTGGCCAGTGATTCAAAGTCAGTTCCAGTATCCACCCCGAAATGATTTGAGATCAGAGGCCAGATCTCTCTAGAAACCACACAGTCAAAAAACAAATGCGAGCATGTTTCAGCCTCAGAGCAGAACACACACTCAAGTGGCTTAATAATCTGTCTTTTCCTGAGGTTATCCCTGGTCATCAGCTTGTTGTTGGCAAGGAGCCACAGGAAGACATGAATTTTTGGTGGAATTTTAAGCTTCCACACCGAGGGGATGAAAAGTGGCTGCACCCCCCTAAAGTTGATCACATGGTAGAGTGAGCTGGTGGAGTAAAATCCCTTGTTCTCTAACTGCCAGATAAGCGCATCAGTGTCATTAGTAAGGGTCAGGCTACTAGTTATCTCCACTACCTAATACCACTGCTCCATGAGCCTGTCATCAAAATTCCTTCTAAAAGTGAGCTTAAGTTGCGTACCATCCCATACTTCCCTAACACTTTTGGTTTATTCATTGCATGTCGAGTAGATAGGCCAGAATTGCACTGCTAAAGGGGAGGTACCAAACCAGGTATCTTCCCAAAACCTAAATTTTCACCTGACCCAACCTTCCACCTATAACCAAGTTTCAGCGCTTGGATGATGGTTTTCAGCCCCTTCCAGAACCTGGAGGCACTGGGGGATAGGTTAGGTGCAAAAATGTTAATCTTACCAGACATGTACTTGTGATCAATGATCATTTTCCATGGTTTTCCTTCACTTTCATAGTATCTTTTCACCCAGGAACCTAATAAACACAAGTTGACATCTTTGAGGTTTGGGATTCCCAAGCCTCCAAATTCTTTCTTCATACACACCATCTTCCAGTTGGCTAGGTGAAGTTTCCTATGGCCTTCAAAATCATTCCACAAACAGTTGGCCATTTGAGAGTTGATTATCTCAATGGCCCATTTAGGGAACTTGAAGAAGGATAATAGGTAGATGGGAATACTGGCCAGGCAAGCCTGGATCAGAATGAGTCTACCTCTGTAAGAGAGGAGCCTACCTCTCCAACCAGCAATTCTTCTCATAATCTTATCTATAAGAGGTTGGATATCCTCCTTCCTAAGTTTGTCATGGTGCAGAGGGATACCAAGGTATTTAATAGGGAAGCACCCCCCTTTACAATCCAGAATAGTAAGAAAACGCATAAAATCAGAATCTACCATGTTAATTGGGATCAACTCACTCTTAGAGTAGTTGATCCTCATGCCAGAAACCTGCTCAAAACAGGTGAGGATAGTTTTGAGGTTGGAGGCATGGGTAATGTCATTATCGAAAAAGAGAAGGGTATCATCAGCATATTGCAGAAAAATAATCCCTCCATTGCAGACTTCAGTACATCCCCGCTTTATATATAAATCAACAACCACTTACAACGAGCGATACAACACACAACACGACACGCACCCAAGGCAAGATACATAGGTGCTAAGAAGCAGCCACCCCCCCCCCCCCCCCACACACACACAATTGCAAGACAACAACGATACACACTAGGCTCACTAGGAAGTCGAGGGAGCACTCAACCGGGAACAAGCCACAGAGAAGAGACCAAGCTGCAAGCTGTCGATCCATGAACCCCAAGGCGGTGCCTTCAAGAAGGATATGCCACCGGAGTGCCGCCACCACCCGATCCAGAGGATCAAGATTTTCATTCGGGGTACGTTGGAGGAAATGGAGCAACCACATCGAAGTCTTCAAAAAGATGCCGACGTCCTCGGGCGGCGCCTTCGTTGGCCTGGACATGCCAGTTAGGATTTTCATCCAGGTCAACAAACTCCGCCTCCGAACAGGTTGCGTACAGAGCTACATCACCGCCACCAATCGACAAGCACCAGCCGCCATGCCGCCCACGCGACCATGGAGACTAGCCCGCACCTGAGCCGCGAGCTCCGCCCATGAGCACGCCGCTCCCACCACCAAGGCCGCCGCCCTGCATCCTGACACTCTGGAGACCGACAAAGGAACAGGCTTGGAAACGACCAACAAATCACTAGCACGGACAAAGCTGCCGGTGACCAGCCTGCCCCGAACACCTCGAACCCAGAAGCACTAGGCAGGGGAGATGGGGAGGAGAGGAGCGGAGCATGTCCGGCCCGGCGCGCCCTACACCGGTGACGGGTAGAGAGCCCACCCATCCCTCCTGCAACCTTCCCAGACGTCACCCCTGACGCCCTGCCATGGCCTCCAGCCAGCTCCATGCGGTGCAGCGGCGGCCACCCCGTCCACCGCCATGAGGGTCGTCGGACCGTCCAAATCCTGACACCAAAGTGGGCCTCCAAAGCGCCCAGCTGACGATTACTCACGCTGTCGCACCCATGCAGCAGCAGGCCGCACACCGCCGCGGACCACGCCACGAGCCACGACCTCGTGAAGTCATGGCCAGCCCCCCGTGCCGCCTGCCAAGAAGGAGCCGCCAGATCTGAAGGCCGATTTGGAGCCCCGTCGCAGACAAGCCCGCACCGCCTCGGCCGCCACGACGAGCAACACCGCCGGCAACACACGCAACCCTCCATGTTGGAGCAGCAGCCACACCAACGCCGTAGCGCCCCACAAAGCGCCGCGTCCCTGAATGAAGGGGTCGTCCCACGCCGCCCACCACCGCTCGGAGAGGAGGCCCCGCCGCCGTCGCCGCCGCTGCCGGCCGGGCTTTGCCCGCTGGCGAGCTCTAGCGGCGGTGAGAAGAGAGGAAGAGGAGTGGAAGGTAGGGGCAGCGGGGGCTAGGGTTTCCCCCCGTCGCTCGTGGGAGCAACATGGGGGGGGGGATTCGCAATGTGTTGTTCGGTGACTAACCTTAAAGTCCTTGTTCCCCCTTTGTGCCCATGGAGGGCGGTCGTGTCCATGTCCAGCGGCCGTGAGACCCGCAAATTGAAGGTGCGGTCACTAGAGAGGAAAAGTAGGACATGAGACATGGACCGGTTCACTAGACTCGCGGCCCGGCCATCTCCCATGTTCCTATTCTTCCTCGTCGGAGTTCGCAATATGTCCATCGTCAGTGGACGTGATGTTCATGATGGACGTGGACAGGCTGGCCTCGTTGCCGCACCGGCACGAACGAAGCCCAGTTGGCGGCGCGAATGGACCGCAGCTACCACTGTTCTCGTCGAGTTCGTTAGCGTCGCCTCCACGTCCGTGCTGCAAGTGACGCGAGCGCGCGCGGTCTCGTACACTGTCCGCTGCTCGGCAGAAAAAAAGTTAGGGTTCTCCACTGCCATGGCTGCCCCTGCCTTCCCGCTTGTGAACTCACCTTAGATTTGGCCCTTCGCCAGCCGCTGTTGTGCGAGGAGGGAGAAGTTGTAACGTTGCTCCTCCCGCGCCTGCCAGAACATCAACACCGGTTGCTCTTCGTCATGAAGGCGTCGAAGTGCACCTACGCGCTCTGCTCCATGGTCAAGCCGGCATGGACAGGCGCGGGCAGAGGCGTTGGCTCGTCGTCGGAGCCTATCTCCATCGTCGGGTCATCGTCGAAGACCTCCACGGAGCTGGTGGACACTTTCATGTTAGTACCGTCCACACTTGAATTTGTCAATACTGTTTCTTGAGCTGTGAATTGAACTTACATCTGAAAAAAGGAACATGGTAGATATATGTTATGTCAATGTTTTTAGTTTTCTCATAACTTTCTTACGTGCAATGTAAAGGATGCGAGATTATCTTGTGGAAACCAGGAATGTATCCGGTGCACCCGCGCTTGTGGTGCTACCGGTGCACCAGACGCCATGGAATGTTTTAAAACATCTGGAAAAAAATCTAGCACTTTAACACAACATCAATGTATAATGTCACAAAATTCATGTAAAAGTTTAAAATATTTTTTGAGATACAAAAAAGACAAATTTGACATCAGTGTGTTAATGGGCCAAATCTAAAGCCCAAGTTATGTTATGTACTATTCAGTGTTGAATTTGTCATTTTTGTTTTTCGAGTTATGCTTCGAATTTTGATTTGAAATTTTGTGACAACAAACATTGCTGTTGTGTAAGTGTGCTAATTTGTTTTCAGATTTTTTTTAACATTTTGAAAGCAGGATGTGAGTTCGGTGCACCGGTAGCACCACAAGCCAAGGTACATTAAAAAAATATTTTCCCTGTGAAAACCAACTTACATTAAGAAAAAAGTAGCCTGGCCTCGTGTGAAGCCAAGGTATATGGCTTTGGCGACTTCTTGCTGAAATGGAAGGAAGAGAACCACAACAAATTGAGCTGTTGGGTGATAACAAATCTGCCACCCGTTAAGCAAAAATACAGTCCATCATGGGCGAAGTAAACACATAGATATAGGATACCACTTCATCCGTGGCTCTGTCAAAACTGGAAAGATTGGGGTCAATTATACTAAGTCGCTGGTGTGTGTCAAATTCCTGGAGCTGCGGCAAAGGATTGAGAGGGTAGCCGTCAGTGATGTGCAAATGTTGGCGTAAACCTTGTTGTACTACAAATAGTAGAGTGTGCAAATGTGTTTTGAATCCTGAGATGGTGGTGGACTGCATCTGTTGCAACCATCAATCCGTTGATGTAGTGGGTGTACAGTGTGTGTACGCAAGTACTGTAGTGGAGTGTGGGTTGTGTCCGTGCACTAGTATGGCTACGGTGTGGTGTTGGTTACAAACTAGACTACTCTCAGACAAACTATATTTTTCCAGAGATACAAGAAGATACAAACTACAGTGTTCAGATATTCAGATAAGCAATTAAATTCTGATATTCATCTTAAAAATCCTGCAACACATGAACTTCATACACTGTACCAAAATAAGCATTGGAGCTTCAATAATCGTACAATTCATGAGCAGAAAGGTATTTTGGAGCTTCAACAATCATACATCTCAGAAGGAGGATGAGATCTCACAACGCAATGGATGCCCATGGGCTCGTACTCGAACCTTGGGATCATGACGTTCCCCCAACTTCCACAACATCAGGATGTGCTTTCCATCTCGTGCTCTCGATGATCGTCCTGCTGTCATTACGGCTTTCAATGCCCTTGCGGCATCGAGCTTCCTGATCTTCTACACCTCAACGACAATGTGGATGTCAATGTTTTCTGCGTTGGCTATGGAGCACCCGTTCTCCAGCTCCATCGGTACCTTCTCTTTATCCACCGCCTTGGTCTCCGCTTCTGTCTGCTGCAGTACCGCCATTATCACGCGGTGGGATCAAACATGATGTGTTTAGGAAGGATTCAAAGCATCAAAAACTTTCCTGGTTGTGAGCAGGAGAAATCGGGTTGTGTGAAAATTAGAGTTAAATGGTTGGTAAATGGTAATATCTCCATTGGTACTGCCAAATGTGTCTTCATGCCCGTCTTTCTCATGTGTCTCGTCGTTGGTACTACCACTCCTCGTCTCTCTCTCTCTCTCTCTCTCCGCCGTTGTCCCTCCCATCTCACTCCACCTAGTAGCTTCGTCATACCTCCTGTCCCTCTCCGTTGCCACCCCTCCTTTCTCTTAAGAGTGTCATCTCCTCTCCATCCTCCTTAACTTGCCCCTTTTATTTGGTGTGTGGATTGGAGACAGCTTAACTTTACCCCAAAATAGTCAAATTTTTGAATGTCGAGAGACATACAAAGTGGGTTGGAGTTTCTCTATGTCCAAAGAAGCATGTGATCTACAATTGAGATAAACGGAGTTACCAACCACCCATTGAAATGCTAATGTTTTCTCGTTGATGCACATGACCCCCGCGCTGCAGGCCGTGCTCATGCCACTATACTCTACATGAGGATAACCGCAGTCCACTTACTTATGATGCATTTATGTATTATGGTGGACTACGTAACAAACAATAGTTTGATTTCACTGAAATGCTTTTGTGCAGCAGATAAACAATCCTCAACTATCTCACAAAATACGACTGAGTAAGGCCAGACACCCTGAGTCTATAAGAGAGGTGAGAAATGTTCATTGGGCTTCACAGCAACCACGATTGTATCTACTATGAATCGCCATCCCAATCTACCACGGTACACTAGTATGAATGTACAATCTCACATTTTAAACTCATCGTGCCCTGATTGGGACATTTATATTGACCAAAATATAAGAACATTCATGCACCTTGCGGACAATGACATGCTCCTTCAACTCCCACAGTCACAGTGACGCCTTTAAAATGTATCCCTCCCACTCACCCTCGGCCCTTCACCACGCGAGACACACTTGCTCACGCTCAAAGCTATTTTAGTGGTGTCGATTGCTCCAAATCATTTTGATCCATTGAGGTACTGGTCTCTCAAAGTTCAGATTGATTTGGCCCCTCTCTAGTTTTGTCAAGTGCATCTATTGTTTGCCACAGTTTGAAGCGATTTGCCTTGGTTTTCTCTTGTTGCTACGAAGGTCCCCACTGAGCATGTGAGAAATGTGTTGTACAGTCTAAATATATTGGATTAGCTAGAATTAGACTTGAGACTAGATTGGGAATTGGAGGCATCGAGAAAGTTTTGTGAAGATAACTATAAGGAGTTGCTAAAAAACTAAAAGAGGATGGCTTCGTTCTTCATAGGTGGTGCACTGCAATCTCAGAAGTCAGCCTCCCATCGTGGTAGTTGCATCGCTGCCAAGAGGATGGCCTTGCTCTCCATTAGAAAGGGCATCACGAGCGACACTGCCGGCGTCCTCGCCTCGTGGCACTCTGAGGACTGCTAACAATGGAGATACGTCAAGTGCAGCAACTACACTGGCCATTTCGTTGTGCTTTGCTTCGGCACTCCAAACCCGGATGTGTACGAGGATCCATTTGACGGTAATAGTCTTTTCGGCGAAGTACGACCTTCCTTTCCCGTGGATCAGCGGCTCCGACTGCTCATGCAAAAACTCTACTTTGTACTACTATTTTCTTCAATCCTTAATGAATCAACACGCAAAGCTCTTGCATGTTCCAGAAAAGAATGTGTTGTTGCTCTGCTTTTTCCTCTGTTCTGGACTGAGTCCCCGTTACGTCGAGCAGCTTGAGTGCTAGTTGAATCCATGAAAACCGGTGAGAAAGAGAGCTGGAGGCGGCCAACACCGCGCCCCGTGCCTCGACGCTCCTCACCAGCCCACGCTGTGGCACCAGAAGGAAGTGGGGCATCTCGGGATACTTACAAGGGCGCACGTCTCGGCCTAATTCAGTGGTAAAGGTACCTTCTCCTTCGACACGGCGCGCCGCTGATGGCGCGGAGAGGGCGCATGGGAGTTGCCCGTAACGGGCTGGGGCGCTGAGCGATCTTGGTCCTGGATTTCTAGGACGGCGGCCGGCGGTGGTGGCTTCCGCTCCGAGTGGCTCCTGTTAAGTAACATGATTGTATTGTATATATAGGATAGATTAGGAAAGTATTCTGGCTTGTCTTGTACTCCAAGTAGATCATGTACTCCAATATATATATGCCCATGAGGCTCAAGCAATACAACGAACTATTCCACCAATCCTCTCTCTTCCTTCTAACATTGTATCAGTTTCCGTGCTCTAAACCCTAGCCGCCGCCGCTTCCGCACCCGCGCGCCGCCCCTGGGGCGGTCGGCCTCCATGACCGCCGTCGAGGGCCGCGCCACCCATACCTAGGGTTCGTCCGCCGGTCGTGTTGACCGGCTGCCCTAGAGAGTCTTTCCCCGAGCCCTTGCTCCGGGGTTTTGTCTCTCCCGCCGGTCATCTTGATCGGCGGTTTCTTTTTGTTTTCCGATCTAATCTTGATCGATTTGCGTCGCCCACCACCGCCGTCGACCCTGTGCGTCTCTACTCCAACACCGGCGCGATCGGCCAGCTTCTTCACTGACCCGGCGGCCTCGCGCGTCGTCCGCGCGTCTGCCCGCCGGTCGCCCCGACCCGGCGGCCTCGCGTCATGCGGCGGCCCTTCACGTCGTCGTTCAAGCGCCAGCCCGCCCATTGATCTACGCCGGCCGTCACCGCCCTGCTCCGACCGGTACTCCTACATCAACCCGATCCGGCGGCCTCGCGCCATGCGGTGGCCAATCATAGCCGCCCTGCCGCCCGCCGTGGCCGGCTTCATCTCGGACTCCACCGCCACTCCGCCTCCACCAAGCGGCGTCCCTGACCTCGCGCGCGATCGGATTAATCACCCGCCCGCCACCGTGATCCGCCTCAGCTATGTCGTGCGGCCGACCTGGCCCGTCGATTGCGCGCGCCTTCGCAGGCCCCGTGAAGAGCGTCCCCGAGTTCAGCGCCCCCACCACCGATCGAGCAACGGGCTGCCACTACGTGGCCCCGTCAGGCCGCAGCGCCGCCGCCCCGTGGTTCTTCTCCCGGCTGCACCGACCCGTGTCACCGCTGTGTCGCCCCTTTGGGCCGTAGTGCCACGGCCTGCCGTCTACCGCCGCCTTGGGGCCGTCCGCTCCAGGCCGTCCCCGTGGTTGCACCGACCCTCGCGCCGCCGCTGCGTCGCCCAGTCAGACCGTAGCGAGTGTGGCACGCGGTCCACGCAGCCGTCCCGAGGCCATCCCCGCGGTTGCACCAACCCGCGCTGCGCCATTGCGCCGCCCATTTGGGTTGTAGCGCCGCGGCCCACGGTTCCTGCGACTGCCCCGAGGTCTTCCGCCGTCGCCCCGACCTGCCCGCCGCCGCTGCGTCGCCCCTTCGGGCCGTAGCTCCGCGGCCCGCGGTCTACTTCGTCGTCCCCGCGCGTCGACTTCCCGTCGTATGCGTCGCGCCGTATCCCTTGGCGCGGGAATGCCATCGTCTGCGCCGGTCTTCGTCATTGATGTCGGGTTCTTCGCCTCCTTCGAGCATCGTCGCCGCGCTCCTAACCTAGCTGCCGCCGCTACCCCCATAGCCGTCGCAACCACCCGTCCACCCCGTTCGTCTTCGTCCAGCACCAGCCCGTCGCTAGCGTCGTCTTCATCTACCCCGATCACTTCGTCTACTCCGACAACCGTGAGCGACATCGGCCTCGCGCTGATTGTCGCCACAACCATCGTCAAGTCCTTCTCTGATGGCCTCTCTGACTTCTCCGACATGGCCTACAGCTTGTGCAGGTCCTCGTCCACGCATGCCCGGTGCTGGCAACACCGATGCGTGCCTTCGTCCACGACGTGTCCCTGGGCCTGGCAAGCCTGGTGTGGTGCTTCGTCAACTTCGTCTTCGTCCGTCTACACATGCCCGGTGCGGGCAACACCGGCGCCAGCCTTCGTCTACGATGTGTCCCCGGGGTTGCCAACCCCGGCGCGACGCGTCGTCAACAACGTCTTCTTCGCGGCGCACCACTACTTCGACACTACTGCGCCCATGCTAACTCGGCGCCTCCTTGCGCCCGCGGCTCAACGGAGACTTCCTCGACACCGGCCACCCCGACTCGACATCGATCACTGCATTCTTCGCATGGCAACCTCGACCACGGCTCCACCACCTACGCTCTTGGCTACCTCGACAAACGACACAAAGGGCTACCACCTTGCTTGAGCAACCTCGTCGGGTTTCCACTCCAGCCACGACTTCCGCGATGCATCGACTGTTACGACTGTGGGGGGTGTCCGTCGGCTTGTCTTCGGATTCTTCTCCAGTCTCACCATCTGCTTCGCTACCGTTGTGATTGCGGGGGGATGTTGAGTAACGTGATTGTATTGGATACATAGGATAGACTAAGAAAGTATTCTGGCTTGTCTTGTACTCCAAGTAGATCATGTACTCCTATATATATGCCCATGAGGCTCAAGCAATACAAAGAACTATTCAACCAATCCTCTCTCTCCCTTCTAACAGCTCCACTTCTGCGTTGTCGACATGGACGCTAACCCATAGGCGATCGTGAATTCCTGGCTGGAGGTGTGTCTCACTCAGCTGGCGCGGTGCGCCAGACACCACACACTCCACGATAGCGCCCGACTGGCCTACCTTGGCGGCGGCAGCTTTTGCATCTCCATGTCCATGGTGGTCTTCACCGGATACTTTGATCAGAAGTATACCCTCGTCGGCAACATGGATAGGCTACCATGCCAAGCCGTCTCCTTCATGGCCGTCGAGGTCTCCCCGGAACTGCAGTTGCTTCAGCGAGAATAATGTTCATCTTTACCCCATCTTTCATTCCTACTATATTTTCTTGTGTGTGATCCATATTTCTAGTTTGGAATCCAAGAAGCTCAATGGGCTAGTTTCAAGTAAGTTCGACTGCTACTTCATGCCACGAGGCTGGACCTCGGCACTAGGCTATATACTATAGTAGCCCATGGGCCATGGCTGCCAAACGAATTAAAATTGAAGGGCAACTTTTGTATCCGTTCATATTTTCTAATGAGTCACAAGAAGCCCACAAAAGTTTGAGTTCTTCCACAATTTCAATTTGAAAAAACAACCAACTAGACAACTCTCAGACAAACTGTATTTTTTCAGGGATACAAACTACAGTATTCAGAGATTCAGATAAACAATTCAATTCTAATATTCATCTAAAATCATGCAACCCATGAACTTCATGTACTGCAGCAAAATAAGAATTGGAGCTTCAACAATCATACGATTCTTGAACAAAAAGGTATTTTGGAGCTTCAACAATCATACATCTCAGACGGTGGACGAGGGCTCACTACGCCATGGAGGATGCCGCAGCGCTCGTACTCAAACCTTGGGATTGTGACGTTCCCCCAACCTACACAACATCATGGATGTCCTTTCTATCTCGTGCTCTCGATAATTGTACAGCCGTCATTACGGCTTTCAATGCCCTTGCAGCATCGAGCTTCCTGGTGGTCTACTCTGTCGTGATAATATAGACGTCGATGTTGTCTGCGGCGGCTGTGGAGCACCCGTTCTCCAGCTCTGTTGGTACCTTCTCCTTCTTCACCGCCTTGGTCTCCACTTCCAGCCGCTGCAGTACTGCCATTATCATGCGATGGGATCACAGATGAAGTGTTTAGGGATGATTCAAAGCATAAAAAAGTACCCCGGTTGTGAGTAAGAGAAATGGGGCTGCCTGAAAATTAGAGTTAAATGGTTGGTAAGTGGTAATCTCTCCATTGGTACTGCCAAGTGTGTCTTCATGTCTGTCTTTCTCGTGTTTCTTATGGTTGGTACCACCACCCATCGTCTCTCGGTCCATCATTGCCCCTCCCCTCTTACTCCACCTAGTAGCTTCATTGTACCTCCCGTGCCTCTCCGTTGCCACCCCTCCTCTCCCTTAAAGTGTCGTCTCCTCTCCATCCTCCTAAACATGCCTCTTTTCTTTGGTGTGTGGGTTGGAGACGGCTTAATTTTACCCCAAAATAATAATAAAACGATGCCGAGAGGCATACAGAGTGGGTTGCAGTTGCTCTATGCCCAAAGAAGCATGTGAGCTCCGGTTGAGATAGATGGAGTTAGCAACCACCCATTGAAATGCTAATGCCACCGCGCTCAACACGAGGATAACCACTGTCCTCTTAGTTATAATGCATTTCTCTAGCATGGTATACGGCGTAACAAATAATAACTTGATTTCACCAAAATGCTTTTGCGTAGTAGATAAAAATTCCTCTCTGAACTATCTCACAAAATATGACCGAGAAAGGCCATAGACCCCTAGTCTAATAGAGTTTGTGAGAAATATTCATTTGGGTTGACGGCAACCATGATTATATCTACTATGAATCATCTTTCCAATCTACCATAGTACACTAGCATTGATGTATAATCTCACACTTTAAACGCATGGTACCCTCATTGGGACATTTATATCGACAAAAATATAAGAACATGCATGCACCTTACTGACGGTGACATGCCCCTTCAACTCACACCGTCACTAGACGCCTTTAAAATGTATCCCTCCCATCGCCCACCCCCTCAGCCCTTCACTCGAGATAAACGTAATCACGCTCAAGGCTATTTTAGTGGTGTGGATTGCTCCATATCATTTTGATCCATTGGTCTATCAAAGTTCAGACCGGTTCGACCTCTCTCTAGTTTTGCTGAGTGCATCTATTGTTTGCCACGGTTTGAAGTGATTTGGCTTGGTTTTCTCTTGTTGCTACAAAGATCCCATTGAGCATGCGAGAAATTTGTTGTACAGCCTAAATATATTGGATTAGCTAGAATTAGACTTGAGACTACATTGGGAATTGGAGGCATTCGGAAAGTTTTGCGAAGCTGACTATAAGAAGCTGCTAGGAAACTAAAACAGAATCGCTCTATTCTTCATAGGTGGTGTTGTGCAACTGCAGAACTCTGTCTCCCATGGTGGTGGTTGCGTCACTACCAAGAGGATCATCTTGCTCCCCTTTAGAAAAGGCATCACGAGCGACACCGCCAACCTCGTTGACTCATGGTGCGGCGAGGACTGCTGCCAATGGAGAGGCGTCAAGTGCAGCAACCAGACCGGCCGTTTCATCGGGCTTTGGGTCCGCACTCCAAACCCGGATGTGTAGGAGGATCCATTTGATGGTAGCAGTCTATTCCGCGAAGTAAGCCCTTCATTACTCGTGGATCAGCGGCTCTGCCTGCTGATGTAATAACTCTACTTTGTACTGCCATTTCCTTCATTCCTTGATGAATCAACACGCAAAAATCTTGCGTATTTTGGAAAAAATGTGTTGTTGCTCTGCTTTTTGCTCTGTTCTAGCCTGAGTCCCCATTATGTTGAGCAGCTTCAGTACGAGTTAAATCCATCAAATCCGGTGAAAAAGAGAGATGGAGGCGACCAACACCGCAGCCTGCGCCTCGTTGCTCCTCACCAGTGCATGTTGTGGCATCAGGAGGAAGTGGGGCATCTCCAGATACTTCGTCCCAGGGGCGCACATCTGGAACTCCTTTGATGGGAGTGCGCCGAGCGATCTTGGTCCCGGACTTCTAGGGGGGCGGCCGGCGGTGGCGGCTTCTGCTCCGTGGGGCTCCACTTCTGCGCCGTCAACATGGATGCCAACTCGCCGGCGATCGTCAGTTACTGGCCGGAGGCTTGTCTCACCCAGCTGGCGCAGTGCGCCGGACACTACATGCTCCACGACACCGCCCGACTGGCCTACCATGGCGGCGGCAGGTTTTGCATCTCCATGTCCATGGTCTTCACCGGATACTTCGATCAGAAATATACCTTCGTCGGCAACACGGATAGGCTACCGCGCCAAGCCGTCTCCTTCATGGTCGTGGAGGTCTCCCAGGAACTGCATTTGCTTCAGCGCAAGTTCGACGGCTACTTCATGCCACGAGGCTGGATCTCGGAACTAGGCTATGTACTATAGTAGTCCATGGGCCATGGCTGCCAAACTAAAAACAAAGGGAAACTTTTGCATCCGTTCACATTTTCTAATGAGTCACAAGAAATCCACAAATGTTTGAGTTCTTCCACAATTTCAACTTGAAAAAAAACCAACTAGACAACTCTCAGGAAAACTGTATTTTTTCAAAGATACAAATAGAACAAACTACAGTATTCAGAGATTCAGATAAACAATTCAATTCTAATATTTATCAAAAATCATGCAACCCATGAAATTCATGTACTTCACCAAAATAAGCATTGGAGCTTCAACAATCATACGATTTCTGAACAGAAAGGTATTTTGGAGCTTCAACAATCATACATCTAAGACGGTTGACGAGGGCTCACAACGCCATGGAGGATGCCTCGGCGCTCGTACTCGAACCTTGGGATCATGACATTCCCCCAAACTCCACAACATCATGGATGTCCTTTCCATCTCATGCTCTCGATGACCGTCATGCCGTCATTACGGCTTTCAATGCCCTTGCGGCGTCGAGCTTCCTGGTGTTCTACTCCGCCGCGACAATGTAGACGTCGATGTTGTCTGCGTCGGCTATGGAGGATCTGTTCTCCAGCTCCGTCGATACCTTTTCCTTCTTCACCGCCTTGGCCTCCGCTTCCGGCCGCTGCTGTACCGCCATTATCCCGTGGTGGGATCAAAGATGACGTGTACGATTCAAGGCATCAAAAACTACCCTGGTCGTGAGTAAGAGAAATGGGGTTGTGTGAAAATTAGAGTTAAATGGTTGGTAAATGGTAATCTCTCCATTGGCACTGCCAAGTGTGTCTTCATGCCTGTCTTTCTCATGTCTCTTGCCATTGGTACCACCACCCCTCATCTCTCTCTGCCGTTGCCCCTGCCCTCTAACTCCACCTAGTAGCTTCATTGTACCTCCCGTCCCTCTCTGTTGCCATCCGTCCTCTCTCCTAGAGTGCCGTCTCCTCTCCATCCTCCTAAACATGCCCCTTTTCTTTGGTGTGTGGGTTGGATACGGCTTAATTTTACCCCAAAATCATCAAAAAGATGATGTTGAGAGGCATACAGAGGGGGTTGGAGTTTCTCTATGTCCAAAGAAGCGTGTGACCTCCATTCGAGATAGATGGAGCTAGCAACCACCCATTGAAATGCTAATGCCACCACACTCAACACGATGATAACCACACTCCTCTTAGTTACAATGCATTTCTCTAGCATGGTATACGGCGTAACAAATAATAGCTTGATTTCACCGAAATGCTTTTGTGTAGTAGATAAACAATCCTCTCTGAACTATTTCACAAAATACGACTGAGAAAGGCCAGAGACCCCTAGGCTTTCAAGAATAGGTGAGAAATGTTCATTTGGGTTGACGGCAACCATGATTATATCTACTATGAATTATCTTTCCAATCTACCATAGTACACTAGTATTGATGTACAATTTCACATTTTAAACGATCATGGTACCATCATTGGGACATTTATATCAACAAAAATATAAGAACATGCATGGCACCTTACCGACCATGACATGCCCCTTCAACTCCCACCGTCACTAGACGCCTTTAAAATGTATCCCTCCCATCCCGCACCCCCTCAGCCCTTCACCACTCGAGATACACGTACTCACGCTCAAGGCTATTTTAGTGGTGTGTGCTCCACATCATTTTGATCCATTGGTCTATCAAAGTTCAGATTATCCCTCTCTAGTTTTGCTGAGTGCATCTATTGTTTGCCACAGTTTGGAGCGGTTTGGCTTGGTTTTCTCTTGTTGCTACGAAGGTCCCCATTGAGCATGTGAGAAATGTGTTGTACAGCCTAAACATATTGGACTAGCTAGAATTAGATTTGAGACTAGATTGGGAATTGGAGGCATCGAGAAAGTTTTGTGAAGATGACTATAAGGAGTTGCTAAAAAAACTAAAAGAGGATGGCTTCGTTCTTCATAATGCACTGCAATCTCAGAAGTCAGTCTCCCATCGTGGTAGTTGCATCGCTTCCAAGAGGATCGCCTTTCTCTCCATTAGAAAGGGCATCACGAGCGGCACTGCCGGCGTCCTCGCCTCGTGGCACTCTGAGGACTGCTACCAATGGAGATACGTCAAGTGCAGCAACCACAGTGGCCATTTCGTTGTGCTTTGCCTCGGCACTCCAAACCCGGACGTGTATGAGGATCCATTTGACGGTAACAGTCTATTCGGCGAAGTACGACCTTCATTGCTCGTGGATCAGCGGCTCTGCTTGCTCATGTAAAAACTCTACTTTGTACTACTATTTTCTTCAATCCTTAATGAATCAACACGCAAAGCTCTTGTGTGTTCCAGAAAAGAATGTGTTGTTGCTCTGCTTTTTCCTCTGCTCTGGCCTGAGTCCCCATTACGTCGAGCAGCTTCAGTGCGAGTTCAATCCATGAAAACCGGTGAGAAAGAGAGCTGGAGGCGGCCAACACCGCGCCCCGCGCCTCGACGCTCCTCAACAGCCCACGCTATCGCCGCAGGAGGAAGTGGGGCATCTCGGGATACTTCGTCACGGGGGCGCACGTCTAGGCCACCTTCGACGCGGCGCGGCGCCGATGGCACGGATGGGGGGAATGGGAGTTGCATGGAACGGGTTGGGGCGCTTAGCAGTCTTGGTCCCAGACTTCTAGGGCGGCGGCTGGTGGCGGCGTCTTCTGCTCCGAGGGGCTCCACTTCTGCGTCGTCGACATGGATGCCAACCCACCGACGATCATCAGTTTCTGGCCGGAGGCCTGTCTCACCCAGCTGGCGTAGTGCGCCGGACACTACACGCTCCACGACACCGCCCGGCTATCCTACCTTGGCGACGGCAGGTTTTGCATCTCTATGTCCATGGTGGTCTTGACGGGTAACTTCGATCAGAAATATACCCTCGTCAGCAACATGGATAGGCTACCGCGCCAAGCTGTCTCTCTCGTGGCCGTCGAGGACTCCTCAGTACTGCATTTTCTTCAGCGCAAGTTCATCTGGTACCCCATGCCACGAGACTCGTGCTCGACACTAGCCTATGTACTATACTAGCTCATGTGGACCATTGCTGTCAAGTTAAAAAGAAAGGACTAGTTTTGCATTCGTTCATATTTTGAAATGGATCACAAGAAAACAACAAGTGTTTGAGTTCTTTCACATTTTCAATTTGACAAAAGAACTAACTACAAAACTCTCAGACAAACTTAATTTTCCAGAGATACAAATAGATACAAACTACAGTATTCAGAGATTCATATAAGCAATTCAATTCTAATATTCATCTTAAAAATCATGCAACACATGAACATCATGTATTGCGGCAAAATAAAGCATAGGAGCTTCAAAAATCATATGATTCCTGAGGAGAGAGGTATTTTGGAGCTTCAACAATCATACGATTGCTGAACAGAGGTGTTTTGGAGCTTCCACAATCTTACATCTCAGATAGAGGACGAGGGCTAACAACGCAGTGCATGCCCATGGGCTCGTACTCGAACCTTGGGATCGTGACGTTCCCCCAACTTCCACAACATCATGGACGTCCTTTCCATCTCGTACTCTCGATGATGGTCCTGCCGTCGCCACGACTTTCAAATGCCCTTGCGGCGTCCAGCTTCCTGATCTTCTACTCCGCCACGACAATGTAGATGCCTATGTTGTCTAGGTCAGCTATGGAGCACCTGTTCTCAGTGTCATCTCCTCTCCATCCTCCTCAACGTGCCACTTTTCTTTGGTGTGCTTTCTCATTGTTGCACATGACCTGTGCACCACATGCCTTGCTCATGTGACCGCGTTCAACACGAGGATAACCGCAGTCCTCTTAGGCTCTTACTCACTATGCATTTCTCTAGCATGGTGTACGGCATAACAAACAATAGTTTCATTTCACTAAAATGCTTTTGTGCAGCAGATAGATCGCTAAGCAAGCAATCATCCCTGAACTATCTCACAAAATACGACTGAGCAAGCCCAGAGACCCCTAGCTAGTCTATAAGAGTAGGTGAGAAATGTGCATTTTTTTGACGAAAAGACAGCAAGGTGCTGGTTTTCATTGATGAAGAAGGGGAATACAAAGTCAAGTTACAACAGCCTGGCAAGTATGACGCCGGCGGCCCTCAGATCACTGAAACAAAAACTATGGTGGTTCAAAAAAACTTGCTCATCGGTGCCAACCTAGCATGAAGCCAGCACCGGGCCTCATCAACGATTTTGCGAGCTACCTGTGTCTCGGTACAGACTTTGCCCTCCTAGATCCTGGCGTTTCTCTCCTTCCAGAGGCACCAAGCCACCAGCAGGCAAGTAGCTCGCCAGGTGGGTCTGCAAGAGCGCGACAGGGTTGCAGTCTGACGTCTGAAGCGGTCTCTGAGGCGTCCGCCAGTGTTCATGTCGATGGCCGAGAATGGCTGGCCGAGGGAAGCTGCAGTTCTTGCCCAGATAGACTTGGATAAATGGCAAGAGCTGATCAGGAGCAGTGCCGTCTCGGGCTCGCTGCGACAGAGAGGGCACAATGGGTCATGAGGGATCTGTCGTCGGGCAAGGTTATCAGCCGTGAGACACTTGCCTCGGAGGAGGATCCATGCAAAAGCCTTGGCCCTCGGCGCCGCTTTGGCATTCCAGATGATGGCGTTGTCATTTGTATGCCTTGTTTGCACGGGGGGCAATTATACAGGTGAGAGATTATTGCATGAACCCTTCCAGTTTCAAGACTTCTGATCGAGACATTACCTGGTTACGAATGAATGTCGTTGTACAACGGACGTGCCCACCGTCAGGACTGGAGTTGCCCTGCATCGGGCGCCCACCATCTTCTGATCGCAGGGTTACAGCGTGCGAGCGTCGTCTTCAGCTGCTCCTCCCGTTCGTATATTGGTGGGGCAGCCAAACGTCACCACGCCGGTGAACAGCGGGCTGGGCATTCCGTCAAACGGTTGGCGCACGCGGCCACGCCGTTCCCCGCTCTAGTCAGCTGGTGATCCTAAGTGACCAGCAAGGAAAAAGGGTGGTCCGCTGGTGGCGGTGCGGCACTAGTGGCGGCCGCAGGTGGTAGCGATCGGCGGTGAGGAAGCGACAGCGGTCGCCTGTCCGGCGAGCCCGAGTGGGGAGCCGTGGAGGAGAATACAGAGGGGGTGCGACGGTGGGTAAGTAACATTGCTCTGTTTTTTTCTCCTTCCCGTCTTTCTAGTTTTCACATAATTTCAATTGAAAATTTGGCGCATGAAAATACGTTAGGACATCTCCAAACCCCCGAAACGGACACGGTTCCATCAAAAAGAAAAAGGAAAAAGGACATGTATCTGTCCGAGTCTACGAGAGCTGCCATCCAACCATGTCCGCGTACATTACAAAGTGAACTTAATCAAAACGAATGTTTTTCACTTAAACCGGATCACATTCGTTACATTTTTAACATATTTCAATACACAAAAGCGACTGCACCCTAACATAATCTAAATCTACAACGGTGGTTGTCCTTACAGAAAAGGCTTTCACCCCGCTTTATATATTTTTTTAGAAGACCAGGGAGCCCCTCCCCGATTCCATTTTTATCTAATGAAACCAAATTCAGTTATTACATCAGCTCACTAAGAGGAGCAGTTCAGAAAGACAACTGTGGCTTAAGCTACTACAGGTTATCGCAAACAGGATCACAAGCACTACATAGCATCAAATGCAGATTAGCTCCTAGGATGCCTTGCGCGATTTCAGCGGCGGCGCAGTCACCGCTTGAGGGGACCAGGCAACCACCAGGGTCGAGGTTGGACTTGGCATCGTTGTAGCTTCAGAGCGCTTCTTGGAGGGGGACGAAAAGCCCACTACGTCGTCCGAGATCTTCAGTTTGTTCCACGGGGTCACCAACGGGGCTTCAGTGTGCCTCAGGATCAGCCACTGATCATCAGTGGTTGTCTCAGTTTGGTCGCGAGGTGTGTTGTGAAGGCCTCCAGCCTTTCTGCAGCCCCATCCGAGGACAGGATCACCCAACTCTTGATAGTTTTTAGAATCAGCCTCATCACATGCTTAATCGATGTCCATAAGGTGTTATTGAAAATGATAGAGTTTCTATATTTCCAAATACACCAAAGTACAACAACATTAGCTGTGTTGAGGGCAGAGTGTTTTTTGTTAGCAACGTCTGGCCAGTGATTCAAAGTCAGTTCCAGTATCCACCCCGAAATGATTTGAGATCAGAGGCCAGATCTCTCTAGAAACCACACAGTCAAAAAACAAATGCGAGCATGTTTCAGCCTCAGAGCAGAACACACACTCAAGTGGCTTAATAATCTGTCTTTTCCTGAGGTTATCCCTGGTCATCAGCTTGTTGTTGGCAAGGAGCCACAGGAAGACATGAATTTTTGGTGGAATTTTAAGCTTCCACACCGAGGGGATGAAAAGTGGCTGCACCCCCCTAAAGTTGATCACATGGTAGAGTGAGCTGGTGGAGTAAAATCCCTTGTTCTCTAACTGCCAGATAAGCGCATCAGTGTCATTAGTAAGGGTCAGGCTACTAGTTATCTCCACTACCTAATACCACTGCTCCATGAGCCTGTCATCAAAATTCCTTCTAAAAGTGAGCTTAAGTTGCGTACCATCCCATACTTCCCTAACACTTTTGGTTTATTCATTGCATGTCGAGTAGATAGGCCAGAATTGCACTGCTAAAGGGGAGGTACCAAACCAGGTATCTTCCCAAAACCTAAATTTTCACCTGACCCAACCTTCCACCTATAACCAAGTTTCAGCGCTTGGATGATGGTTTTCAGCCCCTTCCAGAACCTGGAGGCACTGGGGGATAGGTTAGGTGCAAAAATGTTAATCTTACCAGACATGTACTTGTGATCAATGATCATTTTCCATGGTTTTCCTTCACTTTCATAGTATCTTTTCACCCAGGAACCTAATAAACACAAGTTGACATCTTTGAGGTTTGGGATTCCCAAGCCTCCAAATTCTTTCTTCATACACACCATCTTCCAGTTGGCTAGGTGAAGTTTCCTATGGCCTTCAAAATCATTCCACAAACAGTTGGCCATTTGAGAGTTGATTATCTCAATGGCCCATTTAGGGAACTTGAAGAAGGATAATAGGTAGATGGGAATACTGGCCAGGCAAGCCTGGATCAGAATGAGTCTACCTCTGTAAGAGAGGAGCCTACCTCTCCAACCAGCAATTCTTCTCATAATCTTATCTATAAGAGGTTGGATATCCTCCTTCCTAAGTTTGTCATGGTGCAGAGGGATACCAAGGTATTTAATAGGGAAGCACCCCCCTTTACAATCCAGAATAGTAAGAAAACGCATAAAATCAGAATCTACCATGTTAATTGGGATCAACTCACTCTTAGAGTAGTTGATCCTCATGCCAGAAACCTGCTCAAAACAGGTGAGGATAGTTTTGAGGTTGGAGGCATGGGTAATGTCATTATCGAAAAAGAGAAGGGTATCATCAGCATATTGCAGAAAAATAATCCCTCCATTGCAGACTTCAGTACATCCCCGCTTTATATATAAATCAACAACCACTTACAACGAGCGATACAACACACAACACGACACGCACCCAAGGCAAGATACATAGGTGCTAAGAAGCAGCACACACACACACAATTGCAAGACAACAACGATACACACTAGGCTCACTAGGAAGTCGAGGGAGCACTCAACCGGGAACAAGCCACAGAGAAGAGACCAAGCTGCAAGCTGTCGATCCATGAACCCCAAGGCGGTGCCTTCAAGAAGGATATGCCACCGGAGTGCCGCCACCACCCGATCCAGAGGATCAAGATTTTCATTCGGGGTACGTTGGAGGAAATGGAGCAACCACATCGAAGTCTTCAAAAAGATGCCGACGTCCTCGGGCGGCGCCTTCGTTGGCCTGGACATGCCAGTTAGGATTTTCATCCAGGTCAACAAACTCCGCCTCCGAACAGGTTGCGTACAGAGCTACATCACCGCCACCAATCGACAAGCACCAGCCGCCATGCCGCCCACGCGACCATGGAGACTAGCCCGCACCTGAGCCGCGAGCTCCGCCCATGAGCACGCCGCTCCCACCACCAAGGCCGCCGCCCTGCATCCTGACACTCTGGAGACCGACAAAGGAACAGGCTTGGAAACGACCAACAAATCACTAGCACGGACAAAGCTGCCGGTGACCAGCCTGCCCCGAACACCTCGAACCCAGAAGCACTAGGCAGGGGAGATGGGGAGGAGAGGAGCGGAGCATGTCCGGCCCGGCGCGCCCTACACCGGTGACGGGTAGAGAGCCCACCCATCCCTCCTGCAACCTTCCCAGACGTCACCCCTGACGCCCTGCCATGGCCTCCAGCCAGCTCCATGCGGTGCAGCGGCGGCCACCCCGTCCACCGCCATGAGGGTCGTCGGACCGTCCAAATCCTGACACCAAAGTGGGCCTCCAAAGCGCCCAGCTGACGATTACTCACGCTGTCGCACCCATGCAGCAGCAGGCCGCACACCGCCGCGGACCACGCCACGAGCCACGACCTCGTGAAGTCATGGCCAGCCCCCCGTGCCGCCTGCCAAGAAGGAGCCGCCAGATCTGAAGGCCGATTTGGAGCCCCGTCGCAGACAAGCCCGCACCGCCTCGGCCGCCACGACGAGCAACACCGCCGGCAACACACGCAACCCTCCATGTTGGAGCAGCAGCCACACCAACGCCGTAGCGCCCCACAAAGCGCCGCGTCCCTGAATGAAGGGGTCGTCCCACGCCGCCCACCACCGCTCGGAGAGGAGGCCCCGCCGCCGTCGCCGCCGCTGCCGGCCGGGCTTTGCCCGCTGGCGAGCTCTAGCGGCGGTGAGAAGAGAGGAAGAGGAGTGGAAGGTAGGGGCAGCGGGGGCTAGGGTTTCCCCCCGTCGCTCGTGGGAGCAACATGGGGGGGGGGGATTCGCAATGTGTTGTTCGGTGACTAACCTTAAAGTCCTTGTTCCCCCTTTGTGCCCATGGAGGGCGGTCGTGTCCATGTCCAGCGGCCGTGAGACCCGCAAATTGAAGGTGCGGTCACTAGAGAGGAAAAGTAGGACATGAGACATGGACCGGTTCACTAGACTCGCGGCCCGGCCATCTCCCATGTTCCTATTCTTCCTCGTCGGAGTTCGCAATATGTCCATCGTCAGTGGACGTGATGTTCATGATGGACGTGGACAGGCTGGCCTCGTTGCCGCACCGGCACGAACGAAGCCCAGTTGGCGGCGCGAATGGACCGCAGCTACCACTGTTCTCGTCGAGTTCGTTAGCGTCGCCTCCACGTCCGTGCTGCAAGTGACGCGAGCGCACGCGGTCTCGTACACTGTCCGCTGCTCGGCAGAAAAAAAGTTAGGGTTCTCCACTGCCATGGCTGCCCCTGCCTTCCCGCTTGTGAACTCACCTTAGATTTGGCCCTTCGCCAGCCGCTGTTGTGCGAGGAGGGAGAAGTTGTAACGTTGCTCCTCCCGCGCCTGCCAGAACATCAACACCGGTTGCTCTTCGTCATGAAGGCGTCGAAGTGCACCTACGCGCTCTGCTCCATGGTCAAGCCGGCATGGACAGGCGCGGGCAGAGGCGTTGGCTCGTCGTCGGAGCCTATCTCCATCGTCGGGTCATCGTCGAAGACCTCCACGGAGCTGGTGGACACTTTCATGTTAGTACCGTCCACACTTGAATTTGTCAATACTGTTTCTTGAGCTGTGAATTGAACTTACATCTGAAAAAAGGAACATGGTAGATATATGTTATGTCAATGTTTTTAGTTTTCTCATAACTTTCTTACGTGCAATGTAAAGGATGCGAGATTATCTTGTGGAAACCAGGAATGTATCCGGTGCACCCGCGCTTGTGGTGCTACCGGTGCACCAGACGCCATGGAATGTTTTAAAACATCTGGAAAAAAATCTAGCACTTTAACACAACATCAATGTATAATGTCACAAAATTCATGTAAAAGTTTAAAATATTTTTTGAGATACAAAAAAGACAAATTTGACATCAGTGTGTTAATGGGCCAAATCTAAAGCCCAAGTTATGTTATGTACTATTCAGTGTTGAATTTGTCATTTTTGTTTTTCGAGTTATGCTTCGAATTTTGATTTGAAATTTTGTGACAACAAACATTGCTGTTGTGTAAGTGTGCTAATTTGTTTTCAGATTTTTTTTAACATTTTGAAAGCAGGATGTGAGTTCGGTGCACCGGTAGCACCACAAGCCAAGGTACATTAAAAAAATATTTTCCCTGTGAAAACCAACTTACATTAAGAAAAAAGTAGCCTGGCCTCGTGTGAAGCCAAGGTATATGGCTTTGGCGACTTCTTGCTGAAATGGAAGGAAGAGAACCACAACAAATTGAGCTGTTGGGTGATAACAAATCTGCCACCCGTTAAGCAAAAATACAGTCCATCATGGGCGAAGTAAACACATAGATATAGGATACCACTTCATCCGTGGCTCTGTCAAAACTGGAAAGATTGGGGTCAATTATACTAAGTCGCTGGTGTGTGTCAAATTCCTGGAGCTGCGGCAAAGGATTGAGAGGGTAGCCGTCAGTGATGTGCAAATGTTGGCGTAAACCTTGTTGTACTACAAATAGTAGAGTGTGCAAATGTGTTTTGAATCCTGAGATGGTGGTGGACTGCATCTGTTGCAACCATCAATCCGTTGATGTAGTGGGTGTACAGTGTGTGTACGCAAGTACTGTAGTGGAGTGTGGGTTGTGTCCGTGCACTAGTATGGCTACGGTGTGGTGTTGGTTACAAACTAGACTACTCTCAGACAAACTATATTTTTCCAGAGATACAAGAAGATACAAACTACAGTGTTCAGATATTCAGATAAGCAATTAAATTCTGATATTCATCTTAAAAATCCTGCAACACATGAACTTCATACACTGTACCAAAATAAGCATTGGAGCTTCAATAATCGTACAATTCATGAGCAGAAAGGTATTTTGGAGCTTCAACAATCATACATCTCAGAAGGAGGATGAGATCTCACAACGCAATGGATGCCCATGGGCTCGTACTCGAACCTTGGGATCGTGACGTTCCCCCAACTTCCACAACATCAGGATGTGCTTTCCATCTCGTGCTCTCGATGATCGTCCTGCTGTCATTACGGCTTTCAATGCCCTTGCGGCATCGAGCTTCCTGATCTTCTACACCTCAACGACAATGTGGATGTCAATGTTTTCTGCGTTGGCTATGGAGCACCCGTTCTCCAGCTCCATCGGTACCTTCTCTTTATCCACCGCCTTGGTCTCGGCTTCTGTCTGCTGCAGTACCGCCATTATCACGCGGTGGGATCAAAGATGATGTGTTTAGGAAGGATTCAAAGCATCAAAAACTTTCCTGGTTGTGAGCAGGAGAAATCGGGTTGTGTGAAAATTAGAGTTAAATGGTTGGTAAATGGTAATCTCTCCATTGGTACTGCCAAATGTGTCTTCATGCCCGTCTTTCTCATGTGTCTCGTCGTTGGTACTACCACTCCTCGTCTCTCTCTCTCCGCCGTTGTCCCTCCCATCTCACTCCACCTAGTAGCTTCGTCGTACCTCCTGTCCCTCTCCGTTGCCACCCCTCCTCTCTCTTAAGAGTGTCATCTCCTCTCCATCCTCCTTAATTTGCCCCTTTTATTTGGTGTGTGGATTGGAGACAGCTTAACTTTACCCCAAAATAATCAAATTTTTGGATGTCGAGAGACATACAAAGTGGGTTGGAGTTTCTCTATGTCCAAAGAAGCATGTGATCTACAGTTGAGATAAACGGAGTTACCAACCACCCATTGAAATGCTAATGTTTTCTCGTTGATGCACATGACCCCCGCGCTGCAGGCCTTGCTCATGCCACTGTACTCTACACGAGGATAACCACAGTCCACTTACTTATGATGCATTTATGTATTATGGTGGACTACGTAACAAACAATAGTTTGATTTCACTGAAATGCTTTTGTGTAGCAGATAAACAATCCTCAACTATCTCACAAAATACGACTGAGTAAGGCCAGACACCCCTAGTCTATAAGAGAGGTGAGAAATGTTCATTGGGCTTCACGGCAACCACGATTGTATCTACTATGAATCATCATCCCAATCTACCATGGTACACTAGTATGAATGTACAATCTCACATTTTAAACTCATCGTGCCCTGATTGGGACATTTATATCGACCAAAATATAAGAACATTCATGCACCTTGCTGACAATGACATGCTCCTTCAACTCCCACAGTCACAGTGACGCCTTTAAAATGTATCCCTCCCACTCACCCTCGGCCCTTCACCACGCGAGACACACTTACTCACGCTCAAAGCTATTTTAGTGGTGTGGATTGCTCCAAATCATTTTGATCCATTGAGGTACTGGTCTCTCAAAGTTCAGATTGATTTGGCCCCTCTCTAGTTTTGTCAAGTGCATCTATTGTTTGCCACAGTTTGAAGCGATTTTCCTTGGTTTTCTCTTGTTGCTACGAAGGTCCCCACTGAGCATGTGAGAAATGTGTTGTACAGCCTCAATATATTGGATTAGCTAGAATTAGACTCGAGACTAGATTGGGAATTGGAGGCATCGAGAAAGTTTTGCGAAGATGACTATAAGGAGTTGCTAAAAAACTAAAAGAGGATGGCTTCATTCTTCATAGGTGGTGAAATGCAATCTCAGAACTCAGTCTCCTATCGTGGTGGTTGCATCGCTGCCAAGAGGATCACCTTGCTTTCCTTTAGAAAGGGCATCACGAGCAACACCGCCGGCATCCTCGCTTCGTGGCGTGGTGAGGACAACTGCCAATGGAGAGGCATCAAGTGCAACAACCAGACTGGCCATTTCATTAGACTTTGCCTCCGCACTCCAAATCCGAACGTGTACGAGGATCCATTTCATAGTAACAGTCTGTTCGGCGAAGTAAGACCTTCCTTTCCCGTGGATCAGCGGCTCTGCCTGCTCATGCAAAAACTCTACTTTGTACTATTATTTGCTTCAATCCTTAATGAATCAACACGCAAAGCTCTTGCGTGTTCCAAAAAAGAATGTGTTGTTGCTCTGTTTTTTCCTCTATTCTCGCCTGAGTCCCCTTTACGTCGAGCAGCTTCAGTGCGAGTTGAATCCATGAAAACCGGTGAGAAAGAGAGCTGGAGGCGGCCAACACCGCGCCCCGCGCCTCGACGCTCCTCACCAGCCCACGCTGTGGCCCCAGGAGGAACTGGGGCATCTCGGGATACTTACAGGGGCGCACGTCTCGGCCTAATTCAGTGGTGAAGGTACCTTCTCCTTCGACGCGGCGCGCCGCTGATGGCGCGGAGAGGGCGCATGGGAGTTGCCCGTAACGGGCTGGGGCGCTGAGCGATCTTGGTCCCGGATTTCTAGGCCGGCGACCGGCGGTGGTGGCTTCCGCTCCGAGTGGCTCCACTTCTGCGCTGTCGACATGGACGCTAACACACAGGCGATCGTAAATTCCTGGCTGGAGGTGTGTCTCACTCAGCTGGCGCGGTGCGCCAGACACCACACACTCCACGACAGCGCCCGACTGGCCTACCTTGGCGGCGGCAGCTTTTGCATCTCCATGTCCATGGTGGTCTTCACCGGATACTTTGATCAGAAATATACCCTCGTCGGCAACATGGATAGGCTACCTTGAACTGCAGTTGCTTCAGCGAGAATAATGTTCATCTTTACCCCATCTTTCGTTCCTACTATATTTTCTTGTGTGTGATCCATGTTTCTGGTTTGGAATCCAAGAAGCTTAATGGGCTAGTTTCAAGTAAGTTCAACTGCTACTTCATGCCACGAGGCTGGACCTCGGCACTAGGCTATATACTATAGTAGCCCATGGGCCATGGCTGCCAAACGAATTAAAATCCAAGGGCAATTTTTGCATCCGTTCATATTTTCTAATGAGTCACAAGAAGCCCACAAAAGTTTGAGTTCTTCCACAATTTCAATTTGAAAAAACAACCAACTAGACAACTCTCAGACAAACTGTAATTTTTTCAGAGATACAAATAGATACTATTCAGAGATTAAGGTAAAGAATTCAATTCTAATATTCATCTAAAAATAATGCAACCCATGAACTTCATGTACTGCACTAAATAAGAATTGGAGCTTCAACAATCATACGATTCCTGAACAGAAAGGTATTTTGGCGCTTCAACAATCATACATCTCAGACGGAGGACGAGGGCTCACAACGCCATGGAGGATGCCCCAGCGCTCGTACTCGAACCTTGGGATTGTGACGTTCCCCCACCTATACAACATCATGGATGTCCCTTCCATCTCGTGCTCTCGATGATCATACCGCCGTCATTATGGCTTTCAATGCGCTTGCGGCATCGAGCTTACTGATGTTCTACTCCACCGTGACAATGTAGGCGTCGATGTATCTGCGTCGGCTATGGAGCACCTGTTCTCCAGCTCCGTCGGTACCTTTTCCTTCTTCACCGCCTTGGTCTCCGCTTCCGTCCGCTGCAGTACTGCCATTATCACGCAGTGGGATCAAAGATAAAGTGTTTAGGGACGATTCAAAGCATCAAAAACTACCCTGGTTGTGAGTAAGAGAAATGGGGTTGTGTGAAAATTAGAGTTAAATGGTTGGTAAATGGTAATCTCTCCATTGGTACTGCCAAGTGTGCCTTCATGCTTGTCTTTCTTATGTGTCTTGCCTTTGGAACCACCACCCTTCGTCTCTCTCTCCGTCGTTTCCCCTCCCCTCTCACTCCACCTAGTATCTTTGTTGTATCTCCCGTCCCTCTCCGTTGCAACCCCTCCTCTCTCTTAGACTCTCGTCTCCTCTCCATCCTAATAAACATGCCCCTTTTCTTTGGTGTGTGGGTTGGAGATGGCTTAATTTTACCCCAAAATCATAAATAAATAAAATATGTCGAGAGGCATCCAGAGTGGCTTGAAGTTGCTCTATGTCCAAAGAAGCGTGTGAGCTCCGGTTGAGATACACGGAGTTAGCAACCACCCATTGAAATGTTAATGCCATCGCACTCAACACGAGGATAACCACAGTCCTCTTAGTTACAATGCATTTCTCTAGCATGGTATACGGCCTAAGAAATAATATCTTGATTTCACCGAAATACTTTTGTGTAGTAGATAAACAATCCTCTCTGAACTATCTCACAAAATACGACTAAGAAAGGCCAGAGACACCTAGTCTGTACGAGTAGGTGAGAAATCTTCATTTGGGTGACGGCAACCACGACTATATCTACTATGAATCATCTTTCCAATCTACCATAGTACATTAGTATTGATGTGCAATTTCACATTTTAAACTCATGGTACCCTCATTGGGACATTTATAGCGACAAAAATAGAAGAGCATGCATGCACCTTATTGACGATGACATGCCCCTTCAACTCCCACCATCACTAGATGCCTTTAAAATGTATCCCTCCCATCCCCCACCCCCTCATCCCTTCACCACTAGAGATAGACGTACTCACGCTCAAGGATATTTTAGTGGTGTGGATTGCTCCAAATCATTTTGATCCATTACTCTATCAAAGTTCAGATTGATTCGACCCCTCTCTAGTCTTACTGAGTGCATCTACTGTTTGCCACGGTTTGGAGCGATTTGGCTTGGTTTTCTCTTGTTGCTACGAAGGTCCCCATTGAGCATGTGAGAAATGTATTGTACGGCCTAAACATATTGGGTTAGCTAGAATTAGACTTGAGACTAAATAGGGAATTGGAGGAATCCGGAAAGTTTTTTTTAAGATGACTATAAGGAGTTGCTACAAATTGAAAAGAGCACGGCTTCGTTCTTCATAGGTGGTGCACTGCAATCTCATAACTCAGTCTCGCATCGTGGTTGTTGCATTGCTGCAAAGAGGCTGAATTGGCACCTGAATCGGACTAAACCGACAGTTTGTCAGGCTACTGTTTAATTAACTATTTTTAGTTTTCCTTCTTTTTATCCCCCCGTCTAGAGGAAAAGGATTTAATCCTTTATAAGAACTAAAGTTTTCATCGGAATATACTTACTTGACCAAACAATTTCCAATTCTATTATTTCAACTACACCAAATGATCTTTCGGTTGACCTATTTGGGAATCTCTGGATCTATGCTTATTTTCAACTCCCCGAAGCATGTCATATAGTTGTAGCAACTTCAATTTTTTCTCTAAAAAAGAAAAGGGATTCTAGTTTGTGAAGCAAAACTAAAGGGATGTGGATAAAGGGAGGGGAGTATTAGGTGCGGCTCTGCTATGCGCTATTCATGGAGCGACCGTAGAAAACACTCTATTTGAGGACGGTGATGGTGCAAATACCTTCCGTGCTTTTAACCCAACTCAAGCTGAAGAAACTTATTCAAGGAGCTGGCCAAGTTTGAAGTCATTACCCTTAACCGTAAGGAGGGTGATGCCTAAGGCTAGGCTTGCGACTGGAGTGAAGTCGAAACAAGGTAGCCGTACTGGAAGGTGCGGCTGGATCACCTCCTTTTCAGGGAGAGCTAATGCTTATGCTTATTGGGTATTTTGGTTTGACACTTCTTCACGCCCAAACTACACCTAGAAATAGGAATCAACAAGGGAAAAACTTTGTTAGAAATTACCCCTTTCCTGATCGGTATCAGCGCTGGGAAGAATGGTTGGGATAACAAACAACCATCAGGTTTGTACTTTGGGAAATCTTAATTCCATAATTCCTTTCAAATCCTCCTAGCCACTATCCTACTGCATTAATTCTCGCTAGTGAGTTTTATGGACCCACCGGGCCAGAAGCTTCTCAAGCTCAAGCATTTCTAGGTTTTCACGGTTTTGGCTTGTAGATTCATGATGATACCATGAGTGCTTTAGGCCGTCCACAAGTGGACTAAACCTCCGCTCCGACCCAACGTTACAATGATTTTTTCTGTTCATATTCATAAATAAAAAAGATTCGGAATCGCAAGCAACACTTTTCCCGCAGGATCTCTTACAAGAAGAAAATAATCTCCAAATTCGACTTGTCAATTTTATCTCGCCCACAGCCTTCCAAAGGGGGAAGGGCCTTTACTTTCCCCCTGAGGGTAGGTCTGGACTATTGCTCTTTCCTTGTGCTTATTTCTCTTTAGGGTGATCTAATACCGAGCGGTAGTAAATACCAGGACTAAGAACGAGTGATTGCCCTTCTCCGACCCTTATTGCCCAACCGGAGAGCGGACGGCTAAAGTGTTCCACTTACTGAACAGGGTCTATGGGCATATCGGTTGAAGTAGATTCTTCTTTTCTCTCAAAAAACCCCTCCCCAAACTGTATTATAAGTCTTGGTGAAATAATGTTAGGTGAATTAGTCGAATTTGCAGCCTTTTGAGCACAACCAATATATATTAGAATCCCCTTTACTTGCCGAAGCACTTCTTGGATTTGTCAATTATGCTATGGCCGGAGTCCTACTCAGAGTGATCTGGTCGAATTGGACGGCACCGTTGGTAAAGGTCGTAATTCCAGAGGAATCATTACCGCAAGGCATAGAGGGGGAGGTCATAAGCGTCCATACCGTAAAATAGATTTTCGACTGAATCGCTAGAAACATGTGAAGTGTATGGCTAACCCAATAACGAAAGTTTCATAAAGGGACTGGAGGATCGCCTTGCTCTCCTTTGAAAAGGGTATCACAAGCAACAGTGCATGCATCATCGCCTCGTGGCGTAGTGAGGATTGCTGCCAATGGAGAGGCATCAAGTGCAGCAACCAGACTGGCCATTTCATTGGGCTTCGCCTCCGCACTCCAAAACCGGACGTGTACGAGGATCCTTTTGACGGTAACAGTTTGTTCGGCGAAGTAAACCCTTCATTGCTCGTGGGTCAGCAGCTCTGCCTGCTGACGTAAAAAGTCTACTTTGTACTTTTGTTATCTTCATTCCCTAATGAATCAACATGCAAAGCTCTTGCGTGTTCCAGAAAAAAATGTGTAGTTGCTCTGCTTTTTTCCTCTGTTCTGGCCTGAGTCCCCAATACGTCGAACTGTTTCAGTTCGAGTTAAATCCATCAAATCCAGTGAAAGAGAGATGGCCAACACCGCGTAGCTCACGTTGTGGCACTAGGAGGAAGTGGGGCATCTCAGGCACACGTCTAGGCCTCCTTCAGCAGTGAAGGCACATTCTCCTTCAACGCGGCACACCGCCTATGGTGCGGAGAGGGCACATGGGAGTTGCCCGTAACGGGCTGGGGCGCTGAGCGATCTTGGTCCTGTACTTCTAGGGCAGTGGCTTCTTCTCCGAGGGGCTCCACTTCCGCGCCGTCGACATGGACGCCAATCCACTGGCGATTGACAGTTCCTGGTTGGAGGCCTGTCTCACCCAGCTGACATGGTCCGCTCGACACTACACACTCCACGACATCGTTTGGCTGGCCTACCTTGGTGGCGACAGGTTTTCCATCTCCATGTACATGGTGGTCTTCATAGGATACTTCGATCAGATATATACCCTCGTCTGCAACATGGACAGGCTACCACGCCAAGCCGTCTCCTTCACGGCCGTCGAGGTCTCCCCAGAACTGCAGTTGCTTCAGCGCAAGTTCGACTGCTACTTCATGCAACGAGACCAGAGCTCAGCACTAGGCTTTGTACTATAGTATCCCATGGGCCATGGCTTCCAAACTAAAAACAAAGGGCAAATTTTGCATTCGTTCTCATTTTCTGATGTGTCACAAGAAATCCACAAATGTTTGAGTTCTTCGACAATTTAATTGAAAAAAGAACCAACTAGACAAGTCTCAGACAACTGTATTTTCTCGGAGATACGAAAAGGTACAAACTACACTATTCAGAGATTCAGATAAACAATTCAATTCTAATATTCATCTAAAATCATCCAACCCATGAACTTCATGTACTGCACCAAAATAAGAATTGGAGCTTCAACAATCATGCGATTCCTGAACAGAAAGGTATTTTGGAGCTTCGACAATCATACATCCTAGACGGAGGACAAGGGCTCACAACGCCATGGAGGATGCCCCTGCGGTCGTACTCGAACCTTGGGATTGTGACGTTCCCCCAATCTCCACAACATCTTGAATGTCCTTTCCATCTCGTGCTCTCAGTGATCCTACTGTCGTCATTACGGCTTTCAATGTCCTTGCGGCGCCGAGCTTCCTGATGGTCTACTCTGTCGTGATAATCTAGACGTCGATGTTGTCTGCGTCGGCTGTGGAGCACCCGTTCTCCAGCTGCGTTGCTACCTTCTCCGGACGCAGATTTTTTGAGCACCTGCACCCAGGCCCATCTATCTTAGCTCTCCAATATTGCTTTGAGATCTGTGCAACACAGCTAACATTTTACATGTAAATTTCTCTTTTTTGTTTCTCTCATATAGAACATGTCTTGAATCTCAAACTTTGCAGCACAATAAAACTTCCTAACTAGAACGTGAGATAAAACTTTCATATTTTTTGGTCCGACATAAATTCTAAAAATAAGATTTTTTAACCAAAAAAATCTTAATTCATATATTTATATTGGACGAAAAAATATGAAAGTTTTATCCCAGATTCTAGATAGAAAGCTTGGATGTGCTGTGGAAGTTTGAAGTTCAAAACATGTACTATGTGAGAGAAACAAAAAAGAGAGATGTGCTTGCTCAAATCGCGATGCGAAAAATGAATGGCTATGATAGACGGGCCTGGGTGCAGGTGTTCTAAAACATATTTTCCTACCTTCTCCTTCTTCACCGCCTTGGTCTCCACTTCCGTCCGCTGCAGTACTGCCATTATCATGGGATGGGATCACAGATGAAGTGTTTAGGGATGATTCAAAGCATAAAAAAGTACCCGGGTTGTGAGTAAAGAGAAATGGGGCTGCCTGAAAATTAGAGTTAAATGGTTGGTAAGTGGTAATCTCTTCATTGATACTGCCAAGTGTGTCTTCATGTCTGTCTTTCTCATGTGTCTTGTCGTTGGTACCACCACCCATCGTCTCTCTGTCCGTCGTTGCCCCTCCCCTCTTACTGCACCTAGTAGCTTCGTTGTACCTCCCGTGCCTCTCCGTTGCCACCCCTCCTCTCTCTTAAAGTGTCGTCTCCTCTCCATCCTCCTAAACATGCCCTTTTTCTTTGGTGTGTGGGTTGGAGATGGCTTAATTTTACCCCAAAATAATAAAAAACGATGTCGAGAGGCATACAGAGTGGGTTGGAGTTGCTCTGTGTCCAAAGAAGCATGTGAGCTCCGGTTGAAATAGATGGAGTTAGCAACCACCCATTGAAATGCTAATGCAATCGCGCTCAACACGAGGATAACCACTGTCCTCTTAGTTACAATGCATTTCTCTAGCATGGTATACGGCGTAACAAATAATAGCTTGATTTCACCGAAATGCTTTTCCTTAGTAGATAAACAATCCTCTCTGAACTATCTCACAAAATACGACCGAGAAAGGCCAGAGACCCCTAGTCTAATAGAGTTTGTGAGAAATGTTCATTTGGGTTGACGGCAACCACGATTATATCTACTATGACTCATCTCTCCAATCTACCATAGTACACTAGCATTGATGTACAATCTCACATTTTAAACGCATGGTACCCTCATTGGGACATTTTTATCGACAAAAATATAAGAACATGCATGCACCTTACTGACGATGACATGCCCCTTCAACTCCCACCGTCACAAGACGCCTTTAAAATGTATCCCTCCCATCGCCCACCCCTCAGCCCTTCACCCACTCGAGATACACGTACTCACGCTCAAGGCTATTTTATTGGTGTGGATTGCTCCATATCATTTTGATCCATTGGTCTATCAAAGTTCAGACCGATTTGACCTCTCTCTAGTTTTGCTGAGTGCATCTATTGTTTGCCAAGGTTTGAAGTGGTTTGGCTTGGTTTTCTCTTGTTTCTACAAAGATCCCCATTGAGCATGCGAGAAATGTGTTGTACAGCCTAAATATATTGGATTAGCTAGAATTAGACTTGAGACTACATTGGGAATTGGAGGCACCCGGAAAGTTTTGCGAAGCTGACTATAAGAAGCCGCTAGGAAACTAAAAGAGAATCGCTCCGTTCTTCATAGGTGGTGTTGTGCAACTGCAGAACTCTGTCTCCCATGGTGGTGGTTGCATCACTACCAAGAGGATCACCTTGCTCCCCTTTAGAAAGGGCATCACGAGCGACACCGCCAACCTCCTTGCCTCATGGCGCGGCGAGGACTGCTGCCAATGGAGTGGCGTCAAGTGCAGCAACCAGACCGGCCGTTTCGTCGGGCTTTGGGTCCGGACTCCAAACCCGGATGTGTAGGAGGATCCATTTGATGGTAACAGTCTGTTCCGCGAAGTAAGCCCTTCATTGCTCGTGGATCAGCGGCTCTGCCTGCTGATGTAATAACTCTACTTTGTACTGCCATTTCCTTCATTCCTTGATGAATCGACACACAAAAATCTTGCGTATTTCAGAAAAAATGTGTTGTTGCTCTGCTTTTTCCTCTGTTTTGGCATGAGTCCCCATTATGTTGAACAGCTTCAGTACGAGTTAAATCCATCAAATCCGGTGAAAAAGATAGATGGAGGCGATCAACACCGCGCCACGCGCCTCGACGCTCCTGACCAGCGCACGTTGTGGCACCAGAAGGAAGTCCTTGGCGGTGAAGGAAATCCATCAAATCTAGGGCATCTCGGGATACTTTGTTGCGGGGGCGCACATGTGGGCCTCCTTGGCGGTGAAGGCACCTTCTGCTTCGATGTGGTGCGCTGCCGATGGCGCGGAGGGCGCATGGGAGTTGCCCGTAACGGGCTGGGGTGCTAAGCGATCTTGGTCCCGGACTTCTTGGGCAACGGCTTCTGCTCCGAGAGGCTCCACTCTTGCGTCGTTGACATGGACGCCAACCAACCGGCGATCGTCAGTTCCTGGCCAGAGACCTGCCTGACCCAGCTAGAGCAGTTCGCCGGAAACTAGACTCCGCGACACCGCCCGACTGTCCTACCTTGGCGGCGGCGGGTTTTGCATCTCTATGTCCATGGTGGTCTTCACCGGATACTTCGATCAGAAATATACCCTCGTCGGCAACATGGATAGGCTGCAGTTCCAAGCTGTCTCCCTCATGGCCGTCGAGGACTTCCTGGAACTGCATTTACTTCAGCACAAGTACGACTGGTACCCCATGGCACGAGGCTCGAGCTCGACACTAGCCTATGTACTATACTAGCTCATGTGGACCATGGCTGTCAAACTAAAAACAAAGACTACTTCTTTGCTTCTGTTCCTATTTTGAAATGGGTCTCAAGAAAACCACAAGTGTTTGAGTTCTTCCACATTTTCAATTTGACAAACTTAATTTTCCAGAGAGACAAATAGATACAAACTACAGTATTCAGAGATTCAAATAAGAAATTCAATTTTAATATTCATTTTAAAAGTCATGCAACACATGAACATCATGTATAGCACCAAAATAAAGCATAGGAGCTTCAACAATCATATGATTCTTGAACAGAGAGGTATTTTGGAGCTTCAACAATCATACAATTTCTGAAGAGATGTATTTTGGAGCTTACACAGTCATACATCTCAGATAGAGGACGAGGGCTAACAGCGCCATGGATGCCCATGGGTTCGTACTCGCACCTTGGGATCGTGGCGTTCCCCCAACCTCCACAACATCATGGACGATCATTTCCATCTCGTTCTCTCGATGTTGGTCCTGCCGTCGCCACAACTTTCAAATGCCCTTGCAGCGTCGAGCTTCCTAATCTTCTACTCGGCAACGACAATGTAGACGTCGATGTTGTCTAGGTAGGCTATGGAGCACCCGTTCTCTAGCTCCGTCGGTACCTTCTCCTTCTCCACCGCCTTCGTCTCTGTTTCCAGCCGCTGCAGTACCGCCATTGACACGCGGTGGAATCAAAGATGAAGTGAGGATCCAAAGCATAAAAAACTTTCCTGGTTTTCAGTAAGAGAAATGGGTTGTGTGAAATTAGAGTTAAATGGTTGGTAAATGGTAATCTCTCTGTTGGTACCGCCAAATGTGTCTTCACTCCCGTCTTTCTCATGTGTCTCGCCGTTGGTACTGCCACCCCTCATATTTCTATCCATCTTGTTCCTCCCCTTTCACTCCACCTAGTAGCTTCGCTATACCGCCCTTCCCTCTCTGCTGCCACCCCTCCTCTCTCTTATAGAGTGGCATCTCTTCTCATCCCCCTCAACATGCCCCTTTTCTTTTGTGTGTAGGTTACATACGGCTTAATTTTACCCCAAAATCATCAAAAAAGGATGTCTGGGTCATACAAAGTGGTTTGGAGTCACACAGTGTCCAATGAAGCGTGTGAGCTCCGATTGAGATAGATGGAGTCACCACCCCCACCCACCCCCCTTGAAAAGCTAATGCTTTCTCATTGATGCACATGACCTATGCACCACACTCCTTGCTCATGCGACCGCAGTCCTCTTACTCACTATGCATTTCTCTAGCATGGTGTACGACATAACAAATAATAGCTTGATATCACTACAATGCTTTTGTGCAGCAGATAGATAGCCAAGCAAGCAATCATCCCTGAACCATCTCATGAAATACCATTGGGCAAGCCCAAAGACCCCTAGTCTATAAGAGTAGGTGAGAAATGTGCATTCTGGTTGACACAAACCGCGATTGTATCTACTATGAATCATCTTCCCAATCTAGCATATAGTACACTAGTATTAATGTACAATCTCACATTTTAAACTCTTGTTACCCTAATTGGGACATTTATATCAACCAAAACATCAGAACATGCATGCACCTTACCGGTGGTGACATGCCCCTTTAACTCCCACCATCTCCGAGATGCCTTTAAAATGTTTCCCTCTCACCCCCCACCCCCACCCCGAGTGAAAAGCAGAAAACCACCACATTTGGGGCTTCATCTGCGGAAAACCATCAGGTCGCTAATTTTTTGCAAAATGCACCGCAGATTCAGTAAACATTTTGCAGATGGCAATGAACAGGTGATTTGGCGTGGTTGAGGGCGTTTCCGACAAGTGGGCCCTAAAATTGATGACGTGGCCTAACGGTCGCCCAAACGGCACCGTTCGCTTAAGAGAACGTTGTCGGCTCGCGTCGGACAGACCGGCCGCGCCTTAGCAGAACGACCTCGCTCCTTGTTCTCTCACGCTCGCTTGCTCCCTCTTGCTCCTCTTCCTCTCCGGTCGCCGCCGACCGCCATGGTGTCCTGGAGCGAGAGCGAGAGCGCTGAGGGCTCCGCCGCGCAGTACATCTCCACTCTGGACTCCCCTCTCAAGGTGAGTTCCTTCTCTAGTTCTCTGTTTGTTTTGGCTGCCGCTCATTTGTGTTCTAGGGTTCTACTAGTTCTGCTGAGTTCTGCTCGATTTTAACAAGTTTGTGTTGGATTGCACAGATCCCAGCTACAATTGATGAACCGTTGTTCGAGGGTGCTGCTGACGATTTGATGGTGATGTGCGAGCATGGGGCTCCAGGGAGGAAATGTGTTGCATTTGAGGGGATAAGCACTGGGAGGAGGTTCATCGCCTATGCCACTGAAGTAAGTATGAAGTTGTAGCTTTGCAGCATTCCAGTTCATCATCTAGGGTTCATAGTTACTGTTCATGTTCTAGGGTTCATAGTAACTCTTCATTAACTAAATCTGGTATATTAACTTAACTGAATCTGGTGGTTTAACTTAACTTAATCTGATCGATTAAGCTAACTGAATCCGATGGATTAAGCTAACTGAATCTGATGGATTAAGCTAACTGAATCTGATGGATTAAGAAGTGTGTGAGCTCCGGTTTAGATGGAGTGACCAGCCACTCGCACCACCCTGGTTGAAATGCTAATATTTTTTCATTCCCGCCGCATGGCCCGCGTGCTGCATGCCATGCTAGCACGTGGCAACACGAGGATTACTAGAGTTGCCTAGCTTACTATGCATGTCTCTATATTGGTCTTCACACCGACCACTACTGTATGTAATATGAATGATCTTACCAATCTATACCATAGTACTATACAATCTCCGAAAATCCCTTTTGGAGGCCGAGCTCCAATGAGGCCGGTTTTTGAAAAATTCAAATTTTATCAAAATTCGTATTTTTACATTTTAAAAAAAATCCGACAAAATATATAGATATACATGGAGCCATAATGCACAAGTGTGTAAATTTTCAGAATGAAATACGTTGAAATGAGGGCTATGTAAAAAAGACAAATCTGAGGCTTTTTAATACATGATACTATTCATCCTCACAGGCCATTAATTTGTCTTTTTTGTACAGATTGCATTTCAAGGTATTTCATCCTGAAATTGTACACACATATGCATAACATCCTAATTTACTTGTACAAATGTTTTCGGATTTTTTTTAACTGAAAAGTTTGAATTTCCAATTTTTCAAAAATCGGCCTCCATGGAGGCCGAGAGCCAAAACGCCTCACTCATACAATCTCACACTTTAAACTCACAGCACCCTGGTGGGGACATTTATATGGACCAAAAGATAAGAACATGCATGCACCTTACGGCCAGTGACATGCCCCTTCAACTCCCACCGCACCCGAGCCACCTTTAAAATGTGTCTCATACTCCCATCCTCCCTCCTTGGGCCTTCTCCACCTTTAAAATGTGTCTCATACTCCCATCCTCCCTCCTTGGGCCTTCTCCACCTTTAAAATGTGTCTCATACTCCCATCCTCCCTCCTTGGGCCTTCTCCACTCTTGACACGCATCACGCTTAAGGTTATTTTAATGTTGTGGATTGATCAAATTTGTTTCGGTCCCTCTCTGGTTTTGCCGACTCATTCTATTGTCTGTCATAATTTGAAGTGATTTGGCTTGGTTTTCTCTTGTTGGTACCAAAGCTCTCATTGAGTATGTGAGAAATGTGTTGTGGCAGCTTAAACTTGTTGGATTATCTAAAATTAGAGTTGAGATTAAACTCAGAATTGGAGGCATCTGAAAAGTTTTGTGAAGAGGACTTGAGAACGATCGTAAAAATTTTTGGAAGAGCTTTACTTTACTGTTTCTATTAGTTGAGAAACAATTATTACAATGTTGTCTTATCGTGATATTCAATTAATTCGATCTGATTATCATGTAAAATAATGATCTTTTGTCCAAAGTCTTCAAGTGCACGACATATGTTTCAAAATAATAATAAGAGGAAAAGTCTTCACATATACAAATGTGTTGCGTATTTAACCTTTTTTATATGTTACTCTCTTCGTCCCATAATGTAAGACGTTTTTTGACACTACACTAGTGTCAAAAAGTGTAGTGTCAAAAAGCGTCTTACATTATGGGGCGGAGGGAGTAGTTTATTAGTTGGTTGACGACAAATGGACGGAAATTTTCAAGATTAAAAGTTCATCTGTTGAAGAAACTTCTCTTTTATACAATGCAAGGACAAATGTTATGAACAAATATTGTGTATATTTGAGCAACTTTCGGCAGGATGCATATAAATGAAGTATTCAGCATGCACGTAGAATTTCCCCTCCCTCTCCACTGCCGCCTTTCCACTCTCTCAGAATGCCATCCCCTCTCTAGCATCCTCGACATGGCCCCTTTTTCGTTGGTGGTGTGGGTTGGAGGCTGCTTAGTTTTGCCCCAAAAATCAGCAAAAAGTTGGATGTCGAAAGGCATACGGAGTGGGTGAAGTTGCTCATCCCCAGAAGTGTGTGAGCTCCAGTTGAGATAGATGGAGTTACCAACCACCCCTTGAAATGCTAATGTTTTCTCGTTGCAACTACATGACCCACACGCTACACACTTTGCTCTTGCCACGACGCACACAACATGAGGATAATCGGAGTCATCTTACTTACTATGCATGTGTCTCCAAGGTATTCACACCAACCGCTATTGTATATGTAACTAGATAATGCCCCGCACGTTTCTGTGGGAACCTTGGTAAAAGAAATGCAAAAATAGTTGCTACAAAATCATCTCAAACTAGTGGAAAGAAAATTGGGCTTAAAAAAGGAATACGAAGCATATAAAAATAGAAAAAGATGAATTTCAGTTAAAATAATTTCGTCTCTAACAAAATGGGAAGGGTGTACTACATAGATGTGCTGCAAGCATCCAACACATATATTGTCAACACAAAATCTAATGCGAAAATAACTTATGACTAACATACATGAATTGATGATGTGGTAGTGCTGGATGCGTAGAGTAATGCAAAAAAATTTGAATTGCATGCATGCCTTGCTTATGTGGCATGGTTTCATGGCTAGAAAAAAATGTAGTGGGTTGTAGCTATTCAGTAATAGAAGATATGAATAATCTTCCCGATCTACCATGTATGATAGTAATGTATACAAGCTCACTATTTAAACTCACAGTACCCCAATTAAGACATTTATATCGATCAAAAGGTAAGAACATGCAATGCATGCACCTTACGGCCAGTGGCATGCTGCTTCAATTCCCACAATCGCCGATCCTCCTTTAAAATGTGTCACATCCCTTCCCCCCTTGGACCTTCTCCACTCTTGACACACACACACTCACGCTTGAGGCTATTTTAACAGTGTGTATTGCTAAAAATCGTTTTGATCCATTGACGTTCACTCAAAGGTTCAGATTGATTTATCCCTCTCGGGGTATTGTCGAGTGCTTCTATTGTTTGCCACCATTTGAAGTGATTTGCCTAGGTTTTCTCTTGTTTCTAAGAAGGCTCCCATTGAGTATGCAAGAAATGTGTTGTGGCAGCCTAAACATGTTGGATTAGCTAAAATTCAAGTAGAGATCAAATTCCGAATTGGAGGCATCCGTAAAGTTCTGTGAAGATAGATTTAAGAAGCTCGTAACAAAGAAATAAAAGAGCTTTACTTTACTGCTTTATTAGTTTAGAAATAGTGATTGCAATGTTGTGTGAAATTTTGTGACATGATAATGATATTCAATTAATTTGAGCTGATTTTCATGTAAAATAATGGTCTTTTGTCCAAAGTTTGCAAGTGCACAGCGTCTGTTTTGAAATAATAACTAGAACAGAAGTCTTTATGCATTGCATATTTATTGTAAGTTAGTTTATTGGTTGGTTGAAGACAGATGGACGAAGATATTAATTTAAAGACTAAGTGCATTTACTGAAACAACTTCTTTTTGACATACTAGCACAAGGACAAATGTGAGGAATAAATATTGTGTATATTTGAGCAACTTATTTTCGGCGCAGAGAAAGCAGTATTCTGCATGCATGTGGAATTTCAAGTGGTTTGGGGTACTAATTCCATCGATAGTTAAATTCATAATAAGTTATGTCAGAAAATATTTTCATATAAACAAAGAACAACTCTAATGAAGATATAAAAATACAAATAAAAATATTCCACCTCAGATCTGTCTATAACTTGATCAAGGAACATAGTGAAAATATTGTAACTGCTCTCAAACCAAGGAGTGGCCATCAGATCAATACTGCCGAATCAAACAGCTGGTAAATTTACAAAAATCATAAAGTCCATATGATATTCATAAGAATACATCGAAGATGCATCAATTGAATTGGGGTTTCTACCACTAATCTGGGAGCCAAACACACATATGTATACATCGAAAATACATCCATTGCTTTCTTTCTCCTTTTCGACATCGAGATTCTCAGAGTTCACACTAGACAAGAAAGAAGCCCACTAGGCAGAGTTCGCACTAGGCAGCAGCGCGTGGGTGCAATTGCAACGGTCCATTTAGTCAACATCACCTTTGGTGACTGGGTCATGATCTCTTCGCCCCACTCTGCTTGCCTTTGGTGACTGGGTCATATGGTCTCTTCGTCAACTGGCACCAACCAGACCCGAATATCTCCAGTTCTCCACTAGCATCCTCTGGAAGGTATTGTTATTCTTCCAGCATGCATCGCACAGCCAACTTCCTCCTCCTCCTGACCATCATAAGCGGCACTTCATACTTCACGGGTGGTGCGCCGCAACCCCCGGGCTCCCATGGTGGTGGTTGCATCGTCGCCGAGAGGTCCGCCTTGCTCTCCTTCAAAGAGGGCATCACAAGCGACCCCGCCGGCCTCCTTGCCTCGTGGCGCGGCCAGGACTGCTGCCGGTGGAGAGGCGTCAACTGCAGCAACCAGACCGGCCATATCATCGGGCTTCGCCTCCGCACTCCAAGCCCGAACGTGTACAAGGATCCATGTGACGGTAACAGTCTGCTCGGTGAAGTAAGCCCCTCTTTGCTTTCCTTGGAGCATCTAGAGCACCTGGACCTCAGCATGAACTGCTTGTCAGGGCCAAATGACAGTTTTCCTGAGTTTTTGGGCCAGATGAGGAACCTGAGATACCTCAACCTCACCGGCTTAACAATGTTTACCGGTAGTGTGCCTCCACAGCTTGGTAACCTGTCCAAGAGGCAGTATCTGTCCATCGGCCAGGCTGGTAGTCGCTCTCAGATGTACTCTGATGACATCACCTGGTTAACAAACCTTCGTTTGCTACAGCATGTTAGCATCGGAGGGATAAATCTCTCTGGGGTACATGACTGGCCTCATACGCTGAATATGATCCCGTCTCTAAGGGTTATCAGTCTTAGTGGTTGTTCGCTTTAGAGCGCAAACCAATCGCTTCCGTACCTCAATCTCACAAGACTTGAGAAGCTTGATCTTTCCTGGAACAGTTTTGACCACTCAATAGCAACTAGTTGGTTTTGGAAAGCCACAAGCCTCAAGTACCTCCATCTTCAGGCCAACAGATTATCCGGCCAATTTCCCGACGCACTAGGAAACATGACATCCCTTCAAGTCCTTGACGTGTCAACCAATTGGAACAAGTACTTTATGATGACAGGAAAACTGAAAAATCTTTGCAGTTTGAAAACGTTAGACCTCAGCTTTAATAACATAAACGGAGATGTAGAAGTGATGATGGAGGGTTTGCCACAATGTGCATGGGAATTTTTGCAGGAGATGGATTTCAGTTACAACAGTTTGACTGGAACATTGCCAAATTTGATAAGTAAATTCAGCAGCTTGAAAACACTTGAACTCTCCAATAACAACCTCACGGGGAGTATACCACCGGGCATTGGGAATTTGACATGTTTAACTGCCCTTGACCTTTCGAACAACCGCTTCAGTGGAAGTGTACCCTCTGAAATTGGTTCCCTGATCAATCTATCTTATTTGGATCTAAGAAACAATTACTTCACTGGTATTGTACCTTCTGAAATTGGCGCTCTTAGTGGTCTGACTTCTTTGGTCCTAAGCAAGAACAACTTCAGTGGTGTGATCACAAAAGAACATTTTGCAGGTCTAACAGGTTTAAAGAACATAGACCTCTCTTCCAATAATTTGAAGATTGAAGTGAATTCAGATTGGCTTCCTCCCTTCAGGCTGGAGTCTGCACTGTTTTCATCTTGCCAGATTGGTCCTCTGTTTCCTGCCTGGCTTCAGTGGCAGCAAGAAATCACTCAACTTAGCATTTCAAGCGCGGCTCTAATGGATACAATTCCTGATTGGTTTTGGTCTACATTTTCAAAAGCTACATATCTCGACATGTCTGACAACCAAATAAGTGGCAGCTTGCCAGCACATCTAGATGACATGGCGTTTGAACAACTCTACCTCGGTTCAAACCGGTTTACAGGACCAATACCACCACTGCCAAGAAATATCATTGTGTTAGACATCTCCAACAACGCCTTCTCAGGAACACTACCATCAAATCTTGAAGCTGTGCAACTGCAAACATTGCTTATTTATTCAAATCAAATTGATGGCGGTATTCCACAATCTATGTGTGCACTACAAGAGCTGGGAGATCTAGATTTATCAAGCAATCTTTTGGAGGGTGAAATTCCACGGTGCTTTGAGAATTTGACCATATCGTACCTACTGTTAAGCAATAATAGTTTATCAGGTACATTCTCAGCATTTTTGCATAATGGAGAAAGACTGGAGTTTCTTGATCTTGCATGGAATAAGTTCTATGGAAGAATACCAACGTGGATAGGAGAGATGACAAGATTACGGTTTGTACGACTAAGCCACAACATGTTTTCGGGGACTATTCCAGTTGAAATAACAACCCTCAGTTATCTTCAATACTTGGATCTATCAGGAAATAACATATCTGGTGTTATACCTTTGCATCTGTCAAACCTAACAGGTATGACCCGGAAGGGCTTCATGCCTATATCTGGTACAGATATTGGTCCATCTGGTTTGGGTTCAGTAACTGTAACAGGTCAATTTGGAGCGCTCTTGTCAATAATCACAAAAGGGCAAGAGCTTAGATATGGTGGCACCCTGGCATATTTTGTGAGCACTGATTTATCAGGCAACTCCTTGAGTGGTGAAATTCCCATGGATATCACTTCCCTTGATGCATTGATAAATCTCATTTTGTCATCAAACCACCTGAGTGGAAACATTCCTGGCAAGATTGGCGACCTACGGTCATTAGAATCTCTTGACCTCTCTCAGAACAAGCTTTCCGGTGAAATCCCATCAAGCTTGTCAAGTTTGACATCTCTGAGCTATTTGAACATGTCTTATAATAGTTTGTCTGGAAGGATACCATCAGGCCACCAACTTGACACCCTTAGTGCCGACAACCCAGCACTTATGTACATTGGAAACAACGGACTTTGTGGGCCACCTCTTCAGAAGAATTGTTCAGGAAATGGTACGGTTGTCCATGGTCATCTGGGAAGCAGCAATCGGGAATTTGAGCCACTGACCTTCTATTTTGGTCTTGTGCTGGGACTTGTAGCGGGGCTCTGGAGTGTGTTTTGCACATTCCTGTTCAAGAAGACATGGAGGATTGCTTATTTTCAACTCTTTGATGAGCTGTATGACAGAATCTATGTATATGTGGTTGTGAAGTGGGCAAGCTTCACAAGGAAGACAGTTGAAGAATTAAGCCGATTTCTTGAAGGAGACAATGTCCGTGCCACAAGCCATAGAATGGGAGCTCCATATTAATCTGGCTGGGTGAGGAGGACACAGAATATGTGTTAAGTCGTGTGTCTTGTTTAGCTTTCTGTCTAAATAAAGATGTCAATGTTGGATAATTCTTCTTATATATACATGTAAGACTTTTGCTATTCAGGACCCGAATCGCACAAGGACCTTTTGCTGAATAGTTTCCACAAGTTTTTCTGCTGTAATCAGAGAATTAATTTTTCTTCGTTGCGTGATAGATGTAGATTAAGGGGCAATATTCTTTGAACTAGTACAAAATCCTGCAAAACTCCAGGTCTGCAGCATATATATAGTCTTGTAAAATTTAAGCCATTTAAAAGCTGCAGCCCTATATATGCCATATCGAACCACTCCCAGGCATATGGATCTGCACTCTAAACTACAGCAACAACTTATAAATCGATGCTACGCCTTCTATGCACGGGCGCCGCTTTGGCATTCCAGATGATGGCGTTGTCATTTGTATGCCTTCTATGCACGGGTGCCAATTATACAGGTGAGAGATTATTGCATGAACCCTTCCAGTTGCAAGACTTTTGATCGAGACATTACCTGGTTACGAATGAATGCCGTTGTACAACGGACGTGCCCACCGTCAGGACAGGACTTGCCCTGCATCGGGTGCCCACCATCTCTGATCGCAGGGTTACAGTGAGCGGGCGTCGTCCTCGGCTGCTCCTCCCGTTGGTACATTGATGCGGCAGCCGAAAGTCACCACGCCGGTGAACAGCGGGCTGGGCATTCCGTCGAACGGTTGGTGCACGCGGCCACGCCGTTCCCCGCTCTGGTGACCAGCGCATCCTAAGTGACCAGCAAGGAAAAAGGGTGGTCCGCTGGTGGCGGTGCGGCACTAGTGGCGGCCGCAGGTAGTGGTCGGCGGTGAGGAAGCGACAGCGGTCGCCCGTCCGGCGAGCGGGGAGCCATGGACGAGAATACAGAGGGAGTGCGACGGTGGGCAAGTAACATAGCTCTGTTTTTTCTTTCTCCTTCCCGTCTTTCTAGGTTTCACATAATTTCATTCAATTGGAAGTTTGGCGCATAGCTTCAGGGGAAAATACCTTATATACTGATCTCCACTATTTTTATTTCTGTCGACATGCATGAAAAATAATATACATTCTATAAATATTTTACGACTATACTATAATCAAATTAAATGAATCGTATGTATTTTCCCCACAATAAAAAAATGGAAATGTTATCTTTGACGTTCCCTAGATACCCAGTACGAATCTTGATGCACACTAAGGTGCCACGCATTTTTCTAGAGGTGTTCCACTCGTCGCGGCCCGAGCTGGCGATCCCGGCGGTGTGGCGGTCGCCGAGGAATTCGCCCCTGCCCCCTCCTTCCCCGGAGAGGCAGAGCTACAGCTGCCCTGGAGGAGGTGTTGCTGCAGCGGTGCCTCCCGTGTGTGGTAAGCCATTGGGCCAGTCCGGCGCAGTTGGCGTGACGCGGTGGCGCCGCACGTCGAGCCCTTTTAGGCACGCTCATCAAAACCAATTGTTGGACCATTATAGGCATGAGCCGGAAGATCTGAACATGACACTCCCATAGCTACATCAAAGTCCAGGAGACCACCCGGTTGAGTGGACACTCGACTCAGGAGTCCGGCCACGACATCAATCGGATACGTGGGGTTCCAAGGTGGTTGGCACTCAAAAATGAGGCAACCCCTTGTATCAGCTCCATGGTAAGGGTGAACCACCAGGGCTGCAACCCCTAATCGAGCCCAACCTCCTAGTAGCTCTAGCGTAAGAAACATACTATAGTACCAATGTTGTGGCTCCTGGAAAAGTCTCTAGTTTCCGGTACCGGTCGAGGGGATTCTTAGGCCCCACGTGTGGTTACTGCGCTCATTCTTGGACCAAGATCACAAGAACTCGGGTCCTAGTCGGCTCAAGTGGAACGAAACACCGTACGCTCAAACATGGCCTTCCACTGTTTCCTTCCTAACTTACTATCTCATATCACACATAGCATAATTAATAACATAGTGTGCCCGAACCAAATTAACAACGTACTAACCAAAGGTAACAACTAGGGGATAACATGGTAAAGCATAAATCATAAACATGCATACTACTGCAAGGCATGTTGAACAAAGCTTCTACTCAAAAAAGCAGGTCATGCTCAGATCAGGTAAGACCAAGGCTATATAGTGGAGTGAAAAAAATAGGCCATGCATCAGATAAGTATCAAGGACACACTACAACATCGTAAAGCCTTGCCTGGTGTCCCTGCTTGGTTGAAGATCAGTTCTTGCTCACATCTCACCTCATCTCCTAGTCGTATCCGCGAACAAGCAAAGCAACACTGGAAAGAAAATTAGATGCAATCTTACTACACGGCAGAAGATCCAACATGATCATGATATGCAATGACTTGACATGGAAAGGGTGATATGCACACTAGTAGAAAACGGGCCTATTGTCCCGGTTCGTAAGGGCCTTTTGTCCCGGTTCCAGAACCGGGACTAAAGGGTCGTTACTAATGCCCTGACCTTTTAGTCTCGGTTCTAACCAGAACCGGGACAGATGGGTCTCCACGTGGCCTGCGCGCTGAGCCCAGGCATGAGGGTCTTTGGTCCCGGTTGGTGGCACCAACCGGGACCAATAGGCCTCCACGCGTCAGCATTTCTGTGGCTGGGTTTTTTGTTTTTTTTAAAGGAGGGGTTGAGGGTTTTGGGGGTTAATTTAGGTATTTCATATATTGTGTTAGATAGCTAATTAATAGAGAGAAGTGTCCTCTCTTATATCCGTGCTTGGTCGACGCTACGTACTATACATACATATAGAGAGGACTAGACACGCTAGCTAGCTAGTAAGCAAACGAAGGAAACAGAAGATCGTCATGAACATATATGCATACAGAGAGAAGTGATATCAACCACCTCTCCTTCTCCGAGAGATTGGTCGAACAACAAGTTCTCGTATATCTATCGTCCGACACTACCGGCTACATATATACAATAATTATCTCTTACAAATATAATCTCCTAAATTATGGACGCATGGTCCACATAGTATTCTCCGTCTTCAGCGATCACGTGGTCAAGAAAGAATGCCGCCAATTCCTTTTGAATTGCTCGCATGCGATCTGGTGCTAGGAGTTCATTCCGCATCCAAAACATCTAATTTGAAGAAGGGGGTCAATATATGAATGATGAAACTCAACACAAATGATGGTAATAAAATAAAATTGTGAATATTGTTATTTACGCACTTCATATTGTTCGTCAGAGTACCCGCCCCACTCACAAGTCGTGTGGCGGATGGACTCGCAGACGTAGTATCCACAGAAATCATTCCCTTGTTCCTGCCACAACCACTTTACAAGAAATAGAGGTCAATCAAACTGATAAGCAAGAATGCCAAATGGTATTAATGAAACTAGCGCTTGAATCACTAGTAGATGCGCGGAACATGCTCCTATAGTACTTACTTTCGGGTGTCCAAATTGCAGCTCCTTCGGCAGTCCCGGAGCTTTTCTGGTGAATTTTCTCCAAACCCTGCCGGACAAAGAAAACAATTACTTGATATCAGGAAATGAACAAAGTTGCTGATATGGTGGATAATGATCGATTTAACTTACTTCTTGAGGATTTCAGTCATGTCCGCAAGCTCCTGGGGATCTTTTCGTCTAGAGTCCAAGACAGTTACTACTCTCTGCTCAAGCCTAATCTCTAGGAGAATATAGTGGAACCTGCGCACGCATGCATAACTCATCAATTACATTACTATAACCTGGACTAATATATAAGGGAAACCGAATATGCACAAGACAGTAACACTCACTTGAAGTTGTAAGGAAAGAGTATTATATCTTTGTGTTCATTTCTTTTGAATGATCGTAGCAAGTTGGCCTCGGTATCTTCGGGACGATGTTCAACCTCAGTTGCATCTATGAGATATGTGTTAACGAACCCAATATCACCGATTTGTCTTTTCTTCAATTCGGCGATCTTCAATCTGCATAATATAGTGAGGATAATTATAAATACATGCAATGAAAGAGCTGAGCTATATAGAGAGACTTAATGACAGAAGTAGTAGCTAGTACTTACAGACAATAGCAGGTGACCGTTGCTTTATCGAGGGCCAATTGATTGAAAAACTGATAGAACTCCTCCAATGGAATAGGGAACAGTTCAATTCCAACGAGGTCATGCTCCGGTTTAACTATCGCATACAAAGTACTCCTCCCCCGAGACTCTCTGCAGTTTTTCAAGTACCAATCATGCAATCTTCGCATCATCGTTGATAGAGATTTTTCATCTTTGACGAGAGGCTTCCCGTACTCGTATCTGTGTATCTGCACCTCCATGGGATCATAATGTACATCGTCGGGCAGGTAATCGTCAAGATTGCTATAATCGGGCACCATCCTCGGATCGACGATGTCGCTAGGCACCTTGAGCGGGGGGCACGATTGCTTCGCTTGTTCGCCGAGCTGGGCAATTTGTTTCCCAGCTGCTCGTCGTTCTTTCAGCCTTTGATCACTGACTGTACTTCCCGACCGCTCCGCTTCGGCCCATGTCTTTGCAATAATGCGCTCATAGTTGCCTTTTGGCGGAGACTTGGGTGGTTTTGCCAGGGCAGCCAGAGTGCGCTTCACTTTCACCGGTTCTACCTTCTCCTCCGGAGGTGGATGTCTCTGTGCTTTCAACCCTTGAAACCAGTCCTTCACCTCGGTTCGCGTGATCTTCGCGTTCTCCTCCGGGGTCATCTCGTATGGTAACTTCTCTGGAGTCTTCAGAGAAGGACTGAATCTGTATGTCCTCCCGCCTCTGGCTGTACTGCTAGACGCCGGCAGAGCAGACGGAGCGGCAGTCTTCTTTACTTGCTTACGAGGCGGAGGAGAAGGACTACGACGCGCCGGAGCAGCTGCCGGAGCGGCGGCGGGTCTCTTCCTCCCTTGCTGACGAGGCGGAGAAGGAGGAGGCTGGCTGCTCGGGCGCGCCGGCGCAGGCGGAGAAGGAGGCGGAGTGCCGCCACGCGCCGGAGAAGGAGCCGGCCGAGGGCCCTGATCGTCACTCGCCGGAGGAGGAGGCGGTGGAGGAGGCGGAGTGCCCTGACTCGCCGGAGGAGGAGGAGGAGGCGGAGGCGTCCAGTTCGGAAGGTTGATGAGCTCCTTCCACCATAGGCATGGAGTCTTCAGAGCAGAACCCAGCCGAGTCTCCCCTTCTCCTGTAGGGTGGTCAAGCGGGAGGTCCTCAAATCCCTCCGTTATTTCATCCACCATCACCTTAGCATATCCTTCTGGAATCGGCCGGCAGTGAAAAGTTGCGCCGGGTTCATTAGGAAAAACAGAGCCAACAGCCGCCTTGGCCTTCATATTAATCCATTGCGTCATAAGGTGGCAATTTTGAGCCTCCGTGATAGCATCCACGGGATAGCTGGCAGGAGCCGTCAAGACAAGCTCCGGCTGAAGCAGCTCGGTGGAAGCCACGCTGCTTCTCCGCTGAGATGGAGGGGTAGCTTCAGGGGAAGCTTTGGCAAGTCGTTTGCTGCGATTTGCTTCTCATTCCTCTATCGCTTGTACCCTTGCGTGCAGCGCCTGCAGTTCGGTCTGCTGCAATTTTTTCCCCCTCTCGTGGCTTTTGTAACCGCCTGCGTCCGGAAACCCAGCCTTCCATGGAATGGAGCCTGGCGTGCCTCGTGTCCGTCCAGGGTGCTCAGGATTTCCGAGGGCCTTTGTGAGCTCGTCGTTCTCTCTGTCTGGAAGGAACGTCCCTTTCTGCGCTGCAGCGATATAGTACCGAAGCTTCTTCAAGGCTATGTCAAGTTGTTCGTCCGTCCAAATGCACTTCCCTGATACAGGGTCCAAGGTTCCGCCAGCCCCGAAGAACCAAGTCCGGCAACGGTCTGGCCAGTTCATTGTCTCTGGTTCGATCCTTTTTTCAACCAGATCATTCTTAGCCTTGGGCCACTTAGGCCGGGCTACGAGGTAGCCACCTGACCCCGTGCGATGGTGATGCTTCTTCTTCGCAGCATTTTTCTTGTTTGTCGCCGACATCTTCTTACTCTTTTCCGATGTCTTGTTGGCCACAAATGCGGGCCAGTGATCTCTGATCTTCTCATATCTGCCCTTGAATTCTGGTGTCTCTTTTTTATCGACAAACCTATTCAGCTCTTTCTTCCACCTCCTGAATAGGTCTGCCATCCTCTTAAGAGCAAAAGACTTGATTAATTGCTCTTTAACTGGCTTCTCCGGATCATCCTCTGGTGGTAGGGTGAAATTTGACTTCAGCTCAGTCCAAAGATCATTTTTCTGCATATCATTGACGTAAGACACCTCAGGGTCTTCTGTAGCCGGCTTTAACCATTGCTGGATGCTGATCGGGATCTTGTCCCTAACCAGAACCCCGCACTGAGCAACAAATGTGTTCTTTGTTCGGATGGGTTCAATCGGTTGGCCGTCGGGCGCGATTGCTATGATCTCAAACCTTTCATCCGAGCTCAACTTTTTCTTCGGGCCTCGTCTCTTTACCTCAGTTGTGCTCGATCCGGAGGGCTAGAAAAAAGAACAAAGACTTAATTAATATGTGTACATACCAAAACAATGAATGCATCAATTAGCTAGTCAGCACAGGCTTAACTAATATATATACATGTCCGGACTCGGTTCGGTCACCGGAGCCGTCATCACGGTCTCCTTCTTGCACCGGCATTGGGTCACCGGAGCCGTCCTCACGTTCTCCTTCTTGCACCGGCATTAGGTCACCGGAGCCAGCTTCTTCACCCTCTCCTTCTAGAACATCGGTGTCGTTGAGAAACAACAAGACGACATCACTTCCTTCTACGATTATGTCCCTCAACAACGCTTCTTTTGCTTCGTCTCGGGCTGTGTCCATAGTTTCTACAAATATTTACAACATGGCAATTATTATTCAAACATGACAGATGGATATATTAGTGGCAAACGTAGAACTAGCTAGCTAATCACAGTAAGGAATCATATATATTAATTAGTGGCCTCGACGCTGCTTCTCTAGGGTTTGGGGTGGCCTCGACGCTGCTTCTCTAGGGTTTGGGGTGGCCTCGACAACGCTCCAAGGGATTGGGGTGGCCTCGAGAGAGTTTGTCGGGTAGGGGCGCGGCCGGAGGGGGTAGGAGACCGACATTATTTTTTTTCTAAGGTTTGGGAGTCCTCGAGAGTTTTGGTCGAGCGAGAGGGTCGGGGGGTGCTCCCGCGGTATAAGTTATCACAGTCGAGAGGGGGTATATCGACCCCCCCCACACACACACACACGTGTTGAAGTTATCGGGAGGGGGTTATATCGACAACGATGACATACGTACATGGGAAAATAATATTATCGGGGAGGGGGTATATCGACCCCCCTCGTGTTGAAGTTATCGGGAGGGGTATATCGACGACGGCAGACCCGATAAAACATAAGAAAACGAAGAAGAAATAAAAAGAGGAGAAGAAGAGAGGAGAAGATCGAAGAAAAAAAAGAAGAAAAAAATAGGAGAATAAGCAACGAATAGAGGAGAAGAAGAAAAAATAGAATAATCTCCTCTATTCCTTTCTTCTTCTCCTCTTCTTTTTCTTCTTTTTTCCTTTTCTTATTTATTTCTCCTCTTCTTCCTCTCCTCTTCTTCTTTCTTCCTCGTCTTATTTTATTCTTTCCCTATCCTTCTTTTTCTTATAAATTTTAGCATATTCTAAATTTTCTTCTAACTTTCTATATATGAACAAAAAACTTTCTATGAACAAAAAACTTTCTATATATATATGAAAAAAAATCTATGAACAAAAAAATTAAACTAACATACACATATACATACACATATACATTATACATTGTATATGAACATTATACATACACATATACATACACATATACATTATACATACACATATACATTATAAAAATTTCAGCAGCCCAAAGGGCGGGAAGCGGCGGCCTTTGGTCCCGGTTGGAGGCACCAACCGGGACTAAAGAGGGGCATTGGTCCCGGTTTGTGCCACGAACCGGGACCATTGCCCCCCTTTGGTCCCGGTTTGTGCCACGAACCGGGACCATTGCCCCCCTTTGGTCCCGGTTCGTCCCACCAACCGGGACCAATGGCCTTGTGCTGCCCCGCGCCCAAAAGTTTAGTCCCACCTCGCTAGTTGAGAGGGCTCGGGAGTGGTTTATAAGCGGTGATGCGCCCACCCTCTCGAGCTCCTCTCAACTGCAGGCTTTCGGGCCTAATCTGTAACTGCAATGCATGTGGGCCTACTGGGCCTGCTGCGGGCCTGAATCCTGGCACATGGTTGGGTTTCTAGTCGTATTCAGGCCGTGGTGGCCCAGTAGGTGGCATTTTTTTTCTTTTTTGCTATTTATTTTTTCATTTCTACTTAGAACTAAATACTTATAGTTTTGTAGTGATTTCTTTTTTATTTTAGGTCACAAAAATTATAAACTTTCTGTTAGTGCCATTAGTTTTAAAATTTGAATAGTTTAAATCTGAATTTTTTAAAATTTGTGTGAATCACTAGTTTATGAATAACTTTACTATAAAAATTGATTTTTGAGTCATTCTTTTTCCTGCTATTTAATATTACTGTGTTTTATCATTATACTCAATTTGGTAATTTTAGTTAGTCATAACAAATATTATAGGCATTTTTTTTCTTTTTTGCTATTTCTTTTTTCATTTCTACTTAGAACTAAATACTTATAGATTTTTAGTGATTTCTTTTTTCTTTTAGGTCACAAAAATTATAAACTTTTCTGTTAGTAAACATAGATGCACCTATAGAGAAAATTAAACCTAAATTCATAATCAATTTCTATGAATTTCAGAGAAATTCATTATGAATTTAGGTCCAATTTCCTGTATAGGGGCATCTATTTTCACTTTGAGACGAGCTCAACAACGCAGAGAGGGACGGGCTTATAAACAGGTGTGGGCGCCCTTCGGTTGGCGAGGTGGGACTAAACTCTGGGTGCAACGAGGGCCAACCCTTTAGTCCCGGGTTGTGGCACAAACCGGGACTAATGGTCATGGGCCAGGGGCGAGCCCTATTTTTTCCAGTTTTTTTGTTTTGTTTTCTGCATTATTTATTTCCTTTTGTTTTTTGCTTTATTTTTGAATTCTTTTTGCTTTTAGTTTTAAAAGAATTATAAACTTTCTGTTAGTGCCATTAGTTTTCAAATTTGAAAACACTTTTCTTGTTTTTTTGTTTTCTTTGTTGCTTTATTTATTTTATTTTGTTTCTACTTACAACAAAATACTTATTGTTGCTATTTTTATTTTTTTCCAGTTTTTTTTTTGTTTTGTTTTTTGTATTATTTATTTTCTTTTGTTTCTTGCTTTATTTTTTAATTCTTTTTGCTTTTAGGTCAGCAAAATTATAAACTTTCTGTTAGTGCCATTAGTTTTAGAAAAATTATAAACTTTCTGTTAGTGCGATTAGTTTTCAAATTTGAATAGTTAAAATTTGAATTCTTTGAAATTTGTGTGAATCACAAGTTTGTGATTAACTTTACTAAAAAATGAACATAGATGCACCTACAGAGAAAATTCGACCTAAATTCATAGTTTTCAAATGAACTCTGAAAAAGTTGGCATAGCATACTCGTCTGTTACAAATTCGGCATGGTATCATCATAATAGTTGCGGGAGAAAGTCTTCACTTTTTCTTCGCTTGTGTCATTTGCTTATTGCGTCGTAACCATGGATAATCTTCATCGTTTATCAGGATGCTTGGGTCAGCCTTGACATTGAAGGGAGGAATTTCATGAAACTTTTCATAATCCTCAGACATGTCTGTCTTGCCCTCCACTCCCAGGATGTCCCTTTTTTCTGAAAGAACTATGTGCCGCTTTGGCTCATCGTATGATGTATTCGTTTCCTTATCTTTTCTTTTTCTCGGTCTGGTAGACATGTCCTTCACATAGATAACCTGTGCCACATCATTGGCTAGGACGAACGGTTCGTCAGTGTAGCCAAGATTTTTCAGATCGATTGTAGTCATTCCGTACTGTGGGTCTACATGTACCCCGCCTCCTGACAGATTGACCCATTTGCACTTAAACAAAGGGACCTTAAAATCTTGTCCGTAGTCAAGTTCCCATGTGTCCACTATGTAACCATAATATGTGTCCTTTCCCTTCTCGGTTGTTGCATCAAAGCGGACACCGCTGTTTTGGTTGGTGCTCTTTTGATCTTGGTCAATCGTGTAAAATGTATTCCCATTTATCTCGTATCCTTTGTAAATCAATACAGTCATAGATGGTCCCCTGGACAACAAGTACAACTCATCACAAACAGTGTTGTCACCTTTGAGACGTGCTTCCAACCAACTGCTGAAAGTCCTAATGTGTTCACATGTAATCCAATCGTCGCACTGCTCCGGGTGTTTGGAGCGCAGACTGTTCTTGTGTTCATCGACATACGGGGTCACCAAGGTAGAGTTCTGTAGAACTGTGTATTGTGCTTGAGACCAAGAATGCCCGTCCCTGCATATTATTGACTCCGCTCCTAGCGTGCCTTTTCCAGTCAGTCTCCCCTCATACCACGATTTAGGGAGACCTATCTTCTTAAGGCCAGGAATGAAGTCAACACAAAACCTGATGACATCCTCTGTTTGATGGCCCATGGAGATGCTTCCTTCTGGCCTAGCGCGGTTACAGACATATTTCTTTAGGAGTCCCATGAACCTCTCAAAGGGGAACATATTGTGTAGAAATACGGGCCCCAGAATGACAATCTCGTCGACTAGATGAACTAGGACATGCTTCATGATATTGAAGAAGGATGGTGGGAACACCAGCTCGAAACTGACAAGACATTGCGCCACATCACTCCTTAGCCTTGGTACGATTTCTGGATCGATCACCTTCTGAGAGATTGCATTGAGGAATGCACATAGCTTCACAATGGCTAATCGGACGTTTTCCGGTAGAAGCCCCCTCAATGCAACCGGAAGCAGTTGCGTCATAATCACGTGGCATTCATGAGACTTTAGGTTCTGGAACTTTTTCTCTGGCATATTTATTATTCCCTTTATATTCGACGAGAAGCCAGTCGGGACCTTCATACTGAGCAGGCATTCAAAGAAGATTTCTTTCTCTTCTTTCGTAAGAGCGTAGCTGGCAGGACCTTCATACTGCTTCGGAGGCATGCCGTCTTTTTCGTGCAAATGTTGCAGGTCCTCCCATGCCTCAGGTGTATCTTTTGTCTTTCCATACACGCCCAAGAAGCCTAGCAGGTTCACACAAAGGTTCTTCGTCACGTGCATCACGTCGATTGAAGAGCGGACCTCTAGGTCTTTCCAGTAGGGTAGGTCCCAAAATATAGATTTCTTCTTCCACATGGGTGCGTGTCCATCAGCGTCATTCGGAACAGCTAGTGCGCCGGGACCCTTTCCAAAGATTGCGTGTAAATCATTGACCATAGCAAGTACGTGATCACCGATACGCATGGCGGGCTTCTTCCGGTGATCTGCCTCGCCTTTGAAATGCTTGCCTTTCTTTCGACATTGATGGTTGGTCGGAAGAAATCGACGATGGCGCAGGTACACATTCTTCCTGCATTTGTCCAGGTATATACTTTCAGTGTCATCTAAACAGTGTGTGCATGCGTGGTATCCTTTGTTTGTCTGTCCTAAAAGGTTACTGAGAGCGGGCCAATCGTTGATGGTCACAAACAGCAACGCCTTTAGGTTAAATTCCTCTTGTCTGTGCTCATCCCACATACGTACACCGTTTCCATTCCACAGCTGTAAAAGTTCTTCAACTAATGGCCTTAGGTACACATCAATGTCGTTGCCGGGTTGCTTAGGGCCTTGGATGAGAACTAGCATCATAATGAACTTCCGCTTCATGCACATCCAAGGAGGAAGGTTATACATACATAGAGTCACAGGCCAGGTGTTTTGATTGCTGCTCTGCTCCCCGAAAGGATTAATGCCATTCGCGCTTAAAGCAAACCATACGTTCCTTGTGTCCTTTGCAAACTCATCCCAGTACTTTCTCATGATTTTTCTCCACTGCGACCCGCCAGCGGGTGCTCTCAACTTCCCGTCTTTCTTACGGTCCTCACTGTGCCATCGCATCGACTTGGCATGCTTTCCGTTTCTGAACAGACGTTTCAACCGTGGTATTATAGGAGCATACCACATCACCTTCGCAGGAACCCTCTTTCTGTGGGGCTCGCCGTGAACATCACCAGGGTCATCTCGTCTGATCTTATACCGCAATGCACCGCATATCGGGCATGCGTTCAGATCCTTGTATGCACCGCGGTATAGGATGCAGTCATTAGGGCATGCATGTATCTTCTCCACCTCCAATCCTAGAGGGCATACGACCTTCTTTGCTGCGTATGTACTGTCGGGCAATTCGTTATCCTTTGGAAGCTTCTTCTTCAATATTTTCAGTAGCTTCTCAAATCCTTTGTCAGGCACAGCATTCTCTGCCTTCCACTGCAGCAATTCCAGTACGGTACCGAGCTTTGTGTTGCCATCTTCGCAATTGGGGTACAACCCTTTTATGTGATCCTCTAACATGCGATCGAACTTCAGCTTCTCCTTTTGACTTTCGCATTGCGTCCTTGCATCGACAATGACCCGGCAGAGATCATCATCATCGGGCACATCGTCTGTTTTCTCTTGATCTTCAGCAGCTTCACCCGTTGCAGCATCATTGGGCACATCGTCTGGTTCCTCTTGATCTTCACCAGCTCCCCCCGTTGCAGCATCACGGTATTCAGGGGGCACATAGTTGTCATCGTACTCTTCTTCTTCGTCGTCTTCCATCATAACTCCTATTTCTCCGTGCCTCGTCCAAACATTATAGTGTGGCATGAAACCCTTGTAAAGCAGGTGGGTGTGAAGGATTTTCCGGTTAGAGTAAGACACCATATTCCCGCATTTAGTGCATGGACAATACATAAAACCATTATATGTGTTTGCCTCAGCCGCATCGAGAAACTCATGCACGCCCTTAATGTACTCGGAGGTGTGTCTGTCACCGTACATCCATTGTCGGTTCATCTGTGTGCATTATATATAATTAAGTGTCCAAATTAATAGAAGTTCATCATCACATTAACACCAAAGTACATACATAGTTCTCATCTAACAACATATAGCTCTCCAGAGCATCTAATTAATTAAACCATACATTGAAACTATGTAAAACATTTAAATGCAAAAACAAAGGCGATCATAATCGCAACCAAGGTAACAATTGATCCAACGGCATAATGATACCAAGCCTCGGTATGAATGCATATTTTCTAATCTTTCTAATCTTCAAGCGCATTGCATCCATCTTGATCTTGTGATCATCGACGACATCCGCAACATGCAACTCCAATATCATCTTCTCCTCCTCAATTTTTTTTATTTTTTCCTTCAAGAAATTGTTTTCTTCTTCAACTAAATTTATCCTCTCGGCAATAGGGGCGGTTGGAATTTCCGGTTCACATACATCCTAGATAAATAAAATCTATGTCACGTTGGTCCGCATAATTTTCATAAACAATAAATGAACCAATAGTTATAAAGATAATATATATACCACATCCGAATCATAGACAGGACGAGGGCCGACGGGGGCGGATACCAAAACCATCGCACTATATAAGATGCAATAATAAAAGTAAGAAAATGATACAAGTATCTATCTAAACATACAAGTAAGAATATTTTTCCTTTCAGAAAGAAGATAAGAACAAGAGGCTCACCACGGTGGTGTCGGTGATGAGATCGGCGCGGGTGATCAACGGCGGTGAAGACGGGGGTGGGGCGTGACGGACCGCTAAATCTAGACAAATCTCGAGGAAAATGGAGCTTTGAGGTCGATCTTCGAGAGGAGAAAGCTTAACTAGTGTGGCTCGGGCATTTCATCGAACACCTCATGTGCATAGGAGGTGAGCTAGAGCACCACAAACCCCTCCCCTCGCCGGCCAGAGAAAAACAGAGCACTGGAGTGCTCTGCTCGGGCGAGGGTATATATAGGCACCTCATTGGTCCCGGTTCGTGGCATGAACCGGGACTAAAGGGCAGCCTTTGGTCCCGGTTCAGGCCATCAACCGGGACCAATGGTGGTGGGCCAGGAGCCAGGCCCATTGGTCCCGGTTCGTCCCACCAACCGGGACCAAAAGGTCCAGACGAACCGGGACCAATGGCCCACGTGGCCCGGCCGGCCCCCTGGGCTCACGAACCGGGTCCAATGCCCCCATTGGTCCCGGTTCTGGACTGAACCGGGACTAATGGGCTGACCCGGCCTGGACCATTGCCCCCTTTTCTACTAGTGGCATGATCCAATGCAATTACTAAACTTCACATTTAGGAAGGGTTCATCTTATGTACGTACACATCAAGTTTAAATGATGTTTAACATGGCATAAGCACGAAAATAGCGTGGTGATGAAATAAACTATCATATCCAGACAAGTTAAATGGGGTTGGGGAACATAAACATAATGCATTCCCAAGTTACCCCATATCTATATCTATACCTACTATCTATATCTATATCTTCTATATCTATTATATATTTATATCTATACCTCTATACCTACTAATAAAGCAAGATGATATTCTTAGTTTCGTCCCGCTTAGGTGATTTTATATTTAATCTATATATACGAGGTGGTACTAATTCAGGGACCTATTTGTGGCGTCATTTTTGATAGTTTCTGTGTGGTACGTAAAAATCGTTTCGTTCCTGGCCTGCGTCTCGTACATGGGCCTACGTCCCAGAAGCAAACAAAAAAGAAATAATTTTTAAGTCACCTGGGCCAGATCTTGGAGTGGGCCTAGAAGGCAGGGAAAATTTTGCGCGTTGGGGGATCGATCTCTCAATCTGTCCTCCGACAGTTAAGGAAGTTCCTTCATGTTTTCCCGTTAAAAAAAGCTCCTTCCTGTTTTAATAGTAGGATTCGCTTTCTACATGATGGATTGATATACACGGTGCAGACTCATGTGTTTAAATAGATTTTCTATTTGTTTGATCATCGTTGTTGTTATGGTTGATTCCAATCATCATATGGCGTATGACCTGAGGGAAGCGCGTCAAGAGGATGTCGGCTTTTTATCATTGTTCCTCAAGCGCACCGCCAAATGAATCGGTTATTCCCTATTCGTAGGCAGATACACATACTTAGCAAACTACAAGCTCCGATCTAACTTTGATTGATCTGGATTAGCATAACAATGAACATACACACACAACACAACAATGTTTTCTTTCTTTCACCCTCTCACACGATTATCACCTATTCTATTATCTCAGTAATCTCTAACAAGCTAACAAAGGTTGTTGGCACATGCTTCCATAAATAGCATGGAGGCAATTTATACATGGTTCATCTTTCATGTTTGTTGAGTCAGATCAATTTTGTTGGAATCATACCCCCCCCATGTCGTGATCAAATGATCGATCATATTTTTTGTCATCAGCAACTGTCATCCAACAACATAGTTCCGTTATACGGCGCCTACATAGGAACCGGTGTTTTCTCCCGTTGCAACGCACGGGCATTTGTGCTAGTAAAACAAATGTGTTAATTAAGGTCGCGACATAAACTACAATTTAACATTGGGAAGAGGGCATCAAACAATGGCGCTCTAGGAGGCGGACGACGGCGAGGTCCTCGCCACTGTCGTCGACGATGGGCACCATGGCGGCAAAGGCCAAGCATGGGCGGTGGTCGTTGTGGAGCCAAAGGTTGCTGGCGGGAGGTTTCCACAGGGAAGGACTGGGGCAGCGATGCTCGCGAAGGAGCCGTGAGGCACTCGGGTGCATCTGCTCGGCAGCTTCGGGTGCAGGGGCGCGAGCGCGGCTCGGGGAGGGCCGCATATGGGCCTAAGCAGGCCACGGAGGTCCCTGTGTGATGGTTCTTAACTGGCTGCACGCATCTGGCCGTCGGATCTGAGATCCAGCAGCTCAGATCGAGGAAGGAGGCTTGGGATTGAGTGGACACTGAATCTGGAGGTGGGAGGACACTGTGCGGCGGCTAGGGTTAGGTTTGGGAGTGTGTGCTAGGATGTTGTCCCAAATATGGAAGGGATGACCTACCCTTGTAGGTAAGGGGTGTTGTGGGGCTTTATGGGAAAGGTTCTAGGGGCTTTAGGTGGGCTGGCTGGAGGAGAGAAAGAAGAGTCCCAAAAGACAATTTTATTTTTGAAATTGTTATATTTATTTAGCTGGCCATAGCGCCTCATATTCAATCATTGGGGATCAAACGAACTCAAAAAGACTTGGAATTTTAAACATAGCCTTTCTATACTATAACAAGGCCACACAAAACATTTCATGCGATTCAGAGTTCGTTGGATTGGCATTTTGAAAATATATCCATTTATTTGCATTAAATGGGGGCATGAACTAAGAGTGGTAGCAAGGTCGTGGTAAAAACATGAAATAAGTGGGTGACTCCCTAATGTCACGAAAAGAATGTGTCCAAGGTTTCGGGGGTCCGTCTCGGTGCACAGCATCGAAAGGGAGAGGGGGTATACTTATTCACCATTTAACAAATGGCAAAATAAATTATCCAAAGTAGTTATTCAATTAATGGAATATGATGCGGATGATGCACAAACAGTATAACATGTAAATATATCTAGGCTAATCCTCCTAGGATGCTACACATGGTGTATGGTGTAACAAATGATAGCTTGATTTCACTGAAATGCGTCTGAGCAGCAGATAGATAACTAAGCAAGCAATCCTCCCTGAACTATCTCACAAAATACGACTGAACAAGGCCAGAGACCCCAAAGTTATACGAGTAGGTGAGAAAAGTGCATTTTGGTTGATGACAATCATGATTGTAGTACTATGAATCATCTTCCCAATCAACCATAGTACACTAGTATTAATGTCGACTCACATTTTAAACTCAGGGCACCCTGATTTGGACATTTATATCATCCGGAATATAAGAACATGCATGCACCTTATACAGGTGACCCGCCTCTTCAATTCCCACCTTATCCGAGACGCCTTTAAAATGTGTCCCTCCCATCTCCCACCCCCTCGGCCACTCACCACTCGAGACACACATACTCATGCTCAAGGCTATTTTAGTGGTGTGGATTGCTTCAAATCGTTTTAATCCTATATACTGGTGTCTCATAAGTTCAGATCGATTCGATCCCTCTCTAGTTTTGTCGAGCGTTTCTATTGTTTGCCACGGTTTGAAGCGATTTAGCTTGTTTTTTCTCTTGTTGCTATGAAAGTTCTCATTCAGCATGCAAGAAATGTGTTGTGGCATCCTAAACATATTGGGTTTTATTTGCTAGAATTCGACTTCAGACCAGACTAGGATTTGGAGGCATCCGTAGAGTTTTGTGAAGATTGTAAGAGGACACTCGTAATTTTTTAAAGAGAATCTTTACTTTGCTATTATTATTAGTTTTGAATCAGTGATCACAATGTTGTTTTTAATTTGTACCATGAATGTGATATTGAATTTATCCTACTTGATTATCATGTAAAATAATTATCATTTTTGTCCAAGTCTGCAAGTGCAACATCTTTCAAAATAGCGATCATCGGGTCTTCCTCTTGTCCTAATGGCCAGCTGCGTTGTTGCAAGACTTTTTTGTTTTTTCACTTCTTTGAAACCCCAACATTATGTTCTCTTTGCCTTGATTAGGGCATAAACTCATACTTGCGCTCAGATTCTAAATTTGAGAAGATTGTCAAATGGAGCAAAGATAAAACAAGGGATTGTATTCATTCTTGTATCAAGGGTTAAACTACAAGTGATTGCCATCTTATTATACTTTGCATGAATGATGATCATTGTTTACGCAATAAACCTTGACTTTCTCTCTAAACCTTTCGAGCCTCAACAATCAAATGTCTCTATCAAATGCAGGACGGGGGCGCACAACACCATAGATGCCCTTGTGCCCATGCTTAAACCTTGGGATCGTTACATTCCCCAACTTCATTGACATCATGGATGCCATTTCCATCTCGTGCTCTCGGCGATGGCTCTGCCAGCACCGCGGCTTTCGATGCCCTTGTTGAGTCGAGCTCCCTGATCCCCTACTCCACGCGACAAAATAAATGTTGGTGTTGTTTGTTTCGTCTATGGAGTGCATGTACTATAGATTTGTCTGTACCTTCTCCACTGCCTTGATCTCTGCTTCTACACACTGCAGTACCGCCCTATTCATGTTGTGAGATCGATGATGAAGTTTTTAGGGAGGATTCAAAGTATTACTTTTTCCGACTGTGAGTAAGAGCAAGGGGTCTGTAAAAAATAGAGTTAAATGGTTGATATTCTCTCTCCTCCCTCACTATCTATCTATCTCTCTTCGTGTGTGTGTGTGTGTATGTCTTATTATGGAACCGTCTCCAGTCCTCTCTCTCAATCTTCACACCCTTCTTTCTCCTATCTCTCTTCAGTAGTACCGTCACCCCTCGCCTCCCTCTTCACCGTTGTCACTGCCCTCTCACTTCACCTAGTAGCTTTGTCGTACCTTCCTCCCTCTTCGTCGTCGCCCCTCCCCTCCCTTTAGAGTGTCATCTCCTCTCCAGCCTCCTCAACGTGCCCCCTATTCCGTTTGTGTGTGGGTTGGAGACGGCTTAATTTTACCAAAATCAGCAAATTTTTGGATGCCAAGAGGTATACGGAGTGGTTCGCTACTAGGAAAAGGCCCACTAATGGCGCACCAGTTTTGCCTACTAATGGCGCATCACCGGTGCGCCATTAGTATCACGCCACTAGTATTTATTACTAATGGCGCGTCACTGGTGCGCTATTAGTATCTGGTATACTAATGGCGCACCACACAGTGCGTCATTAGTATAGAACACCATGCGTGCTTTGGCATACTAATGGCGCATTGCGGGTGGATGCGCCATTAGTATACTTTGGCATACTAATGGCGCACTGTTTGGTGATGCGCCATTAGTATACTTTGGCATACTAATGGCGCACTGTTTGGTGATGCGCCATTAGTATGAATATTAGGTTTTATATTTTTTTACTTTTCTGATTTTTGCACAGGTTATAAAATATATTATTTGACAGAATATAGACAGCAGCACACAGCAACAGCAGATTCATCGAATACAATAGAAGATTAGTCTCCGAATACAATTCATCATATTAGTCTCCGAATTCAAAAGACCGAACAAAGATAAAACATTACAAGTCTCGAGACCGCGAGTATCGAGTTTGTCTTCACATTACAAGTCGATATCGATCATCTAAACTACCATCACATAGAATAGAGTTGCGGTCATCACGATGAGCATCATCGCGATGAAACTGGTCTTCATCCGGTTCCTCCAACGTTCCCTCCTCTCTCCCGCTAGATAGCGGGCGTATCTAGATTCCGCCTCCGCCCTAGTGATGTACCCTTTGTAACTGTTACCGCTGAAATGGTGAACCTGTCTCCGACACTCCTCCCAGTCGTCGTAGACTCCGGGAACCTTACCCTTGTACACGACATACGACGGCATCTCTATGCACAAGCCACACAACAGACAATACATACATAAGCAATATATAAGTATGCAACAAAAGGATCGGAAGAGAAAAGCAAGACATTAATAGCACGATTCATGGTCCTACTAATAAATAGCATCGATTACATCTAAGTTGAACGACTGTCCAAACCAAAGAGACATACAATTCATTAAAGTTTAATTACAACATGAGCCAATCAATGTTTCAGAACTACACATCACTACTTTCGACTCGACTCATGGGACAGGAGCGTGGATGAAGCCGCTGTCTGTCATGATGGTCATGAAATCGCGGGCGTTGTCAGCCTGCATTTGTAGCGTTCCGTCTATCTCACTGTTGGACGGTTGATGTCTGAGGAAGAACTGCCCTGAGGTATGAAGGACATCTTGATGGATGATGTTCGCAAACTCCGACTGGATGCGAAAGAATTCTTGTCTGATGTCCGCGTCCTGGATTGCCGACAAGCTCGCGGCCCAATCTTTGAGATTATTTGGTAGCAGAAGGTGATGATGGTCCCTTACGATCGCCCGCATGTGATGGAGGGCGTAGTAGGCATCCTTCTGACCGCCAGGCGGCTGCTTGACGCAGCAGAACGTCGTATTGTGGGCGAACACGTGCTTGCCGTACTTACGAACTGCCCTGGTGAAGGTGCCTCCAGATTTGGCGTAGCCGGAGAGAACATCATCGAGAACTTTCTTGATATTTGTGTAGTCTATCTTGGAGTCACGGTTCGGGTCGAAATACGTGGCCATGGAATATTTGGGGCTTAAGAGGATGAGTGTGCAATGTGTGTCACTGCACAGAACACGGAATGTTAGAAAAAAAAGAACAATCGAAATCTAAGAAATCATATGTTACGGGGCGGTTAAGGGATGACTTACTCGGGAAAGTAAGCCACAAGGAAGTTATCCTTATCTGGGTTTGCCAGAATGACGCCTTCGAGGTGTGAACTCGCGACTTGGCGGTCCCCGGCGCTGCTCAAGAGCTTGGCACGCATGTAGAAGGGGTCGACTATCACGATGTCCGGGGTCTTGTCTCTAATGATCCGCATCTCCATACTCAGCGAAAACAGCTGAATGAAGGTGTAGTGCAGCGGATGAAGATTAAACATAGCAAAGATGTCATCAAACCGCAGGACGATCGTACCCCCGATGTCGCCATCCACAAAGCCCTTGCCCTTTGGCACCTTGGCCACGAAAACCGGGTATGCCACATCATTCTCTCTTAGACGCCGCTTCTCCAAAGAAAGAACACTGTTGTGGAGACTCCGCATAGCACCGGTTGCAGCATTGAGCATATTTGTCGGTAGCATCGCCCTACCCGCCACATGCACCGTCCTCGAGATATCCTTAGGTGAAGGTGGACCGTCCTGAGCATGGATCGTACTCGGTGCCGGCTGGCTCGCACCGGCGCCTTTTTTAGGCTTCCGTTTCCGGCTCTTCTTCATGATCTGTTGTAATGGGACCGAGTTCTGCTCATAGACCGCCTTCTTGAGCGTGTTGGGGCTGATAATATTTCGCACCTCAGCTATCTGAGGCTCGGTGAAGGCGGCAGCTGGAGGCATCTCCTGAGAACTGAACGCCAGACGACGCCTGTTGCAACTGGGTTTCTCCAACGTACCAGCTAGATCGCGGTCGTCTTGGTTGGGTTCTTGAGAAGGAGGCCCGCAGAACTCGTCATCGTACCCATGTTATTCAAAGTACTTATCGACGTTGGTAAATGTACCGTTGTCGTCGTCGTCCGGATCCTGTGCCATATGCATGTCCGGATCCTGTGCCATAGGGATGTCCGGCATGTCCGGTAGCGTTGCGGCGTTCTTGCCATGGCTTGGCGCCGGCACGACTGGCGGTCTTGTCTGTGGGGTGGTGTCCCCCGCCCCCAAACGAATCTGGCTCTTCGGACAAAGCAGGGGCCAGCTTACGCAGGCGCTGAGGGTCATCTCATCTTCTTCGTCGGCCCCAGCGGGTCGAATCGGAGGTAACAGCTCGTCGCAGCCTGGCAGCACCCGAACCACTTCAACCCTATACATTGTGGGTGCCATCGGATTACCGTGGAACACGGGGTTGCCCGGTTGAACGATTCTGCCCTTGGTGACATCGACCAACTCGCCGCCCACGAAGTGCAAGAGAGTGCAAGGAACGTCGGCGGCACCCTGCGAAAACATGTAGGGTGTCAGGGATGCCCAGTCAAAGGCAAGGAGATGAAGTCATCAGCCGAGAGGCTTAGTTACCGTGATGCCGTCGAGCTCAGCTAATGTCGAGGCACCGCCAACGGCGGGCGTGCAACTGACGGAGGGGCCGCTTGACGGCGAGGTGCCGGCCGGCGTACACCCGGGTGCATTAAGCTCCAATGCTCGTGCCGGCGCCGGAGACACGAATACCGCCTCCGCCGAAGACACCAATGGCGCCACCGGAGACACCAATGTCGCCGCCTGCGCGTTGTGCGAGTTGCTGGCCGTGAAGCTGGGAGCCAGGGGAGGCCTCTGTTGGCCGCCCGCAATCCACGTCGTCAGCCATGAATCAATGTAGGCACCATGGCGTTGAGCGTCGTTCCAAGTTGTTGTTGCACTTGCTCTTGGACAAGCTCCGGAATCTGCGCCACTTGTGCCTTGAGTGCTTCAACCTCGCGCGACTGGCTTTCTGAGCTGGTCTTTTTCTCCTTTCGCTCACCAGCGGTATAGTATGACGACCATTTTGTGGAAAAGCCTTTGTCGGCCACACGACCAGCTGACGTCAGCTTATCGAGCTTATCCCTGTTTTTCATTACGTTCAGCGCCCTATTCAAAGGGGTGTCGAAAGGGGAGCTCTGAGACGACCCCGCGCTACTGCTTTCTTTGTCCTGCGGAAGGAACGTGAACCATTTAGAAATATTGGGGATTAATTAGAATGCAACCATATGGAGGTAATTACGCGGGGGTGTATTCCTTACCAGAACAAGCTCAAGCTCCTTGGTCTTCGGATCCGTGGTAAGCTCCTTTGTTATCGGGTCCTCCTTGTACCGGGCCCTAAGAAAGTTCCTGGTCTGCTTGTCACTGTATTTCTCGAAGCGGGGCGGTAGGCCTTGCTCGGCACGCTCCGCGTCCTCCTTGTCCCATACAGGCTCCTCCACTCTGTAACCGCCGGGACCGAGTTGGTGGACCCCTATGTTCAACTGCCGCATTTCTTTCCCCCACTGACTTGATTCGGAGGTTGCGGGGCTCTTGCACTTGATCTTGAACTCCTTGTAGTCATCTTCGCTCATCAAAGGATATTTCGCCTTGATCTTGTCATAACTATCACCTTTATCAATCATTGGCTTCACCGTGCTTCTCCAAGTAGACAGGGTCGTGCTCATCTTCGTGAGGGCGGCATTGTTCACTTTATTCCCTGAGAGGCGTGTGTTTGCAAACTCAGCGGGGAACTTGTATCGTTCGTGCAGCTTCGTGAAGAGGAGGTTGCGCAAATTCCCTCGGTCCTTATGCCTTAGGTTCTCGGTGTTGATCGAGGCGGTGCTCCGGAGAATGCACCCGAGCTGAATTGAGTACCCCTTGACTACTTGTTTGGGCGCCGTCGGTTGCCCGTCGGAGTTCACTTCAGTAAATTCCTCCCTGACGGTGGCGAGCACGCTCGGGCGCCGTTGCCTCTTTGGTTGGCTGCCATCTGTGCGTGCGTCACCATCATCAGTGGTGGCATCCTCGGCGGCGCCATCAGTGGTGTCATCCCCGACGCCACTAGTGGTTGTGTAGTCAGGATCGGTGTCTTCCGCAGCGTCCTCATAGCGGTGAGGTTCTTCCTCCAACTCCTGGGACAGCTCCCAGAATGGCTTGCTGCCCGAACCGCCGGCCTCATTGTTGTGGGCCATGTTTCGCTCTAAATAGGAAAAAAGTTTGGTCAAAAAGTTGGTTATTGTCAAGGAACAAGATCATGGTCTCATCATTTAGGGTTTGTCGACACCGAGGCATCCTAAAAGCTAAGCTTTTATCAATTAGGGTTTGTCGACGCCGAGGCACCCTAAAAGCCTAAGCGTACATCATTTAGGTTCTCATCGACACCGAGGCACCCTATAGAAGCCAAGTTAAGTTTTCATCATTTAGGGTTTATCGATGCCGAGGCACCCTAGGTTGGGCCTAATCACTTGGCACTAATCACTTGGCTCTATTGCCACCTATGTTGGGTTTATCATCTAGGGTTTATCGATGCTAAGGAGAATTCTAAGTTGGGCCTAATCACTTGGCTCTATTGCCACCTATGGTTTAATGCAGCAAGAATGGGGGGGGGCAGTTGATCCTACTTAACTAAGTACTAAGATACCCCGGCCCATGCATTAGTCGCAAGTACCCCATATGTCCTATTTTTAGCAAAGTCATGCTAAAATTCACGGAAAAATTCAGCATGACCTTTGCTGAAAATAGGACATATGGAGTACCCGAATTTGCCGGAACGGAAGTTAATCGACATTCCGGCAAACTCAAGGGCCTCTCGGGATACCTGCAATTTCATGATAAAGTGCCAACAAAAACACATGGAGTACTTGACACAGTACTTGCCATAGTAATAGTCAATGTGCCTCTGTATGTATGTGTGTGGTGTCTAGATGCCAGCCACAGGTCAATGGCCATGCCACTACACTGCTTTGATTCTGTTTCTGATGGAGCTTTGTGCCACTAGGTGGCCTGTTTGAAGTGAAATAATCAGCATGGGCAACTCGTATTGGATTCACAGTGTAAATGATGGATGAAAAGGTATTGTGTCCAAGTACAACATTTAACAATGCAATGCAGATAATCATTTTTTTCTCACAGTACTTTTCCCAAGTAATAATAAACTAAATAACTAAGTAATCCAAATGAGGAAACAGAAAATAGCTGGCTGCAACAACATAGCAAGCCTTCACTTACACAAGAATTCATTTCAAGCATCATTTATTATCTGAAACAGATCATGCTAAAGATACATGACACATCATTTCAGGCATCATTTAATATCAGTACAACTAACTAGCAGTACTTAAACAAGTTAAGTTGCTGACTACAGTACTGGCTACTCACTTAAGCTAGAAGCTACAAGTTAAACACATTATAACTTGAGTGTAACTCAGGACAAGTTAAACTTAAGCTAGAAGATACAAGTTGAACACACACCAGGCAGTTTTAATAATATTATCAGAAAAATATCTTCAGTGTAACTCAGGACAAGAAAAATCTCCACCAGAATAGAACTATCATTTAAGAGTAATTTCCTCCAGTCAAACAAAGTTCAAACAAAAACTGACAACACTCTTTTGATTAAGAGCCAAGTCACAACACTCTTTGAAGTTCAAACAAAAACTGACAACACTGGTTTGATCTGTCTCCTCCAAGAAAGAGCCAAGTCAGTCTCACCCAACTAGGGAAACATCAATTAGACCACTAGCAATTGGGAATACACAACTGGGGCTAGGTTTGTGCTCTAGCTAGGCAGTAAAACAGAGCATATAGAGGCATTGCCTGCCTCTGCTGCAAGTGGGGATGTGAGTAGGATTATCACAATTAGATCACTAGCAAGACTCACAGTTAGGGATTTCACAAAGAAACTCTGTAAAGTGCCAGAGCCTAACATCTTGCATCACAGAGCAAAGCATTAATCGGGCCAACTCCACAAGTCACTAACCAGGCGCACAAATTGACTAATGTCTGCTGATCTTAGATACTAATATATACATAAGAGGTCAGATGGTTAAACCCGGCAAGTTCACTTCACAGCCCATGGTACCTAAAAGTAGAACAACCTACAGACTACATAGAGGAGACATCTCAACATCGACCACATCACATTCAGGCTAACTCGGGTGAAAGCTTCTGCAATTCCAGCTTCACCAGAGACCCACCTCTCGGCCTACAGGATCACGGAAGGAACCAGCGCTAGTTCTACTAACTGAACTCAACTCCGTCACCACCGCTGCTTCTGTCCATCGCCGATTTGCTGGACAAACAGAGTGTTTGCGAGAAGGAAGAGGGGAGAGGAGGCGGAGCTCATCGGGGAGGCGCAAGGAGGCCCTGCGACAGCTTAGTAGCAACAGAGGTGGCCGGAGTTGAGGAAGACAGCGGCGACCCGAGGAAGAAGAGGTGGAGGGGTCGAGCGCCGTCGCGCCCTGGTTCCGCGGCTCGCCGGCTCGGTGTTCAAGCAGATTCTGCCCGCCGCCTTGCCTGTCGCCTCGCATGGTGGAGCTCGAGCGGAGAAGGCACGGTGGAGCGTCACGGGTTTCTAGGGTTTCGAGGGCTGGGAAGGCGAGGGAGGGGGTGGGTAGGTGCGGTGAAGGCGAGGGAGGGGGTGGATTGGGAGCGGACGGCGATGGGGGGCAGGGCAGGGGCTGACTGGGGGCGGAGACGGAGACAGAGGCACGGGGGCGGCGGCGGCGTGGGTCGGGGCAGCGGGGGGAAGTGGATCTGGCGAGGGAGAGGGACGAAGGGGATCTGGCGAGAGGGAGGGAATTAGCTAGGGGGGAATCTTACTAATGGCGCACCCGCGGTCGGTGTGCCATTAGTAATCTTTTTTTTACATAGCAATGGCGCACCAGGCAGAGGTGCGCCATTAGTAATCTTTTTTTTATATATAGCAATGGCGTACCAGCCAGAGGTGCGCCATAAGTAATTTATTTTTACTTTTTGTTGCATGTAATAATTTTTTAGAAAATGAATATGAATATGAAACAGTAATATTTTTATTATAAAAACAGTAATAGTTGTTGTTTAACAACAATTGTAGTCTACACTTTATTATTATTATTTTTTAAATGAATATGAATATGAAACGGGGGGTGCTTGTCGGCGGCGGTGGAGCGGGGGAGGGTGCGGGGGGTGCTCGTCGGCGGTGGTGGAGCGGGGGAGGGTGCGGGGGGTGCTCGACGGCGGCGGTGGAGCGGGGGAGGGTGCGGGGGGTGCTCGTCGGCGGTGGTGGAGCGGGGGAGGGTGCGGGGGGTGCTCGTCAGCGGCGGTGGAGCGGGGGAGGGTGCGGTGGGTCGGCGGCGGCGGTGGAGCTAGCGGGGGAGGGTGCGGGTGGGATCGAGATCGAGATGGAGGGGGATAGCGATCGAGATAAAGGGGCATCGAGATCGATATGGAGGGGGAATCGAGATCGAGATGGAGGGGGATCGAGATCGAGTGTCCTCATGAATATTCAATATTTTATCATATTGAATATGAAAATTATGAAAAAACATCATCAAATTTGAAAAAATATTCATGAATTCAAAAAGTGCCCATGAAATTTAAAAATATTCATGATATCAAAAAGTGCCCATGAAATACAACCGAGAAATGAAGACTACGATTTAAATACAGTCGATCTTAGCTAGCTATCTGTTCATAATCTTCTTGCCTTCTTTTTCGCAAATGGAGTTCTTCTGTGGAACAGACGTCCTTTAGGTAGGATGGTCCTGCTTCTTCTTGTGGTGTATGCTGCTACTTCATCGTCGTCGTCATGTTCGATCTTCGGGTCGCCGTACTTGTCGAAGTCTTGCTCATTGGCTACTCCATCCATTCCGATGATCTTCCTTTTGCCTCTCCTCACGACAACACGAGTGGGCTTTGATGGGTCGGTAATGAAGAAGCATTGGTCCACTTGGGAAGCCAGTACCCATGGCTCATTTTTCGCGGTGACGTTTGCGCCCGCGGTCTTGGATTTGGCTTCGGGTATAACCATGGTGGTGAAATACCGGTCTTCTTTTAGGACGCTCTTGGCCCATCTGACACGGAACATCGGGACCTTCTCTCCAGTGTAGCTCAGCTCCCAGATCTCCTCGATCCTTCCGTAGTATCTGTCCTTGTCGTTACCGGTGTAGGATTCCATCGTTACCCCGGAGTTCTGATAACCATCGCTCTTCATGTCCTTGTCCTCGGTGTAGAATGTAGCCGTTGATATCGTACGCCTCATAGGTCATCAGGTTGTGCTCGGCGCCCTGTGACAAGGCGAATATGAGTTGTTCTTCCACGGAAGAATCATCATGTAAAGGGTACGACAGAAGCTTCTGCTTGAACCAACGCGTGAAACATGAGTTGTGCTCTTTGATTATATCTCCGTCCATCCTCTGTTGGCCTCAGTCATTGTATGTCTTCTCAATAAAGGTTTTGTGTTCTACCACCCAAGGATCGACCACGTCTATGTGTTGTAGCGCGACTAGGTTTGCTCTTTCAAAGTCGGCGAGTCAACCCTCGAAGTCAACATGCATTTCGCGGCGACCCTCACGGTGACCCCATCCAGTGAGCCTGCCGAGGTGCCTGTTGACGGGCAGACCAACGAGGTTCTCGATGCCTAGAAAATTCGTGCAGTAGGAGATGCACTCTTCGGTCAGAAAGCCCCTAGCTATACTTCCCTCTGGATGTGACATGTTGCGAACGTATCCTTTGATGACACCATTCATCCTTTCGAACGGCATCATGCTGTGCAGGAATGTCGGCCCGGGTTGGATGATATCCTCCATGATATGGACCAGCAGATGCACCATAACGTCGAAGAATGCGGGCGGGAAGTACATCTCAAGCTCGCATAGTATCACCACGATCTCTTCCTGTAGCCTTCTGAGTTGCCTCACGCCAACCGACTTCCGAGAGATGACGTCGAAAAAGTTGCATAGGCCAAATAGCATTTCACGGACGTGCGTGTCCATGATCCCATAGGTTGCAACTGGAAGTATCTGCGTCATCAGCACGTGACAGTCGTGAGACTTCATCCCACTGAACTTCTGCTTCGCTGGGTCTAGGTATCTGCTTATCTTCCCCGCGTAACCGTAAGGAAGTTTTACTCCTACGAGGCAGTTGAAAAACTGCTCGATCTCCTCCTGACTTAGAGTGAAGCACGCGAGAGGGTAGTCATTTCCGGTCTTCTTGGCCTTTTTGCCTTTGCGACGACTTTCTGTGTCCTGCTTCGCCTCATCATCATCATCATTAGCGTGCAGCTCCTGCCTGATGCCCATTGATTTCAAGTCTGCCCTTGCTTTCGGCCCATCTTTGGTCCTCTCTGGCATGTTGAGCAGGGTACCAAGCAGACTCTCGCACACGTTCTTCGTGATATGCATGGCATCAAGGCTATGAGGCACACGGTGGATCTTCCAGTACGGCAAGTCCCAGAAAATAGACCTCATTTTCCATACCTTCAGCAGTGGTCCTGGCGCCTTTCGCTTCTTTCCCGGCTCTGGCGCCTTTTGCTTCTTTCCCGGCAGTGGGCAATCTTTCCAATTTTCAACAGCCCGTCTATTTCCTCGCCGCTCCTCGTACGCGGGCGTCTTCGGAGTTCGGTTTCACCGTCGAACAGATCCTTGCGTTTCCTCCACGGGTCATCGTCGCGAAGCCACTAAGGGAGTCCTGGATTAGGGGGTGTTCGGGTAGCCGGACTATACCTTCGGCCGGACTCCAGGACTATGAAGATACAAGATTGAAGACTTTGTCCCGTGTCCGGATGGGACTTTCCTTGGCGTGGAAGGCAAGCTTGGCGATGCGGATATTCAAGATCTCCTACCATTGTAACCGACTCTGTGTAACCCTAACCCTATCCGGTGTCTATATAAACCGGAGGGTTCTAGTCCGTAGGACAACGCCATCATACAACAATCATACCATAGGCTAGCTTCTAGGGTTTAGCCTTCTTGATCTCGTGGTAGATCTACTCTTGTACTACCCATATCATCAATATTAATCAAGCAGGAGTAGGGTTTTACCTCCATCGAGAGGGCCCGAACCTGGGTAAAAACATCGTGTCCCTTGTCTCCTGTTACCATCCGGCCTAGACGCACAGTTCGGGACCCCCTACCCAAGATCCGCCGGTTTTGACACCGACATTGGTGCTTTCATTGAGAGTTCCTCTGTGTCATCACTTTTGGGCTCGATGGCTCCTTCGATCATCTATAACGATGAAGTCCAGGGCGAGACTTTTCGCCCCGGACAGATCTTCGTCTTCGGCGGCTTCGCACTGCGGGCCAATTCGCTTGGCCACCTGGAGCAGATCAAAAGCTACGCCCTTGGCCATCAGGTCAGGTTTGGAAGCCTAAACTACATGGCAGACATCCGCGGAGATTTGATCTTCGACGGATTTGAGCCACAGCCAAGCGCGCCGCACTGTTTCATGGGGCATGATCTAGCTCTGCCGCCGAACAGTGCCCTGGAGGCCGCAAACGCTCCGGTTTCGACCCTTAATTCGGAGCCTGCTGCGCCAATCTAGGATGAGCGGTTGGACGTCACCTCGGGGGCAGTGATCTCAAAGGCGATCGAGCCGAACGCCAGCCCCGCACTCTGCATGATCCGTGACTCCGAGAAGCCGGATTCCTCTCCGAACACCAAACCCCCCGCGCCCCTGCCGATCGAATCCGATTGGGCGCCGATAATGGAGTTTACCGCCGCGGACATCTTTCAGCACTCGCCCTTCGGCGACATCCTGAATTCTCTAAAGTCTCTCTCTTTATCAGGAGAGCCCTGGCCGGACTACGGTCAGCGAGGATGGGATACGGACGATGAAGAAATTCAAAGCCCACCCACCACCCACTTTGTAGCCGCTGTCGACGATTTAACCGACATGCTTGACTTCGACTCCGAAGACATCGACGGTATGGACGACGATGCAGGAGACGAACAGGAACCAGCACTTGTAGGGCACTAGAAGGCCACCTCGTCATATGACATATACATGGTGGATACTCCAAAAGATGGAGATGGCGATGGAACAGCGGGGGATGACACCTCCAAGAAACAGCCAAAGCGTCGGCGTCAGCGGCGCCGCTCTAAATCCCGCCAAAGCAAAAACGGTGATTCCGGCACGGGAGATAATACTACCCCGAATAGCGCCGAAGAACACCCCCTCCAACAAGATTCGGCACAGGAAGATGGAGAAGCCAGCCCTCATGAGAGAGCGGCAGACCAAGAGGTTGAGGATGATAACTATATGCCTCCCTCCGAAGACGAGGCAAGCCTCGACGACGACGAATTCGGCGTACCATCAGACACCGCCGAACAAGAGCGTTTCAAACGCAGGCTTTTAGCCACGGCAAGCAGCCTCAAGAAAAAGCAGCAACAGCTTAGAGCTAATCAAGACTTGCTAGCTGACAGATGGACTGAAGTCCTTACGGCCGAAGAGTATGAACTCGAACGCCCCTCCAAGAGTTACCCAAAGCGCAGGCCGCTACCCCCATCAGAGGAGGAAGCACCTACATCGCACGACATGGCCGACCGGCCACCTCGCGGCCGCGACAGAGAGGCCTCTCGGCCCTCCATCCAAGCCATGCCCCAACGCCGTTCAACTAAGGCACGAGAAAATGCGCCAGACCTGCGAGACGTACTGGAGGATAAGGCAAGACAAACAAGATCGATCTACGGATCGCGCAGGCGCCCCACGGCACGTGACGGTGATCTTCATCCCGGATACAACAAATCCGGCCGGGCCGAACACAACGGACATAGCTCCTTCGAGCTGCGTCGTGATATAGCCTAGTATAGAGGCGCCGCACACCCACTATGCTTCACAGATGAAGTAATGGATCATAAAATCCCAGAGGGTTTCAAACCCGTAAACATCGAATCATACGATGGCACAACAGATCCGGTGGTATGGATCGAGGATTATCTCCTTCATATCCACATGGCCCGCGGTGATGATCTACACGCCATCAAATACCCCCCGCTCAAACTTAAGGGACCGGCCCGGCATTGGCTTAACAGCTTGCCAGCAGACTCAATCGGTTCTTGGGAGGACCTAGAAGCCGCATTCCTCGACAACTTCCAGGGCACTTATGTGCGACCACCGGATGCCGATGACTTAAGCCACATAATTCAGCAGCCAGAGGAATCGGCCAGGCAATTCTGGACATGGTTCCTAACTAAGAAAAACCAGATAGTCGACTGTCCGGATGCAGAGGCCCTAGCAGCCTTCAAGCAGAATATTCGCGACGAGTGGCTTGCCTGGCACCTGGGACAGGAAAAGCCGAAATCCATGGCAGCCCTCACGACACTCATGACCCGCTTTTGCGCGGGAGAAGACAACTGGCTAGCTCGCAATAACAACTTAGCAAAGAACCCTGGTAATTCGAATACCAAGGACAAAAGTGGCAGGACACGTCGGAATAAGCAAAAGCGCCGCGTTAGCAGCGACAGCAACGAAGACACGGCAGTTAATGCCAGATTCAGAGGCTATAAATCCGGTCAGCAGAAAAAGGCATTCAAAAAGAATACTCAGGGCCCGTCCAGTTTGGACTGAATACTCGACCGCTTGTGCCAGATACATGGCACCCCCGGAAGGCCAGCCAATCACACCAACAGGGATTGTTGGGTGTTCAAGCAGGCAGGCAAGCTGAGAGCCGAAAATAAAGACAAGGGGCTGCATAGCGATGACGAGGAGGAGCCCAGGCCGCCGAACAACAGTGGACAGAAGGGTTTTCCCCCACAAGTGCGGACGGTGAACATGATATACGCAACCCACATTCCCAAGAGGGAGCGGAAGCGTGCGCTACGGGACGTATACGCTATGGAGCCAGTCGCCCCAAAGTTCAACCCATGGTCATCCTGCCCGATCACTTTTGATCGAAGGGACCATCCCACTAGCATCCGTCACGGCGGCTTCGCCGCATTGGTTCTCAACCCAATTATCGACGGATTTCATGTCACAAGAGTCCTCATGGACGGCAGAAGTAGCCTGAACCTGCTTTACCAGGATACAGTGCGGAAAATGGGCATAGATCCCTCGAGGATTAAGCCCACAAAAACAACCTTTAAAGGCGTTATACCAGGTGTAGAGGCCAACTGTACAGGCTCAGTAACACTTGAAGTGGTCTTCGGATCTCTGGACAATTTCCGAAGCGAAGAGTTAATCTTCGATATAGTCCCGTTTCGCAGTGGCTATCACGCCCTGCTCGGGCGAACCGCATTTGCAAAGTTCAATGCGGTGCCGCACTATGCATATCTCAAGCTCAAGATGCCAGGCCCTCGAGGAGTAATTACGGTCAACGGAAACACCGAACGCTCCCTCCGTACGAAGGAGCACACGACGGCTCTCGCAGCGGAAGTACAAAGCAGCCTTCTTAGGCAATTCTCCAGTCCGGCCGTTAAAAAGCCAGACACTGCCAAGCGCACCCGGAGTAACCTACAACAAGACCGCCTGGCACGTTCTGAGCAGGCGTAGCAATGCGGCCCCAACCCCAGCCCTCGCGACATAGCGAAACCAGTGCCTCGCGTACATAACTACGCTCTTGAAATACCATGGGCGCAGGGGAAGGGGCACAATAACGGCAAGCCCAAATTACGGCTTAAAACGTACTAGGGGCTGCCGAATTTTTTTTAATTTTCTCTTACTTTCAGGACTCCATACTTTGGACGACCTGTTCGGCAATTCAACTGCCGTACAAACGATGCAAGATCCAAGGAAGCAGACAAGCCATGCCGCATTATGGAACTCCCAGGTGGTCTCTGTTACGAGCAGTATACCTGTTTTGAATACAATTCTGCGGCCTGCCCCTGGCCAGGACATGTTAAATAGTCCAATATCTTTTGCTTATCGCACCACTAGTATCGTTCTGCTCTGATAGCAGCCTCTCTATAAACAATGCATAGCTTTCTGTCTATTTTTTGCATTATCCTATTTTCATACATATGTTTATGACCTGTTGCACCCGTACACTATGGTACGGCAAAATACGCCAGGGGCTTTGATACCCCTCAATATGGTGTGAGAAGTCCGTACACTTTCACAAGTGCGGCACCCCGAACTTATAGCACTATATGCATCGGCTCCGAATCATGATTTGGGTCAATAGTTGGGTTTGCCCGGCTCCTATGTTTTGGTGCCTTACGTTCCGCTATATCGGCTAAGGTAGCACTAGGAGAACCACTGCGATTGTGCCCCGGTTGAGCTGGGTTAAGCACCTCAGTGGAGAAAGCTAAAACTGACTGTCATGATGAGGCGAGAGACCGGTCGCTGTTTAAGAGGTTTTTTGAGTCCCTAAAGACTTATGCCGCTTCAAGCGAGGAGCCGGCTTTGTCCGGCCAAGGCGTGGATAGCGCCCCGAACTCGGTCTTCCGAACTTGGGGCTTCGCCGAAATTTAAAATTATAGACTTCTATGGCTAAGTGAGAGTGTTCAAGCATTATAGTCCGATTGCCTGGTTCTTTGTGCTGAGCGCCTCCCTCGAAGGACCCAACTATGGGAAAAAGAGCACTCAGGTTTATCCCGAACACCCCAGCACTAGTGGCATGGGGGCGGAAGCCGACGACTGGCCATCTCTCAATTTTTTGATAAACGGCCGCATAGAAAGTAATATTTTAAATTCAACAGGCATTGCTTAGCGCATATGAACAAGTTTTCAGCGCACAGGATAAACACGAGCGAGTTCATTCAAAAATTACATCCTTGATACATTCATCCGCCACAAGGCGGGCACCCGCAAGAACATCCTTATAGTAGTTCTTGGGCTTGCGATGCTCCTTCCCCGGCGGCAGCCCGTCCCTCACAAGCTTCTCACCGTCCAGCTTACCCCAGTGCACCTTTGCACGGGCAAGGGCCCTACGGGCACCTTCGATGCAGATGGAGCGCTTGATGACCTCGAGCCTTGGACAGGCCTCCACCAGCCGCCGCACCAGCCCGAATTAGCTCCCAGGCAGGGCCTCTCCGGGCCATAGCCGAACTATGAAGCCCTTCATGGCCTGTTCGGCCGCCTTGTAGAGCTCGACCAGCTATTTCAGCTGGTCGCTCAAGGGCACAGGGTGTCCGGCCTCAGCATACTGAGACCAGAACACCTTCTCCGTCGAGCCGCCCTCTTCGGCTCGGTAGAATGCGGCGGCGTCGGACACGCTGCGGGGAAGATCTGCGAATGCCCCTGGAGAGCTCCGGATTCGGGTAAGTAACAAGTAGTTTACTTTTATATTTCTGCTTTGCATAAAGAATGCCTTACCCGCCGCTATCTTTTTCATCTCCTCCAACTCTTGGAGGGCCTTTTGGGCTTCGGCCTTGGCAGACTTGACAGTCTCAAGGGCCGCCGCAAGCTCGGACGCTTGCGTCTTTGACTCGATCTCCAAACTCTCATGTTTTTTCATGAGAGCCTGAAGCTCTTGCTGCACCTCGCCGACCTGGGCCTCAAATTTTTCTCGCTCGGTGCGCTCCGTGGCCGCTCTCTTCTCGGCCTCGGACAGCGCCTGCTTGAGGGTTGCCACCTCAGTTGTGGCCCCTACAATAAGCAGTATAATCCTGTTATTTTTTGCAATCGCGTCTTTATAGGCACCTTTTTCTGTAAGGTATCTCTTACCTTCTTTCTCCTCGAGTTGCCTCTTGGCAAGGCCGAGCTCTTGCTCGGTCCGCTCGAGGCCCTGTTTCTGGGCACCCACCTCCGCAGTCAGTGTGGCGGTGGCTAGCAGCGAAGCCTGCATACGCATATTGACTCTTTTTTGTTAGACTCCTGCGAATTTTAATAGATCCTCTATTCGGCTTTTCTTTCCGAACGCCAAACAGAGCATCAGGGGCTACTGTCTATGCGGTAATATTTTTACATATTTTTACTTACCTCGAAGCCTGTTAGAAGGCTAGCGCAATCTTCAGTCAGTCCGCTCTTGGCGGACTGAACCTTCTGGATCACCGTACTCATAATAGTACGGTGCTCCTCGTCGATGGAGGCGTTGTCAAGCACCTCTAGCAGATTGTCCGGCACCTCCGGTTGGACGGAGGCCGCCGGCTCAGAGGGCTTGCTCCTCTTGGAAGGAGTTCACCTACCGCGGTCTGGAACTGTTGAAGATTCCGGCGCAGTGTCCGGCTCAAAGCCGGACTTGGAGCCCTGGGGGGTCTTGTCCCCTTTACTCCTGGAGTCCGGGAGGTCGCCTTGCGGCTCCTCCAGGACCACCTCCTCCTGCCCCGGAGCTCGTCGCGACACCACTTCAGCATCGTCCGTAGTGCAGGGGGAGACAGCGGGCGGAACTGAGTTCACGTCCGATGAATCCAGGGAGCCGCTCGACGACTCATCGAGTCCGGTCCGGGGCGGGCTACATAATTATGTTCGACATTAAGGAAAGATGTGCAACAAAGGAACATCATGAGTTACTCTGATATCCGAACTTACGATTTCGCCGGACGCTTGGCCCTGTCTGGCCACTCCTCTTCGTCCTCTTCGGCATTGGGGGAGTAATCCGGCGGAGGGTTCTTCCTCTTCCTGGACCCTTCGGTCTCCCCCGTTGGGGCGGCCTTCCTTTTCTTTCCTCCCCCCACTGGAGGGGGAGAGGTTTCTTCTTCCTCCTCCTCGTTCTCACGGGAGGAGAGCGTCTCGAACTCGTCGGATGACGAGTCCGACACCACCATATTACGGGCACTCTTTTGAGTCCTCGTGGCCTTCTTCTTCTTGGCCTTCTTCTCCGGCACCACATAAGGCGCCGGGACTAGCAGCTTCACTAGGAGAGCAGGGGCTGGGTCTTCGGGCAAGGGAGCCGGATAGTTGATCGGTCCGGACTTCGCCTGCCAAGCCTGTCAAAGGTAAGGGAGTTTAGATCCCGCATAGAGTCAAACTATGAACAAACTTAACATCCTGTACAAGGTGAAAATAGCTTACCTCGCTAGCGTGACGCTGCGAGCTGTATCCGCGGTCCTCGGAAGCGGATGCGGGAGCCTCGACGCCTTTGGTTAGCACCTTCCAGACGTCTTCGTATGTCGTGTCGAAGAGCCTGTTAAGGGTTCGGTGCTGCGCCGGGTCGAACTCCCACAGATTAAAGTCCCGTTGTTGACACGGGAGGATCCGGCGGACGAGCATAACCTGGAATACATTAACAAGCTTGATTGGCTTGCTCACCAGGGACTGGATGCATGACTGCAGTCCGGTCACCTCTTTTTCATCACCCCACGACAGGCCCGTCTCTTTCCAGGACATAAGCCGCGTGGGGGGTCCGGATCGGAACTCGGGGGCTGCGATCCATTTCGGATCGCGTGGCTCGGTGATGTAAAACCACCCGGATTGCCACCCCTTCAGGGTCTCCACAAAGGAGCCCTCGAGCCATAGGACGTTGGCCATCTTGCCCGCCATGGCGCCTCCGCACTCCGCTTGGCTGTCGCGCACCACCTTGGGCTTGGCGTTGAAGGTCTTGAGCCAGAGGCTAAAATGGGGGCGGACGCGGAGTAAAGCCTCGCACACGACGATAAACGCTGAGATGTTGAGGATGAAGTTCGGGGCCAGATCGTGGAAATCCAGGCCCTAGTAGAACATGAGCCCCCGCACAAATGGGTGTAGTGGAAAACCCAGTCCGCGGAGGAAGTGGAGAAGGAACACTACCCTCTCATGGGGCCTTGGGGTGGGGAGAAGCTGCCCCTCCTCGGGAAGCCGGTGCGCGATGTCTTTGGACAAGTATCCGGCCTTCCTTAGCTTTTTGACATGGCCCTCCATGACGGAGGAGACCATCCACTTGCCTCCCGCTCCGGACATTGCTGGACAAGGTTGAGGTGGGAAGTGCGGGCTTGGGCGATGGAGCTCGAGTGCGCAGGAGATGGATAGGCAAAGGAGGAAGAAGACGTAGGTAAAAAGGTGGATCCTTATCCCCTTATATGGGCGGATGCGGTTGTGCGTCCCCACCAGCCTAGTAAAACTCGCTTGCCTTCCAAGCGCCGTGATAAATGGCGCGATTGGGTTACCCACGTCCGCATTGATGAGAATCCCGTAAAAGGGGGGACACAATCTCTGCTTTGACAAGACGTGCCAAGGAAACCGCCTCGCAAAACGCACTGAGGTGGAAAAGTAAAAACGATTCGAAGACTTGGCCGTAGTGTGATGACACACTGCAGAATACGTCAGCAGATTTGATTTGTGTTAGTATTATTCTCTCTATGGCAATATGTGGAAACTTATTTTGCAGAGCGGGACACTATCCTTGGTGTTTAAAATCTTCTTGAAGAACTTGGAGGAGGAAACCGCCTTGCAATGTCGAAGACAATCTGCGCGCCGGACTCGTCGTCATTGAAGCCTGGTTCAGGGGCTACTGAGGGAGTCCTGGATTAGGGGGTGTTCGGGTAGCCGGACTATACCTTCGGCCGGACTCCGGGACTATGAAGATACAAGATTGAAGACTTCGTCCCGTGTCCGGATGGGACTTTCCTTGGCGTGGAAGGCAAGCTTGGCGATGCGGATATTCAAGATCTCCTACCATTGTAACCGACTCTGTGTAACCCTAACCCTATCTAGTGTCTATATAAACCGGAGGGTTCTAGTCCGTAGGACAACGTCATCATACAACAATCATACCATAGGCTAGCTTCTAGGGTTTAGCCTTCTTGATCTCGTGGTAGATCTACTCTTGTACTACCCATATCATCAATATTAATCAAGTAGGAGTAGGGTTTTACCTCCATCGAGAGGGCCCGAACCTGGGTAAAAACATCGTGTCCCTTGTCTCCTGTTACCATCCGGCCTAGACGCACAGTTCGGGACCCCCTACCCGAGATCCGCCGGTTTTGACACCGACAGCCACCTTCGATGTCCCATGAACACAGTTTTCGAAGACCCGGGATCTCTATCTAGCTGGCGATACGTTGTGTCATCCATGCACCTGACGCATCCAAAAAATCCGTGGACCACCTGCCCCGCGAGATATCCGTAACCGAGATAGTCGTGCACCGTCGTGAGCAGTGCGGCTCTCATAGGGAAATATTCTTTCTCTGCGGCGTCCCACGTATTGGCTGGCGTTTTTCACAGCGTGTCTAGCTCCTCTTTCAGCAGCCCTAGATACAGATTGATGCCTTTCCCTGGTTGTTTTGGCCCTTCAATTAGCATACTCATGTGAATGTACTTCCTCTTCATGCACAACCAGGGGGGAAGGTTGTACATCCACACAAACACAGGCCAGGTGCTATGTGTGCTTCTCTGGCTGCCAAACGGATTGACTCCATCGGTGCTCGCGCCCAGCACGATGTTCCTTGGATCCTTCCCAAATTCTGGGTGTTCGAAGTTCAACGCTTGCCACTGGCTCCCATCCTTAGGGTGACTCAGCATCTTGTCTTTTTTATTTATCTCCGGATCATTTGCGTCATCTTCTCGCTTCTTCTCCTCCCTATCCGCGTGCCAACGCAGGAGCTTTGCTACCTTAGGGTCCGCGAAATACCGCTGCAGACAAGGAGTGATCGGAAAGTACCACACCACTTTTCGAGGAGCTTTCTTCCTCTTCTTGTATCGAGTGACGCCGCACATCGGACATATGGTAGACTCCGCGTGCTCGCCCCGATAAATGATGCAATTGTTCATGCACACATGGTATTTCACGTGCGGTAAATCCAGAGGACACACGACTTTCTTCGCCTCCTCGAAACTGGTCGGGCACTTGTTCCCCTTGGGAAGACGTTCGTGCCAGAATGACATGTTCTCGTCGAAGCATGCGTCGGTCATTTTGTGTTTTACCTTCATCTCCAAAGCCATGAGCGTTACTTTCAGGCGGGTATCCTCGGGTCTGCATCCTTCATACAATAGAGTAACCGCGTCTATCTCCAGTTGATCCAGCTTGGCTTTCTCTCGGGCGGCAGCTCTTGCGTTATCCGTCTGCTTGAGAAGCAGCTCTTGAATATGAGGGTCCTGCACCCAGCCCATCGATGGTCCATCGTCGTCTGCTCCTCCGGCATCTTCATCTTCATGATCATGCCCTTCGTCTGCTCCGGCATCTTCCACATCATCATGTCCGGCATCTTCAACATGATGACTGTGTACAACATCACCGTCGTGATCATGTCCTGGAGATTCTGCGTCTTCTCGCCCGCCCGAGCCGCGGTGGTTGTCTTGCTGCCCTTCCTCATTTCTTACCCGAACCCCATGGACGACTTCATAGCATCTTCATCACCTTGCCACCGATAGCCATCCATGAAACCACGCAAGAGCAGGTGGTCCCGCACCTGCCCGGAATCCGGGTCCGCAATAAGGCTCTTCAGCTTGCATCTTCGACACGGACATCTTATCTCCGTCTCGTTCTTTCGAAGCATCTCGGCCTTCGCGGAGCTCAAAAACCTATTCACGATGCCTTCGGTCATCGTGCGGACCATGATCGCCTGCGGGGTAGAGCAAAACAATATTTTAGAACCAAGAAAAAATTTGGCATGACTTTCCCTAAAAATAGGACCAAAAAGAATGCATAGTGCCAAAATTTTCGCCGAAACGGAAATGAATCAACATTCCGGCAAAATATTGGCAACTATCGCATTTCAAATACCGGTACCTGCAAACACAAACATATATGCAACACCACAAACATATGCAACACCACAAACATACATAGATCTAGCTAGGCCACAAAAAGTGCATGTGCATGTTGTTGGAGCGAGCTAGGGAGAAAAAAAGTAGATCTACAATATGAAGATAGCTTTCCCCTTCCTTACCTATCAAAAAAAGGTAATTTCACCACTTAATTTGATGAATCTATGGTGCAAACGAGGTGAGGAGGAGGAGGCAGCCGACAAGCTTAGAGAAGGAGGTGGGGGGAATGAAGTGGGGAAAGTGAGTGTGTAGGTGTGGCTGTCCAAAAATATCTAGCTGGTCCCAGGTTACTAATGGCGCACCGCTCAGTCATGCGCCATTAGTAACCCAACATACTAATGGCGCACCACACAGACATGCGCCATTAGTAGTTTTGCAAAAAAGTAAAAATAATAATTTTTATACTAATGGCGCACCGTGGCACGGTGCGCCATTACTAGTTTAAACTAGTAATGGCGCACTATGCAACAATGCGCCATTAGTAGTTTTGCAAAAAAGTAAAAAAAAACACAGTAGTGGCGCACTATGTGGCTGGTGCGCCATTAGTAGTTCTAAGTACTAATGGCGCACTTTGCCTGGATGCGCCATTAGTATGTTTGAAAAAATGAAAAAAAAACTTGTTACTAGTGGCGCACGTTTTGCCTGGTGCGCCATTAGTGTCTTCCACACTAATGGCACATCTCCACATGGTGCGCCATTAGTATATAGCAGTGGCGCACCACTTCTCTGGTGCGCCATTAGTGTCAATTTCATCTTTAGCCCTTTTCCTAGTAGTGGTTGGAATTGCTCTACGTCTAAATTCTAGCAAAGCATTTCTCTAAGAGTAGTAAATCCATGTGACATGATGAGCTTCCCCTATTTCTGAGCGTTCATCTCTGAAATCTCTCTCTATTCCCTGAATTCCTCAGCCAGGGCCTGTCATAGAGGCGGCCACAGGTAGTGGTTGGAGACGGCTTAATTTTACCCCAGAATCATCAACTTTTTGGATGCCAAGAGGCATACAGAGTGGGTTGGAGTTGCTCTATGTTCAAAGAAGTGTGTGAGCTCCAGTTGAGATAGATGGAGTTACCGACCACCCATCTAAATGCTAATGTTTTCTCGTTGTTGCACATTACACACCTTTCTTATGCCACCACACTCAACACGAGGATAACCGCAGTCCTCTAACTTGCTATGCATTTCTCTACTTAACAAACAATAACTTAATTTCACTAAAATGCTTTTGTGCGGCAGATAGATAGCTAAGCGAACAATCCTCACTGAACTATCTCACGAAATATGACTGGGCAAGGCCAAATACCCATAGTCTATAAGAGTAGGTGAGAAATGCACATTTGGGTTGACATCAACCGCGATTGTATCTACTATGAATCATCTTTCCAATCTACCATAGTACACTAGTATATATATACAATCTCACATTTTTAGACTCGTGATACCCTCATTGGGACATTTATATCGACCAAAATATAAGAACATGCATCCACCTTACTGGCGATGACATGCCCCTTCAACTCCCACCGTCACCGAGACGCCTTTAAAATGTATCCCTCACATCCCCACCGCCTCAGGCCTTCCCCACTCGAGACACACATGCTCGCGCTCAAGGGTATTTTAGTGGTGTGGATTGCTCTGAATCATTTTGTTCCATTGATTGGTCTATCAAAGATCGATTTGACCCCTCTCTAGTTTTGTTGAGTGCACCTATCGTTTGCCATGGCTTGAAGCGATTTGGCTTGGTTTTCTCTTGTTGCTATGTAGGTCCCCATTGTGCATGCGAGAAATGTGTTGTGACAACCTAAACATATTGGATTAGCTAGAATTAGACTTGGGACTAAATTGGGAATTGTAGGCATCCAGAAAGTTTTGTGAAGATGACTATAAGTGGATCGTTTCGTTCTTCATAGGTAGTGCACTGCAATCCTCGGTCTCCCATGGTGGTGGTTGCATCACTGCCAAGAGGATCACATTGCTCTCCTTTAGAAAGGGCATCACGAGCGAGATCACCGACATTCTTGAAGGAAATATGCCCTAGAGGCAATAATAAAGTTATTATTTATTTCCTTATATCATAATAAATGTTTATTATTCATGCTAGAATTGTATTAACCGGAAACATAATACATGTGTGAATACATAGACAAACAGAGTGTCACTAGTATGCCTCTACTTGACTAGCTCGTTAACCAAAGATGGTTATGTTTCCTAACCATGGACAAAGAGTTGTTATTTGATTAACGGGATCACATCATTAGTTGAATGATCTGATTGACATGACCCATTCCATTAGCTTAGCACCCGATCGTTTAGTATGTTGCTATTGCTTTCTTCATGACTTATACATGTTCCTATGACTATGAGATTATGCAACTCCCGTTTACCGGAGGAACACTTTGTGTGCTACCAAACGTCACAACGTAACTGGGTGATTATAAAGGAGCTCTACAGGTGTCTCCAAAGGTACATGTTGGGTTGGCGTATTTCGAGATTAGGATTTGTCACTCCGATTGTCGGAGAGGTATCTCTGGGCCCTCTCGGTAATGCACATCACATAAGTCTTGCAAGCATTGCAACTAATGTATTAGTTGTGAGATGATGTATTACAGAACGAGTAAAGAGACTTGCCGGCAACGAGATTGAACTAGGTATTGGATACCGACGATCAAATCTCGGGCAAGTAACATACCGATGACAAAGGGAACAACGTATGTTGTTATGCGGTCTGACCGATAAAGATCTTCGTAGAATGTGTAGGAGCCAATATGGGCATCCAGGTCCTGCTATTGGTTATTGACCAGAGAATTGTCTCAGTCATGTCTACACTGTTCTCGAACCGTAGGGTCCGCACGCTTAAGGTTACGATGACAGTTATTATGAGTTTATGCATTTTGATGTACCGAAGTTAGTTCGGAGTCCTGGATGAGATCACGGACATGACGAGGAGTCTCGGAATGGTCGATACGTAAAGATTGATATATTGGACGACTATATTCGGACATCGGAATGGTTCCGAGTGGTTTCGGATAAAACCGGAGTGCCGGAGGGGTTACCGGAACCCCCCGGGAAAGTAATGGGCCTTATTGGGCCCGATGGGAGAGAGAGGGCTGCGGCCAGGAGGTGGCGCCCCCCCCCATGGGGAGTCCGAATTGGACAAGGAGGGGGGGCGCGGCCCCCCTTTCCCTCTCCCTCTCCCTCTCTTTCCTTCCCCCTCTCTCTTCCTAGTTGGACTAGGAAAGGGGAGTCCTACTCCCACTAGGAGGAGGACTCCCCCTCCCTTTGGCGCGCCCCATAGGGCCGGCCGGCCTCCCCCTTGCTCCTTTATATACGGGGGCAGGGGGCACCCTAGAACACACAAGTTGATTTTCGTGATCGTTCCTCAGCCGTGTGCGGTGCCCCCCTCCACCATATTCCACCTCGGTCATATTGTTGCAGTGCTTAGGCGAAGCCCTGCGTCGGTAGTTCATCAAGATCGTCACCACGCCGTCGTGCTGACGAAACTCTTCCCCGAAAGCTTTGCTGGATCGGAGCCCGGAGAACGTCATCGAGCTGTACGTGTGTCAAGAACTCGGAGGCGCCGGAGTAACGGCGCTTGGATCGGTCGGATCGGGAGGAGGACGTACGACTACTTCCTCTACGTTGTGTCAACTCTTCCGCTTCGGTCTACGAGGGTACGTAGACAACACTCTCCCCTCTCGTTGCTATGCATCACCATGATCTTGCTTGTGCGTAGGAAATTTTTTGAAATTACTACGTTCCCCAACAGTGGTATCAGAGCCTAGGTTTTTATGGTTTGATGTTTTGCACGAGTAGAACACAAGTGAGTTGTGGACGATACAAGTCATACTGCCTACCAGCATGTCATACTTTGGTTCGGCGGTATTGTTGGATGAAGCGGCCCGGACCGACATTACGCGTACGCTTACGCGAGACTGGTTCTACCGCCGTGCTTTGCACACAGGTGGCTGGCGGGTGTCAGTTTCTCCAACTTTAGTTGAACCGAGTATGGCCACGCCTGGTCCTTGAGAAGGTTAAAACAGAGTCTATTTGACAAACTATCGTTGTGGTTTTGATGCATATATGAGATTGGTTCTTGCTTAAGCCCGTAGCAGCCACGTAAAACTTGCAACAAACAAAGTAGAGGACGTCTAACTTGTTTTTGCAGGGCATGTTGTGATGTGATATGGTCAAGACATGATGCTAAATTTTATTGTATGAGATGATCATGTTTTGTAACCGAGTTATCGGCAACCGGCAGGAGCCGTATGGTTGTCGCTTTATTGTATGCAATGCAATCGCCCTGTAATGCTTTACTTTATCACTAAGCGGTAGCGATAGTCGTAGAAGCATAAGATTGGCGAGACGACAACGATGCTACGATGGAGATCAAGGTGTCGCGCCGGTGACGATGGTGATCATGACGGTGCTTCGGAGATGGAGATCACAAGCACAAGATGATGATGGCCATATCATATCACTTATATTGATTGCATGTGATGTTTATCTTTTTATGCATCTTATCTTTCTTTGATTGACGGTAGCATTATAAGATGATCTCTCACTAAATTATCAAGAAGTGTTCTCCCCGAGTATGCACCGTTGCCAAAGTTCGTCGTGCCCAGACACCACGTGATGATCGGGTGTGATAAGCTCTACGTCCATCTACAACGGGTGCAAGCCAGTTTTGCACACGCAGAATACTCGGGTTATACTTGACGAGCCTAGCATATGCAGATATGGCCTCGGAACACGAAGACCAAAAGGTCGAGCGTGAATCATATAGTAGATATGATCAACATAATGATGTTCACCATTGAAGACTAATCCATTTCACGTGATGATCGATTATGGTTTAGTTGATTTGGATCACGTGATCACTTAGAAGATTAGAGGGATGTCTATCTAAGTGGGAGTTCTTAAGTAATATGATTAATTGAACTTAAATTTATCATGAACTTAGTCCTGGTAGTATTAGCATATCTATGTTGTAGATCAATAGCTCGCGTTGTTGCTTCCCTATGTTTATTTTGATATGTTCCTGGGGAAAAACTATGTTGAAAAATGATAGTAGCAATGATGCGGATTGGATCCGTGATCTGAGGTTTATCCTCATTGCTGCACGGAAGAATTATGTCCTTGATGCACCGCTAGGTGACAGGCCTATTGCAGGAGCAGATGCAGACGTTATGAATGTTTGACTAGCTCAATATGATGACTACTTGATAGTTTAGTGCACCATGCTTAACGGCTTAGAATCGGGACTTCAAAGACGTTTTGAACGTCATGGACCATATGAGATGTTCCAGGAGTTGAAGTTAATATTTCAAGCAAATACCCGAGTTGAGAGATATGAAGTCTCCAACAAGTTCTATAGCTAAAAGATGGAGGAGAATCGCTCAACTAGTGAGCATGTGCTCAGATTGTCTGGGTACTACAATCACTTGAATCAAGTGGGAGTTAATCTTCTAGATAAGATAGTGATTGGCACAATTTTCTAGTCACCATCACCAAGTTAGTAGAACTTCGTGATGAACTATAGTATGCAAGGGATGACGAAAGTAATTCCCAAGCTCTTCGTGATGCTGAAATCGACGAAGGTAGAAATCAAGAAAAACATCAAGTATTGATGGTTAACAAGACCACTAGTTTCAAGAAAAGGGCAAAGGGAAGAAGGGGAACTTCAAGAAGAACGGCAAGCAAGTTGCTGCTCAAGTGAAGAAGCCCAAGTCTGGACCTAAGCCTGAGACTGAGTGCTTCTACTACAAAGGGACTGGTCACTAGAAGCGGAACTATCCCAAGTAATTGGTGGATAAGAAGGATGGCAAAGTGAACAAAGGTATATTGGATATACATGTTATTGATGTGTACTTTACTAGTGTTTATAGCAACCCCTCGGTATTTGATACTGGTTCAGTTGCTAAGAGTAGTAACTCGAAACAGGAGTTGCAGAATAAACAAAGACTAGTTAAGGGTGAAGTGACGATGAGAGTTGGAAGTAGTTCCAAGATTGATATGATCATCATCGCACACTCACTATACTTTCGGGATTAGTGTGGAACCTAAGTAAGTGTTATTTGGTGTTGAGCATGAATATGATTTGATCATGTTTATTGCAATACGGTTATTCATTTAAGTTAGAGAACAATTGTTGTTCTATTTACATGAATAAAACCTTCTATGGTCATACACACCAACGAAAATGGTTTGTTGGATCTCGATCGTAGTGATACACATATTCATAATATTGAAGCCAAAAGATGCAAAGTTAATAATGATAGTGCAACTTATTTGTGGCACTGCCGTTTATGTCATATTGGTGTAAAGCGCATGAAGAAACTCCATGCTGATGGGCTTTTGAAATCACTTGATTATGAATCACTTGATGCTTGCGAACCATGCCTCATGGGCAAGATGACTAAAACGCCGTTCTCCGGAACAATGGAGCGAGCAACTGACTTATTGGAAATAATACATACTACATACTGATGTATGCAGTCTGATGAGTGTTAAGGCTCGCGGCAAGTATCGTTATTTTCTGATCTTCACAGAAGATTTGAGAAGATATGAGTATATCTACTTAATGAAACACTAGTCTGAAACATTTGAAAAGTTCAAAGAATTTTAGAGTGAAGTGGAGAATCATCGTAACAAAAATAAAAGTTTCTACGATATGATCGCAGAGGTAAAATATTTGAGTTACGAGTTTGTCCTTCAATTAAAACAATGTGGAATAGTTTCACAAACTCATGCCACCTGGAACACCACAGCATAATGGTGTGTCCGAACGTCATAACCGTATTTTATTGGATATAGTGCAATCTATGATGTTTCTTACCGATTTACCACTATTTTTTTGGGGTTATGCATTAGAGACAGCTGCATTCACGTTAAATAGGGCACCATCTAAATCCGTTGAGACGACACTATATGAACTGTGGTTTAGCAAGAAACCAAAGTTGTCGTTTCTTAAAAGTTTGGGGTTGTGATGCTTATATGAAAAAGTTTCATCCTGATAAGCTCAAACCAAAATCGGAGAAATATGTCTTCATAGGATACCCAAAGGAGACTGTTGGGTACACCTTCTATCACAGATCCGAAGGCAAGACATTCGTTGCTAAGAATGGATCCTTTCTAGAGAAGGAGTTTCTCTCGAAAGAAGTGAGTGGGAGGAAAGTAGAACTTGATAAGATAATTGTACCTTCTCCCTTATTGGAAAGTAGTTCATCACAGAAATCTGTTCCTGTGACTACTACACCAATTAGTGAGGAAGCTAATGATGATGATCATGTAACTTCAGATCAAGTTACTACCGAATCTCGTAGGTAAACCAGAGTGAGATCCGCACCAGAGTAGTACGGTAATCCTGTTCTGGAAGTCATGTTACTAGACCATGACGAACTTGCGAACTATGAGGAAGCAATGATGAACCCAGATTCCGCGAAATGGTTTGAGGCCATGAAATCTGAGATATGATCCATGTATGAGAACAAAGTATGGACTTTGATGGATTTGCCCGATGATCGGCAAGCCATAAAAAATAAATGGATCTTCAAGAGGAAGACGGACGCTGATAGTAGTGTTACTATCTACAAAGCTAGAATTGTCGCAAAAGGTTTTCGACAAATTTAAGGTGTTGACTACGATGAGAGTTTCTCACTCGTATCTATGCTTAAGTCTGTCCGAATCACGTTAGCAATTGCCGCATTTTATGAAATCCGGCAAATGGATAAACAAAACTGCATTCCTTAATGGATTTATTAAAGAAGAGTTGTATACGATGCAACTAGAAGGTTTTGTCGATCCTAAAGGTGTTAACAAAATATGCGAGCTCCAGCGATCCATCTATGGACTGGTGCAAGCATCTCAGAGTTGGAATATACGCTTTGATAAGATAATCAAAGCATATAGTTTTATACAGACTTGCGGTGAAGCCTGTATTTACAAGAAAGTGAGTGGGAGCACTACAACATTTCTGATAAGTATATGTAAATGACATATTATTGATCGGAAATAATGTAGAATTATTCTGCAAGGCATAAAGGAGTATTTGAAAGAAGTTTTTCAAAGAAGGACCTCGGTAAAGCTGCTTACATATTAAGCATCAAGATCTATAGAGATAGATCAAGACGCTTGATAAGTCTTCAATGAGTACATACCTTGACAAGATTTTGAAGTAGTTCAAAATGGAACAGTCAAAGAAAGAGTTCTTGCCTGTGTTACAAGGTGTGAAGTTGAGTAAGACTCAATGCCCGACCACTGCAGAAGATAGAGAGAAAATGAAAGATGTTCCCTATGCTTCAGCCATAGGCCCTATCATGTATGCAATGCTGTGTACCAGACCCGATGTGTGCCTTGCTATAAGTTTGGCAGGGAGGTACCAAAGTAATCCAGGAGTGGATCACTGGACAGCGGTCAAGAATATCCTGAAGTACCTGAAAAGGACTAAGGAGATGTTTCTCGTGTATGGAGGTGACAAAGAGCTCGTCGTAAAAGGGTTACGTCGATACAAGTTTTGGCACTAATCCAGATAACTCTAAGTCTTCATCTGGATACATATTGAATGTGGGAGCAATTAGCTAGAGTATCTCCGTGCAGAGCATTGTAGACATAGAATTTTGCAAAATACATACGGATCTGAATTTGGCAGACCCGTTGACTAAATTTCTCTCACAAGCAAAACATGATCACTCTTTGGGTATTAATCACATAGCGATGTGAACTAGATTACTGAATCTAGTAAACCCTTTGTGTGTTAGTCACATGGAGATGTGATCCAATCACATAAAGATGTGAACTATTGGTGTTAAATCACATGGTGATGTGATCTAGATTATTGACTCTAGTGCAAGTGGGAGACTGAAGGAAATATGCCCTAGAGGCAATAATAAAGTTATTATTTATTTCCTTATATCATGATAAATGTTTATTATTCATGCTAGAATTGTATTAACCGGAAACATAATACATGTGTGAATACATAGACAAACAGAGTGTCACTAGTATGCCTCTACTTGACTAGCTCGTTAATCAAAGATGGTTATGTTTCCTAACCATGGACAAAGAGTTGTTATTTGATTAACGGGATCACATCATTAGTTGAATGATCTGATTGACATGACCCATTCCATTAGCTTAGCACCCGATCGTTTAGTATGTTGCTATTGCTTTCTTCATGACTTATACATGTTCCTATGACTATGAGATTATGCAACTCCCATTTACCGGAGGAACAATTTGTGTGCTACCAAACGTCACAACGTAACTGGGTGATTATAAAGGAGCTCTACAGGTGTCTCCAAAGGTACATGTTGGGTTGGCGTATTTCGAGATTAGGATTTGTCACTCCGATTGTCGGAGAGGTATCTCTGGGCCCTCTCGGTAATGCACATCACATAAGTCTTGCAAGCATTGCAACTAATGTATTAGTTGTGAGATGATGTATTACGGAATGAGTAAAGAGACTTGCCGGCAACGAGATTGAACTAGGTATTGGATACCGACGATCAAATCTCGGGCAAGTAACATACCGATGACAAAGGGAACAACGTATGTTGTTATGCGGTCTGACCGATAAAGATCTTCGTAGAATGTGTAGGAGCCAATATGGGCATCCAGGTCCTACTATTGGTTATTGACCAGAGAATTGTCTCAGTCATGTCTACACTGTTCTCGAACCGTAGGGTCCGCACGCTTAAGGTTACGATGACAGTTATTATGAGTTTATGCATTTTGATGTACCGAAGTTAGTTCGGAGTCCCGGATGAGATCACGGACATGACGAGGAGTCTCGGAATGGTCGAGACGTAAAGATTGATATATTGGACGACTATATTCGGACATCGGAATGGTTCCGAGTGGTTTCGGATAAAACCGGAGTGCCGGAGGGGTTACCGGAACCCCCCGGGAAAGTAATGGGCCTTATTGGGCCCGATGGGAGAGAGAGGGCTGCGGCCAGGAGGTGGCGCGCCCCCCCCCCATGGGGAGTCCGAATTGGACAAGGAGGGGGGGCGCGGCCCCCCTTTCCCTCTCCCTCTCCCTCTCTTTCCTTCCCCCTCTTTCTTCCTAGTTGGACTAGGAAAGGGGAGTCCTACTCCCACTAGGAGGAGGACTCCCCCTCCCTTTGGCGCGCCCCATAGGGCCGGCCGGCCTCCCCCTTGCTCCTTTATATACGGGGGCAGGGGGCACCCTAGAACACACAAGTTGATTTTCGTGATCGTTCCTCAGCCGTGTGCGGTGCCCCCCTCCACCATATTCCACCTCGGTCATATTGTTGCAGTGCTTAGGCGAAGCCCTGCGTCGGTAGTTCATCAAGATCGTCACCACGCCGTCGTGCTGACGAAACTCTTCCCCGAAAGCTTTGCTGGATCGGAGCCCGGAGAACGTCATCGAGCTGTGCGTGTGTCAAGAACTCGGAGGCGCCGGAGTAACGGCGCTTGGATCGGTCGGATCGGGAGGAGGACGTACGACTACTTCCTCTACGTTGTGTCAACGCTTCCGCTTCGGTCTACGAGGGTACGTAGACAACACTCTCCCCTCTCGTTGCTATGCATCACCATGATCTTGCGTGTGCGTAGGAAATTTTTTAAAATTACTACGTTCCCCAACAATTCTTGCCTCGTGGCTCGACGAGGTCATGTGCCAATGGAGAGGCGCCAAGTGCAGCAACCATACCGACCATTTTTGCTGGGCTTTGCCTCACCACTCCAAACCCGGACACGTACAAGGGTCCATTTGACAGTAAAAGTTTGCCCCTCATTCCTTGTGGATCAGCTACTCTGCATATGTCAACTCTACTTTATACTGTTTTCTCCAAACCTTAATGAATCAACATGCAAAGCTCTTGCATCTTTCGAAAAAATGTGTTGTTGCTTTCCTCTGTTCTGGCGTGAGTCCCCACTACGATCGAATCCAGTGAAAAAGCAAGCTGAAGGCGGCCAACACCGCGCCCCGCGCCTCGACGCCCAAGGCACTCCCCACTTTGTGAGTCCGCTCCGCCTCGATGGCCACTGAGCCTGGTGCCCCATCCCAGACCCGCCGCTTCTCACCAGCCCACGCTGTGGTGCCAGGAGGAAGTGGGGCATCTCAGGATAATTCGTCACGGGTCCACACGTTTGGACCACCTTCAGCGGTGAAGACACCTTCTCCTTCGATGTGGCGCCCCGTCGATGGCGCAAAGAGGGCGCATGGGAGCTGTCCGTAACGGATTGGGCGATCTTGGTCCCAGACTTCACTTTTGCTTCGTCGACATGGACACCAGCCCATGATCGCCAGTTCCCGGCCGGAGGCCAGTCTCTCCAAGCTGGCGCGCCATGCCGGACACTACACGCTTGGCCTACCTTGGAGGCGACCGGTTTTGCATCTTCATGGTGGTCTTCACCGGATACTTCAATCATAAATATACCCTCGTCGGCAACATGGACAGCCTCGACAACATGGCCGTCAAGGTCTCCCCGAAACTGCATTTGCTTCAATGCAAGTTCTTGTGGTACTCCAGTCTATGCCACGAGGCTCGAGCTACTAGCCTATGTACTATCTATACCTAGTAATAAAAAAAATAGGTATTCTTAGTCCGTCATGCTATTTTGTAAAAAAACAAATAGGTATTCTTAGTCCGTCATACTATTTTGTAAAAAAACCCTCAATGTTTCTGACATTAAACCCACAGTACATATCATTTTTAAAAAATACTTATATCTTTTAAACCGTAACTCCAAATTTAACATATTATATATGAAATTTGATTAAAAAAATATGTAGAATCTAAATATGATGTTATTTTACCTGTTAACAATTTTTAAAAATACTATCTAGGCTGCAATGTTAATCAACAATGCATTATCCGTCTTTTTCTCATACCGGTACTGATTCGGATTGGGGATGAACACCTCAGCAAAATCAGGATTGGACATCAAATTGAAGATAAATTTGTTAGAGACACCAATAAATAAGGACATGCATGACAAGAAATAAAAGGACCAAACAAAGATGGGATGCCCGCTATAAAATAAATAAAAGAGAAAATGCAGAGAAGATCCGACAAAGATGAGATGTTGGGCTATTCTCCTATATATAAGAAGAAAAAAGAGAGGACATGCATGGAAAATGTAAAAAGGAGGCATGCATGACAAAAAATAAAAGAAAAGACAAGATTGATAAGAAATAAATAATGATGAAACATGGACCAATACCTATGACATGTATGGCAAGAAATAGTGATGAAATAGGGACGCAAGTACCTGCGTCAACATGAGACCATAAAAAAATGTTCTTTTCCAGACAAAAAAAAGTCTTTTTATGATTAAAAAATCATGAATCTTTTTAACAACTTTTTTTAACTCTTCATGTATTTAAGAAATAGCTACAAATTCTCAGTTTATAGAATATTTTTTATAAATTAAAAGCGTGTGGTATTTTTTCTCCCGTTGCAACGCACGGGCCTTTTTGCTAGTACTAGCTCATGGGCCATGGTTGCCAAACTAAAAACAGAGGACAAATTTTATATCTGTTCATATTTCGCAATGAGTCACAAGAAACACACAAGTGTTTGAGTTCTTGCACAATCTCAATTTGACAAAACAACCAACTAGACAACTCTTATACAAACTATATTTTCTCATACATACAAAATGAAACAGCCTACGGTATTCTTTTTTTTTGGCGGGATAAACTTCCGATCTATTCATCTTCAATCATGGTAGTACAACGAACACAAGAAATAATAAAGATTACATCTAGATCCATAGACCAGCTAGTGACGACTACAAGCACTGAAGCGAGCCGAAGGCGCGCCGCTGTCATCGCCGCTCCCTCACCGGAGCCAGTCAAACCTTGTTGTAGTAAACAGTCGGGAAGTCGTCGTGCTAAGGCCCCATAGAACCAACGCACCAGAACAGCAGCCGCCGCTGATGAAGAGTGTAGATAAGAAAGATCCAATCTGAAGACACACGAACAAAGACGAACATAGACACACCTCCACACGCCCACCGACGATGCTAGACGCATCACCGGAACGGGGGCTAGGCGGGGAGACCTTTATTCCATCTTCAGGGAGTCGCCGCCGTCTCGCCTTCATGAGTAAAACACAAACCCTAACAAACCTAAAAAAAATCTAAAACCAGAGCCCTCCCACCCGCAAGGGCCGGGATCCACTCTGCCCCATCGCCCTAAGGCCACGGGAGACGGGGCGGACCGGCGGCGGCGGCGGGAGGCAGAGGAACCCTAGCCTTTTGCTTTTTGGGTAGGCGGCGGCTGGCTAGACAGCCTACGGTATTCAGAGACTCAGATAAGCAACTCAACTCTCATATTCATCTTAGAAATCATGCAACGCATGAACTTCATGTACTTCACCAAAATATGCATCGGAGCTTCAGCAATTATAGGATTCCTGAAAGGAGAGGTATTTTGGGTCTTCAACAATCATACAGTTCTTGAAGAGGGAGATGTACTTTGGAGCTTCAACAGTCATGCAAATGAAGCTAAACACAACAATTCTGAAATTGTACGAGAATGTCTTAAACGCATAAGTAGACCAGTTTTGTACTCAACTCACATTCCAAGCAAGGTGGATTTCTATTATTTATTGCTTTCTAGTGAATAAGTATCTTTTATGCATATAACATCGGAAAAAGATTTCAAATGGCATTCTAGTACTATTCATGTGAAAAGAAAAGTGAGCGGAGAAGCTGCTGACCTTAAGAAGCCAACCGACTGGCGGCGATTCGAAAACGGCCGGCAGTTTCAAGAAAAAGGAAAAAGGAAACGGCCGTCGGCTCGCATACCAGCCCACGACGGACAGGGCAGGCACGAGACCACCACGTCACCGATCCGCGCCCCCTCGCTCCCCAGCCAACCAGCGCCGAGCACGCGGATCGCGTGCTTCCTGCACGCAACGCCCAGCCGTCAGATCAGGACGCAATCCGAGGCCCTTCTCCAAACCACACGGTAACAAGAAACCGCCACGGTCCACGCTTCCCCTGCGCGCCCACCCCCACATATAAATTCCCCACCCACCTCCCTCCCAACCTCCCACTACCCAATTCGTCGCCTCCCAGTCCGTGTTCCGCCGCCCGCAGCCAGCAACCGAAGCCAAGTTTCGAGGCCGCCGCCGCCGAGGAGCAGGAGAGGCCATGGCCCGTACGAAGCAGACCGCCCGCAAGTCCACCGGCGGCAAGGCGCCCCGCAAGCAGCTTGCCACCAAGGTCCGCCTCATCCCCTCCCCCTCCCTTCTCCCTATCATCTGTTCCCCTTTCTCCGTTCCGATCTGTTCGATGTGGTTTTGTTTGCTGACGGTGATTCCGCGCGTGTGATTGCAGGCGGCGAGGAAGTCGGCGCCGACCACCGGCGGAGTGAAGAAGCCCCACCGCTACAGGCCGGGCACCGTGGCCCTCCGCGAGATCCGCAAGTACCAGAAGAGCACCGAGCTGCTCATCCGCAAGCTGCCGTTCCAGCGCCTGGTGAGGGAGATCGCGCAGGACTTCAAGACGGACCTCCGCTTCCAGTCCCACGCCGTGCTGGCCCTCCAGGAGGCGGCCGAGGCGTACCTCGTCGGGCTGTTCGAGGACACCAACCTGTGCGCCATCCACGCCAAGCGCGTCACCATCATGCCCAAGGACATCCAGCTCGCCCGCCGCATCCGCGGGGAGCGCGCCTAAGCGAGCGAGGCCAGTCCAGCCCCCCGTCACCATCGTGGCGACGTTCGCCGGCATTAGTAGTTGATTAGCTTCCCTTGGCGAGATATGCATCTTGTGGATCGTTGTAGAAAACCATCTTGGTTTGTTACCGTAGTTACAAAGGCTCTTGTCTGCTTAACTGGTTTTGGTTTGCGGTGATGCAAACCGATGCTTACTGTGATAAATTGTTGGTTTATACAGCGTTGATTGACAATTATCGATCTACATGCAGTTATGTGGTGCTGTGTACGTAGTTGTCGCCTCCTGCTCTTAGAATCCGTTTGTGATTTTGTCAGTGGCGGATAGATAGAGGTCCTGTGGCTCTAGTGCCGTTTGGCCGACGGTGGGAAGTTTGGATTCGGGCACGATCGTGATGGATTCGGCACCTCGTTTGGTTATTTTGATTGAAATCGGTGCCTTCCTTTGATCCTTGTCATTTTTGGCCGCTCGTTGTACAATATGTGATGGGTCCCGGTTTGACCGAGTAAATTACACAAAACAGAAACTGCTACGCTACACTTTCGTTGTTGTTTTATGTAATCATTTTGCTACAATGCAGTAATCATTTTGCAAAAACCACTAATTGATGGTTTCGTCTCGTATGTGTATGGCAGATGGGGCCTGCAAGTCAGACTGTCGTAGCACCATGGCATCTCGCAGGTGCTACAATGTAAGGCTGGTCATAGTGGGGAGTAACTTAGACTAGTAACATACATATGTTACTAGTCTATGTTACCACCTTCATAGTGGGGAGTAACATGTATGTATTATCATGCAAACCATCATTTATTAAGATATAGACTCATTTTGCCTTGGGATGTGTTATGTTACAGTAACATATTATGTTACTCCAATCATCTCTCTCCTCATTAAATACATGCCATGTAAGCAATTTTTTCTTGGGATGTGTTATGTTACTTGCTATGTTACTCCCACTATGAGCAGCCTAAGGGCAGCCGTTGCCCCCCAGGGGGCGTCTAAAAGCGCCGCCTGGGGGTGAGCTGGCGCAAAAAATGGCCGCCTGGGGGTGAGCTGGCGCAAAAAATGGCCCTGAGGGCGAGTCGGCCCCAGGGCCGCCCCAGGCGCGTATTAAAAAACAAAAAAAAACGTTCGGCGAAGTTATGATAAAAATTAGTTTAAATTTCGGCCAAACATTACAAATTTCGGCGAAATTCGTCCAAACATTACATTAACCTAATTAAAAAAAAGAAAGGGAAAAGTCGTCGCCGCCATCGTCGTCGTCGGCCTTCTCCTCCTTGACGCGGGCGCCCCTGCTGGACCCCTGCCCGGCGTCGCCATGGCGAACAGGCGGCGGCGCGTCGTCATCGTCGCTGATGTCGCATAGGACGACGACCCCGCCTTCCTCGCGGCCGCGTCGGCGCTCCTCGAAGCGGCATAGGGCGGCGAACTGGCGCTACTTCTCTTTCTCACGGCGCGGGCACTCCCCCGGCGCTGAGCCTCCACCCTGTCGGCCCGGCGCGCATGTCCGGCGGCGCCGGGATGTTCGCCTGGAATAGGAGCCACGACTCCTGTTTGCGCAGCGAACGGCGGCCGAAGCCGTTGGCCGCCGCCGTATCTCCGGGGAAGCGCTCTGCCGTGGCGAAGGCGGGGCTGGGCGGGCTCGGAAGAGGTGGAGGGAGGGGCTGGGCGGCGGCGCGGAAGAGGTAGAGGGAGGGGCTGGGCGGCGGCGCGGAAGAGGCAGAGGGCGGGGCTGGTGTGGGCGCAGGTGAGCGGAGGCCGCCGGCTTTTATAGCGGGGCCGCGCCCGTGTGTACGCGTGCGAGGGAGTGGATGCGTCAGCGCGCTGTCCCGTGAACGCGCCGCTCGTGAGGAATCAATGGCAAGGCTGACCGGCGGCAGCCTTGCCATTGATTTCCCGCGGGAACCGAGGCCGTTGGGGGAAGACAAGACGAGCCGGCCGAGGAATCAATGGCAAGGCTGGTCCGCTTCTTTTTCGCGCCAAAACAGCTCGCCCCGGCGCCCCCGGGCGCCCCCAGCGCGCCGGGTTCGGCCTGGGTCCGCCGGCGCTGTTTTCGACCCAAGCCGGCAAAAATCGGGCTCCTGCGGCGCGACTGGGCCGTTTTTCGGCGCCGGCGCGAAAAAATCGCCTGGGGAGGCCTTTTTGGGACGCGGACGGAGACGCCCTAATCATCTCTACTCCACGCGTTTGGTTCTCGATTTTTACTCCGTCTATCGAATACATTGCCTCCCGAATAAGTTACAGGTGTTTGTTTCGGCTGGGCCGGATTCGATCCCGCTGTAATCAGATACACAGCTTCACAAAGCCCAAAACGGGACGCATCGAGTGGGAAGCGAAAACACTCATCTCCGTCTCTTTGTCCCGACTCCCGACCATACGGCCCTCCCCTCGCCGCCCTGACCTCCCTTGACGACGCGGGCGGCAGCGCCGCGAGCGACCTCGCCTCTTCCCTCCCTCCCCCATTAGGTTCCTCGTGGTGGCAGGATTTTTTTTTTGAAGAAAAGGGGTTTCCCCCCACCCCACTTTTTATTAAAAACGGGGCAAAGCAAGTGACAGCGCACGGGTTTAGCAAAGATGGCAAACCGGAGAAAAAGTCTGGCTCACAAAAGCGCGCAAGGTTCAACCACACCTAAACCAGCTAGCAAGGAAAGAGCATCGCCACGCAGGGCATCATCATAGTTCAACGAACAGGCAATACAGATAGCAAAACCCATCATCCGCATGAGAAATTATCCCGAGTGGCTTTTCAGCACACTGTCGCCCCGAGTCTTCTTTGAGCAGGCCCTCAGTTCCCATCCCAGGCAATCCTTAGCAGCTCGCCTCTTCGATGGTCCAGATGTTGGAGGCAGCGACAAAGCAGCGTTGATTGATCGCCGTCGCACAGGATCTTCCATTGATGTATATAGGAACTGATTTTCCCCAAGATCGCCCGAGTGCTTGTCCATGGCACGCCCTGAAAACACATATCATTACGCATGGTCAGAATGCCCCAAACGTGGCAACACAAGCAATATTTACAACAGTTTTCTTGTTATTCATATTCCAGAAGGAAGATAAATCAAGCATATTCTTAGGGAAAATGAAGCCAAAAGTATCAGCAACATCCATCCAAACTTGTTTGGCCACCACGCATTCAAAGAACAGGTGGTGAACAGATTCATTTTCATTACAAAATAAGCAACTTAAATCTTCTACTTCCCTCCTCTTGTTTAGGTTATCTCTAGTAAGAATTTTATTATTGAAGGCTAACCACATGAAGACCAAATATCTGTTAGGCACCACTATTTTCCAGAAACTTTCCAAATTGGGGTACTCAGACCCCTCCCCCCCCCCCAGTTGATCATGTTGTAACAAGATCTGACTGAGTAAATCCCGGACGACTGCAATAACCAGATAGGTTGGTCCTCCTCAGTGGACAAGTTCTTAGTGGAAATGACCTGAATGATATTATCCCAGCTGTCCATAAACCTCTCATCAACACACCTATTAAAGGTGAGTTTAAGTGTGAGACCATCCCACACTTCACCAACCACACACTGTTGTTGCTGGCAGATCTCATACACCTCCCAAAATTGAGTTTTCAGGGAAGAATCCCCCGCCCAAGTATCATCCCAGAAACTAATCTTGTCTCCTTTCCCCAAATTCCATCTAAAGAAAGGTCTAATGCCTTCGAGAGCCCAGGTCACTCCTTTCCAAAAGGGGGAGCCTACACCCTGCTTAGCCCACAACAAGTTAGGTTTATTAGGTTTATATTTATGATCAATCAGTTCACCCAATCTTTATCCTGATTCATGAAGTATCTTTTAGCCCAAGAGGCTAATAAAGCCATATTAAATTCTCTTAAATTGGGAATCCCCAAACCACCAAAATCTTTCTTCTGAGAAATCAGGTCCCAATTAGCAAGATGGTATTTATGTTTTTCACCCGAATCCCCCCATAAGAAATGTGCCATCTGGGAGGTGATGGCTTTGATGGCCCATTTAGGGAATTTAATCACAGACATCAAATACATAGGGATGCTAGCAATGCATGCTTTAAGTAGAACTAGTTTTGCCTCATAACTGAGCAATCTCTCTTTCCATCCACTAATCCTTTTCATAAATTTATCAATAATATATTGGATATCCTCCCTCCTCAGTTTTAGATAATGGAGAGGTACTCCCAGGTACTTAAGGGGGAACTCCCTCAACTTGCAGTAGAAAATTTGAGACAGTAGCTTAGCCTCCTCTTCATTCATATTAACTGGCACTACTTCACACTTATCATAGTTGATTTTCAACCCAGATAGGTTTTCAAAACAAGCGAGCAGCCATTTTAAGTTCTTTACGTATTCAGGATTGGGATTCAGAAATAGTATTGTGTCGTCGGCATACTGTAAACAAATGAGTCCACGTGGAATAATGTGGGGAACAATCCCCGAGATGATGTTGTTGTTCACAACCTTCATTAGCATGCGCGAAAAGACATCAGCCACAAGGTTGAAGAGCATGTGAGAGCTAGGATCACCTTGTTTCAATCCTTTCCCACCCACAAAATAGGGACCTAACACATCATTGATCTTAACACAGAAAGAACTATTTTGCAAAATAGATAGATTTCATCTAATCCATTTTTCTCCAAAGCCTCTAGAAGTTAACATCTCAACTAGGAAATCCCATTTTACCCGGTCGTAGGCTTTTTCATAGTCCAGCTTGAGGACAATCCGCTCTTTGAAGTCAGAAAGCATCCCAGTGTTGAACCAAACAGATCAGGGAGTCAATCAATCCTCCACCTAATACATTGCAGTCCAATTACAAAGTTGAATACATTACCTGAATTGAACCAAACGCGTAATGTCTTTTTTCGTCCTCCCTCCCACATCACAGTTCCAAAAAAACCAACCAAAACCATGTCCACGTAGTTCTCTCGCATTCCAGTTAATTTTCGTTGGTTTTTCCGTCTCCCTTCCCACCACACCACTTCCTCTCGCACGTAGCAAAAAAACCAAGAACTGAGCCCCGTCCCATGAAACGAAATCAGAGGAACGAGGCCCCTTCGACTCCTCTCTCGATCTGTTTCCAAGGGGAGGCAGCGTCCAGATCCACAGCCGCACCGGCGGGCCGCCGTCCCTTGAGGTCGTCCATGGAGGCCTGACCCGGCTGCAGCCATGGACTGAGACGCCCGAAACCCTAGTTACCCGTGGAGGTCTGACGCCTCAACCTCCAAGGAAAGGGCGCGCGCCAGCTGCAGGCCATCTCCGGCGACCTCCGACCATGGTGCGCGTGCCTCCTTCCCTTGTCTTGTCGGTTTCTTCATGCCCCTCCTTGTGATTCCTTTCCTTTCCTTTGTTTTCTGTGCAGGTTGCTCGGATCTGGATCAGCTGCTGCTCCTACCGCTTCAGGTGGACGAGGACGAGCCCTCCCTCATGGCTGTTGCGGCTGCCTACTCCCTCCTCCTACCCCCTGGCCTGGTGTGTTGAGCTCCACCCCCTTCTCTGCACATCTCATCTTTTGATTGCAAATGGTCTGGACACAACTTGGTGGTGTTTGCTAATGTGCACGTATCCGTCCAGTTTGAACGTGTGTGCAATCAAATTGCTGTATATTGTGTTGTTTGATTCTTGCTTGCTTGCTTGAGCAGAGGAAAATCGTGTATAGATAGACACAATCATTGTTCTTCATTTTTGACAGCCCAAAGTCATTCTTCTGCACCACATAATTCTAATTGCTCGCTTGTATGGATTTTAAGTAATCTCTCTAGCATCCTTATTCTAATAAGTGGTTTGGTGGATGTTATCTATTAATGAACTTGATCAAAACTTCTTTAATTTAAGTACATTTGTACTTCCAGTTTATTCATCCAATTAGATTTGCAAACAACTTGCTTTTCTAGCATGGTCATTTCTTGTTGGCATTAGAAGATGTCTCTGCTTCACACTATCACTTGCAATATGGATTGTTCTTCAAAGTGGCAAATGCTGCAGCATTACTTACGGTTCTGCCGATTGTAGGAGAGCAATATTCTTCCATCTCCATTCAGAAATAGCTGCTAACTAAGCGCATCAGTTAGAAGAGAAGTTAGAGCTGACGGGAGTGGTGCTAACAGTTTCCACAATAATCGTCTGACAGATAAATATATATCTTCTCATTTTTCAGATTTTGTTGTTCAATCCAGTTAAATCTATTAGCTTACTAGTTGTGGTATAACTATTCACTACTAGGGAAAACCTTATACACAGAATCTTAGTAGCAGCGCGGCCCAAAAAGAAGCGCTACTGCTAATAGCAGTAGCGCGCTCGAGAAAACCGCGCTACTAATAATCCGGTAGCAGTAGCGCTCTAGGTGAAACAAGCGCTACTACTATAATTGCCACGGCGTTGCCTCCAGGCTAGATATAGTAGTAGCGCCCTTCCCGGGACGCGCTACTGCTAAAGTACTTAGAAGCAGCGTTTTTCTTCAAAACTCGCTGCTGCTAAGTATTGCACCTAATTAAGTTTAGTCCCATACTGCTAAGCGAACAAGGTGTTGACAACCTTAAATATGTCACTTCTCAAACTATCTCGAGCACTTGGTCTTCATTGAACTATATGCGTACGATCTGTGGCTGCAATATGAATCTTCACCAGTACCTATACAGGTACTGTAAGGATTCATGTTGACTATTTAGATTCTACACAAAAAGATCAATGATGACCAATGTATATTTTTGATGCGTGGTTAGACTTAGCAGTAGCGTTTTTCTCTAAAACGCGCTATAGCTAAATTAGCTATAGCGCGTTTCCTAAAGTGCGCTACTGCTACTTCGACTTAACCACCCACGGGCTCAAAATTTCACTAAGTCCTGCTTCCCCCCTCTCCCCCTGTTCCCCTAACTCCTCTGTCGCCGCCGCCCGAGCCCGAGCCTGCCCTCACCGCCGCCGCCCGAGGCCGCCCTCAACCTCACCGCCGCCGCCCGCCGCCGCCCGCCACCGAAGCATCATCGGTTGTAACATTGGTCTTCACTAGTTCCAGCACCTGCCAACGCCCGGTTCAGCTTCTGTGGGAACACGAGCCTCTATTAAGTTTTTTTTCATTGCCGGTCATCGGTTGAAGCTTTTTTCATCTACGGTTGAAGCTTTTTATATCAATGGTTGTAACTTTTTCTTTTGCACACTGTCTGATTGAAGCTTTTTTCGCTTTTCTGTCAACGGTTGAAACTTTTTCCATTGCATAGTGCTTGATTGAAGCTTTTTCAATATAGGGTTGAACCTTTTTTGTCAACGGTTGCAGCCCTGGCCGCCCCCCAGTTTTCGCCATATCCGCTTGAAGATTTTCGTGGACGGTTTTAGCTCTTTCAGGTGCCGGTTGCAGCTTTGCGGTTGCACGGAGCTTGTTGAAGCACACACGCAGCAAAAAACGCAAAGCTAATTCTAGCAAATAAAATGCCACCAATTCCAGCAAAAAATCTCTCCAGTTGTAGCATCGGCGGGGCAGCAGTATGAGACATGTGGGGAAATACATGCTTGCAGCATTAGGGGAGGGGTGCTCACAGAAGCAGCAGAAGGTCATGCTGTCGGTGTTGACGAGCTCACGCTCTGCGTAAAAGAGAGAGGAGAGAAGCAACAAGGCAAGAGGAAGAAACAAAGCAGAGAAAAAAAAATAATTTCGTGAAGGTCTTTTTTTTAGAACAACATGGATGAGATTAGAGAAAGGACATCTTGCTCGAAGGCCCATCAAAAAGTCACGTGGCCCAGTCCGCTTCCGCGTAGCAACGCGAGCGAGCGAGGGGCGACCGGCTGAGCGCTCGGCCGGTCGTCCGTAGGGAAACATTTCCCAAACAAAAAACGTAAGATACATGTGCAAATCCTGAAGCCCAACAAATAGGAAAACAAAAACGAAAAAGCCCAGCAAGCACGTCAAAACAGGTACACATGCAACGCACGAATCTTGACAAAAAAAAATTATGTGATGGACAACTTAGATGTGACATAATTATTTCTTATTTAGATGTGAATTAGCAAACCCGTAATTTTATAAGTTAGTCGGATAGTTTCCTTGTGATGAGATCAGTCCACCTGCGTTTAAGTTTTAAATTTTTGGCACCAGTGCTTGTATTTTTCTTAAATTTATTTTAGCCTCCACCCGCCTTTACTCTATCTATGGTATGGCGTGCCAGTGAACTAGGAGTGCCATATGAATGACTTCGTCAATCTCAAGTTCTGTCGGCTCGGTCTCTCAGGGTATAGAGACAACTGCCCCAATGCATTGTCTCTTAGGTGTTGTGGTATTTGACTGGTCAGACATCAAGTGTGCATCATAATATTGTGGCCTGCTTCTGGAGAAAAGTAAATGACAGAAACATGGGGAGAGAAGCCACACCGGATCTAAGAGCCGTATGTCCACTAAGAGCATGGTTAATAGTATAGCCAGATATTGGCTATATGATCTTACCACATCATCTATAGCCAAACTTATAGCCGACAAGTACAATAGTTGCATATAAATATGTACCCTCTCCGTCCTGATTTATTGGTCCATTTCATATTTGTGCTAAATTTTGACCTTAGATTTAACTAACAAAATGTTAATGTATGTTACAGAAAATAATATCAGTGGAAACTATGTTCAAATACGAATCCATAATTTTAGGTGACATGCACTAATATTTTGTTAGTTATTGGTCAAATTTTGGCATAAGATACGAAGGGGACCAATAAACCGGGATGAAGATAGTACTACTTTTTTTATACATGACCCACCTCACTCTTTCACAACATGTCTAGAAACATATGCTGCGGCTGGCTATTAATAGCCCGCTTCCCTTCTCTCTCCTTCAACTCATAAAAAATAACATTTAAAGGCTTACAGCTCACCTACGTCATCCTATTTTACTTGCTCTAATATACAACTCTCATCTCTCTTTCTTAATTGATGTGTCACTTTAGCTTTTTAGCTATGACACGTTTGAGGAAATATCTTTGACATGACGCTCCACTCGGGGCATCCTCCCTTCAAGCGGCATACCTTATACATGGGTAGCTTCGCTATGAGAGCGCCGCCCGAGCTTTCGTCGGGAGAAGTTGAACATGATGGTGCCTCGAATCTTGGGCCTACAACCATCACTGCCACTTGTGTGTAGTGTTCCACTTTGACAAGGGAGGGGCCATCGTACCATTTATGTTCATATTTGTTGGGGGGGGGGGGGGGCGCAATTGCCCCCATATATGTTATGTTTCTTGCAAATGGGCTTTGCAAGGCTCCTGATTGGCTGGTATGTTTTGAGAAACTCCATGATTTGAAAATCAATAGGAGAGCACCCAACATATCACATTTATTGTTTGTTGATTTTTTTTTTCGAAAAGGGGGATCTCCCCGGCCTCTGCATCAGAAAGATGCATACGGCCATCTTATTGTTTGTTGATGACAATGTGTTTTTTCAAAACTAACATATAACAAGCCGCAATTGTACAATTTGCTTTGGGTCTATATGAATTGGCTACATGCAAGGTCCAACTCATCAATCCAACCTTTATGTGACACGATGAAGATCATAAATTTTTTAATAATATTCCTGACATTACGTACACCATCTTTCAGGAGAAGTATCTTGGTCTACCTATCACTATTAGTGTCTATGCTAGAAGGAAGAAAGAAAGTTGCCAAATGTCAACTTATAACCTACATATTTAACAAGATAATGGCGGTTTGTCAAAAAATATCCATGGTTTGTAGGAAAGGAAATTCTTATCAAGCTAGTGGCGCAAGCTATCCCAACTTACACGATGGGATACTTAAAATGGCAACCAGATTTCACGATGACTAAACGATTAGGAGATTATCTTGGGGAGAACATCAATCAAAACGAAGGGTGCACTGAACCGCATGATCTTACAAACTCAAAGGCTAGAGGGCTTGGGCTTCGTGATATGGCATTGTTTAACCAAACTCTTCTGGACTGACACGGGTGGAGCTTGACCCAAAAGCATGATTATTTGTGGGGGAAATCGACGAATGAAAAATATTACCCAAATGAAAACATTATAGAGAGAATGTTCATGGGGATGCATCCTTTTTGGGGCTAATACGGGACAACTGGGGTTGTGAGAATTTATATAAGTTGGCTACGGGTCATCTCATTGATCCAAAAAAAAGTGCTCTGTTTTATTCGGAAAAGTGTACCCAAATGAAGATCATGAAAAAACTAAGAGTATAGTTAATATCAACCACAACACATTTGACAAGTATATTGGTCTATCTATGGCACTGAAAAAAATAGCACGCTATAACCTCGCTAATAGCACGCTATAGCATATTGAGAATTGTCTCGCTAAATATATCAGTGTACAGTGTCTCGTTAATAGCACGCTATAGCGCGATATAACACGCTAATAGCATATTTTAAGGTCGGAGCTATTTTGCTATAACACGCTATTTTTTCTGTGCTGAAATAATTGGAGCTGGGAAATTTCAACTTATAGAGGACATGTATAACAAGAGGCTAGCAAATTGGTTAGAGAAATACCTATCCAGGAGGAAATGAGATTGTTATTGAGTATTTTGCACAGGCTATCCCAACTTTCATGATGCATGAAATTAAAATGTTGACGCGGTTTCAAGACGCGATGACGCTCCATTCAGGGAACACTCAAGGCATCCACCCGTCAATTTGTACACCTTATGCATGCCGGATCTTGGCCCTTGGGAACAATGCCCCAAGTGCTTCCTCACGAGAAGAAGAACTTGCGGTGCCTCCGACCTTGGAGCATGTAGTCGTCGACGCGACATCTGTAACATACCCCACTTTGTCCCTATGGGAGTGAATCAATGAAGTTAATAGAATTGTAGGAAGTATATATGACTGATTCTCCAGCACCGCGTTGGAGATCGCCGTGCCGTTCGTCGTAAGTTAGGGCCTGTTCAGCAGCCCTCCAGCTGCTGATTCCTCCAACTCAACGGGTGGGGCTGAGCCTAACACGCTAACTCCTAGAGTTCAAAACCCAAACAAAGAAGAGATTGAGGCACTGCTTCAGATCATACACTCTTTGGCGATGCAACTGGACTAAGGGTCTACCTGAGCAAGTCTTCTATGCCGTCGATTAGATGTGATGGCATTGATCTAGCTCAGGTGCTTCACAATTTCGGTGGTCAAACAGTAAGCTTCTCGATCAAATGCCTAGGGCTGCCAGTCATCACCAGGCCTCGCATGGTTCACCTGCAATTCATCTTTGATTGCATCAGAGCAAGGCTGGCAGGGTGGAAAGGAAAGCTTATGTCAATTGCCAGCCGGAGAGTCTTGGTACGACGTGTCCTCAACGCGATTCCAATGTTCGCCCCAACTGTTCTGCGTACGTGCACCAAAGAGACTTCTCCGTGTGAGCGACAACGGTTACACTTAACAATGGTCGTACTGCCTCCTTCTGACACTGCCCATGGCTTCAGAGTCTGACGCTCGCACTGCTCTTCCCCAGCTCTACAAACGCTCGAAGCGGAAGAATAGGACGGTCGCTGCTGCTCTGCACAACAACACCTGGATCGAATACCTGCGACGCGGCAATGCTGCATATCTGGTCGTCAAGTTCCTCGTGCCGTTGAGAGCCCTTTAGGAAGCCAATATCACGCTACAAAATGATGATCCCGACGGCATCAAGTGGAACTTCGAGACGTCTAGCAATTACTCAACCAAGTCTGCGTACAATTTGCAATTCAACAGAGTCGTGCAAACAAACTTCAAGCAAATGATTTGGTAGTTCAGGGCCCCTGGCAAGGTCAAGTTCATCGTTTGGCTGCTGTTACAGGACAGATTATGGCACAATGATAGACTACAAAGAATGTGTTGGGAGAACAATTACCTTTGCCAGATGTGCATGCCGAACCTAGAATGCTCAAAGCACATCTTCTGGGAATGCCCGACGAAGAGCTTCCCAAAATTATGGTTGCACGGTGCTCGACACTGCAGGCTGGCACCACTGTCGCAGATCAATGGATCGGGTCCAGATGATCACTGCAAAGGGTTCTGCATGCTGACGACAGAAAGTGGGTTCAGTCCATGATGTCCATCGTGTTGTGGAAAATTTGACAGGAAAGGAACCAACGCATGTGCATGCACTCTTGCTCATTGGTGAGTCCGATCATGGCGGCTATCAGGCGTGACATGGATTCATGGATGTTAGCTGGTGCTAAGTGCCTGCAAACACCACTAGGTGATCCTGGCTGAAGTGTGTTTCTTCAGCTTGTTGGGTCTGCAGTCCACACCCCTGTTTTTTTTTTTAATCTCTTTTTCTCTTGTAACCTCCAACCCATGATCATTTGATCACAGCGACTGTTTAGCTGCATTCTCCGTACTTAATATAATTGCAAGCCTGCAGTGCTAGATCTTTAAACAAAGGTGGTGTGTGACTCCTATCTCGTGTGGGAAATGAGCTATATATGTGCATGTAGCTGCTGCATGTCTAAGAAAATTTCTATTCAGCACATGGTGCAACTTACAATGCACCACACACATCAAGCACAAAAAAACTTCTTGAAGAAGAAGTGCCATCCATGATGAGGCACAAAGGCAGAACCAAACACAGCTTGATGGCGATCCCACTATCGTCTCCTCAAGAAGCTGAGAAGACACAAGACCTCATCCCTCGTCGAAGAGGCACTCTACCCCTTGTCTGACTCGAAGGATGCCAATTGGACGAACGAGACGCTCACCCTTTAACTAGGAGAGGCGCTGGCCTCAAGATTGCCAAGGCAGAATAACCCGTGGACAACCATCACGCCATGATGAGCAGACCTCAACAGCAACAATGGCGGTGCCCACGAACAACCAAACTGAAAGGAGAAAGCTTCATAATGCAGTCACCAAACAACAAGATGCAAAGAGGCGGGCCAAGCAATAAACATCGAGCATGAACCCAAGTGCGCCCCAAGTTATTTGCACCTTTGGCACGTGTTGCCGTCGTGAAGGGGGCCCTTTTTTTTGAGACCTTTTACGGTACATCTAAGATATATTAGCCATCCATTTAAGTGGATGAACGCTTCAGATTTACCAATACTACCGCACGGTTTTGGTAGTATATTGAGACGATAGGGGCATTCTGGGTAGTAATCGGTTAAATCTCCGCCAAGCCAAGGACGCGTTGAGGTCTCCGACGCACGCAGGCGGACCAAGCAATTCGACGGAGCCGCCCACCACGCCGCTCGGCGGCCATTTACTCGGACGCTCAGCGGCCGTTCTCCATCACACGGAGCACCACGCCATAGACACCACTTCCGGCCATTGCTCCTAGATCGATTCCTTCCTTGTGTCACCACTGGCCCCCCTCCCTCATGAAGGTAGCTCAGTCCCTCGTTTTTATCTCTCCTCGGGTGGCCTGTGTGTTTTGGTGATTCGTGTGCGAGTGTTGGATGAATGATGGGTGTCTCTGCTAGCTTAATGATGGGTGTGTGTGCGCGCGGGGCGTTGGACCGTAGTGTTTTGATGGATTAGTGTGTGCAGGCTGCTGCGTACAGAATTGTATACTAATCAGCGACATAAGCTTGCTAGTCCACTCCAACCTGCATCCCTGCTGACTCACACTGACATGGACGAGGATGCGCGCCTGGAGGATTGCAGGCGGCGTCAAGACGATGGAAGTCTTGGTGGGGGCGGCGGCCTGCAAGTGGCGTTGGGATGCAGAGGTTGGGGTGGCCGGCGGCGGCCTGCAGGCTGGGTCGACTGCGATTATTGGCGGCGTCGGGATGCTGGAGGTTGGGGACGACCACGCGCAGATGAATTATATTTTAATTAATTATCAGATGAACGGTTACAGTTAAAAGTCAGAAAGGACAAATTTGCCCATAATTGAGAATTATGAAGACCGTCGGATTAGTTTAATACTACCCGTTATATCAGGTAGTATGATGCACCGTAAAATATCTCTTTTTTGGGGGGGGGGGGGGGGGGGGCTATCTCCCCTTTCCGAGGAACGAGGGCACCGACCCTCCATCGAATAGAATCGTGCAATAGACACCTAGGCATAACACATTAGACTCACCAAAACCTCAACACGGATGTCACCACTCAAAACAGGCTGCCGACGCGAATCAACCTGTGGTTGAGTTGGTTAGATGGACAGTGGTATCCCCTACCCACCAGGGTTCAAATCCTGGTGCTCGCATTATTCCTGGATTTATTTCAGGATTTCCGGCGATGCGCTTTCAGTGGGAGGAGACGTTCCCGTCGACGACGAGGCGCCTACGGTGACTTCGTAAATCTCAAGATGATATGCCGGCTCAGTCTCTCGAAGATGCTCATAGGGGTAGGGTGTGCGTGTGTGCGTTCATAGGGATGAGTGTATGCGCGTGTATATGAGCGCTTGTGTCTGTACTGATGCTAAAAAAAACAAAACAGGCTGCCGACAGGTGCCCACCAGCCATAGCACTAGTTGCACACGACCCTACGTTGCCCAAGGTGATGCATGCAAAGAGGGTACAATACCCTCAATGCTACAGCTGCCAATCTGAGAAGGATTATGAGCTTTCACCCAGGAGCGAGGGATAGGGATGGGAGGGAGGCACCTCGGGGAAGCCCAATATCGCCGCCACCATTAAGGTTAGACCGGATGAGCAAAGATTTTTCCTGGTCGAGAGCACACACCACCAACCGAATGTCCTCGGCGAGTGGATCCGACTGGAAGAAGAGAACAAAAAGGTGAGGGAACACACTTGCTTCAAAGACACACATCAGGGTTCAACAAGGCATCTCACACGGCATGAGCCGCAAATGTCGCCGTCTTACCATACGCACGACCGAGGACGCCACCTATCGCTTAGACGTGTCACCGCTCCATTCAAGGTTGTCACGTCAACACTGAACTTGCTCCTGAAAAGCGCAACGCCGTACTTTCCACCGACTTTCTCAAATCACAAACAAGGGGGGAATGAGCGAAGAAGTGACTTCCTCAAACATCAGAGAGTGAGAGAGGGCAAGCACACGTAGTAGGTGAGGAACCCTAGCCGCCTCATAGCCGCCCTGTGTCAAACGACACATCATTACAACGAACTGGGAGTCTGGGACGTGTCAGCGAATTCACCTTACATCAGCCGTAGCCAAGTCGAACGAGCCGAATGGACGGTGGCACACGCACGCAATGCACCGAACCCACCGGAAAACACAGAAGCACACGGCCGGCGGCGAACGCCCGAGAAGAAACACACGCGTCGCGCGGCGATCCCACGCGTACGCCCGCGATCTCTTGTCCCACGGATCGCGATCCGGCCGCGGGGCTCGCCGGCCAATGGCAGCGCCCCGCGCGGCGGTATAAAACGCGGACCTCAGAGCCCCGCACCTCGCCACAGCTTTGAGTTCCGCTTCACCAGTAACCACTCACCACTCGCTAGAAGGTGCTCTGTGTTTCTCCAAGAAAAAGAAAGAGGAGGTGCTCTGCTTCCTTCGATGGCGACCGTGACGGAGGAGGCTGCTGCTCCGGCGGTGGTTACAGCCGGCGAGGAGTATGTGGTTGCTGCGCCGGAGAAGGTGGAGGGGGTGAAGGAGGCGGGTGCGGGCGAGGAGGAGATGGAGGTCGCCGGCGGCGAGGCAAAGAAGGCGGAGGAAGGGAACGAGGAGGAGATGGAGGTCGCCGGCGGCGAGGCGAAGAAGGCGGAGGAAGGGAACGAGGCGAAGAAGGCGGAGGTGGAGCAGGAGCAGGCGAAGGAGAAGAAGCCGAGGAGCCGGAAGCCCCGGTCGGCGGGGCCGCACCACCCGCCCTACTTCGAGGCCAGCGCTCCGGTCCGGCGTGATACGGTACGCGAATTCAGTTCATGTGGGGTTCTGAAATGATCTTTGTGTGTGCAGATGATCAAGGAGGCGATCAAGGCGGCTGGCGACGGCAAGGCGGGGGCGAGCGCGTACGCGATCGCGAAGCGCGTCGGGGAACGGCACGGGGAGGCGCTGCCGGGCAACTACCGCAAGGTGCTGGCCGCGCAGCTCCGGAGCTTCGCCGCCAAGGGCCGGCTCGTCCGGGTCAAGGCCTCCTTCCGCCTCGCCCCCGCGGAGGAGAAGAAGGCCCCGCCGGCCAAGAAGACGACCACCAAGAAGGCCGCGTCGAAGAAGGCGGCGCCGGCGCGCGCGAAGAGGGCGAAGAAGGCGGGACCGCCGACGGCGAAGCCGAAGCCGAAGCAGCCCAAGTCGATCCGCGCCAGGAAGGCCAACAAGGCCAGCGCCTGATGCCGGCGCCGCCGCCGCTACTGTGTTCCCTGTACATATCTCGGTACGGTAGTACGGTGTGCTGGCACGTTCGATCGAGCGCCCTGTTCTGTAAATAGCACCCGTGTGTGCGGCGCGTGTGTTGTGTTCCCGGCAATAATGGCGCTGCCTGTGTCGATGCGAGGAAGGAGAAGACGGTGAATGTGGCTGTGGCTGTGGCTGCAAATCTTCTGCAAGACTGATGCTTGTACCACTCGTCTCTGTTGTGATGGTGCTCTGCTCCTCCCCTCTGCGGTTTCTGGCTTCCGATTGGTAGGGGGAACTGACCGTGGATGCTGCTAACCATGGCAATCCAAGGACATTGTGGGGAGCTCATGTCTTGGAAGAGCAAGCAGACCATTTCCTTAAAAATGACCCAACATCAGAGCAGCACGCGTAAAAATCATATTAAGGCATTTTTTTGAAAAAAAACCTCATATATTAATTAATTAAACAGAAAAGTTATTACAATCAGTCATTACAGCACAAGCCACGCAGGGCGGTACAGAGTTGACGAGCAACCCGTCGGACCTATTATTAAAACTAAACTTAGCAACCCTTAGAAAAACTAAACTTAACGCCGATTTATTTTCGAAAAGCTCACATTTTGGAACATCTTGACTATACTCAGATCTTGACTATACTCAGAGCCTCTTTCTTTAGCTCAACCAGAGCGGATCTGTCAAGCTTGTCATTCGTAAGGAAAGAATATACGAAAGCACAATCAATCTCTAAAAGAATATACGAAAGCACAATCAATCTCTAAAATAATAGACTGATGAAGAGTAATACCAATTGATCTGTCAAGCTTGTCATTCGCAAGGTAAGAATATACGAAAGCATAATCAGTCTCTAAAATAATAGACTGATGAAGAGTAATACCAATTGATCTGTCAAGCTTGTCATTCGCAAGGAAAGAATATACGAAAGCACAATCAGTCTTCAAAATAATAGACTGATGAAGAGTAATACCAATATAAAGACCTGCTAGGCAGGCGCGGAGCTCGGCTTCATTGACATTAGTACTGACCAATAATAAAATCCTACGAGGACAAGGTAATTTCGCCAGACACGAATTCCTAACGACAACCCCACACTGGCAGCATTAATACTCTCAACAAACATTGATCTTGATATAATATAATCCGCAGGAGGCACATTCCACACCTCATGCTTTTTCACCAAGGATATCTTGATATAATCCGCAGGAGGCACATTCCACACCTCATGCTCTTTCACCGAGGATATCTTGATATAATCTGTAGGAGGCATTTTCCACACCTCTTGCTCTTTTATCGAAGCAAAATCCGCAATAACATCTCTCACTTTTTCCTTACCTTTGTCACGAGAATTCAATTGTATAGCGTCGTGATTGGCCGAAAAGGAGGACCAATAATTTTGCACAAAATTGCAAATTTAAATCATTTCTCAGATGCCAAGCTCGCCAGAAGAGGAAACAAATTTGTTCTCGCTGCTGTAGGCTCAACTGATCTAGCAAACTCAAAAGCCAGTCTAGACCCGAGCATTTGAAAAGCTCTTCATCCGGAATATTTCAAGAGTCTCTCAAGGCAAACCGCAGAGCACGAGTACACCTCACCAGATCATGAAACGTGCTTTCATCTTCCACCCCACAATTAAGGCACTTGGTATTGATAGCTCTCTTGTTTTGTTTTGTTTTTTGCTTTTTCACGAGAAAACTTTAAATCTATTTATCTTCAATCATGGCAATTAAACAGACACCAGAAATAATAAAAATTATATTTGGTTCATAGACCACCTAGCGACGATTACCAGCACTGAAGCGCCGAAGGCGCGCTGCCGTCATCGCCCCTCCCTCGCCGGAGTCGGGTAAAACTTGTTGTAGTAGACATTCGGTAAGTCGTCGTGCTAAGGCCCCATAGGACCAGTGCAGCAGAACGAGAACCGCCGTCGATGAAGAGTAGCGTAGATCGGAAGGATCCAACATTAGACGAATTACGACCAAATCCAAGCAAGTCCACCAAGGATAGATCCGCCGGAGACACACCTCCACACGCCCACCGACGATGCTAGACACACCACCGAAATGGGGCCTAGGCGCGGAAGACCTTATTCCATCATCAGGGAACCGCCGTCGTCTCGTCTTCCTGAACAGGACACAAATCCTAACAAAACTTAAAGAAACATCTAAAAACGAAGCCCTCCCACCGGCAAGGATCGGGATCCACCGCGCCGCCATGGCCCTAAGGCCACCTGAGACGAAGCGGATCGGCAGCGGCGCCGCCGGGAGGCAAAGAAATCCTAAGCTTTTCTTGGGGAGGAGGCAAAGGTGGCCGCGTTTTTTTTTTGGTTTTTTTAGAACTATAGCTCTCTTGTTCACTCTCACTCAGGAGTCCTCACTCCGGGAAGCAAGCCATCCTACACAAAATTTCGCAAAACCTCATGTGTAGTATACTTGTTCGACGAACTACTATTTTTTTGGACTCCGTTTAAAAGAAAATACCTTTCTATCTTTTGGCATATTTTTTTCCATTGATAGGTAGGAGAGAAAACGAGATTGAACCTCAAACAAAGCGGCGAGAGGCATGGATGAAGTTACGGCTGAGCAGAAGGAAATGGGGTTGCTCGGTCCCGATACACAGTGATCAGGAAGGTTATAGGGAGGATCCTAGCTAGTTCCTCTCGCCGGGCTTCATCCTTGATGTTGGATAGGAGTTGTGTGGGAGGGTTGTATGCCATCAAAGAAGATCGCATTCGTGTGATTCCTGTGCTTCAAGAACTCCTCCTATTTTGATGTTGCCCCTTCGCTTCAAACTTCGGTGTTCAACTATGACCAGGCTCGGTATTTTTATGCTCAATCTCTTGCTGCCACTTCAAGTTCACAAATGCTATCTCTCATTCAAGTCGTCGCCTACAGCGGCCACTAGATGGCTGGGCCTATAATGTCCTTGTGGCGGGATTTTCTAGTCTACGTTCTTTTATAGGGTTTCCATTGTTTTGAAGCGGTTTTCTTTGTTTTCTCTCTGTTCTCATCGTTTCTTTCAAGTTTTTTTTTCCTGAACACGTCTACTATTTTACACATTTAACATTTTTTAAATACATGACTAGGTTTTTAAAAGATGAATGTGTTTTCATATACATTATACATTTACACACATCTATTTTTTTATACATGTTTAATATTTTGCAAGTACATGACTAACATTTTTTCAAACATATGTTTTGAGGTCTATTCCTTGAAATATATGTTTATATTTTTATATAGATATCACCGTTTTTATACACTTCAATTTTTAAAATACATAATTAACATTTTTTATAATATGCAACGTACATATTATTGGATGTCATGCAATTTTGGAAATTATATATTTTTTCAAAATTTCATGTACATTTTTGAAAAGTATGAACTTTTTTATGAGAAATATATTTTAATTCTTTCTACACTTTTTAAAATACAGTAACAAAAAATTTACACTGCGTTTCAAATTCGCAGTAAACATTTAAAAAGAGGTAAATTCCATTTTTTGAATATATATGTATTTATATTTTTTGTAAATATAAAAGAAAATAAAAAGATATAAAACCCCCAACAATAATAACCAGAAAACCTAAGAAAATCAGTGTTATGTTAACTGGGCCTTCCCATTTCTTGCTGCCTTGAGGCCATGTGTTCTTTGTCTCGCTAGAGGCGAGACTCAGAATTGCCCCTAGAAAATCAGCCCATTTAACAACCCATTTCAGTTAGCCGAAGCCGAATCTGTTATCGATTCGACGGACGTCAATGTTATCTATGTCCTAGATGTGCTCATTCCATTTTTCACAAAGATAATACATATCAAGCTGCCACAGTTTCTCACAAAGAAAAATCAAGCGCCCACAGAAAATTAGTCCTCTTTCAAAATGTCATATCGCTAGCATGGTAGAGTGGGTCGGCTCACTATCGTACGCTTGTGATTGCTAGGTCTACGATCTATGTTTTTGTTCCTTTTATTTTTCTCCCACTATGTACAATTTGAAAAACAACAGCGAATCTGAAAATAAAATATTTTCTCATTAAATAATGTTCATTTTTAAAATATAATTTTTAAAATGTTCATTAATTAGAAAATATATTCATAATTTTTGAAAATGTTCACATTTTTTAAACATATTCATGAATTCAAAATTTTAAGAATATTCATGAATTTAAAAAGAAAAGAGGAAAAATAAGAGACAAAATGAGAAAATATGAAAGAAGCAAAGAAAAATGAAGAAAAAAGAATGTCAGGAAACTAGAAAACCGGTTATAGAAACATAGAAAAAAGAAAACCCGTCCGAAAGCTTACCAAAAACGGGTGGAAGCTTCCCAACCAGGGACTGAAGCTTCGTAAAAATGTTCCAATGCTTCCGCTAATGAGCCGGCCCACCAAAGGCGTTGCGTGAGCGATCCTGTGTATTGCTTGCCTTGAACGATACATATCATTCCTGGTGTTTCTTGTCATATCTGACTGCTTTTCGTATCAGGCACATCGTAAATGTATAAACAGAGCCTTTATAGAATCATTAACCTTGACAACTTCAAGGCGATGTACCTTCAAAATTGTTTGATAAAATTAGGATCCAAATGCTCACATAACCCAACCGTTCATCATGAAGCTGGTCCAACATGACCAAACGCTTATCCAAGGAAGAAGTAAGAAAAATTCTAAATGTAGTTGATGCTATCTAGCCTCTGCCATCGTCTGAAAGCTGCCTCTATCGTATTGTTGTAATCTGTAAGATTATTGTATCCCATTTGGCAAGGGACGGGGATCGAAGCCTTCAATGCATGTGGTGCAAGCCTATGTTCTGCTTCCAGTGCACGCCTGAGCTACCACTTCTCTTCATGGGTGTTAACGCTAAAACGTGAGGCGGGCCACGTCGCTGTGTAGTCACACCGATATTTGAAATGCTCCTTTATAATGAGTAGGCAAATCAACTTGCCAATTAGAACTGTTCCTTTCGATACATATTACTTGTTGTAGTTAGAGTCGAACTTTGTCGTAACTTTAGGATAACTTTCGTACTAAAGTTGTGCTGAAGCTGCTACAAGTAATATGGATCATGAGCTTATTAAAATTAGTATGAGCCATTAAAGGTCATCTTTCGATAGAAACAATGGCTAACGGAAGGAGTAGGAAATAACATGTTTGTTCCTTTGTCCGGTGACCGTAAGCGCCCCAACTCCTCTGTTTACTTGGACAAACATCAAGTACAACCCTAACAACAGTAAGTATCGTTTTGTATTCCAAGAAAGCATCGGTTGGTAACATATCATTTGACTTCCTCGCTGCCATTGACTCCAAGCAACACCAGCACCCTTATCTCATACTGTACAAACTAGAATCGACCACCAAGAGCTAAGGAAGAAGGCCATGTTGCAATCCAGCGGTAATGTGCAATGACAAGGATTAATCGATTTTAGGAACCTATATGGAGGACATACGATCTGCTGATACGATTTGTGTAATTGTTCACAGAAAGAAAAAGAAAAAGAAAAAGGTTAGCTAAATCGCTACGATTCTAAAGCACCCAATCGAGTTAAGGTACTATCAAAGTTTGTTGCTGCGGACAAGTAGGAGTATATTGGCAAACAAAGTTTAGAAATCTGAGTGAAGCTTGTTAAAAGCATGACTGACTGATATATGAGAGGGAGTGAGTAGTTTAAACCAGCAAGTAGTATATCATAATATATCACTGACTTGACTGATACATGATTTTTATTTTTGAGAAGAATAATCACCGGGGCTCACTGAACTGAAGTGAACAGAACTGAAGCCTGAGGTGGAGAATCGGCTATAAAAGGTCGACCACCCGCAGCTAACTCCATCACAAACAAGAGCCATCCACCATGTCCATCGTCTACCTGCTATCCCTTGTTGGGGATCGTAGCAGAAATTAAAATTTTCCTACGCATCACCAAGATCTATCCATGGAGTATTCTAGCAACGAGGGGATAGGAGAGCATCTACATACCACTTGTAGATCGCAACGGAAGCGTTCAAGGAGAACGTGGATGATGGAGTCGTACTCGTCGTGATCCGAATCACCGATGTCCAGCGCCGAAAGGACGGCACCTCCGCGTTCAACACACGTACGGGACGATCGACGTCTCCTCCTTCTTGATCCGGCAAGGGGGAAGGAGAAGTTGATGAAGATCCAGCAGCACGACGGCGTGGTGGTGGATGCAGCAGAATTCCAGCAGGGCTTCGCCAAGCTTCTGTGGAGAGAGGGAGAGGTGTAACGGGGAGAGGGAGGCGCCAATGCAGCAGGGTGCGGCTGCCCTCCCTCTCCCCCCTTTATATAGGCCCCCAAGGGGGGGGGGGTGCGCAGCATCTCCAGGGGGGCGGCGGCCAAGGGTGGGGGGCTTGCCCCCCAAGCAAGGGGGGCGCCCCCACTAGGGTTTCCCCCCAACCCTAGGCGCATGGGCCCAAGGGAAGGGGGTGCGCCCAGCCCTCCAGGGGCTGGTTCCCTGCCCCTTGTGGCCCATGAGGCCCTCCGAGAGGGCTGGCCCCTCAAGGTGGACCCCCGGTGCCTATCCGATATGCCCCCGAGACTTTCCGGTGTCCGTACAACAACTTCCCATATATAAATCTTTACCTCCGGACCACTCCGGAACCTCTCGTGATGTCCGGGATCTCATCCGGGACTCCGAACAACCTTGGGTTTGCTGCATACTAATATCTTTAACAACCCTAGCGTCACCGAACCTTAAGTGTGTAGACCCTACGGGTTCGGGAGACATGCAGACATGACCGAGACGATCTCCGGTCAATAACCAACAGCGGGATCTGGATACCCATGTTGGCTCCCACATGCTCCTCGATGATCTCATCGGATGAACCACGATGTCGAGGACTTTAATCAATCCCGTACTCAATTCCCTTTGCCTATCGGTACGATACTTGCCCGAGATTCGATCGTCGGTATACCGATACCTTGTTCAATCTCGTTACCGGCAAGTCTCTTTACTCGTTCCCGTAACACATCATCCCGTGAACAACACCTTGATCACTTTGAGCTCATTATGATGATGTCTTACCGAGTGGGCCCAGAGATACCTCTCCGTTACACGGAGTGACAAATCCCAGTCTCGATTCATGCCAACCCAACAGATACTTTCAGAGATACCTGTAGTGCACCTTTATAGTCACCCAGTTACGTTGTGACGTTTGATACACCCAAAGCATTCCTACGATATCCAGGAGTTGCATAATCTCATGGTCTAAGGAATGATACTTGACATTCAGAAAAGCTCTAGCAAACGAACTACACGATCTTTGTGCTATGCTTAGGTTTGGGTCTTGTCCATCACATCATTCTCCTAATGATGTGATCCCGTTATCAATGACATCCCCATGTCCATAGTCAGGAAACCATGACTATCTATTGATCAACGAGCTAGTCAACTAGAGGCTTACCAGGGACACATTGTGGTCTATGTATTCACACATGTATTATGATTTCCGAACAATACAATTATAGCATGAACAATAGACAATTATCATGAACAAGGAAATATAATAATCCATTTATTATTGCCTCTAGGGCATATTACCAACACCCCTCTTCTCCTTGCTCTGTAGCTCGGCTCTGCCTCTGTCCGTTCACTCGATCAATACATCCCAGCCCCAGCCAGAGACCCATGTCCAGTGGCGTAGCCAGGATTTTTGGGTTGGGTGGTTCAATTGATATAAAATTATATTTACATCATAAATACAACATACTAATATATAGTTATGTGTCAAGACGAGGGGGCCAATGCCCCCCCCGCCCCGCGCGCGGCAACTTTGAAGCAACTTTGGGGAAAATGGAAGAGCTTACATGGGATAAATTTAGCCTTTGCTCTTCCCTATCTCCCAACACTTTATGTTTGTCCTTTTCCCTCCACGGTAAGATATCGGGTTTGTTTGGTTCGGCGCCCCAAGCAACCCGACCAAATATTTGGCGTTGACTTCAACACCGGCCTCTGTTTTGGATCTCGTCCAATTTATAGATTAACGTAAGCCCCAATAGCTTTCCCTATTGATATCTAATCTGATAGTTTGGTGAGGACTGGCAGTCGAATCCTCCGGCAATTATTTGGCGCGCCAATATTGGCATGGCAAGCACAAGAAGGATCCAAACAGACCCATCGTCTAGCTCCGCCACTGCATACTGGCATAGAATTTATCAAAAGACAACATTGTTAAGTTTAATCTTGCAATAATTCTACAATAAAAAGATTTAATTTATCAACTGTTAGTTCGAATGAACCCAAAACCATAATTAGTTAGTTGGCTCCATTTATCAATTTTGAGTTCTTATTTGTATTCACATCTAAACCTTGAAGGAATAATATCTCAAAATCCAAATCCAAATGCAATCTAGACAGGGAAAAGGAGGGAGAGATACACGGTGAATACTGGATTTTTCTTTTCTTTTTTAATCTATGCGTGGATTGAATTTGGATCTAGAACGGTAAGGCATACTCCGGTCATCCGAAATAACTTGGCGCCCCAACTCCTCTGTTTACTTGGACAAACATCAGGTACAACCCTAACAACAGTAAGTATCGTTTTAGATTCCAAGAAAGCATCGGTTCGTAACATATCATTTGACTTCCTCGCTGCCATTGATTTCAAGCAACACCAGCACCCTTATCTCATATTGTACAAACTAGAATCGACCACCAAGAGCTAAAGAAGAAGGCCATGTTGCAATCCAGCCGTAATGTGCAATGACAAGGATTAATCGATTTTAGGAACATATATGGAGGACATACGATCTGCTGATACGATTTGTGAAATTGTTCACAGAAAAAAAAAGGAAAAGGTTAGCTAAATCGCTATGATTCTAAAGCATCCAATCGAGTTAAGGTACTATCAAAGTTTGTTGCTGCGGACAAGTAGGAGTATATTGGCAAACAAAGTTTTAGAAATCTGAGTGAAGCTTGTTAAAAGCATGACTGACTGATATATGAGAGGGGGTGAGTACTTTAAACCAGCAAGTAGTATATCATAATATATCACTGACTTGACTGATACATGATTTTTATTTTTGAGAAGAATAATCACCGGGGCTCACTGAACTGAAGTGAACAGAACTAAAGCCTGAGGTGGAGAATCGGCTATAAAAGGTCGACCACCCGCAGCTAGCTTCATCACAAACAAGAGCCATCCACCATGTCCATCGTCTACCTGCTACCCCTCTTCTCCTTGCTCTGTAGCTCGGCTCTACCTCTGTCCGTTCACTCGATCAACACATCCCAGCCCCAGCATGAGACCCATGACCAGTGGCGTAGCCAGGATTTTTGGGTTGGGTGGTCCAATTGATATAAAATTATATTTACATCATAAATACAACATACTAACATATAATTATGTGTCAAGATAAGGGGGCCAATGCCCCCCCCCCCCCGCGCGGCAACTTTGAAGCAACTTTGGGGGAAAATGGAAGAGCTTACATTGGATAAATTTAGCCTTTGCTCTTCCCTATCTCCCAACACTTATGGTTTGTCCTTTTCCCTCCACGGTAAGATATCGGATCTGTTTGGTTCGGCGCCCCAAGCAACCCGACCAAATATTTGGCGTTGACTTCAACACCGGCCTCTGTTTTGGATCTCGTCCAATTTATAGATTAACGTAAGCCCCAATAGCTTTCCCTATTGATTTCTAATCTGATATTTTGGTGAGGACTGGCAGTCGAATCCTCCGGCAATTATTTGGCGCGCCAATATTGGCATGGCAAGCACAAGAAGTATCCAAACAGACCCATCGTCTAGCTCCACCACTGCATACTGGCATAGAATTTATCAAAAGACAACATCGTTAAGTTTAATCTTGCAATAATTCTACAATAAAAAGATTTAATTTATCAACTGTTAGTTCGAATGAACCCATAACCATAATTAGTTAGTTGGCTCCATTTATCAATTTTGAGTTCTGATTTGTATTCACATCTAAACCTTGAAGGAATAATCTCTCAAAATCCAAATCCAAATGCAATCTAGACAGGGAAACGGAGGGAGAGATACACGGTGAATACTGGATTTTTCTTTTCTTTTTTAATCTATGCGTGGATTGAATTTGGATCTAGAACGGTAAGACATACTCCGGTCATCCGAAATAACTTGGCGCCCCAACTCCTCTGTTTACTTGGACAAACATCAGGTACAACCCTAACAACAGTAAGTATCGTTTTGGATTCCAAGAAAGCATCGGTTGGTAACATATCATTTGACTTCCTCGCTGCCATTGATTTCAAGCAACACCAGCACCCTTATCTCATACTGTACAAACTAGAATCGACCACCAAGAGCTAAAGAATAAGGCCATGTTGCAATCCAGCCGTAATGTGCAATGACAAGGATTAATCGATTTTAGGAACCTATATGGAGGACATACGATCTGCTGATACGATTTGTGAAATTGTTCACAGAAAAAAAAAGAAAAAGGAAAAGGTTAGCTAAATCGCTATGATTCTAAAGCACTCAATCGAGTTAAGGTACTATCAAAGTTTGTTGCTGCGGACAAGTAGGAGTATATTGGCAAACAAAGTTTTAGAAATCTGAGTGAAGCTTGTTAAAAGCATGACTGACTGAATATATGAGAGGGAGTGAGTAGTTTAAACCAGCAAGTAGTATATTATAATATATCATTGACTTGACCGATACATGATTTTTATTTTTGAGAAGAATAATCACCGGGGCTCACTGAACTGAAGTGAACAAAACTGAAGCCTGAGGTGGAGAATCGGCTATAAAAGGTCGACCACCCGCAGCTAGCTCCATCACAAGCAAGAGCCATCCACCATGTCCATCGTCTACCTGCTACCCCTCTTCTCCTTGCTCTGTAGCTCGGCTCTACCTCTGTCCGTTCACTCGATCAACACATCCCAGCCCCAGCCAGAGACCCATGTCCAGTGGCGTAGCCAAGATTTTTGGGTTGGGTGGTCCAATTGATATAAAATTATATTTACATCATAAATACAACATACTAACATATAGTTATGTGTCAAGATGAGGGGGCCAATCCCCCCCCCCCCCCTACGCGGCAACTTTGAAGCAACTTTGGGAAAAAAAGGAAGAGCTTACATGGGATAAATTTAGCCTTTGATCTTCCCTATCTCCCAACACTTATGGTTTGTCCTTTTCCCTCCACGGTAAGATATCGGGTCTGTTTGGTTCGGCGCCCCAAGCAACCCGACCAAATATTTGGCGTTAACTTCAACACCGTCCTCTGTTTTGGATCTCGTCCAATTTATAGATTAACGTAAGCCCCAATAGCTTTCCCTATTGATTTCCAATCTGATATTTTTGTGAGGACTGGCAGTCGAATCCTTCGGCAATTATTTGGCGCGCCAATATTGGCATGGCAAGCACAAGAAGGATCCAAACAGACCCATCGTCTAGCTCCGCCACTGCATACTGGCATAGAATTTATCAAAAGATAACATCGTTAAGTTTAATCTTGCAATAATTCTACAATAAAAAAGATTTAATTTACCAACTGTTAGTTCGAATGAACCCATAACCATAATTAGTTAGTTGGCTCCATTTATCAATTTCGAGTTCTGATTTGTATTCACATCTAAACCCTTGAAGGAATAATCTCTCAAAATCCAAATCCAAGTGCAATCTAGACAGGGAGACGGAGGGAGAGATACAAGGTGAATACTGTACTTTTCTTTTTCTTTTAATCTATGCGTGGATTGAATTTGGATCTAGAACGGTAAGACATACTCCGGTCATCCGAAATAACTTGTCGCTCAAACGGATGTACTCCGTCTGTAAAGAAATATAAGATCGTCCAGATGATTAAAGTATGTAGCATGACGGAGGAAGTAGTATATCTTAGCATCATTTATTTGTTTTTTTTTATTTCAAAACATGTGTAATGGTAGCAACCTAATGGCGTGGAATGTGGGCGCGCCTGTCCCTTTGTACGCTGGTCGCAACCCCCAAAACTCACCCGAGAGCTAAGAAGTTCCAGTTACTGCTACTAGTTTCTTTGGTGAAAAGTCAGAATAACCGCACAAAAGCTTTAATAATCAATTAGTAAAATAATTAAAATTAGTGTGGTTGTATCCGCTGGATGGAGATCTGTCGTCCAAGGACTCTGCCTTCCTTCGTTGCCCACGCCTCCGTCCAGCGGTGGGCCCCGGCGGCAAGCGACAGAAGCAGAGGGAGCTATAGCGAGCGAGCGTTTCCTTCCACCCCTCCCCTCTCCTCCCGTCGGCCTCATCCACCATCAATCTACCCGCCACACCCGCCTCCCTCTGGACCGTGGGCCACCCCTCCCTCCCATACCGTCCCCCCTCCCGCGCGTCGACGTCCGTCCTCGCCGCCGCCCCTGCTCCCCAACCCCCACCATTCACCAGCGCCCCAAAAGTCCGAGGGACACAGAAGGGGGAGGGGGAGAGGGAGAGGAGAGCGGCGGTGACCTGCCAGCTCCGACCCCGCAGGCCCGGTTGCCGGCGGCCGCGCCTCGCCGTCCCCCGTCCCGCTGGCCGGCGGGCCCCGCCTCCTCGCCTCCGGGAGCTGCTGCTGCTGCTGATACTGTGTGGTAACCCCTCTCTCTCTCTCTCTCTCTCGCTCGCTCTCTTTCTGATAAGCACAGTGCAGCGGGGGTTGCTTAATTGTTTCCCCAAACGAAATTTCGGCGGCGAGCAGGGCAGGGGCCGCATTGGGTGGCCGCGGCGGATTAGGAGGGGATTCGTCGCTCGCTGCGCTGGGCCCGCGAATCCGCGCGGGCGCCGGGGGGAGCGGCGGGCGGTGCTCGGTGAGTGATCTAGGGTTTAGCGCTTCCGATTGGGCTCATTTCCTCTGTTGATTCGGCTGGGAACTAGCAGGAGGGGCGGCTGGTCATCTTTTTGGTTCCCTTCTGTAAATTAGAGGGCGGAGTGGGAGTGCTGGTAACGGTGGGTGCTATTGCTCGAGCTTGATGTGATGTTGATCATACCTGACATTGGAGTGTCAGGTTTGCAGTTGGTTCAGTTGGGAGTGCCTAGAACAGAGTTTTGGTGCTCTGGTCTGTGGCTCGGCATTGCCGCTGCTCCATGTGCGGTGCCGCGGCTGGCCTGTGTAGCGTTACTCCCCGCAGCTTCTGGTGAGCGGAGCGTGTGGACTGTGGACAGTGTTCTGCTACTTTCAATTGAAGGCGGCATTATGCGCAGTTGGATTCTATGATGCTCAGCATTAGATTCAGAGTCATGTCCATAACTGTTTACTCGGCCCAATGTTCGAAAGGATAATAACTAGAGTTCATACTAGTATACAGAGCTGTTCATCTTTGAAACTATGTGGCATGCTGAGTCCCCGAGGTTTTGGTGATCCATATTGCGGCTCTGGTTCTGCGTTTTCGCTATCCGAGGAACTGAATCTGGAGTTAAAGTCAGTGAATGAATAATTGTTCAGCTTCTAATTCTTTTCCATGGAGGCTACCTTTTTTTTTTGCGGGGTTCGATGGAGGCTACCTGATTGACTTGTTGCCTTCTCTTCTGCATTGAGTAAACACACGTAGCTACTTCGTTCCCCAGTTTTAACGATGCATGTTCTTCTGATATCTATCTCATTTCTGAACTGGTTCATGCACTCATCCATTCCTGAATCTCGTTTTACCTGGTAGTTTTTTTGAGCTCTGACATAACAACAGGACAATCTAACCAGGTTACTCTTGGGCAATACCTTCCCTGTGATATCACATTTGTGGCACCCTTGACTCCTTTTCTTCTTATCTTGCAGGTAGTCACATAGCTGCCCTATTTCTCCTGTCTGCAAACATATGTGATAATGGACAACCTTGGACATAGGGAAAATGGGAGGCAAAGGCCAGACCCATATAAAGCACTTCATACTCAGGTTTGTGTAATTCGTCATGAATAATTATCGTGCAAGATCTTAGAGTTATATTGTGTTCTTTGACATATGAAAGTTACACTGTGTTAGTAATTAAGGCATAGAACATTGATTTGATTTATCTTCTGCTAGTAAGCATTGTCCTGTAACAAATCTTCATTAAGGGCATTACCAGATCACAAGCTGTAGATGAGTGGCTAAAGTGTACATGTGCTTGTTTTAGACTGAAGGCAATATTATTCAGCTTTATGAGAAAGCTAAAAGTTGAGATAGTATGTTGGTCAGTGCTTGTCACTCAGCTGATGTACATAGTATCCCTAAAGTTTCTTCAAACTGAGGAATGATCAAACTAAATAGCAGAAGTTCATGGTGATAAGATAGTAACAAATTTCATAGCCCTCTTTTTATCATATTTTTTGTTTCGTTCTCTTGCATAGCTGCAGAGCAAATGGTACAGTCAAAACAACCATGCCCAAGAAATGAAGATCAAAAACTTATAATTGTCTTGGAAATTCTGATGTTTAGCTTTCATGTACTGCATTCAGAATTGTCACAAACATCATGTTATATATTTCTTTTCTAATCATAATTGTCGCAATGATTTGCTCTCTAGAAGAGTGTGGTTCTTATGATAGTTGCTCTATGTTTCAGTGGATGATGCCCCAAAGGCAAATGAAGGACCACCACAGCATGAACCTCCTAGCACTAATGAGTGAGAGGGACACCGCCATCATGGAGAGAGACCATGCTCTGGCTGAGAAGAAAGCTGCCATGGCTGAGAGAGACATGGCGTTTGCCCAGCGGGACTCTGCAATGGCTGAACGGAATGCTGCAATCGTCGAACGAGACAACGCCCTTGCCGCACTTGAACTAGCCCGTACAAATGGATTTAATATGAATAACGGGAATGGGTTCAACCCAGGATCTCTCAATGGAGCAAAGAACTTCCACCACCAGGACCAGCAGCCCCATGCTCAATCATCGCCACTGCAACTGGCAGATTCTCCATATGACCATACGAGGCAAATGCACATATCAGATGCATACCCGATCTCAACAGCCCCGGTGAGTGCCGCTGGAAAGGCAAAGAAGCCCAAGAAGAACAGTTCCCAAGCATCTCCACTGAAGAGGCCGTCAGGCGTGCTCCGGAAAACCAAGAAAGCCAGCGGTGACTGGAGAGATGCCGGAATGTCTGGTGTCGGGGAGGATCCAGCTCGCGCCGCTTCTGAGATGAAGAACGAGTGGAAGGACCAGGACCTTGGCCTGAACCAGGTCTCGTTCGACGAGTCGTCCATGCCCGCGCCTGCCTGCTCGTGCACGGGGGTCCTCCGCCAGTGCTACAAATGGGGCAACGGCGGGTGGCAGTCGTCCTGCTGCACCATGAGCATGTCCATGTACCCGCTCCCGGTGATGCCCAACAAGCGCCACGCGCGCATGGGCGGGCGGAAGATGAGCGGCAGCGCGTTCACCAAGCTGCTGAGCCGACTAGCGGCTGAGGGCCACGATCTCTCGGCGTCGGTGGACCTCAAGGACCACTGGGCCAAGCACGGCACAAACAGGTACATCACCATCCGGTAGTTCTGCTGCTTCTGTTCAACATGCGAGGAGGGATATCAGGCAAAGGTCCTATAGTCTCCTTACTGGGGGTCATATCATCTCTGTAATGTCATTGAGGGATGTAGGCTAGAATTCTGTGTAGGTCCTCCTCCATTTCTGAACCCCGAGTCGCGCTGGACAGTGGAAATGTAATTTTAGCAAACCCAGGTATTCGCCGTCGGATTCGCTGTATAGTTTTGACTACTAGATTTAATTGGCAGTAGGCGTTTCTTCCTTTGTCATGGCTTACATATCAGATGCTGCATTAGGATTCGTGTCTGCATGGTAGCACATGAATTAGAACGAACAAGGATAACAGCAGCATCACCGCATCAGGCTGCGCGAATGTACCTCAGCAGTGAAATCCCATTTTTCATTATTAGCAAAATGGCTCGTGTGTTGCAACGGGAGGAAAAAAAAAATCATAATTTTCAATGGCCATGATCACATTTTGCTGCATCACCGACAGATCATTTTCGCGAAAATCATGATCAATTTTTTAAAATCATGAACATCTTTTTAACTCGTCAGCGCATCTGAAATCATCAACAATTTTCAAATTTGTGAACATCTTTACAGATTTTCAAACACTGTCCAAAATCATGAACGTTTTATACTATTTGCAAATATTTTTCTAAAATTCTGAATAATTTTTTAAATTTTTTCTTGAATAGGCGAACACTTTTAGAATTGACGAACATGTTTTTTTGGAAATTGTTTGGTGGAACAATTTTTAAAATTCACGAATATTTTTTTGATTTAACGAGCAATTTTTTAAATGCATAATCATTTTTTGAATCTGTGAACATTTCATGAACCAACAAACTATTTTGTAAGTCATGAACATTTTGTGAATTTTTAGGATAGTTTTCAATTCATGAACATTTTTTAAATTGGTGAAATTTTGTTCAACTTTATTACCATTTTTAATACACGAACTTTTTTAAAAAATAATGAACATTTTTTGATTTCCTCAACATTTGTTTTCAAAATTGCAAATATTTTTTAATATTCGAACATTTCCTAAATCCACAAATATTTATAAATTAATAAATAAATTATTTCAAAACTCTCATTTTTTGAATTTTTAGAACTTTTTTAAAGTCCTAAATTATTTAAAGTAGAAAAAAACAAAGACGGAAAAGAAAAAAAAAATTAAAAAACAGGTCGCCCAAACAGGCGTGCTGTGTCGTCTCCCAACACGTAGAGCGCAGTATAGATGGTTCCTACTGGGCCGGCCCAGGCGGGGATTCCCCTGTGTGAAACATTTTTTACCACTTAAATGGCGTCAGTGGGTAATATCTTATAACTTTGAAGACAATTTCGGTGATGTACAGCCAGAAGCAATAACCCCTTTATTATTGAGTATAGATATAGATTATTAAGTTGTGGTCTTGCCATCATCGTACACAATCTGGATGCCAAAAGTAAAGTACAGAAATAGCTCCTTTATTATTACTCCTCCGTCCTTTCACGAGCAAACCCTCATGTGGCGGCCGACGCTGGGCAGAAGTGGCGGCTCCCCTCCCGTGACCTTGACCTCGAGCAACAGAGCCAACCGTGACTTGTTAGCTCGACTTGCAGTCTCGATTGGGGAGCTTTTACGACATCGCTTCCTAGTCCTATCCAGTGACTCTCCCCTTTTGTTTTGCCTAAGTTTTTTTTTGAAATAGTTGTTACCTAAGGTTTGGCCTTTCAGGAATCCGAGTTATGCCATGTATCAGTGTGAATCACCCTTATCACTTCACATCAGCTGCAGACCTGCAATGGCGTCCTTATTTCTCCACTAAAATGATGTGTCGTCTCATAGGGACAAGGGTTGCCGTCCCGGGCGATGCTGCTTTCCAACTGCTCTCGTCGAGCCTCGTGTGTGCTATCTGTTTGCACCATCGGTTGAGCAGCTCGGCCAAGTGTTGTTGCTGGACTGTTGACAGTCGCTGGTGCATGAACATTTCTTCCACTGGGATAAGATCAAGGGGAGGGGAGGGAAAGCAATTAGTGTTGCCAATGTGGTTTCCTGATTTAATGTGAAATTAACTTTGTTGTCAAAAATCAATTAATGATTAATGCAACCAATGTTGTTTCTAAATCAATTTCAATTAGTGTAATTCATATAATTTTATTCCTAATTTATGGACGATATAATAAGGTGGTTAATTGGCAGAGATAATTTGGATTCACCCAAATGGTGGTTCTACAGTAGCAACACATCCCGGTCCTCCGCCGGCCCAACCCAATGGCGCAGCCGGCGCTCCCAGATGAGCTACTCGAGGAGATCTTCCTCCGCCTACCCACGGCCGCCGACCTCGCGCGCGCCTCCGCGGCCTGCTCCTCCTTCCGCCGCGTCGTCGCCGGCCATCCCTTCCTCCGCCGATTCCGCGTCCTCCACGCGCCGCCTCTCCTCGGCATCCTCTGCTGGGATCTCACCCCGGCCCAGCCGCCCCACCCTTCCGCCGCCGCAGCGGCCACCTTAGCCGGCGCCGACTTCTCCTGCCCCTTCCTCCCCCCGTCCCCCGACCGCTGGTACCGCCGCGACGTCCGCGACGGCCGCGCCCTTTTCAGCCCCCGCTGCAAGGATTTGTCCAACAGCATGTACAGGCCCTGCGACCTGGTCAAGAAATTCGCCGTATGCGACCCGCTGCACCGCCGCTACCTCCTGCTGCCTGCCCTCCCCGACCATCTAGCCGATCAGGTCCACCAGCTGGACATCGTGGAGTGCGAGCCCTTCCTTGCTCCTCCCGGCGACGGCGAGGACTCGTCATTCAGAGACTTCAGAGTCATGTGCTTGGTGCGGTGCACAACCAAGCTCGTCCTCTTCGTCTTCTCCTCCTGCGCCGGGCAATGGCTCGCTGACCCTATCACATTTGACGTGTTTGGGAGTGTCGCGGCGTTGCGCCGCTACTACGCCCATGGATGCTTCTGTTGGCAGATTTATGATGGTGCCGACATGCTCGCGCTCGACACGCGCAGGATGGAGTTCTCCACTGTCGACCTCCCACCTCCACCTGGCTCTTATATGCGGGACATGGCCATTGTGGAGGCAGAGGAAGGAAGGTTTGAGATGTTTACTATCTCTGATAAAGTTAAACATGGTGTATATCATCTCTTGTATGCCACACGATGCAAGGATGGGAATGGGGAAAACCAATGGCAACCCAAGCCTCCAATCTCTTTGCCAGAAAATTATCGCTATTGCATCAACGGTGTAGCTGGTGGATACTTACTCCTAATAGGGTATCCAAAAGATGATAGGCCAACAGTATACTATTTTTCACTGAATCTCCAGACTTTCCAGGTTGAATGGTTCTGTCAGACTGGTGATTATGTCATGATTGGTCACCTGTATGCCAACCTCCCACCGTCCTTGTCCCCACCAACACTTTGAAGTGGTAAGCTTGCCCTCGATTTTGTATTTCTTATTTCGCATCCATATGACATTACAATATGATGCAGGTGTTGGTTTTCTTGGAAGTGTGCATTATCATTATACTTTGCCAAACGGTCCTGTATTAACGCTGGCATGGCCAACTCCCAAGTTACTTTCAACCCTTTATAACACTCACTCATATTGCTTGTCGTTATTTAGTTGCTATTCTAATGGTTAGTAGTTTAGTACATCTGTGAAATTCGAAAACCGTGAATTTCAGCATAGGCAAGTATTTGTTTCTCATCCTGTCAATATGACTGTCATCATTTTCAGTGTCATATAGAAACAGTAATCAGCATTCTTTTTGTGAATAGTACGCACAGGATTTGGATATGTGTATTTGCTACCTTCCCTTCAGCTCACCAATTGATTGCTTTAGTTCGTTACTTTGTGGTGAGATCCATTAAGCACATTTCATACAGTCCTAAGTGTTACTTTTAGTAGCAGGAAGCAGCAATTTTTATCAAAAATGGCAATCTGCACCACCTATATTTGGATTCTGTTGGGCTGTGCAGTGTGCATCATGTCTAATGAATTCTTGCTTTTGGCTGGTGAGACTCACAGTTCAGCTGAGGGTGCATGAGGCAGCATGTTAATTTTTGTTTTGTCTGTTGGCATTGTCACCAAGTTATCCTGTCTGGTGCCATTTTAGTTGGAATAGCTATGATTTTTCATGCAGTCAATTGACCACAGTGGTTGAATGTTCAAATTTATGTGTTTTCATCTCAGGGTGCACTTGCAAGTAGCGACTTGGGATCATGCTATTGCTCATGATGTTGCTAAATTAGGCCATGGAAGAAAATGTTTTTTCACCATCATCATATTCGTAATGACCCAATCTGTAATTACTCTTTGTTGTTGTTGTATCATATTTGAAATGACCCAATCTGTAATTATGCTGAAAACTTGCAACTGACATATTGTAACTGACGCTGGTCTTCCAACGTGGCAAACACACTAGTCAAACCAACCTCTTACACACGGACAACTGAGACATACACTACATCCGATTCCCAAACGCGTGTCTAGCCTAATGGGAAATATGAAAACTGTTGTGGACTGCAGTCCACTGCTATGTCTGAATAGATGGCACAATCTCTAATTTTTCTTTGAAAGAGAGTAGTGGGGTTCGAACCTGGATGGTTGGTGGCACAACCAACTGTACCCAGCAACGCAATGCCCTAGTGATTCCCTAGTTTCAGCTCTTGTTGCTCCTATGACAATACGACGTGATACTTGGTGTGACATTCTCAGAGCCAGTTTATGTAATGACGGCTCCTATCTTGCCTTATTCATCTACAAATCAAACTCAAACTTATTAATTTACATTTTATCTCTGTTCTCTTGCATAACATGCAAAATGATAGGTGAATACTAAGTTGTTGCGATAACATATATGAATCCAGATGCCGTGCTGATGTCTATGCCCAGTAAAATTTCTAATCTGGAATTGTAAATACATGTTTAGTTGTCTAGATGACTTCAGAAACATGTTTGTGTAGTTTGACAAATAAGAGTTGGCTTTATGAACATTTCAATCAAATTGGATACTCTTCAGCATAATGACTTTTAGTGGCAGTTCAAAAGTAGATGTTTGTATTGCAACCAAGTACTCCCTCTGTTCACAAATATAAGATGTTCTAACTTTTTTCTGAATCTGATGTATATATAGACACATTTTTTGTGTTTGTTCACTCATTCAGTCTGTATATAGTCCACATTGAAATATCCAAAACATCTTATATTTATGTATTGATGTAGTAGTATTCATGAAAATTGTATATTATGACGAGTTAAAATCCTCATTCCCATATGGTAATTCAGTTGAATACATTCCTTTCTTTTTGTAAATAAGAGAGGCTTGCGGACACATGATTTATATTCCTTAGTTTGTTTCAGTTTAATACTTTCTTTTGAGTTGTCGCATCTAAACAGTAAACACCCTTTCCCTCTATAACCAGGACTTCGTCCAGAGAAATATGCTGATGGTCAGGACTCAAGCAAGTGTGACTAGTCCTGGCCATCTCAGGCCCGGCCTCAGGCCCGGCCCTGTCGGCCCACCCAGGCCCGGCCCTAAAATCCAGGGCCTAGGCCCGATGGGCTTGCCCGTGGGCCGGGCTTGGGCCTGAGTTTGGAGCCCATCAGCAGGGTCTGGACGGGCTTGGGCTTGGCATATTGGCATTTTAAGGAAGAGGCCCGGCCCATGGCCCTAAACCCTAAGGGCTTTTCAGGGCTTTTTACCAGATGGGCCGGGCTTGGGCTTGAAAAGTAGGCCCGATGGTAGGGCCTGGGAGGGCCTGGGCCTTAGTTTTTTGCCGTGGGCTTTTTCAGGCCCGGCCCAAGCCCAGCCCGGCCCGGCCCATGGCCAGATATAAGTGTGACTGATGCCATGTTAAGGAGAATAAATGAAAGAGCTTCTGAAAGGGCAAATATGATGCCCCTTTGAGCTACTGAAGAACAAGAAGCACACCGTGGATATCCGTTGGATCCACCTTCTTTTTCCTGTTGAAGATTTCATATCATTTCTGCTACTTGTGCTTATTATGTATCCACCACCTGATTGGCTCAATTAATTGTATAGTGTCAAGCTTCAGTAGTTTGTGCTGAACTATATGGTGGCATGCTCATTTCATGAAAAATGCATCTGTAAGATGTTTGTAGAAGTTCATGGAGGATGCTTATATCGCTTTTACTGCAAAGCTGATTTTTAAATCCAATCCATCCTCTCCTAGTATTGAACACTAATACTATAAATCCTTGTCGGTTTTCCACATCCATTTGAATGGTTAAAAATCTAGAAATGATGATAGCAGAGTGGTCGTTTAACGTCAAAAGACTACAAGTTGAATGGCGAATCTTGGGAGAGGATTGAGCCGACACTTGTAGTTGTGTTACGATGTTCTTGCAACAACATTCTTCAGGTAGACGAACAATCACATGCATGGGGAGGTAGCACATCGCATATAGCTGCTGAGATCGCGGAAAAGTGGTAGCGACAACACATAAGTGACATCGATGGTGGTGCTACTCAAGCACCCGGACTCGAGCTCCGGGGTGAAAGCCTAAGTCTGACTTGAGTTGGTGGTGCTACTCAAGCACCTGGTCTCGACTCCGGGGTGAAAACCTGGCAATGGTGATGTTTTTTTTCGTCGTTACCTTGTTGAAGGCATTGCTTGAATATGCTCGGACTGATTCTGCAGGGTGAAAACCTAGATTCTGGCCTTCATGGCTGGATCCGGTGACGACGGTGCTTTAGCGTCGCTCTCTTCTTGAAGGCGTTGCTGTTGAAGAACATCATCGTCCGTGTGGTGTCATGATATGGTTGGTGCGGATATGGTCACTGTCGCAATTTGCCTATTGCAGATCTGATCCCTTTGGGTTTTTCCACACGCCTACACGTAGCTTTGGTCTCATATGACTTTGCTAGTTATCCGTGTGTTTGTATACGTGTGTTGGTGTTGGCTATGTGCATTCTAGCTATGTAGAGGCCGGGTGTGTGCTCATCGTGTTTGTATCTTCTTTATGCTCCATTTTGAGTCAATAAAATTCACCCTTCCTCGAAAAAGATGAATAATCACAAGCCAGTAACAAAACATTTAACCAAGCACTTAGAGTATCATCAGTCAACACACTAGTATGTACTCCCTCCGTCTGAATTACTTGCTCAAACGGATGTATCTAGCACTAAAATACATCTGGATACATTCGTTTGAGCGACAAGTAATTTCGGATGGAGGAATAATATACAATCATGTTCTTGCAGGTAGGTAAAATTCAGGTACTAAACGATGATGATACCAGAGGACAATATATGTAAATTCTAGTTCCTAGATCAAGAACAAGAGCTCACATTGGGGGAGGTCGACAAGTGGCTCCTTGATCCACCAACAATCTTTCCTCACTTAGAGGCAACTAGGGTTTTGGGGAGGTGGAAAGAGCTCACATTTTTTCCATTGGCAACTTTTCAGGCATTGTCTATAGAATCAATGTTATGACTTCTTAGGATAAGAGCCTTATCTATAGGATCAATGCATTTTCCCATTGGGCGACTTTTTAGGCCCGAATTGGCACACAGACTACGTCCCTAAGCCTAGAACCACCTAGAGGGAGACCCGGAATCTCATGCCCGGAACAACACACAAGGAGTATCTGACCCAATTAGCCTGGATATCCTGGCCTTGGAAAAACAGGAGGAACACACCCACAAAAAACGACATAAGTCACTCATGCGAACTCTGTTTGTGATGATTTTGGGCCCGTTTTAATGCTAACAACAATTTCCGAGGTCCTTGAATAGAGAAACCACCCAATATGAACTCAAAAGGAGGATGCAATACATGCAGAGGTTTGAAGAATCTACGATAACGTGATCGAGCTACTCATTCGATAACCCTCTCAAATCAACATCATGTAATCCATTGTTGCACAAAGCACCTTGAGACCGGTAAAACAAGCGAGATGTAACTAACATATATCTTTCCATCGAGCATTCCACTTGAGCTTGATGATGACATTCACACTTGCCACAAGTCGAAATCCTTCGCCATACAGAACATTCACATGGCACCTCCAGCCTACATTGAGAGCAAATTATGGGTTCAAGTATGGTGCTTCTCTTTAGCTTATCTAGGGGTTTCCTCTCAAACTTGGATGTGTATATAATCTCAAAAGATGTTTGTCTCCATACTCCTATTCATCATGTTGCCCCTCTTAATAATTAGTCTTTCCTTCGACTAATGCATAAGATAAAATACGTAAATGAAAACTAACAATCTTCTTCTCTACTTTTTCCTTAGGGGTCTTCGTCCACCTTTTCTTTTCATCCATGGAGCAGTGCATGTTCATGAAACTTGTAAACAACCTTAGTCCCCTAATCACTTCATTTATACCAAAAACGTTCTAGCAGGCTTAAATGTCATTTCAACGAGTACCACTCTAACATGCATAGCCATTTTTTGGACAGATGCTGGAACACCTATTATAGTAGAGAGTGGTGGATGGATTGAACACCAAAGTAGCATGCTCGAACGGTTGGCGTGAGGAGCACAACCCCACCTTGTTGCTCTTCTCTTATTGAGAGTTGGGCGAAGAACCTCTCCCGCCCCTTCACACCCACACTGAGCGCAATAGTCTTCACCACCACCCATCGCTCCCCCACTGCTGTTGTGAGTTAAATTTATAGCACACATGCGTAATGTGTAATCTGGGTTGGGCTTGGCTTGGGCCTCATTTTGTAGCCCAAAAGGTAATTCCGTTCGAGCTCGGCCTTTTCATTTTTGGAATTTCAAGGCAGGCTTTTGGGCTAAAACATCCTTCAGGCTGGGCTTTTAGTCTTTTGGTTTGACTTTGGGCTGGGCTTGGGCTTGAAAAAAGAGGACAATTCAGGCTTCGGTCTGGTATTTTCAAGGGCCGACTTATAGAAGCCCGGCCCGGCCCATGCTCAGGTTTAGCCGTCAATCTGATTCCTCCAAGCCTCTCACACAAACTCGTTTCGATTCCTGCTGCTGTAGGCTGTAGCTCCCCCAAATCTCATCCACCGGCCGGCCCTAATGGCGCTCCCAGATGAACTCTTAGCGTTTCAATCAAATTGGATGCTCATATTTTCAGCATAATGATATTTCTACTACATATACAAGTATTCATGAAAATCTTTGTATTATGGAGAGTAGCTGAATATAGAAAAGGGAGTCTTGCTGACCCATACCCTCTATTCATGAGTTTGTTTCAGTTTAATACCACTTCCTTTCAAGTTGTCGCATCTAAACAGTAAGCACCCTTTCCCTCTATAACCAGGACCTCTCCAGAGAAATATACCAATAGCAAGGACTCGCAAGCGTGACTGGTGTCATGTTAAGAAGAACAAATGCAAGAGCTTTTGAAAGGGAAAAAGCGGTTTGCATTCGACAACAATTTGCAGCCCGAGAGAATACGATGCGTCTTTGAGCTACTGAAGAACAGGAAGCATACACTGGATGTCCGTCGTATCGTATCCACCTTGTTTTTCCTGTTGAAGATTTCATATCGTTTCTGCTACTCGTGCAGTGCTTTTATGCCTGGCAAGAGACTAGCTTATTATGTATCCACGGCCTGATTGGCTCACTTACTTGTAGTGCCCAGCTTCAGTAGTGTCTTTGTTTGAACTGAGTTTGTTCGCGGCTTTAGTAATCCAAAGTCTGTTTGTGCTGAATGTATGGTGGCATGCTCATCTCATGCAAAAATGCATTTGTAAGATGCGAGCACCACCGATAGCAATGCGTCAATCCATATCGAGAGAATCATTACTTAGAGATGTTCATAGAGGATGCAGTAATTACTATAGCTTCATTTTTATAAATCAGTTAGAGATGCTATCAGGTGGAGTTGGACAAACTACGACGCAGACCGCTCTCCCTATGTTTTATCTGAAAAAAATGCCCTCTGTCAGTGAAGGTTTTTCACATCCATTATCAATTCGAAATGTAAATTCTGGAAGTGATGATAGCCATGATGTTCTTACAACACCATTCTTCAGGCAGATGAACAACCGGCAGAGGATTGAACTGACACTTGCAGACGTGCCGGGATGTTCTTCCAAACCCATTCTTCAGGTAGATGAACGATCGCAAGCTAGCAACAAAGCATTTAATCAAACACTTGCAGTATCATCAGTCACCACACCAGTATGCAGATTTATAAGGCTAGCACATACTTTAAGAAAAACTTTAACCCTAATTATTAGTTATATGCCACAACAAAAAATACATCATTAGATATGCATTCAGAAGAAGTTTACAGTGAATTTTGTGTCATGTAACTATTTTGGTGATTTTACTCCTAAATGGTTAGAGTTCTTCGTTAAGCTCGTTACTTTGGAGTTGAGTGGACTCCTAAACGGGCATCCAGGCATGTGGATTTGCCTCGATAAAGTAAGGTCAGATCACCTCAAGATTTACCCTTGTTGGTTGAGGCTGAACTTTGTGACCAAAGCTCAAGGAGAAGAAGGCGCATGTCGAACGAATATTAGAATCCCCCAGATCTGAACTTTTGCCAAAAGTAAAAAACACATCGTCTTTGTGTGCTCCTCTATTGGTCATTTAGATCCTCTCTTTTATTTGTGTTTAGAGTAGCCATGGAAAGTATTTACTTGTTAATCTTATTTTGCTTAATTTATTTTAGAGAGCTTATATATATATATCCAATTTCTTTTTTAGGGTGTGTATCCAATTTCTATAAAATCAATAAATTGGTTAAAATTTGTGGGCACATACCCACTCCCTTTCTAGTGGACATATCTGACCCTCTAGTATCTACTCCCTCCGTTCCAAAATAGATGACCTAACTTTGTACTAACTTTAGTACAAAATTGGGCCATCTATTTTGAAACGGAGGGAGTAAGTAGGAGTCCACATCTTTTTCTGGACAGGTGGGAAATACCCGCGTGGTTCAGATCCCAACACATACCACTCCCTTGCGTAAACATTTCCACAACTCAGGTTCTGCTGGCTGTTTGCGCCGACTATCCATTTCCGCTTTTGCTGATGAATAAGAATGGTGGGCTAGGAGGACTTGGATTTGGCGGAGTCGGGCGGTTTCATCTGAGAACATATCTTGTGCTCCCAGTGTTCCTATGACAATTGGTGCACCAATGCCAAAAGTCAACACTAAAAGTCATCAAGGATTTCTAAAAATATTTTGATTAAACAGAAATAAAATGTGTATACATATCAAAATTCCAATTGTAAATTGAACTCACAATTCAAGCAGAAAAATTAACATTCATGAATTCAACACAGCCTGCTTGAAGATTCTCTCACTCGTCGCTCTCATTCCCCGTCCTTTGATCCCGCATGAGTCAGGCTACCCCATCGGACTTGCAATCACACACCGGTCAGGTCAGGCGACTCACTCCTCCGTGGCTACCTCCTACCTTTTTTTTTGGGAGCTCCTATTTAGCGCAACACACGCCAGGGAGCAGAAGCGCGTGCACCCCCCGCGCGCCCATTTTGGGCTGGCCCATGAGCGGCGGCAGGGAGTCCCCTATTTTCTTGTTTTATTTTTTCCATTTTTAAATAATTCAGAATTTCCAAAAACTTTCAAAAATTCGAAAAATGCGAATTTTTAAGAAGTTCGTGGAGCCAAAAATGTCCCAGAATTCGAATAATGTTCATGAATATGAAAGAATGTTCACGATTTTAAAAAAAGTGTTCATGAATTTGGATATTGATGAACATTTTTATCAGATGAACAGATTTTTAATTTGATGAACATTTTTAGAACTTGATGAACAAATTCTCAATTCAAGAACATTTCATGAAAAAATGAATGAAATATTTGAAAAATGGACGAAGATTATTTCAATTTGATGAACATTTTTAGAAATTACGTGAACAAATTTTGAATACAATGAACATTTTTTGAATAAGATGAACATTTTATTTTTTAAACTTGATGAACACATTATCAGTTACAAAATTTGTTTTTTGAAAAACAGAAGAACTTTTTGAAAACTGGATGAACATTTTCTGTATTTGATGAAAATTTATGAAAATTATGGTGAACAAATTTTGATATGTTCAAGATTTTTTTTGAAAATTCTAAATAACAAGAAAAAAAGAAGAATAAGAAACGGAGGTGAAGAAGAAATTAAAAATCATAAAAACAGAAACAAAAGGAAAAAATAAAAGAAAAAAGAAAAAATGGGGATCTCGCCGCCACATGGACCGGCCCAGAAGGGGAGCTGGGGCGTGTGCGCGACGGCGCTAGGGGGCGCCCTATGCGCTATATAGGATCCGCCCTCCTACGCCTCCTTCATGTCTGTCTTTCTTCTCCCTGCACCACCTCTTCTCCTCCTCGATCCTGACCGCCCTTTTTTGTGTTGCTTCCTTCGACTCCTAGTTTGTTGTCGTTGTTTGCCTTGGATAGTGCATAACGGCGGGCTCCGTTGCACTATAACGTGCATCGAGAAAGGTTGGTCGCCACGTGTGGGGAAGAAGCGCCACAATGGGAAGGAAGAACAATTTGTTAAGCTTATAAGAAAGTGGGGACAAACCATCCAGATTGTCGAGAACAAGGGAAATTCTTCAAATTGCCAGAAAAGCATGGCGAAAAATTAAAAAAAATCCCCTTGGTCCTCACATTTTTCTGTGGGGTGCTCGTCATATCTCAGTTTTTTTAGGCAAGCTCGTCATATCTCACTGTTTGTGAAGACGTGGGCATGTACAGCCTGGACCGAGCCCAGCCCGGGATAAACGGGCTAACCGGGCCGGGGCATGATTTTACAGCCCAAATATAATTCCGATCAGGCCTTTATTTATTTTCGGTTGTGACCAAATCTGAATCCCATCCTCTGCCCAAACCCTAATGGCGCAGCGGCTCCCAGATGAAATCCTGGAGGAGATCTTCCTCCGCCTCCCCACCGCCGCCGATCTCGCCCGCGCCTCCGCGGCCTGCGTCTCCTTCCGCCGCGTCGTCGCCGGCCATCCCTTCCTCCGCCGATTCCGCACCCTCCACCCGCCGCCTCTCCTCGGCATCATCTGCGGCGGCTTCTTCACCCCGGCCCAGCCGCCCCACCCTTCCGCCGCCGCGGCAGCCACCCTTGTCGATGTCAACTTGTCGTGCGCCGTTCTCCTTCCCCCGTCCCGCGACCGCTGGTGCCGCCGCGACGACCGCGACGGCCGCGCCCTTTACTCCCCCGAGCGCGAGGGCCCCGGCGTCGACTACAACCGCCGGGAACTGGTCAGCGAGTTCGCTGTCTGCGACCCAGTGCACCGGCGCTACCTGCTTCTGCCTTCCGTCCCCGACCATCTCGCCGGTCAAGTCCGTCCGCCCGACATCTCGAAATGCGAGTCCTTCCTTGCTCCCCCTGGCGACGACGAGAACTCATCATTCAGAGACTTCAGAGTGATGTGCTTAGTGTGGTGCACAACCAAGCTCGTCCTCTTTGTCTTCTCTTCGTGCGCAGGGCAATGGCTCCCTGATCCTGTTACATTTGATGTGTTTCCGCACTCGGGTGCGCTTAGGCGCCACTATGCCCATGGATGCTTCTGTTGGCATAATTATGAGGCTGACAACTTGCTCGTGCTCGACGCACGCAGGATGGAGTTCTCCGTCGTTGACCTCCCGCTTCCGCCTTGCCCTCATCTGGGCTACTTAGCCGCTTGTCTGCGGGAGATGGCCATTGTGGAGGCAGGAGAAGGAAGACTCGGGATGTTTACTGTCTCTGAGCCTGGTGTATATCATCTCTTGTATGAAGAGCAGTGTAAGGATCGGAACGGCGCAAACCAGTGGCAATCCAAGTCTGTGATCTCTTTGCCGCCAAATTATTCCTATGGCATCCACGGTGTAGCTGGTGGATACTTACTCCTACACGGGTCACGTAATGATACTCAAGTAGTAGACTATTTTACATTGAATCTACAGACTTTCCAGATTGAGCGGTTCTGTCAGACTGATTGTCACATAAGTGGCACACTGTATGCCGGTCTCCCACCGTCTTTGTCCCCACCAACTATTTGAAGTGGTAAGCTTGCCCTTGATCTTTAATTACTTATTTTGCATGCATAGGACATTGGAAGATAATGCAGGTGTTAGTTTTTTGGTAGTGTAAACTATCATTCTACTTTGGCGAACGGTCCTGAATTAACTCTGATCGATGTTGGCCATGCTGCTTTCCACCCTTTATAATACTCACTCATATTGTTTGTCGGTGTTTATAGGTGCTATTTTAACGGTCTTTGAATTAACACTGATGGGGCCATGTTACTTTCCACCCTTTATAAGACTTGCCCATATTGATTGTGGATGTTTAGGTGCCATTCTAATGGTTAATTAGTACATCTGTGCAGTTCGAAATCTGTGAATTCCAGGATAAGAAATAAGTATGTTTTTTCTCATCTTGTGAATATGACTGTAATCATTTTTAGTGTCATACAGAAATAGTGATTAGCATCACAGTGTGCACACATTAAGCTTGATTTGGACATGTATTAAGCTTGATTAGCATCACAGGGTGCATGACGCAGCAAGTCAATGTCACAATATATTTCCTCCGTCTTGCATTGCATGTACATTAGTAGGTGAGTAAAAAATGGTTGTGGTAGCATATATAAAATCAGATGCCATGGTAATGCTTATGCCCAGTAATATTTCTGGTCTTGAACTGCAAATACTCCATGCATGTTTCTTTGTCAGATAACTTCTGAAACATGTTTGTGTAGTTTTGCAAATAAAGGTCTTGAGCGTTTCAGTCAAAACGGATGCTCGCCTTTTTGGCATAATGACTTTTACTGACTCCCATTTAGTATTTTCAGTTGAATACATGTCTTCCTTTTTTTAATAAAAAAGAGAGGCACAAGCTTTCAGTTCCTCAAGTCCTTTTCAGTTTAATATTTTTCTATTGAGTTGTCCTATCTAAGCACCGTTTCCTTATATAGCCAGGACTTGTCGAGAGAATACGCTGATGGCAAGGACCACTGGCAAGTTTAGCAGAATAAATGTAAGAGCTCTCAAAAGGGAATAAATGTAAGGCAACAAATCGTGTATTAGTCCAGCATCATCACAGTTTAGAAGTTGCAATCAGTAATACGTCACACAGTTGAAGGCAACAAACGCTCAGTTATACTATGATGTAACTCTGAAACCCATTGCAGCAAATCATGTGTCCGTTTGTTCGTTCGTTCAGCATCACAATTTAGAGTTGCAATCAGTAAAATGAATGGCTAGTCTGCTTACAGCAAAGCATCAAGCGGGGACTATTCTTGCAGCTGCACTCTTCGGGTGGATGAAGAACCACACAGGCCAGGAACAAAGCATTTAACCAAACACTTGCAGTATATATCATCAGTCACCACACCAGTATGTGTATGCTAGGATGTTCTTGCAGGTAGGTATAATTCAGATAACGAAACAATGATGAAATTACAGAAGCAGATTGGTAAAATTGATTCCAGTTCCTAGATTAGCACCAGAGGCATGATTGGATCAAATCACCAGCCAAGGAATGTCTATCACGTGAGGGGGTTGGCATGGACGGTGGCGTGGTTGAGCCTGATCTTGCTTTTCATTGATCCGGATTGCTATTTCACATCTAGATCTAATATTTAAGTTTCTAGCCGTTGGATTCAAGCAGCAGGATTCATGTTTTGGCTTTAACAGGCACGAGTGCACAGCGATCTGGCCAATTTTTTATTGTCGCACATGGTGCCCAGCGAGAGGCACGGTGGCCCACTATGTTCAACTTTTCTTTTTTTCTTTCTTTGACTTGACTCGTATTCTTTTATGAAACTTGTCTCGTTTTTGTTTATGGTGCAGGCACATCTACATAAGTTTTTTTTTTCATTTCAAGCCTCTTTGTTGTTGATCCTGAGAAAAAAATCTCTCTCTTCTTTCTTCTTTGCCTTTTCCACCAGACCCATTACTTTGTAGTTTTTTTTGTCAATTATAATATGTAAAGGCTTTCATAATTACGAGTCTAAAACCATCACGAACCCAACAATTTTAAACTTGCCTTTCTTGTAAGTTATTTTTTTAAAATATACCACTAGTCTTTTTGGGTTATTCGACCACACGAGAAAAACATATTAAACCGATTCATTTATGAAAAAGGTATATTTTTTCGGTGATTTTTTAAAGGAAAAATCCACGTCCAGTTTCGTGTCCACCATCGACGCGCAACTAGCTCTCATAGTTGTTTTCATCCCAGTTGCAAGCCCATCATAGATTTGCAACTGGATCGCGGTTTTGTTTTCGTTCCACTTGCATGTCCAACCTCGACTCGTAATTGTACCCACAGTTTTTGTTGTTGTTGTCCCAATTGCAAGTCCACCTTTGGCTCGCAACTTGGTCTGTAATTGTGTTTTTTGTCCCAGTTGTAAGTCCACCCCCCGACGCGTAACCTATGGCCCATCTCTCCCGAGACCAAGGCACCAGTAAGCATACCAATTAGTGAAAACCGTCGCGTGCCAGCTGCTCGTGGCCACTCTCTCCATGTCTCCACTTTCCTCACCAATGTCGCCCACAACCTCCACTTTCCCCACTGACACCCACAACGTCCACTTCCTCCCCATCGCCTTGTCGCATGGCCCACATTCGGATTGGGAGTCGCTCTTGGAGGTGGAGTGGATCCTAGACAAGGAGCAAACGGAGGAGGAGGCCGCCCTCAAAGCCAAGGAGGAGGAGTGGCATCGCTGCAACGTGACTTAGGCCACGCAAGAGGATGCCCCCACCTAGATGAGTGCCTCGATTGGAATCCCAAAATGCGCTCCATTGAGTGAGATGTCCAGCACGACTATGCGCAGGTCCCGTATGGGCAGGATAGAGCTCGCCCATGCAACTCATTGAGACCAGTCTGTGCTCTCTGTTGCCTCATTGTTAAGGAGGCATGGGATGGATCCTACATGGTGAAATCTTCAAGGTCACCGTTGTCAGGTAGGCATTAAAGGCGGAGAGGGGTTGTGTTGTCTGGCTCCGTTATGAAGAGAAATGAGCAGATTTGGCGACAGAGAGGGAGCACATTAGATGCTGCATATTTGACCTAAACATGGAATGAGACATGAACATGGTGTCATTCACCAAGAAAAAATTGCGCCATATCAGGGCTTGCCCCCTTGAAAAAGCCGTCTCTGACCTCGACCACTGTCAGCAAGAATCAGACGAAGACTAGGTCGTCAGACCATCACACCGTTGTGTGAGGACGAGTTGACTCGTCACATATGCATGTGCCCTATGCACTGCAGTCACCTTGTCGTGGTGAGGATCAATTAGTGCTTCTCCCAAAACATAAAAAGTCGTTAGTTTAGTATATGATAATGTTGTTAATTGACTTTTCTACCCTTATGTAACAATTTTGTAATGTTATGTTATCTCGGAATAGAGTTTAAATACCTTAAACCGAGTGTGTGATTATAGAGTTGATGCAACAAAAAATAACAGAAAAGAAAAGATATGGAGACCATATTATGGTGACTCCCTTTTTGTGCACAGTCACCGCGACCTTCATATCCATATGAAGCACACTATCACATATGACGATTTTGCTAGAGTTGCTCTTAGTGTCCAACCCTCTCTAGTGGAAATTACCCTAAAAAAACTTTGTCTCCTTAAACTTGCATGTCGATTATTTCCATCATCTCTATTGTATTGTGCTTAGTGTGGTCGTAGCTCGTTTACTATTATTAGTGTTGCTTGGACACTTGGGTCACCTAGTCACACTATCTAGTCAATATTTTTTTTGAGAAAACTTTTGATCTATTCATCTTCAATCATGGCAGTACAACAAACACCAGAAATAAAAAAAATTATATCTAAATCTGTAGACCATCTAGTGACGACTATAAACACTGAAGCGAGCCAAAGGCGCGCCACTGTCATTGCCCCTTCCTTGTCGGAGCCGGTCGATATATTTGATATTTTAACCTGCAAAAAAGATATTTGATATTTTCTGGGACAAAAGGAAAATAACCTTCAATGATTAGGTCCGAATCCTAACATTGACCACTCCTTTCATACACCGTTCCCCTGCTCCAGTTTTCTGCGATATGGGGCTTACTATCAACATCGGCTTTTTTTCGTGAACACGACTGGTGAGGAGGTGGCGTAGCTAGACAATAACAATGATAGGAGCTGAATAAATTGCATAATAAAACAACCATTTTGAAGCATTGATTTTGTTCCAGAGTGTTTATGAATGTGTTTTCCTCATGAAACTTGGAACTAGGTGAACGCTCAACAAAGTTTGTTGAAAAAAAAATTTAGATGTTTTGAATTTGCTTACTATGTTTTCTCATTTTCTGTTTATTTGGGTGTTTGTGAACTAGGGAGCAGAAAACCCAACCCATGACTTGAGAAAAGAAAATGACATCAATGAATTAAACACAATTAGTTAATTGCCCATAGTTGCAATATGGGCATATATATTCTAGCGGTTCAACGCCAATCTTGTTATATAATTTGCACCCACAAAATTCTATATTTTGATAAGATTGAATAGGGGGAAACAAGGGAAATTTTGATATAGCTAAGTTTTTGGTAAGATTTGATTCGATTTGATTTGGATATGAGTAGGGAAGACAACGATAATTTTGATTTATTGAGATTTTGATATGATTTGATTTAATCCGATTGAGTTAATGCAATATATGATTTTGCGGAACTATCAATTTGATTTCGATTATTTTAAATTACTCTATTTACTTTGGTTTTTATTTTGTGTGGCATCGATTAAGACTAGAGGAAAAACCAACAACAATAAAAAGATAGGGGGATGTGGGGTAGGAAAAAGCCATGGTGAAATCTTCAAGGTCACCATCGTCGGGTAGGCATTAAAGGCGGAGAGGGACCGCGTTGTGTGGCTCCGTTATGAGGAGAAATGAGATTTGGCGACAGAGAGGGAGCACATCAGATGGTACATATTTGACCTGAACATGGGATGCGAACAAGAGAGAGAGAGAGAGAGAGAGAGAGAGAGAGAGAGAGAGAGAGAGAGAGAGAGAGAGAGCATCAGACGGTGCATATTTGACATGAACATGGTGTCATTTGCCAAGACAAGCTGCGTCATATCGGTACTTGCCCCCCACCCCCCTTGAAAAAGCCGTCTCTGACCTCGACGACTATTAGCCGGAATCGGACGAAGATGAGGCCGCCAGACCATGGCACCATCGTGCGAGGATGAGTCGACTCATCACATATGCATGTGCCCTGTGCACTGTAGTCACCGTTGTCGTGGTGAGGATCTAGTGCTTCTCCCAAAACATAAAAAGTCGTTTAGTAATATGAAAATGTTGTTAATTGACTTTTCTACCCCCATGTAACAACTTTGTAATGTAATGTTATCTCGGGTTGAATTTTAAATACCTCAAACCGAGTGTGTGATTATTGAGTTGGTGCAACAAAAAATAACAGAAAAGAAAAGATATGGAGACCACATTATGGTGACTCCCTTTTTGTGCACAGTCACCCCTTTCATATCCATATGCAACGCGCTATCAGATATGGCAATTCTCCTAGAGTTGCTTTTAGTGTCCAACCCTCCGCAGTGAAAATTACCTCCCCCCCCCTCCCCCAAGGATTTGAACTTAATGCAACCAAAAAACTTTGTCTCCTTAAACTTGCCTGTCAATTATTTTCATCATCTCTATTGTATTGTAGTATTAATGTTGCTTGGACACTTGGGTCACCTAGTCACACTCTATCTAGTTAAGCTTTTGGTAAGATTTGATTTGATTTGATTTGGTTTTGTTAAGTTTTTGTGAAAATTTGATTTGGATATGCATAGGGAAGACAATGATAATTTTGATCTATTAAGATTTTGATACGATTTGGTTTAATCTGATTCAGTTAATGCAAGATATGATTTTACGAAAATATCAATTTAAATTAGGTTATTTTAAATTACTCTATTTACTTTGGTTTTTATTTTGTGCGGGCATCGATTAAGACTAGAAAAAACCCAACAAGAATAAAAAAGGTAGAGGGACGTGGGTAGAAAAAGACCAGGAAGATAGTGGAGATCTTCTTGAAGCTTCAGTCACCTCATTTGCTTCCATTCCCCATCCCCTGATCCTTGCAGATGGCATGCTTGCTGATTTCTTATCTCTGATCTCCAACTTGTATCCAACCAAAAATTCTTTCTTTCCTCCGAGAGAAGCAAAAATGGCGATCCCAGATGAACTCCTGGAGGAGATCTTCCTCCGCCTCCCGGCGGCCGCCGACCTCGCGCGCGCCTGCACGGCGTGCGTCTCCTTCCGCCGCGTCATCACCGGCCACCCCTTCCTCCGCCGATTCCGCACCCTCCACCCGCCGCCCCTCCTCGGCATCCTCTGCGGCGGCCTCACCCCGGCCCAGCCGCCCCACCCTTCCGCCGCCGCGGCGGCCACCTTAGCCGACGCCGACTTCTCCTGCCCCTTCCTCCCCGCGTCCCGCGACCGCTGGTGCCAGCACGACGTGCGCGACGGCCGCGCCCTTTTCTCGCCCGCCGTCGAGGGGACCTGGGACGACTGCGACTGTCGGGATCTGGTTAGGGAGTTCGCTGTCTGCGACCCCCTGCACCGGCGCTACCTGCTTCTGCCTGCCCTCCCCGGCCATCTAGCCGGTCAAGTACAACGGCCGGACATCCTGAATTGCGAGCCTTTCCTTGCTCCTCCTGGCGATGATGAGAGCTCATCATTCAGAGACTTCAGAGTCATGTGCTTGGTGCGGTGCACAACCAAGCTCGTCCTCTTGGTCTTCTCCTCCTGTGCCGGGCAATGGCTCGCTGATCCTATCACATTTGACGTGTTTGGGAGCGTCGCGGCGTTGCGCCGCTACTACGCCCATGGATGCTTCTGTTGGCAGGTTCATCAGGCGGACAGCATGCTTGTGCTTGACACGGGCAGGATGGAGTTCTCCACTGTTGACCTCCCGCCTTCACCTGGGCCTTATATGCGGAGCATAGCCATTGTGGAGGCAGGAGAAGGAAGACTTGGGATGCTTACTATCTCCGATCATATTGAACGTGATGCATATCATCTCCTGTATGCCGTACAGTCTAAGGATGAGAATGGCGCTAACAAGTGGCAATCCAAGTCCGTAATCGCTTTGCCGGAAAATTATCGCTATGCCATCTTGGGTGTAGCTGGTGGATACTTACTCCTAATTGGGTATCCAGAAGAAGATGGGCCAATAAGCTATTTTTCACTGAATCTCCAGACTTTCCAGGTTGAGTGGTTCTGTCAGACTGGTGATAATGTCATGTTTGGTCTCCTGTATGCAGATCTCCCACCGTCCTTGTCCCCACCAACTCTTTGAACTGGTAAGCTTGCCCTCAATTCTTAATTAATTTGCTTGCATATGGCATTGCAATTGCAATCTGATGCAAGTGTTAGTTATATGGTATTGTGTACATTATCATTCTCTACTTTGAAAACGGTCCTGAACTAGCGCTGATGTGGCCAAGTTACTTCCCATCCTTTATAATATTCATTCATATTGCTAGTCGGTGTTTAGGTACTATTCTACTCCCTCCGATTGTAAATATTTGTCTTTCTAAAGATTTCAACAAGTGACTACATACGGAGCAAAATGAGTGCATCTACACTCTAAAATATGTCTATATACATCCGTATGTGGTAGTCCATTTGAAATCTCTAAAAAGACAAATATTTAGGAACGGAGGGAGTAATGGTTAGTGCATCTGGGCAATTCGAAATCTGTGAATTTTAGGGTAAGCAAAAAGTATGTGTTTCTCATATTGTGAATATGACTGTCCTCATTTTCAGTAACATACAGAAATAGTAATTGGGATCACAGTATGCACACATTAAGCTGAATTTCGACATGTGTTTGCTACTTTCCCTTGAGTGATTTTTTCTTCATTTTTAGTTACTTGTAAAACCGTTTGCTTCTGCTAGGGTCCTTCAGCAAGCTCACATTCTTCTCCTTGCCGATTCATTGCTTAGTTGGTAGCTTTGTGATGAGATGCAGTCGTCAAATTGCATAGAGAACTTAGTGTTGTGATTAGTAGCACCAAGCACCACTATCTATTCAAAGAATGGCACTCTGCACCTCCTATTCTGAATTTTGTTGGGATTTGCAGCGTGCACCATGTCTAATGAATTCTCGCTTTTGGCTGGTGAGACTCAGTTCAGCTGAGGGTGCATGAGGTAGCATGTTAAATTTGTGTTCTGTCAGTTGGCAATGTCACATTTTATTTCTGCTGTCTTGCATGGCACCTAAATTGATAGGTGCATACAAAATGCTTGTGATAACACATATGAATTCAGATGCCGTGGTAATGGTTATGCCCAGTAATATTTCTGGTCACTGCAAATACATGTTTTGCTGTCAGATAACTTCAGAAACATGTTTGTGTTGTTTTGCAAATAATAGTCAGCTTTGAGTGTTTGAATCAAATCGGATGCTCGCCTGTTTGGCATAATGACTTTAAATGACACTCCAAAAGTAGATGTTTGTATTGCCTACAAGTATTCGTGAAAAAAAATATTGTCACAAGTTAAATCCTCATTTCCATCTAGTATTTTTAGTCGAATACATTTCTTTCTTTTTATTAAAAGAGAGAGGCTTTGATACTCTTTTTTTGAGTTGACATATCTAAGCACCCTTTCCCTCTATAATCAGGACTTCTCCAGAGAATAATGCTGATGACAAAGGATCCACAAGTGCGATGGCACATTAAGGAGAATAAGTGCAACTATTTGCAGTTCGACAACAATTTGCAGCTGAGAGAAGATACCACCTCTTTGAGCTACTGAAGAACAAGAAGCGTGCGGTGGATGTCTGTTGCATTCACCTTCTTTCTTGTGCTATTTATGCTGTGCTTTTAAGCCTCAAAAGATTAAACTACTATCTTATTGTGTGTCCACCGCCTGACTGTGTGCAGCTTTCAGTGCCTATACCGCAAGCAAAACCAGAGAATCGCATTAGTAATGTATTCAGGCAGTGGCGTGGCTTCTGGCAAACCAGCTATATTGGCAGCGACAGCCCACCATACTACTTTCTTCCTTCTTCGTTTTTGAGTACTGAACATCGCTCGTAGTATTGACAAATGAATGTCTGTCTTGGTTCGAACTGAAGTTTTGCGGCTTCAGTTACCCTGAAAATAATTTGCTTTTGGTCATGTATGATTCTAGTATGAATGGTATACCCAAAGTCTGCTTGTGCTGAACATATCTTCTCTTTGCTGCACATGTAGTTGCAAAAATGCGCGACAGTCCATATCAAGAAAATCATACTACAAAATTCCGGTCAGACGCCAGCTTCACCGATTTTTGTCCCTCCGGTTGAGCTATGGCGATTGGTGGATGAGGCGCAGGTCAAAGGGGACACGGACTAAATCATCATGTCGACGGTGAACCGCACATACCCACAGTTGAAATGCCACAAACCCTCTCACAGTGAAAACCATGGAAGTTCTGGAAACGATTGGAGCAAATCTTGAGTTCGCTCGTTCGTCCAGCATCATCACAATTTAGATAGAAGTTGCAATCAGTAAGACGAATGGTGAGTCTGCTTACAGCAAAGCATCAACCGGGGACTGAAGCGTGCCTTGATGTTATTGCATTCTTGCAACTACACTCTTCGGGTGGATGAAGAACCACAAGCATGGGCAATTATTTTATTATTTTTGAACAGAGAAAGGGTCCGCAAGGACCCAGAACATCCATTAACTATCAGCAGCTGCAGTACAGAGCTCATACCAGGACTCAAAAGAAAAGGAAATAACATCATAGTCCCTGAAACTAACAAGGAGGACCCCATCGTGATGATTAAGATCACAATCGGGTCCAATACTCAACTCCAGCGTAGATCCAGTCCGGCCATCACCGGGGACGTGACCACTTGGGATCACCGGACCGCCACTACTCCATCAGCGGACAAAGATGGAAGAAGAGGACTCCATGTTGAAGTTGAACAGCTGCCTCTCAAATGGCATCAAGCCAGGAGGAAGAAACGAAGCCAGCATGGCTTCACCAGGCCGCCCTTCGGCCAGAAAAGTCACCGGGGAGGCGTCGGAGACCGGCAGCTCCAGTGGGCGCCGTAGCTCCACTCCAAGCACCGATGAGAATATGCACAAACCCAATCGAAACAAACTTGCGCTCCACCTCTTCCACTTTTTGTCGCCATCTCCACGACAGCGACGAACAAATGGAACAAGGCGACGGAGATCCTCCAGATCAGGGAAAGATTCGAGCTCAGAGTGAATTCCCGTTTTTACCCCCTATTTTGACATTTTTGACACTAATTACCTCATTTAGCGAGATTTCATCCGTTTTACCCAATTTAACAAAAATGTTCCCACAATTTACCCTGTTTAAAATTTTGTGAGCATTCTGACCGGTCGGTCACAATTGTTTGGTCCAGCTGGCATGCCACGTCAGTGGTTTTTTCTGGCTATTTTTCTCACTTCTGAACCGGGCCACGCAGCTTCTCCTAACTGGCTCGGCCCGACGCCGGTCGCTCGCGTCACGTCCAACGCAAAGTCGGCCGCGCGCCACGCTCGCCTCATGTGTCTTCTCATTTGTGTTGCTTGCGCCCAATCAAACATCCAAACTAATTTCCATATAAGCATCAAAATTCCTCTAGCATGTACATCATGCCTGCATCATCTGTTAACTCAACCATGAAGTTTTCATTGACCACCTTCTTCTGATAATAAACGTTGTCCCAAGGGTTAGAACCCAATTCCTTGATCTTCTCCTTTATGTCAAAATAACTAATGAAATCCCTCTCAACCATCTCTAGCTCTGGATTCTTGTATCCATGGACATGTAGAATATGCCTAACACTCCACATCTTGGTTGCCATCTGCTTTGTGCAAGAAAAATAAAAATGAATTAGTGACTGCAATCATAATAAATCATAATCTACTCTAATAAGGTAAATAAACATGTTTCAGCATGCATTGTAAGATACAAAGATCCAAATTTTCTTTACAGCTAGCAAGTAGCAACAGATGCTATCACTTGTACATGTATTAACACTCTTCCGGTCAACGTATTTGTTGACATTCAGATATGTAGGTGTATCAGAGTTAGTAAAGTAGTATATTTACACCACTTCAAACTAATCCATAGAACCATGCATACCTAAGGCTGTATATGATAAACATACATGATTTCAAATTATATTAGTAACAATTTCTCCTATAATTTATTCAATGGTAATATCCCATGCTGATCAAGTATAGTCATCCCATCGGAAAAGTTCAAACCGCAAACGAGTCGAGTAGGGAGAAAAATAGGCAGGAAAAAACTGTCAACGTGGCATGCCAACCGGTCAGAACGCACACAAAAATTAAAACGGGATAAATTATGGCAACACTTTTGCTAAATGGGGTAAAACAAATGAAATCCTGCTAAATGGGGTAATTAGTGTGAAAAATGTCAAAATAGGGGGTAAAAACTGGAATTCACTCTCGAGCTTATTAGGGGAGCTATCACCAGATCTACCACCCGCTGTCGACTTCCACCATGGAAGCTCACCTCGGGAGAGAACCAGCCGCCAGGCGCTGCTCGAGGACGCCTGGACGAAGCTCCAACTCGACATCACGTCAAACGCCATAGAGGCAAACCTAGACTCAGTCCTAAACCTAATCTTACACCTACTTGACGGAGGAGAGACCTGGCTACCTTCCCCATGCTCGCTCACGACGGCAGCACCGCCGGAGGAGGAGGGCCAAGGAGCCGGGCGACACTTTTCCTGTGCGACTCTCAACGGTGGCTAGACGAGCCCGCAGTCCGGATGAAAGTCAACACAAAACGTACGACGGTACGAGCGACAGCCCAGCCGTATGACCCACGATCCATCCCATCTTCCACCTCTAGCGCGCCGCACCCCTGCCACGCCGCCGGTCTTAGCCTCTACCCCCTACCCCAAGAGGCCAAGACCCAAGTCCCCCCCCCCCCCCCCACCCTCGCGGCCTTCCACCACCGGCGAGACTCCACGGTGCGGCCGTTGCCGGCTCCCCCCGCCTCTGCTACCACGGCGCCGCCGGGAATCTTACCCCACGCCGTGCGAGTTGTCATGGAGGCGGGGCTGATTCGCCACGGGTGTGAGGGCGGGCGTAAAGACGATGGTGCAGTTGGAGGCACTCTCGGACGGGGTAGCGAGGTGAAGAAGATGGGGTAGAAAGCAGTTGCGGTGCGTGTGAGCCTCACCTCCATTGTTTTGTGACCAAGCCCACCTGAAATCTAGGCGGCAAATTATCCATGGTGAGATCGTCCGAACCCATCTACTTCTGGATAATTTTATTTGTGAACCTGTCTGTAGTTTATTCAACTGGTCTTGTATTCTCTTGTTTCTGAATAGTAGAGTCTTCGGCTGAGGCCATGCATGGAGAATGTGATCTCCTGATGCATCTATGAGCCATGCATATGGGTCTGATAGGTCTTCTGTTTTGCTTCTACACTTATTAACGTGTGATTTATTTCATATTCTCTTTTCTGGCAAGCAGCTCATCGGATTATAGATTATTAATTATGCATGAATCAAGTTATAGTTATTTTGCCTTTTGAGATATGTTTCAGGACAAGTGGAGCTATCTTTACTAAGATGAACAGTGCCTCTAACATCCATCATTGCCTGTGTTTTGGAATTTTTTTTTTTAGCCTTGATGTTAAGCTTTTGTTTGGTAGGGAACTGTTTGATGTATATCAACCATGACAGAACCTATCTTAACACTGCCCTGCTTTCTGTGATTGTCGAAGGTTATGCAAATCTTCATGGCTATGATAGATTGTTCAAAGAACCATTTGAACCTTGGAAGGGGTATGTTCTACGTATGTTTTTGCAGTCCGTGGATGAACTATTTTAAGACATGTTGTTTACATTCAGGTCATAGACATTGTTTTAAGATAGATAACTCAAAAGATAGTTTGAACCTTGGAAGCGGTTCGCCTACAAACCGGGACAGATGCGGCTACACGTGGCCGCTCCGGCGAGCCCAGGCAGGAGGGCCTTTTGTCCCGGTTGGTAGCACCAACCGGGACCAAAAAGAATCCACGCGTCAGCAGCTCAGGAGCTGAGTTTTTTATTTTTTTAAGGGGGTTGGGGGGTTGGGGGGTTGGAGGGTTAATTTAGGGGTTTCATATATTGTGTTAGCTAGCTAATAGAGAGAAGTGACCTCTCTTATCTCTGTGCTTGGTCGACGCTACATACTATATGTATAGAGAGGACTTGACACGGTAGCTAGTAAGCAAATGAATGAAACCATTAAGTACACAAGATCGTCATGAACATATACAGAGAGAAGTGATCGATCTCCTCCTTCTTCCAGAGATTGGTCGAGCAACAAGTTTTCGTATATCTATCTGACGCTACTAGCTACATATATACAATATAAGATCTCTTACAATCCCTAATATCTGAAGTCAAGTGCCACATGGTATTCTCCGGCTTTATTAATGACGTGGTCAAGAAAGAATCCCGCCAATTCCTCTTGAATTGCTTTTATACGATCATGTGGTAGGAGTTCATCCCGCAGCTGCCAGAGCTAATTTAAAGAAGGGGGTCAATACATGTCTATGAATGAAACTCAACACAAATGATGGTAATAAAATAAAATTGTGAATATTTTTGCTTACGGACTTCATATTGTTTTTCAGAGTAGACCCGCTTATTAGAGGCCATCACATTGTAGAAGAACTCGCAAACATAGTATCCACAGAAATCATTCCCGCCTTCCTGCCACAAGCACTTTACGAGAAATAGAGGTCAATCAAACTGATAAGCAAGCATGCTAAATGGTATTGATGAAACTAGCTAGAATCAATGGGAGATGCGGGGAACTAGGTAGTAGTACTTACTTTCGGGTGTTTAAATCGCAGCTCGGTCGGCAGTCCCGGAGAAATTATGGTGAACTCTTTCCAAACCCTGCCGACAAAGAAAATAATTACTTGATATCAGGAAATGAACAAAGTTGCCGATATGGTGCGATAATGATCGATTGGACTTACTTCTCGAGCATTCGAGTCATGTCCGCATACTCCTCGGGATCTTTTCGTCTGGAGTCTAAGACGGTTACTTCTCCCCGCTCAAGCTTAATCTCTAGGAGAATAAAGTGGAACCTGCGCACGCATGCATAACTCATCATTTACATTACTACAACCTCGAGTAATAAGGGAAACTGAATGTGCACAAGACATTAACACTCACTTGAAGTTGTAAGGAAAGAGTATTTTATCTTTGCTTTGATTTTTGAGCAACGCTTGTAGCAAGTTGTCCTCGGTTTCTGAGACATTGTGTTTAACCGTCCATTCACGTATGACATTTGGGTTAATGAACCCAATGTCATATATTTGTTTTTCTTTCTCCATTCGACGATCTTCAATCTGCATAATATAGTGAGGATAATTATATATACATGCAATGAAAGAGCTGAGCTATATATATAGAGACTTAATTACATAAAGTAGTACTTACAGACAATAGCAAGCCACGAGTGATTTGTCGAGGGCCTTTAGATTGTAGAACTGGAAAAACTCGTCAAACTCAACAGTTAACAGTTCTTGTCCAATGAAGTCGTGGTCATCTTTAATTCTCATCGTCAAAGCATCCTTCCCAGACTCGCTGCATGTTTTCATGTACCATTGATGGAATCTTCGCATCATCGTTGTTAGAGGAGGACTTTCATCTTTGACAAGAGGCTTCCTGTACTGGTATCTGAATTCTTCACCTCCATTGTATCAAAATGTGCATCGTCGGGCAGGTAATCACCAGGATTGGTACCAAGTGTTGGAAATATGCCCTAGAGGCAATAATAAATTAGTTATTATTATATTTCCTTGTTCATGATAATAGTTTATTATCCATGCTAGAAATGTATTGATAGGAAACTCAGATACATGTGTGGATACATAGACAACACCATGTCCCTAGTAAGCCTCTAGTTGACTAGCTCGTTGATCAATAGATGGTTACGGTTTCCTGACCATGGACATTGGATGTCATTGATAACGGGATCATATCATTAGAAGAATGATGTGATGGACAAGACCCAATCCTAAGCATAGCACAAGATCGTGTAGTTTGTAATGCTAAAGCTTTTCTAATGTCAAGTATCATTTCCTTAGACCATGAGATTGTGCAACTCCCGGATACTGTAGGAATACTTTGGGTGTGCCAAACGTCACAACGTAACTGGGTGGCTATAAAGGTGCACTACGGGTATCTCCGAAAGTGTCTGTTGGGTTGGCACGAATCGAGACTGGGATTTGTCACTCCGTGCGACGGAGAGGTATCTCTGGGCCCACTCGGTAGGACATCATCATAATGTGCACAATGTGATCAAGGAGTTGATCATGGGATGATGTGTTACGGAACGAGTAAAGAGACTTGCCGGTAACTAGATTGAACAAGGTATCGGGATACCGACGATCGAATCTCGGGCAAGTACAATACCGCTAGACAAAGGGAATTGTATACGGGATTGACTGAATCCTTGACATCGTGGTTCATCCGATGAGATCATCGTGGAACATGTGGGAGCCAACATGGGTATCCAGATCCTGCTAATGGTTATTGGCTGGAGAGGTGTCTCGGTCATGTCTGCATGATTCCCGAACCCGTAGGGTCTACACACTTAAGGTTCGATGACGCTAGGGTTATAGGGAAAGTATGTACGTGGTTACCGAATGTTGTTCGGAGTCCCGGATGAGATCCCGGATGTTACGAGGAGTTCCGGAATGGTCCGGAGGTAAAGATTGATATATTGGACGAAGGGTTTTGGAGTCCGGGAGTGTTCAGGAGGTACCGGGTGATGACCAACATGACCGAAAGATGTTTCGGGAGCCCCGTCAAGAGTTGGGGGGCTTCATGGGCCAAGGGAAGGGGGCAAACCAGCCCACTAAGGGGCTGTGCGCCCCCCTCACCTATTCCCACGTGACCAGGGTGTTTGGGGCGCCCCATCTAGGGTTCCCACCTCCTGGCTTGGGGGCCAAGTCACCCAAGGGGGAGATCCCATCTGCCCTGGTCGCCGCCCCCCTAGGGGAAACCCTAGGGCGCCTCCCCCTCCCCCTTGCCCCTATATATAGTGGAGGTTTTGGGGCTGCCCAAGACACGAGATGAACTCTCCCAAGGCGCAACCCTACCTCTCTCCCTCCTCGTCTCTCGTAGTGCTTGGCGAAGCCCTGCTAGAATTCCACGCTCCTCCACCACCACCACGCCGTCGTGCTGCTGCTGGACGGAGTCTTCCCCAACCTCTCCTTCTCCCCTTGCTGGATCAAGGCGTGGGAGACGTCACCGGGCTGCATGTGTGTTGAACGCGGAGGTGCCGTCCGTTCGGCACTAGGATCATCGGTGATTTGGATCACGACGAGTACGACTCCATCAACCCCGTTCACTTGAACGCTTTCGCTTAGCGATCTACAAGGGTATGTAGATGCACTCTCCTTCCCCTCGTTGTTGGATTCTCCATAGATAGATCTTGGTGACACGTAGGAAAATTTTGAATTTCTGCTACGTTCCCCAACAGTGGCATCATGAGCTAGGTCTATTGCGTAGATTCCATGCACGAGTAGAACACAAAGTAGTTGTGGGCGTTGATTTTGTTCAATATGCTTACCGTTACCAGTCCAATCTTGATTCGGCGGCATTGTGGGATGAAGCGGCCCGGACCGACCTTACACGTACACTTACGTGAGACAGGTTCCACCGACTGACATGCACATGCTGCATAAGGTGGCTAGCGGGTGCCAGTCTCTCCCACTTTAGTCGGATCAGATTCGATGAAAAGGGTCCTTATGAAGGGTAAATAGCAATTGGCATATCACGTTGTGGTTTTGCGTAGGTAAGAAACGTTCTTGCTAGAAACCCATAGCAGCCACGTAAAACATGCAAACAACAAGTAGAGGACGTCTAACTTGTTTTTGCAGGGTATGCTATGTGATGTGATATGGCCAAGAAGAATGTGATGAATGATATGTGATGTATGAGATTGATCATGTTCTTGTAATAGGAATCACGACTTGCATGTCGATGAGTATGACAACCGGCAGGAGCCATAGGAGTTGTCTTAATTTATTTATGACCTGCGTGTCAACATAAACGTCATGTAATTACTTTACTTTATTGCTAACCGTTAGCTGTAGTAGTAGAAGTAATAGTTGGCGAGACAACTTCATGAAGACACGATGATGGAGATCATGATGATGGAGATCATGGTGTCATGCCAGTGACGATGATGATCATGGAGCCACGAAGATGGAGATCAAAAGGAACAAAGTGATATTGGCCATATCATGTCACTATTTGATTGCATGTGATGTTTATCATGTTTATACATCTTATTTGCTTAGAACGATGGTAGTAAATAAGATGATCCCTCATTAAAATTTCAAGAAAGTGTTCCCCTAACTGTGCACCATTGCGAAAGTTCGTCGTTTCGAAGCACCACGTGATGATCGGGTGTGATAGATTCTAACGTTCACATACAACGGGTGTAAGACAGATTTACACACGCGAAACACTTAGGTTGACTTGACGAGCCTAGCATGTACAGACATGGCCTCGGAACACAAGAGACTGAAAGGTCGAGCATGAGTCGTATGGTAGATACGATTAACATGAAGATGTTCACCGATGATGACTAGTCCGTCTCACGTGATGATCGGACACGGCCTAGTTGACTCGGATCATGTAATCACTTAGATGACTAGAGGGATGTCTATCTGAGTGGGAGTTCATAAGATGAACTTATTTATCCTGAACATAGTCAAAAGGTTTTTGCAAATTATGTCGTAGCTCGCGCTTTAGTTCTACTGTTATAGATATGTTCCTAGAGAAAATATAGTTGAAAGTTGAAAGTAGCAATTATGCGGACAGTAGAAGGCTTGTGTCCTTAATGCACCGCTCGGTGTGCTGGACCTCGAACATGGTTTGTGGATGTTGCGAACATCTGACATACACGTTTTGATGACTACATGATAGTTCGGTAATGTTAAATGGTTTAGAATTGAGGCACCGAAGACATTTCTGAAATGTCGCGGAACATATGAGATGTTTCGAGGGCTGAAATTGGGATTTCAGGCTCGTGCCCACGTCAAGAGGTATAAGACCTCTGACGATTTTCTTAGCCTGCAAACTAAGGGAGAAAAGCTCAATCGTTGAGCTTGTGCTCGGATTGTCTGAGTACAACAATCACTTGAATCGAGTGGGAGTTGATATTCCAGATAAGATAGTGATGTTTCTCCAAAGTCATTGCCACCAAGCTACTAGGGCTTCGTGATGAACTATAACATATCAGGGATAGATATGATCCTTGAGCTATTCGCGACACCGCGAAAGTAGAAATCAAAAGGGAGCATCAATTGTTGATGGTTAGTAAAACCACTAGTGTCAAGAAGGGCAAGGGCAAGAAAGGGATACTTCATGAAAAGACAAGTCAGTTGCTGCTCAAGTGAAGAAACCCAAAGTTGAACCCAAGCCCGAGACTAAGTGCTTCTGTAATAAGGGGAGCGGTCACTAGAGCGGAATTACCCTAGATACTTGGTAGATGAGAAGGCTGGTAAGGTCGACAGAAGTGTGTTGGATATATTAATGTGTACTTTACTAGTACTCCTAGTAGCACCAGGGTATAAGATACCGGTTCGGTTGCTAAGTGTTAGTAACTCGAAATAAAAGGCTACGGAATAAACGGAGACTAGCTAAAGGTGAGATGACGATATGTGTTGGAAGTGTTTCCAAGGTTGATGTAATCAAATATCGTACGCTCCCTCTACCATCGAGATTGGTATTAAAACCTAAATAATTGTTATTTGGTGTTTGCGTTGGGCATATACGGTTATTCATTTAAGGAGAGTAATGGTTACTCTGTTTATTTGAATAATACCATCCCGATCGTAGTGATACACATGTTCATATGATAGTAATGATAGTACCACATACTTGTGGCACTGCAATCTGAGTCATATTGGTATAAAACGCATGAAGAAGCTCCATGTTGATGGATCTTTGGACTCACTCGTTTTGAAAAGATTGAGACATGCGAACCATGTTTATTGGTAGATATGCATGAAGAAACTTCATACAGATGGATCGTTTGGACTCACTTGATTTTGAATCACTTGAGACATGCAAATCATACCACATGGACAAGATGACTGAAAGACCTCGTTTTCAGTAAGATGGAACAAGAAAGCAACTTATTGGAAGTAATACATCTTGATGTGTGCAGTCCAATGAGTGCTGAGGCATGTAGTGGATATCATTATGTTCTTACTTCACAGATGATTTGAGTAGATGCTGAGTATATTTACTTGATGAATCATGAGTCTGAATTATTGAAAGGTTCAAGTAATTTCAGAGTGAAGTTGAAGATCATCGTGACAAGAGGATAAAATGTCTATGATATGATCATAGAGATTTATATCTAAGTTACGAGTTTGGCACACAATTAAGACACTGTGGAAATTGTTTCACGACTAATACCGCCGGGAACACCATAGTGTGATGGTGTGTCCGAACATCATAACTGCACCCTATTGGATATGATGCATACCATGATGTCTCTTATCGAATTACCACGATAGTTTATGGGTTAGGCATTGAGACAACCACATTCACTTTAAATAGGGCACCACGTAATTCTGATGAGATGACTGAAAGTGCATTATATCGACTAGAGGGGGGTGAATAGGCAATTTTTATGAAATTCTTCACTGAGGAATTTGCTCGTGAGGAAATTCCTTAGCGAAGAACTACTAGCAGCGGAATAAGTACTCAGAGGTAAACATAGCAGAATACATGCATGGTCATCATGATGAAATGAAGACAGACTCAGAGTACAAAAAGCGTAAACACAGGATAGCACAAGATGAAGACAAACAGACTGAAGAAATTGAACTGAGGAAATTGAGAAAGTCTTTAGTCAAAGTCTTCAAACACAGATATGAACAAACACACAACACAGTAATGAGGAAATGAAAGTGTTGAGGAAATAGAACCAGTAAGCTTGGTGAAGACAATGATTTGGTAGACCAGTTCCAACTGCTGTCTCAGTTGTACATCTGGTTGGAGCGGCTGAGTATTTAAACTCCAGGACACACAGTCCCGGACACCCAGTCCTGAGCACGCAGCTCGGGACACCAAGTCCTCACCGTATTCTCCTTGAACTAAGGACACACAGTCCTCGTCCAATCACTCGTGGTAAGTCTTCAGGTGACTTCCAAACCTTCACAGACTTGGTCACTCAGCGATCCACAATTCCTCTTGGATGCTCTAGACCTTGACGCCTAACCGTCTGGAAGAAGCACAATCTTCAAAGGTAACAAGCGTCGGATCCACGCAGGATCAATCTCTTCAGTGATGCTCAATCACTTTGGTTTGTAGGTGTTTTGGGTTTGGGTTTGGTTTTTCCTCACTTGATGATTTTTGCTCAAAGTCCTCGGAGGATGGGTTGCTCTCAAATGACAAGTGTCAAGTTTCTCTCAGAGCAGCCAACCAGCTAGTGGTTGTAGGGGGCGGCTATTTATAGCCTAGGGAGCAGCCCGACATGATAAGACATAAATGCCCTTCAATGATATGACCGTTAGGTGGATAAGATATTTTGGGACAGCTGGCGCGTAGCACAGCAACGGTCGGAAATTTGAGGTACAAATTCCTCAGGGCTATCATGTTCCTCACTGTGTAGGCAATTCGCACTGGCGAATTCCTAACTCCTCAGTCAGAGCAAAGTCCTCAGTGACCAGAAGAACTGCGTCTCTGTCACTGAAGAAATTGACTGAACTGTATGAGATTTCCAATGGCTTCACTCGAAGGGATTGGTAGGCGTAGGATTTGAGTTGAGCATCACATGGAAATTGTCTCCTTAGTATTTCCTCGACCCCCTTTAACAGTACGGTGTTTCCTATGACTCAAGAAAGAGAAAATGAAACTACGAAAACAAAAGTCTTCACGCTTCATGTTCCTCGAATGAATACCAAGTCTTCAAGGTCACACCAATTTCTTCACTTTCAAAGTCTTCAGAAAGTCTTCAGTATATCAAAGTCTTCAGTCGAAGAACTTCATTTTTAGGGGTCGACTTTCTCTGTAAATATCAAACTCCTCATAGACTTATAGACCTGTGTACACTCATAAACGCATTAGATACTTAACCTATAAGTCTTCAATACACCAAAATCACTAAGGGGCACTAGATGCACTTACAATGACACCGTATGAACTATGGTTTAGAGAAACCTAAGCTGTCATTTGTTAAAAGGTTTGGGGCTGCGACGCTTATGTGAAAAAGTTTCAGGCTGATAAGCTCGAACCCAAAGCGGATAAATGCATCTTCATAGGACACCCAAAACAGTTGGGTATACCTCCTGTCTCAGATCCGAAAGCAATAAAGGATTGTTTCTAGAATCAGGTCCTTTCTCGAGGAAAAGTTTCTCTCAAAAGAATTGAGTGGGAGGATGGTGGAGACTTGATGACGTTATTGAACCGTCACTTCAACTAGAGTGTAGCGGGGCACAAGAAGTTGTTCCTGTGGCACCTACACCAATTGAAGTAGAAGCTTATGATAGTGATCATGAAACTTCGGATCAAGTCACTACCAAACCTCGTAGGACGACAAGGATGCGTGCTACTTCAGAGTGGTACGTAGTCCTGTCTTGGAAGTCATGTTGCTAGTCAACAATGAACCTACGAGCTATGGAGAAGCGATGGTGGGCCCGGATTCCAAGAATGGCTCGAGGCCATAAAATCCGAGAGAGAATCCATGTATGAAAACAAAGTGTAGACTTTGGAAGAACTACTTGATGGTCGTAAGGCTGTTAGGTGCATATGGATTTTAAAAGGAAGACGGACAATGATGGTAAGTGTCACCATTGAGAAAGCTCGACTTGTCGTTAAGATGTTTCCCGACAAGTTCAAGGACTTGACTACGATGAGATTTTCTCACTCGTAGCGATGCTAAGAGTCTGTTGGAATTATGTTAGCAGTTACTGCATTATTTATGAAATCTTGCAGATAGGATGTCAAAACATTGTTTCCTCGACGATTTTCTTGAGGAAACATTGTATGTGATACAACCAGAAGGGTTTGTCAATCCTGAAAGATGCTAACAAGTATGCAAAGCTCCAGTAATCCTTTGAAGGACTGGAGTAAGCATCTCGGAATTGGAATGTACGCTTTGATGAGATGATCAAAGATTTTAGGTTTATACAAAGTTTATGAGAAACTTGTATTTCCAAAGAAGTGAGTGGGAGCACTATAGAATTTCTGATGAGTATATGTTGTTGACATATTGTTTATCGGAAATGATGTAGAATTTCTAGAAAGCATATAGGGTTGTTTGAAAAGTGTTTTTCAATGGAAAACCTGGATTAAGCTACTTGAACATTGAGCATCAAGATCTATAAGGATAGATAAAAATCGCTTAATAGTACTTTCAAACGAACACATACCATGACAAGATTTTGAAGGAGTTCAAAATAGATCAGCAAAGAAGGAGTTCTCGGCTATGTTACAAGGTGTGATTATTGAGCAAGACTCAAGACATGACCACGGCAGAATAGAGAGAAAGGACGAAGGTCGTCCCCTATGCTTTAGTCGTAGGCTCTAAAGTATGTTGTGTTGTGTACCGCACCTGAAGTGTGCCAAACCATGAGTCAGTCAAGGGGTACAAGTGTGATCTAGAAATGGATCACAGGACAACGGTCAAGGTTATCCTTAGTAACTAGTGGACTAAGGAATTTTCTCGATTATGGAGGTGGTAAAAGAGTTCGTCGTAAAGGGTTACGCCGATGCAAACTTTGACACTAATCCAGATTATTCTGAGTAGTAAACTGGATTCGTATAGTAGAACATTTATTTGGAATAGCTCCAAATAGAGCGTGGTAACTGCATCTAGGAGATGACATAGAGATTTGTAAAGCACACACGGATCTGAAAGGTTTAGACCCGTTGACTATAACATCTCTCACAAGCATAACATGATCAAACCCAGAACTCATTGAGTGTTAATCACATGGTAATGTGAACTAGATTATAGACTCTAGTAAACTCTTTGGGTGTTAGTCACATGGGGATGTGACCTTGAGTGTTAATCACGTAGCGATGTGAACGGGATTATTGACTCTAGTGCAAGTGGGAGACTGTTGGAAATATGCCCTAGAGGCAATAATAAACTAGTTATTATTATATTTCCTTGTTCATGATAATAGTTTATTATCCATGCTAGAATTGTATTGATAGGAAACTCAGATGCATGTGTGGATACAGAGACAACACCATGTCCCTAGTAAGCCTCTAGTTGACTAGCTCGTTGATCAATAGATGGTTACGGTTTCCTGACCATGGACATTGGATGTCATTGATAACGGGATCACATCATTAGAAGAATGATGTGATGGACAAGACCCAATCCTAAGCATAGCACAAGATCGTGTAGTTCGTAATGCTAAAACTTTTCTAATGTCAAGTATCATTTCCTTAGACCATGAGATTGTGCAACTCCCGGATACCGTAGGAATACTTTGGGTGTGCCAAACGTCACAACGTAACTGGGTGGCTATAAAGGTGCACTACGGGTATCTCCAAAAGTGTCTGTTGGGTTGGCACGAATCAAGACTGGGATTTGTCACTCCGTGCGACGGAGAGGTATCTCTGGGCCCACTCGGTAGGACATCATCATAATGTGCACAATGTGATCAAGGAGTTGATCACGGGATGATGTGTTACGGAACGAGTAAAGAGACTTGCCGGTAACGAGATTGAACAAGGTATCGGGATACCGACGATCGAATCTCGGGCAAGTACAATACCGCTAGACAAAGGGAATTGTATACGGGATTGACTGAATCCTTGACATCGTGGTTCATCCGATGAGATCATCATCGAACACGTGGGGGCCAACATGGGTATCCAGATCCCGCTAATGGTTATTGGCCGGAGAGGTGTCTCGGTCAGGTCTACATGATTCCCGAACCCGTAGGGTCTACACACTTAAGGTTTGATGACGCTAGGGTTATAGGGAAAGTATGTACGCGGTTAGCGAATGTTGTTAGGAGTGCCGGATGAGATCCCGGACGTTACGAGGAGTTCCGGAATGGTCCAGAGGTAAAGATTGATATATTGGACGAAGGGTTTTGGAGTCCGGGAGTGTTCAGGAGGTACCGGGTGATGACTAGCATGACCGAAAGATGTTTCGGGAGCCCCGGCAAGTGTTGGGGGGCTTCATGGGCCAAGGGAAGGGGGCAAACCAGCCCACTAAGGGGCTGTGCTCCCCCATCACCTATTCCCACGTGACCAGGGGGTTTGGGGCGCCCCATCTAGGGTTCCCACCTCCTGGCTTGGGGGCCAAGTCACCCAAGGGGGAGATCCCATCTGCCCTGGCCGCCGCCCCCCTAGGGGAAACCCTAGGGCGCCTCCCCCTCCCCCTTGCCCCTATATATAGTGGAGGTTTTGGGGCTGCCCAAGACACGAGATGAACTCTCCCAAGGCGCAGCCCTACCTCTCTCCCTCCTCGTCTCTCGTAGTGCTTGGCGAAGCCCTGCTAGAATTCCGCGCTCCTCCACCACCACCACGCCGTCGTGCTGCTGCTGGACGGAGTCTTCCCCAACCTCTCCTTCTCCCCTTGCTGGATCAAGGCGTGGGAGACGCCACCGGGCTGCATGTGTGTTGAACGCGGAGGTGCCGTCCGTTCGGCACTAGGATCATCGGTGATTTGGATCACGGCGAGTACGACTCCATCAACCCCGTTCACTTGAACGCTTCCGCTTAGCGATCTACAAGGGTATGTAGATGCACTCTGTTTCCCCTCGTTGTTGGTTTCTCCATAGATAGATCTTGGTGACACGTAGGAAAATTTTGAATTTTTGCTACGTTTTCCAACACCGAGCAGCATCCCTGGCAGATTTGCGACGATATCGCTAGACACCTTGAGCGGGGGGGCACGATTGGTTAGCCTGTTCGCTGAGCTGGGGAATTTTTTTCCCACTTCCTCATTCTTGTAACCTTTTGTCACTTGAAGTAGTTCCCGACCGGCGCGCTTCTTGCACTACCTTTTTAAGAGCGTGGGCATTATTGTCATCCGGCGGAGGCGGTGGTGGTCGCTTCAGGGCATCCAAAGTGCGCTTCATTTCAAGAGCATTAAGCTGTTGAGGATTTTTAGAAGAATTTCAAGAATTATTGGATTAATCATAATGCTAGCACGCAAGAATTTCAAGAGCATTAAGCTGTTGAGGATTTTCACAAGAACGGACGGTATTACGAAGACTTTTGTGAAATACTTGAATCAACTTGGGATGAGCGGATACTCGGCAAGTGCGGGAATTATCCGTAGGGGTATTCAGGTGACAAAGTACAGCAAGGCACTAAGCTCAAAGGATTCTCGGTACAGAGAGTATTTCGGGACATCTTGTAATAACAAGATCAACGGGGAATGATTGTATGAATGGCAAGGGTATGCAGTTTTCATAGGGGTTGACGGTGGAAGGAAATCGCAAATGCAATGTCACAAAGACTCGAGAGAACATCGTAGAGTAACTTCGGAATCTTCGAGTGCATCAGGCGATCATCTGAAGTGAGGGGCTCTCCGGGAGAAAGAATTATCGGGAACCTAGAGTCAGAGTTAGTAAAATCATTTAACCCGAATAGAAGAGAGATCAGAGTCCCAGAGTATAGACAAGGAGTAAAAGATCCTAATACCACCCAATGGCGACGTGGGCCCGTAAGCCGCACAGCCATGTTAGTAAAAACTTTTTCAATGACTAGACTCAACTTCGGCCAAGGAGTTGGAAAGGGGGATTCCTACAGGCAGTCGGCTCTGATACCAACTTGTGACGCCCCCGATTCAATCGTACACTAATCATGCACGCAAATGTGTATGATCAAGATCAGGGACTCACGGGAAGATATCACAACACAACTCTACAAATAAAAAAAATAGTCATACAAGCATCATAATACAAGCCAGGGCCTCGAGGGCTCGAATACAAGTGCTCGATCATAGACGAGTCAGCGGAAGCAACAATATCTGAGTACAGACATAAGTTAAACAAGTTTGCCTTAAGAAGGCTAGCACAAACAGGGATACAGATCGAACGAGGCGCAGGCCTCCTGCCTGGGATCCTCCTAACTACTCCTGGTCGTCATCAGCGGGCTGCACATAGTAGTAGGCACCTCCAGAGTAGTAGGAGTCGTCGTCGAAGGTGGCGTCTGGATCCTGGGCTCCAGCATCTGGTTGCGGCAACCGGGTAGGAGGGAAAGGGGGAAAAGGGGGAGAAAAGCAACCGTGAGTACTCATCCAAAGTACTCGCAATCAAGGAGCTACACTACATATGCATGGATATATGTGTAAAGGGCCATATCAGTGGACTGAACTGCAGAATGCCAGAATAAGAGGGGGATAGCTAGTCTTATCGAAGACTACGCTTCTGGTCGCCTCCGCCTTGCAGCAGGTAGAAGAGAGTAGACTGAAGTCCTCCAAGTAGCATCGCATAGCATAATCCTACCCGGCGATCCCCTCCTCGATGCCCTGTTAGAGAGCGATCACCGGGTTGTATCTGGCACTTGGAAGGGTGTGTTTTATTAAGTATCCGGTTCTAGTTGTCATAAGGTCAAGGTACAACTCCGGGTCGTCCTTTTACCGAGGGACACGGTTATTCGAATAGATAAACTTCCCTGCAGGGGTGCACCACATAGCCCAACACGCTTGATCCCATTTGGCCGGACACACTTTCCTGGGTCATGCCCGGCCTCGGAAGATCAACACGTCGCAGCCCCACCTAGGCACAACAGAGCGGTCAGCACGCCGGTCTAAACCTAAGCACGCAGGGGTCTGGGCCCATCGCCCTGAGCACACCTGCACGTTGCGAACGCGACCGGTGAGCAGACCTAGCAACCTCCAGTACAACGGAAGTCACGTTACACGGTCCAATCAGGCGTGCGCCTCTCAGTCGCTGACGTCGAGAAGTGCTTCGGCTGGTACCACGACGTCGGGATACCCATAACTACTCCTGTGTAGGTGGTTAGTGCGTATAGACCAAATGGCCAGACTCAGATCAAATACCTAGATCTCGTTAAGTGTGTTAAGTATCGCGACCGCCGACTAGGGCCAGGCCCACCTCTCTCCTAGGTGGTCTGAACCTACCCTGTCGCTCCGCCACAAAGTAACAGTCGGGGGCCGTCGGGAACCCAGGCCCACCTCTACCGGGATGGAGCCACCTGCCCCTTCAGCCCCCATCTCCGAACAGTATCACAGGTAATGTAATAGTGTAAAGTATATAGTATGCCCATGATCACCTCCCGAAGTGATCACGGCCCAGTAGTATAGCATGGCAGACGGACAAGAGTGTAGGGCCACTGATGGAACACTAGCATCCTATACTAAGCATGTAGGATTGCAGGTAAAGGTATCAACAGCAGTATCAAAGACAGGCTATGCATCGGGATAGGAATAATGAAAGCAGTAACATGCTACACTACTCTAATGCAAGCAGTATAGAGGAGAGTAGGCGATATCTGGTGATCAAGGGGGGGGGGGCTTGCCTGGTTGCTCTGGCAAGAGAGAGGGATCGTCGGTGACGTAGTCGACCACAGGGGCATCATCATCGGTCTCGGAGTCTACCGGAAAGAAGTAACGGAGGGGAAACACAATAAATAATAGAGCAATCAAATGTAACACAAAGCAAGACGCGGCAATACGCGGTGCTAGGTGTGCCCTAACGCAGTACTAGGTGATACCGGTGAAGGGGGCGAAACAACCGGGAAAGTATCCCCGGTGTTTCGCGTTTCGGGCAGAAGAGCCGGAGGGGGAAAGTTGCGAGTTTGCTATGCTAGGGATGCGTGGCGGACGATCGGGTTGCGTATCCGGGTTCGTCTCGTCGTTCTGAGCAACTTTCATGTTGAAAATATTTTAATCCGAGTTACGGGTTAAAAGATATGATTTTATAAAGGTTTTATTAATTTCTAGAATTTAATTAATTAATTAATTCGAAATTAGAATTATGACATCAGCATGATGTCATGCTGACGTCAGCAGTCAACAGGGTTGACTTGGTCAACCTGACATGTGGGTCCAGTGGGACCCACCTGTCATTCCCTGATTAGGTTAATTAAGGTTTAACTAACTAATTACTGTTTTGATTAAACTAACAGTTAATTAGGTTAATCTAATTATGATTAATTAACTTAATTAATTAATATTTTAATTATTATATTTATTACTTATTTATTTTTAATTCTTAATTCTTTTAATTCATTTTTTTAATAAATGTTCTGGGGCGAGGGCCCACTGTCATTGGCCTGGAGGGCCATAGTGGGTGTGGGCTAACGGGTGTGGGCGTAGCCCAAACGAGCGCTGCAGGCAGAGGGGCGCCGCCGACGCTAACGGGCGGAGCCGCCGGCGCAGCATGCAACGCCGGCGAGGACGAGCGAGCGGCGGCATCGGGTGGCCAGGAGGGCGCATATCGAGGCGCAGGCGTCGGGGGCACGCCCAGGGCCTGGGGGGGGGGGCCAACCGCGGTGGCCAGTTGCCAAGACGAGCGAGGCGAGTGGCAGGGCTGCGCCGCGGGCGTGGAAGAGGGCGTGGCGGCGTGGGGGCGCAGGTTGGGCGTGGCCAGTACGGGGAGGGCGCACAGCAACGGCCAGGGGGTGCGGGCTAAGCAGAGCAGTGGGGGCAGCGGTCCGGGTCGCGAGCGGGGCGAGGTTTGCAGGCGGCGGGCGCGGACGGCGCGGGGGCGGCGCGGTTGCACGCGTGGGACGAGCGAAGCAGCAGGACGGCGCGTCCACGAGCGTGTATGAGGCGCACGTGTGCGGTGGCCGCGGCGACGAGCGCGCGCGCAGGGAGGAGGAGAGGAGGACCGGGGTCCTCACCGGCGTTGAAGGGGAGTGGGGGCGTCGAGGCGTGAAGGAGTTCGTCGTGGAGGCAGTCCGACGAGGAGGGCTTGACGAATCCGGCGAGGGCGGCGCCGTGCGCGGTCGTCGAGGATGAGGACAGGAACGACGAGGTCCAGCGGCTTCGGCGAGAGGCGGCCCCGGCGTGGGCCACGGGCAACAACGGCGGCGGGGGGCTGTGTCGCCGGTGTCGAACGCAGGGCGCGACGCGCCCCGATCCAGATCGGATCGGGGGAGGACGGGGAGTAGCGACGTGGGGGGGAGTGGTGCGTGGGCTAGGGTTTCCAGGGGGAAGTGGATAAGAGGGAGTGGGGGGAGTGGCCGGCTGGGCCTGGTGGTGGCCCAGTTGGGCCGGTGGTCGGCTGTGCCGAAGCCCGGGGGGGTTCTCTTCTATTATTTTTTTGTCTTTTGTTTTTTTATCTGTTTTATCTCTTTTCTTTTATTTATTTTCTTTTACTGTTTTAATTCAACTTAGGGCATTTAAGTATTTTATAAATTTGTGTTTTCTTTACTATAATTACCTATGCCAATTTTGGCACTGCCCAAACATTTTTGTTTCAATTTTTGGAAAACTTTTGTTGTTTGACATATTTTGAATTTAAATTTTGGAATGGTTTTTGATCTAACGATAGCTTAGCAATAGTAATTGGGGTGACGTGGCATCATTAGCCGATGTTACTGTAGCTTGATTATCCGGGCGTCACAATTCTCCTCCACAATCTCGTCCCGAGATTTAGGAGTGGAGTAAGGGGGGAAGGTGTTGGTAGCGAAAAACCTAACGAGTCTTCTCGGTCTTGGCTGCCCTTTCGAAGAGGTTGATCCCTTTCATTGATGCCTTCATTTCTCTGCTTCAAGTCACCATGATCAATTCGTCATCCTTTCTTTGGGATCTTCACCGTACTTACGAAAGGGGTGAGAAGGGGAAACCCTATAAGGACGGATTCTAACAAGATCGAGCATCGGACGGTTAACCCAGGGGAAGAAGCATAAGTATCTCTCGAATTGAAACTTAAGAAGATGTCGAGAGCAAACTAAGAAGGTATCATGAGAAGTTTCGAACCGATAGGCAAGCGTTCGATGCCTATCAGAAGGTGAACGGGGTTCAGAGCAACGAGAATAAGTATTGCGTCTGATACCAGAATAGATCACTAGGAATGTAGCTCGTGAATTGCATACAAAGCCAAGCGTGAGGATTAACTTTGGAAACAGGGTGTACAGGAGAGTCAGGTTTCAATCCTGGGACCTGTGGGTTATGGGCCCACCATGTGTGTTAAAAGTAGGAAGGACGGTGACGTCTTGCACGATCATGTAAGCAAGGCATGTCGGGGGATAGCCTGTTAGTTATGTCGGCAATAACATCGGTACCAAGGGCGAGGGACGAAGAGAACCAGTTTCCTGCTCGTTGAACGAGGCGGACCATAAGGCAAAGTTCTCGTCCATCGGTGGCTACCGGAATGTCATCAACAATAGTAATAGGGTCTTACTGATAGAGTTGTACACCGAGGTGTTTACAAAGGCAATGACTTATTACTGCTTAGATTATATAAACCTCAAGAAGGTTAAACAAAACAATGGGAAGGAAAATGTGATTACCAGATTAAACAGAACTATGGGAAGGAAAATGTGTTTAAACACATATTTCAAGGGTATATCCTTTCCAAGGACAAGCAGAGCATGATATCCTTGGCAGGATATAATTTAGAAAACTCTTTAGGAAAGGGGAGAGAATTTTCATGGCATTACCCATGCAACGGTGTTTGGATAATTGACAAAGAAAATTTTGCATTGTGCTTCAAATGCTCCTATTAAGAGTCGGGGTACCACAAACATGCTTTGAGATAGCATTGGCATGGTCTTCAAGCAAAGGTCGGACTTTGGATACACAAAGGATCCATCGGGATAAACTTGCTAAACAAGGCATTCAATTTCCTCATGGAAAAATGGTTAACCTCGTTAAAAAGGAAAACTATAACACTTGGTCCTCCGGTCAGGTGTGCTAGGCACGACATCACCTTACCGGGTTATATAAAGACCAATGTTATGACTCTTGGAAAATGTTCCAACCATCATATCTGTCCGAGATTCAGATCTGATTGGTGTCAGGATACCTCAGACTCAGGATGCCTGAGAAGAAAAGGTGCAACGCAATTGACGAGATGACACTTTAAGATTCTCGGGCAATGAACTATGGAAGCGAGTTCCGAAACAAGAGGTCATCATTAATCCAAGGAGAGGATGAGGAGGGGGCTGATTGACTCAGCGACAATTCATTGAGATTTTCAAAAGATCGATTTCCACACTTTTGTGAACAAGGAGATAACATTTGTCAGATCAAATGATTTACTGAGGTATGCTCGAGGAAAACATACACGGTTAAACATTGGTTGAAAGGTGCACCCGAAATATGGGCTTAAGTAGCATGATCGATGTTAGAATGGTGGTTCGATAACCAATAGTCTAAGAATGAAATATAGACCATTTACTTCAAGCAATAGGTTGCTAGAAGTTTTGGAATTACACATCACAGTCACTTTGTCAGTATTCCGGTAAGAAACACCACGATGACCAGGAAAAGAATGGCGATCGTGATAAGTATCACTTGTATCAAGAATTCTCCAGAGGTGGTGAAATTCTCACGACATTCTTGACATAAAAGATGGTAATACTCCAAGGTAAAGAAGAACAAATGCTGGATAGCAAGGAACTCAAGCTATAACACAAAACATGAACAATTTTGTGTTGAATGGAAGGCAATAAAATGATCGATGATAAAACAAATCATCGAGGGGAAGGATGGTATTTCTCATCATGAATTCAATTGATATCCAGGAAGGAGTCAAGATGTTGATGATGATCGTGACAAATTTTGTCGAGATATTCCTGAAGATGTAATCGATCAGCGAGGACTTCAAGTCAAAGGAATGATGAAGCAAGAGGTTATTGGAACCATAGTTAAGACACAAACTCGAACTCAAGCTTGTTGTTTAAGGTGGAAGGGTATGACGAGGAAATTCGACGTAAGCTTAGCTATCGTCGTAAATTGGTGCTCCGAGAATAAGGACCAGGTAGCACAATTATAATCATCACGACAATGATATAGCCAAACATGCTAGGAATGGCGTGACCGGGTACAAACTCGTACTTAAAGAAGATTACTGAAGAGTTGTTGAACCGTAGTGCGGACTCGGTTCAGTTATCGGTGTCTTTGAGTGTTTAATGACTCAGAGCCCGTGAAAAATTGGAATTAGTGGGAATGTAGCACTTGATGAAGAACTCATAAGAAGTTATGCAGTTCCATGATAATCTCAAGATACTAGGGGGTAATACTCGACAACAGGTCAAAGTGAAGGTTGGACTGGGGTATTGACCCGTAGAAGACAAATATTTAAACTTGTTTGAGAAATGGAATCAAAGGAGAACAATCATGGTCGGAACCACGGTTGCAAAGGACCAAATCCCAGATATAACATGGACTTATAATAATGGAATAATTGATTTAAGAGAAGCTTAAATGATAAGATCTACATCGTGTCCATGGGCATGAACACAAAGTTCAAGGTCGACTCCCGCTTCTCCAATGCATAACCTTTCATTCACTTCTCACATTCGAGGAAGTTGTAGTGTTGAAATTTTATCTGGCAAAATACCAGAAGTGTGTGACTCGTGAAAACTTTCGAGTTCACACTTATTAAGGAAGGCATAGGTTCAACCCGTCAGGGTATCGTGGAATCATATACCACAAGCTTCAATAGTAAATACCACAAGCTCAAAAGCAGAGCATGGTTGGTCAATCAGAGGATAGGATTTACCAATGGAGAAAGAACTTCCAAAGGGTTGAATGAAGGACGCTATCGGATAACATCCAACAAAGGAACCGGTGGTCCTCAAAGGATCTGATGTGAGCATCGGTACTCAACCAGAGGAAGAAACAATGCAAGGAGATCAGACTGTAGAAACAACTGACTAATTCAAAGCTCAAATACAAAATAATTATGATTACCGACCAAGGGATCGGAAGCAAACACCCTGATTAAGGATGGATAAGTTGCGTATGCTTAAGGGTACAATCGATGGCAATTCGATTGGTCGAGAACCAGATCATGTTTAAAATGATGTCCGAGCCGGAAGGATAAATCCTGAGGATTGCAAGCATCCGCAACATATCGAATCAATAGACTCTAAATGATAATGACAAAGGATGCCAATAAGATTACCTGAATTATTGGATTAATCATAATGCTAGCACGCAAGAATTTCAAGAGCATTAAGCTGTTGAGGATTTTCAGAAGAACGAACGGTATTACGAAGACTTTTGTGAAATACTTGAATCAACTTGGGATGAGCGGATACTCGTCAAGTGCGGGAATTATCCGTAGGGGTATTCAGGTGACAAAGTACAGCAAGGCACTAAGCTCAAAGGATTCTCGGTACAGAGAGTATTTCGGGACATCTTGTAATAACAAGATCAACGGGGAATGATTGTATGAATGGCAAGGGTATGCAGTTTTCATAGGGGTTGACGGTGGAAGGAAATCGCAAATGCGATGTCACAAAGACTCGAGAGAACATCGTAGAGTAACTTCGGAATCTTCGAGTGCATCAGGCGATCATCTGAAGTGAGGGGCCCTCCGGGAGAAAGAATTATCGGGAACCTAGAGTCAGAGTTAGTAAAATCATTTAACCCGAATAGAAGGGAGATCAGAGTCCCAGAGTATAGACAAGGAGTAAAAGATCCTAATACCACCCAATGGCGACGTGGGCCCGTAAGCCGCACAGCCATGTTAGTAAAAACTTTTTCAATGACTAGACTCAACTTTGGCCAAGGAGTTGGAAAGGGGGATTCCTACAGGCAGTCGGCTCTGATACCAACTTGTGACGCCCCCGATTCAATCGTACACTAATCATGCACGCAAATGTGTACGACCAAGATCAGGGACTCACGGGAAGATATCACAACACAACTCTACAAATAAAAAAAATAGTCATACAAGCATCATAATACAAGCCAGGGGCCTCGAGGGCTCGAATACAAGTGCTCGATCATAGACGGGTCAGCGGAAGCAACAATATCTGAGTACAGACATAAGTTAAACAAGTTTGCCTTAAGAAGGCTAGCACAAACTGGGATACAGATCGAACGAGGCAGAGGCCTCCTGCCTGGGATCCTCCTAACTACTCCTAGTCATCGTCAGCGGGCTGCACATAGTAGTAGGCACCTCCAGAGTAGTAGGAGTCGTCGTCGAAGGTGGCGTCTGGATCCTGGGCTCCAGCATCTGGTTGCGGCAACCGGGTAGGAGGGAAAGGGGGAAAAGGGGGAGAAAAGCAATCGTGAGTACTCATCCAAAGTACTCGCAAGCAAGGAGCTACACTACATATGCATGGATATATGTGTAAAGGGCCATATCAGTGGACTGAACTGCAGAATGCCAGAATAAGAGGGGGATAGCTAGTCTTATCGAAGACTACGCTTCTGGTCGCCTCCGCCTTGCAGCAGGTAGAAGAGAGTAGACTGAAGTCCTCCAAGTAGCATCGCATAGCATAATCCTACCCGGCGATCCCCTCCTCGATGCCCTGTTAGAGAGCGATCACCGGGTTGTATCTGGCACTTGGAAGGGTGTGTTTTATTAAGTATCCGGTTCTAGTTGTCATAAGGTCAAGGTACAACTCTGGGTCATCCTTTTACCGAGGGACACGGCTATTCGAATAGATAAACTTCCCTGCAGGGGTGCACCACATAGCCCAACACACTTGATCCCATTTGGCCGGACACACTTTCCTGGGTCATGCCCGGCCTCGGAAGATCAACACGTCCCAGCCCCACCTAGGCACAACAGAGCGGTCAGCACGCCGCTCTAAACCTAAGCGCGCAGGGGTCTGGGCCCATCGCCCTGAGCTCACATGTACGTTGCGAACGCGGCCGGTGAGCAGACCTAGCAACCTCCAGTACAACGGAAGTCACGTTACGCGGTCCAACCCGGCGCGCGCCGCTCAGTCGCTGACGTCAAGAAGTGCTTCGGCTGATACCACGACGTCGGGATACCCATAACTACTCCCGCCTAGGTGGTTAGTGCGTATAGACCAAATGGCCAGACTCAGATCAAATACCCAGATCTCGTTAAGCGTGTTAAGTATTGCGAACGCCGACTATGGCCAGGCCCACCTCTTTCCTAGGTGGTCTGAACCTGCCCTGTCGCTCCGCCACAAAGTAACAGTCGGGGGCCGTCGGGAACCCAGGCCCACCTCTACCGGGATGGAGCCACCTGCCCCTTCAGCCCCCATCTCCGAACAGTATCACAGGTAATGTAATAGTGTAAAGTATATAGTATGCCCGTGATCACCTCCCGAAGTGATCACGGCCCAGTAGTATAGCATGGCAGACGGACAAGAGTGTAGGGCCACTGATGGAACACTAGGATCCTATACTAAGCATGTAGGATTGCAGGTAAAGGTATCAACAGCAGTATCAAAGACAGGCTATGCATTAGGATAGGAATAACGAAAGCAGTAACATGCTACACTACTCTAATAGAAGCAGTATAGAGGAGAGTAGGCGATATCTGGTGATCAAGGGGGGGGGGGCTTGCCTGGTTGCTCTGGCAAGAGAGAGGGATCGTCGGTGACGTAGTCGACCACAGGGGCATCAGCATCGGTCTCGGAGTCTAGCGGAAAGAAGTAACGGAGGGGAAACACAATAAATAACAGAGCAATCAAATGTAACACAAAGCAAGACGCGGCAATACGCGGTGCTAGGTGTGCCCTAATGCAGTACTAGGTGATACCGGTGAAGGGGGGGAAACAACCGGGAAAGTATCCCCGGTGTTTCGCGTTTTCGGGCAGAAGAGCCGGAGGGGGAAAGTTGCGAGTTTGCTATGCTAGGGATGCGTGGCGGACGATCGGGTTGCGTATCCGGGTTCGTCTCGTCGTTCCGAGCAACTTTCATGTTGAAAATATTTTAATCCGAGCTACGGATTAAAAGATATGATTTTATAAAGGTTTTATTAATTTCTAGAATTTAATTAATTAACTAATTCGAAATTAGAATTATGACATCAGCATGATGTCATGCTGACGTCAGCAGTCAACAGGGTTGACTTGGTCAACCTGACATGTGGGTCCAGTGGGACCCACCTGTCATTCCCTGATTAGGTTAATTAAGGTTTAACTAACTAATTACTGTTTTGATTAAACTAACAGTTAATTAGGTTAATCTAATTATGATTAATTAACTTAATTAATTAATACTTTAATTATTATATTTATTACTTATTTATTTTTAATTCTTAATTCTTTTAATTCATTTTTTTAATAAATGTTCTGGGGCGAGGGCCCACTGTCATTGGCCTGGAGGGCCATAGTGGGTGTGGGCTAACGGGTGTGGGCGTAGCCCAAACGAGCGCTGCAGGCAGAGGGGCGCCGCCGACGCTAACGGGCGGAGCCGCCGGCGCAGCATGCAACGCCGGCGAGGACGAGCGAGCGGCGGCATCGGGTGGCCAGGAGGGCGCATATCGAGGCGCAGGCGTCGGGGGCACGCCCAGGGCCTAGGGGGGCCAACCGCGGTGGCGAGTTGCCAAGACGAGCGAGGCGAGTGGCAGGGCTGCGCCGCGGGCGTGGAAGAGGGCGTGGCGGCGTGGGGGCGCAGGTTGGGCGTGGCCAGTACGGGGAGGGCGCACAGCAACGGCCAGGGGGTGCGGGCTAAGCAGAGCAGTGGGGGCAGCGGTCCGGGTCGCGAGCGGGGCGAGGTTTGCAGGCGGCGGGCGCGGACGGCGCGGGGGCGGCGCGGTTGCACGCGTGGGACGAGCGAAGCAGCAGGACGGCGCGTCCACGAGCGTGTATGAGGCGCACGTGTGCGGTGGCCGCGGCGACGAGCGCGCGCGCAGGGAGGAGGAGAGGAGGACCGGGGTCCTCACCGGCGTTGAAGGGGAGTGGGGGCGTCGAGGCGTGAAGGAGTTCGTCGTGGAGGCAGTCCGACGAGGAGGGCTTGACGAATCCGGCGAGGGCGGCGCCGTGCGCGGTCGTCGGGGATGAGGACAGGAACGACGAGGTCCAGCGGCTTCGGCGAGAGGCGGCCCCGGCGTGGGCCACGGGCAACAACGGCGGCGGGGGGCTGTGTCGCCGGTGTCGAACGCAGGGCGCGACGCGCCCCGATCCGGATCGGATCGGGGGAGGACGGGGAGTAGCGACGTGGGGGGGAGTGGTGCGTGGGCTAGGGTTTCCAGGGGGAAGTGGATAAGAGGGAGTGGGGGGAGTGGCCGGCTGGGCCTGGTGGTGGCCCAGTTGGGCCGGTGGTCGGCTGTGCCGAAGCCCGGGGGGGTTCTCTTCTATTATTTTTTTGTCTTTTGTTTTTTTATCTGTTTTATCTCTTTTCTTTTATTTATTTTCTTTTACTGTTTTAATTCAACTTAGGGCATTTAAGTATTTTATAAATTTGTGTTTTCTTTACTATAATTACCTATGCCAATTTTGGCACTGCCCAAACATTTTTGTTTCAATTTTTGGAAAACTTTTGTTGTTTGACATATTTTGAATTTAAATTTTGGAATGGTTTTTGATCTAACGATAGCTTAGCAATAGTAATTGGGGTGACGTGGCATCATTAGCCGATGTTACTGTAGCTTGATTATCCGGGCGTCACAATTCTCCTCCACAATCTCGTCCCGAGATTTAGGAGTGGAGTAAGGGGGGAAGGTGTTGGTAGCGAAAAACCTAACGAGTCTTCTCGGTCTTGGCTGCCCTTTCGAAGAGGTTGATCCCTTTCATTGATGCCTTCATTTCTCTGCTTCAAGTCACCATGATCAATTCGTCATCCTTTCTTTGGGATCTTCACCGTACTTACGAAAGGGGTGAGAAGGGGAAACCCTATAAGGACGGATTCTAACAAGATCGAGCATCGGACGGTTAACCCAGGGGAAGAAGCATAAGTATCTCTCGAATTGAAACTTAAGAAGATGTCGAGAGCAAACTAAGAAGGTATCATGAGAAGTTTCGAACCGATAGGCAAGCGTTCGATGCCTATCAGAAGGTGAACGGGGTTCAGAGCAACGAGAATAAGTATTGCGTCTGATACCAGAATAGATCACTAGGAATGTAGCTCGTGAATTGCATACGAAGCCAAGCGTGAGGATTAACTTTGGAAACAGGGTGTACAGGAGAGTCAGGTTTCGATCCTGGGACCTGTGGGTTATGGGCCCACCATGTGTGTTAAAAGTAGGAAGGACGGTGACGTCTTGCACGATCATGTAAGCAAGGCATGTCGGGGGATAGCCTGTTAGTTATGTCGGCAATAACATCGGTACCAAGGGCGAGGGACGAAGAGAACCAGTTTCCTGCTCGTTGAACGAGGCGGACCATAAGGCAAAGTTCTCGTCCATCGGTGGCTACCGGAATGTCATCAACAATAGTAATAGGGTCTTACTGATAGAGTTGTACACCGAGGTGTTTACAAAGGCAATGACTTATTACTGCTTAGATTATATAAACCTCAAGAAGGTTAAACAAAACAATGGGAAGGAAAATGTGATTACCAGATTAAACAGAACTATGGGAAGGAAAATGTGTTTAAACACATATTTCAAGGGTATATCCTTTCCAAGGACAAGCAGAGCATGATATCCTTGGCAGGATATAATTTAGAAAACTCTTGAGGAAAGGGGAGAGAATTTTCATGGCATTACCCATGCAACGGTGTTTGGATAATTGACAAAGAAAATTTTGCATTGTGCTTCAAATGCTCCTATTAAGAGTCGGGGTACCACAAACATGCTTTGAGATAGCATTGGCATGGTCTTCAAGCAAAGGTCGGACTTTGGATACACAAAGGATCCATCGGGATAAACTTGCTAAACAAGGCATTCAATTTCCTCATGGAAAAATGGTTAACCTCGTTAAAAAGGAAAACTATAACACTTGGTCCTCCGGTCAGGTGTGCTAGGCACGACATCACCTTACCGGGTTATATAAAGACCAATGTTATGACTCTTGGAAAATGTTCCAACCATCATATCTGTCCGAGATTCAGATCTGATTGGTGTCAGGATACCTCAGACTCAGGATGCCTGAGAAGAAAAGGTGCAACGCAATTGACGAGATGACACTTTAAGATTCTCGGGCAATGAACTATGGAAGCGAGTTCCGAAACAAGAGGTCATCATTAATCCAAGGAGAGGATGAGGAGGGGGCTGATTGACTCAGCGACAATTCATTGAGATTTTCAAAAGATCGATTTCCACACTTTTGTGAACAAGGAGATAACATTTGTCAGATCAAATGATTTAATGAGGTATGCTCGAGGAAAACATACACGGTTAAACATTGGTTGAAAGGTGCACCCGAAATATGGGCTTAAGTAGCATGATCGATGTTAGAATGGTGGTTCGATAACCAATAGTCTAAGAATGAAATATAGACCATTTACTTCAAGCAATAGGTTGCTAGAAGTTTTGGAATTACACATCACAGTCACTTTGTCAGTATTCCGGTAAGAAACACCACGATGACCAGGAAAAGAATGGCGATCGTGATAAGTATCACTTGTATCAAGAATTCTCCAGAGGTGGTGAAATTCTCACGACATTCTTGACATAAAAGATGGTAATACTCCAAGGTAAAGAAGAACAAATGCTGGATAGCAAGGAACTCAAGCTATAACACAAAACATGAACAATTTTGTGTTGAATGGAAGGCAATAAAATGATCGATGATAAAACAAATCATCGAGGGCAAGGATGGTATTTCTCATCATGAATTCAATTGATATCCAGGAAGGAGTCAAGATGTTGATGATGATCGCGACAAATTTTGTCGAGATATTCCTGAAGATGTAATCGATCAGCGAGGACTTCAAGTCAAAGGAATGATGAAGCAAGAGGTTATTGGAACCACAGTTAAGACACAAACTCGAACTCAAGCTTGTTGTTTAAGGTGGAAGGGTATGACGAGGAAATTCGACGTAAGCTTAGCTATCGTCGTAAATTGGTGCTCCGAGAATAAGGACCAGGTAGCACAATTATAATCATCACGACAATGATATAGCCAAACATGCTAGGAATGGCGTGACCGGGTACAAACTCGTACTTAAAGAAGATTACTGAAGAGTTGTTGAACCGTAGTGCGGACTCGGTTCAGTTATCGGTGTCTTTGAGTGTTTAATGACTCAGAGCCCGTGAAAAATTGGAATTAGTGGGAATGTAGCACTTGATGAAGAACTCATAAGAAGTTATGCAGTTCCATGATAATCTCAAGATACTAGGGGGTAATACTCGACGACAGGTCAAAGTAAAGGTTGGACTGGGGTATTGACCCGTAGAAGACAAATATTTAAACTTGTTTGAGAAATGGAATCAAAGGAGAACAATCATGGTCGGAACCACGGTTGCAAAGGACCAAATCCCAGATATAACATGGACTTATAATAAGGGAATAATTGATTTAAGAGAAGCTTAAATGATAAGATCTACATCGTGTCCATGGGCATGAACACAAAGTTCAAGGTCGACTCCCACTTCTCCAATGCATAACCTTTCATTCACTTCTCACATTCGAGGAAGTTGTAGTGTTGAAATTTTATCTGGCAAAATACCAGAAGTGTGTGACTCGTGAAAACTTTCGAGTTCACACTTATTAAGGAAGGCATAGGTTCAACCCGCCAGGGTATCCTGGAATCATATACCACAAGCTTCAATAGTAAATACCACAAGCTCAAAAGCAGAGCATGGTTGGTCAATCAGAGGATAGGATTTACCAATGGAGAAAGAACTTCCAAAGGGTTGAATATGAAGGACGCTATCGGATAACATCCAACAAAGGAACCGGTGGTCCTCAAAGGATCTGATGTGAGCATCGGTACTCAACCAGAGGAAGAAACAATGCAAGGAGATCAGACTGTAGAAACAACTGACTAATTCAAAGCTCAAATACAAAATAATTATGATTACCGACCAAGGGATCGGAAGCAAACACCCTGATTAAGGATGGATAAGTTGCGTATGCTTAAGGGTACAATCGATGGCAATTCGATTGGTCGAGAACCAGATCATGTTTAAAATGATGTCCGAGCCGGAAGGATAAATCCTGAGGATTGCAAGCATCCGCAACATATCGAATCAATAGACTCTAAATGATAATGACAAAGGATGCCAATAAGATTACCTGAATTATTGGATTAATCATAATGCTAGCACGCAAGAATTTCAAGAGCATTAAGCTGTTGAGGATTTTCAGAAGAACGAACGGTATTACGAAGACTTTTGTGAAATACTTGAATCAACTTGGGATGAGCGGATACTCGGCAAGTGCGGGAATTATCCATAGGGGTATTCAGGTGACAAAGTACAGCAAGGCACTAAGCTCAAAGGATTCTCGGTACAGAGAGTATTTCGGGACATCTTGTAATAACAAGATCAACGGGGAATGATTGTATGAATGGCAAGGGTATGCAGTTTTCATAGGGGTTGACGGTGGAAGGAAATCGCAAATGCGATGTCACAAAGACTCGAGAGAACATCGTAGAGTAACTTCGGAATCTTCGAGTGCATCAGGCGATCATCTGAAGTGAGGGGCCCTCCGGGAGAAAGAATTATCGGGAACCTAGAGTCAGAGTTAGTAAAATCATTTAACCCGAATAGAAGGGAGATCAGAGTCCCAGAGTATAGACAAGGAGTAAAAGATCCTAATACCACCCAATGGCGACGTGGGCCCGTAAGCCGCACAACCATGTTAGTAAAACTTTTTCAATGACTAGACTCAACTTCGGCCAAGGAGTTGGAAAGGGGGATTCCTATAGGCAGTCAGCTCTGATACCAACTTGTGACGCCCCCGATTCAATCGTACACTAATCATGCACGCAAATGTGTACGATCAAGATCAGGGACTCACGGGAAGATATCACAACACAACTCCACAAATAAAAAAAATAGTCATACAAGCATCATAATACAAGCCAGGGGCCTCGAGGGCTCGAATACAAGTGCTCGATCATAGACGAGTCAGCGGAAGCAACAATATCTGAGTACAGACATAAGTTAAACAAGTTTGCCTTAAGAAGGCTAGCACAAACTGGGATACAGATCGAACGAGGCGCAGGCCTCCTGCCTGGGATCCTCCTAACTACTCCTGGTCATCGTCAGCGGGCTGCACATAGTAGTAGGCACCTCCAGAGTAGTAGGAGTCGTCGTCGAAGGTGGCGTCTGGATCCTGGGCTCCAGCATCTGGTTGCGGCAACCGGGTAGGAGGGAAAGGGGGAAAAGGGGGAGAAAAGCAACCGTGAGTACTCATCCAAAGTACTCGCAAGCAAGGAGCTACACTACATATGCATGGATATATGTGTAAAGGGCCATATCAGTGGACTGAACTGCAGAATGCCAGAATAAGAGGGGGATAGCTAGTCTTATCGAAGACTACGCTTCTGGTCGCCTCTGCCTTGCAGCTGGTAGAAGAGAGTAGACTGAAGTCCTCCAAGTAGCATCGCATAGCATAATCCTACCCGGCGATCCCCTCCTCGATGCCCTGTTAGAGAGCGATCACCGGGTTGTATCTGGCACTTGGAAGGGTGTGTTTTATTAAGTATCCGGTTCTAGTTGTCATAAGGTCAAGGTACAACTCCGGGTCGTCCTTTTACCGAGGGACACGGCTATTCGAATAGATAAACTTCCCTGCAGGGGTGCACCACATAGCCCAACACGCTTGATCCCATTTGGCCGGACACACTTTCCTGGGTCATGCCCGGCCTCGGAAGATCAACACGTCGCAGCCCCACCTAGGCAAAATAGAGCGGTCAGCACGCGGTCTAAACCTAAGCGCGCAGGGGTCTGGGCCCATCGCCCTGAGCACACCTGCACGTTGCGAACGCGGCCGGTGAGCAGACCAAGCAACCTCCAGTACAACGGAAGTCACGTTACGCGGTCCAACCCGGCGCGCGCCGCTCAGTCGCTGACGTCAAGAAGTGCTTCGGCTGATACCACAACGTCGGGATACCCATAACTACTCCCGCGTAGGTGGTTAGTGCGTATAGACCAAATGGCCAGACTCAGATCAAATACCCAGATCTCGTTAAGCGTGTTAAGTATCGCGAACGCCGACTAGGGCCTGGCCCACCTCTCTCCTTGGTGGTCTGAACCTGCCATGTCGCTCCGCCAAAAAGTAACAGTCGGGGGCCGTCGGGAACCCAGGCCCACCTCTACCGAGATGGAGCCACCTGCCCCTTCAGCCCCCATCTCCGAACAGTATCACAAGTAATGTAATAGTGTAAAGTATATAGTATGCCCGTGATCACCTCCCGAAGTGATCACGACCTAGTAGTATAGCATGGCAGACGGACAAGAGTGTAGGGCCACTGATGGAACACTAGCATCCTATACTAAGCATGTAGGATTGCAGGTAAAGGTATCAACAGCAGTATCAAAGACAGGCTATGCATCAGGATAGGAATAACGAAAGCAGTAACATGCTACACTACTCTAATGCAAGCAGTATAGAGGAGAGTAGGCGATATCTGGTGATCAAGGGGGGGGGCTTGCCTGGTTGCTCTGGCAAGAGAGAGGGATCGTCGGTGACGTAGTCGACCACAGGGGCATCAGCATCGGTCTTGGAGTCTATCGGAAAGAAGTAACGGAGGGGAAACACAATAAATAACAGAGCAATCAAATGTAACACAAAGCAAGACGCGGCAATACGCGGTGCTAGGTGTGCCCTAACGCAGTACTAGGTGATACCGGTGAAGGGGGGGAAACAACCGGGAAAGTATCCCCGGTGTTTCGCGTTTTCGGGCAGAAGAGCCGGAGGGGGAAAGTTGCGAGTTTGCTATGCTAGGGATGCGTGGCAGACGATCGGGTTGCGTATCCGGGTTCGTCTCGTCGTTCCGAGCAACTTTCATGTTGAAAATATTTTAATCCGAGTTACGGATTAAAAGATATGATTTTATAAAGGTTTTATTAATTTCTAGAATTTAATTAATTAATTAATTCGAAATTAGAATTATGACATCAGCATGATGTCATGCTGACGTCAGCAGTCAACAGGGTTGACTTGGTCAACCTGACATGTGGGTCCAGTGGGACCCACCTGTCATTCCCTAATTAGGTTAATTAGGGTTTAACTAACTAATTACTGTTTTGATTAAACTAACAGTTAATTAGGTTAATCTAATTAATTAATTAATTAATTAATATTTTAATTATTATACTTATTATTTATTTATTTTTATTTCTTAATTCTTTTAATTCATTTTTTTAATAAACGTTCTGGGGGCGAGGGCCCACTGTCATTGGCCTAGAGGGCCATAGTGGGTGTAGGCTAACGGGTGTGGGCGTAGCCCAAACGGGCGCTGCAGGCAGAGGGGCGCCACCGACGATAACGGGCGGAGCCGCCGGCGCAGCATGCAACGCCGGCGAGGACGAGCGAGCGGCGGCATCGGGTGGCCAGGAGGGCGCAGATCGAGGCGCAGGCGTCGGGGGCACGCCCAGGGCCTGGGGGGGCCAACCGCGGTGGCCAGTTGCCAAGACGAGCGAGGCGAGCGGCAGGGCTGCGCCGCGGGCGTGGAAGAGGGCGTGGCGGCGTGGGGGCGCAGGTTGGGCGTGGCCAGTACGGGGAGGGCGCACGGCAATGGCCAGGGGGTGCGGGCTAAGCAGAGCAGTGGGGGCAGCGGTCCGGGTCGCGAGCGGGGCGAGGTTTGCAGGGGGTGGGCGCGGACGGCGCGGGGCGGCGTGGTTGCACGCGTGGGACGAGCGAAGCAGCAGGACGGCGCGTCCACGAGCGTGTATGAGGCGCACGTGTGCGGTGGCCGCGGCGACGAGCGCGCGCGCAGGGAGGAGGAGAGGAGGACCGGGGTCCTCACCGGCGTTGAAGGGGAGTGGGGGCGTCGAGGCGTGAGGGAGTTCGTCGTGGAGGCAGTCCGGCGAGGAGGGCTTGACGAATCCGGCGAGGGCGGCGCCGTGCGCGGTCGTCGGGGCTGAGGACGGGAACGACGAGGTCCAGCGGCTGCGGCGAGAGGCGGCCCCGGCGTGGGCCACGGGCAACAACGGCGGCGGGGGGCTGTGTCGCCGGTGTCGAACGCAGGGCGCGACGCGCCCCGATCCAGATCGGATCGGGGGAGGGCGGGGAGTAGCGACGTGGGGGGGGAGTGGTGCGTGGGCTAGGGTTTCCAGGGGGAAGTGGATAAGAGGGAGTGGGGGGAGTGGCCGGCTGGGCCTGGTGGTGGCCCAGTTGGGCCGATGGTCGGCTGGGCCAAAGCCCGGGGGGGTTTCTCTTCTATTATTTTTATTGTCTTTTGTTTATTTATTTTATCTCTTTTCTTTTATTTATTTTCTTTTACTGTTTTAATTCAACTTAGGGCATTTAAGTATTTTATGAATTTGTGTTTTCTTTACTATAATTACCTATGCCAATTTTGGCACTGCCCGAACATTTTTGTTTCAATTTTTGGAAAACTTTTGTTGTTTGACATATTTTGAATTTAAATTTTGGAATGGTTTTTGATCTAACGATAGCTTAGCAATAGTAATTGGGGTGACGTGGCATCATTAGCCGATGTTACTGTAGCTTGATTATCCGGGCGTCACAGGAGTGCTCCGACGCGCTGGAGCAGACGGAGCGGCGGCTTCTGTCTTCCGCCGTTGCTGACGAGACGGAGAAGGAGGCGGGCTGCTCGAACGCGCCGGAGAAGGCGGAGAAGGAAGCGGAGTGCCTCCCTCACGCGCCGGAGCAGCCGGAGAAGGAGACGGAGTGCCCTGATCACTCACCGGAGGAGGAGGAGGAGGAGGAGGCGGAGTGCCCTGACTCGTCGGAGGAGGAGGAGGAGGAGGAGGCGTCCAGTTCAGAAGCTTGATGTGCTCCTTCCGCCATACACATGGAGTCTTCAAAGCAAGACCCAGCTGCATATCCCCTTCACCTGTAGGGTGGTCAAGCTCGAGCTCCTCAAATCCCTCTGTTACTTCATCCACCATCACAACAGCATAGCCTTGTGGAATCGGATGGCAGTGAAAAGTTGTGTCGGGTTCAGGAGGTGCAACAGAGCCGACAGCCTCCCTGACTTTGAGGTGCTACCATTGCGTCATAAGCTGGCAATGTTGAGCCTCCGTGATAGCATCCACAGGGTAGCTAGGAACCGTGAAGTCAAGCTGCTGAACGAGCTTGGTGGAAGCCACACTGCTTCTCTGCTGAGATGGCGGGGTAGCTTCTGGGGTAGCTCTTTCGTACCCTTACATTCAGCTTTTGTAGTTCGCTCTGCTCCAATTTTCTCTTCCTCTGCTGGATTTTGTAACCGCCTGCGCCGGGAAACCCAACCTTCCATGCAACAGAGCCTGGCGTGCCTCGTGTTCGTCTAGGGTGCTCAGGATTCCCGAGGGCCTCGATGAGCTCGTCATTCTCGTTGTCGGGAACGAACATCCCTCGCTGCGCTGCGGCGATACACTTCTGAAGCTTCTTGACGAGTATTTCAAGTTGCTCCTCCGTCCAACGACACTTCCCTGATTCAGGGTCCAAGGTTCCCCCAACCCCTAAGAACCAAGTCCTTGAATGGTCTGGCCAGTTCAATGTCTCCGGTTCGACCCCTTTAGCAAGCAGGTCTTGCTCAGCCTTGTCCCACAATGGCCGGGCTTTGAGGTAGCCACCTGACCCCGTGCGATGGTGAAACTTCTTCTTTGCAGCATTGTTCTTGCTTGTCTGACATCCTCTTAGTCCTGTCCGATGTCTTGTAGGCCACAAATGCGGGCCAGTGATCTCTTATCTTCTCAAATCGGCCAGTGAATTCTAGAGTCTTCCCTTTGTCGACATACGTTGATTTCAACTCATTCTTCCACCTCCTGAATAGATCTGCCATCTTCTTAAGAGCATGAGCCTTGACCAATTGCTCTATAACTGACGGCTTATCTGGATCCTCCTCTGGCGGTAGGGTGAAATTTGCCTTCAGCAATGTCCGAAGATCATCTTTCTGTCTATCGTTGACATAAGGAACTTGAGGGTCTACGTTCTTAGGCTGATTCCATAGCTGGATGCTGATCGGGAGCATGTCCCTAACAATAGCCCCGCACTGAGTAGAAAATGCTTCCTTGGTCCACCTGGGTTCAATCGGTTGGCCATCGTTCGCGATTGCTGTGATCGTGAACCTTTCATCCTGGCGCAACCTTTTCTTCGGGCCTCGTCTCATTACCGAAGTTCGGCTCGATCCTGAGGGCTATAAAAGAAGAAAGAAGAGTTAATATAAGTACATACCAAAACAATTAATACATCAATTAGCTAGTCAGCATAGGCTTTATATATATATATATATATATATATATATATATATATATATATATATATATATATATATATATATATATATATATATATATATATACACCTCGCTGGACTTTGCAACACCTCTCTCCTCCGTTCGGTCACCGGAGCTGTCATCACGGACATCATAATCATGTCCTCCATCCTCCATTGTTCGATCACCAGAGCCTTCACCCTCTCCTTCCATACCATCGGTGCATTGAGATACGAGATGACATCACCTCCGCCAAGGATTATGTCCCCCAACAATTATTCTGTTTCCTAGTCTCGGTGCTCCATAGTTTCTGCAAATATTACAACATGGCGATTAATATACAAACATGACAGATGGATATCTTAGTGTCAAAAATAGACCTAGCTATCTCAACGTTTATACGGTTCAGGGTGGCCTCGACAACGCTTCTAGGGTTTGGGGTGGCCTCGACGCTTCTAAGGTTTGGTTGGGCGAGAGGGGGTTGTCGGCGTCCCCCCTCATGTTGAAGAGTTACCGGAGTTCTCTCATGAATGTCCGATGTCCAAACCGCCTCTCTCATGAATGTCAAACAATGGATTTAACAAAATGGCGTCATTCTGGATGTGCAAAAATGGTCCCTATTTTTTCCGATCTCATCTACTCTTCTATATGTCACGTCTGTCTAGTGTCAAAGGATTTAAGAAAACCATGGCTTCATCATTAGGCGAAAGTAACAGGCGCATGATGGTACGAAGCTCTTCAAAGTTATTTTGGAACGGGTCCCAGATAGGATAATTCGCTTTTTGTTATGAGTTCAGCAAGAGCCTTCCGAATATCGCTATTTGGAAGGCCTTTGCTGAACTTCGTAGCAAAAAGCAGATTATCCTATCCGGGACTCCATTCCAAAATAACTTTAGAGAGCTTCGTACCATCATGCCCCGGTTACTTCCGGCTAATGATGAAGCCATGGATTTATTCAATACTTTGACACAAGGCAACATGACATATAGAACGTTACGTAGATGAGATCAAAAAAATGGGTCAACTTGTGCACATAAATAATGGGGGCATTGATAAATCTCTTATAAATCTTGGCCCCCCTCATGTCGAAGTTATCGGGGAGGGGGTATATCGACCCCCCCCCCCTCATGTCAAAGTTATCGGGGAGGGGGTATATCGACAACAACGACATACATACATGAAAAAAAATGTTATCGGGGAGGGGGTATATCGACCTCCCCCCTCATGTCGAGGTTATCTGGGAGGGGTTATATCGACAACGACATACCCGATAAAAAAAATACGAAGAGGAAGAAGAAGAAAAAAAGGGGGAGAATAAGAAAGGAATAGAGGAGAAGATCGAAGAAAAAAAGAAGAAAAAAGGAGGAGAAGAAGAAGGAATAGGGGAGAAGAATAAAAATAAAAAAACATCATATATATGAAAAAACAGAAAGGAAGGCCGGCCGGACCGAACGTGACGGCGGCGTGTGGTCGGGGCAGGCCGGGGGCGTGGGGCGGCGTCGGGGCTGGGGCACGGGCCGGGGCGGCGCGTCGGGGCAGGGCAAGGGCGCGGGGCGACGGTGACGAGGAGTGGGCGGCGACGGTGACCGCGTGGCGGCGACGGCGAGCACGGGCAGCCTGGCGGCGTCAATGAGCTCGGCGTCGTCGGGGGGCAAATGGTCGATGAAACTGAACAATTTACAATTCCTGCTTATATACACAGAGCATTGGTCCCGGTTCGTGGCACAAACCGGGACGAAAGCCCACCTTTGGTCCCGATTCGTGCCACCAACCGGGACCAAAGGTCTCTTTTTAGCAACCCAAAGGGCGGGAAGCAGAGGCCTTTGGTCCCGATTGATAGCACCAACCGGGACTGAAGGGAGGCATTGGTCCCGGTTGGTGCCACGAACCGAAACAAAGGTGAGCATTGGTCCCGGTTCGTGGCACCAACTGAGACCAAAGGCATGCGCCTGCCAAAGCCGTGGTGCGGTGGGATGTTTAGTCCCACCTCGCTAGCTGAGGAGCGGCCACACCTGTTTATAAGCGCTGCCCCGCCTTCTCTCTCGTACTCCTCTGAACTGCAGGCCTATGGTCCTAATCTGACACTGCTATGCCTGTGGGCCTGCTGGGCCTTCTGCGGGCCTGAATCCTGGACCAACCAGCTGGGTTTCTAGTCATATTCACGTCGTGGTGGCCTAATAGGTGGCATTTTTTCTGTTCTTGTTTTATTTTTTGCTTTATTTTTTTTGTTTTTTTTTGCTTCTTTTTAGTTTTTCAGTGATTCTTTTTGCTGTTAGGTCACAAAAATTATAGACTTTCTGTTAGTGCCATTAATTTTCAAATTTGAATTCTTTTAAATTTGTGTGAATCACTAGTTTGTGAATAACTTTACTATAAAAATAGATTTTTGAGTGATTCTTTTTCCTGCTATTTAATACTATTGTGTTTTATAATTATATTAAATTTGGTAATTTTTAGGTTATTTTAAATATCAGTTTTAATCAAGAACAGATTTTGTTATTCTAGTTTGCTATTAAAGTTTCTAACAAAAAATTTCTTTATGGAAATTCTTTTTGCCATTAATGTTTTGAACAGAAAATACTTTGATAATTTTAGTTGCATAAATTTTATATAATTTTAGTTTAAAAAATACTAGAGCTTTATAAAAGCTTTTTAGTCGATTCCTTTTGCTATTAGAGTTTTATAAAAGCTTTTTGGTTGATTATTTTTGCTATTGAAGAATATTATAGTTTTGTTTTAGTTGATCATAACAGAATATTTTAATTGATTATTTCAAGTTCATTCTTTTTGCTATTAGTTCATTCTTTTTGCGCTAAATGACCCTGAAATCGAAAAGCACTACAAATGAACTCTGAAAAGGTTGAAAGTTGGCATGGTATCATCATTTCACCCACATAGCATGTGCTAAAAAGTTGAGAGGGTTACGGCAAAAACTTGATGCACTTTGTCTACAAAACGGACAATCTCTTTCGAAGTATCAGGGTTTCATATGGAAACTCATCAGTTACAAAGGGATTTCATTTCTTTGAACTTATGTGAACTCCAGACTTTTTGTGTGTTCAAAATGCAGCATTCAAAGCCACATCATCAATTTTCAACCCTTTCTGACTTCATTTGTTATTTTTCATGCATTTACTGATTTATTTGAGCTAGATGACCCTGAAATTGAAAAGCACTACAAATGAACTCTGAAAAGGTAGAAAGTTGGCATGGTATCATCATTTCACCCACATAGCATGTGCTAAAAAGTTGAGAGGGTTACGGCAAAAACTTGATGCACTTCATGTACAAAACGGACAATGTCTTTCGAAGTATCAGGGTTTCATATGGAAACTCGTCTGTTACAAAGGGATTTCATTTTTTTGAACTTATTTGAACTCTAGACTTTTTGTGTGTTCAAAATGCACCATTCAAAGCCACATCATCAATTTTCAACCCTTTCTGACTTCATTTGTTATTTTTCATGCATTTACTGATTTTTTTGAGCTATATGACCCTGAAATTGAAAAGCACTTCAAATGAACTCTGAAGAGGTTGAAAATTGGCATGGTATCATCATTTCACCCACATAGCATGTGCTAAAAAGTTGAGAGAGTTACGGCAAAAACTTGATGCACTTCGTATACAAAACGAATAATCTATTTCGAAGTATCAGGGTTTCATACGGAAACTCGTCTCTTACAAAAGGCATTTCATTTCTTCACATGTAACTGTAGTGATATTCTAGATCAAAGGCATCATCATAATAGTTGTGGAGAGAAAGTATTCACTTTTTCTCCGCTTGTGTCCTTTGCTTACTGCGCCGTAACCATGGATATTCTTCATCGCTTAACAGGGTGCTTGGGTCAGCCTTAACTTTGAACAGAGGAATTTCATGAAACTTTTCATAATCTTCAGACATGTCTGTCTTGCTCTCCAATCCCACGATCTCTCTTTTTCCTGAAAGAACTATGTGGCGCTTTGGCTCATCGTATGATGTATTCGCTTTCTTATCTTTTCTTTTTCTCGGTTTGGTAGGCATGTGTTTACTTGAAAAATAGAAACTAGCAAAATTTTGTTTGCTGCTGCTTGGTCAAGCAAAGCCAGCTGTCGTTACTATGTGCGGTTCTCTTGACATTTTATGGGGTGCAACCGGAAGTGGCAGAAGACTGTAGTTGTGTCGTTGTCACATTTACTGATTTGATGTTTCTTTTCAAGATTATAGAATTTTAACCAATTTGGTCCCTAGATCATGAACAAATTTCTTTCTTCTATTCCTTCTAGATAATTTGCTTCAGTTCTACATGGTGAAACATGCATATTGTTTCCCGATATATTGGGCATCAGTCCACCTCTCATGAGATCTCTGAATTTTCAACGCATATTGTGTTTGCTGAATTATTTCCTTCAGATAACTATACTTTGATTCACAAATGCGTGCAATTGCTTTCAAATGGAGGTTAGTTCTTTACTAATTCTGTGCTATTCCAGTTTCAAGTTTTTGGACCTAGAAGTGTAATACTAGCTAGGTTAGCTGCAGAAGCGGGATTTATATGGCCTGAATTTTTATTTCACAGTGTATAAACTAATTCAGAGTATTCTGGCTCCTTGCGTTCTGAAACATTTTGTTGTATGGTTATGCCTTGAAAGAATTGAAGCAATTTTTCTATGGGAGATAATATAAATGTGATTCTGAAACAACATGCAGTGTCCTTAAGTTTCTTATTTACCAACTTAAACATGGTCAATAATAGCACAACTAAAGTTTCTACATATCATTATAAAACTGTTGGCTGGATTGTGTTTTTTATGGATTCTACAAGGGACATTTCTATGGAACTACAAGTTAGTTTTACATTTTTCTAGCCGAGGTCATTGTCTTTGGATTGCCAATGCTCGGATGGGTTTGTGATCAAGTGGACACAACGACTACCATCAGTGAGGGTGAGAAGGAGGGTAAGGGTGACCTGAGTGGACCGTGTTGAGATAGAGGATGTTAGCATGTTGGGGGGGGGTCTTGAGCCATGCTTATTGTTGGTCTACGTCTGTGTGGTATGTTTTCTTTATCCGTAGCAACGCACAGGCATTTTTGCTAGTAGTTTCTCATGTTGCATGGATAATATGATTTTTAGGGGTCAAATTTGACGTAGATAGCATGTTGCATGGATAACATTGTTTTGAGGGGTCGAATTTGAGGTATTCGAGGGCTGACCGGTCATTGTTCACGGACATATCTGGAGAAGTATAGGGGCTGAATTTGCTATATCCAGTTGTAGATGTTCTTATTACTAATGTGGATGGATAGTAAAACAAGCCAATTCCTTTGCTTTTAAGACGTGTTTTGCCGCTATCTTACTGGACGAAGCAAAATTTTCTTCCTAGCACAAGTGTTCCTTGTCGAAACACGCGTTGCCCCAAAACTGGTCAGCCAAGGCAAAAAAGGCTTTCGAGCTGTGCAATTTGGAGTCGACCAGAATCCGTCGGCCACACGACACGGGCACACCCGGAGGGATTGAGCTTCAGTGACGTAACTGCAAGTGCAGTTGGGTCACTGACATGTGGCCCAACAACTGCACCTGCAGTTACGTCACTGAAGCTCATTCCCACCCGGAGACATCAAACCAAACCGGGACCCACTGCCATCGCAAAGTACTCCTATCAATCAAATTGACAGAAAAGGATCGCACTCAAACATTTGTAGTCTCTAATGATCAAAGAATGAACAACCACATCGCAAAGCAAGCCAAACTATTCAAAAAGAATGATCAAAGAACAATCACGTCTCATGTGGTCAATTCAAATCAAAGAACAGGATGTCAGAATGTAACATATTCACAATTTCCTGGTAGTGCTTGAACTCGCTTTTCTGATTGTGCTTGAACTCACGCTACCTCTTTCCCTTCTCCTGACTTTTCCGTTGGAACAGGCTGTAGTCATGGACGACAATTTCCTCTTCTCGTTGATAGGGCTATGGTCTTAGTGATGGTGATCTTCAAGTGAGTTAGTTTGTTGAGCGGTTGTGTTCGGAAACCTCCAATGTGGTCTCAATGTTAGTGTCCATCTAGAAGCTAGGTGAGCATCCTCATCGTTCGACGGTACGGCACCCTTACACTAGCAGTTGAAGCCTCCAAGGCTAGCTGCTGGCAAGGCATCACACGTAGCAGTTCAAGCCTCCAAGTCCAAGGCTGCTGGCATCACACAGACATAGACATAGACATACTACTAGAGAGAGAAATCACTTTGATTGGAAGGCCAAAGCTGGGGATCGACTCCTGCTTCCTGGCCTACATTTAGCCTGTGTTTACAATTAGGTCAGCAGTCTTTTGTACATGCATGTAACACGAGGTGAAAAATAAACCTTTTTCTTTCTTTTCCTTTTTACACTATTTTTTTCTTATCATTTTGGCATTTGTTTTCTTGTTCTTTTCTAGTCCGATGACTTATCTACTCTATTAGTATGGTTATATGCACAACATGTTTCGATCCTTGTACCTCTTATGAGGTAACTCTACTAGCCAACCACCTCACGTACGTTCCCTTTTCTTGAACAAATGAAAGTAAATAGGCTATTTTAACATGTCTCTTGTTCTAGGTTTACACAAAAGTTAATGCAATGTCCTATCTTTTTCGCACTTAAGTAGATTATTTTACCAACTAGTCTCGAGTTGATGACACTGTGGGTAATTTTGGTGAGATGGACGCCGGGGGGGTGATGAAATATACCGTCGGTTATTTTGTGTGTGTATAACATGGTAACTCACACATCACAGACCTGACAATTTATGTACCCCAGTCATGATAACTTTGGCGACCAGGGGGGTTGATCAAATATCCCCCCGTAACTTCTGTGTGAATAACTAAATATCATGGCAACTCACACATCATAAACCTGATAACTTATGTACCCGATGTTGATAACTTTGACGCGGGGGTGGGAGAAGGGGGTTGATGAAATGTCCTCCGGTAACTTTGATGTAAATAGCATGGTAACTCACACATAGGAGACCTGATAACTTATGCACCCTGGTCATGGTAACTTTTCACAACGAGGGGCGATGAAATATACCCTCGGTAACTTTTATATGAATAGTACGGTAACTCACACATCGCAGACTCGATAACCTATATACCCCGGTCTTGGTAAATTAGGCAACCAGATGGGGGAGGGCGCTTGATGAAATATACCCCCAGTAATTTTTTGTGTGAATAGCGTGATAAGTCACACATCGCAGACCTGGTAACTTATGTTCCCCAGTCCTAGTAACTTTGGCGACGGTGGTGAGGGGTGGGGGAGGGATGTTGGAAAAAATTGAATACACCCCCCAGTAATTCCTGTATAATTAATTAATTATCATGGTAATATAAGCACCGTATACCTAATAACTTAGATACAAACACCATGAAAACTTTAGACCCGAATACAAAGTTGTTGGAACATACCCCGGTTACTTCTATGCAAGTAGCACGGTATATGCATCGCGGACCTGATAACTTAGGTACAAATACCACGGTAACTTTGACACGGGGGAAAGGAGTTGTTGAAAACACACCCCGATCACTTCTCCATAAATAACATGTTAACATACATATAACTTCTACCGTCTTGCATAAGCACTGCACAAATACCGACATCACATGCATCTTTCTCTAGTAGAAAGGTTTTGACGAAAAGAGTGATCAAAACATGCCAACATGAGATCTAGTTTCGAAGTTCTCGTGCGATGGATTTTTATGTGAAAATGATTTTTCAATCAGAAACAACAATAAGCTATAAAATATTTTACAGTTTTGAAATAGTGAGAATCTACAATGACATCAGTTTACCTGTGCTCTAGTGCATTTGCGTGTGGAGTGAATGTTAGACGAGCCATTTTTATGCCCCGGTAATTTTTATGTAAACAAGATGGTAACAGACGTATCAGAGACATGATAACTTATTTAGCCTAGGTCGGCTAACTTTTGACCCCAAAAAAATTTCGTTGAAATATAACAACATGGGATCTAGTTTCGAAGGACTCGTCGCGACAAATTTTTTATGTGAAGACAATTTTCAATTTGGCGGACGATTTGAGCTACAAAATATTTTGAAGTTTAGAAATAACGAGAATATTTTGCTGACATCATTCATTTTATCTTTACTTTACATGCATACTAAGTCAGCCGTTTGTGGCAAGAGAGACCGATGCATGTGCTATGTATGTTGTCTCTTTCATCAACGCGAATTAGTAAACGGGACTTGTTCGGATCTGTTGTTTAAATACAGAACGATTTGGAAGTTAGTCCGCTCCTTTCTTTAATGTTGTATGTTACTGTGAGATTATTTTATAGTCATTTGAAAGATGATGTTTCTTTGATTCAGGCATTTATAGTTACTTGTAGCTATCTATGGTCAAAATTCCATTAGTTTGGTGCATCATTTATTAACGTTTTGAATCTTTCATATACATTTAGTTAGAAAAATGAGAACGATTGTATTGGAGCAACTTATATAAAAGCGTAGATTAGTACAGGTTATGCCAAATTGACAATTATCATAGTTATAAATCTCCAATGTTTCCTTCTGAATAAGGAAATTTCCAGTGTTGTAATTCATCCTGAATTATGCACCTCTTTGAAAGAGTTGTATAATGTTCTTAGCTCCATCACAAACAAGAGCCACCCACCATGTCCATCGTCTACCTGCTACCCCTCTTGCTCTGCTCTGTGGCTCTGCCTTTGTCCATTCACTCGATCAACACATCCCAGCCACAGCCAGAGACCCATGTATATATCGTCCACACGCACACCGGTGTTCAGCCCTATTCTAAGATGCTCGCAGTCGTAGCTAGTCAAAGAATCATTCACACCTACGAGACCGTCCTGACGGGGTTCGCCTGCCGGCTGATCGCCGAGGAGGCCAGCCACATGACAAGCTTCCCCAGGCAACGGGGTTGAGCTCATCGGGCAGTCGTTGTACCCCATGAAGGCGCAAGGCACGACGGCGATCGGAGCTTGTCAGCAGCAGCTCCGTCCCCGCTCCGGCATGGCCAGAGCGGGAGCCTGGACCGGCACGTACGTCTAGCGAGGCGCGGGCGCCGGCATGGTCACCACGAAGCCCATCTCACGGACAAAGCGGCTGGGGCCCCGGGAGGAGAACCCGGCCACCAACAGAACCCGGCTCGCGCCTGTGACCGTGTCCGACCGCCGACGACACGGCCAGATCGGGTGCTACAAGTTGATTTAAAAAATGCTAATGTTACATGCTTGCATCAGTAGATTTGTGATTTTTCAGATAGTTCTATAATGTAAATTAAAGTTCGGTGTCCTCTATTAGTTAAAAACGATCAAATATCACACATCAGTAGATTTGTGATTCAAAACTGTACATGTTTCTTTATTTCTCTCAACTGTATTGTATGTAAACGGATAGAAAAAATTTAATAAACTAAGTTTTCAATAGATCATTTTTGGAAGGCCTTCTGAAATGACAATGTCAAATTATTTATACTAAACTTTAATACTTATTTATAAATTATTTATGTTAAATCAAAAACATTGCTGCTGAATTATTATAATTTGAAATTTATTTTGAATTTATATATTTCAATGCAATTGTATCTTTAAACATAAATGAACCAAATCCAAATGTGGGAAAAAATGACAAATCTTATGCTTCTTCAAATAATTTGTGACACTTGCATAAATATGTAGTGTATATGTGTTTTGTGTATTCTTAAATATATTGGTCGAGACTCTAACAGTGAATGATAAATATCATGACGAAGATCTGCAATTAGAATTCTATGCAAATAGAAAAAAAAATCTGGAGTATATGGAAGGGCTTGGGAATCTTCCAGCCAGGTGGTGCTTACACCAGCCTTATTATGATGTAAGTTAGCTGGGCCCCCGAGTGCATGAGTTTGTACGAAGAAGTTTCGAATGAGAATAGAGTATCGATTCGAGGAGGTACAAGTTTCCTAGATCAATGATAAATTCTGCAATACTAACAAAACTTTATTTGTACCACAAGTCAACCTTAGTAGCTTTCCACATTCTACAATATATTCTGCAATACTAACAAAACTTCATTTGTACCCCAAGTCAACCTTAATATCTTTGCACATTCTATAATATATTAATTTATAGAGTGGTATTTTTCATTTTTGGAATAAATAATAACTTTTTTGTAAAAAGGCATAAGACCATATATTAAAGTATCATAGGTCCTTACAAACACACTCATACAAAAAATATAAATACATTCGAAATCTTGAGAGTGTGAAAGTCTTCTTCCTCCTACATTCACCACATTGCGCGACATGAGCATAGCTCGATTCTGCCTATGGGTTGGGAGCATGTAGAAGCAGTGACCCGAAAGTCATCAATGCAGACTAGGAGACACCAGCGACCGTGATTTGTGAAGTAAATTGCCAACCTGGAGAAAATATGCCAATAAGGGCTTGTAGAAAATCCAAAGACCACGTAGACCACAAAAGCTAGCGAAATCCAGACGGATCCACCGAAAATCTCAACCGATCGTATCATAGGAGACCCGCCTGAGAGACAACTCCACATGCCCTCAATCGGCAAAAAACACACCCAACGGAATGGGATATAGTGAGGAGTACACCTAGTCCTACCACGGGGCAATGCTGCCGCTTTCCTGCCCCAAACCAATCAGAAAAAAAGAAAACCTAAAAAATCACCCGTGCACTATACGACAGGTCTTCGAGCGGATCGACACGGCGCGCCGACGAGGCATATATGGTCGAGCTCCGCCGGAATCATCCGGAGCTCGCCCTGAGGTGCGACATGTCCTCGAGTAGTACAAGAATGGTGCCTACGGGGCCGGACCGTCAGGTGTGGAGGTCATTGATCATTGCTCCAGCGACTCCGACTTCGAGAACGTTGTGGATTGGGCGATGATCATGAAGGAAGAAGATTAGATTTTTTTTAATTGATTAGTTTAAATTCATGTTAATGTTATACAATGTAGTTTGAATCGAATTGTGCTATCTATATTTAAATTAATGTTATGGAATGTAGGTTGAATCGAATTTGTGTGATTTTTTTACAGAATTAAGTTTAAGAGTTCGGATAAAAACTACTCCCTCTGTCCTAAAATGTAAGACGTTTTTTACACTGGTATAGTATCAAAAAAGGTCGTTCATTTTAGGACGGAGGTTAACTCCTTAAATTTAAGAAGTTGAAATTTGAGTAAGTATACGAGGCTAAATTATAAGGGATCAATTTTGAAATGCATTTAGTTAAGCTGAATCTATACAGATATAAAAAGAGCGACTTCTGGAGATCCAACACATCTTACCGGTTCACCATGAGTGTCCATCCAATAGTCTAGATTGTCCCTATATTTAGCGCTAAATAAGGTTAACAATGCGAGCCAACATGTGGTTGCATGGTTAGGTGGACAGTGGTATCCCAGCCCATCAGGATTCAAGTCCTGATGCTTGCATTTATGCTGGATTTATTTCATGATTTTCGGCTATCCGCCTTCAATGCGAGGAGACGTTTCTGTCGACTACGAGGCGCCTACGTTGACTTCGTAAAATCTAAAGATAATATGCCGGCTGTGTCTCTCGAAGGTGCTCATAGAGGTATGGTGTGCGTGTGTGTTCATATGGTGAGTGTGTGCGTGTATATACAAGTGTTTGCGTATGTACTGTGCAAGAAAAGAAGTTAACAATCTTATATCTTATATTTACTAATTGGAGGCACCATACGAGTAACCACGTTAATCCTCGGTAACTAAGAAAACTAGCCATCCAATATTCAAATTGTGTATTTTCCACCATCGGATGTTATGCCTCAAGGAGTCCTCGAATTCTGTCCCACCTTAAACGATCAACAGCAGAATAAAAAAGAATACATCTCTGGCCCACATATAGCTAGAAAAAATTAAACCATCTACAGCAGAAAAAAAAAGAATCCATCTCAGGCCCACGTATAGCTAGGAAAAAAAAGAATACATCTATGGTGGTCTCCTTCCTCCGCTGATCCAACCCTTCCCATGTACAGCCTAAAGAAACTACCAACACCCAAGCCCTAGGGCTGCTCCTCCTAATATTGTCCTCCTAGCAGTCAACCCCACCGATCCAACAAACTCTAGCCCTCCTCCTCCCCCTCCTGCCCAATCTGTTGTCTTTCGTTGCAGCCATCTAAAACTGTTCTTCCACATCCCTTTGCTCCATTATCTTTGAATCTCTACTACCCTACCATGGAGCAACACATCTTGGCTAGGATAAGGTCCTTTTAATCCTCTTAGTTGCCATGCCCCGACCAAACTGCATTGAAGTGGAGAAGGTGGTATTTTTGGATTACTAGATGAGTTAGATTTAGGAGGAGGAGGACTGTACTAAGGACAGTTTGAAACAGACAACAGGGGCTAAGCCCTTCTAAACGGGCAACTAACGTTGGAAGTTGCGGCGCTGCTGCAGGTGCTTGCTCAGTTTTATTATTCAAGCATAAGCGTCATGCAATTGGAGATGGCCTTACAGTCTTAGAACAGGGCGCATGACCAGAGTTTGCAATCTAGGGAGTGGAAGCAAGCAGCTGGGTTGGTCTACACTTTTCCTGACGTTGGTTGGCAAGTTATGTGTAAAGATCAACCATATTTCTTGGTTTATCTTTATTAATATGTGTGATCTTTTGTTTTTAGAAAGGGTCACGCTAACTGTCATACGTGTGGCAGGAAGGGAAACGCACCACACGTCTCTAGTGTAAACCGATTGCCACGTCATCGCATGCATGCATGTAGGAATCTTTTTGGATTTTTAGTTTTTAAAATATTTTATCTCTTAAACAAAAAATCTAATTGAAAATCCGTTTTCACCATTAAATCCCTCGCGATGAGATCTTCGAAACTAGATCCCATATTGATATATTTTGATGAAATTTTTTTTGGATTAAAAGTTGCCATGTTTATTGCATATGAATTGCCATGATGTTTACACTGAAGTTGCCATGATATGTTTCAGCTATTTTCTTCTACATTTAAAAGTAAATTTTGACATTTATAAAATGGGGAATTTAGAAACTAGACTTGCCATGAACCATAAACTAAAATTGCCATGATACATGCACGTAAAATTGCCATGGTTCATACAAAAAATAATTTTCATGGTCAAAGTATTGGAGTTGCCATCATCAAAATACTAAAATTGCCATGATCTACAAACTAAAATTGCCACATGGCAACTTTAGTTTAAGCCCTATGGCAACTGCAGTGTAAACATCATGGCAACTTCTGGCAAAAAAAAATCATCGAAACATATCAACATGGGGTTTAGTTTTGAAGATCTCGTCGAGACGGATTTAATGATGAAAACGGAATTTTAGTTCGCTTTTTTATTTAGGAGATACAACATTTTTAAGCCGAAAACCAAAAAAAAATTCTGCTGATGTCATCTATTCATACGTGGCAAAATGAGTGGTGATGGAGGCGTGTGGGCGATGTGCAAACGCCCACACGTGTGGGCGTTAACATTTCCGTTTAGAAATTATGTATGTGTTTTCAGAGTCCCATACAATTCATATTTGTAGCAGTGAATTGTACACTTTGACAATGATCGAATATTATCTGGCTAAATCTTCTTATAATAGAGTAGAAGATGTACGTCCTTGCAGATTACCCAGCGAAAAGCCCAACCAACCAGAAGGATAATCAAGCAGAGTGCTTAAACGAGGATGTATAGTGGGTGAATGAGCTTGCATCCACGCCCGGCTGCAGCACCTGTCTCTAGGGGAAGCAATTGGCATCATGCAGAGTTCTATTTTATACATGTACGTGCTGGACTGCAGGCTTGATTATTGGGACCAACTATAATCACTAATTTACTCTTTTTCGCATGTTGCGTAGATGATGGATGAGCTCATATGATTTTGAGATCCCGATCCTATGATTGGTTGCAGGGAGCTAAGCTAAGGGAGTATTGCCGGTGTGATATTGGTATGTATAAACATATGTTCTATGCATTTACTTTGAGCGCGTACGCAGGAAAAAACATGTGTCAAATCCAGGACTTGCCATACTTAAAAGGGGAGACAGTTAAGCCATCGCTCTGTATGAAATCATGCATGAAAAATATCTCTTATATAGTACATCAGTATGCATGTGTTGGCCTTAAAATGAAATATTCTGAAAAACTCTTCATCAATAACAGAAGTAGAAATCCAGGGTCATCCCTCAAAGAAAGCGATTGCATTTTTTTACTTACTTAGCCTCCCATACGCATCAATATTGACCTAATTCTATTTCCTTGAACTTTTATAATCACCGAGTTCAGGAGAGTATAGAACGTGCACAGCAGATTTCTGATAAACAACTACACATATGCAGCCCGCGAGTACATTCTTAATAAATTTTGCATTACACAACTAGAATGCCATATTGTAAATTGTTCCTATTTTCTAAGCCTTACAAAGTCTCGCATATAATAAATGTCAACTGTCACATGGACCTTATTGTAGTGGATTGTAATCGATAGATCCTGATAACCGTACTTAAAACTAAGGAGAAATATGACAGTAAATGTAGTTAGAGGAATCACAACCGATAGGCTAGTATACATGTAACAAAGCAAGTCCGAATGTGCAAGCATATGGATGCAAAGTCCGACCAAGCACCTGATAAGTAAGTAGCTAACCAGGAACTTAAAAGTCACACATGCCAATGTCGATGCATCAGATCAGATGGTTTTGTGTTGTAAAGACAAAAGAAATTTTGTGCAGTAAAATTGAGTTTTTAATTAGAGCACTCAACTTCCTTTGTTAGGAAAAAAATGCTTATGAGAAAAGCTCTACAAAGATGATAAAGAGTCGAACGTGCAAAAGCCTAACTATTACTGTTTTTCTATATTTTAATATTTTTTCCTAATTTCAGTATTCACCCGGGGCAAGTATACACATAACCAAAATGCCTCTATGCATAATCATAGACATCTAGAATAAGTTGTTTCTTCATAATTTTTCCTCGGTATGGTGTGGTGCAACCACTACTTTCCCCTTGGAATATATGTATAATCAAAATAACTAGGTTCAAATTCTCATGGTTTCTAATATGTGTTACTCTCTCCTCTCCATAAATTGACACAAAAATTCTAACTCCAATCAAATTCCTGTATATTTCTAAATCTTGCTATATAACATATAAGTTCTACTCCCTCCGTTACAAATATAAAAACATTTTTGTTACTAGTATAGTGTCAAAAACGTTCTTATATTATGGGACAGAGGGAGTACGTTATAAAACACTTTCGTGCTTTTCAAATCACTAGCCCGTGCAGAAGCACGGGACACGGGTTGATGACTAGTATCTCAAGTATTTAATAGCATATCTTATATGAGCCCCAATGGGAACCTTGCTCTCATTGTCATCCCCAATCCTCTGCTCGTTGCTGGTTCCCATCCTCGTCCTCTGCCGCCGATCTCGCGCCCAGATGAACTCCTCGAGGAGATCTTCCGCCGCCTCCCCACGGCCGCCGACCTGGCGCGCGCCTCCTTCCGCCGCGTCATCACCAGCCATTCCTTCCTCCGCCGATTCCGGGCCCTCCACCCGCCGCCCCTCCTCGGCATCCTCTGCGGCGGCCTCATCCCCGCCCAGCCGCCCCACCCCTCCGCCGCGGCGGCGGCCACCTTAGCCGACGCCGACTTCTCCTGCTCCTTCCTCCCGCCGTCCCGCGACCGCTGGTGCCTCCGCGAGGTCCGCGACGGCCGCGCCCTTTTCTCCCCCGCCCCCGACGCGGACCTGGTTAGGGAGTTCGCTGTCTGCGACCCCCTGCACCGCGGCTACCTCCTGCTGCCTGCCCTCCCCGACAATCTAGCCGACCAAGTCCACCAGCCGGACATCATCCGGTGTGAGCCCTTCCTTGCTCCCCCTGGCGACGACGAGGACTCGTCATACACAGACTTGAGAGTCATGTGCTTGGTGCGGTGCACAACCAAGCTCGTCCTCTTCGTCTTCTCTTCCTGCGCCGGGCAATGGCTCGCTGATCCTGTTACATTCGACATGTTTGGATGCTTGGCGTCAGACCGGTACTACGCCCATGGATGCTTCTGCTGGGAGGTTTGTCCGGAAGACACGCTGCTCGTGCTCGATGCACAAAGGATGGAGTTCTGCGCTGTTGACCTCGCTCCCGCCTCCACTTGGCCCTTGTAAGTGGGACATGGCCATTGTGGAGGCAGCAGATGGAAGGCTTGGGATGCTTACTGAAGCATACTGAAGCTGGTGCGTACGAATACCATCTCGTCTATGATGTATTGCATCATAAGGATGAGAATGGTGTAAACCAGTGGCAATCAAAGTCCGTAATCCCTTTGCCGGTGAATTATCGCTATGGCATCTTGGGTGTATCTGGTGGATACTTGCTCCTAATTGGGTATCCACAACAGAATAGGCTGATACATTACTTTTCACTGAATCTCCAGACATTTCAGATTGAGTGGTTCTGTCAGACTGGTCGCTGTGCCATAACTGGCGGCCTGTATGCCGATCTCCCACCGTCCTTGTCCCCGCCAACTATTTGAAGTGGTAAGCTTGCCCTCCATCTTTAATTACTTTATTTCCATGCATATGACACTGCAATTGCAATATGATGCAAGTGTTAGTTATATGGTAGTGTGTGCATTAGCATTCTCTACTTTGGCAAACGGTCCTGTATTAACGCTGATGTGGCCAAGTTACTTTTCACCCTTTATAATACTCATTCTTATTGCTTGTCGCCTTGTCGGTGTTTAGGTGCTATTCGAATGGTTAGTACAGCTGTGCAATTCGAAATCTGTGAATTTCAGGACAAGCAAGAAATATTTGTTTCTCATCTTGTGAATATGACTGTCCTCATTTTCAGTGTCATACAGAAATACTACTGAAATACTAGTCAGTGTCACAGTATGCACGAGTTAGGCTGGATTTGACATGTATTGGCTACTTTCCTTTGAGTCTTTTTTTCTTGTAATTTAAAACAATAAAACTATATATTTTCTCCACTTTTAGCTACTTACTGAACTGTTTGCCTCTGGTAGTTCCTTCTCCTCAGCATGCTCATGTTCCTCTCCTTGTCCATTGATTGCTTTAGTTAGTTAGTTTGTGGTGGGATCCATTCATCAGATTGCATAAAGCACCAAGTGTTACAGCATTAGTAGCAGCAAGCACCACTATTTTCCAAAAGAACTGTCACTTTGCAGCATGTTTTTACTTTTATTGGGATTTGCAGCATGCATCATGTGTAATGAATTCCCGATCACGTCCGCGCTGCCCCACGGCATGCTGCCGGAGGTCTTCAGGCGGCTGCTGGTGCGCGGCGGTGTGCCGCCGCTGGCGCCGCGTCGTGTCCCGCGCGCCCGGCCTCCCCGCCCCGCCACTTCGGCTTCTTCCGCAACCACGTACGCACTGCCGCCGTTCATCCTCACCGCGGGCGTCACGCTCGTGCCCCATCAACGGCGTCGGGTGCGCGTCCACTGGCGGCACGGGAGGAGGAGGGGGAGGAAGAGGTGCTGGTCGCTTCGCCGCTGATACTGCTGCGGAGGTCGCTGCTGTTGTGTAGCAGCGTGCGCGTCGAGGATGGCGCCGTCACCGCCGCTGCGGGGATGCAGATAGGGCGGCAGCAGCAAGAGCAATACGCGGAGCGTGGCGGAGCTCGCGGGCGCCGTGGGCGCGGGTGGGCTCGCAGCGGGGCAGGTCGTGGACCTCGCCAGGGAGGGCGCCGACGTTGGCCTCGCCATGCTGGAGTACATCCACGTGCACAAGACAGCGTGGCTCCTGGAGGCCGCGGCGTGTGCGGCACCATCGTCGCCGGAGAAGACGAGGAGGTCGAGGGCGTCCGTCGCCTCCCCGCACCGTCCGCCGTGGCCTCGCCCCTGGCCTGCACCCCACACCTCGCGCCTCGCACCCCGCCGTGGTTGCTCGCCCTGCTGCGCCCGTGGGTGGAGAGAAGGAGAAGAGAACAGAGAAGCTCGTGGATGGGCCCCGGAGGAAAAGTGAGGAGAGAGGGAGTGGGAGGCTGACGGCGGCCCAAGGCATGCAAAACAGTCTCTCTCCTCCCCCAGCTGCCCCCCGGGATCGTGGGTTTGGGGTGGGCTCGCCGGCCGTATTTTTGCTCAAATCCGGCGATAATTGAGGGCTGGGCCTTTTTTTTGCTGCCGGCGACGAAAAGAATGCTCTTGGGGGCCTTCCTGGGGAGCCGGCTGGAGATGCTCTTAGTTGTAACCCTGGGAATGGAATAGTTTGTTTGCTGATATATGATTCTATTATGTATTTATGGCATTACCCAAAGTCTGCTTGTGCCGATATATTATGATTCAAAAGCATAGATTGGATGAAGTTGTAAGTAATTCCCTCCCTGCCTTTTTTTTTATTTTGAACAGGAAAAGGCGCTCAAGGCGCCAAATTTCATTCAGCTAAAAAACACACAGTACAGCATGAATTAAACATCCCTGTGCCTACGAGCTAAATTGGAACAACCAAAGACAGGTTAAACTGAACTGTTCAGAACCTGGTGAGTGGTGAGCAACATTATGGGCAATGCTATGAAGACTCCTAGAAATCTGAAAAACCTGCGAACAAGAGCCTTCTGAGATGGCAAAGAAATCTGACAGTAAATTGTCTGATAGCCCAATGGATTTTCTCTGAAGTCACATCCCTTGCCGCAGCCATCGCCAAATTAAGATTTTCTGGGCCGATCGACCTGAAGAAGTTTCTTATTTAAAGAGACCCTCTATTAGTTGTAAGTGACTGGGTGCCTAATTAGACCGCTTTTACTCGAAACCTGATGTTTGAATCCGAGCCATCCCCTCCCAGTATTCAACAGAACACAAATCCTTGTCAGTTTTCTCACAACCATTATCAACTTGCATTCTGACAAACAAATAAATCGCACCAACAATAGCACATCTTCCTATCGGCCAGCTGGAGATCCAACTGCGCCGGCGAGGGAGCCGCAGCCGTAATCAGGCGGTCGGATGCTCTGCCAATGCCGGCGGGTACGACAGGGTAGATGAGAACAGGTCACAAACACAAAACCACAGTTCAAGGCCACAAACACTCAATAGTTTAATAACCAAGTAGATTCTGGAACTGATTGACAGCGAATCGTGTGTATTCGTCAGGTGGATGGATGAACAATGAATCACAAGCCAGCATAGCATAGCATTTAACCAAACACTTGCAGCATAACCAGTCACCGCCGCACCAGTATATACACCATCATGTTCTTGCAGGTAGGTAGGTAAAATTCAGGCAACCAAATTCAGGTGACAGACAAACCCTCTCACAGCTGAATCATGTAAATTCCACTACGGGTGACAGCAATTCTGCTACTCATTCGCTTGTTCAAACATCGCAAATTACAGGTTGCAACCAGCAAGACGAATGGCAAAGCCTGCAGATCAGCAAAGACGACATTCTCCGGGTGGATGAACAATTCAATCACAAGCCAGCAGCAGAGCATCTAACCAAACACTTGCAGTACCAGTCCCAAAGAAGTTCAGGTCATAGTTGTTGCAGGCAGGTAATAAAATTCAGGTAGTACCTAGTAGCAGAGGACGCAGGCGGGCAAGAAGAAGTCTGCCTACCCGGCGAGCGGGTTGGCGTGGACGGTGACGCGGTTGAGCCGGATCTCGGCGAGGGGGCGGTCGGCGGGGCCGGTGGGGGTCTTCTCCATGAGGTCGAGCACGTCGAAGCCGTGGATGACCTTGGCGAAGACGGTGTAGTGGCCGTTGAGGTGGGGCTGCTTGGCGTAGGTGATGAAGAACTGGCTGCCGTTGGTGTTGGGCCCGGAGTTGGCCATGGAGAGGGTGCCCCTGGCCCCGTGCTTGAGCGCCTCCCGGAACTCGTCCGCGAACTTGCCGCCCCAGATGGACGCGCCGCCCTTGCCCGTCCCCGTCGGGTCGCCGCCCTGCACCATGAACCCCTTGATGTTGCGGTGGAAGACGGTGCCGTCGTAGTAGCCGCTGGCGCAGAGGGCTAAAAAGTTCTCCGCCGTCCGCGGCACCTGGTCGCAGTGCACCTCCACCTTGATGTCCCCCAGGTTCGTGTGCAGCGTCACCGACTGCGGGTTTGGGGGAAGAGAGAGAAGGAGGAAACGAAATTAGAGCCTGGGTTAGTGGGAGGACGGGAGGGGACGAGGTGGTGCGGATCTGGCCTGGGGATTGATTGCTTACCATGGCGGCGCGGCGGAGCGGGAGGGGCGGCGGCCGGCGGGACGAATTGGCGGCGAAGAGGAGCGTGGACGAGTCTGGAAGCGGAGAGGGGGGAGGCGGTCTGCGGGTCTGGGTCTCGTGGGTTTGGGCCGCTGGGCCGCCCACGCTTTATGGGTCGCGTGTTTGGATTGGCGGTATCAAATTCCAGAAGATGTTTTTTTTTACCTCAAATAAAGTGGAGAATAAAGTGCAGTGTTTCCTTTCCTGGGAACAGAATTCGAATATTGCCCAAAATTTGAACAAACAAGATTAGACTTTGCTTCTTCTTCTTCTTCTTCTTCTTCTTTTTTGAGTTGGAGCTGCTACCTTTTGTATAGTTATTAAGTCATGGTACACTCCAAGTAACAAAAACTCTGGAACCAGGTCTTAAGATTTTATTCAAGATCTTAGCGATTGACCAGTAAAACTTACCACACGAAAAAAAAGACTGTATAAGCCGAACAAAAATGACTGAATCGTTCACTGTTTATAAAAATTGTTTCCTCCGTTTCAAAATAATTGTAGTTCCAGTTTTGTTCTAAGTCAAACTTTATAAATTTTGAACAAGTTTATACAACAACCTATCAATATCTACAACACCCAATTTGCAGCATTAAATTGCCTACGAAATATATTTTCATATTAAAGTTTGACTTGACAATCCTAGAACTTTAATTATTTTGAAATGTAGGGAGCAGGTTGCTACAGTGTCAAAAAAAAAAAGAATTAGGTTACTACAGCCAACACGAATTTAAGTGAATTTCATCACTGATCTTTCCTGGTGGGAACATTAGTCTATACGAAACAAAACTGAAAAATCATACTGCCTAGTGAACAAATAAATACTTTTGATGACACAACGCAATGCCGTGCGTCGAGAACGCCGTCACAAACTGGATACTTTACAAATGACAAGAACCTGAATTCCTCATCAACACCAACTTATGTTACCGAAGAGCAAAATTGCCAGAGGAGAAAGAACCTGGATTCACAAACTGGATACTTTACAGATGACAAGAACGGCAGAAACCGAATTCCCGACACTAACTTATGTTACCAAAGAACAAAATTGCCAAAAAAAAAAAGAAAGAGGATAACAGGATTGAACGGGCGAATGAACACAAGACTTGACTCACGCCTGCCATGAGACGGACAATTTACCGCCTGTGACACCTATGGGGAAGCAGTTGAGAATCGACACAATTACAACCTTCCGAAGAGCTGCCGCGCTAGGATTCAGCAGGAACAGAGGGGGCATGACCAGTATGAACATGTTCACCATTCTTTGTTCCACCACCGAAGACATGCGACTACTTCCACCAATTGTCAGTTTCAAACCTCCCCCGATGGTAGATGCCAAGACGGAATTACTCGGGTCGGAACAGAACAGGTTAAGGCTTTTTTTTGTCCTGTGTGCTCCTGCATATTCTGCGAAGCAACTGGCGAAGCAGTTATTTCTTGACACCCTACAAGCCCAAACGGAGTTCTCTAGGCGTTTCAGCGGTTTGATTTGTGGCCATCTGTGACCCTCCTCAGCCTTTCCACCACCACAGGAATATCCTGCTCCCTCAACGTTGTGAAACAGCACCTAAACCAACCAGGCTCAATGCAATGGCAAGATGAACCTGGGGTGACATTGACCTTCGCCTCCTCCAACAGCCTGTCCCAAAGCCTGCGTTCTCCTTTCTCACTGTAAGACCGGATGAACTTGCTCATGTCTGCCCAGCAGTAGAACCCTCCGCTGCTCTTGAAGCACTCGATGCCCACCTGTTTCAAAGCATCAACGAGCAAATTGTACGCTTTCCGCAGCCTCTCTCTGTTCATTTTCAGGTAACTCGAGATAAACTTCTGGTCCGAAAGCATGGCAACAAGCAGGCGCTGGGTCGGAGTTGACACGGATGAGAATCTAGCAATCTTGGCAGCTGCCTCCACAATGCTTTCATTATACGAATATATGACTCCAACTCGAAAACCTGCAAGAGATAGGTCTTTTGAGAGTCCATAGATTATGTGAACCCTGCCTCTGTCAAAGTCTTCTAGCTCGTTTACGACCTCTGCCACACTGACAAATTCACCACTTCCGAATGTTGAACCGGCAAACACTTCATCAGAAATTAAGTGTATGTTCTTCTCTGTAGCAAAATCAAGAAGATCGCGCAGTGTTTGCTTGGGCACAAAGCTTCCTGTGGGGTTGGAAGGATTAGATATGAGAACCCCACGAACCCTTACCCCTCGCTTCTTTGCCTGATTATACGCTATTTCTAGAGCAGTGATACTGATGTTAAAGTTGTCGGTGCTACGGCAAGGAACAGGTATCAACTCAATACCGGTTCGCCATTTTATATCCCTGTCCCACCTGCGGAAACAAAGCCACAAATTCAGGATTTCGCACTGAACACCAAACCATGATTATAATAAACACACCGGAGAGCGAGGAAGCTAGACATACCCAGGGTAGTACGGTGACGGAACAAGAAATGCATTTCCTGGATCAGCAAGACAGAAGCTCAGTATTTCCATTGCAGGCGTTGCACCAGATGTTATCACCATTTGAGATGGATCAAAGGATACTGACTCTTGCATTATTTGCCTCATAAATCCAGCAAGAGCCTGAAAATGAAATCAAACAGTTTATATAGGAAAATTACCCCATGAGGAAAAAACAAAAAGGTTAGCCATGGAAACTAGTTTATTATCTGGTGCCAGATTCAAACTATACTAATAAAGACTTGGAGCTTTTTGTACTAACGTAATGACCATCTAGCTAAATAGTATAGGACAAGCAACAACATATTAATGTGGAAAACAGAGTGGCGTCTCAGCACAATTTCTGCAAGACGTGTGCCCTAAGGGGCTCATCATTAAATTTCTTTTCTGATATATCAGCATGACAGCACCTTTTAAAGTACGCTATTGTTTCAGTATTAATCTTGAAAAATAACCACCAGAAATGAGGTCAAGAGGCAAGTTTCATAGAAGCATGACAATGCAGAATGGCTTGGTTAGATTCCTAAACTGATTTCAATAGAAAGCATCCACTAAAAGGCTATAACAAAAAACAGAAAAATAAGCAAAACAAAGAGGCAGCTCCAATTCTAAAATAGGAGTGGTGCGCTGTTTTAGCAGCATATCATCCAGATTAACCTCCAAGGTCTGATCTATCTAGAAGTATGCCTTCAGTTCAGATTCACAGTTGACAACAGCTAAAAAGACACAGGATCATGGACTGAAAATCTTGAAAATCAATTGTTGTTTCAGGAATGAGCTGATCAAAATGACAATGCCTCGGAAGTCAATAGTTGACAGATGGCATCATTGCAACCAAGAAAACTAAAATTGACAACCAAGAACAAACAGACATGAGATAGCGACTCTTTGGCACATATCAGTTAGATGCAGATAACATGTATATGGCCACAAAAATTCAAAAGAGGAAAGGAAGCAAATTACGCAACATCACGTCAACAATCGTACCTCGCTCCAGGCTTAACCACACAAAATTCTAGAGGAATTGCTACGATTATTTGTAGGTTCAATAATTGACTGGACACTGTTCGATTGAGCTGATCCAAAACTGTGGCTAACCGCCTAGGCCCACGCTACCAAATCAGAGCAGTGGTACTACTAATGCCAAAGATAGCATAGTTGAAAGACAAAAACTGAAGATACCAAATGTATTTATCAATGTGACGCAGGCTAATTATCATAGGGATCATATTGTTCAATGGACACAAATAAGTTCATTCTCAAGTGTAATTTATATCAAATTAGTAATTATGATACTGCTAAATGGACCAAACAAGTTCGAACCAACCACTGCAAGTTGCAGAAACCTTGATGATAATCAAACACTTTTTTTTTTGCGGGGAATCGAACACTGATGAATTGTTAAACTGGCTGTTTCTGTCGATGGAATCAGAAAAAGGAAGATTCCTGCAGCACTTAATTTTGACATGGCGAGAGTTAACAGAATTGGTAGCCTTTTTATGGATGGGATGGAAGGAATGAGAATGAGAATCAGGGGCTGGTTCCGTTAGGCTTACCATCTTCAAGGCAAGTATCCCGTCGTATGGCTGGTACGTGGCGAGCCCGCTGATGGTGAGGTCCCTCTCCTCGGCGCCTCCGCCCGGCGTCATCGCAGGCCCCGCGTGCTCCTCCATCCATTCCCTCACCAAATCCAGGGACAGCTGCACAATCATCAGCACCAACTACGTCAATCTATCTACGGATACTGATGATTTCCAGAACAGAGGAGAAGAGGAATGGGGAGAGGCGCTGACGTGGTTCTCGGCGAGGCCGAGCTGGATGACGCCGGAGGGGTTGGAGGCGGGGTGGTAGGGGTCGTCGGCGCAGCGGCGGAGGCCGGCGTAGTAGAGGGAGTCGTCGTCGCCGGCGCGCACGAGGGCGCCGCGGGCGGAGAGGGCCGGGAGCGCGCGCGGGGAGAGCAGGCCCCGCGAGAGGGAGCGGTGGATCGGCGAGAGCGGGCCCGCCGCGGCGCCCGCGGGCGCCGCGGAGGAGGCGGCCGCGGTGGGGGAGCCCGGCGGCGGGCGGTTGCGCTTGATGTAGAGCTGGAGGAAGTAGAAGAGGGCGCAGGGGATGAGGGAGCCGAGCACGAGCCCGCCGCGGCCCTGCACCACCCCCTGCAGCGGCACCACGATGCGCATCCCCCCGTCCGCCCTCCGCTGCCGCGGGCCGCCGCCGCCCTCCCTGTCGCCCCCGACGCCGCTCGGTGATCTCGGGCGCGGCTTCTTGTCGGCGCGGTCGCCCTTCCTGCTCATCGACGGCCCGCGCGGCGCCCCCGGTGGCGCCGCGTCGTCGTCGTCGTCGTCCTCGCCGTCGACACCCTGCTGCCGCGCATGTGCGGGAGGCCGGGCGCGGGATTGGGTTGGGTTGGCGCGGGCGGGAGGGAGGGGCGGGGGATTCTGGGGTTTGGGGGAGGGGCCAGCTGGGTGGGGTGGGGGTGGCCGAGGTGGAGAGGAGGAGGGGCGCCGGGTTTGGCGTCTTGCCGGTTCAGACGAGACGGCGGCGGCGGTAATTCCGTTGGGGTCGGGGCCAACCGAGGCGAGGCCAGGCCAAGGACAGCTCGTGGGTCTCGGCGGAGGCTCAGATGCGGCCGAGGGGGGGCGAACCGCAAAAGTTACGGCGTGCTCCGGACTCTTCCCTCCCCCCTCCGCCCGTTTTCCATGTGACAACAAGGATAGAAACAATCTTCCTTTTTCAATTCGTGACAAACAATCTCCCCTTTTCACTTCGTCACTAGCGTTCAACCACCAACCATAGCCGGACCATCCCGTCGAGTAAAAATAACATATTCAGCTCTCAAGTTTTTTTCCCCTAGGTCTCGCACCTAGGGTTCGATAGTCCTCCGCCGGCGCCGCCGCCGCCGTGAGTTACCTTGTTCTTTTCGGGAGATTTAACGATCGATTCCCCCTTCCCCTCGTACGTACGTCTCCTTCCTCTCCTCGGGCTGATACACGAGGCGACTGGCTCGCCTAGCCGGCCTTGGTTGGGGTGAAGTGATTACGTTCGATCGGGGTTGGGTGGGACTCGGTTGCATGGCGACATCAGGAGAAGGAAGTGGATCGGGGAGCCAGATGGAAGATGCTAGCAAGCTGTTGGAACGGCTGAACCTACAGGACGAGGAAGCTGATGATCTAGTATGGGAAGATGAGATAGATGTGGAGGAGATAAAGCCAAAGTGGCTAGCGTTGGGGAGACTGTTAACAGGTAAAAATTTCAGCCAAAGTGCACTGATCGCGAACATGAGGGCAGCATGGAACCCTGCCCAAGCAGTGGTATGGAGGAGAATAAATGCGAACCTTTTCTCAATACAGTTTAATTGCCTGGCTGATTGGAACAAGGCCTTGCATCAAGGGCCTTGGGATTTCCATGGTGCAGCACTGATTCTAGTTGAATATGATGGGTTCTCAAATCCAGAAAAAGTCATATTGGACAAATTAGAAACATGGTGCCAAATTCATAGGCTACCAGACGGAGTTCTAAAAAGTACGAAGGCCCTGGAAAACCTGGTGAGTCGAATTGGAGAGGTGCAGGAAGTTCAGGTTACCCTTCCTAACGGATTCGTGGGTGAGTTCATTAGGGTCAGAGTGAAACTTGATGTCAATAAAAAGCTGACCCGGGTTGTTGGTATTACAAAGGGGGGTGAGACTGAGAAGTATTTAGTGAAATTTGAGAAATTGCCCACCTTTTGTAATGCATGTGGATTGCTGGGGCACTGGCACGAAGAGTGTGGTTCTGGAGAGCATGATGAGACAAAGTTCGAGTGGGGAGTTTTTTGCTTGCATCAAGAAGAGGTAGAGGCAGCGGACGAGGTGTTCGCGGTAACGATCGGCAAAGGAATGGAGAAGACAGTTATAATGGACGTGGTAGGGGATTCGGTCGAGGTCCTTTCCGGGGGCGTGGACAGAACATGCAGTACAATCAAACTGAGGAGAAAAACAGTGGAGACACTGGTCCTGTTATTTGGCGACACAACTATGCTTTCCATGGTGGAGTAGTATCTGTAGGTAACATAGGAGAAGAACTCGCTCAAGTTCGTCAGAATATGGAGAAAAATAGTGGTCCGGATAATATCTTAGGCAAGAGAGCAGCTGAGGATAGTACATCTGCTGCTACCCCAGAGGTGACTACTGAGAATGACGTTCACAACAATATGGCCATGGTTCCGTTTGCTGCAAATAAAGCAGATAATAATCCCGAGACAGTTACAAATGCTGAGAAAATAAATCTATTTGAGGGAGAGGTAGATGGGGAGGACAAGAACCCCACACTTACAGGCACCCCTCAGAAGAAAGCAAATAGGAAGAAGTTAAGAGGAAGAGATGGTCAGGCAGTGCACAGTAATAAAAGTTCTGCAAATGATTTAGGATCGGCGACACCCCTAGAGGGTGATGGCCGGGAGCAATGAAACTCTTGTCATGGAACTACCGGGGTCTCGGGAATGAACCAGCAGTTTGAGCTTTGCTGGACGTCCAGCGAAGTACCCATCCCGATGTGATGTTCTTGTCGGAGACTCACCTCGATAGCTATCCGGCTGAATGTCTGAGACGTCGTTTGAAGATGGATCAAAAACTGGTTTGCACTAGTAATGGGAGAAGTGGTGGTTTATTGTTACTATGGAAAAATAATATTGTAGTTCAGAGATTGGGGTTAGACCCCAAGTTTATTGATGTACAGATCACAAGCGATGGAGGTGAACCATGGCGATTGACTGGCGTGTATGGAGAATTCCGATGGGAAAATAAGTACTTGACTTGGGACCGTATGCGCCAGCTATCTCAAACAAGTACATTACCACGGTTACTTATTGGTGATCTGAATGAAATTCCATTTCTGCATGAGAAAGAGGGGGGAATCCACGTCCCCAACAGTATATGGTGGCTTTCCAACAAGCGATTGATGATTGTAACCTGCATGATATGGGCTTCGTTGGAGATATATTTACATGGCGCAGAGGAATGATTCGAGGAAGGTTGGACAGAGATTAGGGCTTTCATAGCTAAATTCCTAGCACATAAGTACCTTGAGATGTTCAGGGCTGATCAAGACATGAACCTTATGAATTTTTCTAGGGTTGTTCAGAGAGAATGGCATATGACACCAGGCAGGGTGAAGTTGCAGAGAGCTAGAAGGATGGCAATGAAAGTAGTATATGGTGATGAAGAAGGGAAGTACATGCTTCTTTGGAATTACGCTAATGAAGTCAGGAGAAGCAACCCTGGCTCATCATTTTATGTCCCCCTTGGTGAGAATGCAAGGTTCAACAAGCTATATATGTGTGTCTGAATGCTTGCAAGAGAGGATTCCTTTTGGGGTGCAGGCCAGTGATCTTTCTTGATGGCTGCCACATGAAAACAAGCTATAGACTTGTAGCTGTTGGTGTAGATCCAAATAATTGCATCTTTCCAATAGCAATTGTTGTTGTTGAAGTGGAGGACACCCCTAACTGGGTGTGGTTCCTTGACACACTGAAAAGGGATCTTGGCATCATCTACACTGAACCCTGGACTATCATGTCAGATAAGCAAAAGGTAATGTTGATCTTCATCTTGTACTTGTGTCATGCACTTGTTACTGTTTGTCCCTATAGTTAAAGCCTTTCATTCATGCAATGTGCAGGGTCTCATTACTGCAGTTGAACAACTATTCCCTCAGTCAGAACACAGATTTTGTGTGAGGCACATGTGGCAGAACTTCCAACAGCATTTCAAAGGGGGTATTTTGAAGAACCAAGTATGGAAGATAGCAAGGAGCAACACAGTTCAGTTATATGAGAAGGGGATGGAGGAAATGAAGCTACTTAATGCAGATGCTCACAAGTGGCTTCATGAGTTGGATCCCAACACTTGGGTGAAAGCCTTTCAGAGTGATTTGCCAAAATGTGATATACTACTGAACAACATATGTGAAGTTTTTAACAGGTTAGCATGATCTTTTTGGCAACATATTGTCAAGATATTGTCATACTTAGGTTGTTATAACACAAGTGACATTTGCAGGTATATTCTGGAGGCTAGGGAGCTGCCAATACTTACCATGGTTGACAGAATATACAGGCAGCTTATGACCAGGCATTATAACAAGCAGATTGAATCAGACAAGTGGCCAGGCAATATATGCCCTAAAATCAGGAAACAAGTTGAGAAAGCATGTGAGTTTGCAAACACATGCTATCTGGATTGCTCAGGTGATGGTCTTTTCCTAGTAGGTGACAGAGGGACATATTACATTGTTGACTTGCATAAGAGAACATGCACTTGTAGAAGAATTCAGAAATCAGGGGTGTCATGTCCTCATGTGGTAGCCTGCTGTAGGAATGAAAGAATTGATCCTCTCGAACTGGTAGACCGTTGCTACTCCAAGGAAATGTTCAAGAAGGCATATGAAAGCATTATCTACCCTTGCAAAGATAGGAGAGAGTGGGAGGACATGTGTGGGCCCCCGATACTACCACCATTGTACCAGAAGCATGTAGGAAGGCCATCCACTACAAGAAGACAAGCACCTGGAGAGGTTGACCATAGAAGGGGAGGGGAAAAATCACAAGGCATGGTGTAATCATGCATTGTTCATATTGTGGTGAGCCAGATCACAACAAGTCTGGATGCAAATACTTAAAGGCTGGAATTCCACCACCAAGTGCAAATAGTAGAGGCAATGGTGCACCCAGTGTGATACCCACAGCTCCAGATGAAGGCAATGGTGCACCCAGTGTGCCACCCACAACTCCAGATGATGCCAATGGTGCACCCACTGTGCCACCCACAGCTCAACATCAAGATGATCCTGTCTTAAATCAGGTAATAAAGAGTTGCAGCTCCTGACAACTAAATGCATTATCTTCATGATTGCAATACAACTAACACAAAGTGTTTCTGTCTAATTGCAGGGAGTTGAAGAGCCAAGTGATGTGTTAGAAGATCTTATGGTGGATAACATGGTTGCCCAGGTGTACATTACTGCATAATCAGTTGCTTTTATTTCCTTACTGTTTTTCTAGTATCATATATTTGAGAGAAGCCATTACCTTATCATATATTCTGCAGATGCCAACACCAAGGGTTGTTCAATAGAGGCCATTACCTTATTCTGGGTTTCTCACTGCTGCCCAAGTGATGCTAAAACAGACTAATGCTAGTCAAGGTAGTCAAGCTAGCTCAAGCACCATTAGGCCAGGTGAGGGAGTCCTGGATTAGGGGGTGTTCGGGTAGCCGGACTATACCTTCGCCGGACTCCTGGACTATGAAGATACCAGATTGAAGACTTCGTCCCGTGTCCGGATGAGACTTTCCTTGGCGTGGAAGGCAAGCTAGGCGATACGGATACTCAAGATCTCCTACCATTGTAACCGACTCTGTGTAACCCTAACCCTATACGGTGTCTATATAAACCGGAGGGTTCTAGTCCGTAGGACAACCATCTTCATACACAATCATACCATAGGCTAGCTTCTAGGGTTTAGCCTCCTTGATCTCGTGGTAGATCTACTCTTGTACTACCCATATCATCAATATTAATCAAGCAGGAGTAGGGTATTACCTCCATCGAGAGGGCCCGAACCTGGGTAAAAACATCGTGTCCCTTGTCTCCTGTTACCATCCGACCTTGACGCACAGTTCGGGACCCCCTACCCGAGATCCGCCTGTTTTGACACCGACATTGGTGCTTTCATTGAGAGTTCCTCTGTGTCGTCGCCTTTAGGCCCGATGGCTCCTCTGATCATCAACAACAACGAGGTCCAGGGTGAGACTTTTCTCCCCGGACAGATCTTCGTCTTCGGCGGCTTCGCTTTGCGGGCAAATTTGCTTGGTCATCTGGAGCAGATCGAAAGCTATGCCCCTGGCCATCAAGTCAGGTTTGGAAGCTTAAACTACACGGCTGATATCCGCGGAGACTTGATCTTCGACGGGTTCGAGCCACAGCCAAGCGCGCCGCACTACCTCGAGGGGCATGATCTAGCTCTGCCTCCGGACAGTGTCCTGGAGGCCGCATACGCACCGGTTCCGACCCTTAACTCGGAGCCTATTGCGCCAAGCGAGGATGGACTGTTGGACGTTAACTCGGGGGCTGCGATCTCAAAGGCGATCGAGCCGAACGCTAGCCCCGCACTCCGCGTGACCCGTGACCCCGAGGGTCCGGACTCCTCCCCGGACTTCGAACCCCCCGCGCCCCTGCCGGTCGAATTCGATTGGGCGACAATAATGGAGTTCACCGCCGCGGACATCTTTCAGCACTCGCCTTTTGGCGACATCCTGAATTCTCTCAAATCTCTCTCTTTATCAGGAGAGCCCTGGCCGAATTACGGTCAGCAAGGATGGGATACGGACGATGAAGAAATTCAAAGCCCACCCACCACCCACTTGGTAGCCACTGTCGACGATTTAACCGACATGCTTGACTTCGGCTCCGAAGACTTCGACGGTATGGACGACGAGGTAGGAGACGAACAGGAACCAGCACCTGTAGGGCACTGGACTGCCACCTCGTCATATGACATATATATGGTGAATACTCCAAAAGATGGGGATGGCGAGGGAACAGCGGGGGATGACACCTCCAAGAAACAGCCAAAGCGCCGGCGTCAGTGGCGCCGCTCTAAATCCCGCCAAAGCAAAAACGGTGATTCCGGCACCGGAGATAACAGTACCCCGGATAGTGCCGAAGAACACCCTCCCCAGCAAGATTCGGTGCAGGAAGATGGAGAAGCCAGCCCTCATGAGAGAGCGGCAGACCGAGAGGTTGAGGATGATAACTATATGCCTCCCTCCGAAGACGAGGCCAGCCTCGATGACGACGAATTCGTCGTACCATCAGACCCCGCCGAACAAGAGCGTTTCAAACGCAGGCTTTTAGCCACGGCGAACAGCCTCAAGAAAAAGCAGCAACAGCTTAGAGCTGATCAAGATCTGCTAGCTGACAGATGGACTGAAGTCCTTGCGGATGAAGAGTATGAACTCGAACGCCCCTCCAAGAGCTACCCAAAGCGCAGGCCGCTACCCCGATCAGGGGAGGAAGCGCCTTCATCACCAGCGCACGACATGGCAGACCGGCCACCTCGTGGCCGCGACAGAGAGGCCTCTCGGCCCTCAACACAAGCCATGCCCCGACGCCGCTCAACTAAGGCACGGGAAAACGCGCCAGACATGCGAGATGTGCTGGAGGATAAGGCAAGGCAAACAAGATCGATCTACGGATCGCGCAGGCGCCCTACGACACGTGACGATGATCTTCACTCCGGATACAACAAATCCGGCAGGGCCGAACACAGCAGACATAGCTCTTCTGAGCTGCGTCGAGATATAGCCCAGTACAGTGGCGCAGCACACCCAGTATGCTTCACAGATGAAGTAATGGATCATAAAATCCCAGAGGGCTTCAAACCCGTCAACATCGAGTCATACGATGGCACAACAGACCCGGCGGTACGGATCGAGGATTATCTCCTTCACATCCACATGGCACGTGGCGATGATCTACACGCCATCAAATACCTCCCGCTCAAGCTTAAAGGACCGGACCGGCATTGGCTTAACAGCTTGCCAGCAGACTCAATCGGTTCTTGGGAGGACCTGGAAGCCGCATTCCTCGACAACTTCCAGGGCACTTACGTGCGACCACCGGATGCCGACGACCTCAGCCACATAGTTCAGCAGCCAGAGGAGTCGGCCAGGCAATTCTGGACACGGTTCCTAACAAAGAAAAACCAGATAGTCGACTGTCCGGACGCAGAGGCCCTAGCAGCCTTCAAGCATAACATCCACGACGAGTGGCTTGCCCGGCACCTGGGACAGGAAAAGCCGAAGTCTATGTCAGCCCTCACGACACTCATGACCAGCTTTTGCGCGGGCGAAGATAGCTGGCTAGCTCGCAGCAACAACTTATCAAAGAACCCTGGTAATTCGGATACCAAGGACAAAAGTGGCAGGACACGTCGAAATAAGCAAAGGCGCCGCGTTAGCAGCGACAGCAATGAAGATACGGCAGTTAACGCCGGATTCAGAGGCTATAAATCCGGTCAGCGGAAAAAGCCATTTAAAAAGAATACTCAGGGCTCGTCCAGTTTGGACCGAATACTCGACCGCTTGTGCCAGATCCATGGCACCCCCGAAAGGCCAGCCAATCACACCAGCAGGGATTGTTGGGTGTTCAAGCAGGCAGGCAAGTTAAGAGCCGAAAACAAAGACAAGGGGCTGCATAGCGATGACGAGGAGGAGCCCGGGCCGCCGAACAACAATGGACAGAAGGGGTTTCCCCCACAAGTGTGGACGGTGAACATGATATACGCAACCCACATCCCCAAGAGGGAGCGGAAGTGTGCGCTACGGGACGTATACGCGATGGAGCCAGTCGCCCCAAAGTTCAACCCATGGTCCTCCTGCCCGATCACTTTTGATCGAAGGGACCACCCCACTAGCATCCGTCATGGCGGCTTTGCCGCATTGGTTCTCGACCCAATCATCGACGGATTTCATCTCACAAGAGTCCTCAGGGATGGCGGTAGTAGCCTGAACCTGCTTTACCAGGATACAGTGCGGAAAATGGGCATAGATCCGTCAAGGATTAAGCCCACAAAAACAACCGGCTCAGTAACACTTGATGTGGTCTTCGGATCTCCGGATAACTTCCGAAGCGAAGAGTTAGTCTTCGATATAGTCCCGTTTCGCAGTGGCTATCACGCCCTGCTCGGACGAACCGCATTCGCAAAGTTCAATGCGGTGCCGCACTACGCATACCTCAAGCTCAAGATGCCAGGCCCTCGAGGAGTAATCACAGTCAACGGAAACACCGAACGCTCCCTCCATACGGAGGAGCACACGGCGGCTCTCGCAGCATAAGTACAAAGCAGCCTTTTCAGGCAATTCTCCAGTCCGGCCGTTAAACAGCCAGACACTGCCAAGCGCGCCTGGAGTAACCTACAACAAGACCGTCTGGCACGTCCTGAGCAGGCGTAGCAATGCGGCCCCAACCCCAGCCATCGCGACATAGTGAAGCTAGTACCTCACGTACATAATTACGCCCTTGAAATACCATGGGCACAGGGGAAGGGGCACAGTAACGGCATGCCCGAAATACGGCTTAAAACGTACTAGGGGCTGCCGGATTCTTTTTTTTACTTTCAGGACTCCACACTTTGGACGACCTGTTCGGCAATTCGACTGCTGCACAAACGATGCAAGATCCAGGGAGGCAGATAAGTCTACGCCGCATTATGAAACTCCCAAGTGGTCTCTGTTACGAGCAGTATACCTGTTTCGAATACAATTCCGCGGCCTGCCCCTGGTGAGGACATGTTAAATAGTCTAATATCTTTTTGCTTATCGCACTACTTGTATCGTTCGGCTTTGATAAATAGCCTCTTTATAAACAATGCATAGCTTTGTGTATATTTTTTGCATTATCCTCTTTCCATATATATGTTTATCAAATAACATGATTGCACCCGTACACCATGGTACGACAAACATGCCAGGGGCTTCAGTACCCTTCAATCTGGTGTGAGAAGTCCGTACACTTTCACAAGTGCGGCACCCCGAACTTATAGCACTATATGCATCGGCTCCGAATCATGATTTGGGTCAATAGTTGGGTTTGCCCGGCTCCTATGTTTGGTGCCTTACGTTTCGCTATATCGGCTAAGGTAGCACTAGGAGAACCACTGCAATTGTGCCCGGGTTCAGCTGGCTTAAGCACCTCAGTGGAGAAAGCTAAAACTGACTGTCATGATAAGGCGAGAGACCGGTCACTGTTCGAGAGGTTTTTCGAGTCCCTAAAGACTTATGCCGCTTCGAGCGAGGAGCTGGCTTTGTCCGGCCAAGGCATGGATAGCGCCCCTAACTCGGTCTTCCGAACTAGGGGCTTCGCCGAAATTTAAAATTATTAAGTTCTATGGCTAAGTGAGAGTGTTCAAGCATTATAGTCCGATTACCTGGTTCGTTGTGCTGAGCGCCTCCCTCGAAGGACCCAACCATGGGAAAAAGAGCGCTCAGGTTTATCCCGAACACCCCAGCACTAGCGGCATGGGGGCAGAAGCCGACAACTGGCCATCTCTCAATTTTTGATAAACGGCCGCACATAAAATAATATTTTAGATTCTATAAGCATTGCTTAGCGCATAGGAACAAGTTTTCAGCGCACAGGATAAACACGAGCGAGTTCATTCAAAAATTACATCTTTGGTACATTCATCCGCAATAAGGCGGGCACCTGCAAGAACATCCTTGTAGTAGTTCTCGGGCTTGCTTCCCCTGCGGCGGCCCATCCTTCACCAGCTTCTCACCGTCAAGCTTACCCGAGTGCACCTTCGCAAGGGCAAGGGCCCGACGGGCACCCTCGATGCAGACGGAGCGCTTGATGACGTCGAGCCATGGACAGGCCTCCACCAGCCGCCGCACCAGCCCGAAATAGCTCCCTGGCAGGGCCTCTCCGGGCCACAGCCAAACTATGAAGCCTTTCATGGCTTGTTCGGCCGCCTTGTGGAGCTCGACCAGCTGTTTAAGCTGGTCGCTCAAGGGCACAGTGTGTCCGGCCTCAGAATACTGAGACCAGAACACACTCTCCGTTGAGCTGCCCTCTTCAGCTCGGTAGAATGCGGCGGCGTCGGATACGCTGCGGGGAAGATCTGCGAACGCCCCTGGAGAACTCCGATTCGGGTAAGTGACAAGTAGTTTACTTTTATATTTCTACTTTGCATTGAGAATGCCTTACCCGCTGCTATCTTTTTCATCTCCTCCAATTCTTGGAGGGCCTTTTGGGCTTCGGCCTTGGCACCCTTGGCGGTCTCAAGGGCCGACGCGAGCTCGGATGCTTGCGCCTTTGACTCAAGCTCCAAGCTCTCATGTTTTTTCATGAGAGCCTGCAGCTCTTGCTGCACCTCGCCGACCTGAGCCCCAAGTTTCTCTCGCTCGGTGCGCTCCTCGGCCAATTTCTTTTCGGCCTCACATAGCGCCTGCTTGAGGGTTGCCACCTGAGTCGTGGTCCCTACAATAAGCAGTTCAATCCTGTTATTTTTTGCAATCACGCCTTTCTATAGGCACCTTTTTCTGTAGGGTACTTCTTACCTTCATTTTCCTCGAGCTGCCGTTTGGCAAGGCCGAGCTCTTGCTCGGTCCGCCCGAGGTCCTTTTTCAGGACATCCACCTCCGCAGTCAGTGCGGCTGTGGATAGCAGCGAAGCCTGCATACACATATTGACTCTCTTTTTTAGACTCCTGCGATAATTATTAGATCCTCTATTCGGCTTTTCTTTCCGAACGCCTAACAGAGCTTCCGGGGCTACTGTCTATGTGGTAATATTTTGACATATTTTTTACTTACCTCGAAGCCTGTCAGAAGGCTAGCGCAAGCTTCAGTCAGTCCGCTCTTGGCGGACTGAACCCTCTGGATAACCGTACTCATGATAGTACGGTGCCCCTCGTCGATGGAGGCGCCGTCAAGCACCTCCAGCAGATTGTCCGGCGTCTCCGGTTGGACGGAAGCCGCTGGCTCAGAAGGCTTGCTCCTCTTGGGAGGAGTTCGCCTGCCGTGATCCGGAACTGTTGAAGTTTCCGGCGCGGTGTCCGGCTCAAAGCCGGACTTGGAGCCCTAGGGGGTCTTGTCCCCTTCGACCCTGGAGTCCGGGAGGTTGCCTTGCAGCTCCTCCAGGACCACCTCCTCCTGCTCCGGAGCTTGTCGCGACGCCACCTCGGCGTCATCTGCAGTGCGGGGGGAGACAGCGGGCGGGACTGAGTCCATGTCCGACGGGTCCAGGGAGCCGCCCGACGATTCGTTGAATTCGGTCCGGGGCGGGCTTCATAATTATGATCGACGTTGAGAAGAGTTGCGCACTAAAGGAGCATCATGAGTTACTCTGACATCCGAACTTACGAGTTCGCCGGACGTTTGGCCCTGTTCGACCATTCCTCTTCGCCCTCTTCGGCGTCGTGGGAGTAGTCCGGCCGAGGGGTCTTCCTTTTCCTAGACCCCTCGACCCCCCCCGCTGGGGCGGCCTTCTTCTTCTCTTCTCCCTCCGCTGGGGGGGGAGAGTCTTCTTCTTCCTCCTCCTCCTCGTTTTCATGGGAGGAGGGCGTCTCGGACTCATCAGACGACGAGTCCGACACCGCCAAGTTACGAGCACTCATTCGAGTCCCGGTGGTCTTCTTCTTCTTGACTTTCTTCTCCGGCACCACATAAGGTGCCGGGACCAGCAGCTTCACCAGAAGCGCAGGGGCTGGATCTTCGGGCAGGGGAGCCGGACAGTTGATTGGTCCGGATATCGCCTGCCAAGCCTGTTAAAGGTATGGGAGTTTAGATCCCACATAGAGTCAAACTATGAAAAAATAAAAAGACCTTGATATCCTGTCAAAGGTAAAGATAGCTCACCGCGCTAGCGTGACGCTGCATGCTATATCCGTGATCCTCGGAAGCGGATGTTGGGGACTCGGCGCCTTTGATTAGCGCCTTCCAGACACCTTCATATGTCGTGTCGAAGAGCCTGTTGAGGGTTCGGTGCTGCGCCGGGTCGAACTCCCACAAATTGAAATCCCGTTGTTGGCACGAGAGGATCAGGCGAACGAGCATGACCTGGACTATAGTGACAAGCCGGATTGGCTTGTCTACCAGGGACTTGATGCATGTCTTCAGTCCGGTCACCTCTTCCTCGTTGCCCCACGACAGGCCGGTCTCTTTCCAAGACACGAGCCGCGTGGGGGGGTCCGGATCTAAACTCGGGGGCCGCGACCCAGTCCGGATCGCGTGGCTCGGTGATGTAAAACCACCCGGCTTGCCACCCCTTTAGGGTCTCCACAAAGGAGCCCTCGAACCAGAGGACGTTGGCTATCTTGCCAGCCATGGCGCCTCCGCACTCCGCTTGGCTGCCGCACACCACCTTGGGCTTGACGTTGAAGGTCTTGAGCCAAAGGCCGAAATGGGGGCGGGCGCGGAGGAAGGCCTCACACACGACGATAAATGCCGAGATGTTGAGGATGAAGTTAGGGACCAGATCGTGGAAATCTAGGCCGTAGTAGAACATGAGCCCCCGGACGAATGGGTGAAGTGGGAAACCCAGTCCGCGGAGGAAGTGGGGAAGGAAAACTACCCTCTCATGGGGCCCTGGGGTGGGGAGAAGCTGCCCCTTCTCGGGAAGCCGGTGCGGGATGTCCTTGGACAGGTATCCGGCCTTCCTTAGCTTTTTTACTTGAGCCTCCGTAATGGAGGAGACCATCCACTTGCCTCCCGCTCCGGACATGGCTGGAGAAGGTTGAGGTGGGAAGAGCGGGCATGGGCGCTAGAGCTTGAGTGCGCAAGAGACGGATTGACAGAGGAGGAAGGAGGCGTAGGTAAAAAGGTGGATCCTTATCCCCTTACAAGGGCGGATGCGGTTATGCGTCCCCACCTACCTAATAAAACCCGTTTGCCTCCCAAGCGCCGTGGTAAATGGCGCAGTTGGGTTACCCACACCCGTATTGATGAGAATCCCGTTAAAAGGGGCACACGATCTCTGCTTTGACAAGACGTGCCAAGGAAACCGCCTCGCAAAACGTGCTGAGGGTGGGAAAGTGAAAACGATTCGTAAAAAGGACTTGGCCGTAATGTGGGACGCACTGCGGGATACGTCAGCAGATTTGATTTGTGTTAATATTATTCTCTCTATGGCAGTATATGGAAACTTATTTTGTAGAGCCGGACACTATTCTTGGTGTCTACAATCTTCTATGAAGGACTTGGAGCAGGAACCCGCCTTGCAATGCCGAAGACAATCTGCGCGCCGGACTCGTCGTCATTGAAGCCTGGTTCAGGGGCTACTGAGGGAGTCCTGGATTAGGGGGTGTTCGGGTAGCCGGACTATACCTTCGCCGGACTCCTGGACTATGAAGATACCAGATTGAAGACTTTGTCCCGTGTCCGGATGGGGCTTTCCTTGGCGTGGAAGGCAAGCTAGGCGATACGGATACTCAAGATCTCTTACCATTGTAACCGACTCTGTGTAACCCTAACCCTATCCGGTGTCTATAAACCGGAGGGTTCTAGTCCGTAGGACAACCATCTTCATACACAATCATACCATAGGCTAGCTTCTAGGGTTTAGCCTCCTTGATCTCGTGGTAGATCTACTCTTGTACTACCCATATCATCAATATTAATCAAGCAGTAGTAGGGTATTACCTCCATCGAGAGGGCCCGAACCTGGGTAAAAACATCGTGTCCCTTGTCTCCTGTTACCATCCGGCCTTGACGCACAGTTCGGGACCCCCTACCCGAGATCCGCCGGTTTTGGCACCGACACCAGGTGAGTTGGCACAGAAGCTGGAGGCAATGAAAAATCAGAAAGGTAGGAAGTTGGAGGAGAGGAAGAAAGCCATGCTTGCTTCTAGGAGGGAAGAAGAATTGAAAAAAGCTCAAGACATAGCAAGGAAGAAGCATGAGGTAGCACAGAAGAAAGCAGAACTGGCTGAGAAAAGAAGATTGGCTGCACTGGAGAGGAGTGCCAAAAAAAGAAGAAGCAGAGATAAACAAGAAAGCTCAAGCTGAGACCAGAAAAATTATTGCAGAAACAGTGAAGACTATAGCTGCAGAGAAAAAGGCAAAGCAAGAAGCTGAGAGAAGAGCTGCTGCTGAGAAGAAGGAGGCACAAAAGAAAGCAGACAGGGAAGCAGCTGCTGCAAAGAAAGAAGAGGAGAAGAGAAAGGATGTTGCATAGAGAGAAGAAGAGAAGAAACAAGCTGCTGCTAGGAAAGAAGAAGAGAAGAAACAAGCTGCTGCTAGGAAAGAAGAAGAGAATAAGTTGGTTGCTACTAAGAAAGAAGAGGAGAAGAAGCTTGCTGCTGCTAAGAAACAGCTGGAGAAGAGGCCTGTTACAAAAAGAAAGCCAACTTGGCTTTCCAATGAAGCTGATTATCCAAACAAATCAGCAAGATCATCAATGTTTGATGTCTTTAGGTAGTTTTAGAGATATGCCTGTTTATGATCATGTAGGATGATGATACTTGTGTACTCATTTTGGTGGATGATGATGTTAACTACTCTTCATGAATGATGATGTGTATTCATTTAGGTGGATGATCATGTTTGGTGTTCTTCTCATGCCAAATTTAGTCCAATTTAGCAGTTTAATGCCATTTTCTCTTGTATTATGCTCATCACCAATTGGCACCTCACATTCAAACACATGCTACTGCTTATTGTACAAAGAAACTGTTGATAATCATGAGCAATATGATGACTGGCACTTCACATTCAAAGAAACTGCTTATTGTACAAAGAAACTGTTAATTATACAAAGAAACTGGTACTGCTTAACATTGCCACTTAACTTTGCCAATTAGAACAACACATCAACAATCATCTACATTATCACTTAACTTAGATTGGCACAAAGAAACTGGACTTATCAATTGACATTATCATGCATTTATCATACATAGAACATGAAAAAGTATTGCATCAGGGTTAACCACCACTTAACTTTCCATTGCATCATGCTGAAACAAAAGAGTTGAAGCACCACCATTGCATCAGGGTTCAACAGGATTCACCACAACCATTACAAGACAGGACACAAAATAACTAACATCAGGGTTCACCACCACCATTACTAGACACAAAATAACTAACAACATAGACCTAGCAACACCAGAACATCATCATCTTCATTTCTTCATCATGATCAACACCATTCCTACAAGACCTAGCACCACCACAACACCAACTAGCATTTTCATGAGCATCACCACCTCTCTCCCAAGCATCATCAGTGCAGCAGCTTGCTGCCTAGTCATCAGATTGGCATTGGTCATCAGATTGGCACTGTCATTCTTCTTCAAAACCCTCTTAACATTGCTGACAGATCCATTCATATAGAACAGTTCTTGTGCTTTCAGAAGTTCCTCCCTGCGTTCCTCCGCCGCACCAATAGCATCCACTGCCGCATCGCCAGTGAGATACTGCTTCTCAACTAGGTGCTCAACATACTCCAACTCCCACCTTCAGAAATCACAAGTGACCTATCCAAACCAGAGACGAATGGGGTCAAAAAATCTTCAATCTTTGAATCCAGAACATAAGCCAAATCACATCAAGAACATCATAACTTACCCCATGCTTCTGGCACTTGTAAAACACCCGTCTGTCGTGCTTCTCTGTTGTGGAGATGTACATGCGCACCTTCTCCTTGCAGGTCGGGCAGCGGGCCAGCGGCAGCGCCAGTGCACGGCGGCGAACAGCAGAGGAGGAGGAGCTGGTGGCAAACATGACCACTAGAGGGCAAGGACCTGCCCTCCTCAACGGCGGCGGCGAGGTGAGGCGGGGCAGAGTGACGGGAGGGAGGCGCAGCAGAGTTAGGGATTTCACGGGGACGAGCTGCGGGTTAGGGATTTGAGGAGGATGGGGAATTTTGCTCTTTTACAAAAAAAAAACTCCATGCAAGATTGGCCGAATCAAAACGAACTACGTGGCGGTCAACAGTTGGTCAAACCCACCGCCTACCCACCGTGTAATAACCGAATTTTCACGTCACATCGTATTGAGTGACCGTATCGAGCGTATTCCTAAGTTCAGTGACCGTATCGTGCTTCGATCGCAACTACATTATCGTGCTTCCGAATGAAAGTTGCAATGTCGCAGGAACCGAGGAACGACGAAGTTTTATAAATCGACCGTGACCACCATCAGGTTAGTGTTTCGGGAGGCAGGTCCGGCGCCTCTGCCCGACCCGTTCAGTTCCGGCTAGTCGTGGTTCCAAGAATAAAGAAACTGCATCGAGGTCTTAGCCGTACGACGTTATCGTCACGCACCTGCGCGGCTCTTGTTTGCACCCACAAACTGGCCTCTGCTACGGACGAAACAGAAGTGGCACATAAAAATGGTGGCCGTTTCCGGGCTCCGGGAGCCGTAGCAAACAAGGGGCTTCATTTTAAAAAGAGGAGGGATGGATGGTATAGTACAGAAGCTTCCGAACCCATCCAAAAAAAAAGAGGAGAACATCTCTTGTCACCATCCTTCTTTTTTCCCTTTTCACTTTGTTCCTTGGCGACCCGACCTCACGTGTCAGTCTCTCTTCCTCGCTCGCCGCCTCAGGGCATGTACAATGCATTGCCTTAAGGTGATGCCTCACATGTCATGTAGGATCGAATATGACGTAAAGTAGGTTCGGATAGGGAAGCGGGATCCTCTCCAGGAGGCGGGTGCTTGAAGAGAAAAAGTGTGGTCCGGTGCCAAAAACTGAAAAGGTTGGAGTGAAAAGTAGAGATGCATGTGTACTAGAGTCTTTATTTTTTATTTTTTAATGAGGCCCACTAATGATAGCTTGCATTGGAGAGAAATAATTAATGTAAATTACTTTTTGTCATGCGGCATATGTATCCATATGCCACCATTCTACATGCCCTCACCCACCTGCGACGCCATCAAAACGGTAAACGGAATCGATACGCGCTTTACTTTTCACCTCGAGATTAATAAGTACTCCTTCCGTCCGGAAATACTTGTCATCAAAATAGATCAAAGGGGATGTATCTGGATGTATTTTAGTTCTAGATACATCTCTTTTTATTTATTTTGATGACAAGTATTTTTGGACGGAGAGAGTAGGAGAAATATGGATGGACGTCCACCGGCATGTTGTGGCTTCGGCTCTTGTCTCCGGCGACGCGTTATCCGTCCGGGGCTCCCACACAGACGTGCACGCTTGTGGCCATGGGCGTCCGTCTCCTCCAGCTCCAGCTCCTCTCTCGGACCTGCCGACCCTTTGCCGGACTGAAAAAACAACAAACCAAACCATGCCGCAAGTCTACGACAAATGACGCTGTAGTACCACATAAGTACGTGATGACATACAGCGAATCTTTTCTTGTTCACAATAGCTATTCGTAATCAACTTGCCTGTTTTTTTCTTTTTTGGATTAGTTGGTTTGGGTGAGAAGAGGATACGTAGCCCCGATGCCTAAGATGACAGCGTCGCAGCGAGCGCAACAAGGCGCGTGAGGACATCAATGAGGCCTCACACGGAAAAAAAATCAAAGCCAGAGACACCGCGGCGTCTCAGACAGAGGCGGGGTCGGAGGTTGACAATTCGGGTGGGAGGTAAGGTGCATGCTCACCGGAGATATCTGGAACTTGGAGGATTAGAGGGAAGGTCGGGGGCGACGGCGAAGGGAGGAGGGACGAGGCGTGCGTGGCAACACCGTCGGTCGCGGGGGGTGGTACGTGGGGGGGGGGGGGGCAATAGGGGGAATGTTTGTGAAAGAACAATACAAACATGAATTTTAAAGCAACAACAAAAGGTTGCGTGTGTGGGCGGGGGGGGGGGGGGGCACTAGTAGAAAAAGGGCCTTTTGTCCCGATTCAAGAGGGCCTTTAGTCCCGGTTCTGGTACCGGGACTAAAGGGTCGTTACTAAAGCCTCCCCCTTTAGTCCCGATTCTTACACGAACCGGGACTAAAGGCCGTCCACGTGGCTGCTGCCTGGAGCTCCACCTTTAGTCCCGGTTGGTAACACCAACCGGGACTAAAGGAAATTTATGATTTTTTTGAATTTTTTTCCCGATTTTTAAATTTCTGAATTGTTCTGAAACCGGGACTAAAGGGTCGTTACTAAAGCCTCCCCCTTTAGTCCCGGTTCTTACACGAACCGGGACTAAAGGCCGTCCACGTGGCTGCTGCCTGGAGCTCCACCTTTAGTCCCGGTTGGTAACACCAACCGGGACTAAAGGAAATTTTATGATTTTTTTTTGAATTTTTTTCCCGATTTTCAAGTTTCTGAATTATTTTAACCTCTAATCTCTAATCACCCCTCATCACTGCTCAATTTTACCTCTAATCTCTAATCACCCCTCATCATTCCAAATCATCTAACTTCCTGAACGGTCACCCATCCTCTCACTACCCCAGCCTGAGCACGCTTAACTTCCGGGTTCTATTCTCCCTCGTTTCCAAGTCTGCACTTGTTGTTTTCCTGACAATAGTAAAATGTCAATCCTATTAACCCTCAGGAGTTTAGCTTGAGCATGAAGTCACACATTTCACTGTTTGAGTTTGAAACTATTGTTCTAAAAAACAATAATTATTTAGTAACACTAATATTTCTTGAATAAGTAGTTTGACCATAGTTTGACCACAGTTTGACCAGATTTGACCAAAATTCCAAAAAACTAAAATAATTATTAACACTAATATTCTTGAATAATTATTTAGTAACACTAATACTTCTTGAATAAGTAGTTTGACCAGATTTAACAAAAATAAAAAAACTGAAATTTGAGCATAATTTTTTTTCCTTTTAGAATTTTAGGATTCTAAAAAATTGCAAACCGGCCGTAGGCCGTCAAAATCGGTTGCGGATTTTCGTGCTGAACATTTTGATATATTATACGTTTTTTCCTGACATCGTATGCAAAAGTTATAGCCGTTTTACATTTTCCCTACACTTTTTGCAAAACGTGTCCAAATTTAAGTTTTTAAATTTTCCTAACTAGTAGATGTAGTAACATAACTACATCTGGAAGGATTTTGATTTTTGAAGTTTTTATCATTTTCTTTTGCTTTTTACAAAACTGAAAAGGCGATTCACGGGGGGGGGAGGGGGGGTGAGTTTGAAAATGGGACCTTTAGTCCCGGTTTGAGACACGAACCGGGACTAAAGGGCATCGCACCCTTTAGTCCCGGTTCGTGTCTCAAACCGGGACTAAAGGGCTCATTTGAACCGGGACTAATGCCTTTAGCCGCACGAACCGGGACCAATGCTCACATTAGTCCCGGTTCGTGACTGAACCTGGATTAATGGGCTTATCTGGCCGGAACGGAAGCCCTGTTTTCTACTAGTGGGGGGGGGGGAATAGGGGGAATGTTTGGAAAGAACAATACAAACATGAATTTTAAAGCAACAACAAAAGGTTGTGTGTGTGGGGGAAGGGAAGGGGGGAGAGAATAGGGGGAATGTTTGGGAAAGAACAATACAAACATGAATTTTAAAGCAACAACAAAAGGTTGTGTGTGTGGGGGGGGGGGGGGAAGGGAGGGGGGGAATAGGGGGAATGTTTGGGAAAGAACAACACAAACATGAATTTTAAAGCAACAACAAAAGGTTGTGTGTGTGTGGGAAGGGAAGGAGGGGGGATAGGGGGAATGTTTGGGAAAGAACAACACAAACATGAATTTTAAAACAACAACAAAAGGTTGTGTGTGTGTGGGAAGGGAAGGGGGGGGGGGTCGTCGAATTTTCTAACTGTTAGACGGTTGGCCCCTTTGTTGTTGTTTAGAAATTCATGCACATTTTCTGATTTTGCGTAAAGTTTGTCGTGTTTCTGAGTATTACCTAATACTCCCTCCGTAACATAATATAAGAACCCCCCGTCACATAATATAAGATAATGTCAAAATTCATCTTATATTATGTTACCGAGGGAGTATTTTAGAAAAAATCACATAAGTGGCATTTAAATTTGTAACATATAAGTCATAAGCTAGTACAGTGCGTGCCACATGGCTCCTTTGGTTCATATGTTATGAATATCATAGGGCAGGAAAATCGTAGGAAAGGTGATGACATATATCTCTCTATTTCTACCGAAAAAAAGATATCATTTGATGCATAGGATTTTTTCAATAAGCTTAGGATAATAGTTTTTTCTTTAAAATTTAAAGAAACGTTCTCATCCTACATAGGAATAGGAATAGATTCCGACAACTAAATCAAAATTTCTATTCTTTAGAATTCTTATAAAATTTCTCTAAAACAAAGGAGGCCTTTATAAAAAAGGAAGCCGCAAAGCAAAGAATGCCTACGAAGGATGAGTTCTAGTGAGCTCATATTCAAATTTTATTTTTTTGGAGCGCAGAAAATTCTAAATTTATTATTGAACACACGTGCACATGTATAGGACGTATGTGCAAAATTTCACAACATTATACTTATACATGTGGCGTACAGAAAAAAGACAATACACATTTTAAATGGGCCTTATATTTTTGTTATTGGGCCAGAATTTTATTTTTCTTGTACTGCCTACAAATCACAACATTTTTTGATGAAATTTTATCCTTCCATGATTTTTTTCATATGCTTTTCAAACTTTGAAATATACTTTTTGATATTTTCAAAATACCGAGCTCACCGGAGCCCAGCCTCAAAAATCCACACTTGCCGTAAAGCGAGTACTCACAAAGCTTTACGAATAAAAAAAACTTTACGATGAGTCGACGCGGTGGCGGAGGTGTGATTCGTTCAGCATGAGGCGTCGAGGTGGGTGGATCGATTGACGCACAGAATAAGCGAGGGCATGAGTGGGTCATCCCACGAGCCACGATTGGTGAGCAGAGTGCCGTGTGTGGGACTGCAGATTCATTGGACCTGATGCATGCCCTGCTGAGGAGGAACGCCGCGGCCGGAATCTTCCCACACGTTGTACCCCGGCCCTTCCTTGACGTTAGACCAGCTCTAGCAGATCCCGCATTCCGTCGGTCTGCAAAACATGTTTGCAGTTCGTGGAAAACAGGTATTGTGGACAGGTGCGGATGGTTGTATATGCAGACCCCAAACGGACTTGTATAAAAGGATATTCACAATTTTTTTTTACGGGTCGACTTTGCGAGGTCTGTTCTTGTGCCGCTGCATCCCGCATCCCATCGGCCAGCAAATATCAAATTCACAGCACAAAAATAAAACAAACATCCACACTACAAGTAATTATTCAATACCAACATAATAGAACAATTATCCACATTACAAATAATTATTCAATCACCGAAGCAAACAAAATAATGCAATACAAAACTTGTCCCAAATACAAATATAAATGAATAGAAAAATGAGTTTGTTACTGTCCAGCCCTTGCCAATGGTGCTCAATGAGATCCTCCTGAAGTTGAAAATGGATGTTTGCATTTTCAATCTCTTTGTAGGTCTTAAGAAAAGCTCTAATGCGGTTAGGGTCTCTAGCAGGTTTGACACGGCTACCCACATTGTCGTAGAAAAACTCCAAGTTCATTCCTCTCTCATCTTCGAGAATCATATTGTGAAGGATAACACAACATGTCATGATATTTTTCAAGGTCCTCTTGTCCCAAAAACGAGCAGGACCACGAACAATGGCAAACCTAGATTGCAAAACCCCGAATGTTTTTTCAATGTCTTTTCGGGCTGCGTCTTGCACCCTTGCAAATTCACAATGTTTTCTAGTTTTGGGATTTTTGATGCTCTTGACAAAGGTGCACCAAGGAGGGTATATACCATCTGCAAGATATTACCCTTTTGTGTATTCATGCCCATTGATAGTGTAGTTGCAAGAAGGAGTATCACCATGTTATGACCGGCATATTAGGGGCTTAACCTAGTGGGCTGTGGCCCAAGTTATCTTATCGTTATTAGGGGCTTAGCCCAATTATCTTAGCGTTATTAGGGTTATTTGCTTAGGAGTCAAGTAAACCTCTCTATATAAGGAGAGGAGATGTATCAATCTAATCAAGCAAGAAGCAATCAGTATTTGCTCGGCTTCCCTTAGGGTGCCGGGAGACCTAACCCTAGTCGCCTCTTCTCCATCACGCAAGGACGGCGCCCAGCCGCCGGCCGCCGCGCCCTCGACCTCGTCTTCCTCCATCTTTCCCCTACAATCTCCGCCCTAGAACCGGCAAAACCCCAGCTTCTAACACCTTGGTATTAGGTAGCTCAGTTCCGATCATGTCTTCGCCGCCGCCCATCCCGTCGCTTCCGCTGCCGACCGTCACCATCGCGACACTGGCCTTCTCCACTACACCGCTGCCCTCGCCGTCCGCCCCGCTGGTCGCATCCTCCGGCGCCGCCACCACCCAGATGACGGCGCCCTTCACTGCACCACTGGCCACCGTCTACTCCCCGGCGGAGATCACCGGGTCCTCAACGATCTTGTCACCGCCGTCCAGGGGATACGCCTCTACACCACCACTGGCCGCTTCAGCCGTCGCCCGCCGTCGCGCCCCAATGGCCGCAGTGGCCGGCGTCGGCCCTCGCCGCGTCAACCACGCCACCCGGGTCCTCGCCGCCACCGCCTTGGCAGCCGCCGCACCCCGGGGCCACCGTGACGCTGGTCGGGCCGCTGCAGCCCTCGCTGCAGCTATAGCCAGCCCCCGCCACCACCCCGATCTGGCCACAATGGCCGGCCACGGCCATCGCCGCGCCCGCCGTCTCCGCCGTTTCCAGGCAGTAGCTGCTGCCGCTGCCGGCGCTTTGCTACCTCTTGAGCTTGCGTTGGATTTCCCCGAAGAGGAAAGGATGATGCAGCAGAGCAACGTAAGTATTTCCCTCAGTTTTTGAGAACCAAGGTATCAATCCAGTAGGAGGCCACGCTCAAGTCCCTCGTACCTACACAAAAACAATAGCTCAACGCAGCCAACGCGATTAGGGGTTGTCAATCCCTTCACGGTCACTTACGAGAGTTAGATCTGATAGAGATGATAGATAATATTTTTGGTATTTTTGATATAGAGATGCAAAGTGAAAAGTAAAAGGCAAAGTAAAAAAGCAAAGCAAGATTAAAGTGATGGAGATTGATATGATGAGGATAGACCCGGGGGCCATAGGTTTCACTAGTGGCTTCTCTCAAGAGCATAAGTATTCTACGGTAGGTGAACAAATTACTGTTAAGCAATTGACAGTATTGAGCATAGTTATGAGAATATCTAGGTATGATCATGTATATAGGCATCACGTCCGAGACAAGTAGATTGACTCCTGTCTGCATCTACTACTATTACTCCACTCATCGACCGCTATCCAGCATGCATCTAGAGTATTAAGTTAAAAACAGAGTAACGCCTTAAGCAAGATGACATGATGTAGAGAGATAAATTCATGCAATATGAAATAAACCCCATCTTCTTAGCCTCGATGGCAACGATGCAATACGTGCCTTGCTGCCCCTTCTGTCACTGGGAAAGGACACCGCAAGATCGAACCCAAAGCTAAGCACTTCTCCCATGGCAAGAAAAACCAATCTAGTAGGCCAAACCAAACTGATAATTCGAAGAGACTTGCAAAGATAACCAATCATACATAAAAGAATTCAGAGAAGATTCAAATATTATTCATAGATATACTTGATCATAAACCCACAATTCATCGGTGTCACACCTTGATTTTCGAGCCACTACACTTAAGCTAATAATCCTGATAAAATATGGTTTAACCAAAACTTTTGAGTGTTTTGGACTTTGCTTGATTTGATTTTTGTGTGTTGTTTGCAAGTGCTCTAAAAATCAAATAAATCCTCCAACTCTTATACTCCTTCTCCTTGATCCAAAACCTTTCCTCAAAGATCATGCCATGTGTATAGAACAGAATAGTATTTTCTTGTAAAAATAATTTGGCCAAAAAGTATTTCCTAAATTAGGTTTTCCAAAAACCCCTGAGTTAAGGCTTGAACTACAAGTACTTAATCTGGGATGTGAAAAATCTTTCAAAAAATATATTTGACTCCTATTAGATATAGGACACCTAGAAACCACAAAAATATAATTTTAAAAGTTGTTTTCCTATTTTATTTAAAGGTTTTTTCTTAAGGCCAGAAATGGTCTTTAATAGGTTAAAATTATTTTAAGCTTTAAAAATATGTGAGAAAAAATAGGGAGACTCAATGGACATATATTTTCCATATATATGAGTTTCAACATATGGTCATGATCAAAATATTGGACAAAACCCTCCAGAACCATTTCAGCTCATTTCAAATATTTGAAATATTTATATAAGAAATATTTTCAAATAAATCCAGGAAAATTCTAGCATGTCACATATGACATTTTTCATGATATTGCCAAGTACCATGTCATGGAGAATAGTATAACCCCATGAAACCCTCTTAAAACCACTTATGTCCTTTTTCAAGTTTGAACATTTTTGCACTGTCATACATGTCCAAATGCTCTCAAACTTGGTGCACATGCTCAAGTGGTGTAATAATGCATCTAGACCAAATGGCACAAGTTGGAGAGAATGTTATCTTGATCAAAGTACCCCAAAACCCTCTCTGTCCAGAATCAAATTTGAACAAGTTTGTACTACCAACTTTCTCTCCTTACCCCAACTTTTGTGAGCATGTTCACATGACCAAATGAGGCCACTAAACCAAGTGGTGCATCAAGGGGAAGTGATTTGCTCATCTAGATCTACACAAGTTCATTTCTGCTAATTTCTAGGGTTTACAAAAGTTGCATTGGCAACTTTGCCCAAATAAGCTCCAAATTGGTGGAAGTGTTGGGGAACGTAGCAGAAATTCAAAATTTTCCTACGTGTCACCAAGATCTATCTATGGAGAAACCAGCAACGAGGGGAAGGAGAGTGCATCTACATACCCTTGTAGATCGCTAAGCGGAAGCGTTCAAGTGAACGGGGTTGATGGAGTCGTACTCGTCGTGATTCAGATCACCGATGATCCTAGTGCCGAACGGACAGCACCTCCGCGTTCAACACACGTACAGCCCGATGACGTCTCCCACACCTTGATCCAGCAAGGAGGGAGGGAGAGGTTGAGGAAGACTCCATCCAGCAGCAGCACAACGGCATGGTGATGATGGAGGAGCGTGGCAATCCAGCAGGGCTTCGCCAAGCACCGCAAGAGAGGAGAAGAACTTGGGAGAGGGAGGGGCTGCACCAAAGGCAAAAGGTGTGTTTCAAGAGGACCTCTACCCCCACTATATATAGGGATCCCAAGGGGGGGTGCGCCAGCCCTAGGAGATCCAATCTCCTAGGGGGCGGCGGCCAGGGGAGGATTCCCTCCCCCCCAAGGCACCTTGGAGGTGCCTTACCCCCTTGGGACTCTTCCTTTAGGGTTCCCCCTTCACCCTAGGCGCATGGGCCTTAGGGGAAGTGGCGCCCCAGCCCACTTTGGGCTGGATCCCTTCCCACTTCAGCCCATGGGACCCTCCGGGATGGGTGGCCCCACCCGGTGGGCCCCCGGGACCCCTCCGGTGGTCCCGGTACAATACCGATGACCCCGAAACTTGTCCCGATGGCCGAAATAGGACTTCCTATTTATAAATCTTTACCTCCGGACCATTCCGGAACTCCTCGTGACGTCCGGGATCTCATCCGGGACTCCGAACAACATTCGGTAACCACATACAAGCTTCCTTTATAACCCTAGCGGCATCGAACCTTAAGTGTGTAGACCCTACGGGTTCGGGAGACATGCAGACATGACCGAGATGTACTCCGGTCAATAACCAACAGCGGGATCTGGATACCCATGTTGGCTCCCACATGTTCCACGATGATCTCATCGGATGAACCACGATGTCAAGGACTTAATCAATCCCGTATACAATTCCCTTTGTCTATCGGTACGATACTTGCCCGAGATTCGATCGTCGGTATCCCAATACCTTGTTCAATCTCGTTACCGGCAAGTCTCTTTTACTCGTTCCGTAACACATCATCCCGTGATCAACTCCTTGATCACATTGTGCAAATTATGATGATGTCCTATCGAGTGGGCCCAGAGATACCTCTCCGTTTACACGGAGTGACAAATCCCAGTCTCGATTCGTGCCACCCAACAGACACTTTCGGAGATACCCGTAGTGTACCTTTATAGTCACCCAGTTATGTTGTGACGTTTGGCACACCCAAAGCACTCCTACGGTATCCGGGAGTTGCACAATCTCATGGTCTAAGGAAATGATACTTGACATTATAAAAGCTTCAGCATACGAACTACATGATCTTGTGCTAGGCTTAGTATTGGGTCTTGTCCATCACATCATTCTCCTAATGATGTGATCCCGTTGTCAACGAAATCCAATGTCCATGGTCAGGAAACCGTAACCATCTATTGATCAACGAGCTAGTCAACTAGAGGCTTACTAGGGACATGGTGTTGTCTATGTATCCACACATGTATCTGAGTTTCCTATCAATACAATTCTAGCATGGACAATAAACGATTATCATGAACAAGGAAATATAATAATAATCAATTTATTATTGCCTCTAGGGCATATTTCCAACAGGAAGGCCCTAATTATATGTGTTATTTCATCCTGTGGAGTCTCATGGCAATTGGAAATCATTTGCTGGCCCAAACCATTATCAAACACCTTCTGCCACTTTCCAAAAATCTCCATTTTGACCACTAAAACTATTCTCCTTGAGCTCAACTTTTTACCACAGCTCCTCCTAGTCCTCTCCTACCTCCAGTAACCCTCCCCTGGCCATTGCTCAATGATTGAGGTGTAAAATATCCCATTTACCTCCCTGGACAGCCCCTCCCTCCCTCTTCTTCTAGCTCTCTCCTCTCCTACTGGCTCCCCAGGGCATCCAAGGCCACAACCCACTTCTTTACTTCCCCCTAGAGCTACCAGACACCTTTGGACGCGCCCACATTCAATAAAAATGGCTATGCCGGCCATTTGGACGCTCTAGAGCGCGCTACAGTGCGCTCCCGCACTGTAGCCGCCCCCTTCCAACCGCCCCCGGCCACCTCGGGCCTCCCTAGCGCGCCCGACGAGACGCCTCGACGTTCGCAACACGACAGCTGGTCGGCCCCCTCCTCCTCCTCCCTCCCGTTGCCCTCCTCGCACGCGCACCGGCCGCCCGAGAGCTCCAATGAGCGGCCTCACACGCGTGGCATCTCTGGCCTTCCCCCGCTCTCTCCCTAAGCTACCCTCGGCGTAGTCCACGCCCAGCAACACCCCAGATACGGCGCCAGCTCCTCCCGAGCCCTGTGGTGACAAGCAGGAGCCCGCCAACGCACGGGTCCACGGCACCTCGTCGTTCGCCTATTTAAGGACCTCCCCGAGCCCTTCTCTCCTCACCAGTCGCTCTCTCACTCCCCTAATCACCCCCCTACACCACTCACTCCTCTCCAGACAAGCCCGAGCTCGAGATCGAGCACGAGCTCCGCCGCCTCGGGTCACCGTCGATCTAAGGGTACAGGCCCTCTCCGCCGCTCCTCTTCCTCGATCTGGAACCTCCGCGGCTCACTGATCATTTCCCCTTTCCTCCCCGCTTCTTTTGCAGCCGGAAATGGCCGGAACCGCCGCCACCCGAAGCTCTTCCGCCGGTTTCCTCGTCGCCGGCAAACCCCTACACTCCGGCGACAACCTCCACCTACCCGAACGACGACTCTGCCCTGAGCACGTCGGTGCCCTCAGATCGCCTCGTCGTCGACCACAACGGCGCCGGTGAGCTCGCCGCCCTCTCTGACCCGAGGTTGAAGACGACGGCCGTGGGGCCCGTCGGTCAGCCTCACACTCTGACGGGTGGGCCCCACCCGTCAGGGTTAAAACACACACGCGCGCGCACTGGTTCACTGCGTCGGCTGGAGGCGTATTTCCCAAATACGCCTTCGACGTGGCAGCCTTGCGCGGGCTGGATTTCCCCTGGGCCTGCTGCACTGTGGCCGAATAGGCCCAGTTGCACAGTGGCCTTTTTCCTTTTCTTTTTCTGTAATTTACCAAAAATTCCACATGATTAAAGAATAATCCAAATGCAATAATTCCAACTCCTAAATTCTTGTAATAATCCCACCTATTTATTGGTGCAATTTTCATTCTTATCAAACCAACTTTTCTTCACTGTTCAAATTTAAATTTGAATTTGAGCATTTATGCCTGTCATTTAAAATTCCTAGCACTGTCTCCATGACTCCAAATCCAAAACTAGGAATTTTCCCCTTCTTAGTTTTCACCCTATATTTGACAAAAATGAGTTGACATTTTTCTGAGGACTTTGGTTTTTCTGTTTTATTATTGCCTTATTTTTCTCGCTATTATTTTGCAACGATAGCTTGCGTTGCCAACGAAGGACTTGGACCAGAAAACTTTGAAGACCCAAGACGACTTTGCTAAGCCAAGCAAGCAGCTCTTTGACCATGTCTATGAAACCCTTTTTATGCATGACATATAGCACTATATTGTTGTTGCAACGGAATCATGATGAGGTGGAACCACCTTGATGGTTTGCCTCCGTTACTTCCTCGTTGATACTTGCATTGTGCATGACCCTACCTCCTTATGAGGGTTGTGCCAGTGGGAGTAGATAGGATGCTAAAGTAGTTGCTACGCAAAAAGGGACGGGAATATGCATGGTGATGGAGGCAAAGAATTTTCAAAAGACATTTTGAAAACCCCATTGGGTGCCACTTATGCCCGAGGGAGATAATGAGTTGGGTAACCACTTGATGATGAAGTGGTGTACCGAGGCAAGTGTGTGTTGCTTTCGAAAACGGATTAGATTTAAGATTTGTCGACTGTCCCAACCTTACATGCGCAACCACTCTACCCTTGTATGGGAAAGGGCATTATTGATTACCTAGGCCGATACTAGCTTGGAGCCCGCATCACTAGTGACGGGCGAGAGTTGGTGCTCTCTCTCGGGACGGGGTCGTGCCAGGTAGGGCGGCCAAGAACATTTTTATGGGGCACCGGACACACCGTTGGTACCCCGTGCCAGTGGTATGTGATGAATATGGGAGCGAGGCTCCACAATTTTAAGTTGTGAAATGTTGGGCACGGGGGTTACTACCAATCGAGTGGACTCCATGCTAGTGTCGTCTAGGGAAAGATAGTAATCGGGTGCTTACCCCGGGTACTTGAGGTACCGCGGGTCGTGGATGACACGGAAGTTCCCCGGATCTTGTGGGTAAAGTGTGCAACCTCTGCAGAGTGAAAAACTATTCGAATAGCCGTGTCCACGGTCAAGGACAGTTGGGCGGTGCTGCTTAAACTACGTCCAGAATTTTACAAACCACGTGTGCGTGTTGATGAAGCTAAATGGGTTAAGTCAGATGACTTGACACGTTGATCAAGTTGGATTGGTGTCCAACTCTGTTTATGCTGATAACTGTTACTTGTTCATACGGATGTCTGTACTCTCATAATGCATACTTTACATGTTGATAGATCATGTCATAACACAACAAAATTAGCTTTCTGCAAAAAATTACCTATGTCATGCATTGTTGTATCTTGAGCCAAAACATGGGTTGCTTGCGAGTACATTCAAAGTACTCATTGGCTTGCCACTGGTTATTTAATTGGCCAGGCATGGAAGAACAGGAGTTCAAAGAAGAGTTCTTTGGAGACGAACATGCGAACTAGGACGTTTCTCAGTCAGAATGCCTGTAAGGTTAAGGCAGATGGCATGGGTTCTACTTATCGACGAAGAATTTCTACTGCTTAAGTTTATTTGGTGTTCAGCCCTTGTGGCTTTATCTATGTAAGACTTGACCATAACGGTCATAATTTGTGTAAGACGGTATGTTTGGATGTAAGACTCTTGTTATTCAGCTTCTGTGTGTTCAGTGAGCATTGATCTCTGGGATTACTGTACACGTGCATTCGGTGATCTCGACTTATGAGTCGGGGTCCCCACAGAGCTGGTATCAGAGCCATCCTGACTGTAGGAAGCCTTAGTTAGCATGGGCGTTAGTTAGGATAAAACCCGTTTGTCAAACCCTCTATACTCCTCTTCTTTTCTAAGCTTACCAAACCCGAGGGATATTTTCCATATTGACCTCCCTATTCAACTTTTGTAGATGGCTGTCGCCCCCTTGAGACTCCTTATGACAGGATTTCCATCACTCCTAAAAGACTGCCTCCAACAATGCCACTATCCCTTGCTGCCCATATACACCCTGCATGAACTGTAAAATGATGTGCTCGAGAAGGAGTTCTACGCTAAGGTTTTTGTGCCTGCCAAGACCTCACCCCAGGGGTGGTTCTTCATTGGACCACCCATGCCAACAAAAGACCTGGCCATTCAGCAAGTGGCATATGAAGCGCTCCTCCGTCTTCGAGGCCTCCTTCCAGAAATGAAAGAAGAACACGCCACCCGCTACCTACCTAGCAAGAACGGATTTGGAGCCCAGCTCAAGTGATGATTTCCCCAGAAGATGAGGATCCAACCCTCAAGTACCAGATCCGCTTCATCAACGCAGGAGACTACCTTCTACGCCACCTTACCGAAACATTCCTTAAGGCTCTCCAAGACCTCCCTTCACTTCTACACCTCCACTGCCTCAAGAAGAAGAAGACGGCCGAGCGAGGACAGCAAATCACTGCCTTACAAGCCCACATTGCCAATCAGGAGCAAAAAATCGAGGAACTTCGGAAAACCCACAACCAAACCCCACGCAGGAGGCATATGAATAAATTTCCATATCCACCCCGTAGAAGATTGTCGTCAGGCCATCGACGACATAACCCAAGACTGGATAACAACCTTTTTGCTTCCGTCACTTGTCACGGGTGTGGTGAACTTGGGCACATTAAAAGGATGTGTTCCAACAAGCAGCCGATTGTCGCATACCCTTTGGCACCACAAGGGGAACCCAGAAACTAAAGACTGAGCGTCCTTCTCTCCGAGCAAGCATGACTACCGAGTCCGAGGACCCCTAGGGTAGGATGAGTCGTGTACCCCCATATGCGTAGTCGAGTCCGTGAGATGGTTCGAATGGAACCACGTTTTGTGTTGCTTGTTTTTACTTGTTTGTGTTTTGATATAAGTCGCACATTTGCCCTAGGCAGCTTGTAAGCAACTATATCACCTATCTTATCTTAATGAATGTGCGTGGCCTTAACAGCACTTGTTTGCTTGAACTTGCCCTATAGAACCCGCTTTAGGCATTCCCCTCCTCTATGCTACTTTTCCCTCTCATCTCTCTCCTCAACTGAAGGCCAGCAAGACAAGATGCACCAAGGATTCTACTTCGGCGACCAACTAGCACTGAAGAATTTTTGCTACAGCCTCCTCGACCTAGCACAACCCCGTGGAGTTATGTTTACCCCTAAAATATTAGAAACCCATCCCTAGACCCTTCGAGACTTCATAAGATACCCTAGCTCAAATCCTTAACCATGTGCTTAACCCACAGAATTGCAAGAGAACCTGTTAAGCCTCCGTAACCTTGCTTATCACTGGGTTCATTATGGAACTAGTGGACATAGTGAACGAGCAAATTATCATCCTAAGATAGCACCAAAACAGACGATGCCATAGGGAAGAACAATTTGAGGATATAGGAATAGAGGACAAATTACTTGATGAGTTTATATCAATGACTTTGAGGAATCATCCGAGACTATTTGGTGGATTATGAGGCTTTCATGTTGGTAAATGAACGTGGCTGGATCATGATTATAGAGTAGCATAGCTTTCTTTACCCCTGGATAAATTGGATTTAGTGGGACAATTAAGACCGCAAGCTGAATTCTTGGAAGTATAAGGATTTGACTTAGCCAAGGGATATTGATAGAAGATAGTTGGCATTACGATAATGACTTGGGGAGACATTTAGGAATTCTCGTTTGAAATGAGATTTGGATTTAAATAGGTGATCCTAGTGGAATAGATGCTGAGTGAGTCTACATGGTTCAGAGTGAATTGGATTTAGACTGATGATCTCGATCATGATACCATGTTTCTTGGAGGACAATAAACTAGGAGATTGGATTAATTGTCGGAGTTGATTTAAGGATCTATATAAGCATGACCTTGGAGTTTACTTGACCATGATGATGGAAATTGGTGGACTGGCTATAGTAAGGTAGCCCTTTCAAGTATTTGGGGATTATATGGATTTTAGGAGATCATGTGGAACACCATAAACATTGGATTTGTAGAATGAAATGGATTATGTAGTGATTGATGGAAGTTAATGGGCTATTGAAGTTGATTCATAGGAAGGAAACAAGATCTTGGAGTGGCTTACGACGTGTTTCCTTAGGATAGAGGTGCTTTATCTTAGACCTTGGAAGAATAGGATGAGCACTTGGAATGTCCTGTTTTATTCCAGCTTGGAAGCTTGTATGCTCTACCCATGGATTTTTAGGGGTAGCCATACATATGAGTTTGGGGATCGTAGACATATATGATTTTGTTAGACCTCCTCTCGGGAGCCATGGGGATATGAATCACATGAGTGATGATTAGAGTTGACCTATATGTAATGATGCTATCAGTGATATGATATGATTTGTTTAAAGGACTAGATAGAACAATTGCTATCTCAGAAACCATGCTTAAAGATAAGATGATAAATGTTCACTCGCACACTAGAATCCTTGAAACCCTTAAGCCCTACCAAGCTACAACATGGTCGGATCAGGACCTTAGGGCCTTGACACTAGATCTAGAACACCTTGGCCCACACTCAACAAAGACCACCACTAATTCCCCAGCCTACTTTATGTACCCCATGAACAAAGTCTTCATGGAGTTCTTAGACAAGATAGTTGTCATCATCATTTGGTGACCTACTTGTCCACCCGAAGACGGAAGAAGAGCCGTTCAGCTAGTCAAGGAACATTTGAAGACCGCCATGCCAAGGAGGAAGAACTACACCCACCACCATCGTCAAGAAGTGAACTTTCTCGTCGAAGACCAGGTGTATCTACGAGCCACTTCTCTCAAAGAGAACCAAGCATTTTCTTGACAAGGAAACCCACACCAAGATCCATCGGCCCTCTTCGATATCACTCCAAGATTTAACAAGCCCCTCTGAGATCACTACAAGACGAAGAGAAGACAGTTACCAGATGGAGTTGCTACCTTAGTTACCCACTATGCACAACGTTTTCCCACACAACACAACCTCGGGAGTGTTTCCAACTTCCTAACTAGCCCGACCTCTACAAGGACATCGATCATCGAGCCATCGACCTCCAGCCAAATATGACCTACGGGAGAGACCCCAATTGCAATCTAGATCAAGCAGGACGACAAACACGAAGCCATGCCATCGAGTACTTCCAGGTTCAATGGTGCACCATTCGGAAGCAGAAGCAGTATGGGGACGTGAAGACTACCCCATATCCAAGTTTTCATATTCCTTTCCACACCTAGTTTGGGAATCTCGGGGACGAGATTCTTGTAAGGGGGTAGGTCTGTCATACCCTGATTTTCATGCCACTACACTTAAGCTAATAATCATGATAAAATATGGCTCAACCAAAACTTTTGAGTGTTTTGGACTTTGCTTGATTTGATTTTTGTGTGTTGTTTGCAAGTGCTCTAAAAATCAAATAAATCCTCCAACTCTTATACTCCTTCTCCTTGATCCAAAACCTTTCCTCAAAGATCATGCCATGTATATAGAACATAATAGTATTTTCTTGTAAAAATAATTTGGCCAAAAAGTATTTCCTAAATTAGGTTTTCCAAAACCCCCTGAGTTAAGGCTTGAACTACAAGTACTTAATCTGGGATGTGAAAAATCTTTCAAAAAATATATTTGACTCCTATTAGATATAGGATACCTAGAAACCACAAAAATATAATTTTAAAAGTTATTTTCCTATTTTATTTAAAGGCTTTTTCTTAAGGCCAGAAATGGTCTTTAATAGGTTAAAATTATTTTAAAGCTATAGAAATATTTGAGAAAAATTAGGGAGACTCAATGGACATATATTTTATATATATATGAGTTTCAACATATGGTCATGATAAAAATATTGGATAAAACTCTCTAGAACCATTTCAGTTCATTTCAAATATTTGAAATATTTCTATAAGAAATATTTTCAAATAAATCCAGGAAAATTCTAGCATGTCAAATATGACATTTTTGACGATCTTGCCAAGTACCATGTCATGGAGAATAGTATAACCCCACGAAACCCTCTCAAAACCACTTTTGTCCTTTTTCAAGTTTGAACATTTTTGCACTGTCAAACATGTACAAATGCTCTCAAACTTGGTGCACATGCTCAAATGGTGTAATAATGCATCTAGACCAAATGGCACAAGTTGGAGATAATGTTATCTTGATCAAAGTACCCCAAAACCCTCTCTGACCAGAATCAAATTTGAACAAGTTTGTACTACCAACTTTCTCTCCTTGACCCCAACTTTTGTGAGCATGTTCACATGACCAAATGAGGCCACTACACCAAGTAGTGCATCAAGGGGAAGTGATTTGCTCATCTAGATCTACACAAGTTCATTTCTGCTAATTTCTAGGGTTTACAAAAGTTGCATTGGCAACTTTGCCCAAATAAACTCCAAATTGGTGGAAGGCCCTAATTATATGTGTCATTTCGCCCTGTGGAGTCTCATGGCAATTGGAAATCATATGATGGCCCAAACCATTAACAAACACCTTCTGCCACTTTCCAAAAATCTCCATTTTGACCACTAAAACTATTCTCCTTGAGCTCAACTTTTTACCAGAGCTCCTCCTAGTCCTCTCCTACCTCCAGTAACCCTCCCCTGGCCATTGCTCAATGATTGAGGGGTAAAATACCCCATTTACCTCCCTGGTCAGCCCCTCTCTCCCTCTTCTTCTACCTCTCTCCTCTCCTACTGGCTCCCCAGGGCATCCAAGGACACAGCCCACTTCTTTACTTCCCCCTAGAGCTACCAGACACCTTTGAACGCGCCCACATTGCATAAAAAATGGCTATGACGGCCATTTGGGCGCTCTGGAGCGCGCTACAGTGCGCTCCCGCACTGTAGCCGCCCCCTTCCAACCGCCCCCGGCCACCTCGGGCCTCCCCAGCGCGCCCGACGAGACGCCTCGACGTCCGCAACACGGCAGCTGGTCGGCCCCCTCCTCCTCCTCCCCCCTGTTGCCCTATTCGCACGCGCACGGCCGCCCGAGAGCTCCAATGAGCGGCCTCACACACGCGGCATCTCTGGCCTTCCCCTGCTCTCTCCCTTAGCTTCCCTCGGCGTAGTCCACGCCCAGCAACACCCCAGACACGGCGCCAGCTCCTCCCGAGCCCTGTGGCGACAAGCAGGAGCCCATCGGCGCACGGGTCCACGGCACCTCGTCGTTCGCCTATTTAAGGACCTCCCCGAGCCCTTCTCTCCTCACCACTCGCTCTCTCACTCCCCTAATCACCCCCCTACACCACTCACTCCTCTCCAGACAAGCCCGAGCTCGAGATCGAGCTCGAGCTCCGCCGCCTCGGGTCGCCGTCGATCTAAGGGTACTGGCCCTCTCCGCCGCTCCTCTTCCTCAATCTGGAACCTCCGCGGCTCACTGATCATTTCCCCTTTCCTCCCCGCTTCTTTTGCAGCCCAAAACGGCCGGAACCGCTGCCTCCCGAAGCTCTTCGCCGGTTTCCTCGTCGCCGGCGAACCCCTGCACTCCGGCGACCACCTCCACCTCCACCCGAACGGCGACTCCGCCCTGAGCACGTCGGTGCCCTCAGATCGCCTCGCCGTTGACCACAGCGGCGCCAGTGAGCTCGCCGCCCTCTCTGACCCGAGGTTGAAGGCGACGACCGTGAGGCCCGTCGGTCAGCCTCACACTCTGACGGGTGGGCCCCACCCGTCAGGTTTAAAACACACGCGCGCGCGCACCGGTTCACTGCGTCGGCTGGAGGCGTATTTCCCAAATACGCCTTCGATGTGGCAGCCTTGCGCGGGCTGGATTTCCCCTGGGCCTGCTGCACTGTGGCCGAATAGGCCCAATTGCACAGTGGCCTTTTTCCTTTTCTTTTTCTATAATTTTCCAAAAATTCCACAGGATTAAAGAATAATGCAAATGCAATAATTCCAACTCCTAAATTCTTGTAATAATCCCACCTATTTATTGGTGCAATTTTTATTCTTATCAAACCAACTTTCTTCACTGTTCAAATTTAAATTTGAATTTGAGCATTTATGCCTGTCATTTAAAATTCCTAGCACTGTCTCCATGACTCCAAATCTAAAACTAGGAATTTTCCCCTTCTTAGTTTTCACCCTAGTATTTGACAAAAATGAGTTGACATTTTTCTGAGCACATTGGTTTTTCTGTTTTATTATTGCCTTATTTTTCTTGCTATTATTTTGTGACGATAGATTGCGTTGCCAACGAAGGAGTTGGACCAGAAAACCTTGAAGACCCAAGAAGACTTTGCTAAGCCAGGCAAGCAGCCCTTTGACCATGTCTATGAAACCCTTTTTATGCATGACAGATAGCACTATATTGTTGTTGCAACGGAATCATGATGAGGTGGAACCACCTTGATGGTTTGTGTCGGTGTCAAAACCGGCGGATCTCGGGTAGGGGGTCCCGAACTATGCGTCAAGGCCGGACGATAACAGGAGACAACGGACACGATGTTTTTACCCAGGTTCGGGCCCTCTCGATGGAGGTAATACCCTACTCCTGCTTGATTAATATTGATGATATAGGTAGTACAAGAGTAGATCTACCACGAGATCAAGGAGGCTAAACCCTAGAAGCTAGCCTATGGTATGATTGCGTATGATGATGGTTGTCCTACGGACTAGAACCCTCTGGTTTATATAGACACCGGATAGGGTTAGGGTTACAAAGAGTTGGTTACAATGGTAGGAGATCTTGAGTATCCGCATCGCCTAGCTTGCCTTCCACGCCAAGGAAAGTCCCATCCGGACACGGGATGAAGTCTTCAATCTTGTATCTTCATAGTCCAGGAGTCCGGCAAAGGTATAGTCCGGCTACCCGAACACCCCCTAATCCAGGACTCCCTCAGTAGCCCCTGAACCAGGCTTCAATGACGACGAGTCCGGCGAGCAGATTGTCTTCGGCATTGCAAGGCGGGTTCCTCCTCCAAGTCCTTCATATAATATTGTAGACACCAAGAATAGTGTCCGGCTCTGCAAAATAAGTTTCCACATATCGCCATAGAGAGAATAATATTAACATAAATCAAATCTGCTGACGTATCCCGCAGTGCGTCATCACATTGCGGCCAAGTCCTTTTACGAATCGTTTTTACTTCTCCACCCTCAGCACGTTTAGCGAGGCGGTTTCCTTGGCACGTCTTGTCAAAGCAGAGATCGCGTGCCCCTTTTAACGGGATTCTCATCAATACGGGTGTGGGTAACCCAACTGCGCCATTTACCACGACGCTTGGGAGGCAAGCGAGTTTTATTAGGTAGGTGGGGACGCACAACCGCATCCGCTCATATAAGGGGATAAGAATCCACCTTTTTACCTACGCCTTCTTCCTCCTTTGCCAATCCATCTTTTGCGCACTCAAGCTCCAGCGCCCAAGCCCGCTCTTCCCACCTCAACCTTCTCCAGCAATGTCCGGAGCGGGAGGCAAGTGTATGGTCTCCTCCGTCACGGAGGCTCAAGTAAAAAAGCTAAGGAAGTCCGGATACCTATTCAAGGACATCCCGCCCTGGCTTCCCGAGAAGGGGCAGCTTCTCCCCACCCCAGGGCCCCATGAGAGGGTAGTTTTCCTTCCCCACTTCCTCCGCGGACTGGGTTTCCCACTTCACCCATTCGTCCGGGGGCTCATGTTCTACTACGGCCTAGATTTCCACGATCTGGCCCCGAACTTCATCCTCAAGATCTCGGTGTTTATCGTCGTGTGTGAGGCCTTCCTCCGCGTCCGCCCCCATTTCGGCCTCTGGCTCAAGACCTTCAACGTCAAGCCCAAGGTGGTGCGCGGCAGCCAGGCGGAGTGCGGAGGCGCCATGGCTGGCAAGATAGCCAACGTCCTCTGGTTCGAGGGCTCCTTTGTGGAGACCCTAAAGGGGTGGCAAGCCGGGTGGTTTTACATCACCGAGCCACGCGATCCGGAATGGGTCGCAGCCCCCGAGTTCAGACCTGGACCCCCCACGCGGCTTATGTCCTGGAAAGAGACGGGCCTGTCGTGGGGCAAGGAGGAAGAGGTGACCGGACTGAAGACCTGCATCCAGTCCCTGGTAAACAAGCCAATCCGGCTTGTCAATATAGTCCATGTCATGCTTGTTCGTCTGATCCTCCCGTGCCAACAACGGGATTTCAATTTGTGGGAGTTCGACCCGGCGTAGCACCGAACCCTCAACAGGCTCTTCGACACGTCGTATGAAGACATTCGGAAGGTGCTAATCAAAGGCGCCGAGGCCCCCGCATCCACTTCCGAGGACCGCGGATACAGCACGCAGCGTCACGCTAGCGAGGTAAGCTATCTATGCCTTTGACAGGATTATTAAGCTCTTTTTCATAGATTAACTCTATGCGGGATCTAAGCTCCCTTACCTTTGACAGGCTTGGCAGGCGATATCCGGACCAATTAACTGTCCGGCTCCCCTGCCCGAAGACCCAGCCCCAGCTCTCCTAGTGAAGCTGCTGACTCCGGCACCTTATGTGGTGCCGGAGAGGAAGGTCAAGAAGAAGAAGACCACCGGGACTCGAAAGAGTGACCGTAACTTGGTGGTGTCGGACTCGTCGTCTGAAGAGTCCGAGACGCCCTCCTCTCGTGAAAACGAGGAGGAGGAAGAAGAAAGCTCTCCCCCCCAGCGGAGGGAGCAGAGAAGAAGAAGGCCGCCCCAGCAGGGAGGCCAAGGGGTCTAGGAAAAGGAAGACCCCTCCGCCGGACTACTCCCATGACGCCGAAGAGAGCGGAGAGGAGTGGCCGAACAGGGCCAAGCGTCCGGCGAAATCGTAAGTTCGAATATCAGAGTAACTCATGATGTTCCTTTAATGCATAGCTTTCCTTAATGTCGAATGTGAATATGCAGCCCGCCCCAGGCCGAATACAACGAATCGTCGGGCGGCTCCCTGGACTCATCGGACGTGAACTCCCGTTCCACCCGCTGTCTCCCCCCGCGCCGTGGATGATGCCGAAGTGGCGTCACGACAAGCTCCGGGGCAGGAAGAGGTGGTCCTGGAGGAGCCGCAAGGCAACCTCCCGAACTCCAGGAGTGAAGGGGACAAGACCCCCCAGGGCTCCAAGTCCGGCTTTGTGCCGGACACCGCGCTGGAATCTTCGACACTTTCGAGCCGCGGTAGGCGAACTCCTTCCAAAAGGAGCAAGCCTTCTAAGCCAGTGACCTCCGTCCAACCGGAGTCGCTGGACCATCTGCTGGAGGTGCTTGACGGCGCCTCCATCGATAAGGGGCACCGTACTATTATGAGTACGGTGATCCAAAAGGTTCAGTCTGCCAAGAGCGGACAGACTGAAGCTTGCGCTAGCCTTCTGACAGGCTTCCAGGTAAGTAAAAATATGTCAAAATATTACTGCATAGATAGTAGCCCCTGATGCTCTGTTTGGCGTTCGGAAAGAAAAGCCGAATAGAGGATCTAATAATTTTCGCAGGAGTCTAACAATAAAGAGTCAATATGCGTATGCAGGCTTCGCTGCTATCCACCGCCGCACTGACTGCAAAGGTGGATGTCCTAAAAAAGGGCCTCGGGCGGACCGAGCAAGAGCTCTGCCTTGCCAAACGGCAGCTAGAGAAAAAGGAAGGTAAGAAATACCCTGCAGAAAAAGGTGCCTATAGAGAGGCGTGATTGCAAAAAATAACAGGATCATACTGCTTATTATAGGGGCCACACCTGAGGTGGCGACCCTCAAGCAGGCGCTATCTGAAGCCGAAAAGAAAACGGCCGAGGAGCGCACCGAGCGAGAGAGACTTGGGGCTCAGGTTAGCGAGGTGCAGCAAGAGCTGCAGGCTCTCATGAAAAAGCATGAGAGCTTGGAGCTTGAGTCGCAGGCGCAAGCATCCGAGCTCGCGTCGGCCCGTGAGACCGCCAAGGGTGCCAAGGCCGAAGCCCAAAAGGCCCTCCAAGAGTTTGGAGGAGATGAAGAAGATAGCAGCGGGTAAGGCATTCTTAATGCAAAGTAGGAATATAAAAGTAAACTACCTGTCACTTACCCGAATCCGGAGTTCTCCAGGGGCGTTCGCAGATCTTCCCCGCAGCATATCCGACGCCGCCGCATTCTACCGAGCTGATGAGGGCAGCTCGACGGAGAGTGTGTTCTGGTCTCAGTATTCCGAGGCCGGACACCCTGTGCCTTTGAGCGATCAGCTGAAACAGCTGGTCGAGCTCCACAAGGCGGCCGAACGAGCCATGAAGGGCTTCCTAGTTCGGCTCTGGCCCGGAGAGGCTTTGCCTGGGAGCTACTTCGGGCTGGTGCGGCGGCTGGTGGAGGCCTGTCCACGGCTTGATGTCATCAAGCGTTCCTCCTGCATCGAAGGTGCCCGGAGGGCCCTTGCCCGTGCAAAGGTGCATTGGGGTAAGCTGGACGGAGAGAAGCTGGTGAAGGACGGGTGGCCGCAGGGGAAGGAGCATCGCAAGCCCGAGAACTACTACAAGGATGTTCTTGCCGATGCCCGCCTTATTGTGGATGAATGTACTAATGATGTAATCTTTGAATGAACTCGCTCGTGTTTATCATGTGCGCTGAAAACTTGTTCATATGCACTAAGCAATACATATGGAATTTAAAATATTATTTTCTGTGCGGCCGTTTATCAAAAATTGAGAGATGGTCAGTCCTCGGCTTCTGCCCCCATGTCGCTAGTGCTGGGGTGTTCGGGATAAACCTGAGCGCTCTTTTTCCCATGGTTGGGTCCTTCGAGGGAGGCGCTCAGCACAACGAACCAGGCAATCGGACTATAATGCTTGAACACTCTCACTTAGCCATAGAACTTTATAATTTTAAATTTCGGCGAAGCCCCTAGTTCGGAAGACCGAGTTCGGGGCACTATCCACGCCTTGGCCGGACAAAGCCAGCTCCTCGCTTGAAGCGGCATAAGTCTTTAGGGACTCGAAAAACCTCTCGAACAGCGACCGGTCTCTCGCCTTATCATGACAGTCAGTTTTAGCTTTCTCCACTGAGGTGCTTAACCCAGCTGAACCGGGGCACAATCGCAGTGGTTCTCCTAGTGTTACCTTAGCCGATATAGTGGAACGTAAGGCACCAAAACATAGGAGCCGGGCAAACCACTATTGACCCAAATCATGATTCGGAGCCGATGCATATAGTGCTATAAGTTCGGGGTGCCGCACTTGTGAAAGTGTACGGACTTCTCACACCAGATCGAAGGGTACTGAAGCCCCTGGCGTCTTTGACGTACCATGGTGTACGGGTGCCATCATGTTATTTAATAAACATATATATTAAAAGGATATAATGCAAAAAATAGACAAAAAGCTATGCATTGTTTATAAAGAGGCTATTTATCAAAACCGAACGATACAAGTAGTGCGATAAGCAAAAAGATATTAGACTATTTAACATGTCCTGGCCAGGGGCAGGCCGCGGAATTGTATTCGAAACAGATATATCGCTCGTAATAGAGACCACCTGGGAGTTCTGTAGTGCGGCGTAGCTTTGTCTGCTTCCCTGGATCTTGCATCGTTTGTGCGGCAGTCGAATTGCCGAACAGGTCGTCCAAAGTGTGGAGTCCTGAAAGTAAAAAAAGAATCCGGCAGCCCCTAGTATGTTTTAAGCCGTATTCCGGGCATGCCGTTACTGTGCCCCTTCCCCTGTGCCCATGGTATTTCAAGGGCGTAATTATGTACGCGAGGTACTAGCTTCGCTATGTCGCGATGGCTGGGGTTGGGGCCGCATTGCTACGCCTGCTCAGTACGTGATTGCTGGGCGGTCTTGTTGTAGGTTACTTCGGGCGCGCTTGGCAGTGTCTGGCTTTTTAACGGCCGGGCTGAAGAGTTGCCTAAAAAGACTGCTTTGAACTTCCGCTGCGAGAGCCGCCGTGTGCTCCTCCGTACGGAGGGAGCGTTCGGTGTTTCCGTTGACCGTGATTACTCCTCGAGGGCCTGGCATCTTGAGCTTGAGATATGCGTAGTGCGGCACCGCATTGAACTTTGCGAATGCGGTTCGTCCGAGCAGGGCGTGATAGCCACTGCGAAACGGGACTATGTCGAAGATTAACTCTTCGCTTCGGAAGTTATCCGGAGATCCGAAGACCATATCAAGTGTTATGGAGCCTGTACAGTTGGCTTCTACACCTGGTATAACGCCTTTAAAGGTTGTTTTTGTGGGCTTAATCCGTGACTGATCTATGCCCATTTTCCGCACTGTATCCTGCCGTCCATGAGGACTCTTGTGAGATGAAATCCGTCGATGATTGGGTCGAGAACCAATGCGGCAAAGCCGCCGTGACGGATGCTAGTGGGGTGGTCCCTTCGATCAAAAGTGATCGGGCAGGAGGACCATGGGTTGAACTTTGGGGAGACTGGCTCCATCGCATATACGTCCCGTAGCGCACGCTTCCGCTCCCTCTTGGGGATGTGGGTTGCGTATATCATGTTCACCGTCCGCACTTGTGGGGGAAACCCCTTCTGTCCATTGTTGTTCGGCGGCCTGGGCTCCTCCTCGTCGTCGCTATGCAACCTGTCTTTGTTTTCGGCTCTTAACTTGCCTGCCTGCTTGAACACCCAACAATCCCTATTGGTGTGATTGGCTGGCCTTTCGGGGGTGCCATGGATCTGGCACAAGCGGTCGAGTATTCGGTCTAAACTGGACGGGCCCTGAGTATTCTTTTTAAATGTCTTTTTCCGCTGACCGGATTTATAGCCTCTGAATCCGGCGTTAACTGCCGTATCTTCATTGCTGTCGCTGCTAACGTGGCGCTTTTGCTTATTTCGACGTGTCCTGCCACTTTTGTCCTTGGTATTCGAATTACCAGGGTTCTTTGATAAGTTGCTGTTGCGAGCTAGCCAGCTATCTTCGCCCGCGCAAAAGCGGGTCATGAGTGTCGTGAGGGCTGCCATAGATTTCGGTTTTTCCTGTCCCAGGTGCCGGGCAAGCCACTCGTCGCGGATGTTATGCTTGAAGGCTGCTAGGGCCTCTGCGTCCGGACAGTCGACTATCTGGTTTTTCTTTGTTAGGAACCGTGTCCAGAATTGCCTGGCCGACTCCTCTGGCTGCTGAATTATGTGGCTGAAGTCGTCGGCATCCGGTGGTCGCACGTAAGTTCCCTGGAAGTTGTCGAGGAATGCGGCTTCCAGGTCCTCCCAAGAACCAATTGAGTCTGCTGGCCAGCTGTTAACCCAATGCCGGGTCGGTCCTTTAAGTTTGAGCGGGAGGTATTTGATGGCGTGTAGATCATCGCCACGTGCCATGTGGATGTGAAGGAGCTAATCCTCGATCCATACCACCGGGTCTGTTGTGCCATCGTATGACTCGATGTTGACGGGTTTGAAGCTCTCTGGGATTTTATGATCCATTACTTCATCTGTGAAGCATAGTGGGTGTGCGGCGCCCCTGTGCTGGGCTATATCTCGACGCAGCTCGGAAGAGCTATGTCTGCTGTGTTCGGCCCTGCCGGATTTATTGTATCCGGAGTGAAGATCATCGTCACATGTTGTAGGGCGCCTGCGCGATCCGTAGATCGATCTTGTTTGCCTTGCCTTATCCTCCAGCACATCTCGCAGGTCTGGCGCGTCTTCCCGTGCCATATTGTAGTCGCGTCGGGGCATGGCTTGTGTTGAGGGCCGAGAGGCCTCTCTGTCGCGGCCGCGAGGTGGCCGGTCTGCCATGTTGTGCGTTGGTGATGAAGGCGCTTCCTCCCCTGATCGGGGTAGCGGCCTGCGCTTTGGGTAGCTCTTGGAGGGGCGTTCGAGTTCATACTCTTCAGCCGCAAGGACTTCAGTCCATCTGTCAGCTAGCAGATCTTGATCAGCTCTAAGCAGTTGCTGCTTTTTCTTGAGGTTGTTCGCCGTGGCTAAAAGCCTGCGTTTGAAACGCTCTTGTTCGGCGGGGTCTGATGGTACGACGAAAATTCGTCGTCATCGAGGCTGGCCTCGTCTTCGGAGGGAGGCATATAGTTATCATCCTCAACCTCTCGGTCTGCCGCTCTCTCATGAGGGCTGGCTTCTCCATCTTCCTGCGGCGAATCTTGCTGGGGAGGGTGTTCTCCGGCACTATCCGGGGTACTATTATCTCCGGTGCCGGAATCATCGTTTTTGCTTTGGCGGGATTTAGAGCGGCGCCGCTGACGTCGGTGCTTCGGCTGTTTCTTGGAGGTGTCATCCCCCGCTGTTCCCTCGCCATCCCCATCTTTTGGAGTATCCACCATATATATGTCGTATGACGAGGTGGCTGTCCAGCGCCCTACAGGGGCTGGTTCCTGTTCGTCTCCTACCTCGTCGTCCATACCGTCGAAGTCTTCGGAGCCGAAGTCAAGCATGTCGGTTAAATCGTCGACAGTGGCTACCAAGTGGGTGGTGGGTGGGCTTTGAATTTCTTCATCGTCCGTATCCCATCCTTGCTGACCGTAATTCGGCCAGGGCTCTCCTGATAAAGAGAGAGACTTGAGAGAATTCAGGATATTGCCAAAGGGCGAGTGCTGAAAGATGTCCGCGGCGGTGAACTCCATTATTGGCGCCCAATCGGATTCGACCGGTAGTGGTGCGGGGGGTTCGACATCCGGGGAGGAGTCCGGACCCTCGGGGTCACGGGTCACGCGGAGTTCGGGGCTGGCGTTCGGCTCGATCGCCTTTGAGATAGCAGCCCCCGAGTTGACATCCAACCGTCCATCCTCGCTTGGCGCAATAGGCTCCGAGTTAAGGGTCGAAACCGGTGCGTATGCGGCCTCCAGGACACTATCCGGAGGCAGAGCTAGATCATGCCCCTCGGGGTAGTGCGGCGCGCTTGGCTATGGCTTGAACCCGTCGAAGATCAAGTCTCCGCGGATATCAGCCGTGTAGTTTAAGCTTCCAAACTTGACTTGATGGCCAGGGGCATAGCTTTCGATCTGCTCCAGATGACCAAGCGAATTGGCCCGCAGAGCGAAGCCGCCGAAGACGAAGATCTGTCCGGGGAGAAAAGTCTCACCCTGGACCTCGTTGTTGTTGAGGATCAAAGGAGCCATCGGGCCTAAAGGCGACGACATAGAGGAAATCTCAATGAAAGCACCAATGTCGGTGTCGAAACCAGCAGATCTCGGGTAGGGGGCCCCGAACTGTGCGTCAAGGCCGCATGGTAACAGGAGACAAGGGACACGATGTTTTTACCCAGGTTCGGGCCCTCTCGATGGAGGTAATACCCTACTCCTGCTTGATTAATATTGATGATATAGGTAGTACAAGAGTAGATCTACCACGAGATCAAGGAGGCTAAACCCTAGAAGCTAGCCTATGGTATGATTGTGTATGATGATGGTTGTCCTATGGACTAGAACCCTCCGGTTTATATAGACACCGGATAGGGTTAGGGTTACACAGAGTCGGTTACAATGGTAGGAGATCTTGAGTATCCGCATCGCCTAGCTTGCCTTCCACGCCAAGGAAAGTCCCATCCGGACACGGGACGAAGTCTTCAATCTTGTATCTTCATAGTCCAGGAGTCCGGCGAAGGTATAGTCCGGCTACCCGAACACCCCATAATCCAGGACTCCCTCAGTTTGCCTCCGTTACTTCCTCGTCGATACTTGCATTGTGCATGACCCTACCTCCTTATGAGGGTTGTGCTGGTGGGAGTAGATAGGATGCTAAAGTAGTTGCTACGCAAAAAGGGACGGGAATATGCATGGTGATGGAGGCAAAGATTTTTCAAAAGACTTTTCGAAAACCCCATTGGGTGCCACTTATGCTCGAGGGAGATAATGAGTTGGGTAACCACTTGATGACGAAGTGGTGTACCGAGGCAAGTGTGTGTTGCTTTCGAAAACGGATTAGATTTAAGATTTGTCGACTGTCCCAACCTTACATACGCAACCACTCTACCCTTGTATGGGAAAGGGCATTATTGATTACCTAGGCCGATACTAGCTTGGAGCCCGCATCACTAGTGACGGGGAGAGTTGGTGCTCTATCTCGGGAGGGGGTCGTGCCAGGTAGGGCGGCCAAGAACATTTTTATGGGGCACCGGACACACCGTTGGTACCCCGTGCCAGTGGTATGTGATGAATATGGGAGCGAGGCTCCACAATTTTAAGTTTTGAAATGTTGGGCACGTGGGTTACTACCAATCGAGTGGACTCCATGCTAGTGTCATCTAGGGAAAGATAGTGATCGGGTGCTTACCCCGGGTACTTGAGGTACCGCGGGTCATGGATGACACGGAAGTTCTCCGGATCTTGTGGGTAAAGTGTGGAACCTCTGCAGAGTGAAAAACTATTCGAATAGCCGTGTCCACGGTCAAGGACAGTTGGGCGGTGCTGCTTAAACTACGTCCAGAATTTTACAAACCAGGTGTGTGTGTTGATGAAGCTAAATGGGTTAAGTCAGATGACTTGACACGATGATCAAGTTGGATTGGTGTCCAACTCTGTTTATGCTGATAACTGTTACTTGTTCATACGGATGTCTGTACTCTCATAATGCATACTTTACATGTTGACAGATCATGTCATAACACAACAAAATTAGCTTTCTGCAAAAAATTACCTATGTCATGCATTGTTGTATCTTGAGCCAAAACATGGGTTGCTTGCGAGTACATTCAAAGTACTCATTGGCTTGCCACTGGTTATTTAATTGGCCAGGCATGGAAGAACAGGAGTTCGAAGAAGAGTTCTTTGGAGACGAACATGCGAACTAGGACGTTTCCCAGTCAGAATGCCTGTAGGGTTAAGGCAGATGGCATGGGTTCTACTTATCGGCGAAGAATTTCCGTTGCTTAAGTTTATTTGGTGTTCAGCCCTTGTGGCTTTATCTATGTAAGACTTGACCATAACGGTCATAATTTGTGTAAGACGGTATGTTTGGATGTAAGACTCTTGTTATTCAGCTTCTGTTTGTTCAATGAGCATTGATCTCTGGGATCACTGTACACGTGCATACGGTGATCTCGACTTATGAGTCGGGGTCCCCACAATCGGTCTCAACAAACACACCGCAAAAAGAACATTACATCGAATAGATCTCCACGAGAGAGGGGGAGAACATTGTATTGAGATCCAAAAAGAGAGAAGAAGCCATCTAGCTACTAACTATGGACCCGAAGGTCCGAGGTAAACTACTCATACTTCATCGGAGGGGCTATGATGATGTAGAAGCCCTCCATGATGACGGCCCTCTCCGGCGGAGCTTCGGAACAGGCCCCAAGATGGGATCTCATGGATACAGAAAGTTGCGGCGGTGGAATTAGGTTTTTGGAATTACTGTAGACCGTACACCTGACCTAGCTAGCTGCCCCTCTGCATTCTGCAACCGCAGTTAACCAATACTCCATCCGTTCCAAAATATAGTGTCCCGCGCTTTTCGAGGTCCAAATTTGACCATATATTTAACCAACGAGGCCGACTGCGGGAGAAAAAATTATATAATTGAAAACTTTTTTTGAATACGAATTCATTGATATAGCTTTTGCTCCCGCCGCAGTCAGTCTCATAGGTTAAATTTATGATCAAAGTTGAAGCACGAAAATAGAGAAAGCACTATATTTTAAAACGGAGGGAGGAATGCAGCTCCTCACGGTTCGAATCCTCTCCGGCGGGCCGGGCTGGGCCGGGCCGAACGGCACGACAACGGCAGCAGTACGCGTTCGTCCTTTGCCGGTCCGGCACCTACCATTGTATACTCGATGTGCATACTGAAACTCTTAATGAAAAATATCTAGGCATGCCATCTGATATTGGAACTAGTAAAACAGGGGCTTTCAAATATCTTAAGGATAGGCTTTGGAGTAAGGTGAAGGGGTGGATTGAGAAAGCAATATCTGGAGCGGGAAAAGAAATTTTAATCAAATCAGTGGCGCAAGCAGTCCCAGTATTTTCCATGTCATGTTTTAAACTCCCAAGGGGGCTGTGTGAACACTTAAACAAGCTTATACGCCAATTCTTTTGGGGGAGCAAAGAGGGCAAGCGCAAGCCGCATTGGGTCTCTTGGCATACAATGACGCAACCAAAAAAGGATGGAGGACTGGGGTTCCGAGATCTTGAACTTTTTAATCTAGCATTATTAGCCCGACAGGCATGGCGTCTGCTGACTATGCCTGACTCCCTCTGTGCAAAGCTACTCAAGGCAATTTATTATCCAATGACGAGCATTTTGGATGCTGGAGTGGGCTCTCATCCTTCTCAGGTTTGTCGTTCTTTGATTGAAGGGAGAGATATGCTAGCGCAAGGTTTGATTCGTAGGATAGGTGATGGGAGTTCCACGCATATATGGTCTCAAAATTGGATTCCCAGGGACACTTCAATGAAACCAATTGCATGCTTGTCACTGAATCCTCCAACTCTGGTAGCGGACCTGATCGACAACACAACTGTGTCATGGCGAGCCAATATTCTGCAGCAGTACTTTTTGCCAGTTGATGTTCAGGCGATCAAGAACATACCGTTGTGCACCACTCCTATGGCAGATTTTTGGGCATGGCAGTATGAAAAGAAAGGTCTTTTCTCGGTGAAATCAGCATATAAACTACTAGCAGAAACAAAGAGAAGAGGACTTGCTTGAAGGGCGGGCATCTAACTCAAATCCGGCACAAGAGGAAAAGGGATGGTGTTCACTCTGGAATATCAAGGTCCCTTCAAAAATTAAAACGTTCATGCGGAGACTCGCTAGGCAGTCTTTACCGACAGAGGATGTGAGGAAGCACAGGCATATGAATACCGTTGATAATTCCCAAATGTGTGGTAGCATGGATTCATGCAGGCACTCTTTACTGGAGTGTTCGATGGATCGTTGTGTTTGGGCGTTGGCTGATGAGGAGACAGTGGAAGTGATGGCTGATATTAGGGAACCTACTGCCAAACTTTGGTTATTTCATGCTCGCGAAACTTTATCACATGCACAGTTCGTGGAGATGGCAGTCACCTTATGGGCAATTTGGACAGCTAGGCGCAAGGCGATTCATGAGGAAATCTATCAAAGTCCGATGGCAACGCACAAGTTTGTGAAACACTTCATAACAGAGTTGGATACCATAAATGAGCTGTCTCGTAGGACGATTCTGAGGCCATCAGTTCGGGTGCCAGCCCAGCCAGTTTCGGGTTGGACGCCACCTCCGAGCGGGCACATGAAAATCAGTGTAGATGCGGGACTCTCTAACACAGGAACAGCAGGAGCTGCGGCAGTGTGTCGAGATAGTACGGGCTTGTACTTGGGCTCGTCGGCTTTGGTGATTTCAGGAGTTACCGATCCTTCCGTTGTTGAAGCCATAGCTTGCCGAGAAGCACTTGCACTTGCAGAAGACCTTTCATTTCAGGATTTTGTGGTGACAAGTGACTGTAAAATAGTAGCTGATGACATTCAAAGAGGACAGGGCGGAGCTTATATGACAATCATCAAGGAGATTTGTAGGCGTAGATCCTCTTTCAATTCTTCTAACTTCTTTTTCGAAGGTAGAGCATCAAATACTGATGCACACAACCTTGCCAAACACTCTTTATTACTTGATCAGGGTCGCCATCTGTGGCTTATTCAACCCCATGACCCTTCGTATCGCGCTTAATACCCAACTAGATGAATAAAGTGTTGGCAACTCTCAAAAAAAAAAAAAACCTACCGTTGTCGCCGGACAGGCGGAGATCTTGGAAGGTAGCAGCAGGGGCGACGCGAACGATCGAGCGGACCGGCATGTTGCTTCGGCTCTTGTCTCCGGCCACGCGTTCTCCGTCCGGCTCCGGGGCTCCCACCCAGACGACGTGCACCCTTGTGGCCGGACTGGGATCAGGTGACTTGCCCACTGGCAGTCACGCCGTAACATGCGGCCACCAATCCAGCGTTGATTTTACATTCAGTGGAGGGGATTGATCTAAGGTGAAAGCAAGCCAGCACTTGGCAGTTTTTAGCATTGAGACGCCCATACTTGTAGTTTTATGTACATGCAAATGGCTATGCGCTAAGTGATCTTCACATTGCAAATACATTTAGAATAATTACTAGTAGTAATTTAAATAAATTTAATAGCAAAGCTAGACTGAATGTACGAATGCCCTATTTTTAACAAGTTCTATATATTATATTGTAAAGTTCTTTATATTACATTTAAATAGGGGCGATTTTTAACCGGTCCGACATTGCACATTGCACCAGTCTCCCTGCGCTTGCTCCGCTACCACCCCGTCAACGGCCGCGCTGCGCGACTCGGAGTCGCCGCCATCACCGCTGAGGTAGTGGAGAAGGCGCTCGTGCGCGTGCTGCACAGCAAGGAGGACGGCTATTTTTAACAAGTTCTATATGTGACATTCAAATCAGATGATTCTTAAGAAGTTCAACTATTTTTCTAAAAAAATAAACAAAAAATAAGCAAGGTACCATACGGATCTCAAACTTCCCTCGCGCAAATTCAAACGAGAAGTACAAAAATATGGGTCTCCAATGATTGTCGCGCATTCATGCCAATCTTCCCGCTCCAGAGCGGATGCCCCTTGACGACATGGATACCAGTCAGGCCGACCTGACCGAGAACCCTACTTTGGGTGTTGCGCTGCAGTGAAGCGGTGTTGGCCCGCTTGCCCCTGCTATTTAAGGCATGTGACCGAGAACCCTACTCCGGCCGCCGTCGCCGCCTCTCCATCGCGTCAAGTGGGAGTCATCATCGTTGCCTCTCAGCTACGTCAAAGCAGGAGTTGGCGTCAACACCGAGCTACCGCGTTGTCAGAATTGGTCGCGTCGAGGAGGTGAAGGCAGAGCCACCTTCCCGACCGTTCAACATGAACATGAGTGCCAGACCACGTTCGGCACGACGTCAGACATCATGCCAGACTGGGTGGTGTCGGACCTGACCTCACGCTAGTCTGGGCGAGGGCCGGTCCCAGACCACCGCGGAGACATTCGCGCGGTGCCGACGCCGCCCTCCGACAGCGACAGTGACGGCACGAACAACGACCAATGTGGTATCAACTAGGACGTTCATGTGAATAAGGTCACCATCCGGTGCCTCGCTTAGTTTTAGTTTAGTTTTTTTAATAATTAAACTTGTTAAAAATCATCTGATTTAAATGTAATATAAAAAACTTTACAATATACTCCCTTTGTTTTTAAATATTTGTCTTTTTAGATATTTTAATAAATGACTACATACGGAGCAAAATGAGTGAATCTAAATGTATTTGTATTGTGGAGAGCACTTAGTGTATAGCTTGTTGCATGTACACGTAAAACTACAAGTGTGGGCGCCCTAAAAACTGCCAAGTGTTGACTGGTTTTTCATGGATCAATCCCCTTCATTAAATGTTGAATGGACGCTGGATTGATGGCCGCATGTTACGGCTTGACTGCCAGTGGGCAAGTCACCCGATCCCAGTCCCTTGTGGCCAGGGGACGTCCGTGTCCTCGGGCTGCTTCTCTCACGGAGCTGCTGACCCTGCGCCGGACCTACGGGGAATGACGTTGTACCACGTTAGAATTTACATGACATAGGGTGGACCGTCTGTTGTTCGTGATAGCTAGCTATTGGTAAGTTGTTTGGTTTCTTACTTTGGGTCAGTTGATTGATTCGGGGAAGGAGTAGTCCCGAATGCCGAGGAGGACGGCGCTGCCGGGAGTGCAACTAGGCGTGAGGACGCCGACGAGGTCTCAGGCGGTGGCAGAGTTGGAGGTTGACTTGGCATGGGAGGTGCGGCTCGCCGAGGGAAATCTGATGCTTGGAACGGTTTAAAGTGTTAGACTATGTATAGCTTCTGTATTTGTGTACGTATATTTGTACCTATTGTAACATATTCATTATATATATGAGATAAGCCACCCCTAGGGGGTTGAGCTGGTTCCCCCAAATCATTGTCTTACATGGTAACAGACCTAATTATGATCCACGCTTCCGCCAAACCCTAACCCCGCCGTCGCCCCCTGCATCGCGCCGCCGCCGCCACCAGATCGCGCCGCCGCCGCCATGTCGGGTGCCGCCGCCTCCAGCTCCTCCTCTGCCGGGTTTCTCCCGGCCTTGCTCGCCGCCCTCCTCTCGCTCCCGCTTGACTCGGCCACGATGCGGCCGCCGCAGCTCGGGACCAGGAGCGTTGGCTCGTTTTTCTCCAACAACTCTCCGGCACCTCCATCGCCGGGGCTTGCACTGACGGTTCATCCGTCGAGCGCCTCTTCATCCGCCTCGTCGTCCGGCGTCATCGCGCCTCTGGCTTTCGCGCCCGAGGCCACCTCGTCGGCTGTCACGGCGGGCCTCATGCCATCTGCGCCCCAGGCGGGATTCACCCCTGCAGCGCCGGTTGCCTCCCTCTACGGGCCACACTCGCCGCCGCCGCCCGCGGGTTCCAATCCGGTGGTCCCGCCCGCGCCGCCTGCCCCTGCCCCCATGGCATACGCGCCTCCGGCAGGTGCCTCCACGGGATCGTTGCCTCCACCGTTCCACTTCGGCAACCACATCACCGTCAAGCTCTCGTCCGACAATTATATCTTTTGGCGTGCGTAGGTTCTTCCGCTCCTTGGGAGCCACTACTTGCTTGGCTACGTCGACGACACTTTTCCTTGCCCTCCTGCGCTGGTGGACAGCGTGAACGGCCCGGTTTACAACCCGGCACACCGTGTCTGGACGGGGCAGGACCAGGCGAACCTCTCCTCCATACAGGGTTCGCTCACTCCGGCGGTTGCTGGGCTCGTCGTCTTCGCGAAGACCTCCCATGAGGCTTGGACCATCCTGGAGCGCTCCTTTGCGTCACAGACGCAAGCCCAGGTCAGTGCTCTCCGTCGCGAGCTTGGTGCCTGTGAGAAGCTTGATTCCACGGCAACGGAGTTCTACAACAAGGTCAAGGCTCTTGCTGACACATTGGCATCCATTGGACAGCCGCTTAATGATTCTGAGTTCAACTCCTTCATTGTCAACGGCCTTGACGAAGAGTATGATGGCTTAGTTGAGATCGTCAATGAGCGCGGCAATACGACCCCTATGATGGCGCCCGAGCTCTACTCTCGGCTTCTTCTTACTGAGCAGCGCGTTGAGGCGCGCCGTGCCAACCGCAGTCGCGGCTCCTCCTCCGCCAACGCGGCCTACCGAGGTGGTCGCCCCTCCGGTGGCGCCCCGTCCTCCGCCTCGGGCAAGGGGCCCGCGCCGCTTCCTCTGGCCTCGTCCACCCCCACTCTGACGCTACCAGGTGATGGGGGTCGGCAGGTCTGCCAACTCTGTGGTCTTGACGGACATTGGGCCTCCAAGTGTCATCGTTGTTTTCAGAAGAGTTTCCTTGGTCTCGGCAATGACGACAAGGATACGCGCAACACTGCGCGTCAGGTGGCTATGGCTGATCGCCCGGCACCGCAGAAGCCTCAGGGCCATACTCAGTCCTACTCCGTTGATCCGCACTGGTACATGGACTCTGGTGCAACGGAGCATCTGACGAATGAGATGGGGAAGCTTCATCCTCGCGAGTCCTATCATGGTTCCGATAAGATCCACACCGCCAAAGGAGCAGGTATGCACATCTCCCATATTGGTCAAGCATCCCTTCTCACTAGTCATGCCACTAGGAGGCTTCAGCTTCGTGATGTTCTTAGAGTACCATCTGTGACGCGTAATCTCCTTTCCGTTCCTAAACTCACTTATGACAATAATGTGTTTTGTGAATTTCACCCGTTTGATCTTTTTATGAAGGATCGGGACACAAGGGCCGTTCTGCTTAGTGGGCGTCTCTACCAGGGCCTTTACTGTCTGCAGCATCCTGGAGTCTCTCGGGTTTTTAGTGGAGTTCGCATCTCGCCGTCACAGTGGCATGCTCGTCTTGGTCATCCTGCCACACCTATCGTTCGTCATGTTTTGCATCGTCATGAGCTTCCTAGTGTCTCTAGCAATAATGATGTAGCAGTGTGTGATGCTTGTCAGCAGGGGAAGAGTCATCAACTTCCTTTTTCGGAGTCTAGCCGTGAGGTGAAACATCCTTTAGAACTTGTTTTTTTGGATGTATGGGGTCCTGCTCAGACTTCTGTCAGTGGTCATAACTATTATATTAGTTTTGTGGATGCTTACAGTCGTTTTACTTGGCTCTATCTTATTAAGCATAAATCTGATGCGTTTGATATTGTCGTTCAGTTTCAAAAACATGTTGAACGTCTTCTCAAGCATAAAATTGTTCATGTTCAGTCGGATTGGGGTGGCGAGTATCGCAACCTCAACTCCTTCTTCCAGTCGCTTGGGATTGCTCATCGTTTAGCATGTCCACATACTCATCAGCAGAATGGTTCCGTCGAGCGTAAGCATCTATATTGTTGAGACTGGTCTCACTCTTTTGGCCCATGCATCGGTTCCTTTCCGGTTTTGCAGTGATGCTTTTACCACTGCTTGTTTTCTTATCAACCGTACTCCCACACGTGTTCTCAACATGAAGACTCCCCTTGAACTTCTTCTTAATGAACAACCCGATTATACTTTCTTTAAAGTCTTTGAGTGTGCTTCCTGGCCGCATCTTTGCCCTTATAATAAACGCAAGCTGGAATTTAGGTCCAAAAATTGTGTCTTTCTTGGCTATAGTTCCCTTCATAAAGGTTACAAATGTCTTCATGTTCTCACTAATCGTGTCTACATCTCTCGGGATGTGGTGTTTGATGAGCATGTCTTTCCGTTTGCCAATCTACATGTGTCCACAGATGCTCCTCCGTCCATGCATTCATCCTCTCTTGCCTCTGACCAATTTGATGATGTTGCATACTCTCCTGTGTTATTGCCTAACCATGGTGCAGGAACCGGACGTGGGGCTCGTTGGGAGCTTTTGGAGGACTCCCCATCATCATCGCCGCCGCCCTCTGCTGTGCACGTCGATCACGCCGCGACGTCGCATGGCCTCGATCCGTGTGCCCATGCACGCTCGGTGGATGCCCCTGAGGCACCAGCCTCGTCCTCTGATCGGCCTCGGGCGCTTGCGTCTCCCGCGGCTCGGCCCGCTACGCCGGCCTCGCCCGTGTCTCCAGCGAATCAGCCCGCTACGCTGGCTTCGCCCGCGTCTCCAGTGGATCGGCCCGCTACGCCGGCCTCGCCTGCAGCTCGGCCCACGACGCCAGCGTCGCCCGTGGCTCGGTCCGCTCCACCGGCCTCACCTGCGACTCTGCTGGATAGCCCACTGGTGGGTTCTGGATCCACTGAGCCGGCTGCCACGACGGAGGACCTGGTTCCATCGTCTGCCTCTTCGTCGCCCAGCCCCTTGCCGGCTGCTTCTTCGACCTCAACGGCTCCTATGTTACGTCCACATACACGCAGTCGCAGTGGCATTTTTCGACCAAAGGAACGTACGGATGGTACTGTTGCTTGGTTGGCAGCATGTCTGGTTGCCGCTGTTGCGGATCCGTCTTCTGAGCCCCGCTCGTATCAGGCCGCCATGCGTGTTCCTCATTGGCGAGAGGCTATGGAGCAGGAGTATCATGCTCTTCTTCGCAACGAGACATGGACTCTTGTTCCTCCCCCACCACGGGTTAATGTTATTGACTGCAAGTGGGTGTTCAAAGTGAAGAAGCACTCGGATGGATCTATTGAGCGTTATAAAGCGCGCCTTGTCGCCAGAGGATTTCGGCAACGCTATGGTCTTGATTATGAGGACACCTTCAGTCCCGTTGTCAAGCCTACCACCATTCGGCTTCTTTTTTCTCTTGCTGTCACTTGTGGGTGGTCTCTTCGTCAACTTGATGTGCAGAATGCCTTTCTTCATGGGTTCTTGGAGGAAGAGGTTTATATGCGACAGCCGCCTGGTTTCTCTGATCCTGATCGTCCTGATCACATCTGCCGTCTCACCAAAGCACTCTATGGCCTGAAGGAAGCTCCTCGTGCCTGGCATGCTCGTCTTGCCTCAGCTCTTCGTGCTCATGGGTGTGTGTCGTCCAATGCTGACTCCTCATTATTTCTTCTACAGAAGCCAGAAGTCACTATGTATCTTTTGGTCTATGTGGATGATATTATTCTTGTCAGTTCCTCTCGGTATGCTGCTGATGCTCTTGTTTGCTCTCTTGGTGCTGCTTTTGCTGTCAAAGATCTTGGGAAGCTTCACTACTTTCTTGGGGTTGAGGTTACCTCTCGTGCTGATGGTCTTGTTATGACACAAACGAAGTACTCATTGGATTTATTGCAGCGAGCTGGGATGCTTAAGTGCAAACCGACTACCACACCCATGTCATCTACCGAGAAGCTCACTGTTGTTGATGGTGCGCTTCTGTCTTCTGCGGATGCCACAGAGTACAGGAGTATTGTTGCTGGGCTTCAGTACTTGACGATTACGCGGCCAGATATTTCTTATGCTGTCAACAGGGTTTGTCAGTATCTTCAGGCTCCCCGCGACACTCATTGGGCGGCTGTTAAGCGCATGCGCATCATGCGTTATGTCCAATTTACAGTGTCTTTTGGGATGCATATTCGGCCGTCTTCCTCTCGGGTTCTTTCGGCCTACTCTGATGCGGACTGGGCTGGCAGCCCGGATGACAGGCGATCCACGGGGGGCTATGTTGTGTTCTTTGGCTCTAACTTGATCGCCTGGAGTGCTCGGAAACAGGCTACTGTATCATGTAGTAGTACTGAAGCTGAGTATAAGGCTGTGGCTAATGCTACTGCAGAGATAATTTGGGTGCAATCTTTGCTTCAGGAGTTGGGTATGTCTCAACCGCAGCCTCCTATCCTTTGGTGTGACAACATCGGTGCTACATACCTTTCTGCTAATCCGGTATTTTATGCCCGAACGAAACACATTGAAGTGGACTATCACTTTGTACGGGAACATGTGTCACAGAAGCAACTTCAGATCAAGTTCATCTCTTCAAAAGATCAACTTGCAGACATCTTCACTAAGCCTTTGCCTTTACCACAGTTCGAGGCTTGTAGGCGCAATCTTATCCTTCTCAGTTCTTTAGAAAGTGGCTAAGATTGAGGGAGGATGTTAGACTATGTATAGCTTCTGTATTTGTGTGCGTATATTTATACCTATTGTAACACACCCATTATATATATGAGATAAGCCACCCCTAGAGGGTTGAGCTGGTTCCCCCAAATCATTGTCTTACAAAAGGCAAGACTGGTCGGTCAATGGAGCAGGAAGCGTCGAGCCGGGTCGATCGACGCTAGCAGAAAATGCGAGGGCATCGAGTGACGTCGGCGAGGAGAGTGCGGCGCGTGGGACGACAGATTCGTCAAACCTGGATGCTTGCCCTGCTGGAGGCGACAAAATTGATAAATTTAACCTATGGACGAAATCAAATCATAGAATGAACTGCCCATGAAACTATTTCACACGGCTGACTTTTTGTATGACGCTCGACATGAAGGCGTCACACTACACTGTGCAACGTCTCATAGATAGGCGCTACATGCCTGGCCAGCGTCGCACCCATGTGATCCGAAAATTACTAAGCCAGTGTGCAGCGCCTGAGAGCTAGGCGCCACACTATACAGTTTAGCGCCTAGCTTCTAGGCGTTGCACTACTGGTTGCTTCATTTTATAGTGCAACCACTAGTGCAGCGCCTGAGAGCTAGGCGTCACACTATACAGTGCAACGCCTAGCTCGTAGGCTCTGCACAATGACTTAGCAATATTTAGGTAGTTTCGGGTGCAACTTTGGCCAGGAGGCGTAGGAGGAACGCTGCGACCGGAATCTTCCGGGACGATGTATTCTTTTTGTCCTGGTTGATGGAATCTATTGGTATTGGTAGGTCACATGACACAGGATTGAGATGATGTTGTCCTCCGTAAGCTGCAGCTATCGGAACCCCACACACAGACACCCCCGCGCTGCTGTCGGATGTTTGGCATCACTCCTGCTAATTAAAGGTTTGCAAGCTGAATCTAGCAGGCTGGTAGCTCAGCTGTGCATGCTGGTAATGAAAAGGGCTTGTTCGGCTTGATTTGTGTCAGCTGAATGTAGCTCATGACTCCGTCCCCGGCCCCTCTGCGACCAATGCAGGCGACTCCCTCCGTGACTGCGATTCTTCTCTCCGGGCTCCTTTCGTCTCTCCTCCGTCGGACGTGCGCCGGTACAGTGCACCGCACGCGCAAGCTAGCGGAGCGGACGGTCACAAATTGGAGGGCAGGAGGGCAGCGGCCAGCATCGCGTGTTTCCTTGTCCTTGCCTCCTCCGGTCTGACGTTGCTGTCGCTCGCCGGAACCAAATATTGGAACGTTGTAGCGCGGCGCAGTACAAAGGTGGTCTGGTGGGATCGAGCTAGCGCATGACACGTACGAGGACGACCGGTCACGCAGCGACGGACCACTGGACCAGCCTACCGGCGGCTTTGTCGGCTTGTCCTCGTTATCCACCTGGATGCGCATGCCTGTGGCATCCGATATTCCCGCGTACCACTTGAATGGAAATTCTTCTCCTTCTTAAGGGTAAAATTATTGTTCTGACCTATAGAGCTAACTAAATTCCGATTTGACCTCGTTTTAAAATAAATTTCGTTTCTGACCTTTTTCGGTGACGCCAAGATCCCTGACGTCTGGGTTACGAAGCAGACGCCAGGGGCCCTGGCGTCTGGCCCCTGGGCCGCAATGCCCGCCTGCCCGTTGACCTGCTGACGTGGCAAAGGGGCCAGACGCCAGGAACCCTGGCGTCTGGCCCTGGTAACAGAATAACCCTTTCCACAACCCGAGCTTGAAGAACACTTGGAGCTCTCACACTCTCTCCTACCCCTCAAGCTCCCCCTCAAATCCTCTCTAAAAGGTACATCCCTTAGGTGGATCTTTCCATCACTTTGTTGCTCTTGTTAATCTCCCCCAAATCATCCAATTATTTTTTGTCAAATATTGTTATTTTGGTTGCATTTTATACATGTTGGTGGAACCCTAGTTCATGTTTTCTCCCTTATGTTAGTGTGAATGGCTTGGTTAACTTTGATAATATAGTGCTATGCATGGTGTGTAGTAGGAATATATGCTTGTTGAGTAGAAAGATTGGGGGTTAGGGTTAGTTAGTGATTAGGGTTAACTTTGCTTAGTGTGTGTTAATTAGTGATACTTTTGTGGACATCACCAATAATTTAGTCTTGATATGATTTGGATATAATTAGATGTATTTGGATAAACACACCAATTCTCATTGAAGTCTTAAATGCATTCATGTTATTTTTAGATGGAGAGACTTGTTAATGTTCATTACATGGACAAGGAGGCATTCTTGAGTAACAATGCCGACACGGGTGAGGAACCATTGGTTTTTGATACAAGCCCTAGCTATGAGGATGTTGTTGCAAAAGTGAGACAAGTCTTAGAGTGGATGGACACCAATGTTGATGTTAAGTTAATAGGAAGGTATGATGTTGGAGTTGGAGCCAAATCTCGCTTGAAAAGTATGCCTATCACCTCGGATTTGCATTGGGATGTATACAAGGAAAAAGTATCCCAATCGGAAGACAAGTCACTTGAATTGTTTGCCACCAAGGTTGAATCTCCTCGGTTTACCATTGATTTGAACCGGCACGTCTCTTCCCCAATGGATGACATGAGCGAGAGGACAATGGTGCCACTTGTTGAGCATAGGGTTGTGGTTGATGCCCCCAATGTTTATCCCCCACCACGTCCCCGTGTACCATCTATCAAAGCAAATGAGGTTGAGTTGTATGCCCCCAATGCTTCTAGCCAACCACCAACTAGCCAAGCAAATGAAGTTGAGGTGATTGCTAGTGACGAAGTAATTCAAGAGGATGAAGATGCTTATGATGACGACGAAGAGCAAGAGGAAGGGTTTCATGGTAATGATGTTGGTGACTTGGATGCGTACATAGCGCAAAAGGACATGGATCGTGACTTGCCTTTTAGGCGTCAATATGCGTATGACTCGGATGACGAGGGTCCAGTTGAACAGTTGGACGAGGATGGATTCACAAAGGAGGAGAACCAAATCCACTTTGAGCTGACGGGCTTACAAAAAAGAACTCACTTGTTTAAAGATCTCAGCCTTGCCCATAAAGCTGTTGTTGACGGTGGAATGAGAATGACGGCGATTGAGCCAACACCATGCCCGGATCCAGGAGAACCAAGGGTGGAGAATGAGGACGAGAATGCTTATTTGAAGAAAGGATTGAAGTTTCTAAGCTTGCCTAAGCTGAATTTTGGTTGGCTGACTATGCCATTCGAAACCATAGGCCAATTTATGTTGAGCACTCCGACATGAAGTTGCGTTACACCGTGGTGTGTGAGCAAAAGGAATGCACATGGAAGGTTCGTGCAAGAAAGCTTAAAGAAACCGAAGAATGGGTGTTAAAAAGTTGTGATACCACTCATAGATGCAAACCGCCATCGAAACGACTTAGAAAGACACACCGTCAACTCACATCTGAGTATCTTGGATACAAATGGATGAAAGACATAGCCTTTGATCCCACTGTGAAAGTGAGGTTTCTCATGCGGACGGTGAAAAAACAATTTGGTTATGAAGTCAAGTATGGGAAGGCATGGAAGGCAAAGGCAAATGCTATTAGGATGTTGTACGGTGGATATGAAGAAGCATACAACCAGCTCCCAAGGTTGTTGGCCGCGATTGCACATAGGAACCCGGGCATGTTTCATGTGGTCGAGGATCACGAGGGAGTGTTCCACCGTGCCTTCTGGAGTTATGGACAATGTGTGGAGGCGTTTCAGCATTGTCGTCCGGTCTTGTCTATAGATGGCACGTTCTTGACCGGTAGATATAAGGGCACACTAATGGTAGCAATGGCGCACTCATCAAATGACAACCTGTTGCCGTGTGCATTTGCTTTGGTGCCTTCCGAGCACCAAGACAACTGGGAGTGGTTCATGGGTCATGTTAGGCACAACGTGATTGGGGCTAGGGAGGTATGCATCATATCGGACCAGCATCATGGCATACTCAAGGCAATGGACATTGTTATTCCAGGATTTCCAAAGCTTCACCACAGATGGTGCATGAGGCATTTCGTGGCCAACTTTTACCAGGCATGTAAGAGCAAGGAGCTCAGCAAAGACCTTACCCATGTATGTGTGGCCTTCACCACCCAAGGTTTCGATGCTCGGTACAACAAACTCTTTGCAGCGGTGAACGAAGGGGGAAAAGACTTCTTAACTAGGAATTTAAGCGAGAAGCACAAGTGGGCACGCGCTCATGACGATGGTGGTTGGCGATATGGCGACATGACGAGCAATCTCGTAGAATGTTTCAACAATGTGTTGAAGGGTGCTCGTGCATTGCCGGTGACTGCAATAGTGGAGTACACCTTCTTCAAGCTTAATGAGTACTTTCAGAGGCATTCTGAAGAGACTGCAAAATGGATAGGTGAAAAAAAGGATTATCCGGAAAAGGTTGAAGAATGGTTGCAGTTACAAGCAAGCAAGTCTTCACGGCAACAAGTTATCATATTCGATAGACTTGAAATGATCTATCAAATTGATGAGCCAGGTGGCACAACACGAGACGGTAGACAATATGGTGGTGCTGCATTTGAGGTGAAACTGAAGACTCGGTGGTGCCAGTGCGAGAGGCCTAGTAAGTATCATTGGCCATGCTCGCATTTGATAACGGCGGCGAAGGCGAGAAACATACATGTTAATGATGGAAAAACCGTGAGGATGCAAGAGTTACATGTGGAAGCTACTAGGTTGACATGGGCGCCAAGATTTCACCCTTTCTTGGACCAATCACAGTGGCCTGAGTACCATGGCCCTCATATTAGACCAGACCCTCTTCTGAAGGTGGAGACGAAGGGTAGAAGGAGAACTAAGAGGTTCGGGGGTGATATGGATGACCTGGCTGGATACACTGGCATGAAACAATTTGGTAGCGGTCATTTCATGGAGGCTCCTGACATTATCAACTGTGGGGTGTGCGGTGAAGGGGGACACAATGAGCGGACATGCAAGAATAAGAAAACCAAAAAAAGAAAAACAAGTCGTGGAGGCGGCACCGATGGTGAACAAGGTGGAAGAGGTGACGGTGGTGGTGGTCGAGGAAGCACAAGTGTCAGAGGTGGTAGTGGTGGTCGTAGAGGGAGAACAAGTGCTAGAGGTGCTAGTGTTCGTAGAGGGAGTACAAGTGCTAGAGGTGGTGGTCGAGCTAGCACAAGTGCTAGAGGTGGTGGTCGAGCTAGCACAAGTGCTAGAGGTGGTGGTCGAGCAGGCACAAGTGCTAGAGGTGGTGGTGGTCGGAGAGGAAGCACAAGTGCTAGAGGTGGTGGTGGTCGTAGAGGAATGGTTGATAATGGATCGGCCTTCGGTTATTTGCTTAATCCAGATGGTTGATCTAATAATAATGGTATATTATTTGTTCATACAATTCCTAGCATTTATTCATTTACTGTATTTACGCATGTCTTGTGCTAACAATTGTTCTTTTTGTAGGCATGGCTTCATCCGGTACCAGGACGAGGCCGGCGTGCGCGGACCAAGAGGACATGCCGAAGACATGGATGGAGGCCAGTTTGGACAAGGAGAAGGAGAAGGATGTGCCCACACCACCATGTTGGTGTGGTGATGTTTGCAAGTTGAAGGTGTCCACTGACCGCAACAAGTCATGGACGGAAGCTAGAAGGTTTTTCGTGTGTCCCAACTATGCACATGATCGTCGAAGGCCAACTAACGCATATGACATACCACCGGTATGTTAGGTGTACATACAAAAAACATCAACAAGTTGTCACTCATATGTCTAAAGAAATCATGGTTTATATGTAGTCCCCTCCTCCACTTTGCAAGTACTTCACTTGGATAGATCACGAGGTACCAAAAGATGTCCAAGAGGACCAACGTCGAGATTGGTTACGGAGGCAGCGCCTATTCGAGGAGTCCTATGCACGGGGATTGGAGCGGGAGCGTCGTGAGAAGGAGGCTCGTGAGCGCAAGAAGCGTGAACAAGAGAGGGCACGCAAAGAGAAGGAGGCTCGTCAAGAAGAGAGGGCAAGAAAACTTGCAAGGGCTCGCGATGCACGAGAGGAGGACGAGGCACGTGACAAGAAGGGAAAGTGGCCCCGTACTACTCAGTAGACAAATGGAAAGGCACCGGCATCAATGATGAACTATCGAGACTTTGTTTAATGTATGAACTTGTTATTCGAGACCTTGTGTGGTCATGAACTACTTATGTCATTCGAGACATCGTGTGTGAACTTGTTATTCGAGACCTTGTGTGGTCATGAACTACTTATGTGCAACCTATTTGAAATTATGTGCAACCTATTTGAAATTATGTGTCCCTATCCAGAGAGCAAATTTGTAGTTTGCAAATCAGCACACCCAGACGCCAGGGACCCTGGCGTCTGGGTCTCTATCCAAAGAGCACTTTGAAAATGCTCTCTGGATAGAGACCCAGACGCCAGGGTCTGTGGCGTCTGGTTCCCTAACCAGAGAGCATTTTGAAATGCTCTCTGGATAGAGACCCAGACGCCAGGGTCCTTGGCGTCTGGGTCCCTATCCAGAGAGCATTTCGAAATGCTCTCTGGTTAGGGAACCAGACGCCACAGACCCTGGCGTCTGGCGTTAGGGAACCAGACGCCAGGGTCTGTGGCGTCTGGTAACCTATCCAGAGAGCAAATTTGTAGTTTGCAAATGTGCACACCCAGACGCTAGGGACCCTGGCGTCTGGGTTCCTATCCTATCCAGAGTGCAAATATCGTGTGGATAAGATTCTTTGGGCCCACCTCGAGCCCTCTCATCCATTCATCTCCACCTCTATCCCTGTCATTCCTTTCGTTCATCTCCACTCACTCTCACCTCTAGCCCTCTCGTTCACTCACTCTCATCCAGTACCATAACCCCCCTCAAATCTCTCACGAATCGGTCCGGTTTCACCGTTGGATCTTCAAGGTTTTGAAACTAGAAGGTAAATCAACTCCACCCCCACTTATTGCTTGGTTAAATGTATCATAGTTTTGTGTAAACCCTAGTTTGTTTGTTTTCCTCGTGGTTTAATGTATCATAGGTTAGGTACTAAGAGATTTGTGTGTTGTAGATGGCTAATGGTACTCAGTGGGTGCTTAGCCCTGTTGTTCATGTCCAAGGCTTGTCTCCATCTGTTGTGCAAGTTAGTGAAGTGGACCTCACTTTTGATTGGTTGAAGACTAAATTCATGTTGAAGCAAGGGTTGAAGGAAGAGGATTTTGTGTACTACGTCAGCAGGAAGCAGTCAGATGGCCCCGGGGAAAGAAAATTGGTTGACATAACTGATGATGACAAGATTCAAGAAATGTTGCAAGAATGGAAATGGAAAAGGGTTGTTGACTTGCATTGCTACAGGAAACCGAGTTATATGTGATGTTCATGTCGTTTCAACTATCATGGACCATCGTGGTCATGAACTACTTATGTTATTCGAGACTATTTGTGTAATTTGAGATTATGTGATGAACTTCTCATTCGAGACTATTTGTGTAATTTGAGATTATGTGATAACTATGCTTGTCATTTGCTATTATGTGAACACTAATGTTTTTCATTCGATACTATAGGTGTTTGCTAGAACAAAATATCTATGTCATTCCATACTATAAGTGTTTTCTAGAACAACATATCTACTTCATTCGATACTACGCTGTGACAAAATATGAACAAAATGAAAAAAGTACTACACCAGGGTCAGATGCCAAGGACCCTGGCGTCTGGGTGCCCTGTTTCTGTTGTCTAGGACTCTGCTTTTGCTTCCAGTCGACCCCCAGAAGCCAGAGACTGTGGAGTCTGGTCCCCTGACTTGAAACCAGACGCCAGGGACCCTGGCGTCTGGGACCCTGTAGATTATTTTGAACTTGCTGTTTGACACAAGAAGATAGCACATATATATTCATATGATAGGTTCATACAATACAAAAGATAGCACATTTCACACAACTTTCACCACGACAAATTCTTGCATACAAACGACAAGTTCATAGATTTTTCATCACGACAAATTCAAGCATACATAAGACACCAAGTGCATACATATGGTACCAAGTGCATACATAAGACACCAAATTCAACACAACCTAAGAAGTTTTTAGCACGACACCAAGTTCATGCATACAAACGCCACCTAGTTCATGCACTTCCAAACCAGAAGCTCACTTCCTCCTTCCTCTCTTCACAATGGTTGCAAGTGTAGGCTCCTCCTCTTCGCTAGCCTCCTCCTCCTCCTCGTTGTATGCCTCCTCCTCCGCCTCAATTTTGGCCTTATATCTTTGCATTCCTGGTGGGATAAGCTTATGAGGATACTCCGGACTATGGAATTGTGTGTTCCACGTCTTCTTTCTACCTTTCTTGCCTGCTGTCTTAGCTATGGCTTTGCCTTTCCTAGAGCGAGCATTGCCTTGTGTCGGTTGTGATGGTTGTGGAGCATCAACATCATACTCATGATCCTCTTGCTGTGTTGCATCATACTCATGCTCCTCATGATGTGTTGGCTCCTCTTGATGTGTTGGCTCCTCTTGATGTGCTGCCTCCTCCTCCATGCCATCATCATTCTGGAGTAAACGCCGTCTATGAGCTCTGGCGGCGCGGGTACCAGGTGCGTACACGTCACTGGACTGAGCACCATGGCAAGAAAGCATTGCTGCCATCTTATGGAACCGCTTCTTGAACTTCTGCAACAACACAAAATATGATATGATATGAGATGCAAATAAATAATCCGCGAAAAGAAACTTTTCTAATATATTGGTCACACCTACATCGTGCTCCTGAGAGTTCTCTCAGATAATCCACCACCAACTGGATGAATCAGTGCAACATTGGCATCGTTGATGCACAGAAGCAACTCTCGGCCCTGCAATTCATGAACACACCAAACTTATGTATTTGAAAGAAGACAACATGATGCAATTATGTTAGAATAGGTCAAACATGCTACCATTTCGTCATGCATCGGTGCGTAGTCAACATGAGCCCCTATGGTGTCTCTCACAGCCGTGTTGAAGGTATGATAACCTTCTGCAGTCTCCGGGTCTTCAGACACCAACTCCGACCACTCCTCGTGAGTCCAACCTGGCTTCAGCTTTAACCGGTAACGATCCGCATACCACACTTGATACTTCTGATATGCTAACTGATTGTGAGGTCTATTCTCTGATTGCACTAGCGTGTCTCTTTGATTCCAAATTTCTATCCATGCACGGTGTTTGTTTGCCCAATTCGATATATCCTGATTGTTCCTTCGATCGAACCTACAAATGATGCACGGGACAAAGCATTAGCAAACATTGACTTATTCAATGCTCTACTACATACTCAAGGCATGCTTGCTTACCGATGCAGAGATAGCATTTCCTCCTTGCTCTCCTCAATTGGAATACCTTGTCTTCTTCCAAATTGTCTTGCCACACGGTCTACAAAGTGCCACTCGACTGCGAAGAAGCATATCATTGGGCACCTCGCCCGCCAAAGATGGCTATCACGCGTGCACATCTCATTAAGATCAAAGTCACGATCTTCCACATAAGGCAACCAATATACCTGCAAAACAAAGAGATACATTGTTAGCTACATAAGTTTTATTCTTGACTAAATTTTATCTCATCGAACTTCTCAAAACCTGCTCAGCGGTTAAGGTGTCCAGCTCGTTCATATAGCACTTGTATCGCACATGCGAGCTTCCTGTGTAGACTGTCACTTGTTCCCAATAGTAAGCAAGCGTAGGGCGCCGATATGGATCATCATCATGCAACCCGTCATGATTACCCCGTGGGTTTGCATGAGGGGGTTCTTGAAATCGGGCCGTCCAACCGGGATCCGCTCCCACATCCACACGGATAGGCTCCAAACAAACCCAGACAATGAGGATGTATCTCCCTTTCTCCGACACGCCAAGTCAAGCTGTAATCAAACAAACATGTTAGATATGCAGGCGCATGACAAATGCAAGATAAATGGTTGCAAATATCTCTTACCTGACGATACAAATATGCTAGTGCGGCCGAACCCCAACTATACTGGGTATCCCAGTTATTGAGTAGCTCCAGGAACATCCAGAGGGCTGAGTTCTCGGTTGCATCTGAGAAGACTACCTTGGTTAGTACATACAAAAGATAGGCCCGTGCGTACTGCTGCACAACCACGTCATTGACATCCTAAGGGCACGGATTGGTGTTTCCTCTGACCAGTTTTAGCCAAGAATGCCTCACTTTCGCAGTATCGACCTTGCCTTCCTGAGGGTCCTCGGGCTGAACGCCAATTAAATCGGCAGTCCGTTCTCGCCAATTACCCACGCTGACACGACCGGTAACAGCTTGTCCGTTGATAGGAAGGCCGCTTATCATAGCCATGTCCTGTAGGGTCATCGTCATCTCCCCACATGGAAGGTGGAACGAGTGAGTCTCCGGCCTCCAATGATCCACAAGTGCGGTCAGCGCCGCGTGGTTCACCGGCGGAGCGCGTCGCTTAAACTGCAACACGAATGGGAGAAGACCCAATCTCCGAATGTAAGGCTCATACCGCGGGTCGTAATCAAAGTCATCAGCGGAATGACCCCTCATGCGCATAGCAACTACAACATGCAAATAAAGTGATGTTTTAATAATCAATACAAGAACACAAATGAGAAACAACGAAAATTGACCCAGTCTTGCTTCTTACCTGTCCATTCTCAATGGCACGAGCATGATGCTCCTTATCCCACTCATCGATTAATCCGTCATACCAAGGTCCATCACCATCCGCCATCCTACAAAACAAATCACAAACATCTATGAATACATAAACAATATCAAACAATTTCCTTCTCCAAGTTTATGCCATATGAAAACACCATTCTTCTCAAACATAACCACATCATTTCTTTCTTCTACATATGCACACATATCATCTAGAGTACCAAATTTCACCATCAAATAAATTTCATAATCATCATCCGCCATTCTATATAATCAACTTTCATCATCTCTTTTGCAAAAAAAAAAATCCCATCTATATATTCAACTATATTGTCATACCACTTCACTCTTTTATCTTCTTCATATGCACACACAATTATTCTCAAACATACCAACATCATCTCAATCAAATAAATTTGTCAAATAATATGGTGTCACATATGCAATTACATATCATCTAGAGTACCAAATTTCACCATATCTTTTCCAAATATAGTATGCCAACAATAGGTTTATCTACACATACACACATCATCTATCAAACCAAATATAGTATGCCAAAGTCTATTTTACATACAAAAATCATGTATTCATCACCCCTCTTAGTTCAAAAAAAAATCCTATGGACAACATATACACAAAACGGAATTGATTTTACCTACATGTTCAACTACACATCATCTACTGCCTACCAAATCATCTATCAACTACAAAAAATTTCCTAAAACAAAGAAACCATCTACTCATCTAACATCACCTAGTGTTGAATAATGCATCAAAAAGAAGAGGACTCAACCCAAATAAATTGGAGGAGACGGGGGAGAATACCTCAAGGATGCTTAGGGGGCCCAGATCCACGAACTAGAGTGGAGGATGGAGTAGATCGGGTGAGGATTTGGTGTGAGGGAGAAGAGGGGCGAAGGAGAGGAAGCCCTCTGTTCGTGCGCCGCCAGGAGGAAAAGAGATGGGTGGGTGGGCTCGGCCCGCGGGGGTTATCCACTTACCAGGGCCAGACGCCAGGGTCCCTGGCGTCTGGTCCCTTTGCCACGTCAGCAGGTCAACGGGCAGGCGGGCAGTGCGGGCCAGGGGCCAGACGCCAGGGCCCCTGGCATCTGCTTCGTAACCCAGACGCCAGGGATCTTGGCGTCACCAAAAAAGGTCAGAAACGAAATTTTTTTGGAACGAGGTCAAATCAGGATTTTCTTAGCACAATGGGTCAGAACAGTAATTTTGTCCCCTTCTGGATTTCTTCTTCTGTTGCCAAAGGAGCTAGTGTCTAGTTGGCAACGCACGCTCTCCTGGGACCCCCTTCTCGGAGGGAAACCCTGCTTGGGGTTAGCAAGACCAAGGTCACTCCCAACTTCACCTTGGAACATCTTTGACAATCTTACATTCTTAAGAAAGTTGATCCCCGCTACCATCAATTCTCTCAACATGCACATTGTCCACATCAACATGATGCCATGTCAGTGTTTACTTTACAAAAACACGAACCAACCGGTCTTATGCAATTTTCTACGTGTGGGATGTACACAGCCACGTCTTGACTTTCTGCACTGGGTTGCCGGGCCAAACATGGGTTTTTTTTCTTCTTTTCGAAAAGTGGGTTTTCCCCAGCCTCTGCTGTGATACCACTTGATGTGACGGTGGCCCGATCTTTCGATGAGAGTGGGGATAATTATCGATTTGGTGGATTTTGACCTTGACAATCCGGCTATACCGTACCCGACGATACGCCTCGACAATCGCTAAACCAATCTCCGATGGTTATTGACCTTGCCGTAGGCACGATCAACCTGAACAACGAGGTTCGAGTTCCTGCAAGCAACCGAAGAACCAGCAAGAACAAAGGTGAATTGCAACTGAAATTGCGGATGATAAATTGAGCACACGAACTAGATGAAAAGTTGGGGTTCCACTGTGGATCTGACAAGGCGGTAGTCCTACACGTCTCGTAGATGTGAAATTGTAGCGATGGCTAGACAATACAATAAAACCCGAGTCTAAACCCTAATCTAGACTACTATTTATTAAGAGTAGGCGTGCGGCCGCCGCAGCCGTCGTTGTGTCCCATCCGGATTGTCGGTCGTGGTCCGGCTGCAGAGGGTGACGTGGCAAGCAGATTGCAAGACGGCGCGTGTGTAGAAGCACCTGGCGCAGCCAAAAAGTCCAAGGCCCACGTTCGTGGCTGATCCTGGCTCATCTTACATTCTTAAGAAGTTGATCCCCACTACTACCAATTCTCTCAACATGCACACTATCCACATCAACATGGTGCCACATAAGCATTCAGTTTCCAAGCAATTTGACACATCAGCGACTGTTAACAACCTTCCACCTTACGAAAAAATTCCAGAGCACTTTGTTCCAATTTCCAGCGCTCAGTTTCCTTCGCTGGCACATGCAGTCCACTGTTAATTACTCCATCAACATGCAACCCATTATTAAATGTTGACCCAATAATTCATGACAAACAATGCATGAAACTGGAACTGATGAAAGCCTTAGCGTGTCGTTTCGTCATCCGACTAATCCCCGTGGGGCCGGAAAACGAACTGGCAAACTAATGAGGCATTTGGCTTTACTACTTTCCATTGACGAGGCACAACACTCCACCTCCTTTCACAAACGCCTCTTTGGCTCTACCTCCAGTGCTATATATGTGCCCATCCGATGCACCAACTTCCACTCTCGCTTCTCCTTTAGCTCAGCCCGAGGCTTCCTGGTACAGACCCATATCCTCACAAGTCACACCAATCAATTTATGCTTTAGAGTTTATAGGAATTGTAGCTACAGGAAGCACTCATGAGAAATTATGGAGATGCTTCATGGAGAACAGAAGAACATGGGAGGTTCAGATCCATATCATTTACAGATGGTTCAACAAAAAAGTGAAAATAAGATCCTCTATTCCTTAAGTAACTTCATACAACCACTAACTTTTTGGGTCAGCTGGCATGTCGCCAAGCCATCGGCTGATGCATCCAGCTACGAGGATCACCTCCCAATCATGTTGTCCACTCCAGAATGCTGCATTGAGCGGCCCTCCACCTCACCCTTTTGCTCTGCCATAGTTCCCTGGCTTCGGCGCCCGCCGTACTCTGCTCCAGAATTGATGTCACCCTTCTACTGTGTTCCTTGCCGGTAGTCTTCATAACTTGGTTCATAACACTTTCCCTGCATACAACATCCGACCCTAATCATGGATGCATGCAATCTCAGCATTAGACTTGCTGTGATTATTGCATAGGCAAAGCAGGTTCGTGGTCTCCCTCATCTATCTTCTAGGTGTCTGATTAGTTGATTTTTCTCTTTTCAATCTTGGAACAATGAAGGCACCCAAAATATGAGCTAAGTTTCTGAGGTGAAAATTTGGTGATGTACTGCTTATGATCATGTTGTTTGCCTCCCATTCAGGTAGTTATCTCTCCTTCAATTAATCATTCAGTTTAGCTCAGTTTGGATGTTTCTGAAACTCCGGTAGAGCAGTAAACTATTGTAGTTCTAAGATTTGCTTCCATTCCATTTGTCCCTTCTCACTGCATTTCTACAGCCGTATATTCTTGCCCCCGAGTAAGTGTTTCCTTGAATCAATCAATATGATGGACCGTTCATGTTCGATGGAACGTCGGAGGAGAGAAATCGGTACAGAATTGCTTTACCTAAATCAGTAGGTAGGATTTAGAACAGAAAACATGGATGTCATTTATTTCCATTTGTGCTTCTAACAACAGAATAATATGATGCGACCATTGTATCCAAAACCTCTCCCTATATTCCGCATATCATGCATTTGAGGCTTCAAGCTACACGGACAGATCCAATTTTGTTCTATTCAATCATGTTCATGCATATTATGCATACTTATGCCAGTTGTTGCAATGTGCATACCAGCATGTCTCATAAGGTCGATAAAAGTCCCGCGGCAACGCGCGGGGTATCTACTAGTTAACCCAAATCCGTTGGTCCTTGTGCACTTCATGCACGTGCATGCACGTGACATGCTTGGTGAATAGAATTGATTCGGTGGTGGACATGCATGCACTGTTAATTCATCTGATTTGAGTGCATAGTTGTCTTCATCTCTAATCTCTCCTTTATTTCTGAGTACAAGCAAGTCAGAACATGAGTGTAGCATCGTATTTGCGTCAGTCAAATCATGTGTATAAAGGAGCGATAGTACCTGGCCATGTATTTGTCACGCACGCGCTCTAGTCATAGGACCAAGTGGAATAACTGATGTAGGAGTTGCGACGGGTGTAACAGTAGAAGAGATGTCCTCATCATCCCCCTCTTCTTGAATTGAAGTCGTCCTCGACGGTAGCTCATCATCCTCACCAAGGTATGGTTTTAAATCTGCAATGTTAAATGTAGGACTAACCCAAAAATCTGCAGGTAGATCAAGCTTATATGCATTATCATTAATTTTTTCAAGCACTTTAAAAGGTCCATCCGCACGAGGCATTAATTTTGACTTTCGTAAATCAGGGAAACGTTCTTTTCGCAAATGCAACCATACTAAATCACCTGGTTCAAACACAATTCTTTTCCGACCCTGACTACCAGCAAGTTTATACTTGGCATTCATGCGTTCAATATTTTTCTTAGTCATCTCATGCATTTTTAATACTAACTCAGCACGTTCTTTAGCATCAAGGTTTACCTTCTCCGAAGATGGAATAGGTAATAAATCAATAGGCGCACGAGGTATAAATCCATAAACAATCTCAAAAGGGCATAACTTTGTGGTAGAATGGACTGAACGATTATAAGCAAACTCTACATGAGGTAGACATTCTTCCCACATTTTTAAATTTGTTTTTAAAATTGCCCTAAGCATAGTAGACAATGAACGATTAACCACTTCAGTTTGACCATCAGTTTGAGGATGACATGTAGTACTAAATAAAAGCTTAGTCCCCAATTTTGTCCACAACACCCTCATGTAGCCAAACATGGGTTGTCGCTTCCTTCTTCACACGTTACAAGTCTCATAGGAAAAAAATAGCCCAACTCTGTCGTTGCTTATGGCAATCTTCCCAATTGTCTCATCTCCCCTGCCGCAGTGCCACTGTCCAGCTTTTTCCTAGCATCAGCTCCTTCATCTGCTTAATTAATTATCCTCCTTGCTATTCGTCTCCTTCATCAATTATCCTTCCCGCGCTTCGTCTCCTTGATGCAAAACAAACTTATATGGATCTTCAGCTTCGCCGTGATACCTGCGGACCACCATGGACGTTTGGCTCATGATATTCTGGTCGCCAAACTAAACCCGGACGATCTCCTCTCTCTCTCTCTCTCTCTCTCTCTCTCTCTCTCTCTCTCTCTCTCTCTCTCTCTCTCTCTCTCTCTCTCTCTCTCTCTCTCTCTCTCTCTCTTGTTCCTTTGAAGTGCTTCAGTGCTGTCGTCGTAGTCCCTAGTTTTTTTTTGCGGGGGTGTAGTCCACAGTATGTCTGGAATAGTGGAATTCCTGTTCGTGTACTCCGTTATTGCCAGATCTGAAGCCGAATTGATTTTCTGTGTTGGTTTCACCTTTGATATTTTGGCCTAGACCGGTAGTTAATTTTGGTTGCATCCTTCGCTTGTGTTGTTTCACTGTGATACAGTCCATACGGAGTACTGGGATCTCCTTTATTTGTTTCTATTGGTTTAGTATAATAATCTGTAGTGTCGTGCTCACTTTTTTTTTGCAGAGAGCAAGCAATGGTCGTGATATGTGAATCATGCATACTACCATCCTCATATATGCACAGGCAACAACTGTGCGGAAAGGAATTGATTTCATCTAATTTCTGTTTCACAAGTTTTCAGCTATGCTTCGTTTCTTTATCAGTCATCTAATCTCTTTCTTAATTGTCCGCTGGCTAAGATTCTATGGCAGTCGGTTCATATTGCTTTTAATATTAACCCGCCTCCTTCCATCAACATGTTATTTAGAACGTGGCTTGATGGGGTTGCCTCCGATACAACGAGGCACATTCGTGTTGGCGTTTGTGCTTTATTATGGGCAGTCTGGAACTGCAGAAATGATTTGGTTTTTTAACAGACCAACGAACATTCACTTTTTGCAGGTTATCTTCAGGGCCGCAGCGTTGATCCGTATGTGGTCGCTACTCACTCCGACGGAGGCCAGGGAGTGTTTGGTTACTGCGTCTACCCGATGGGAGATGGTAGCTCGGGATATTTTCAACTGGTTCGGATGGCGGTCATGTAATAGGATAGGCATGTAGTGCTCCTATTTTTATTTGCCAGCCGGTTGTGGCTTTCTGTTTAGCTCTTATGAGCGTTTGTTTATTTTTTTACTTCGAGACTTGGAGACTTGTTGCTGGATATTTTTATTAATAATATGAGCCGTATGCATTTTTCTGATGCAAAGGCTGGGGTAAAACCCCTTTTTGAAAAAAAGAAAAAAATTGTGTTTGCTCCTATTCAGGTGCCAGCTTCCAACAGTGCAGAAAGGAATCGATTTCCGGTTTCCGTTTCACTTGTTTTCATCTATACTTTGTTTATGCAAGGTCATTGTGTTTCTTACATGCAGGTGCATAACTTTGATAAAATGCACTATTGTTCGTCAATTCACTGTTTGGAATTGCTAATTTTATGTTTGTTCTTGTAAATAATTCCCTTCAAATAACCCTTTTATTTTCCTCCACCAAACTGAGCAGGCATCTCATTTCTCTATTCTTGCCAGTTCATTTCTATTATTAATCAGATCGAGCCATCACTCGTGCCACTGCAATCAAGTGGGAACTAATTGCATTTTGTAGGCAGGTACCAAAGCACAATACGAAAAAAAACCAGTAATCAATAATGCCAATTAAGAAAAAGACCTACATAAACACGTTATAAACTCTGGATATTTCTATTTGGTTATCTTTAAAAAAATATCAGGATTTTTATGTCGTATGCTTTACATATCTCTATTGAAGTATTTAAGGATGTTAAAATATTCACAAACACATAAAACATATAGATCATAATTCATGAAATTTCACAACCCATTCTCGAAAAGGAAACTAACTTAATCTTTCATACGAAATACATTTTTAATTTAGGGCAACACATTTTTGTTAACAATAGATGGTTTTTTAGTAGAAACCCATGGATGTTAGAACCGTATAAAAGAGCATGATATAATAAAAGTTAGCAAAATTTCCTACAATCAAGTATGCTAAATAAACTATGCAATAGAAAAAAAATGGTTATAGTTTAACAAATAAATTATAAAAAGTACAAAAGTTTCTTATAAGTTTGTTTCAAAATATGCAATTTGACTATCACCTCACTGTAGTAGCATGAATTGATTTAACACTTCGCAAAACGGTTTGAAATTTGAACGCCGGGTGGTATAGACTGTTCAATAGACCAAAATGCTTATCTTGCCCAAAGCGGACAGAGGCGAGACTATACTCGTTCAGGAATCAATTTGGCCTTCGGTATCGCCAGAATATCTCCCCTCTTCTACTCTTTTCTTCTCCGGCCGCATCACCAGCTCCACGAATGGCCGACGCCCTCGCCCTTCTGCAACCCCTACCGCCAGATCCCATAATAGGTAAAGCATTTGTATCTCCTTTTTGCAGTATTTGCAATGCGCCGCCGTCCATCACTGGCCATGAACAGCGTGGAAAGTGGGTAAATCAAAGTGTATTGCACCTCCTGTTCAAATTTCAAATTGTTTTGTAAAGTGAATCAATTATGCACCCCCATGGCCGCTCTCTTTCTGTTACGAATAGTTGGTTAATTGGCCCGATCTGTTTCTGTCGAATCACACGCATGTGCCATCGGCTCCACATTCCACCCACATGGCATGCCTTCTTGCTCTTCTCTAGCAGCCTGATGCACCTGGAACCTTTTGCTGAATCGAGTAGGCCATGACTCCAAAGCAGAGCATCTTATTACTCTCCGTGAATGAGACATTGAAACAAGAGACACCTTGATCAATTGCAGGTACACTGCGCCTTCTTGATTCATGTAACTATAGAGGTCACCTGTCTGCCCATACATATCACATCGCTTGTGTTGACGACGTCAACAACAATTGGAACTCTGTTGGAAAAACAAATACTTTCTCTATCTTTCACTAGGCAATGCCGCAAGCCTTTGGTTAAGACTTTGAGTGAAACCTGTTCGCTCAAAACTAGCAATTCAAGGCATAGCTCATTGTTAAGTTGTGAATAGATGTAGCTTAAAGTTCTCGGAAGAAGTTCAACTTAATAGTCTCTGCTGAAACACTGGTGTTGGGGATATAACTATTTGTGTAACCCGCCCAGGAGGGGCCGGGTTACGCAATGGCGATTCATCATATGAAGCCCAAGATCAAGCTTGAAGATGGCGGTTCAATAAAGGGCCTAAAGCCCACAGGCGACTTAAGGCCCGTAGTGATAAACCGCCGTAATGGCATGACTTGTGCTATAAGGCAAGATTAACTAGTCACCGAGCCTGACACTGTTTATGAGCTGGCCGGGACTCTATAGGCTGCAGGGCGTCAACCCGTGTATATAAGGGGACGACCCGCCGACGGCTTAGGGCAAGTAATACCACATCGAGAGCCGAGCATAGCAGATTTGCTTCCTGGTGATTGAAACCCCAGCAATTCCATCACAACTAGACGTAGGCTTTTACCTTCATCGTAAGGGGCCGAACTAGTATAAAACTCCTGTGTCCTTTGTCCCACTTTAATAACCCCTTTAAGCTTCCTAGTTGCGATGACTCCACGACTAAGTCATTTCACGAGGACATCTGCCATGAAAATTCCAAGACAACTAGTGTTGGGGATATTGCTATTTGGGGTAAACCGGCCTACAGGGCCCGGGTTAGCACCGTCAATGGACCCAAGATGTTAAAGCCCGAGGAGAAATAGAAGGGCCCAAGGCCTGTAATCGGTTTAAAGGTTTATGGCCGTAAACCGGCCTGAGGTAAACTTGCATTGTAAGTTAGGAATAGAGAGACCAACCCGGGCACGTTTATGAACCGGAGGTTGGGGTTTTGTAGACCGACGGGCGTCACCCGTGTATATAAGGGGACGACCCGACGACGGTTTAGGGACAGAGAACAACAACTCGAGGTTTAGGCGAAGCTTATCGCTCCCTAGCCCTCGAAACACATCAATCCCATCACAACTAGACGTAGGCTTTTACCTTCATTGAAGGGGCCGAACTAGTATAACACTGTGTCCTTGCGTCCGTTTTAACCCCTTCAAGTTAACCCGTTGCGATGGCTCCACGACTAAGTCCTTTCGCTAGGACATCTGCCGTGACAAATCCACGATAGTTGGCGCCCACCGTGGGGCTATCGCGAGATGGTTTCAAGTTCTTGGAGGGCCGCTTTGAAGGACTCGAGGGTTACGCTGTGGGCCGGATGACCAAAAGTCGTCGCGGAAAACTCTACATCGACAGCACAGGCTGGGGCCCCGACGCCGGCTCGATCGAGTACGGGTACCGGGTCCCTTTTGGCGGCATCCATGTTTTCATCGGCAAGATCGGTGAACCGGGCCCCGAGCTGGGCGTCTGCACCGACCTCGTCGAGACAGCTCAGTGCACGAGATCGACCCTGGTTAAACCGACCAGGAAGCACGCCTTCGTGGGAGTCATCCACGGAGGAAGCTACGAGGAAGGATCCGAATCCGGTGGCGAAACCGCCATCTACTCCGGCGATGAAACGTCAACCGGGGAAACCGAGTCTCTATACCAGCTGCAAGATGATCGGATTGGGGGCAGCTCCGATGGCGACAGTATTCCGGACCCCTCTGGTCTGCCCAATCGGGTTGGGATCTTCATGGCTGGAACACAGGCAGCGCCACATTCATCAACGGCGGCAGCAGTGATCTCCGGATCAGCAGCGGCAACAGCTGCGCGGGCAGGGGGCCCTGCGGACTCACCAGCCCAAGTATTGTCAGATCTGTTTGACGCGCTGGCAGTGCTTATGGCGGAGGCCAACCCGGTGGATCAGGAGGTTCACAATGCCGAGATTGCCAAAGTGAGAGAACAGATCACTCAAGCTAAAGCGGGGCTGGCAGCAGAAGAGGCCAGGATGACGGCAGAGCGCGCCGCTTTAGATGCACAGGCTTACAGGCTCATGATGGACCAGAATGCATCTCAGGAAGTCCTGAAGAGGAAATTCCGATCTCGATTGCCCGCAGCCCTCGATGCCAGAAATCTCTTCAACACCCCGGGGGTAAACCGTGCGGAAGCGACAGTTGGCGCCCCGGTTCAGCACCGTATAATAAAACTACCTCGTCACAACACTGGTACACCATAGGCCGTGCCAACACCATCGGGCCATTATTCCAACCCGATGGATAACCTCGTTGCGGCGGCAGCTCGGTTGGAAGCCATTCCGATCGAAGGCGATTCACCGCAGGATGTAGAGACACGCCGAGTCAAGGAGCTCCTTAGGACCGCTTTGGCCCAACAAGAAGCATACTCGCAAAGCCGTGATCGGATTCACTCCACCCCTCGCCCCAGCAGGAGCTATAATAGGCGCATGAAGGAGCCGGCTGTTTCAAGCAATGCCAGGCGTGAAGCGCTCCACGGCAACAATCCGGCGGGCATCGACAATGCTCAGGAGAATGTGGATCGCGCCCGTGCGCAGGAGGCCGGATTAGCACCGCAGCATCAGGCTCGTCAGCTTACACCTATCTTCCCAACTGCTACGATTGAACCGGGGGTGGTTTCTAGTTCTTTGGGAGTACCGTGCCTTGTTCCCGCTTTGCGCAACGTACGCCTGCCTAAAGACTTCAAAGGCCCCCGCAAGGTACCAAACTACACGGCAGATCAGCCTCCGGAGACATGGGTGGAGAGCTATGAGATGGCTATGGAGATGCTGGATGTGGATGACACGGCGTGTGCGAAGTATTTTACCATGATGTTAGAAGGGACGGCCCGGACTTGGCTAAAGAGCCTACCGCCTAATTCCATCAACTCGTGGGCCCAGTTGCGAGCCCGGTTTATCAAGAATTTCAAGGACACGTGCAAACAGCCAATGTCGATAGTCGACCTAGCAGCTTGCGTTCAGCAAGAAGGGGAGTCAACTACCCATTGGGTACGCCGGGTATCAGAAGTTTTGCACTCGTCAGATCGCATCAACGCAGACACCGCCGTGGTGCTGTTGGAAGGCAACTGTCGGTTTGGCCCTTTGAAGCTAAAGTTAGGCCGGATGAAGCGTGATTGCACGGATATGGGAACGCTCATAACCGCTTTAGTGAAGTATGCGGATTCTGACAGTACCAAGGATCCTGACTCTGGTGACGACAAAGCAGGGAAGGGAAAGAAGAATAGCAACACCAAAGGCCAGCAGCATCAACCAACAGGCAATGGAGGCGGAGGTAAGCGTAAACCGGATGGGAGCGTGGATTTTGTGGCCAACACCAGTGCGCAGAATAAGGGCCAGCGACGTAAGGGGAAACAGCCAGGTTTCCGCGGAAATCCCGGTCCTAATCCGGAGCGTTTGAACTTTTTCTTAAACCAGCCCTGTCCGAAGCACGGAACAAAAGAGGAGCCAGCAACCCATCTTTGGAAGGATTGTTACATCATGAAGGAATTCAAAAGCTCAAACATTTTCCAATATGATCACGGCTCGGGCGGCGGTTCAGGTTCCGGATCAGGGTACGGCGGCGGAAATTCCGGTCCAGGGTTCCATGGTAATCCGGGCGGACAGAACAGCCAAAATAATCAAGGTAATCAAAGTGGTCATAGCCAGCAGCAACAGCAGCAATCAGGTTATCAGAGCAACCCGAAACAGTTGAGTGGTGGACAGTACCATGTTTTTACTACAAGCTTGGATAAACGGGATAGAAAGCTTCAGAGGCGGGCAGTTAGTGCTGTTGAACCGGCCACGCCTCACTATCTGCGCTGGTCGGAACAACCAATCATATGGAGCCGAGAAGACCATCTTCCCAGGGTTTATAATCCGGGTCAGTTAGCATTGGTGGTGGCGCCTCAGGTGGGAGGTTATAAGCTCACCAAGGTACTCATGGACGGAGGGAGCAGCATTAACATCTTGTATTATGAGACCTTCCGTCGCATGGGGCTGGTGGATAAAGATCTCAAACCGACCAATACAGTGTTCCACGGGGTGGTGCCTGGCAAGTCTGCGTACCCTGTTGGTAAGATAGCCCTTGAAGTGGTCTTCGGCGATAGTCATGATTCCAGATCAGAGACGCTGACGTTTGAAGTGGTTAAAATCCAAAGTCCATACCACGCTTTGTTCGGACGACCGGCCTATGCAAAATTTATGGCACGGCCCTGCTATGTATATCTGCAACTCAAGATGCCGGGTTACAAGGGCACTATAACGGTTCATGGGAGCCGTCGAATCGCTTTGGAATGCGAGGAAGGAGATGCGACTTATGCAGAATCGGTTTGTGCTACGGAGGAGCTAAAGCAGTACAAAGACAATGTTGATCCGGAGGACATGACTTCATTAAAGAAGCCAACTACGGACCACGATCCGGCCTTGAAGTTCAAATCAGCTGCCGAAACTAAGCTTGTTGACTTCGTACCTGGCGATTCGTCCAAGCAGTTCAGCATCAGTGCAAACTTGGATCCAAAATAGGAAAGCGCGCTCATCGAGTTCATCCGTGAGAATCGGGACATCTTTGCATGGAAGCCGTCTGACATGCCTGGTGTACCGAGGCGACTCGCTGAGCACACCCTTAATGTGGATCCTAAGTATAAACCGGTAAAACAGTTCCTACGCCGGTTTAACGAAGAAAGACGTAAAGCGATTGGTGAGGAAGTAGCCAGGCTCCTGGCAGCTGGTTTTATTATTGAGGTTTTTCATCCCGAGTGGCTTGCTAATCCGGTGCTGGTTCTTAAGAAAAAGGACACCTGGCGCATGTGTGTGGATTACACAGACTTGAATAAAGCTTGTCCAACGGATCCTTTTGCTCTCCCCCGTATTGATCAAATCATTGATGCTACGGCAGGTTGCGAGCGTTTGAGTTTTTTGGATGCTTATTCGGGTTATCATCAGATCAAGATGGCAGTTAAGGACCAGGAGAAGACGGCGTTCATTACTCCCTTTGGAGCCTTCTGCTATGTTTCTATGCCCTTCGGGCTTAAGAGTGCGCAGGCTACTTATCAACGGTGTGTGCAAAATTGCCTCCACGAACAGATTGGTCGTAATGTACATGCCTATGTGGATGACATTGTGGTCAAGTCACGAAAGAAGGAGACCCTGTTTGACGATTTGAAGGAAACCTTCGATAACTTGAGAGTGTACCAAATGATGCTCAACCCAGCTAAATGTGTTTTCGGTGTACCTGCAGGCAAATTGTTGGGATTCTTAGTGTCCCATAGAGGAATTGAGGCCAATCCGGAAAAGATCACAGCCATCACCTCCCTGGCCAAACCGAAATGCGTCAATGATGTTCAGCGCGTGGCCGGGCGGATTGCTGCGTTAAGCCGGTTTATCAGCCGCCTCGGTGAAAAGGCGATCCCCTTGTATCAAATGCTCAAGAAGACAGATCAATTTGTCTGGAGTCCGGAGGCTGATAAAGCGTTTGAGGACTTGAAGCGACAGTTAGTCAATCCGCCAGTGTTGGCAGCCCCCGTAGATAAAGAGCCACTCCTGTTATATGTTGCTGCGAACGCCAGAGCGGTCAGTGTGGCGATTGTGGTAGAACGCAAGGAGGCTGGGAAGGAGCATCCGGTTCAGCGTCCGGTTTACTATATCAGCGAAGTGCTTATCGAGTCCAAGCAAAGGTATCCGCATTGGCAGAAGCTGGTATATTGTGTTTTTATGGCAAGCCGGAAGCTGAAGCAATATTTTCAAGGACACCCCATCACGGTGGTCAGCTCTGCTCCTTTGGGTGACATCATACAGAACCGGGAGGCGACCGGTCGGATTGCCAAGTGGGCTATCGAGCTTGGGCCACACGGTTTAAGATACGTACCCCGGACGGCCATAAAGTCACAAGCACTTGTCGACTTCATAAACGATTGGACAGAGTTACAAGCACCTGAGGAGAAGCCAGATAACACATATTGGACTATTCATTTTGACGGATCCAGACAATTGGAAGGCTCGGGGGCTGGAGTCGTTTTAACTTCCCCATGAGGAGACAAGTTTTGTTATGTCCTCCGTTTAATGTTCCCATGTACAAACAATGCGGCTGAGTATGAAGCTTTGCTTCATGGTCTTCGGATGGCTAAAGAGATGAATCTGAGCCGCGTTAGGTGCTTTGGTGATTCGGATCTAGTGGCTCAGCAAGTATCTGGCACCTGGGACTCTAAGGACCCGCTCATGGCTGCATACCGTCGTGAAGTAGATATGGTGGCAGGGCATTTCAAAGGCTATCAAGTGGACCATGTGGACCGCAGAAAGAATGAGGCAGCGAACGCTTTAAGCCGCTTGGGCTCTCAGCGTAAACCGGTCCCACCCAATGTTTTCTTGGATGTATTGTATCACCCATCGGTACAGCTACCCGGTGAACTGGAGTTGGCTATTCCTGATCCGGAGGCTCAATTAGTGGCGGCTCTTCACGTCATCCCGGATTGGACGCTTCCTTATCTGGCATATATGAACCGGGGTGAGTTGCCAGAAGACGAAACCTTGGCTCGGCAGATAGTACGGCGGTCCAAGTCTATGACCATTCTCAAAGGGGAGCTACATCATCGCAGCGTGTCAGGAGCGCTGCAACGGTGCGTATCCCCTGAGGAGGGGTGCAAAATATTACGTGAAATACATGAAGGGGATTGTGGCCACCACGCCGGTTCAAAATCATTGGTGGCTAAAGCGTTCCGCCACGGTTTCTACTGGTTAACTGCTCATACTGATGCAGAAGACCTGGTCAGGTTATGTGATGGTTGCCAGAAATTTTCCAGACGAGCGCACATACCGGCTCAAGAATTGAGGATGATTCCAATTACTTGGCCGTTTGCGACTTGGGGGCTCGATATGGTTGGGCCTTTTAAACGTTCCAAAGATAAGAAGACCCACCTATTGGTGGCGGTTGACAAATTTACAAAGTGGGTGGAGGCAGAACCTGTCAGTAAATGTGATGCGTCCACGGCGGTTCGGTTTATAAAGAAGGTGATCTTCCGGTTTGGTTTTCCACACAGCATCATCACAGATAATGGTACCAATCTATCCAAAGGTGCCATGAAAGAGTTCTGCGCACGTGAGCATATACGGCTTGATGTTTCTTCTGTAGCTCACCCACAATCTAATGGTCAAGCAGAACGAGCGAATCAAGAGATCTTGAGAGGTATCAAACCCCGGCTTCTGGTCCCTTTGCAGAGGACGCCGGGTTGTTGGGTTGAGGAGCTACCGTCTGTATTATGGAGCATCAACACCACGCCTAACAGATCCACGGGGTTTACGCCGTTTTTTATGGTCTATGGAGCAGAGGCGGTTCTCCCAAGTGATATATGACATGATTCACCTCGTGTGGCAGCTTATGTTGAAGCGGACAACGAGCAGGCACGACAGAACGCTCTTGATTTATTGGATGAGGAACGTGACTTAGCAGCTGCCCGTTCAGCGATTTACCAGCAAGATCTTCGCCGTTACCACAGCCGTCGGGTTAGAACCAGAACCTTTCATGAGGGGGATTTGGTGCTTCGGCTCATCCAGGATCAGTCTGATATGCATAAATTATCCCCGCCTTGGGAAGGACCTTTTGTGGTCAGCAAGAATCTGAATAATGGGTCATACTACCTGATTGATATTCGAGAGCGCAAAGATTCACGCACATCAGAGGAGGAGACCAGCAGGCCGTGGAACATAGCTCATCTTCGACCTTACTATACATGAGCCCTGGGCTCTGTTTATGTACATATCATGACCATGTATATATTATGATCAATATAATTAACCGGAGACTCGAGTAAAGCGGGGTCTCTGCTTTTCTTCACATCATGCGTGGTTACACGGAGTTGATTCTCTTTAGGGCAACCTCCGGTTTACCCCTTGAGGTCGCTTCGCAGAAGATCAACAAAGTCAGTTGGGGACCTAGTCGACCTGAACCGTAGCTACACCTCCGGGGAGCTTGGTCATGTCTTGACGACGGTAATGCCTTCTGGCTGGCACATTTGCCACTAAGTCAGTTGGGGACCTAATCGACTTGAACCGTAGTTACACCTTATGGGAGCTCGGTCATGTCTTGATGATGGTAATGCCTTCTGATCGGCTTTTAAACAGCCAATAAGTCATTTGGGGGCTTGGTCGTGTCCGAACCAATGCAATGCCACTTGATCGGCCCTAGGCCACTGAGTCACTTGGGGGCTTGGTCGAATCCGAACCAATGCAATGCCATTTGACCGGCATATTTGCCACGATTCAGTTAGGAACCTAGTCGACTTAAACCGTAGCTACACCCCTTGGGGGCTTGGTTTTTTGTCTTGACGATGGTAACGCCTTCTGAACGGTTCATAGCAACCACCATTTGCATGCGTTTTACTATTGCGTTTCCTCTCGTATTTGGTTGTTTGTTATCTTCCTTCTTGTGGTGTTTTTGTTCTTTGGAACGACAAATATTATTAAACCGATTCAGCTGACACAGCCTGGTCCGTTTTTTAACCCGGAGGCAATTTGCCCGGTTTGGCAAAGGCGCAGCACGGTTCGTATGGTCGAAAGACCGTCCTTTGTACCCAGTAAAGACAGGAAACACAAGTTGGAAAAAGTCATGGCAAGGGCATCAGTACCCGTGCACAAAGGCGCATTCAAAGGCAGAGGTATTAACTATCTTATTACAAGGCAGCGTAGTGCCTGAATATATTGTTTTTTGATGGATTAACGTCACCAATTAAGGTGAACCGGAGCTTTGATTACGCCTGTTCGCCGCCTCGGTTCGAAGGTTGTGGATCATCTTGCGCCGCTTCAGCCTTCTCATGGCTACCCATTGGCTGGAAATCAGCAGTGGTCCAGTCGATTCCCATTAACGCTTGAAAGACAGCTTCTTCATGAATCAGCAAAGACGGTTCAATGTCAGGGGCGTAGGTATGCTTACGGATTGGAGGAATAAGGTTTTCCGCTTCAGGGATCGGGGCAGCTACTCGCTTGTTCTGGTTGTCATATTGGGCCTGATAATGTGTCAGATCTGCTTCTTCAGCCAATTGACAAGCTAGGGGGCGCACCGCCCGGTTTATCGCCCTCAAGTCATTTTCGCCGAAATCTGAACCGTCTTCTTTCAAGCTGGGATATCCTTGTGCCACCTCGACAGGATCAAAGTCTGGTACCCACGCTTTGGCCCGGATCAAGGCAGTGATGGCTCCAGTTCGGGCAGCTGATCTTTTTAACTCTTCAATCCGGGCAGGAAGCATGGATAACCTTTTTAACGTGTCTTGAATCAGAGACGGTGCGGGGTTGTTATGCGATGCAGTGGTGATAACTCTCTGTGCTCCGGTATACAACTGTTCAATCAAAGTATAGGCAGCTTTGAGTTTCATCCGCACATCAGAACCCAAGTGTCCAATACGTGTGCCTGCAGTGTTTCAAGATGGATTACAAACCGGACATAGGATATAGCAGACAAAGTGCAAATTGGAGGAAGGGCATCAAAAGAAATTTACCAAAGACGGCAGAGGTCATGGAGTGTATTTGTCGCTTTACGGTGGATAATTCATCAACCACCGGTTTGAGAGCAGCTTCGGCATTTTCAGCCCTTTTAATCAAAAGAGCCTTTTCAGTAGCCCAATCAGCTTGTTCCTTTTTGCGGTCTTCTTTCAGCTGTTCCATAACGTTTAAGGCATTGGTCAATTCTTCCTTCGCTTTTGCAGTTTCAGCCTGCTGGGTTTTTAGGATTTCCTGAAGGTCCGAGACTTGTTTCTCTTTGGTCTTCAGATCCGCCTGCAGCAGGTCATCAGCAGTGTTCAGAAAATATTGCACGGTTTGGAAGTATCAACCACACAAGCAAGTTATGTGCTCGATACTTGGGGGCTAATGCATACTTGATCTTAACGCATGTTTTACATTACAAAAGTCCCAAGCTTAATACAAGTATTTAAACTTGGCACTTGGGGGCTAATGGTCATTTGATGATGTTTCCTGGTTACGACCTATGTTGAAGCCCTGTTTTATCAAACCGGACCTTGGTTGTCAAGGCAGCATGATTCGGGTTACCATCTCGGGTTGGAAGAAATTGAGAAGCTAAGTTGCAATAGAATGAAGCACAAGAGTTACCTCAAGTTTTTCTTTCATCATCCTGATCATGCCAGCTTCATAATCGCGACTGGTATACAGTCGGTTCAGGTACCCAGAATAAAGATCTTGGGCGCTTAAAGCGACATACGTTGAGGAATCAACGTCCCATTTGCCCTTTATGGCCGAGATTTCTTCCTTAGCAGTATGCTTGGCTAAGGTAGCAGAGTTCCCCGGTTCAGAGCGACCAATGCCGGTAATCACAACATCATCATCTTTGGAATCGCTGCTCGGCATGGGCACTGTCGGTTTATCAACAGTTCCGGAAGGGTGGATGGATTCCTCAACCCGAACAGGACTGGCAGGATTGGTAGGCCTTTCTTCAGCATAGGCGTCATCTTGTGGAGGTGGATAATTCTGAATGTCTTCACGAACTAGAGCATCAGCACCAGGAGTTTTCTCCGGTTCAGGAGCGGCAGTTCCTTCGGCCGGATTATCCAGACGAGCCTTCTTGCTCGGTCTAGGTTTAGCCCTGGGAGAAACCCAAAGATTGAAAGAACGGTGTAAGATGGATTAAGAAACCCATATGGAAATATGTTGTGATCGGTTCAACTTACCCAATAACTGTCTTTAGCGGTGGCAGTTGAGTGGCTGAAGATTCACCAGAAGATGAATGGGAAGTGACCTGATAATCGGAGTCAGATGGATTAAGAGGCTGACGAATTAAACCTGCTTTAGGAGGAAAGCTAGCGCATAAATCGGAGACCTCTGAGCGGCGTTTCTGAACCGGGTTGTTCGGTAAACCGGCGGAGGTAACTACCTGGCCACTATGCCGGGTGGTGCGACGAGCTTCATGTTGCTGGGTCTTCACAAGAAATTTGGGATCCAAGTAAGCAAGAGGATGAGAAAATTTAACTTTCCGGTTTGCTTGGCGAGGTTTTTTCAAAGGCAAAGGAACTGTATCAGAAGAAAGAATAGTTACCTCTGGGCCTTCAGCATTACTCGCTTCAGCGTCGTCCTGACAAATATCATCATCAATAAGACGTATAAAAATTAAGCCAACTGAATCGAGGTCTACCTCAAGGTCCGGATTACCCACATCATCCTCATCTAATTCCGGGGTAGAGGAAGCAGTGTTCCTTTTCTTCTGAGCAGGCTTCTTCACCCTTGTTTTGGGTCGGGTTACCTTTTCTGTTGGCTCTTGAAGCTTCTTGCTCCAAAACGGATCATCTCCCTGTTTCAGAAAGGACTGGAGTTAACAGTATACATATAAGGAGATCATAAGTTCTATAACAAACAGAGGTGAGATGCTTACAGCAGGCGGTTTATTTGTAGCACAAAAGGGAAGCAGGCCGGTTCGGGCGCAAACATATTCCGGTTCATTCAGCATCTTTTTCACAGCTTCAGTAACTTCGTCTTCCGTCAGCTGAATGTTGCAGTGCCTCAAAGGATCATTAACCCGGCCCGTGTATTTGCACATTAAACCGGAGCGGATACTAAGGGGCAGGATGCTCCATGAAATCCAGCAACGGGCAAGATCTACTCCTGTTAAACCGTTAGCCATGAAGGCTCTGAGCTTGGACAGTTGAGGGGCATACTTACTCCTCTCTTTGGCAGTTAGCCTTGGGGGGAAGGGGTGTGTATTGCTAAGTCTCTCTGGACGGAAGCCAGGCAGAGGATTTTCTTCAGCAGGGGAAGTATCCTTGCAATAGAACCAAGTGTGATTCCATTCTTGCGGATGACTATGTAGCTTGGCGTGAGGATAAGTCACTTCTTTCCTCTTTTGAATCGCCATACCACCCAGTTCCATATTAGGGCCGTCAGTGAATTCAGTACGTCGGTTCAAATGAAAACAGTCTCGGAACAACTCTACAGTAGGTTCCTCCTGGAAGTACACCTCACAAAGCACTTGAAAATGGCAGATATTAGTGACTGAGTTTGGACCAACATCTTGTGGGCGCAACTTAAAATTAGCCAGGACGTCCCGGTAAAATTTTGAACCGGGTGGATTAAAGCCCCGGGCCAGGTGATCCGCAAACACAACAACTTCTCCTTCCTGTGGGGTAGGAGGACATTCATTCCCTGGAACCCTCCAATGGATGGAATTTTTGCTACTCAAGGCGCCAGTCAGAACTAAGTTGTTTAATTGGGTCTCGGTGATGCGAGAGGGAACCCAGTTGCATTCGTATACCTGTTTTGCCATGAGGAAATCTACAAGATAAAGGTATTCCGGTTTGAGAACAGGTGTGATTGTAAACCGAAGATGCTCTTATATAGACCGGAGTTATCTAGAATGATATCATCTGGCGGTTCATCAAGGGGACTAATGGATATATAGTTTGGGTTGTTCGTTCTGCTAAAAGTTAAACCGACCAGATCTAACAGTTATGTATATGAAAGCAGAAACAGATCCCGTACGAATTCTTTCAAAACAATGGATCTACAGCTAGGGCAAAAAAAAAGAAGTGAAAATATGAGGTTTGGCTCGCAAACAGAACAGCACAAGTTCGACAAGCAGGGAAATGAGTGGGATCTAAGGAGATGAGTACAGATTTATGGCGAATACTGAGAGTGACTACAAATCACAATATAAGTATCATAATCTGTTCACAAAAACTTGCTATGGAGATGAACAATGAACAGTGGCAGGATAAGAATGACAACCCCTAGAACAGATCTAAAGCAAGAAGAACAGGAGCCTTACCGGGATCCAAACGGATGCGGAGGGTCGCCGCGGTACTCTGGTCCGGTCAGGTTGATGCAGCGGCCTGAGTTGATGCAGTAGCTGACGGCGGCGGCGGAGCTCCGAAGTCTGAGTCGCGAGGAAGACGAAGAAGGGGACGAAAGGGAGGAAAGGAAGATGGCCTTCTAGTCCTATTTATAAGGCGCGGCGCGCGTGCCAGGCGCACGAATCCAGGAGCCGGTGATTTCGGGAGCCCAGTTGTCGCCTTGATTATTGCGGATTTAGCAAAAAGAAACGGTAACTTTGTGCTGACGTCATATCGGTTTACAGCAGCAAGAGGAGACGACGAAACGGCGGTTTAACAGTTACTGGAAGACATTTGAAGACAGAAATTCTTATTAAGGATTGACATGAACCTGTTCAAATCAATCTGGGGCCTAATGTTGGGAATATTGCTATTTGGGGTAAACCGGCCTACAGGGCCCGGGTTAGCACCGTCAATGGACCCAAGATGTTAAAGCCCGAGGAGAAATAGAAGGGCCCAAGGCCTGTAATCGGTTTAAAGGTTTATGGCCGTAAACCGGCCTGAGGTAAACTTGCATTGTAAGTTAGGAATAGAGAGACCAACCCGGGCACGTTTATGAACCGGAGGTTGGGGTTTTGTAGACCGACGGGCGTCACCCGTGTATATAAGGGGACGACCCGACGACGGTTTAGGGACAGAGAACAACAACTCGAGGTTTAGGCGAAGCTTATCGCTCCCTAGCCCTCGAAACACATCAATCCCATCACAACTAGACGTAGGCTTTTACCTTCATCGAAGGGGCCGAACTAGTATAACACTGTGTCCTTGCGTCCGTTTTAACCCCTTCAAGTTAACCCGTTGCGATGGCTCCACGACTAAGTCCTTTCGCTAGGACATCTGCCGTGACAAATCCACGACAACTAGTATATTAAATAAGTGGTGAGATAAGATAAAACTATGCATAGCCGGCGTTTAGATTTGTACTACGTAGTACTATGGAAGCCGTAAGCAAGTGCAGTGCGTGGCATACGTGGTTAATTAGTGACTTGGGCGGTGACCAAAGTCAATGGAGCAGGAAGCGTCGAGCCGGGCCGATCGACACTAGCAGAAAAAGCGAGGGCATCGAGTGAGTTTGGCGAGGAGAGTTGCGTGGGACGACAGATTCGTCGAACCTGCATGTGGAACGCCGCTGCCGGAATCTTCCGGGACGATGTATTCCTTTTCTCTTGATGATGGAATCTAGTCGTAGGTCTCCCCGCAAAAAAGAAAAAAGATTCTAGTCGTAGGTCACATGGCACAGGATTGAGATGTTGTTGTCCTCCGTAAGCTGGACTAGCTATTGGAATCTACTCGTAGGCCACATGGTACAGTGCACCGCACGCGCCAGCTAGCGGACGGTCACAAATCGGAGGGCAGGGGAGCAGCGTCCAGCATCGCGTGTTTGTGTTTGTCTCGCCTCCTCCGGTCTGACGTTGCTGTCGGGCACCGGAACGAAATCTTTTTTTTTTTTCGAGGGGTAAGCACCGGAACGAAATCTTGGAACGTAGTCGCGCGGGGCAGGGCAGTACGTGCGGCCGTGGCGTGTGTGTGTGGTGGGATCCAGGCAGCGCACGGGCACGGCACGTACGAGTACGACCGGTCACGCAGGCACCACCCACGGCGGCCACGGACCACTGGAGCAGCCTAGCTGTACCTGCGAGTGGCTTCAGCCCTTGTCCGGTTGCCCCCGTGATCCACCTGGACGGATTGTGGCCTCCGATTTCCGGCTGTAGGTACGCGTGGTACACACCCAGAGGTCTCCACGACCGGGTGGCCCATCCATCCATCACACCTCTGGCCGGGAAACGAAACCTGGGATCAATTAAGCGTGAAGAAAGCCAAGTAGAATGCTCCCCTAGGGAAATCTTCCTTCCCACCGGTTTCCTCCTCTTCTTCTTTTCCTCCTGCCAAAGGAGGACAAGCGTCGAGTTGAGTGACCACTCGTTCCCTTTTCTTTCTTTTTTCTTGACATACTAATTTTTAAGAAAAATAAACTAGCTGAAAATGCACGGTGGATCCTGGCAAGGGCCGGCTGGAGGGCTTCGTTGCTAGTCGTTTCTTTAAGATTTGTTAGGGTTTGTGTCCTGCTAACGAAGACGAGACGGCGTCGGTTTCCTGAAGATGGAATAAAGGTCTCTCCGCCTAGCCCCCCGCTCCGTGGTGCTCTAGCATCGTTGGTGAACGTGTGAAGGTGTACCTCCAGCAAATCTATCCTCGGTGGATTTGCTCGAATCTGATTGTTGTTCGTCTATGTCGTGTGTCTTCGGGTTGAATCCTTTCGATCTATGTTATTCTTCATCATCGGCGGTTGCTGATATGGTGCGCTGGCTCCATGGGTCTTAGCACGACGAATTCCCGACTGTCTACTACAACAAGTTGTGTCCGACTCCGGCGAGGGAGGGGCGATGACGGCGGGGCTCACTCGCCTCGCTTCACTTCTTGTAGTCGTCGCTAGGGGGTCTACGGATCTGGATGTAACTTCTATTATTTCTGGTGTTCGTTGTACTGCCATGATTGAAAATGAATAGATCAGAAGTTTTCTCGTGAAAAAAGAGAGTTGAATCAAGACTTGAGGCTCGGTTGCACAGAGATGCTATATGGCGCCTGCCTGTGCAATATAGGCGCGGCTTCGCTAAAACAGAGGCAAGATGGACCGGCCCATTCTTTTCGGCTTCGTTTTTTGTTACTTGGAAGTGGTTTTGTTTCGTTATTTTCCCTATGTGCGGGTTTATTTTTTTCATATTTGTTTTTTTCTTTTTTGCACATTTTATTTTGATATTATTTCCAATGTACGGTGAACATATTTCCAATATATGATGAACTTCGTTTAGTACATTGTGAACATTTTTTAAATACCCACCAACCATTTTTATATATATGCTGGACATTTTGTTTACATATGTCGAACACTTTTTAATATACGTGAACATTTTTTATCTATAAAATGGACTTTTTTTAATATAGGATGGTTTAGGTGTGTATCTCATCCATGCAAACAAGCTTCAGCTTCGCATCTGGCTCCGCAAGGGGGGCAACTGGTTGCTGGTGGACACCATTTGTTTGCGTGACATGGTTGCTAATTTGAGGATTCCAGGTTGCGAGGTTGAGGATGAGCCCATAGCCCCTCTCCGGATAAACCATGTGGGGGACTATGCTGAGTTTGTGTTCTTGGAGATGGGTCGATGCGCACTTCACTTAGATGTCAAGTGTAGGCAGCTGCGGAAAGTGTATGATTTGACAGAAGAAGAACTGCATTTGGGTGATATCCATCCTCTTATGATGATTTGGCCGCCCATATTCCCTGTGCTAAAGGATAATCTTGCAAGGTTTGCCTTTTGGCCTTCAAATGATTTGTATATTCTTTTTTTTGAGGTCATATAGTTTTGCTATGTGCACGATTCATTGCACTGTTTGGTATGGTTGTGGGATTGTGTTAGTAGATGATTGATAATTTAAGCATTTTAACAGTATACTAGTTAAGTGACTAGACAATACTTGCATTGAGATGTCTTGCACTCACTTGTGTATGCCAATTTAGTGGAGTAATATTACATGGTGTTTACAACCTAGAAAGGTATAAAACGTGTATAAGAGCTGAAAGTGTCTAGCCTTGTTACCATGTTGACCACTTCATTGTCCTGAAATATTATCGCAAACCTGGATTTTTAGCGTCCTGTTTCTTAAATTTTGGGTATTTTTTCACTGCCTACCTTTAGCTGTGAACCTCAAGCTTATGAGATTGCTTATGCTGAAGTTATGTATGCAATTTTCTTTTCTTAAACTTATGCACGAGGTTATTTTTTCTGAAACTCATGCATGAGATTGTTAATACTTTTTTTAAAGAATGTTGCTTAGTCGATCAGATTTTTTTCTTGAACACAAGTGGATTGTCCATTTTACATGATTGAGCTTATGCATGAACGATTGTTTCATTTTATACAAGTGACAAGTGCAAGCTAACAGTGGGTACTTTGTGTCGGGCACACATTTATTTTATGTGATCAGATTTTTGTTTTACTGGAATGCAACTATGAAATGGAAACATATCAGTCTGCAATGTGAGGGCATTTAAGCTGTACTGGCTGGAGCTATTGATAAAAGAAACTATGTTGATGAACCAAAGTTGATTCTTTTGATTTACACACATAACATTTGAGTGACCAATGATAATAAAATATCGTGATGCTGAATCATTCCTCTGTTTCCTTTAACCAGGAATGCCATGTGAAGGAGGGTATCATAGGAAGCTTTTGGATGGTCAACGACAAGGGCGTCATCAAGATCAGGGAGCTGCATTTCCTTGTCACGGAAGTTCAAACTGTCTTTGTTATATATCATAGTAGATTAGTTAGAATGATATATAATTAGATGAATGGTTTTCCTTAGCAAGTGAGGAACATCCCTATGGTACCATGACTATCTGTGACCGAAATATTTTGTTTGGTAAAGACTGCGTGTGCATGTTTTAGTAGTTATATGTTGTCTGACCCAGTTGCATTGTCGCTGTTTTGTGGTTCCATGCTTGTGACATGTACCATTGTTTTTGCTAAGCTGGAGAAAAGAGACATGAGAGAATGTTGCTTTCGTTGGTTGGAATTAACCAGATGTCAATGCCATCGCAACTCTGTTGTTTATGAACTACCTAGCCTTTTAACTGGATGCTTCCTTTCTGTATGAGATGAGACTTTGCAAGCATGGAACCACATGACAGGCGATCTCTGTACAATTTTGCAAGCCATTTTGACATAAACACTGCATGACCGATTCTGCTCTGTTTTGAGTGCACTAAAAGTTGCAATTTTGTACTGGATCGATCAAGTTGTTATTGTAGAAGGACAAGTTATGGGCTATGCAATCTCGATGTATTGATCGGTGCACCAGGCACGTATATATAAATACAGAGGTGGGCCACAACCTCAACTATACAAGGAAACAGGAGGTGGGCCCTACACACAAATATACACGTACACAATATACTCAACACCACCCCGCAGTCGAAGCGGCGCCAGTGACGCAAAGACTGGAACGAAACTCCTCGAAGGTAGAAGTCGTCATCACATCGGCGAACTGTTGTGCAGTTGGCACATGGAGAACCCGAATACGTCCAAGAGCCACCTGCTCGCGCACAAAGTGAATGTCCAGCTCAATGTGTTTAGTCCGGCGATGATGAACGGGGTTGGCGGAGAGGTATACCGCAGAAACGTTGTCGCAATAGACAACCGTAGCCTGAGAGACGTCGTGATGCAGCTCCTGAAGTAACTGTTGTAGCCAGGTGCACTCAGCAACAGCGTTGGCCACAGCTCGGTACTCAGCCTCCGCGCTGGAGCGCGAAACCGTGGGTTGTCGCTTGGACGACCACGAGACGAGTGAAGGACCGAGGTAGATGCAGTAGCCAGAGGTGGACCGACGAGTATCGGGCAGCCAGCCCAGTCTGCATCGGAGTAGGCCACCATCTCCAGAGAAGTAGACGCCGTGAGTGTCAACCCGAGGGTCATCGTGCCGCGGATGTAACGAAGGATCCGCTTCACGAGAGTCCAATGGGAGTCACGAGGGGCATGCATGTGGAGACACACCTGCTGAACAACATACTGAAGATCCGGTCTGATGAGAGTCAAGTACTGAAGAGCACCAACAATAGACCGGTAAAAAGGAGCATCCGACGCAGGCGAGCCCTCAAGAGCAGAGACCTTGGCCTTCGTGTCAACAGGAGTAGCAACAGGGTGACAGTTGAGCATGCCAGCATGCTCAAGAAGCTCATGTGCATACTTCTGCTGATGAAGAAAGAAGCCATCCGGACGCCGAACGGCCTTAATGCCAAGGAAATAATGTAGAGCACCCAAGTCCTTAATGGCAAACTCGTCACGCAGCCGGAGAGTAATCTGCTGAAGAAGAGCTGCGGAGGAGGCCGTCAGGATGATGTCATCGACGTAAAGAAGCAAATATGCAGTCGTGTCACCGTGGCGATAGACAAACAGTGAGGCGTCCGAGCGAGTAACGTTGAAGCCCAATGTCTGAAGAAACCCGGTGATCCGCTGGTACCAGGCGCGGGGTGCTTGCTTGAGCCCGTAAAGAGAGCGGGACAGCGAACACACGTGGCCAGGAAGTGAGGCATCGATGAAACCGGTGGGTTGCTCACAATACACCTGCTCCTCAAGATGGCCGTGGAGAAAGGCGTTGGAGACATCCATCTGGTGAACGGGCCAGCCGCGGGAGACGGCGAGCTGGAGGACGGTGCGGATCGTGCCCGGTTTGACAACCGGGGCAAACGTCTCAGTGAAGTTAGCTCCAGCGCGCTGGCGGAAACCACGGACCACCCAGCGAGCCTTGTAGCGCTCGAGAGTACCATCCGAGCGAGTCTTATGGTGAAAGACCCACTTGCCGGTGATGACGTTGGCGCGAGAAGGCCGGGGAACCAGTGTCCAGGTGTGGTTCCGTTGAAGAGAATCGAACTCTTCCTGCATCGCCGCAAGCCAATGAGGATCACGGAGGGCGGCGCGAGCGGACGCGGGAAGAGGCGACGGCTCCGCAGTGGAGGCTGCGAGGACATACTCGTCGCTCGAGTACCGGAGGTTCGGGCGATGAACGCCGGCGCGAGCCTGTGTAACTGGGCCAGGCGGCGCCAGCGGAGCCACCGGCGAGGCGGCCGGTGTCGGGCCCGGCGAGTCGGCCGGCGTCGGAGCCGGCGTGGGGGCCGGCGTGGGGGCCGGCGAGGAGGCCGGCGAGGTGGCCGGCGTTAGGGCCGGCGAAGAAGCGGCCGAGCCAGCAGCGCCCGACCCCGCGGCGCCCGAGTCGGGGGCGGCGGGTGAAGGAGGGGCGCCAGCTGCGCCGGCAGGGTCGGCCGAGTCGTCCCAGGGGCGGGCGTCGGCATGAGGGCGCGAGGACCGCCAAAGCCCGGAGGCGGTCCACGGGCCGAACGAGAGCGTCCACCTGACGAAGTCGTCGAAGACCCTCCGGTGGCCGGCGGTGACGAGGCGACAGAGGTACCTGCTGCTGAAACGGAAACACCATCTCGTCAAAGTAAACGCGTCGGGAGGCGAAAACGCGGTGGGAGACGGGATCATAGCAGCGGTAGCCCTTAGTGTTAGGTGGGTAGCTGAGAAAGATGTAGGCGACGGAGCGGGGTGCAAGCTTATGAGGCGCAGTAGCAGCGATGCTAGGGTAGCAAAGGCAGCCGAAGATGCGAAGCCCATCATAAGAGGGGGGTGCACCGAAGAGAAGATGATGAGGTGTAAAGTTCCCGCGAGTACGACATGGGCGGATGTTGATGAGGAGAGAAGCGGTGGCGAGAGCGTCAGGCAAAAAGCGCGGAGGCACATTGGCATGAAAGAGAAGTGTCCTAACGCAGTCATTGAGAGTGCGAAGGATGCGCTCAGCACGACCGTTCTGTTGCGAGGTGTACGGGCAAGTGAGACGAAAAATTGTGCCATGTGTGGTAAGAAGATTACGAACAGCGAGGTTGTCAAACTCCTTCCCGTTGTCTGTCTGCAACGCGAGAATGGGACGACCAAACTGCGTGAGAACATAGGAGTAGAACGCGGCGAGAGTGGATATAACATCCGACTTGCGGCGCAACGGGAAGGTCCACACATAATGCGAAAAATCATCAAGTATGACAAGATAATAAAGAAAACCCGTATTACTGGCAACAGGAGAGGTCCAAACATCACTATGAATTAACTCAAACGGGTACGATGCAACAAAAGAAGAAGCCCTAAACGGAAGACGAGCATGTTTGCCGAGGCGACATGCATGACACGAGTGATCCTTGTTCTTATTATACGTGAAAGAAAAACTCCGAAGTATGTGGCGAAGGGTGGCAGGATTAGGATGACCCAAACGAGCATGCCAAAGATCCACTCCGGTGGCGAGAGCGACGGGGGCGACGGAAGTGGTGGAGGTGGCGGAGTGAAGCGGGTAGAGCTCGTCTGGGCTGTCACATCGGTGGAGCACCATCCGCGTGCGAGCGTCCTTAACAGAAAAACCATATTCGTCAAATTCAACGGTAACCGGATTTTCATGTGTAAGAGAACGAACAGAAACAAGATTTTTAATAAGTTCAGGAGAAACTAGAATATTAGACATGGATATTGGAGTGGAGTTAGACGGAAAATATGCATGACCAATATGGGTGATAGGAAGAGAAGAGCCGTCACCGACGGTGATGCGTTTGGAAGTATGGCAAGGATGGGCGGTGTGGAGGTTACCGGGGTAGGCCGCCATGTGAGCGGTGGCGCCGCTATCCATGTACCAGTCACCGCCGCCGGTGTAGCTGGACGGGAAATGAGTGTTGTGGAGAGCCGCCAGAAGGGCCGGGTCCCATGGTGCCGGCGGGAGAGACGGCGCGGCCGTCAGGGGCAGCAGCGGCTGCGGCCCACCTGGCGGCGGCTGCTGGCCGTAGGGCGCCGCGTAGGGTGGTGACGCGGCGTAGAACGCCTGGTGTGGCTGTGGCCGGGCACCGAGAAGTCCCGGGGCGGGGGCCCGAGGAACCGACATGGAGTAGGCGTGCACAACGTCGGTCCATGGGTTCTGGCCGGCGTACCACGGGGCCGGCTGATAGGCCTGCTGCGGTGGGCGGGGTGCTCCTCCCTGAGCGCCGACGCCCCCCTGCTTGCGGCCACCACGGCGGCCGCCGCGACGACCCCCCCCCCCATTGGCCGCCGGCCGGGGCGGGCGGGAAGGGGGCGGCCGGGGCGGGCGGGAACCCTGGCGGGAAGGCAGGCGCCGCCGGCTGTGGCGGCGTCGGGCGCGGCGGTGGCGGGGCAGAACCCCCGCGGGTGCTGGCGACGAGGGCGGTGTGGGTCGCGCCAGTCCGCGCCACCCGCATCCGGCGTTCCTCCAACTTGAGGTACGCGACCACCTTAGCGAAGGTGGGCTCCGGGATGAGGGTGAGGTTGGAGGCGGCGTTCCTGAAGTCCTCATTGAGGCCGCCGGAGAGGGTGCTGATGAGGAGCTCGTCGCCGATCTTTTCCCCGAGATCACGGAGCTCATCGACGAGCTTCTTGAGGCGCATGCAAAAATCATCAATGGATGAGTCAAGTTGTTGGCACCCGAAAACTCACCGTAGAGCAGGACCTTGCGCTGCAGCCGGTTGTCGATGATGAGGCCGTTGAGCTTGGTCCAGACCGCATGGGCGTCATCCTCGTCGTCCAGAACCAGCGGATGATGGTGGCGTCGAGGATCATCCACTCCTCGTCGTTGATCATGAGCGCCGAGTCCACGGTGCCGTCCACGTGGCCGTGCAGGAGATACTCACGGAACAGAAGCGAAAAATACCGCTTCCAAGCGGAGTAGGATGCGGTGGTGTGATCAAGCTTGACCGGAACACGCTCATGGATGTTGAGGTCGCGGACAAGGGTGACATCGGGACCGGCGAACGGGTTGGAGATGGTGGACGAGGAGGAGCTCATGGCGAGGGTTAGGGTTTGGGATCCGCGGTGCGGGTGGCGGCGCGGACTGAGAGATGCGGCGGCGCAGGGGGAGGTGCGGGTGCAACGCTGATGGGAGGGGAGGGTGCGGCACGGGTAGGAGGGAGAGGTGCGGGAGAGAGAGGGCGCGGGCAGAAGCGGGAGACGCGGCGGCGGCGGCCTCGGGAAGAGGCGGCGGCAGCGGCGTGCGAGGAGGTGGGGAGAGGCGGCGGCGACCAGCAGCGGCGACGGCGACCGGGAGGGAGGTAGCGGCGGCGGCGGCGCGTAGAGGCGCGGCGGCGGCGGCAGCTTAGGGTTTAGGATCGTTCTGCGATAGATACCATGTAGAAGGACAAGTTATGGGCTGTGCAATCTCGATGTATTGATCGGTGCACCAGGCACGTATATATAAATACAGAGGTGGTCCACAACCTCAACTATACAAGGAAACAGGAGGTGGGCCCTACACACAAATATACACGTACACAATATACTCAACAGTTATGTAAGTGGGAATCAGGTCTTACAATGCATGGGTATTCTTGCGTTTCGCGACATCTTAATTTGTTTTGTGTTGGAGAAATTTAAACATGAACGTTTGGGGTTATCCAGTGCTTTGCTTGCGCATGTAGATCAACTGAGGTCGAGTATCAGTTTGTGCTACTCGAAATACGAAACAACGCCCTTTACAAACCATTTACCAGCAAATAGCTCTTTTTCTGATTATCATGGATGCCAAAGCCAAAGGTAATGTGCATCAGTGAAATTCACTGTGTGACTTTGTGATCCATTTGACTTTCCGTAATAAAGTTTTTGGTGAGTACCTGCATCATGTTTCTGCTGCCTAATTCCATGATCTATTTGATGTTCTGGATAATTCCATTGCTTCTTTTTAGGGACTGAATTAGTTGACAGCTCACAATTTTTTTTGTTCACAATTTTTTTTCTATGATCTTTCTTTTGTTCACAATTTTTTTTCCAGGGCATCTATACCAACTGTAATCTAGTTGAAACCTCAACTTAATTATCTGACCAAGTATGGTCCATCTCGTCGTATATTAGCTGCGAGTTTTGAATTGTAGTTGGTGTTCCCAGATTATTTCCAGGAGTGTCGCGGCAAATGAGAGCTTGCCCCCGCACACCAATATTGTGCGAATGGTTTAGCATTAAGGGCAACAAGATATGTGGTGTTTGCAGACAAGAAGTTCAGAATCTGCCTGTGACTGTTGAGAGTACCGACACAAAACTGTTAACAGGCGACTAGCAACTGGTGTTCAGCACAGGGCAGTCCAATAAAACTGGTAAGAATGTTATAGCGCGCTATTTAAAACCTTTAATTCCCAGGTGTATGTAGTGTTCGATTTAATGGCACAATTCCTCAACGAAAAAAGGATCTCGCTGCGAAGGAAATCAGAAACCCTCCAGATCCTGCTGCGCAGCGATGTCCTGTGAGGACTGCTTAGGGACCTCCTACATGGCGCAGTAGGCGCCACGGGTCGTGCGAACGCGCACCCTCCCTTCCCCTGGAGCGCCAGTTTGGGCCGGCCCATATGCGGGGCTGGACGCCTCCAGTTTTTTTTACTTTTATTTATTTTTATTCCAGGTTAAAATAATTCAGGATTAATAAAAAGATTCAACTATTTAAAAAAATTGTGAATTGTCCAAAACAGTTTCTGAATTAAAAAATGTTCATGATTTCAAAGGAATAAACATTTTTTCTAATGAATATTTTTATACTTTGATGTACAATTTTACATTTTTTAATAATGATGAAAATTGTTATGTATTTGATGAACAGATTTTGAATTTGACAAATATTTTTTAATCTTGAAGAAAATTCTATTTAAAAATGGGCCGGCTGACAGTACGTGTACCTCACGAACTACCTGCGCACTGTATAGGATTCCCTGACTGCTTAGTTTATGGCATATCTTATTTGGCGCTTTCAGGAGCCTGTTAGTGTGTATTTTGCCAGCGGGCGCCTGAAACCCTCCAAGCTGGGCTGGCTCGTTTAGCTATTTTTTTTCTTTCCTTTTTCTTTTTTTCTTGTTCCTTTTTCAAATTTCGTGAACCCTTTCCAAAATCAGTGAAGTTTCTTGAAAAACAATGAACTTTTTCAAATTTGAGAACATTTTAGAGAGTTCGATCATTTTTTCAAAATCGATTAATTCTACAGAATGTTCTGCAAAATTTATAAACACTTTTTCAAATTTGATGAACTTTTTTAAATTATATGAACATTTCCAAACTTGATGAACTTTTTAAAAAACATTGGTGAACTTTTTTTTAAATATGAAGAACAATTTTCAGATTAATGAACTTTTTTTCAAGTTCGTGAATTTTTTCAAAATCCATGAATAGTAATGAGGGAGCTTTTCTTCACTCACGATTTTTTTCTGGGGCGCCGGCGCGGGGGCGTGAGGGAGCTTCCCTGGCGCCTGAAGCACCGAATAGAAGCTCCTTAGTTTACCCCGTCCTCAAAAAGAAAAAAACAGAAACCCTAGTGCAGGCCGTTTCTCAAAGAACAGACAAGAGGGGCAGCTGGGCTCCGCACTGGGAGGGGACGCAATGCGCGCGCACCCCCCCCCCCCCCCTAGTTCATAAACAAAAGTTCGGAGATTCAAAAAATGTTCAGGATTTTGAAAAAGTATTTAGGAAACTTAAAAAATGTCATGTATTCAGAATTTATACATGATATTAATAAACTGTTTTAAAATTCAAAAATGTTCAAGAACCTTTAAAAAAAATCGTGAATTAAAAAAAACATAAATGTTCATGCATTTCAAATATATTCATTAAAACCAAATCAAATCGTGAAATTCAATAATTGCTCTTCAGTTTTTAAAAACTATTCGTCACTTCAGAAAATGTTCACGGGTTTCAAAACAATGTTATAGAATTTTTCAAAAAATTACGAATTCAAGAAAAAACATGATTTTTAAAATATTCATCTTGAAAAAATATTTCTGATTTCAAAAACTACTAAAGATTTTAAAAATGTTGATGATTTCAAAAAAAATCACAAGTCTAAAATCGCAAATAAACCAGAATTCTAAAAAAGGAATTTTACACAAAAATAATAGTTCAATCCATACTATACTTCGGTAATCAAAATAAATTAAAAAAAATAAAATTGTTCAACTCATTTGTCCTATTTCGTGATAGCAGACATGCTTGAACTGACAGAGTTTCTGCTAGGCGATACAGTTGTTATAACTAAAAGAGAGACAATGAATAGTAATGAGACTGTACGTAATCTTTATTGATGATGATGCCTTATATGGGATTACAAAGGGTGCCTTCAAGGGGTGCCTGTACAAAGGGGCATGAGCAACCAACATGCCAAATAGTAACCGCCTTAGTAATTAAGAAAAACAGGGATTAATATAATTAATTAAATCCTAACACTCCCTCTGATCCATGCTTGTTTGTATAAGTATCATCATCTTGAAAAGCTTCTTCAAAAATCCTGTGGGAAACATGTGAGATATGTGTTTGATATGTTGCTAAGACTCCTTCAAACCCAATTGGAAAAAGAAGGAGAAAATGATGCAACATATAATAATTATTGCCTCTTTCAACTCAATATGAGAAAACCCATAGAATTTAGAGGACAATAAATATGTCACTTTTTTCCCTAATATGAAATTTTCTATGATTTCCTTTTGCCGGGGCCATGTGTTGCTGAGCAATAGTTAATCTACAACCGATAAAAGAAGAGGTGTAGTTGTACTACATGGAGATTATTAAACAGAGACTCAAACCCCATGTACTTGGGGTTAGTCCGGTATCCATTAGACAAGAAGAACACATATAGTGAGAGTAGGAAACAGCCCACGACCAGCCACCGCTGCACGACCAAGACACACACGCTCCAGGCCGCGTTGGGCAGCAAAGGGCGTATTTGGCAGCGGCATGACGCACTCGTGTCCATCGAAGTAGAGTCTCCTCACGAACGCCCAGCCACCCGATAAGGTGAAGTCGCTTGGGTCTTTCTCCTGTATCATATCCGTCTTCACCTTCCCATGCCCCAGCAGCATCTCGTTGTAGTTCTTGATCCCCCAGAACATCCGTGTGTCGTCTGCAAACTACACATTTCTTACCCCCCCCCCCCACCTCTTGTTTCATAGTATTATACTAGTCGTTAACCCTGTCGAAGATTGTGTGCTTTAGTGGCAGAGCTTGACAGAGGTTGTTGAGGGCCAAAGCAAAGTTAAATAGTTAAGGGGCCCAAAAGGATAAATTATGCTTAGATTGTCATAATCGTTAAAAATTTAGTTTAACAACTAATGGTATTTCACATAATTTTCCTAGGGTAGTGGGAGGGGGCCATACACTAGTGCAAAACCGGGCAATAGCACCGGTTCGTAAGGCCCTTTAGTGCCGGTTTAGGAACCGGCACTAAAGTGTGGGCACTAAAGGTCCCCCCTTTTAGTACCGGTTCAGCACGAACCGGTGCTAAAGGGCAACCACGTGGCACGAGCCAGCTCCGAGGGCCGGGAGCCCTTTAGTACCGGTTGGTAACACCAACCGGTACTAAAATGTTTGGGGGGGGTTTGGTTTTATGATTTCTTTTTCATTTAATTTTGTGTTTTCCATTTTAATTCTTTTTCGTTTCACCCGCAAAAATATATATAATAACTCATGCATGCTCGCATCATACATCATCATATATAATAACAAGTCCTACTAGCTAATTAATCAAGCATCATCATACAACTTCTACTCGTCATTAATAATAAGTCATACGATCATCATCCTCATAGTCATCGAACCCAACCCTACATAATTGTTCTTAGCACATGATCATCAGTATCAGGTAGGATCGGACCTAAACACACTTAAGGTAAAATAGCATAAAACAATATAGGCCCTGACTCTCCATTATGAAGAATGGAGATCATCCTGTCTCCAATTCTTGCACCTCGCTTCCTTTTGCTTCCAAGAAGCTCCTTACGACTGTCCATACATTTTTTCCATCCTTTGATTGTCATGTCTCCACTTGTTTTAGAAATCCGGTATGGACAGTTGAGATTCGTAGGATGACCTGAATATATGTTCAAAACACGAAGGTTGCCGCCATTCTGATACATCAAATGAGGCACACAATCCTCTGGGATAAGCTGTTGAAAAACATAGTAATAACTTCGTAGTTAGCAATGATGTACTAGTTTTAGAAGTATGCAAAAAGATGCACGGATGTCGTAATAGTAAAAAATCTTAACAGGGTATCTCCATGATAGTTACCGTAGTTCAACACGTGCAATAGTGGCACGTATTGACCGTAATGTTGAGGAGTTCGATTGTAGATATTGTAATTCTCAATATCATTACAAAATTCAACCAGATGAGTTTTCTCCTTGTAAGTTAACTCAGAGCCATCGGTGTAGTAAGTTCTATCTACCATCTTCTGCACATTCTTTGATACTTCAAAATAAGCTGTCAATGGAAATAAGTTGTCAACTATTTTAAAATGAACAATATAAGTTCTATTAATAATTAACTATGTTTGAGAAACTCACATAGCGGTAGAACTGGAGGAGTATCAACAAGGACCCAAATGTCCATATTGTCTTGCTCGATTTCAGGATCACCAACATCCATGGTGACAAGCATACCCTCATCAAAATCATACAATTTGTAAATTGCTTCCCAATTTTTGCAACCAAAATGGGTTACGCTCTCAGCATTATATAACTTTACTTCAAAATCCACATCATGATAGGTCCTTAGGTGAATTTTCTTCGTTTCAAAATTTTATGATCTTCAAAATCCATCCTCTTCAAGACATAGCATCCTGCATGGCATGGGATCAACTATACTCGAATTGTAAAAGATGAAAATTACACGTTGAAATAGTTGAAGTCATGCTTAATTATGAAAAAAAACACTTATCGTCGTTGCGTACCGTTTCAACTTCGAAAGTCTCCTCGAGCTTAATGCTGAAGCGCCGACCATCATCCAGGTGAGGCCTGTCGCACTCACCTCGATCGTCGTGGCACCAGTCACACTCCCCCGGGAGACTTTCATCGTCCGATGATGACATTTCCTATACGTTCATAATTCAAAGACTAAATTAGATCATTATTATTCAACTAATCATATGCATATGCCTTGCATATAGTGCTCTCCAATTTGAGCATTCAATAAGAAAAATCAAATCGCAAAATAAATTAGTATTCAAATTAGGATGCCTTCAATTATAAGAAAAACTACATCATCTCCATGTGTCCGTACATCGAATATTATCACTAATACACGTCGAATACTATATATCATACATATCGCCAGTACAGCTAGAACCGCAGCGCCGACGGGTATTGGCGCGGGCGGTGGACACCCAAAGGAAAGGAACCATCACAGGATCATAGCTCCAGTGAGATCCCTGAAGAACCTGCCAGGTATTCTCGAACCTGCTCTCCAACGCAACCATGTAGCGACGGACGTGCTCGTCCTCCTCGCTGTCATGGTGACGTACCACCTCTGCGGTGTCCGGAAGCCTCGGCACCGTCACTGGCCCACGCGACCGCCACCAAACAAGAATCGGGTCAACGACGGGCTGTCTCCTCACCAAGCTACGCCCCCCGGAAGGTAGCGCCTCCCAGTACCACCCCGGCGGAGCCCAGTCCCGGACATGGCCCATCTGGTCAAGCAGGAGTCGTCCTCCGCCGACTCGACGACGAGGATGCGGGATAGGCATCGTCCTCGTCGATGCGGGAATAATTGCTTTAACTAAAAAAAGAAACTAGTTCTATTAATTTTCTTGCTAAAAATAAACTACTTCAACTAGTTCAACTACTAAGCACTTTACTATAAATAGAATAATGTAGTACTTACTCAAAATAAACAAGTTGCTCTCTAACTAAGTTCATTAAACACTCTCTAAGTAGTACTAATTACTAAAAGTTATCGGGGAGGGGGGGTATATCGACAACGACATACCCGATAACAAAAATAAGAAGAGGAAGAAGAAGAAAAAAAGAGGAGAAGAAAAAATAAATAAGAAGATGAAAAAGAAGAAAAATAGAGGAGAAGAAGAAGAATTATTTCTTCTGTTATTCCTCTCCTCTTCTTCTTATTATTCTTCTTCTCCTCCTTCTTCCTCTTCTTATTTTCCTTTTTTCTCTCATTTTTCTTCTAAATATGAACATAATAAAAATTCTATGAACAAAATTACAACAAAAAAAATCATAAAAATTTTATGAAAAAATTCTATGAACTAGTTATATTAATTATTGAACTAGTTCTAATCTCTAGTTCGACAATTTTTCTATCTAGCTAGCTAATTCATCTAACATTCGATATTAATCTATTCGACATTAATCTAACATTTGACATTAATCTAGTACGTATGCGTGTATGTGTGTGTATGCGTGTGTGGTATGTGTGTGTGTGTGTGCGGCCCGCTGGCCCGTACGCCGCCGCCCCGTACGTACGAGCGGGGGCGCCGGCGTTCGGGGCGGCGGCGGGGACGGACGGCGGCGCGCGGCATTCGGGGCGGACGGCGGCGCGGCGGCCGGGTACGCGTGAGGAGAGAGCGAGATACGTACGGACGGCGGCGCGGCGGCGTTCGGGGCGGACGGCGACGACGACGGACGGCGGCGCGCGGCGTTCGGGGCGGCGGCGTGGACGACGACGGACGGCGGGCGACGGGCGGCGACGACGGGAGCGGCGCGCGAGAGGTTGGAGCCACCAACCGGTACTAAAGGCCAACTTTGGCCAGGTCAGGAGGCGGGAAGACAAGGCCTTTAGTACCGGTTGGTGGCTCCAAACGGTACTAAAGGATGGTCTTTAGTACCGGTTGGAGCCACCAACCGGTAAAGGCCTTGCGTTGCCACCCCACAGGTCGCAAAGTTTAGTCCCACCTCGCCAGGCGAAGGGCAGCCGCACTGGTTTATAAGCCCAGTCGCGGCTGCCTCTTTGAACTCCTCTATATAGCAGGCTTGTGAGCCTAATTTTTGCGCGCTGCCCTGTGAGTCTGCTGGTCCTTTAGGGCCTGTAATTGCACGCCTGTGGCGTAGCAGGCCCACAGGGCAGCGCCCCAATTTTTTTATATTTTTTTCTTTTCTGTTTCTTCTATTTATTTCTTCGTACTTTTTTGTATAGTTTTTTCTTTTCTGTTATATTTATTTGTGAGTAGTTTTTTATGTAGTTTGCCAAAATTCAACATTTTCAGAGTTCATTTTGTAGTGATTTTCAATTTCCCGGTCATTTTGTGAACTATTGAAAAATAACAAATATAATTTTTTTCTTTTCTGCTTTATTTTTTTCTTCTATTTATTTCTGAGTAGTTTTTTTTTGCTATATTTATTTTCTTCTATTTATTTCTGAGTAGTTTTCTTATATAATTTTTTTTCTTTTTTGCTATTTTTTCTTTTCTGCAAAACTTGATGGTTAAAGTCTGGAGTTATAACCAAAGTTTTAAAAAAA